>CM062818.1:982486534-983800775 GCA_031772625.1 Pinus tabuliformis | reverse complement strand
ATTTAGAACCATCCCCCACTTGCAGACAAAGATTTCTAGATTAAAGATACCTCAGTCTCAAATTCCCCTTTGAAACTTTTCTGCAAGTACAGAAACCTACACGTGAACTATGAAGGCTACGTTGGACTTTGGGAATTAGGTTCACCCAAATACCAGTTCCCTAGAGTTCATATCTTCCCAAACATTGTACATTACTACCACTTGAACTATGACCCTATCCAAAGGGCAGTGAGAACCCTTGATCATTCTATTCTATTTACTATCACTGTTGAATCCACTAAACAAATGCTACAATTACAACCAAGTCCAAGTCTGACTCCTCTTTCCATTGGAGATATACTCAACAGATACCCTACCCTTTCTTCAATCAGACTTGCTCGGTTGTACCTGTTAACACTCAGGTTGTCCCTTGGCTCCTTAAGGGATACGGCCGAGGTAACCACAAACCAATCTTTGGGCTACAGGTCCTAGCCTACTTGCAGTTAGAGAGGGCTCTCTCTTTAAAATTTAACTTTGTTTTGGGTTGATTTTAGGCTAGTTATGGTGTACATGGGTTTTGTTTTGATTTTGGTGGGAAGGATGATGTTTTCAAGTAGAGTTGGGATGTATAGAGTGAGAAGTTCAAACCATTGGGCATGGAGTCATGGACTAGGGCTTGTTGTTGCGTTTTCTTGGTCACAAGAGGAATATGGAGCGGGATAGCTACACATAGAACAATATCAGGCTGGAATAAAGATGGGATGAAGGTCAGAAATGAAAGGCAACTAAGAATCTTTCATTAGCTAACAGAGAGGGAAGGTGGATGAAAGTTTGTCTAGGAGCAATCAAGAATTCCTAAATAACAGTCATATGTGAAAGAAACAGGGTAAACATGATCATTTAAGTATGCATATTCATAACCATTTCTGAAGAAAACATATAGAAATAACCGGAACTGAGCATAGGGTGCAGTCAAGAAAAACCTAAGCTATTCTTCTTTCTTGCTATTTAGATGGTAACACAATGGTGCATAAACATATGTAAATTGTAAACAGAGATAGGAAAACACTTATTGAGCCATGTGGTAGCACAGGAATTCCATAGTCACTCTTTGGCCATTAAATAACACAACAGTCAATTCTTCATCCAAAGCATTCCAGCCGTCTTTGATTACAGAGCTTCTCAAAAATATAGCGCAAGTCCAGAATGAGGATTATCAACCAACCAACCCTTTAAACAATGAATTAGGGTGGTTTATATAGAGAAAATATCCAAAAATATCTATTACAGCAGACCTTAAACAGGTCTGAGGGAAATGAGTTCTTTAACCTAATCTTGTCCTGAAATTAATGCAAGAAAATATCTTTTGAGCTGCGCTGGAGGCAGCTGCATCAAAATGAGTTAATATCTGTCCTTATGGCTCTGTGTTGTTCATTTAGCCATAACTGTGCTTTGGGCTTTGATCCCCTGCTCTTGAGTGGCTTTGATGTGCATTAACTGTGATCTGAGAGCCTTAAATGGCTTCACCGCTTTCTTTGACTTTGCTTGGGGGCCTTTAATGTTCACCTGCTTTGGTATTGCCGATCTGATACTCTTTGTCGCTTCACTGATACTCTTCAATTTAATCTGGGCTTCATCTTTCCTCTGATACTCTTTCACAGTTGATTCGGGCCACTTTCTCTCTCTTGATACTTTTGAAACTGTCAAATCACCCCCTTTCTGCCCTTTCAAGGAAAAAATAGCTACTGCAAATGTTTTTTGTGGCCTCTAGATTGCTATAGGCATTGGCCGATTAAATATGAACCTTTATGAAGAAATCCTGTCAAATTGAAAATTTTTGGGTTTTGCAGGTAGCCGAGCAATAGGCAGCCTTCCATTTTGATAATTTTTTCTTAGTGATGCACGATTAGCGCTAAGCACTAATCGCGCATCAAAAACTGCCTCAGTTTTTCATTCCGGGCATCCTTCACTGCGATTTTTCGCCCTTCGCGCCTTTTTTGGTGATGACATCAGTGGTGTGTCCCGGTACGGCAGTGACGTGGCAGTACGGAAGGGTGACGTGGTAGGGACGGAGGCAGATGTGGTGGCAGTGACACGTAGCAGTGGGGGGTCGATGCAGAGGTGACGTAGCGCTGACGTGGTGCTGACGTCAGGGGTGGAGAGACAAAAGGCGGTTTGTGGTTTCATTCGACCGCCTTCTGTACGAGGGTGGTAAATGTCAGAGGAGCTCCGATGCAATCAAGGGCGAACACCTGTCTTTTGTACGACGGAAAAACCGCCGTGCTATCGGACGCTAACTGTCGAGTGATGGGGTGGCTCTGAAATCTCCGAGTTCCGTTGGATCTAGGAGGGCGGATCGGAGGGCTGACGGAGCGCGGAGATGGCGGTAGGTTTATGTGCGGGGGCCCGCCCAAATATTAAATTAATATTTATGTGCGGGGGGGTCAAAACTTTGGGTAATACGGGTTTTTGAGGCCTCGGAAGGGGTCCGATAACCTAAAAAAGGAATTTCACGCTTTGGAGGAGTTCAAAGGCACTTGAGAGGGGTTTTATGTGTTTTGAGAAGGGTTTATGGCCAAAAAAGGGGTTTATGCCTTGGGAAAGGTAAAACACGGCCAAAGATGGATTTTATACATTTGGAGGGGAATTTTATGCATAGGAATGAGTCCTAATGCTTTTTAGAAGATGGTTTGAGAGGCAACCTGAGGGTTCTGGCTAAGTTTCAGGCAAACTTAGCGATTCCCAAGCATAGTCAAGGTTATCTTTCAACCAGAGGGAGGGGATATGTACATAAGGGAGCTATTTAGTGATTTTTAGTAAGGGGAAGGGGAAATAGATAGGGATTTACATAATAATGTTAGAAGTTAATATGAGAATGACAAGAAAGCGCTAAGTTCAGAGATCTTAGGCCACCTAAAAGGGAGAAATGACTTACAGAAGAAATATGAATACCTTTTAAGCAAAGCAGATCTTTACTTAGGAAAATGTTATGTAATATGATGAGACTTAAGAGATAGCGAGCAGATCTTGACCTCTTTGGGGATGTTAGTGAATGATTTGGGTAATAAGAAGAAGGGGGAGTTAGACATGCCTCGCTTGAGCTCCTCCAAATGAAAAACTGCCTCATAACTATGATCTGAATGGATATAACACTTGAAAACATGAAATGGATCACATAGCTTGATTCTGCAACCACAAAACTGCTTACCTAGCCTATTTACCTAGCATTTTTTCTTCTTTTGCATGGGTGCACTTGGACTGGCAGACCCTGATTATCTTCTTTTCTTTTGACTTCCCTCCTATCTAAATGTACCCTTATAACTTCCAAGGGTCCAGATTAAGCAGTTGGGTTTCTTCATTTCTCTACCTAGCTACTGATCTGCCAAGCTTAAGCTGTTTGGACAGATATTCATTCTCTATCTTCTAAAACAAGCAATTTAAACCTAGGGAAGCCAAGATTACGCTGTTTGGCTTTCCGTTATCTGTAAAACTCTTCAAAAATGGTATGATTCTTCAAAATGGAACTTCTTGGAAATATGGAACCTTGCAGCATGAAAAGATGACATATTTGGCATGTAAAATAGTCAATCATGAAATATGAAACCTATTGCTATAGGAGGCTAACAGTGGCTCCACTTGGGGATGGTTTTTCAGGATGAAAAGCCAAGAACAACAGGTCAGAATGCCTTGATCTTCACTTGTTGCTGTAAACTGAAAATTTCCTTCTTGTTAATGCCTTTGACTGAATTCTCATAAGCTGATATGCAGTATCCTTTCGAGCTGAATTGCAGAAAAATTATAGCTCTGCTTCTTGCCTTTTGGGTGCTTGTAAACATATTGAAATCTGCCTGAGCACTTCTTTGGAATTATTTTTAAAACAGAGATCTGAAATAGAGCTTCCCTTGATCTTTCCTTCAAAATTTTCTACGTTGTTCCCTCTTATTGGCCTACTATAAAAAAGTGCTAAAAATACAAATATTAATGTACAAATAGTATATAGAACTATGCCGCCTTCAACAAATGGGATCATGATAGTGCTTTAGCACTTGGCCATTGACAGGGCCTTCAGTTGTGCTGCCATCCAAACTCTTCAGAAAATATGTGTTGTTTCCTTGAACAACAGAAATAATAAAGGGGCCTTTCCACAGGAAATCAAACTTGCCATGCTTTCCTTTGTCCTCTCTTCTTGAATCCCATCTCAAGACTTTGCTGCCTATGTAGAAATCTTCAGCCTTGGTTCTTTTGTCAAACATTTTCTTGAGTTTCTCTTGCAAAATCTGAGCTCTGTCGTACACTTGCTCTCTTGTTTGTTGCAAATGGATGATTTGGTTTATTCTTCTTTGGATATCATTTGGCTCTGCCTGCATCTCTTGCAGCAATTTGATAACAGGGATTCCCAAAGAAGAGGGGAACTTGGCCTCCATGCCATAGACTAACTCATATGGGCTCATCCCTATGGACCTCTTGGTTGACAATCTGTCTGCCCATAGGGCATTTACAAGCTTTTTGTGCCAGTTCTTCTTGTTCTCCTCCAAGACTTTCTTAATGATGTTAATCAGACTCTTGTTGGATGATTCGGCCAAGCCATTACCTAGGGGGTAATAGGGCATGGAGTGACCCAAGGTAATGTGGAATTTGTGGCAAAAACTGATCATTTTCTTGGATTTGAAGGCAACAGCGTTATCTGTAATGATCTTCTCAGGACAGCCAAATCTGGACAAAATGTTGGTTTCAAGGAATTGGATAATGGTGGAGTCATTGGCTTGCCTACATGGGATGGCTTCAATCCACTTGGTAAAGTAATCTATGGCTGTTAGAATCCACTTATGTTGGCTAGAAGAGGATGGATGGATTTCTCCAATGAAGTCCAAACCCCATTGTTGAAAAGACTTCTCGATTGAAATGGGTTTAAGGGGCAAGGGCAGAAGCTTTCTTTTGCCTTCAAAGGTTTGGCATTTGTGGCATGAAACAACAAACTTTCTCACATCAGCAAACAAAGAGGGAAAATAGAAACCAGCCCTTAGTATCTTATCAGAAGTGGACTTAGAATATAAGTGCCCTCCACAGTCCCCTGCATGGAATTCTTTCATGACATTGTCAGTTTCGTTCATAGTTAGACAATTCAGCAGTATTCCTTCATGATTTTTCCAAAACAAGGCATTATCTAAGACACAAAACTTTGATGCTTTCATCTTTAAAAATCTCTTTTTGGTTCTGGACAACCCTAGAGGAGCACACATGTTTAACAATATAAAACATATATCAGCATACCATGGGGATTGTAAAAAAACTTGATTGATCTGTGGAGTCGCCAGCTCCTGTTCATTGTCCAGTTGATTAATGTCTAAGGCTTGAAAATTAGTTTCAGATGTCAGTTTGGCTAAACCTTGTCCCTTTATCAGCTTGGTGGGTTTATCTCAATGTCATACTCAAGGATATTGGAAATCCACTTGCCTCTTTTTCCCTCTATGCCCTCTTGAGTTAATATGTCTTTTCAACAACATTTGGTACATAAGCAATCACATGTGAATATAAAATGTAAATTCTGAAATCTTTGATTGCTTTAACAAGGGCATATTCTTGCTTCTCCATAATTTGGTACTTCAAGGGTGCATCTCTAAGGGCTTGGCTGAAAAATGCAATTGGCTTTTCATTTCCTTGATCATCTTTCTGCAAAAGAACAACAACAATGGTGTGTTCAGATGCAAATGAAAAAATGATGAAATCCTTATCAAATTGAGGACTTGTGAGGACTGGGGCTTGGGTTAAGGCAGATTTTATGCCCTCAAAGGCTTGCCTGGCCTCTAAAGTCCATTTTACCTTGGAATCCTTCTTTAACATTTTATTTAGCATTCTTATCAGCTCAGCCAAGTTTGGGATAAATCTCCTTAGGAAATTGATCTTTCCTAGGAATGCTTGCAACTATTTGATGTTTCTTGGATAAGGGATTTGAAGGATGGCTTGAATTCTTTCAGGATCAATTCTAATCCCATCTTTTGAAATGATATGGCCTAGTAATTTGCCTTCTTCAAGGCCAAATAAAGACTTCTTGGGCTTCAAGGAAATGCCATATTTCCTACATGTTAGGAACACTTGTCTCAAATGTTTTAAGTGCTCTTGATCAGATTTTGAGAAAGGAGTAAGGTCATCAAGGTAAACCACTAGGAAATCATGGATTTCCTTGGCAAATGTAATGTCCATGGCCCTTCGAAAGGTAGCACCTGCATTCTTTAGTTCGAAACACATCTTCACATACTTAAATGTTCCCCACCGTGTTGTAAAGGTTGTCTTGTCTTGGTCATCCGGGTGAACAAGTATTTGATTAAAACCTGAAAAGCCATCTAGCAAAGAAATTCTTGAAGACCCACTACTCTTTGTAGAATGTGGTCCATTTTTGGCAGTTGGTAGTGATATTTAAGGGAGACTTGGTTCAGATTTCTTAAGTCCACACATAGTCTGATCTCCCCTGTTTTCTTCCTTGTGGGAACAAGATTGGATACCCATTCTGAAAATCTAATGGGTGCTATGATACCAGCTTCAAACATTCTTTTCACTTCTTTCTCAATCAAAGGGAGAAGCATAGGATTGATTCTCCTTAGTTTCTATTTGAAGGGCTTTTGATTTGGTTTTAAGGGAATGGTATGTTGAATAACAGAGGTGTCATAGGACTTAAGGTCCTCATAACTCCAGGTAAATACATCTTGAAACTCTTTAAATAAATCAACATATTTTGGTTTTTGATCGGGTGGAAAAGATTTAGATAGTTTAATCATTTTGGGCTTCTCTGTTGTCCCGATATTACAGTCTTCCACAACAGCATTTGGGGGCTGCATCTTTGGCTTTTTGGGGACATCGTTTGAATCAAATATGTCTTCTAATGGAGTGAGGCCAACAGGTAAAAAGGTGTCCTTTAAATCAATCACTTCGGTCTCTGCTTCAACTATTTCATCTAAATGCATTTGCTTCAGCTCTTGCATGTTTTTCTCATAAAAAATGGTTGGGTGCAGCATTTGATTTGCTGCTTCAGCTGTTATAGTTTGCTCATTTTGGCTCATTTGCTGTTGTGGGTCATCCATGGCATCTTCATCAATGTTTAAGCTTGAGAATTCTTGTTGTAAGGTAAGAAAATTGTTGATTTGAGCATCATCCTCAAACACTTGCCAATCTTTGATATTGTTAGGGACAGCAGGCCTGTGCTTTATCTCAGCAGTAAAGTGGTAATTGGGCTCAAAGGGCAGCTTGCAAGTGCTAGCAAAAGTAGCTAGACTATGAGCATGCATGTTATGGTTTCTAGAAATCTTAGCAAGCTTGGATTCGGTGAAGGAATTGAGTATTTATGTGGTAGCAGACCTATAATCTCTTAGCCTATTGTCATTAGTAACAAAGTTACCTTTCATCTGTTGAATGATCAAATCAGAGTCACCTAAAATGGACACTTTTGCAGCTCCTAGAGCTTTGAGTAGTTTAAGGCCTAAAAAGAGATCCGCATACTCTGCCATGTTATTGGTGCATTTGAAGTTTATTCTGTAAGCATGACCCTCTGCATGGCTGTTATGTGTATTGTGAATCCATATTCCTGCCCTTGCTCCTAGCTTATTAACAGAACCATCAAACTCTAAATACCATGTGATTTCTTGCTTGTGGTTAGTATTAAGAGTTTCAGTCATTTTAGGATTGGGTGGTCCTTGGTTTTGTGCTTCATGTGGTTCTTCTTGTATGCTGGTTGCACTAATTGTTTTAACAGTTTCATGGGTATGGGAAACCGACTCTTGATTGATGCATGTTTCTTGTTCTAAAGGCAAAGGCTTTTCATCAGTGGGAGGGCAGCTATCATTATTGAACAATATAAAGGAATCCATATCAGAATGGGTTGAGTAAATGGGAAAGTTTTGGGGTTTTTCCTCACTACTTACCACATACTTCATCAGTGTTTCTCTATACAGTCTCTTTGGTTGCCCAAAGACTGTAATAGTGGCATAGGAGAGGTCTAGTTGGAGAGATCCTTGGAGTTTTTCTCCCCAAGATCTTGATAAAAGCATGCCATATTTTGGTGGAATGTCAGCAACCACCACATCCATTAGGATCGTTTTGTTGGAAAATTGGACTAAAGACACACAAAGGTCTTTGATTAAGCCTAAACACTTGACCTGGCTAGAATCAAATGAGAATAAGTCTTTGTAGGGTCTAGTAATATCAAGGTTTAGCTTCTCCATTACAGCTTTGGGCATTAGATTGTGTGAAGCACCTGAATCAAACATAGCATTGTGCAACACTTTATCATGAATGTGCAAACTGACATAAAAGGGTAGAACAGCTCCATGTCCTGATTTACCATTGACTTCAGGACCAAAAAACAATTTAGGTTGATTATATAAGACATTAACATCATCCCTGTTCTCTATTATTTGCAGTTTGATTTGCTGTCTATACACATCATGTTTGGCAAGCTCAAAGAGAGGAATAGATATCTTTAATTTACCAATTTCTTCTTCTAAATCAAAAGGTTTTTCTTACTGTGTTTTAGTATTGTGACTGGCAGATTTTCCCTTTTCAATTGTATCTTCAGTTATCTTCTCTTGGTTATCAGTGATTTCTTGAGATTGCTCTGTTTTTGGAAGGCTTTGAGGAGTGCTATTTACATTGTCTTTTGAGGGAAAGGATACAAAAGGCTGGTTATTAGAGGGCTGCATGTCAGATACATCCTCTATGGTCACTTCTTTTAATTTTGGGTTTGTTTTATCAGCAGGTTCTGTGATAGCGGCCTTGTCTTTTACTTTCTTAGCTGCTTGGCATCCTTTGGCTTGATGGGATCAGACACATCAATGGTTCTTGTTCTCAATTTGTATTGTTTATGGACTTCGTAGAGAGCTGAATTATAGCCTTGTTTGAAGTCAAATGACTCTCCAGACTTGGTTTGAAATTGATTTATATCATGGTCATCTTGGTCTTCTTGGGTTAGAAATACTTGTTGTTCACTTTTCAAACCCATCAAGTTTATGTGAGTGTCCTCTATCTGCTCACTAGATGTGGATGCTTCAGCATAGTTTTCATGAAAAGGAGGTCTTATATCATGGTCAGGGCTTGCCCTTCCAACGTTTGGGTTCTGATTTTTTCTAAAGTTTGGATTTCTGATAGGATTGTTTTGCTGTCCTTCCCATGAGGCTTTTCTTTCAGTAGTTCCCATTCTATTTTCAAAGGTGTCCATACGTTTGATGATTCTGTCCAATTTTTGCTCAAAGGCTGAAGGTTCATCTTTGAAAGTGGTTCTTCTCTCAGCTCTTGCTCTATTTCGCTTGGCAATCAGATTTGCCTCCACACTAACAGCTACATTTTGCATGTCTGCTAAGGTTTGAGGGGCTCTTTCCCTTAACTAATAAGCCATGTCTGAATCAAATCCATCAGGGAATTTGTATAAAGCAAGATCAGGTGGAGGTCTAAGGTTTTGTGGAATAGCATTATAAACATTGTTAAACTTGGCACAATAGTCTAGGATAGCTTCTTGAGGGCCTCTTTTGATAGTGTCATAGTCGGATAATATGTGCAGAGGGTCCTTCTTCTTCTCCCATCTATTAAGAAATGTTTGGTAAAGGGCCTCTCGGTTAGCTATGGAATTTGCAGCAAGTGCTCTAAACCAAGGCCTAACATCTCCTATTAAACTTTGGACAAAAATCTTCATTCTCACACTATCATCATCTATTTAATAACTCTCAAAATAATCCTGCATTTTCTTGGTATGTTGCAGGGCTATGCCAGAACTAGTGGCATCAAAGTATGTGATTTTGGTTTGATAGTCCTGAGGCATAGCCCCTGGATTTGCAGGTAACTGTAAGGGTGCATATCTGTTAGCCATATTTACAGGGATAAGTGGAACGACTGGAATAGCTGGAAGAGTTGTAATAACAGTGGTGGTACTGGTAGTATGCTCAGTGAATGGAGGTGTGGAAGAGGTGCTTGGAGAAGTGGATGATGAACAAGGGGAAGGAGGGGTTGAATGAAACAAAAATTTAACAGGGGTTGGAAAACAACTTGGCTGAACTGTTTTAGGACTAGAATCAACAACCTATTCTTGTTTTTTTTTGCTAAGGTTTCTAGAGATTAAATTGGGATTTTCAAAAATAGCTGGTGGATTTGGGTCTGGGTTTGCCTGGTATAACGAGTTTTCCTCTTTGGAGCCAGCTTCTAACTTGTTTTTTGGAATTTTCTGAATAAGGTCCTCAGTGGATTTGCCAATGATGTTAACACTCAGGTTGTCCCTTGGCTCCTTAAGGGATACGGCCGAGGTAACCAAAAACCAATCTTTGGGTTGCAAGTCCTAACCTACCTGTAGCCAGAGAGGGCTCTCTCTTTAAAATTAACTTTGTTTTTGGTTGATTTTAGGCTAGTTATGGTGTACATGGGTTTTGTTTTGATTTTGGTGGGAAGGATGATGTTTTCAAGTAGAGTTGGGATGCATAGAGTGAGACGTTCAAACCATTGGGCATGGAGTCATGGATTAGGTTTTGCTGTTGTGTTTTCTTGGTCACAAGAGGAATACGGAGCAGGATAGCTACACATAGAACAATATCAGGTTGGAATAAAGATGGGATGAAGGTCAGACATGAAAGGCAACTAAGAATCTTTCATTAGCTAACAGAGAGGGAAGGTGGATGAAAGTTTGTCTAGGAGCAGTCAAGAATTCCTAAATAACAGTCATATGTGAAAGAAACAGGGTAAACATGATCATTTAACTATGCATATTCATAACCATTTCTGAAGAAAACATATAGAAATAACCAGAACTGAGCATAGGGTGCAGTCAAGCAAAACCTAAGCTATTCTTCTTTCTTGCTATTTAGATGGTAACACAATGGTGCATAAACATATGTAAACTGTAAAAAGAGATAGGAAAACACTTATTGAGCCATGTGGTAGCACAGGAATTCCACAGTCACTCTTTGGCCATTAAATAACACAACGGTCAATTCTTCATCCAAAGCATTCCAGCAATCTTTGATTACAGAGCTTCTCAAAAATACAGCGCAAGTCCAAAATGAGGATTATCAACCAACCAACCCTTTAAACAATGAATTAGGGTGGTTTATATAGATAAAATATCCAAAACTATCTATTACAGCAGACCTTAAATAGGTCTGAGGGAAATGAGTTCTTTAACCTAATATTGTCCTGAAATTAGTGCAAGAAAATATCTTTTGAGATGCGCTGGAGGCAACTGCATCAAAATGAGTTAATATCTGTCCTTATGGCTCTGTGCTGTTCATTTATCCATAACTGTGCTTTGGGCTTTGATCCCCTGCTCTTGAGTGGCTTTGATGTGCATTAACTGTGATCTGAGAGCTTTAAATGGCTTCACTGCTTTCTTTGACTTTGCTTGGGGGCCTTTAATGTTCACCTGCTTTGGTATTGCCGATATAATACTCTTTTCCGCTTCACTGATACTCTTCAATTTAATCTAGGCTTCATCTTTCCTCTGATACTCTTTCGCAGTTGATTTGGGCCACTTTCTCTCTCTTGATACGTTTGAAACTGTCAAATCGCCCCCTTTCTGCCCTTTCAAGGCAAAAATAGCTGCCGCAAATGTTTTTCGTGGCCTCTAGATTGCTATCGATGCTGGCCGATTAAATATGAACCTTTATGAAGAAATCCTGTCCAATTGCGAATTTTTGGGTTTTGCAGGTAACCGAGCAATAGGTAGCGTTCCATTTTGATAATTTTTTCTTAGTAATCGTGCATCAAAAACTGCCTCAGTTTTTCATTCCAGGCATCCTTTGCTGCGATTTTTCACCCTTCGCGCCTTTTTTGGTGATGACGTCAGCATGACGTCAGCGGTGGGTCCTGGTACGGCAGTGACGTGGCAGGGTGATGTGGCAAGGTGATGTGGCAGTACGGCAAGGTGACGTGGTAGGGACAGAGGCAGATGCGGTGGCAATGACACGTAACAATGGGGGGTCGATGCAGAGGTGACATAGCGCTGATGTGGCACTGACGTCAGGGGCGGAGAGACAGAAGGCATTTTGTGGTTTCATCGGACTGCCTTCTGTACGAGGGTGGTAAATGTCAGAGGAGCTCCGATGCAATCAAGGGCAGACACCTGTCCTCTGTATGATGACAAAACTGTCGGGCTATCGGACGTTAACTGTTGAGTGACGGGGCGGCTCTGAAATCACCGAGGGCCGTTGGATCTGGGAGGGCGGATTGGAGGGCTGACGGAGCGTGGAGTTGGCGTCAGGTTTATGTGCGAGGGCCCGCCCAAATATTAAATTAATATTTATGTGCAGGGGGTTCAAAACTTTGGGTAATACAGGTTTTTGAGGCCTCGGAAGGGGACCGATAACCTAAAAAAGGAATTTCATGATTTGGAGGAGTTCAAAGGCAATTGAGAGGGGTTTTATGTGCTTCGAGAAGGGTTTATGGCCAAAAAATGGGTTTATGCCTTGGGACACGGCCAAAGATGGATTTTATACATTTGGAGGGGAATTTTATGCATAGGAATGAGTCCTAATGCTTTTTAGAAGATGGTTTGAGAGGCAACCTGAGGGTTCTGGCTCAGTTTCAGGAAAACCTAGCGATTCCCAAGCATAGTCAAGGTTATCTTTCAACCAAAGGGAGGGGATATGTACATAGGGGAGCTATTTAGTGCTTTTTAGTAAGGGGAAGGGGAAATAGATAGGGATTTACATAATAATGTTAGAAGTTAATATGAGAATGACAAGAAAGCACTAAGTTCAGAGATCTTAGGCCACTTAAAAGGGAGAAATGACTTACAGAAGAAATATGAGTACCTTTTCAGCAAAGCAGATCTTTACTTAGGCAAATGTTATGGAATATGATGAGACTTAAGAGATAGCGAGCAGATCTTGACCTCTTTGGGGAGGTTAGTGAATGATTTGGGGAATAAGAAGAAGGGGGAGTTAGACATGCCTCGCTTGAGCTCCTCCAAATGAAAAACTGCCTCATAACTGTGATCTGAATAGATATAACACTTGAAAACATGAAATGGATCACATAGCTTGATTCTGCAACCACAAAACTACTTACCCAACCTATTTACCTAGCATTTTTTCTTCTTTTGCATGGGTGCACTTGGACTGGTAGACCCTGATTATCTTCTTTTCTTTTGACTGCCCTCCTATCTAAATGTACCCTTATATCTTCCAAGGGCCCAGATTAAGTAGTTGGGCTTCTTCATTTCTCTACCTAGCTACTGATCTGCCAAGCTTAAGCTGTTTGGATAGATATTCATTCTCTATCTTCTAAAACAAGCAATTTAAACCTAGGGAATCCAAGATTATGCTGTTTGGCTTTCCCTTATCTATATAACTCTTCAAAAATGGTATGGTTCTTCAAAATGGAACTTCTTGGAAATATGGAACCTTGCAGCATGAAAAGATGACATATTTGGCATGTAAAATAGTCAACCATGAAATATGAAACCTATTGCTATAGGAGGCTGACAGTACCAGACCTTCATCAGAGAAGCACATTACACCCCAAAGGACCCTCCCCCTTATATGTGGGCTATATTATCCAACCTCAGCCGAGACATCATAGACATGATATCCGGTGTGCTAGGCTACACCATAAGTGAATTTGTTGATGATATCATAATATCCTTCATGTCCATCTACTCTCTTGGCCAACCACCAGCCATCATGTTTGACTATGCTAATTTTATTGTAGAAAAAATGCATGATCAATTCATGAGGTTGGAAAATGAAAGAGTTTTCAAGTATTATTCAGTTTTATATAATTTATTCTTGTATTATCACGCTGATAGATTTCCAATTTCCCTCCAACAGCTTGATACTAGAGGTAACCCTCGATCAGTGATCTTTTGGACTTCATTAATCCATCAATTTGATTCTTGGTACTCTTATACAAATTTCATAGACCTATTTGTGTACCCTGTGACAACTATGCTACTAGGAAGCCCTCCACCCAAAATCAATGCAAACATCAGGAGGGTCCTATAGTTTTCAAAGCAATATAAAGTGGGGGATTGGTACTTTTACCAAAACCACACTGAAATTAGAATTTATGGATGTGAATTGCCACCTTACAAATTTCCAAAGTACCTCCCCATGAGATTATTTGCTATAGAGTACTATAGACAAATGATCAATTTAGATGGGGTAGACTTTATGAAAGCCAAGAAGAAAGCCCAACTTAGAATAAAATATCAACTGGGCCCATTCATTTGTAACAATAGAGAAGTAAGAAAGGAGGCAGATGAATTCCTCCAAAGGTTGAAATTGAAACAGAGTTTTGTATGGAATTATGATCCCTTAGACTTCATTTGTAATAGGAGACAGAAGAATAAATTATCTCCATACATCCGCCATAGAATCCCTGAAATTGAACAATATGCTAATCAATTTAAATGGGTGGAAGGAACTTTGATAGATCGAGATAGCATAGAGGTTCTTGTTGATTATGTATTAATAGACTTAGACAGAAGACTTGATGAAGATTCCTTTGTATAGGTGCCGAGAGAGTCTCAATATGAGAGGAAATCCCAGAGACATAATGGGCAAACAGCTGAGGCAGGACCATCAGGGAAACTAGAGTGTTCAGAGCAAGCAGGGCCATCAAAGCAACCAAAAATTTTAGAATAGCCAGAAGAATTTGAACAACCTGAAATTTTAGAGGAACTTGCTCAACCTGAAAAAATCATGATCAATCCTCCTATTCTGCAGACTCCTCTAAATGAGGAGAGGAACCTCAAAATGGATAGAGATGAGGCCACTCCTTCCAACAAGCCTGTTGCCCAAACCTATGCTAAGAGGTAAAGGTTAAATCCATATTCAGTGTAGGAATACACTGAAGAGATAGCAGGAACTTCAGGAGCAGAGAGGATAGAAAGAAGGCATACCACTCCTTTAGGAGGGACACAAGAACCTTCCACCTCCCATGCTCAAATGTTGGAAAGGCAACAGAGTGTGGAAATACCCTCCTTCAGGGATCTTGCTGGACAGAGCCTAGATATCAAGGAAAAATATAAGGAAATAAAAGCACGGAATGAAATGTTAAAGGTGCAAAGCTATGCACATTATCTGAAGATGGCTCCAACAAACCAAACGAGGCTAATGTCAGCATTTGATATAAAAGAAGTTAATATGCAAATGAGTTTTCTGAAACCAACCATACAACAACCTAAAGAATTGGTAGATTACCTAAAAATGGATTTTGAAGTATTGACAAAGGATATCCATCCTATTGACCAAATAGAGTTATATAAGAAAAATGGTGAAATGTTTTATTCCACCTTGACCAGCAAGGCAATAATAGCCCACCAACTTTAGAATTCATTGAAAAACATCTCAACCCAATTCTAGTTGGAAAATGCCTCTTCACAGGCCAAATACACCAAAATAAAGTCCTTAGAGGACTTGGTCATAGAGCTAGGACATGATCCCAAGGATGTGAAAGCAGTAGAGAAGCTTATAAAGAAGATAAATGATGACATAGTTGCACTAAAGAAGCATCTTAAGATTCCTCCTCTTCATCATCCTCAAATAGTTGAAGTGTTGGAAACACAGAAGGAGGAAGAGCTTATGGACCTAGTCCTTAAGCTGAATGACCAATTGAAGGAAACTGAAAAAGAATTGGATAATTTGATACATTCAAAGTAGAGTGAGTTGGCCACCGCTCCTCAAACTATAATACATACATTTTCCATAGCAGTTCCCTCCACCTTCGCTGCTGCACTAGCACCAACAATTCCACCAGTAATTGCTTTGCCAGTAATGGGTACTTCAGCAGGTACAGATACATCGACAAGCATAGAGACACCAACAAAGATAACTGTAGAATTGACCAAGGCCATGGAAGAAATGAGTATCCAGGCCACTGATCTCAAGAAACTCAGAGAGCAAGTGACAAGTTTAGAGACCAATTGTAAACTTGCACAAATACAGCAGAAGGAAGAAGCTCGAAAGAACCAAAGGATGGTTGAAAGGATAAAATCCCTTGAGAAGGACTTAACACTACAAGAGCCATTAGGAGATATGAAAGAAATTATTTGGGCCAACATCATTGATTCCGTCAATGATGTTTGGCCTTCTATTCAGATTATTTTTTAGCAAACAAAATTAGTCAAAATGGCTACAGAGGCAATCCACAAGATAGTGGAATAATTGGGAAATAAACCTAAAGAAGCCAATCAGTTGATCAACTTTTTGAATAAAAAAATAGATATCAACTTGATGAATTGGAAATAGACGATAGAACGATAATAATCATAGAAATAAAAAATGTTCTCACTAAAAGGAACTTAATGCTAAATCTAGAGAAAAGATGTCAGAGCATTCAAGCATACATTGACAGCTTCATGCTTAAATATGGCATCTTAAGAGAAAAAGGAATTCCCATTCCTATGGTAATAAATGACAAACTCATGACCTAGGAAGATTGCATTGAAAAGTTAAACAAGTTGGCCAAAATCGAAGCTACTACTTCAAGGGTGAAATCTTTGCCCACTAGAAAGGTGCTTTATGATGGCCTTGAGAATCTATTCTACATAGAACATGAAGTTAAGCACTTGTTCACAAGAAAAAAAAAAATTTCCAAGTACACGGAAGCTGATTAAGTTTACAGAAAAATGATAACGATGAAATTACCTGACAGTGAATGGTGGACAAACTTGACTGATTTACTATAAGTTATTGTAGTAAATCTATATGGTAAAACATGGCTGTCAGGAAAAATAGGTAAAACAGGATCAAAGCAAAATAGGTAAAGAGTATCAGTAGGTAAAAGATAAAAATTGATTCCAACACATAACTATAAGGCAACTAAAAGAGCTTAATTTGAGTTACAACAGACATCATAATCACAATACAAGGGACAACAAGAAAACAGTTCTTCATCTGTCTCTGTCTTCATGTTGAAGATATTTTTTGTTTCCTAGAATAACTCTCATATGGTTATGAGATATTTTGTATCAATTTTTGTATAAATACTTCACAAATTTAAGTAATTAGGGTGGATTAAAGTACATTTCTATAGACATTTTATTTTTGAGCCAAGGAGCTATTGTACTCAAGAATGGACTGGTTTTGCTGGAAATGAAATAAAGCTAAGGACATTTCACTGGATTCATGTGCACAGTTGGAACAAATAAGTATCATCTTCTCATGTCTAAATATTGTCTTCTCTTTATGTTATGAAATATTCATATGTGTTTCTTATTAAATTTGTAAAAGAAAACAAGGAATGATATCATCATAATTAGCTTAAGTGCTCTCTGTTTTAACTGTTTGATTTCTTTATGATTTCTGATAAACTGCCTTGGTCTGGGAATTATTAATTGCTCCCTTACTTCCATAGTTTAACCTCCCCTTCAATCCATAGTAAAGGATTTTTCATTTCCCTTTACTACTGATCATCCTTCCCTTCTTCATCTTAATCCCGGTTAAGGATTCTTCATTGCCCTTCACCCTGGTTAGGACTACTCCATCCATCTAAACCTGCAAATTTTCTTTTGCTGTGCTAGCCTGTCATGTGGACTCTTACCTTAGTGATAGATCACATACAATTAAGCCTTTCTTGATTGACTCCATAGCCCAATGGCCTAAATACTTGCTCTGCCCATCTGTTTTCTTAATTTCACCATCCAATCAAAACAAAACAATCCTGAACATTAAGAACTAGCATAAAATCTTATTCAAAACAAAGTTAAATTATAAAGAGAGAGCCCTCTCTGGACTTAGGTTGGCTAGAACATGAGTCTAAAAGATTATGTTTGTGGTTACCTCAGACTATTTTTTCTTTGATAACTTCTAAGGAAAAAATCTGAGTGATAACATAGTGGCGACCATACTGGGGATTCAAAACCCTTAGTCTTAATATACCTTTGAGAAATTCAAATTTTTATTTTTAAGTATCTTAAAGGGTTATTAGAAGTTATTTCAAAAAAATCCATAAAAAGTAAAATAATCATAAAAATATCGAAATATGGCTTCAGGGAGAACTCACTATACCAAGGCGAACCTTGATCCAAATCCTCCCCATGTATTTGAAATCCAACCTTATTTCGAGAATAATCAAAAGACATGAAAGTTTAGTAATCCCTAGACCTCTTATTAGATCCTATTCATGCCCCGATGAGTGGTTATTAATTGAATACATCCCTTTTGACGAGTATTTTGACCTCTCTCTATTTAGAACTAAGTCTAACAGTGAACTTGTGAAAACAATTCTAGATCGAGAATTTACAAGAGAACTTGAAGTTCAATGAGCCAATTCCAATTGATTAGTACCTTCTGAACTCCCCTCAGTCACCCTTACCACTGATAGACTCCCTGAACTTTATGAAACAGATTCAACATCTTTTAGCTCGCCATCATTTCCCCACACCTCTGAAGATCACTCCTCATCTCCATTCATACCTTCCCTTCCCCATCAGCCCATCACTACCTTTCAAACACCCATTACCCCGTTACCCCAACTTCCCTTGTTGTCCCAAATCCTCTAGTTACCCCAACTCTTGTTCTCAATCTTGTCCAACTTAGAGCTATGGCACTCAGATATGCTCCCCTTGTGATGTCTGCTCCTCAAGGTGACCTACTAGCAGATTATCAGAGTAAAATTACCTTATTCAATGGCATTGGAACCTACACAACACAACAACACACTAAGAAAATGATAAATTATTTTGAACTACATGAGATTGACATAGGAGATGTCCAAATGAGAGTCTTTGTCCAAATTCTAGCTGGAGAAGTGAGAACATGGTTTAGATATTTGCCTCCTCAGAGTATAGATAGTTTATAAGTTCTTTACCAACAATTTTTAAATAGGTGGGAGAAGAAAAAGAACCCCCTTCAAATTTTATCTGAATATGAAAACCATAAAAGGGGACGAAACGAAACTGTGCAGGACTATTGCACCAGGTTGAACAATGTATAGAATGCCATCCCACTTGACCTAAGGCCTCCACCTAGCTTAGCACTGATTAAGTTTCCAGATGGATTTGACATAGATATACAACTTACAGAAAGGAATCCCCCTACACTTGAAGATATGCAAAGTGTAGCAGTTAGCGTAGAAGCTAATCTGCTATCCAAAAGGGCTAGGGTTAGAAACGAGAGAAGAACACCTTTGAAAGATGAAACTTCACCCTTTGATCTAAAAATGGATGCTTTGGCTAAAGGAATGGAAAGGTTAATGGATAGAATAGAAGTTATTGAAATGAAACCTCACTGGGATAACCAACAGGCTAATCTAGTAAGGAATCCAAACTTTAGGAAGAACCAAAACCAAAACAATGGTAAAAATGGGCCTGATCAAAACATTAGACCACCTTTCCAAGAAAATTATGCTGAAACTTGCAACCAAGAAGACCCTGAGATAGACACCCAAATCAACCTTATGGGCTTAGATGATGAAGACACTATTTTTCTAACTCGGGATGATCAAGAACTATACATACTTCAACAGTTACAGACTCAAACTAGAGAATATTTCGACTATGAGCAAGTGTATGACTCTGCTATTTTCAAATTACATAAATAGTACAATTTAAGAAGAAAAAAGAACATCGATGTTCCTAATAAAAATAAAAAAGTAGTGCCTAACCAGCCTAAGAAAGTAAAATCTATAAATCAGAATCCCCAAGTTACAAAAACATTACAAATCCTTTCTAGACCACATCAAAACCCTCCCAGTCCCACAATTGAAAATGTAACTGATCACCAACCTTCTAATGAACAACCTTCCACTTCATCCCCCCTCAAGGGAATAGTGGAACAACCACCAGAAGTCATCTTATAAAATCCAAATAAAGACACTCTAGACATTGTAAAAGAAGAAAAGACTACTCAGAACCTTGGTGCTAAGATTTCAAATGTTCAAATAGATAAATCCCCTCTACCTTTCAATTTGGTAGCAGAGGTAGCTAAACTCAAAACCTCAGTGCATTTGATAGAATTGGTTAAACATGAAACTTACAGATCTCAAATTAGTAAATCTCTAAACTTCGTTGAAAATGAAGACTCTGTGAATCTATTTGATGACCAACCTAAGTTAATTTTTGGACTAGATGTTAATAGGAAACTAGTTGAAGGAGGGATACCACCCTTCTACATTAGCCTTAACATCTACGATAAAATCCTACATAATTCCATGCTAGACTCTAGGGATTCACATAATCTTATGATTGAGTGTGTAATGGAAATACTTAACTTGGATATCACCAGGCCTACAAGGATCTGTTTTCCTTTGATTCAAGCCAAGTTAAGCGTTTAGGACTTATAAAAGATTTATGTGTTTCCTTAGTGTAGTACCCTGCTAAAACCATACTTACGGACATAGATGTTGTTGATATACCACCCAAGTATGGTATGTTGTTGTCTATATCTTGGGGTGATAAACTCCAATGATCTCTGCAACTGGACATGTCATATGCTACCACATCAGTCTTTGGACATCCCAAGAAACTATATAGAGAGACTCTAATGAAGTATGTGGTGAGTACCCAGGAGAGACCTTAGAAATTTCATATATATTTAGTACATTCTGATATTGATTCTTTCATACTTTACAATGTTGAAATTGATCAAGAAGACACTTCAAGTAGCATAATAGTAGAACCAAAATAAATTGCAGTATTAAAAGAAAATCACAATGTCCAAATTCATGAGCTTTCAAATAAAAAGGATGACCTAGATACCTTAGTCAAGAAATATTTCATTCCCCTAGACAGTAAAAATTATGAGCATGAAATCCTATGTCATCTTGAATTTGATGGGTCAGTCAACAAACTAGGTGCAGGAGTAGCTGTATGGATTTACAACTTAGAAAATGATCATTCAGAGGGTCATGCCTACCGATTGAACTTCAAATGTAAAAACAACATGGCCGAATATGAAGCACTTATGTTAGGTTTAAAGCTAGTCAAGAGGTTAGGAGCCATAAGAGTCTCTATTATGGGAGATTCTGAGTTGGTAATCAAATAATTTAATGTTTTTTATATGACTAGGGATCCTAGGCTAGGATTTTATAGAGGAACAGTGATAAAATATTAAATATTTTTTTAGAAACCAAACTTTCTGTCATTCCAAGGAAACACAACATGCAAGCTCACATCTTAGCCATGTTTGTAGGTACTTGCAAGCTACCATTTCAGGTGAACCATTAGTACACTACTAAGGTTAGGCATAGGCCTTCCATTCCTGACAACTTGAAGAACTAGCAAGTATTCAAGAATGATCAACAAATTAACAATTTTTTGACTTTAGATAATGAATTTGTAAATAGAAACATAAACACAGATATAGCATTATATTTTAATTGCTCGGATAAATTGGAAATTAACAAAGTAGAAGATGATCATATAGTTATATTTCATCCCACAAAGTTTACAAAATCAGATATTCAAAACCTAAAACAAATGGAAATTGATGAAGCAATTGATGAAGAATCTGAAGTCATCAACCTTAAAGACAATTTTTTGCACAAAGGATTAACTCCTTTGGAGGAATTATTTGATTCAAATGATATTCCTAAAAGGCCTAAAATGGAACCCCTAAAATCAGACGTTGAGGAATGTAATATAGGCTCCGAAGAAGATCCCAAACTAATAAAGCTTTTAATATCATTACCGTTGAATGAAAAAGTGAAATATATGGAATTGATAAAAGAATTCCAAGATGTTTTTGCATGGAATTATGAGGATCTGAAGTCCTATGATACGAGCATAATACAACACACCATTCCCTTAAAAGAAAATCAAAAGCCTTTTAAACAAAATCTTAGAAGAATCAGCCCTGTTCTACTTCCTTCTATTGAAAAAGAGATCAAAATAATGTATGAAGCTAAGATCATTGCACCAATTAGGTTCTTAGATTGGGTTTCCAATTTGGTACCCACAAGAAAGAAAACTGACGAAATTAGGTTATGTGTTGACCTTAGGAATTTAAATAAAGTTTCACTTAAGGATAACTATACTCTTCCTAAAATGGATCACATATTACAGAGGGTAGTAGGTTCCACAAGAATCTCACTGCTAGATGGGTTCTCTGGTTATAACCAAATCCTAGTCCACCTAGATGATCAGGAAAAGACTACATTCACTACCCCATGGGGCACTTTCATGTATGTGAAAATTCCATTTGGGTTAAAAAATGGGCCACCTTTCAAAGAGCAATGTACATAGCCTTTGCTAAGGAAATCCATGACTTACTGGTAATATACCTTGATGATATCATAGTATTATCTAAATCACATTAGCAACACCTGGATCATCTTAGGCAGGTCTTTACTAAGTGCAGGAAATATGGAATTTCTCTGGGTTGGAAGAAGGGCAATTACTAGGTCACATTATCTCCAAAGATGGTATCAGGATTGACCCAACAAGAATTGAAGCCATTTTGCAAATACCAAACCCCATAAACATTAAAGAACTTCAAGCATTTTTAGGAAAAATAAAATTTTCAAGGAGATTTATCTCTAATTTAGCTGAGTTAATTAGATTACTAAACAACATGTTTAAGAAAGATTCGACTATTAAATGGACTCTAGAGGCTAAAAATTCTTCTGAAGATATAAAGTTAGCTTTGAAATAGACATCAGTTCTCATCAGTCCAATGTTTGATAAGGAATTCATCATATTTTCTTTTTCTTCAGAACACACAATTGTTGCAGTCTTGTTGTAGAAAAACGATTAGGGTTTTGAACAACCAATAACTTTCTTTAGTAAAGCTCTCAGAGATGCACCTCTAAAGTATAATATAATGGAGAAGAAGGATTTTTCTCTGGTTAAAGCTATTAAATATTTCAGGGTTGATATCTTGTACTCTCATATAGTAGCTTATGTTCCCAATGATATAGTCAAGGACATTCTAACACAGGATGGACCTGATGGAAAGAGAGGGAAGTGGCAACAATATTAGAGTATGACTTAGAAATTAAACCTACAAAATTGATCAAATGCCAAGGTTTGGCTAAGCTCATGGCTAAATCAAACTATTAGGCCCTAGACATAAAATTCATTGTAGAACTGGATAACGAAGAGGAGATGGCGACTCAACAGATCAGCCAAGCCTTTACAGATTCACCATGGTATGCTGACATAATATATGTTCTACAAAACCTTCAAGCTCCTCCAGAGCTATCCAGGAATAAAAGTAGGTTCTTAAAGATGAAGTCTTTGAAGTTTTGCATAATTTATGATGCATTATTCTGGAAAAATCATGAAGGCATCTTTCTAAATTGTTTGTTAAAGGAGGAATCTGATAAAATTTTGCAAGAATTTCATGCAAGTGACTATGGGGGACATCTTTATTGGAAGACAATAGCTGATAAGATCTTGAGGGCTGCTTTTTACTGGCTCATTCTATTTGTTGATGTTAAGAAGTTTGTAACCTCATGCCACAAATGTCATATTTTTGAAGGGAAAAGAAAACTATTGTCATTACCTTTGAAACCTATATCTACTGAAACACCATTTCAACAGTGGGGTCTTGACTTCATTGGTGAAATTCATCTCCCTTCCTTTGCCCAACATAGATGGATCTTAACTGCCACAGATTATTTTACAAAGTGGATAGTAGCCATACCCTCAAGAGAAGCCACCAATACTATCATAATAGGCTTTCTTGAGGCCAACATTCTGTCTAGATTTGGTTTCCCCACCAAAATCATCACAGATAATGCAACAACTGATCCAGGTGGATGTTGGTGGCCACCCACCAACCCATTTGGACCCCCACAACTGTCTCTTTCAGTCTTTTCAGTTTCCTAAATTGTATCACAGTTTACTATTTTTAGCAGTTTTTTCGGGTCCTGAACTTCCGGAGCCGTTTTGAGGCCCTAAACGACGTTTTTTTGGGATTCTGGGGCAACATGGGTCCATGGACTGATGTTGCCTCCCAAAGTGGTAGTACTCGGATAGATCTTTCTAACGAGCTATCATACGCGTCAAACGGAGATCGTATGCCAAAGTTACGACCCCGGGAAATTGATGTACCAATTTACCCAAACGGGGCCCACAATTTGGCGTTTCATCTTCTAGGGTTAGGTTTCGGGATGTGAAGGGTTTTCCATTGTTTCTCAATAATAAATAGGCCTTCAAGCCTCATTGTAACACAGTTCGGAACAGTTCAGAGGCATGTAGCTGCACATCTCTTCTCAGAGATAAGCTACCATCGCCCTAGCTGGTTTATTTCCATTTCTGGTTGTAAGCATATTTCAGTATTTTCCATTAATGAAATGAAGCATTATTTCCGCTGCATCTCTGTGTTTATGGTTATTGAATCTCTGTATTTATGGTTATCTTTGTAATCTATTGCGTTCCCATTTAAATCCGGATCAGTGGTATCAGAGCGGTCTGCTTTTTCTCTGTTTTTCTTTGCATGTCCCCAACGAGGTCGGGATATAAGGAGTTAGGGCTTGAACTGGTCGAACCTTTGCAAGACCAGCCTCGAAAATCCCGACGGCCTCCCATGGCGGATGAGAAGAAAGACGAGGGGGCAGGAGATCCTATCAAAATCTTGCTCGAAGAAGCGCTCGAGCGGCAAAGGAACGCGATGATGGATAGCTTTGCGCAGATCCTTCAGCGGCTACCTAAAAGTGACGCATCGGCTTCCAGCAGCAACTCTGGAAACGCCACGCCATTTAAGGTACAAGTTAATTTTGAAATCCCCATATTCGAGGGTCAGATAGACGCAGATGCCGTAGATAAATGGTTGAATCTGCTAGATGGGTATTTTTCTGTTCATGAATTTTCAAGTCGGGAAAAGATTGTTTTCGCTCTTCTCAAAGCAGCCCCCCACGTCAAGGACTGGTGGGAAACCTACTGCGAGCAGAAGGATGAAAGTACAGGCTCACTATTTTCAGCCGCACCCACTTGGAATGACTTCCGGGATGCCATCAAGGAGCAGTACTACCCTGTCGGAACCTATGAGGACAAATACATCAAATGGACCACACTGCGGCAGGGACGAGACCAAGATGTGCCGGAGTTCACAAATATTTTTCATACCCTTCGCACACAGTTGGGTATCAAAGATTCTGAGCTGCATCTGGTACTCAAATACCGTGGCTGCCTACACAGATACATCCAGGAAGAGATGGGGTTCTTGAACATCCCCTCACTCGGCACAGCATACCGATACGCTGTCAAAATCGAGCAAAAGTTCAAACAGAAGAAGCGAGACTTTGGATCTGCAAATCCGAAGCCCAAAGGACAAAGCCAAGGCGGGGTGACCCAAGACAACCCGTCGAAGCCGCAAGAAAAGAACAACACCACGAAGCCGAAGAAGGACACAGGAAAGTGGTGTGAGTTCCACAAGAGTCCCACTCATAACACAAGTGAGTGTCGGACCAAGCAGTCGCTGGTGGCTGAGTTGAAGGCTTCCGAATCAGATGCATGTTCCGACCCTGAGCCAGAACCTGACAAGGGGAATGGCAAAGGGAAGCAGATCATTGATGCGGATCCCAGTGCCACTGTTGCCACCGCCAAGATCAAGAAAAATGAGCCCGAAGATCCAGAGGAGGGGGAGCGTCTTTTCCACTCACAGATGTGGGTGAAGGGTTCACCGCTGCGATTCATTGTCGACAGAGGTAGCCAAAAGAACCTGGTTTCAGCAGAGGTCGTGAAGCGGTTGGGCCTACCGACTACACCTCACCCACAACCGTACAGTATCGGGTGGCTTCATGAAGGACGAGATCTCAAAGTTCGCCAGCAGTGCCGCCTTCCCTACAGCATCAAGCCCTTCACAGATGAGGTATGGTGTGATGTGACACCTCTGGATGTTTGTGATGTATTATTAGGCCAACCATACTTGTGGAGGCGACATGCTGTGTATGAGTCAAGGCCTCGTGCTGTCATTATTTCTTTGAATAATTCATTATACAGGATACCAGAGGTAGCCCCACCTACTGCCACATCTTTGATCACCACCAAAAAAGGCAGCAAGCTCATATCACAGACCAGGAAATTCATTTGTCTGGTTCACTCCCAAAATAAGGGGAAGATCGTTGCTACATCCATGACCCCTGCAAAGGGTTCCTCCATGCAGCAGCAGCAGCAAAGGGATACGGTCATGACAAAACACAGGAACAACTTCTCCTCACCCACATGGGTACCACACAAGTTTCAGGTGGGCAACAAAGTCTGGTTGCATCGACAGAAAGAACGCCCTACCAGAACCCATCAGAAGGTCAGATCACTTCGACATGGTCCTCACAGCAGTACCAAGGCTATGGGCAACAATGCTTTGAAGCACAGCATTCCTCCATTCCTTCGCTTGCACCGAGTATTCAATGTGGACCATCGTCGACCATGCTTCCCACCATCACTGGACACATCAGAGATTGCAGGACAAGTTCAGCAGATGGAGGAGCTCAACGCAATGGGGACCATTGCTTCCTACGGGGGGAGGAATGATCCAGGTGGATGTTGGTGGCCACCCACCAACCCATTTGGACCCCCACAACTGTCTCTTTCAGTCTTTTCAGTTTCCTAAATTGTATCACAGTTTACTATTTTTAGCAGTTTTTCGGGTCCTAAACTTCCGGAGCCGTTTTGAGGCCCTAAACGACGTTTTTTTGGGATTCTGGGGCAACATGGGTCCATGGACCGATGTTGCCTCCCAAAGTGGTAGTACTCGGATAGATCTTTCTAACGAGCTATCATACGCGTCAAACGGAGATCGTATGCCAAAGTTACGACCCCGGGAAATTGATGTACCAATTTACCCAAACGGGGCCCACAATTTGGCGTTTCATCTTCTAGGGTTAGGTTTCGGGATGTGAAGGGTTTTCCATTGTTTCTCAACAATAAATAGGCCTTCAAGCCTCATTGTAACACAGTTCGGAACAGTTCAGAGGCATGTAGCTGCACATCTCTTCTCAGAGATAAGCTACCATCGCCCTAGCTGGTTTATTTCCATTTCTGGTTGTAAGCATATTTCAGTATTTTCCATTAATGAAATGAAGCATTATTTCCGCTGCATCTCTGTGTTTATGTTTATTGAATCTCTGTATTTATGGTTATCTTTGTAATCTATTGCGTTCCCATTTAAATCCGGATCAGTGGTATCAGAGCGGTCTGCTTTTTCTCTGTTTTTCTTTGCATGTCCCCAATGAGGTCGGGATATAAGGAGTTAGGGCTTGAACTGGTCGAACCTTTGCAAGACCAGCCTCGAAAATCCCGACGGCCTCCCATGGCGGATGAGAAGAAAGACGAGGGGGCAGGAGATCCTATCAAAATCTTGCTCGAAGAAGCGCTCGAGCGGCAAAGGAACGCGATGATGGATAGCTTTGCGCAGATCCTTCAGCGGCTACCTAAAAGTGACGCATCGGCTTCCAGCAGCAACTCTGGAAACGCCACGCCATTTAAGGTACAAGTTAATTTTGAAATCCCCATATTCGAGGGTCAGATAGACGCAGATGCCGTAGATAAATGGTTGAATCTGCTAGATGGGTATTTTTCTGTTCATGAATTTTCAAGTCGGGAAAAGATTGTTTTCGCTCTTCTCAAAGCAGCCCCCCACGTCAAGGACTGGTGGGAAACCTACTGCGAGCAGAAGGATGAAAGTACAGGCTCACTATTTTCAGCCGCACCCACTTGGAATGACTTCCGGGATGCCATCAAGGAGCAGTACTACCCTGTCGAAACCTATGAGGACAAATACATCAAATGGACCACACTGCGGCAGGGACGAGACCAAGATGTGCCGGAGTTCACAAATATTTTTCATACCCTTCGCACACAGTTGGGTATCAAAGATTCTGAGCTGCATCTGGTACTCAAATACCGTGGCTGCCTACACAGATACATCCAGGAAGAGATGGGGTTCTTGAACATCCCCTCACTCGGCACAGCATACCGATACGCTGTCAAAATCGAGCAAAAGTTCAAACAGAAGAAGCGAGACTTTGGATCTGCAAATCCGAAGCCCAAAGGACAAAGCCAAGGCGGGGTGACCCAAGACAACCCGTCGAAGCCGCAAGAAAAGAACAACACCACGAAGCCGAAGAAGGACACAGGAAAGTGGTGTGAGTTCCACAAGAGTCCCACTCATAACACAAGTGAGTGTCGGACCAAGCAATCGCTGGTGGCTGAGTTGAAGGCTTCCGAATCAGATGCATGTTCCGACCCTGAGCCAGAACCTGACAAGGGGAATGGCAAAGGGAAGCAGATCATTGATGCGGATCCCAGTGCCACTGTTGCCACCACCAAGATCAAGAAAAATGAGCCCGAAGATCCAGAGGAGGGGGAGCGTCTTTTCCACTCACAGATGTGGGTGAAGGGTTCACCGCTGCGATTCATTGTCGACAGTGGTAGCCAAAAGAACCTGGTTTCAGCAGAGGTCGTGAAGCGGTTGGGCCTACCGACTACACCTCACCCACAGCCGTACAGTATCGGGTGGCTTCATGAAGGACGAGATCTCAAAGTTCGCCAGCAGTGCCGCCTTCCCTACAGCATCAAGCCCTTCACAGATGAGGTATGGTGTGATGTGACACCTCTGGATGTTTGTGATGTATTATTAGGCCAACCATACTTGTGGAGGCGACATGCTGTGTATGAGTCAAGGCCTCGTGCTGTCATTATTTCTTTGAATAATTCATTATACAGGATACCAGAGGTAGCCCCACCTACTGCCACATCTTTGATCACCACCAAAAAAGGCAGCAAGCTCATATCACAGACCAGGAAATTCATTTGTCTGGTTCACTCCCAAAATAAGGGGAAGATCGTTGCTACATCCATGACCCCTGCAAAGGGTTCCTCCATGCAGCAGCAGCAGCAAAGGGATACGGTCATGACAAAACACAGGAACAACTTCTCCTCACCCACATGGGTACCACACAAGTTTCAGGTGGGCAACAAAGTCTGGTTGCATCGACAGAAAAAAACGCCCTACCAGAACCCATCAGAAGGTCAGATCACTTCGACATGGTCCTCACAGGAGTACCAAGGCTATGGGCAACAATGCTTTGAAGCACAGCATTCCTCCATTCCTTCGCTTGCACCGAGTATTCAATGTGGACCATCGTCGACCATGCTTCCCACCATCACTGGACACATCAGAGATTGCAGGACAAGTTCAGCAGATGGAGGAGCTCAACGCAATGGGGACCATTGCTTCCTAAGGGGGGATGAATGATCCAGGTGGATGTTGGTGGCCACCCACCAACCCATTTGGACCCCCACAACTGTCTCTTTCAGTCTTTTCAGTTTCCTAAATTGTATCACAGTTTACTATTTTTAGCAGTTTTTCGGGTCCTGAACTTCCGGAGCCGTTTTGAGGCCCTAAACGACGTTTTTTTGGGATTCTGGGGCAACATGGGTCTATGGACCGATGTTGCCTCCCAAAGTGGTAGTACTCGGATAGATCTTTCTAACGAGCTATCATACGCGTCAAACGGAGATCGTATGCCAAAGTTACGACCCCGGGAAATTGATGTACCAATTTACCCAAACGGGGCCCACAATTTGGCGTTTCATCTTCTAGGGTTAGGTTTCGGGATGTGAAGGGTTTTCCATTGTTTCTCAACAATAAATAGGCCTTCAAGCCTCATTGTAACACAGTTCGGAACAGTTCAGAGGCATGTAGCTGCACATCTCTTCTCAGAGATAAGCTACCATCGCCCTAGCTGGTTTATTTCCATTTCTGGTTGTAAGCATATTTCAGTATTTTCCATTAATGAAATGAAGCATTATTTCCGCTGCATCTCTGTGTTTATGGTTATTGAATCTCTGTATTTATGGTTATCTTTGTAATCTATTGCGTTCCCATTTAAATCCGGATCAACAACCTTTAAATAAAAAAGGATGATTGATTTTTGCAACAAATATCACATAACCCTTGGCCATTCCACAGCCTACTATCCACAGGGAAATGGACTTGTAGAGTCTTCCAATAAGAGCTTAATGAATATTATCAAAAAATTGTTGGAAGATAATAAGAAGACCTAGAATAAGAAACTAGTGAATTCCTTGTGGGCAGACAGACTAACCACAAACAAATCTATTGGTACTAGTACCTATCAGCTAGTCTATGGAATGGAGGTTGTCTTCCCATATTCTTTGGGAACTCCCGTAATGAAATTACTCGAAGAAGCACAGGTGAGCCAAATGATATTCAAAGAAGGATTAACCAGACAATTGATTTGCTGCAAACCAGGGAGCAAGTGTACATTAGATCCCAAGTTGTGCAGGAGAGAATAAAGAAAGCATTTGACAAGAGAACCAAGGCAGAATATTTCTATCTAGGAGATAAAGTCTTGAGATGGGACTCAAGAAGGGAAGATAAAGGGAAACATGGGAAGTTCAAATTCCTATGGAAAGGTCCTTACATTATTTATGCTTTTAGAGGAAACAATGCTTATTTTCTCAAAGAATTGGATGGTGCAGAAGTAGAAGCAGGACCAGTAAATGGTCGATTTCTTAAGCACTATATAGATCCCAATCATTGATTTTACTATTCACTTATACATATTATATCCTTCACAAAGTTAGTTTCGATTGGATGGTAAATTTTGGAGTTGAAGCCCAAAGAGAAGGCCCTAAGCTTCAAAGATTTCACTGTCATTAAATATCAATAAAGCAACAAAGTAAAAGGGAAATTTGCAGAGTAAAATAACAGAAATTCAAAAGGCCATTGATCTGCTAGTTCTTGACATTTCACCAGGAAATTCCATCTCCAAGTGGAGCCATTGTTATGTTCCTATACCAATAGGTGTCATAATTTTTGAATATATGAGGTTAAATCTGTAATATGTACATACCTTTGCTTTCTGCAAATGTTTTCCATATTAAAAAAAAAAAAAAAAAAATGTAAAGAGGGTATGTCCTAAAAGAAAAATCAAAGGAAAAAAAGAATGAAAAAAGGTAAAAAAATATGAAAAATGAACCCCAAGAAAAAGAAAAATACCATGAAAGTGTGCAAGTCCAAATGCCATTGCTATTTTACTTTGATGCAAAATAGAAAGATTGTGTGCAACTTGTTACCTTTGCCACAATCCATGGATAGTCAAACATTTTTAAACTTGGCTATTTCGTGTTTTGAATTTCATGTTTACAGCTAGAGAATAAAATCTGACCAATCTGCTCAATCTTGGCAGATAAGTAGATAGGTAAAGTAAATTAAAGTGGCTCAATAGTTTAATCTAAGCCCTTTGATGTAACAAGGATAGACTTAGATAGATTTATATTGTAAAAGAAAAGAAAAATGTTTTAATAAGGGTTTGCCAACTTAAGTGCACCCTAATAAAGAGTAGAAAAAAATGGTAGGATGAATAGGTGGGTAAGTAGTTGTATGGTTGTAGAATTATGGTGATTGATTGGATAAAATCAAGTCATTTACTTTCATCATCAAGTTTCTAAGAGTTTGGATGATAATGGAACATTTACAAAGTCAATTGATTAATTTCCCCATTCATATTACCTTTAATTTCACTAATTTCACATAATTAAAGGCAAATGTACCTAAAACCTTAAGTTAAAGGGGCTCAGAGCGTTTCTCTGACTTCTGGAGGGACCAAACCCTTGGCCCAATAACTTATAATGTCTAAGTACTAAAACCCCATCACCAACATTCATCGCCCTCCATAATTCATTCATTTCATCTAATAAATCCCTTTTCCTAAGGTGAAATCACCATTTTCCTATGGAAAATAATTAACCCTACATAAAACCCCTTTCCTCCACAAAAAACCCACAAAAATCATTTAACCTAAGTTATAATATGTAGATGTGCATATGTAAATAAATGTTAAAAACATTATAGTTAGCGTAAAAACCCACTTTTCCTCTTTCATGTCATATTAGCTTTTAATTTCCATTATATTTATTTAACTCCACAAAATAAAAACCCTTCCCCCTTTATTTTATTTAAATCCCATATGATAAATATCTCGCCCCGAGTTTTGAAATATAAACCTTATTAGTAATTTAATTAAATGATTAATTAGTCGATCAACGACTAATTAAGAAACATAACCCTCCACTGAAATAAAGAGAGTAATTAGTCAACCAGTGATTAATTAAATCTGTCCCCACCAATCAAATCACCCCCGACATCATTAAGCCTCCCTAATCCACTTTTAATTAACCCTTCCACTCATTAAAACCCCATCGAGCCCCTCTATTAACTCTCTCCTCAAATCATCACCGTAATCATTGTGCGATATAATCCCTTCAGATCCAACGGATGACACTCATATCGAGCGACCTTCGAAGGCCGACCTTTACCTGCCCAATGTGAATGGTTTCACTATTCACCCCGCCGCTATGTGGCACTTGATGAATGGCATCGGGCGGCCTCCCCCCAAAACCACTTATCCCAAAATGCGGTGCAATGGATTCTGCTTACCGCCTCTACTTACCACCTCCGCTACACACCGAAATGTCACATCCCCCGATTGGCGCCAACTGTCATTTTCAAAATATACCCGCCATATCATTGACTTTACACATAAAACCAAAAAACTTATAGTTTTTTCCTTTTTAATCATGAAAAGAACATTTTGATTTCCATGCAAAGCACAGAGTATGTTCAACTATCATCCTACTGCCAACCGTCAACTTTCCATAGCCGCTAAACTCGAAACCACCTTGCAGACCCGTGCACTTCCTACCAATAGTGCACAACAACATTACTCCATTCAAATAGACAAAACCAGGTATTTACCCCATTTCCATTGAGAAACCCTGTTTTCTTGCCGAGCCTGAACTAAATTGCTTTAAAAACAAAGTCATTTAGTAAATAATGTTGCCTAGTGATCCTGAAATACTCCGTAGTAGACCAATTTTTCCCTATTTCCCTTAAACCCTTTGCCCGCATCCTTGAATCCATAAGAACCAAAGATGGATGCCCAAGTTGCACTAAATATCATGCCAATTATGACTCCCCATAGAGATTTAGACCATCTCCCACTTGCAAACAAAGATTTCTAGATTAAAGATACCTCAGTCTCAAAATCCCCTTTGAAACTTTTCTGCAAGTACATAGATCAGTACCTGAACCATGAAGACTACATTGGACTTTGGGAATCAGTTTTACCCAAATACCAGTTCCCTAGAGTTCATAACGTCCCAGAGATTGTACATTACTACCACATGAACTATGATCCTATCCAAAGGGTAGTGAGAACCCCTGACCAGTCTATTATGTTTACTATCACTGCTGAATCCATTAACCAAATGCTACAATTACAACCAATTCCAAGTCGGACTCCTCTTTCCATTGGAGATATGCTGAACAGATACCCTACCCTTTATTTAATCAAACTTGCTTGGTTGTACCAGACTTTCATTAGAGAAGAACAATACACCCCAAAGGACCCTTCCCCTTATATTGGGACTATATTCTCCAACCTCCACCAAGACATCATACGCATGATATCCGGTGTGCTAAGCTACACCACAAGTGAATTTGTTGATGAAATCATAATATCCTTCATGTCCATCTACTCTCCTGGCCAACCACCAGCCATCATGTTTGACTATGCTAAATTGATTGCTGAAAAAATGCATGATCAATTCATGAGGTTGTAAAATGAAAGAGTTTTCAAGTATTCTTCAGTTTTATATCATTTATTCTTGTATTACCAGGCTGATATATTTCCAATTGCCCTCCTAAAGCTTGATACTAGAGGTAAACCTAGATCAATGATCTTTTGGACTTCATTAATCTATCAATTTGATTCTCAATATTCTTATACAGATTTCATAGACCTCTTTGTGTACCCTATGAAAACTATGCTACTAGGAAGCCCTCCACCCAGAATCAGTGCAGACATTAGGAGGGTCCTACATTTGTCAAAGCAATATAAAGTGGGGGATTGGTACTTTTACCAAAACCACACTGAAATCAGAATTTATGGATGTGAATTGCCACCTTACAAATTTCCAAAGTACCTCCCCATGAGATTATTTTCTATGGAGTACTACAGACAAATGATCAATTCAGATGACGTGAACTTTTTGAAAGCCAAGAAGAAAGCCCAACTTAGAATAAAAGATCAACTGGGCCCATTTATTTGTAACAGTAGGGAAGCAGGAAAGGAGGAAAATGAAATTCTCCAAAGGTTGAAACTTAAACAAAGTTTTCTATGGAATTATGATCCCTTAGAATTCATTTGTAATAGGAGACAAAAGAATAAATTATCTCCATACATCCACCATATAATCCTTGAAATTGAACAATATGCTAATCATTATGAATGGGTGGAAGGCACTTTGATAGATCGAGATAGCATAGAGGTTGCTGTTGATAATGTATTAATAGACTTAGATAGAAGACTTGATGAGGATTCCTTTGTATACGTGCCAGGAGAGTCTCAATCTCAGAGGCAATCCTAGGGACACAGTGGGCAGACAGCAGAGGTAGGACCATTAGGGGAACTAGAGTCTTCAGATCAAGCAGGGCCATGAGAGCAACTATAACTTTCAGAACATCCAGAAGAATCTAAACAACCTGAAATTTCAGAGGAACTTGGTCAACTTGAACAAATCATGAGAAATCCTCCTATTCTGCAGACTCCTCTAAATGAGGAGAGGAACCTCAAAATGGACAAAGACGAGGCCACTCCTTCCAGCAGGCCTGTTGCCCAAACCTATGCTAAGAGGCAAAGGTTAAATCCATATTCAAAGCAAGAATACACTGAAGAGACAACAGGAAATTCAGGAGTAGAGAGGATAGAAAGAAGGCATACCACACCTTCAAGAGGGACACAAGAACCTTCCACCTCACACGCTCAAATTTTGGAAAGGCAACAGAGTGTGGAAGTGTACTCCTTTAGGGCTCTTGCTAGACAGAGCCTAGATATCAAGGAAAATACAAGGAAATCAAAGCAAGGAATGAAAGGTTAAAGGTGAAAATCTATGCACATTATCTGAATATGGCTCCAACAAACCAAACGAGGCTAATGTCAACCTTTGATATAAAATAAGGCAAGATGCATATGAGTTGTCTGAAACCAACCATACAACAACCTAAATCAATGGAGGATTACCTAAAATTGGATTTTGAAGTATTGGAAAAGGATATCCATCCAATTGACCAAATAGAGTTACATAAGAAACTGGTGAAATGGTTTATTCCACCTTGATCAGCAAGGAAATAGTAGCCCACCAACTTCAGAATTCACTGAATAACATATCTGCATAATTCCAGTTGGAAAAGGCCTCTTCACAGGTCAAAGACACTAGAATAAAGTGTTAGAGGACTTGGTCATAAAGCTGGGACATGATCCCAAGGATGTGAAAGCAACAGAGAAGCTTATAAAGAAGAAAAATGATGACATAATTGCACTAAAGAAGTAACTTAAGATTCCTCCTCTTCATCATCCTCGAACAATTGAAGTGTTGGAAACACTAGAGGAGGAAGAGCTTATGGACCTAGTCCTTAAGTTTAATGACCAATTGAAGGAAACTGAAAAAGAATTGGATAATTTGATACAGTCAAAGCAGAGTGAGTTAGACACCACTCCTTGGACAATAATACCTACAGTTTCCACAACAGTGCCATCCACCTTAGCTTCTGCATTAGCACCAACAATTCCACCACCAACTGCTTTGCTAGTAATAGGTACTTCAGCAGGTACATGTACATTGACAAGCACAAAGACACCAATAGAGAAAACTGCAGAATTGATCAAGGCCATGGAAGAAATGAGTATCTAGGTCACTGAGCTCAAGAATATCAGAGAACAAGTGACATGTTTAGAGACCAATTGTAAACTTGCACAAATACAGTAGAAGGAAGAAGCTGAGAAGAACCAAAGGATGGTTGAAAGGATAAAACCCCTTGAGAAGGGCTTAACACTACAAGAGCCATTAGGAGATATGAAAGAAATTCTTTGGTCCAACATCATTGATTCCATCAATGATGTTTGGCCTTCTATTCAGATTATTTTTGAGCAAATAGAATTAGTCAAAATGGCTACAGAGGCAATCCACAAGGCAGTGGAAGAATTGGGAAATAAACCTCAAGAAGCCAATCAGTTGATCACCTTTTTGAAAAGAAAAAACAAATATCAGCTTGATGAATTGGAAATAGAGGACAGAATGGCAACAATCATAGAAATCAGAAAGGTTCTCCTAAAAGGAACTTAATGCTAAATCTGTAGAGAAGATGTCAGAGCATTTAAGCAGGCATTGACAACTTCACGTTGAAATATGGCATCTTAAGAGAAAAAGGACTTCCCAATCCTATGGTAATAAATGACAAACTAATGACCCAAGAAGATTACATTGAAAAGCTAAACAAGCTAGCCAAAAGCCAAGCTAGTACTTCAGGGGTGAAATCTTTGCCCACTGGAAAGGTGCTTTATGATGGCCTTGAGAATATGTTCTACATAGAACATGAAGTTAATCACTTGTTCACAAGCAAACCGAATTTTTCCAAGTACATAGAAGCTGATGAAGTGTACAGAAAAATGATAAGGATGAAATTACCTAACAGTGAATGGTGGAAAAACTTCACTGATTTATTATAAGTTACTGCAGTAAATATATATTGCAAAACATGGCTGTCAGGTAACACAGGTAAAACAAGATCAAAGAAGAATAGGCAAAGAGTATTAGTAGGTGAAATATAAAAATGTATTCCAACACATAACTACAAAGCAACTGCAAGTGCCTAATCCAATTTACAATAGCCAGCACAGTCACAATAAAAGGGACAATAAGAAAACAGTTCTCCATCTATCTCTATCTTCATGTTGAAGATATTTTTTTGTTTCCTAGAATAATTTTCATATGGTTATGAGATATTTTGTATAAATAATTCACAAATTGAAGTAATCAGGGTGGATTAAAATACATTTCTATAGACATTTTATTTTTGAGCCAAGGAGCTATTGTACTCAAGACTGGTCTGGTTTTGTTGGAAATGAAATAAAGCTAAGGAAATTCCACTGGATTCTTGTGCATAGTTGCAACAAATAAGTATCATCTTCTCATGTCTAAATAATGTCTTCTCTCTTATTAAATCTGTAAAAGGAAACAAGGAATGATATCATCAGAATTAGCTTAAGTGCTCTCTGTTTTAACTATTTTCTTTCTTTATGTTTTCTACTAAGCTGCCTTGGTCTGGGAATTCTTAATTTCTCCTTTAATTCCATAGTTTACCCCCCCTTTGGTCCATAGTAAATGATTCTTCATTGCCCTTTACTACTGATCATCCTTCCTTTCTTCATATTAATCCCGGTTAAGGATTCTTCATTTCCCTTCACCCTGGTTAGGACTACTCCATCCATCTAAACCTGCAGATTTGACTTTGCTATGCTAGCTCGCCTGTGGACTTTTACCTTAGTGATAGATCATATCTATTTTTTTTTTTGAAGAATCTTCAGTGAAAATCACATAGAAAAACTTTTGTCGACGCGTTTCGAACCATCCAGTGTGGTTCATCGTCAGGACAGGTTGAATGAGCAGATCTCATTTAGCACATTAAATAGATAGGGTAGAGAATCCCATGACTCAACGGCTAAAAAACAACAACTAGAATTGACTGGATAACGGCTAGTTTGACTATGATAAAGGGAAAATATTATTAATATATATAATTTTTTTTTTAATAGGAAATTTTTGGTTATTAAAATTAAAATGTAAGTGGACAATAATAAGTAAATCAAAAAATAAATAATTGCAAATATATTGATAAATATAAATTAAAATGAATTAAATTAAAAATTATATAAAATAAATTAATTTCAAAATTATTAGTTAGTTATAAATGCCAAAAATAGAGTAATAGTTAATTATATTTATTAAATATATACTTTAATAAATATTCGCCAAAGAGTTAAAAGGAAAAATATTACAATATTAAAAATTAATTTAAGGAACCAAAAATGGCATATTAGTTTTAAATTATAAATTAGATTAATTTTAAAATTAATTTTTATAAATTAAAATAAAATTAACAGACAAAGAGTTTACACAAAAATAAATAAATAAATACATAATTACAAATAAAACTAACCATATTAAAAACCATTAATAATTTGAATTAATTAACTAATTTAAAATTAATATTAGTAAGTATATTATAATTAAATCAAGTTTAAAAGACACAAAGTTTAAAAATAAATAATAATAATAATAATAATAATAAATAAAAAATAACAAAATAAATAAATAAATAATAATAATAATAAATAAATAAATAAATAAATCGATAAAATAAAATAGAATAGAAATCACAAACTTAATAAAACAATTATTAAGGGAAGGAAAGAAGGAAAACGACTAGGAGGAGAGGGATGGGACCCAGCAACTACTAATCTTCCAGCCATCCTCTCTATTAAGATTGATCGACCTTTTTTCAATCTCAAGGGCTTCCATAAATTTCCGGTGATGGAATTGTGACACTCTAGCAATCGCACTAGCCTCCTCGATGTAGACATGATGATTGGTTTTCTCTACATGTTCTGCTAACGCGGAAGATTTAGTTCTCATATGCTTGAGGTCAGCTACGTGCTCACTAATCCTTTGATTAATGGAGCGACCAGTCTCACCAATATAGGGGGTCCCACATGAACAAGGAATAATATAAACTCATTTCATGTCTTTGGGGTCGATGGGATCCTTCATAGATCTTAGGGATTTACGAATGGCGTTAAGAGGTCTAAACGTTGTGGGGATATTATGCTTCTTAAGAACCCTCGCAATCTTATCCATGGTCCCCTGAACATATGGAAGATGGACACCAGGAATCCGCTCCTTAGGCCCCCTTTTGGTTAACGAATTCTTAGCTGCTTTGAGGAAAGCCTTTTGTCCCAAGTGTCTGCTATAACCATTCTCGACAAAGACATTAAGGAGTGTCAGGCGGAAAGAGTCGATTGTGCGGACACAACCAACCTCCCTAGGAGCCTAAGACTCTCTAGTGACAAACAAGACAAACAAGAACAATCCTTCTCTAAACATGCATTTACTATATAAGAAATCAAGTGTTTAGATCCTACCTGTAGTCCAACGCTGTTGTAGAAGTCCAGCTCCGCTGATCCGGATGAGCTCCTCCTTCACTTTGAAACCTGCATCCACTAACAATCAAACGATTAAATAGCACTTGATAATCTCATAGAATAAAACATATTTAACACATAGACCAAGGAGTACATGAAACAACTCATAAATAACAAGTTATTGAGAAGAATGGACTCATTTGCATTAATAGGTAACAAAAGGAACAAATACAACCTGAGCCTTGGTGTTGTGCAAGTTCCTCCTAGGGTCCATCAAGAGTTCTCCTTTACTTTGACAAAGCTCACCCACTTCCAAATAGAACAAGCAAAGATGGCAATCTCTCCTCACAAGCTTCTAAATGGGAGTCCTAATTCCAGCAGCATTTACCCTTAGAAATGTATAGCTTCTAACCTCCTCTCCTTCTGGCCCAATGCCTGTATTTATAGTGCTCAAGAGGAAGTTAATCAGGTCCACCATCAATGGGATAATCCCCTCTTTGGATGGGATAGCTCCCTTATTGATGGGATAAGTTCCTCTTTGGTAGGGGTGCATGAACCATCTGGAGGTGCTCAATACATGTCGAACAACCTTCTAGAATTCTCTAGAAATGACCACAAGTAACTTTTTAAAGATGAAACTTGCGCATTTTGACCTTTACAGGGGGACGCACCTGCCCCTTTACATACAGAGCGTCCAAAGACGCAGCTTTTGTGAACATTGGGTGCGTACCCGCGGGTAAGGTTGAGAGAACCTGCGTACCCAGAGATAAATACATTTATAAAGACTTTCTCTCTTTTTGGAGTTTGACATGGAGAGCAGAGGCATAAGACTTGCCTAAGAGGATAGCATGACTGTTGATAGAGCCATACTAACTGTAAATAGTCATGGTGACATTTTTTAGTGTAACAGATTGCCCCCTAAAGTGCGAAGCCTGTAATAGATTAGGGTTTTGTATTATCTAGGAAGGGTGAAACGCTTTATCATTTCAAGGATTATCTCGTGGAGAACCTGGTCAGAACCTGCAATTTTCAACACAAAATACATGTATAAGATTATATCATCACTGAGGTAGGCATTCCCATACTCAGATCAAAACTTTAACTAACAGACTAACTACTCTGATATAGGAATGATCTTGCAGTACATCATAATCATAGACTTTTGTAGACACAGTATGGGCGCAGCCATCTATTTATGATTAGTCTACTTAGATAATGAATACAAAACTCCTCGCAGCCTGGACAGTGGAAACTAGATCTAGGGTCTTCATTTCCGCTTCCCTAATTGGTACGATTCTAGCCATGCGAATAAATGAGTTGATGTCGAACATGGTAGAAACCACTTGATTACCAGTCGATGATGTAAACTGTTAACAAGTGTGAGAGAGACCACCAGTAATGTCAATGGTTCTCAAAGTACCCAGTACAATCCATGAGATGTGAATGAATGAGTTGATGTCGAACATTTCACAGAATCCTTCGATCGAAAGTCAATGATGTAAACTGACGTCAAAGGCGAGAAACCTGCCATTGATGCATGCAGACTTCAAGGTACTGACGATTTCTAAGTCATCTCTCTAGATAATGTGCTGATGTCGATAGAAAGCGACCCGTTGCAGGCAAGCCCACAACACGAAATCATTGTTCAAGTTGAAGAAATGTTGCTGTAAGGACTGACTCAGGGATGGTCAAATGGATGACAAGTATTTTGCAAATGAAAGTTTTGTTTGCAGACCTCTTGAACACATAACGACACGACAGATGGCTTGGTGATGAATGACTAAAAGTTAATCCCCGGAACCCGGCTGAAGAATTTCAAAGTGGTTTGATCAACTGTGAGGTAAAGGATTTCCCAACCCAGGTGAATGAAAAGTGTCGTGTTCAAGAGTGGTAATAAAGTTTCTTCTGAGACAAAAGATAACAAATAGGCTCATTCTTCTCTCTTTTCCCCCACCATTTCTGGCAAGTACCTCTTTATTTTTAACAAGCTTGAGGAGGATAACATATGCTTGATTATAAGCTCATCCTTCGGATGAGTCCAACCTAGTTTTGATTCGAACCCTAGGAAGGAGTGGTTCGTTCCTGTTTGTAATTGAACATGTCCTTTACTGTGAAATGTTTAACGAGTCCAGTATAGGAGAAACTCGACGTTTTTCAATTTTAGAGAGTCTGAAAAACTTAAGAAGACTCCAAGTTGAACTTTTTCGTAGATTTGTGTCCCTCAAGCCCGAAAAAGTATAAAATAATACCTAGGGTAACCGCTTGATCTTGCGACCAAGGAGTACTTTCATGATTAGTGTCTCTGACCCGAAAAGTAAAAAGCGATCAAGGACACGTCGTTTTATTTCCGTATCGAGTTTGAAACGACAAAAACCCGGCAATCTTTTCCTGATTTTACGGTCAGAAAAGAGCTATAAGGGGACCGTCTTTTAATTCCGTTTTAACGAGTGTAAAAGAAATGCTTGGCAATCTTTTCATGTTTTAGGAGTCAGAAAAGGGCTTAAAAGATAACTCCAAGGTTTCACTTTTTCGTAAGTTTTAACGAGTTCGAAAAAATGATAAAAATGTACTCATATGGCCGACTTTCAATTTAATTTACGAGCAGGAAAATACGGAAAGAACTCGGCATTTTCATTTGTTTTACGAGAATGAAAAATAGCAAAATAATCTCGAGATTTTCATGAGTTTAACGAGTCTTGAAAATAACTGAAATTGACCCGAGATAGGTTTCATTTTTACAAAAGCTTGAAACAGAGAAAAACTATGCTTCAAAGTAGTTTCATTTTTTCACAAGCTTGAAACAGAGAGAAACTGTGCTTGATGCCCCCTAAGCGTAACTGCTAGAGCGCATGCCCCCCAGCTTCATTTCATTCAACCAGCTGGATGAAATGAAGGTTTGAGTACGAGATCATTTGAAAGACTCGACCTAAACTGTAAGAAAATTATGCAAAAACTGAAATAACTAACCTAAATATACAACTTAACATCTATGAGGTATAGTCAAACTCTCGACTCAACTAGAGGAGGATTTGTTTCATTTTTTAACGAGCTTGACACAGGAAAAGAACTATGCTCGACATCTATGAGGTATAGTCAAACTCTTGACTCAACTAGAGGAGGATTTGTTTCATTTTTTAACGAGCTTGACACAGGAAAAGAACTATGCTCGGATTCAGTTTCATGTTTACGCAAGCTTGAAACGAAAAACTATGCTTGTTATAAGTTCACATGCCCCCAGCATAATGACGCAAAATGAGGTACATGCCCCCCAAGCTTCATTGCATTCAATGAGGTGGATGGAATGAAGCTTTACTTTCAAGATCTTGGAAAGACTTGTGGGAGTTGTTTCATTTTTTAGTGAGGTTGACACAGGAAAAGAACTATCCTCAAAACCCTTGTTTCATTTTTTAAACGAGCTTGACACAAGATAAGGAACTATGCTCGTAACTACTGTCTACAATCTATCTAACAAAAACTCTACTCTAAAAACCTTGATTCATTTTTTAACGAGCTTGACACAAGACAAGGAACTATGCTCTAAAATCCTTGACTCATTTTTTAATGAGCTTGACACAAGACAAGGAAATGTGCTCATGACTACTCTCTATAATCTACCTACTTAACCTACCCTTGTTTCATTTTTTAAAGAGCTTGACACAAGACAAGGAACTATGCTCAAGAAGTTCGCATGCCCTCAGTATAATGATGCAAAATGAGGTACATGCCCCCCAAGCTTCATTGCATTCAACCAGATGGATGAAATGAAGGTTTACTTTCAATATTTACCTTGAAAAGGGAGTTGTTTCATTTTTAAGGAGGTTGACACAAGAAAAGAACTATCTTCATACCTGATTCATTTGTTAACGAGGTTGACTCAGTAACAGGAACTATCCTCAAACCTGATTCATTTTTTAACGAGGTTGACTCAGTAACAGGAACTATCCTCAAAACCCTACTTTCTACAATCTACCTACATATCCTAAAATCTACCTGATTCATTTTTTAATGAGGTTGACTCAGTAAAAGAACTATCCTCATGCTAGCCTGTTTCATTTTTTAACGAGGTTGATACAGGAAAAAACTATCCTCGTACACACTGATTCATTTTTTAACGAGGTTGACACAGTAAAAGGAACTTTCCTCACACACACTGATTCATTTTTTAATGAGGTTGACACAGTAAAAGGAACTTTCCTCACACACACTGATTCATTTTTTAATGAGGTTGACACAGTAAAAGGAACTTTCCTCACACACACTGATTCATTTTTTAATGAGGTTGACACAGTAAAAGGAACTTTCCTCACACTCACTGATTCATTTTTTAACGAGGTCGACACAGTAAAAGGAACTTTCCTCGTACTCACTGATTCATTTTTTAACGAGGTCGACACAGTAAAAGGAACTTTCCTCGTGCTAGCCTGTTTCATTTTTTAACGAGGTTGATACAAGAAAAAACTATCCTCGTACACACTGATTCATTTTTTAATGAGCATGACACAAGACAAGGAACTATGCTCATGACTTCCAGTTTCATTTTTTAACGAGGTTGAGACTAGAAGAAAATATCCTCACTACATCCAGTTTCATTTTTTAACGAGGTTGAGACAGGAAAAAACTATCCTCGCGGACACCTGTTTCATTTTTTAACGAGGTTGGCACAGGAAAAGGAACTGTCCTCGCCACTCCTTGTTTCATTTTTTAATGAGCTTGACACAAGACAACGAACTATGCTCATGACTTCCAGTTTCATTTTTTAACGAGGTTGGCACAGGAAAAGGAACTGTCCTCGCCACTCCTTGTTTCATTTTTTAATGAGCTTGACACAAGACAACGAACTATGCTCATGACTTCCAGTTTCATTTTTTAACGAGGTTGAGAGAGGAACAAACTATCCTCGTACACACTGATCATGGCTTCCAACTGGAAGAAAGACATGTCAATGGACACACCTTGATCATGGCTTCCAAAAGGTCTTCATCCGAAGGAAGAATAGTTTTTTGGAAGGAACACACGTCAAGGGACTCAAAAGGGATAAGAACATCGTGTTCAAATAATCCCATAGAGTTTTCCATGTCAATTACCGGATCTAAATCAATAGTGAGAGGCTCACTTACATCGATAACTGAAAACATGGGACCAGTTGCCACATAATTAACCCGTGGCAGGGTAGATACCACTTTAGAATCAGGAACATTTAGGGATGTCATATTATTGGTAGTTGAAACAAGACTAGGGAACGAAAGCTGGTCTACAGTCACAATACTGCCATTGTGAGGGAAAGACATTACGCGAAAGAGTGTCGATACGACAACTTTCATTGCATAAACATAGTCTCGCCCAAGGAGTAAATTGAAATCCAAGGGACCTCGAACTACCATAAGATCAATACAGACAGTTTTACCTTCCAAGGTAATAGAAAACTTAGGAAGGATCCCTAAAGGTTCACTAATGGTTCTGTTAAAAGCTTTCAGATTCTGCGTAATAGGCGCAAGCTGAGGGGAACCCAAAGCTTTCCAAACAGTTGATGATAAAATACTAACAGAAGCACCCTCATCTACCTGAGTACGATGTATGTCCCTACCACCAGCCTTGACAATGATTTGGAAAGGGATGGATGAAGGAAGACGAGGTTTTGTCAGTCTATTCCAATCAAAGAAAAAGACCTCAGTGCTTGGAGGGGGTTCTATAGAAACAGGTGAAATTCCCCGTGGCGTAGAAGAATCTGATGTAACAAGAAGAACCTGAGCAGTATGAAATTCACTCTCTAAAGGGAAAGTGGGATCGACTCTTTGTGAAATTGAATCGACCACTTGATCAACTAATTGATCATCAACCTGAGTGACATGAGTTTCACCCTCCAATGGGAGAGTGTGATCGACTGTACTTGAATTTAGATCAATCACTCCGTCAGTTGATGGTAGGTTGGGAGAAATTTTACGGTAACCAGTTGGAAATTCTTGCTGTGGAACAGTAAGGTTTTCCAACAACGTTGAGGCTTCATCCATGTGAGGGCAAATGTGAGTTTGATGACTCCCTTTGCATAACTTACAAGGAAACCTAACTTTACCCTTTTTCCCAGGAACCTGACTATCACTGGTTGATGGATCAATGGAAAGTTGATGAGATTTTTCTGACCATACTTCCAAGACCTTTGGAATACCAGGACAATTGACAAGGAAGTGGTCACCCTTACAAAGCCTGCAAGGGTATTTGGGTTTACGATGCATGTCGGAATTTTCCTCAACACAACCAACACTTACAGCCATGGTTGGTTGGTTGACTTCTTTCTTATCTTGCTTCTTCTTCTTCTTCTTCTTCTTCCCTTTCTTCTTCTTCTTAGCCTCCTGGTTACTAGCATAAAGGCTTTTACCAAGCGAAGAGGAAGAAATGGAGGAAGAAAAATTAGGCGAAGAAGGTAAAGGGTCAACAGAAGGTTGGTGATGTTGAGATGGTGAACTCTGTTGAGGTGAAGCATCCGGTTGAGAAGGAACAATTGGAGTATTTTGGGCCAACGAAGTTGAAAATAACCATATCGGTAAACCTATTGTAAATCCAGGTAATGACAAAGTAGCCATATAAGGAGGACCAACATTTCCAAAGTAAGGAAAAGTACTAGGATTCTCATTAGGAGGGGTTCCTAGGTTGGTAAATTCCGGAACACTTGCCATTATATTCAACTTCAGTGAATTTTATTAACAATTTAAAACTAAAATTAACAATTCACAATTCACACCTAACAATTAAAATTCACAATTCACACCTATGGTCTCTAAAAGTAAAAACAAACAAATTAACATGCGCTATCAAATCTAGGAGTCAAACCATACACAAACAGTAACCTTCCGGACCGAAAACACTAGTTGGGGATGAAATCCAACATCGCAGAATTCAGTACAGAAGTGGCGGGTGGAACAGTTACCCCGGCAACCTGCTTAATGAATAGACTGGACCAAGTTCCTCCACTTTAACCGTCTCGAGTGAAGTGAACCCCCCAGAAAATCCAAGTGAGTCGAGCCGACGTCTGCTCCAGGTACAATGGGATCTTCCCTCCACCATCACCTCGATAGAATCCTAAAGATAATGGTCACTAAGGCTACCAACCACAACAAATGCACCTGGGAGAACAGTCTACACTCCGATAGCATGCAAGGGCAGAGTATCAAGCTCAATCCCCTTGCCGGTTCCTTGACAATAATCCAAGGTTTACCGACAAGTGACCCCTGGCTCCTCGACAATGGTTATTCCGAGGTTTACCGTTTGTAATATGTGCGTGTCTGGCGTCATTCCCAACGAGGGAGGATTGATCCCCTCACTGGTTCGGACACGAGCTCGTGCTTCTCCTTTAAGAGGAGCTTTCCCAGAGTACAAATGAAACAATTGGATTTATCCTACCACAAGATGAGCTACTTGTTTGGTTTTGTTGTCTTGGAGAGTTAATTACTCTCCTACTCCAAGACACTAGCCTAAGCTATGTTGGTGTATCAGAGCCCTAGAAATGTAAAAATTACTAGATGAATTTTAATTAAGCGTTGTGTTATTAAGGCTGTTATTACTCAAAGGGGTAAATGGAGATGAAACCAATGGTGTTATGACCCGACTCAACTGAATGCAATCGAATATGATAATGTAATCGTTTCAATTCGATGAATCCTAACTAAAGTAAGGAGAGAGTTTCCATTCACTTCCAACAATGCAAAAAAAATTGATCACTAAGAGAAAATATAACAAATTCTCTAATGCACTAATTTTATCAAGAAAAACTAATGCAAATCAATTCCAAACCATTTTTTTTATTTTTATTTTTTTTGTAAATTCAAATCAAAGAAAGCTGATCTAAATCTACGATTGATTTTTTCAGAATGTAAACTATGCAATGGTAATCAAAGCACAATTCACTTGAAAAGTATGCAAATGTAATCTATGCACATTTTTCATTCATATTCTGAAAATGAGAATTCTAATTATGCAAATGTGATCTATGCAAGAGAATTCTCAAACACAAGATGATTCTAATGTGATCTAAGAACCAATCAAGTGCAAGTCGAGAAAATTGGGCGAGAGTTCCAAAGATCAAAACATAAAAACACTCAAAGGCGATTAACACTCATACACAAAAGCAAAAAGATGCAAAATTGTGAAAAGACTGAGTCAAACCTCCAAGTAATGACCAAAGGAAATCAAATCAAGAATTTCTCAAGAAAGAGACTCAAAACATAGTTTGACTATGACTCTTTGGTAGGGGTGCATGAACCATCTGGAGGCGCTCAATACACGTCGAACAACCTTCTAGAATGCTCTAGAAATGACCACAAGTAACTTTTTAAAGATGAAACTTGCGATTCTAGCTGTTGTTTTTTAGCCATTGAGTCATGGGATTCTCTGCCCTATCTATTTAATGTGCTAAATGAGATCTGCTCATTCAACTTGTCCTGGCGATGAACCACACTGGATGGTTCGAAACGCGTCAACAAAAGTTTTTCTATGTGATTTTCTCCGAAGATTCTTCAAAAAAATGATATGGATCACAGAAGTCTCAATTCAATAATAAGATCATATCTAGTTAAGCCTTTCTTGATTGAGTCCATAGCCCAATGGCCTAAATACTTTCTCTGCCCATCTGTTTTCTTAATTCCACCACCTAATCAAAACAAAACCATCCTGAACACTAAGAACTAGCCTAAAATATTATTCAAGACAAAGTTAAATTATAAAGAGAGAGCCCTCTCTAGACTTAGGCTGGCTAGAACCCGAGTCTAAAAGATTAGGTTTGTGGTTACCTCAGACTATTCCTTCTTTGATAACTTCTAAGGAAAAAATCTGACTGATAACATAGTGGCGACCATACTGGGGTTTCAAAATCCTCAGTCTTAATAAACCTTTGAGAAATTCAAATTTTTAATTTTTAGCATCTTAAAGGGTTATTAGAATTTATTTCAAAAAATTCCATAAAAAAGTAAAATAATCATAAAAATCTTGAAATCTGGCTTCAGGGAGAACTCATTATACCAAGGCCAACCCTGATCCAAATCCTCCCCATGTATTTGAAAGTCCCAACCTTATTCCGAGAATAATTAGAAGACAGGAAAGTTTAGTAAGCCCTATACCTATTTTTAGATCTTATTCATGCCCTGCTGAGTGGTTATTCACTGAAGACATCCCTTTTGATGAGTATTTTGACCTCTCTCTATTTAGAACTAAGTCTGACAGTGAACTTGTGAAAACAGCTCTAGATCCAGAATTTACAAGAGAACTTGAAGTCCAATGAGCCAATTTTCCAATTGATCAGTACCTTCTGAACTCCTCTCAGTCATCCCTTACCATTGATAGACTCCCTGAAATTTATGAAACAACTTCAACATCTTTTACCTTGCTAACGTTTTCCCACACCTTTGAAGATCACTCCTCATCTCCATTCATACCTTCCCTTCCCCATCAGCCCATCACTACCCTTCAAACACCCATTACCCTTGTTACCCCAACTCCCCTTGTTGTCCCAAATCCTCCCATTACCCAAACTCATGTTCTCAATCTTGTCCAACTTAGAGCTATGGCACTCAGATATGCTCGCCTTGTGATGCCTGCTCCTCAAGGTGCCCTACCAGTAGATTATCATAGTAAAATTACCTTATTTGATGGCATTGGAACCTACACAGCACAACAATACACTAGGAAAATGACAAATTATTTTGAATTGCATGAGATTGACACAGGAGATGTCCAAATGAGAATCTTTGTCCAAACTCTGGCTAGAGAAGTGAGAACATGGTTTAGATCTTTGCCTCCTTAGAGTATAGATAGTTCAAAAGTTCTTTACCAACAATTTTTAAATAGGTGGGAGATTAAAAAGAACCCCCTTCAAATTTTATCTGAATATGAAAACCTTAAAAGGGGACCAAACAAAATTGTTTAAGACTATTGCACCAAGTTTAACAATGTATATAATGACATCCCACTTGACCTAAGGCCTCCACTTGGCTTAGCCCTGATTAAGTTTCCAGACGGATTTGACACAGATATGGCTTTTCAAATTAGAGAAAGGAATCCCCCTACACTTGAAGATATTCAAAGCTTAGCAGTTAGTGTAGAAGCTGTTATAGACATTTTTGTGCCTTACAGCTTTGAGCATGAAATGTCCATAATCCAAGGGATCCAAAGTCCCTAAAATTGTTTTTCCTGCCCCTAAAGGAACAAGGTCAACCAATGACAGCCTCTCCCAAAAGTTCTCCACCAAAAACCACTCAGAACTAGTCAAATCATGATCAATTCAGAAGCTCCACTAGCTGCCTGCGTTGCAAAGCACCCAAATACATTGGCTAGGTGCGTTGCAACTCACTTGAATGCACTACCCAGGTGCGTTGAGCGGGAAATGACAAGTGGCAGAGTCATTCAACGAGGTGGAGTGACAATGGAAGCTTCCAGAATCTTCTCCAATGACACTTGCCTCACTGAATTCGACCAGTGATGAGTAAGAGGCTCTCAGTCTCCAAGTGGAAGCAAGAACTAACAGAGAGAAGCCACAAGTAAAAACATAAGCTGACTCATCCTCTCTGCTTACATCTATATATGGATCCCTCATCCCAGAGATCCAGAGGCTGGAATTTTGTACTTTGCAGAGAATTGTTGTTGGTTTGAGATTGAGATTAGTACATTGGGTGATTTATGCTTTGTTGGAGGAGAGGAATGGATTCCTTTGCTGGGAGGTAGATGCTAGATCGGGAATCACTTGGTTGTATCTCCTCTTGGAATTTCTTATCATATCAATAAAATTATTTGAGTTTCTCCTACATGTTGTGTATCAATGATGTTTTGTTATATTTGCATGTTTAGCTTAATCTGATCCTGAGCTTTTTATGAATGTATATCTATACCTTCGTGTAGTTTCTCTCTCTTGTGATCTTGCAGGAATTCGGTGAAGCTGGGCCGGTAAGGGAGCAGGGAGCTGGGAGCTACTGAAGAGAGGAGCGATTGGATCAACAAACTAGCGAAAGACACAGGTTAGTTACATCCTTTCTCCTCATTTACATTTCATAAAGAAGAATACTCAAGTAGTTTTCCTTGTTTGTTGCTAAGGCACTATCACACCTTAGAGTGGGATAGGGGTGTTCTGAATAGATACTTTTCCCAACAACAAATTGGCGACTCCGCTGGGGATCGTATCTAGTTAGTTTATTTGTGTTTCTGTTGTTGTTCTTCTCATAATCTTAGGAGTGGCGAATCGAACTGCATTTGCCATTTACAAATGCAAAGTAGAGATCTGCTACTCTAGTCCATTCACTGGGCCTGTTTATGATCTGAACAGCTGATCCAAAAATACTCTAACTGCCCTTTGTGATAGCTCTTAGTCCTCCTTTAAATCATCCTTCTAATTATGCCTTACTGATAGCTTTTATCTGGCCAAAATCCATAGATTAAACTGCAAACCGTGACCCAAAACCCAGAGACAATTCTCGTTTCTGCTTCAGCACAGGCTCTGTGAAGAGACTTTGCATTTCAATGCAGGTCCTGAGAGGGCTACCTGCGCTGCAATTCAGTTTCTCTGTGCAACAGGTGCGCTGATCAGCCTTTGCCTCGTGCAGCTGTGGTTCTTTGCATCGTGTTCAGTTTTATCTCTGTTTTTTGAAGCTTGTTATCAATGTGTGTACCTATCTGAAAACCCCTTTTCTCTGCCTTAATTTCGCCTCAGTTGTATAAAAGAAACTATATTTTTTTTTGTGTATTTGTTACATCATTTGCAGTTTCCCATTACAAAAGTAAACTAGTCATACTGTCGCCCTTAGATCTAGACTTGTCGTAAGTGTCGTTTTGATCTTAGGAAAAAGTTTGTTGCTGTTGACAGTTGATTGCGCTTTTACTTTTGTCTTTTGGTTTGAATTTATGAATTTCTAGTGTCGAAACAATTGTTTACTTCAAAATCATAAAGTGTCGTAATCGTCTTTTTGATTTCAAAAAGAAACTTGTTTGTGTTTTCACTTGAAATCAAATTCAAATTTGTACAACAACTTTCTTTTTAGGCATCAATATTAAGAAAGTGAAAACAAATACATGCATTTGTGCATTTGCATGCTTTGATTTAGGAAAAGTGCATTTACAATGTGCTCTATGCTCTTTGAGAAAAGATTGTGTCTTTCTTTTCCCCTTGTAGCTAGGATTTTCATTGTTGAAAAGAGATAAAAGCTTGCTTATCATCTTTAGACTGCATTTAGGAATTGTATCTACATCTCGTGGTGATCCAAAAAGGCAAACTTCTAAGAAAGATCAACCTAAAATAAATTGAATGAACTTAACAACGCTTTGTAACTTAACGCACAACATAGAGGTCTAGGCTAGAGACGTGTTCCGGCGTCGTAAAACCTGGTTACTGTCGGCCTCACTGATGGTTGGGTGATTCCTCCTGAGAGACGATAAGTGCCAGTACAGATTGTGCTCCCATGTACCGTCGAGTATATATTGGGAGACCCCTATAGGCATAAAACCTTTATCCATAGGAAGCCGTGTCAGCCGCCCTACTGATCGCAATGCACTGAACACAGCATTCGGGAAGATTGAACGCCCATACCTTAAAAAGTATTCTGTGGTTTTGCGATTGGTTTGGCACACCCTCTACCTAGAACTCCAGAGCAGTCCCTTTCGTTCCTTTTCAGACTCCTTAACGGAAAAGGTCCATCTGAGCACTTGTCACTTCAGGCTCATTAAAAATCGAAGGAGACTAGAGTCATCTTTTGCTTTTTCTCGACTCTTTAAAATTGAAAAAGCAAGTTATGTCCAAGTGTCGTTAAAATTTATTTTAAACGGAATATTCATACCCTTTTTCCTGCGTTGATCTTTAGGTTGAGAAAATGGAGCCTACCAACCAAGGAATTCCCCTTGGTGGAAATCCTAGTCCCTTCTCCTCTTGGGGAGATGTTGGTGCGCCCCATATGGCCACATTGTCGCTTCCAGGACTGACAATTGGCTTTCCGGTTTGGTTCTTCTCAACCAATGTCGTTCAGAACACCACTATTCCTGAACAGTCGAATCAGCAGTTAGACCAGTCCAGAGTTACCCACCAGCCTTCTACTTCCTCTAACTCTTCCTCTCCTCCTTCCTCTTTGCTTGATGGGGCTGGCAAAGCCAAAAGTCAAGTTCCTAAGGAGAAGAAGGAAAATAAGAAGAAAGATAAGAAGAAGAAGGAGCCAAAAGCGACTAGGGGCAAACGAGTGTCGTCTAACGAAAATCCGCACACTACACTGACCAGGCCTAAATCGCCATGTGTCATTTGCAAGGGAGACCACTTTCACAGAGATTGTCCCTGCATCCCTCGGATACTAAGGGACTGGTCTCCCCGTTTGCACAATCCGGTGGCGTCAACCTATGATAGCCATGTTGAAAGCACACCGTCAACTAGCGAAAGTGAAGTCCCAGGACGAAAAGGGAGAGCTAGACCCCCCTGTAGACTGTGCGAAGGCAACCATGCCCTCCACCGTTTTCCCTTCTTAGACGAGGCTAAAAGAGTTTTGGATGATCATCCGGTTTCACCATTACGACTCCCTCCTGGATATAAAAAACTCTTTCCGAGTCCTTCGTTAGTTGAAAATCCAGCTGGCCTGCTCAAGTGGTCAGCTGAAGCGCTGGTCATTGAAGATGAACCAGCTGAATCCATACCCGACGAAAGTCAAAAGGTTGAGGCGGCAGTTGACCCGGTCTTGCCTTCAGAGGTTTTATCTTCGAATGATACAGTCACTGAGGAGAATAAGGATGACACCGTCCAAATTCTCTTCATCAGCACAGACTCCGACGAACACGGGGGCAACCTACCCATTCCTTTATCGCAGGAAGGAAGTTTGTCAGAGCGATACCTAGCCGTCTACTCGGTCCCACCACCAAGCAACCTAGTTGTATCCTTCGACTGGAACCAACTAGGCAGACCCCATTTGCCAGCAAGCATACCATTCCGAATTATCGTCCAAATATACAGAATGGTCATGGCTGGCACCATCATTGATGAGGGGGCATCTGTGAGTATCCTTTCCTCTACTGCTTGGAAAGCGCTTGGTTCGCCATCGCTTTTGCCTGAGATGAGAAATCTGACAGGCTTCGATAAAGGAACCAGTCGACCTTTAGGGATCCTCCCCAATGTGCCCATAACATTGAAAGGGAAGACCGTTCAAATGAACGTGATGGTCGTTTAAGGACCCTTGGATTATAACCTACTCCTTGGACGAGACTATATATATTGCATGGGAGCCATCATCTCCTCACTCTTTAGAGTAATGTGTTTTTCGCACGAAGGAAGAGTGGTCAAGCTCGTGGACCAGCTTTCATTTCCCGGATCACGCATCGCAAATAGTCATATACCATCCCCAAATGGTCTCTTCACGCAAGAAATGTCTCAACCCACGGTCCGTCCTCCCGATGAGCGCGAGTAATTCGGAGGGATATGACTGGAACCCAGGGGGCATGCGTCCTGGTCTTCTTCGGCAGGAAAACTTCGAGTATAGGGTAGGTTTCCGCGGGAGAATATGACTAGTCTGTACCCCGTCTGTGATTGAGATAGGGGTTATTCTAGAATAAGATTCTCTTGTCAAAGTTATGTGTGTGGTGCTCGTTGTCACTCACCTTTGTTTATCTCGGTAGACATCGCCAGAGAAGTGTTTTGTTTACACTATAAATAGAACAATCTTTGGATAGCCTGTAAGAGGTAGTACCCTTCCTGATAAAACAAATGTTTTGTCAGCTCGAATAAAGGGTGACCCTTCTTGATAAAACGAATGTTTTGTCAGCTCGAATATAGGGAGACCTTGAAACTCTATTTTATACCCGGGGGCATGCAAACCTTTTGGAGTGCAAGCAAGGGGCGGCTATTTATTTTTTAAATTTTTAGGTCCTCCCTTTAAACCCGTAGGTCTAACCCTTTAAACTCGTAGGATTAGTCGTTTCCGAACTTGCATAACAAAAGGATGCGGGGCATAGCTTTGTAAGGCGCAAGCTCCATAAAAAATGGCATCTTACATGAGACATTCTTATCATATGACTGGATTAATCGAGCAGTTTTAGCACATAGTTCATGCTCGTTAAAAAATAAACATAAGATCGAGTAGTTTTAGCACATAGTTCATGCTCGTTAAAAAATAAACATAAGATCGAGCAAGTGTTTCAACCCGCGTTTAAGCTCGTTAAAAAATGAACTATCCTCCGGTAAAGAACCACCGTGAATGTAACATTATCAGCCATTAAAGCCTTGGTCGTGTTTGCACCGTCACCTCCACTTTTCCATTGGCCGATCATTCACCTCCATTTGATTGTTTACCCATTTTGAGGAACAGCTACGAAGAGTGATTTCACTAGCCATCCTTGTGACACTGCCGTGCTTGGAAAATTCCAACCCTTACCTAGAATCAGCTGCTACCCATTTTATCACTCGTTCCTCAAAAGACGAGTCTTCTTTAAGCTCTTTTCATTTGACTTGTAAAATATGAAAAGATTGCCGAGTTTTGGCCTTCCAGCTCGTTAAAGCGACAGGAAGAGCTATCCCTCCTCTAGATTTTAATCTTTTTGGACCTGAGGGATTATTGCACAAAAAGACCGAGCGATTGTTTTGTTCGGCTCGTTAAAACTATTGAAAATTCATCCCTTCTGTATTGTTTTATACTTTTTCGGACTTAAGAGATTAGATGACGAAAAAGGTCTTCCAGAGTTAACTTTACGTACCTTTTCAGACTCTCTAAAAATGAAAAGGACCGAGTTATCTTTGTCGTTAGACTCGTTAAAAAGATTAATAGCGACAAACTTGTCTTTAGACGAGAACAAGTTTCATTATCGCTAGGCTCGTTAAAACATAGCGATGGGTTTGCCCGAAGGGCAAATTATAGAACAAGCATATGTTATCCTCCTCAAGCTTGACAAAAATAAAGAGGTACTGGTCAGCAATGACTGGGGAAAATTTGGGAAGAAACTCAAAGAACCTTTATTGTTAGCAAGTCGCTCTTGAACATGACACTTCCACTCCGTGCCTGAGTCGGGTTGGGTTGTTTCATTCACCGGTCACATCACCATGGTCTCGCCATACCATCCACCTTTGGGGTAAATGCTACCAATCCATCATATAAGTGTCGCCGATATGTTCAAGAGAAGTCATCCAGAGAAGTCAACCGTGTCCCATCCACTACCATACATTATACTTCATTCTTTCATGACCGCCACCCTGAACCATATATCATCACATCGTTTTCACCTCCATCAAAATCATTTGCTCCGTTCCGTGTCACTGATGTGGGATACATTAAGGCCCTCCTTTGACGGATCGCTTCTTGTTGACATCAGCTCATTATCTAAGAAGTTGATCTAGGAACACCCCCTTCAGTACTTTGAAGCTTGCATGCCTCAATGGCAAATTTCTCACTTCTGACGACAGGTATACATCAATGACCTTCAACTGAAATATTTTGCATGGTGTTCAACGCCAAGTCCTTTATTCACACCACATGAATTGTACTGCAGTACCTTGAGGGTCATTATCATTATCGGTGATTCCTCTCACGCTTGTTAATAGTTTACATCATTGACTGGTAATCAAGCGATGTCTTTCCATGTTCGACTTCAAAACATTTCTCACATGGATCGACTTGTACTTAGAGTGAAGATCAGACGAGATTGAAGACCCCGGATCTAGTTTCATACATTCAGGCTACGATATATATTCATGAAAAATAAAGACATTGACATGTGCAGCATTGCAGAACAGATAATCATCCTACCAAAAGGATGATGATTTCATCAGAATCATCAGTCTACCATCAGACGATTGTCTGTCCTATGTACATAAAAATGAATTTATAAAGCTGAGCATGGGAATGCCCGCCTCAGCTAGATCATGAAAACAGTATGAAAAATAATGTATTGTATTGTATCTTATTACAGGTCTCCTCCCAGCATTGAAAGAACTTCGGATCCTCCTAATAAAGCATTTCACCCGATAAACGGCTTCATACTTTAGGGGGAAACTGTTATAGACATTTTTGTGCCTTACAGCTTTGAGCATGAAATGTCCATAATCCAAGGGATCCAAAGTCCCTAAAAGTGTTGTTCCTGCCCCTAAAGGAACAAGGTCAACCAATGACAGCTTCTCCCAGAAGTTCTCCACCAAAAACCACTCAGAACTAGTCAAATCGGGATCAATTCAGAAGCTCCACTAGCTGCCTGCGTTGCAAAGCACCCAAATACACTGGCTAGGTGCGTTGCAACGCACTTGAATGCACTACCCAGGTGCGTTGAGCGGGAAATGACAAGTGGCAGAGTCATTCAATGAGGTGGAGAGACAATGGAAGCTTCCATAATCTTCTCCAATGACACTTGCCTCACTGAATTCGACCAGTGATGAGTAAGAGGCTCTCAGTCTCCAAGTGGAAGCAAGAACTAACAGAGAGAAGCCACAAGTCAAAACATAAGCTGACTCATCCTCTCTGCTTACATCTATATATGGATCCCTCATCCCAGAGATCCAGAGGCTGGAATTTTGTACTTTGCAGAGAATTGTTGTTGGTTTGAGATTGAGATTAGTACATTGGGTGATTTATTCTTTGTTGGAGGAGAGGAAGGGATTCCTTTGTTGGGAGGTAGATGTTGGATCGAGACTCACTTGGTTGTATCTCCTCTTGGACTTTCTTATCATATCAATAAAATTATTTGAGTTTCTCCTACATGTTGTGTATCAATGATGTTTTGTTATATTTGCATGTTTAGTTTAATCTGATCCTGAGCTTTTTATGAATGTATATCTATATCTTCGTGTAGTTTCTCTCTCTTGTGATCTTGCAGGAATTCGGTGAAGCTGGGCCGGTAAGGGAGCAGGGAGCTGGGAGCTACTGAAGAGAGGAGCGATTGGATCAACAAACTAGCGAAAGACACAGGTTAGTTACATCCTTTCTCCTCATTTACATTTCATAAAGAAGAATACTCAAGTAGTTTTCCTTGTTTGTTGCTAAGGCACTATCACACCTTAGAGTGGGATAGGGGCGTTCTGAATAGATACTTTTCCCAACAACAGAAGCTAATCTGCTATCCAAAAGGGCTAGGATTAGAAATGAGAGAAGAACACCTCTGAAAGATGAAACTTCACCCTTTGATCAAAAAATGGATGCTTTGGCTAAAGGAATGGAAAGTTTGATGGACAGAATAGAAGTTATTGAAAGGAAACCTCACTGGGATAACCAACAGGCTAATCCAGTGAGGAATCTAACTTTAGGAAGAACCAAAACCAGAACACTAGTAAAAATGGGCTTGATCAGAACATTAGACCACCTTTCCAAGAAAATTATGTTGAAACTTCCAACCAAGAATACCCTGAGATAGACACCCAAATCAACCTTATGGGCTTAGATGATGAAGAAACTATTTTTCTAACTCAGGATGATCAAGAACTATACATTCTTCAACAGTTACAGACTCAAACTGGAGAACCTTTTGCTTATAAGCAAGGGTATTACTCTGCTATTTGTGAAGTACATAAATAATACAATTTAAGAAGCAAAAAGAACATTGATGTTCCTGATCAAAATAAAAAAGCAGTGCCTAACCAGCCTATGAAAGTAAAAGCTACAAACCAGAATCCTCAAGTTACAAAAACCTTACAAATATTTTCTCGACCACATCAAAACCCCCCCAGTCCCACCAATGAAGATGTAACTGATCACCAACCTTCTAATGAACAACCTTCCACTTCATCCCCCCTCAAGGGAATAGTGGAACAACCTCCAGAAATCATCTTAGACAATCCAAATAAAGACATTCTAAACATTGAAAAAGAAAAAGAGACTACTCATAAACCTGGTTCTAAGATTTCATATGTTCAAATAGAAAAATCCCCTTTACCTTTCAATTTGGGAGCAGAGGAAGCTAAACTCAAAATCTTAGTGCCCCTGATAGAATTGGTTAAACATGAAACTTACAGATCTCAAATTAGTAAATCTCTAAACTTCATTGAAAATGAAGTCTCTGTGAATCTATTTAATGACCAACCTGAGTTAATTTTCGGACCAGATGTTAATGGAAATCCAGTTGAAGGAGGGATACCACCCTTCTACATTAGCCTTAACGTCCACGATAAAATCCTACATAATGCCATGCTAGACTCTGGGGCTTCACATAATCTCATGACTAAGTCTGTAATGGAAAAAATTAACTTGGATATCACTAGGCCTTACAAGGATTTTTTTTCCTTTAATTTAAGCCAAGTTAAGTGTTTAGGGCTTATCAAAGATTTATGTGTTTCCCTAGTGCAGCACCGTGCTAAAACCATACTTCTGGACATAGATGTTACTGATATACCACCCAAGTATGGTATGTTGTTGTCTAGATCTTGGGGTGCCAAACTCCAACGATCTCCACAATTGGACATGTCATATGCTACCATATCAGTCTTTGGACATCCCAAGAAACTATATAGAGAGACTCCGATGAAGTATGTGGTGAGTACCGAGGAGAGACCTTAGAACTTTCCTATTTATTCAATACATTCTAATATTCATTCTTTCATACTTTACAATGCTAAAACTAATCAAGAAGACACTTCAAGCAACATAACATCAGAACAAAAAGAAATTGCAGTATTGAAAGAAAATCACCATGTCCAAATTCATGAGATTTTAGATAAAAAGGATGACCTAGATACCTTAGTGAAGAAATATTTCATTCCCCTAGACAGTAAAAATTATGAGCATGAAATCCTATAGAATCTTGAATTTTGATGGGTCAGTCAACAAACTAGGTGTAGGAGTAGGTGTATGGATTTACAACTTAGAAAATGATCATTTAGAGGGTCATGCCTACCGATTGAACTTCAAATGTACAAATAACATGGCCGAATATGAAGAACTTTTGTTAGGTCTAAACCTAGTCAAGAGGTTAGGAGCCATAAGAGTCTCTATTATGGGAGATTCTGAGTTGGTAATCAAACACATTAATGTTGTTTATATGACTAGGGATCTGAGGCTAGGATTTTATAGAGGAACAATGATAGAAATACTAAATACTTTTTTAGAAACCAAACTTGCTGTCAATCTAGGAAACCACAACATGCAAGCTCACAGCTTAGCCATGTTTGCTAGTACTTGCAAGCTGCCATTTCAGCCGAACCATTAGTACATTGTTGAGGTTATGCATAGGCCTTCCATTCCTGACAACTTGAAGAACTGGAAATTATTTGAGAATGATAAAAAAAAAACAATTTTTTGACTTTAGATAATGAATTTTTCAAAAGCAACATAGACACAGATATAGCATTAGATTTGGATTGCTCAGATAAAGTGGAAATTAACAAAGTAGAAGATGATCAGACAAATATATTTCATCCCACAAAGTTTACAAAATCAGATATTCTAAACCTAAAACAAATGGAAATTGATGAAGCAATTGATGAAGAATCTGAAGTCATCAACCTTAAAGACAATTTTTTGCCCAAAGGATTAACTCCTTTGGAGGACTTATTTGATTCAAATGATATTCCTAAAAAGACTAAAATGGAACCTCTAAATCAGACATTGAGGAATGTAATATAGGCTCTAAATAAGATCCCAAACTAATAAAGCTTTCAAAATCATTACTTCTCCATGAAAAAGTGAAATATATGGAATTGATAAAAGAATTCCAAGATGTTTTTTCTTGGAATTATGAGGATCTGAAGTCCTATGATACTAGCATAATACAACACGCCATTCCCTTAAAAGAAAATCAAAAGCCTTTTAGAGAAATCTTAGAAGAATCAACCCTGTTCTACTGCCTTCTATAGAAAAAGAGATCAAAAGAATGTATGAAGATAAGATCATTGCACCAATCAGGTTCTCAGACTGGGTTTCCAATTTGGTACCCACAAGAAAGAAAACTGGAAAAATTAGGTTATGTGTTGACCTTAGGAATTTAAATAAATTTTCACTTAAGGATAACTATCCTCTTCCTAAAATGGATCACATATTACATAGGGTAGTAGGTTCCACAAGAATCTCACTGCTAGATGGGTTCTCTGGTTATAACCAAATCCTATTCCACCTAGATGATCAGGCAAATACTGCATTCACTACCCCATGGGGCACTTTCATGTATGTGAAAATGCCATTTGGGTTAAAAAATGCAGGGGCCACCTTTCGAAGAGAAATGGACATAGCCTTTTCTAAGGAAATCCATGAATTCCTAGTAATATACCTTGATGATATTTCAGTATTCTCTAAATCAGATCAGCAACACCTGGATCATCTTAGGTAGGTATTTACTAAGTGCAGGAAATATGGAATTTCTTTGAATCCTAAAATTTTTTTGCTTGGGTTAGAAGAAAGGAAATTACTAGGTCACATTATCTCCAAAGATGGTACCAGGATTAACCCAACAAGAATTGAAGCCATTTTGCAGATACCACACCCCAGAAACATTAATGAACTTCAAGCATTTTTAGGCAAAATAAACTTTTTAAGGAGATTTATCTCTAATTTAGCTGAGTTAATTAGATTACTGAACAACATGTTAAAGAAAGATTCGACTATTAAATGGATTCTAGAGGCTAAAACGTCTTTTGAAGATATAAAGTTAGCCTTGACACAAACACCAGTTCTCATCAGTCCAATGTTTGATAAGGAATTCATCATAGTTTATTTTGCTTGAGAACACATAATTGTTGCAGTCCTCTTGTAGAAACATGATCAGGGTTTTGAACAAACAATATCTTTCTTTAATAAATATCTTAGAGATGAACCTCTAAGGTATAATATAATGGAGAAGTAGGCTTTTGCTTTAGTTAAATCTATCAAAGATTTCAGAGTACTCTCATATAGTAGCTTATGTTCCCAATGTTGTAGTTAAGGACATTCTAACATGGGATGGACTTAATGGAAAGAGAGGGAAGTGGATAGCTACAATATTAGATTATGACTTAGAAATTAAACCTACAAAATTGATCAAAGGCCAAGTTTTGGCTAAGCTCATGGCTAAATCAAACTACCAGGCCCTAGACATAAACTTCATTGCAGAAATAGATAACAAAGAGGAGATGGCGAATCCACAGATCAGCCAAGCCTTTACAGATTCAGCATGGTATGATGCCATAATATACGTGCTACAAAACCTTCAAGCTCCTCCAAACCTATCCAGGACTAAAATTAGGTTCTTAAAGATGAAGTCTTTGAAGTTTTTCATAATTGATAATGCTTTATTTTGGAAAAATCATGAAGGAATATTTCTAAATTGTTTGTTAAAGGAGGAATCTGATAAAATTTTGCAAGTATTTCATGCATGTGACTGTGGGGGACATCTCTATTGGAAGACAACAGCTGATAAGATCTTGAGGGCTGGTTTTTACTGGCCCACTCTGTTTTTTGATGTTAATAAGTTTGTAACCTCATGCCACAAATGTTAGATTTTTGAAGGGAAAAGAAAACTACTGCCATTACCTTTGAAACCTATATCTACTGAAACACCATTTCAATAGTGGGGTCTTGACTTCATTGGTGAAATTCATCCCCCTTCCTCTACCCAACATAGATGCATATTAACTGCCACATATTATTTTACAAAGTGGATAGAAGCCATAGCCTCAAGGCAAGCCACCGATACTGTCATAATAGGCTTTCTTGTGGCCAACATTATGTATAGATTTGGTTTCCCCACCAAAATCATCATAGACAATGCAACAACCTTTAAATAAAAAAGGATGATTGATTTTTGCAACAAATATCACATAACCCTTGGCCATTCCACAAACTACTATCCCCAGGGAAATGGAGTTGCAGAGTCTTCCAATAAATGCTTAATGAATATTATCAAAAATTTGTTGGAAGATAATAAGAAGACCTGGAATAAGAAACTAGTGAATGCCTTGTGGGTAGATAGGCTAACCACAAAGAAATATGTTGGTACCAGTCCCTATCAGCTAGTCTATGGAATGGAGGTTGTCTTCCCATCTTCTTTGGGAACTCCCGTAATGAAATTACTCCAAGAAGCACAGGTTGAGCCAAATGATATTCAGAGAAGGATTAACCAAACAATTCATTTGCAAAAAACCAGGGAGAAAGTATATATTATATCCCAAGTTGTGTAGGAGAGAATCAAGAAAGCATTTGACAAGAGAACCAAGGTAGAAGATTTCTATCTAGGAGATAAATTCTTGAGATGGAACTCAAGAAGGGAAGATAAATGGAAACATGGGAAGTTCAACTTCCTATGGAAAGTTCCTTACATTATTTATGCTTTCTGATGAAATAATTCTTATTTTCTCAAAGAATTGGATGGTGCAGAAGTAGAAGGAGGACTAGTAAATGGTCGAACGCTGAAGCACTGTATAGATCCTAGTCATTGATTTTACTAATCACTTGTACATATTATATCCGTCACAAAGTTTAGTTTGGATTGGATGGTAAATTTTGGAGTTGAATCCTGAAGAGAAGGCCCTAAACTTCAAAGGTTTCACTTTAAGTAAATATCAATAAAGAAACAAAGTAAAAGGGAAAATTTCAGAGTAAAATCACATAAATTCAGAAGTCCGTTGATCTGCTAGTTCTTGAAATTTCACCAGGAAATGCCATCCCCAATTGGATCCACCGTTATATTCCTATACCAATAGGTGTCATAATTTTTGAATATATGAGGTTAAATCTGTAATATGTACATACCTTTGCTTTCTGCAAATTTTTTCCATATTCAAAAAATTAAAAAATGTAAAGAGGGTATGTCCTAAAAGAAAAATCAAAGGACAAAAAGAATGAAAAAAGGTCAAAAGAGATGAAAAATGAAGCCCAAGAAAAAGAAAAAGACCATGAAAGTGTGCAAGTCCAAATGCCCCTGCTATTTTACTTTGATGAAAAATAAAAATATTGTGTGCAGCTTGTGACCTTTGCCACAATCCATGGATGGTCAAACAGTTTAAACTTGGATATTTCATGTCTTGAATTTCATGTTTATAAATAGAGAATAAAATATGACCAAGTTGTTCAATCTTGGTAGATAAGTAGATAGGTAGAGTAAATAAAAGGAGCTCAACGGTTTAATCTGAGCCCTTGGATGTAATAAGTACAGACTGAGTGTTATAGACATTTTTGTGCCTTACAACACCAAGCGTGAAATGTCCATAAACCAAGGGCTCCTAAGTCTTTAAAAGTGTTGTTCTAACCCCTAAAGGAACAAGGTCAACAGATTACAGCTTCTCCCAGAAGTTCTCCATGAAAAAACTACTCAAAATTGGTCAAAAATGGATCAATGCACTTGCTCCATGGCCAGGGTGCGATGCATCGCACCTTGTACACACGGGAAGTGCGTTGCAATGCACCTAAATACACTGTGAGGGTGCAATGGATGGGAAAAGACAAGTGGCGGAGATAGTTTGCGAGGTGGATGATCATGGAATCTTCCAGAAACTTCTCCTGGGACACTTGCCTCTCAAAATCGCCCAAGGATGAGTAAGAGATCAATGAGATCTCCAAGTGGCATCAAGAACTATCAGAGAGAAGACACTAATCAAAAACCAAGAGCTGACTCACACCTCTACAAATATCTATATATAGATCTCTCATCCAAGAGATCCGGGGGTAAGAGGGTGGAATTTTGCACATTGTAAGGAATTGTTGTTGGTTTTGAGACAAATATAAGAGTATTGGGTGATTTATGCTTTGTTGGAGGTGAAGAGGGGCTTCTTTGCTGGGAGGTTGATGCTGGGTTAGGAATCATCGGTTGTAACTCCTCCTGGATCTTCTTGTTTATCAATAAAAACTATTTGAGTTTTTCCTCCATGCTTGTGTATCATTGATGCTTGTTACATTTGTATGGTTAACTTAAATCTGATCCTAAGTTGTTTATGAATATATATCCATGTCTTTGTATAGTTTTCTTCTTCTGTGATCTTACAGGTACTTGGTGAAGCTGGGCAAGTAAGGGAGCAGGGAGCTGGAAGCTGTCAAAGAAGAGAGGGATTGGATCAAAGGATTAGCGCAAGACACAGGTTGGTTCTTTCTATTCCTCTCTGTCTATAGTTCATAAAGGAAATACAAAAGTATTTTTTCTCTGTTTGTTTCTAAGGCAGCTGTCACACCTTAGTGGGATAGAGTAGTTCTAAATAAACACTTTTCCCGGTAACAAAATGGCGACTCCACTAGGGAGAATGTCTAATTAGTTTGTTTGTGTATCTCTTTGTTGTTTGTTTCATAAACTTTTAAGTAGCATTCGAACTGCATTTTCCATAACAAATGCAAAGTAGACATCTGCTGCTTCAATCCATTCACTGGATTTGTTTATGATTTGAACAGTTGATTCACAAATGATCTGATTTCCCTTGTGATAGCTCTTAGACCCTCCTTAGATCTGCCCCTGATTGTGCATTACTGATTGTTTTTACTTGGCCAAAAACCAAAGACTGAACTGCAAACTGTGACCCAGAACCCAGAAAGATTCTCGTTTCTAGCCCAGCGCAGGTACTGCTAAGAGTTCCTGCATTTCAGCGCACTTCCCGAAAGGGTAACCTGCACTGCAATCTAGTTTCTCTGTGTTACAGGTGCGCTGATCAGACTAGCCATGTGCAGCTGAGGTTCTTGTGCCTCATTCTTTCCAGTTCTGTCTCTGAATTTTGCAGCCTGTGATCATTATATGTCTGTTTAAAACCCCTTTTCCTTGCTTTTATTCTGCCTCCTTTGTACGAAAGAACTGTACATGTTTTTTTGTGTTTGTTGCATCGTTTACAGTTTTCCATTGCAAAAGTAGAATAGTCGTACTGTCATCCTTTGATTTAGATCTGTCGCAAGTGTCGATTTCGATCATAGGAGAAAGTTTGATTGTGGTTGATGGTAGATTATACTTTTACTATTGCCTTTGGTTTGAATTTGTGATTTTCTAGTGTCAAAACGAGTATTCATTTCAAAATCTTAAAGTGTCGTAATCATCTCTATCTTTTGATTTCGAAAAGAAGCTTGTTTGTGTTTGTCGCTTGAAAGCAAAATTCAGATTTGTACATCAAATTTCTTTTTAGCATCAATACTAAGAAAGTCGAAAACAAATACATGCATGTGCATTTGCATATTGACAGTCTGTTTGGCTTGATTTAGGAAAGTGCATTTACAGTGTGCTCTTTGCTCTTTGTGAAAAGATTGTGTCTTTCTTTTCCTCTAGTAGCTAGGATTTTCATTGCACAAAAGAGATAAAAAGTTTGTTTATCATCTTTAGATTGCATCTTAGGAATTACATCTACATCTCGTGGTGAACCCTAAAGGAAAACTTCATAAGAAAGATCAACTTAAAATAAATTCAATGAATCTAACAACGCTTTGGAACTTAACGCACAACATTTAGAGGTCTAGGCTAGAGACGTATTCCGGCATCGTAAAGCCTAGTAACTATTGTCCTCACTGATGGTTGGGTGATTCCTCCACTTTGAGACGATAAGTGCCAGTACGGACTTGTGCTCCCACGTACCGTCGAGTATATTTTGGGAGACCCCTATAGGTTTAAATCCTTTATCCATAGGAAGCCATGTCTGCTGCCCTATCGATCGCAATGCACTGAACACAGCATTCGGGAAGATTGACTGCCGTACCGTAAAAAGTATTCTGTAGTTTTGCGATTGGTTTGGTACTCCCTCTACCTAGATCTCCAGATTAGTCCCTTTCGTTCCTTTTCAGACTCCTTAACGGAAAAGGTCCATCTGAGCATTTGTCACTTCAGGCTCATTAAAAATCGAAGGAGACTAGAGTCATCTTTTGTTTTTTCTCGACTCTTAAAAATTGAAAAAACAAGTTGTGTCAAAGCGTCTAAAATTTATTTTAAACGGAATAATCATCACCTTTCCCTCGTTGGTCTTCGAAGTTAGTCTCCCTTCATCGCAAGTTCTTGTAGAATCGCTAGAAAATATTTTGGATAGACTAGATATGTCTGAACAACTGTCGACATCCAGGACTGTGTCGTCCGATACAGTAGTGGCACAGCCTCCTACTGCTACTCCAATGATGTTCAATGGTATACCATCTGTCCCTACAAGTTATCAACAACAAGACGGAGTCCAATCAAGGACTGTTTCGACGACATGGTCAGTTCCTATTTCTTCATCCGGATTATCATCTGGTATTTCTTATGTTGAAACCCAAAAAATTGATACAATGTGTCTTCAAAGGCCAATCTACCCTTTAAGTACTGGATTTCCACCATATGGAGGGCAGTATGCCTTTTCATTGTTCCCTCCCAGAGAACAACCATATGCGAGTTTACAACAAACTTCAGGTCAAACTGGAAATACATCCAGCGGTTGGGTACCAATACTGCCTCAGCAACCAAGGGTTGTATATTCAATGCAACGAGTCCATCCTGTGTCGAATATTCCCACTATACCTGCTACGGTGACTGCGTCGCAAGTACAAGCGCTACCTATTGTATGTCAACCCCAAGTTTCTCAGGTTGCAATACAACAACCTCTTGTCTCGACGACTCAATCAAAAATTCAGGTTAGTGCCTCCTTATCTGGAGCGACTCAGGCTCAAACACGTACTATGACTCCTTATCTTGGTCAATCATCCAGTATTGGACAACAGCAAATGGTCCAACAACCAGGACTGGTTCAATCTCAACAACCACAATTCCAGCAATCATATCAAGGACCTGAGCAACAAGTCTTTGTAAGTAATGGGCAACTGCATTTCCAAAGCAGTTATCAACAACCATACTATAATGGTTATGCCCATCAACTTTGTCAAAGTTGCCAACATCAAATACATTATGCTGGTATGCAAAGACCCACTGCTCAGGCAATTCCATCTTATCCTGGGTATGCTTCGCCTAACCTGAATCAACAGTTGCCCTTTGTAGCAACTTTAGAATTACCAAATCTAAACCGGCTGACGAATGATCCAATTGCTTATGCCCCTTGGTGGCCAGCGATTCCGCATAAACTTCCGTCAGATATTCCTAAATTTAATGGAAATCCGGGTGAAGACCCGTCGAATCATGTGATGACATTTCATCTGTGGTGTTCATCAAACACCCTAAATGATGATTCGATTAGACTTCGCCTTTTTCAGAGGATGTTAACTGGTCCGGCAGCAAAATAGTATATCGAATTGCCCAGAGCTTCGTTTGACAACTTCAGTACCCTAGCCACAACCTTTTTAACCCATTTTTAGTTACCGATAAGGTACGAAACGGGAACAGAACTTCTTACCAATTTCAAACAAACAACGACCACTCACATATCTGATCATATTCATGAGTGGCGACGCCGTCGTAGAATGGTAAAAACGTATGTTCCTGATCAGCTTTTAGCTGAATGTTTTATTAAGTCTTTGTTACCTTCCATTACAGAAGATGTGGCAAAAGGGGGAGTCGTCACTGAAGAGCAAGTTATTGCTCGTGCGCAATATTTGGACTTGATTTACACTTAGTCCGGCACACTCTATGACAAAATACCTGACGCTCCTAGATCGGAGTTCTCAGTCCCTCCTCCTCCTAAATCAAACAATGACTCTCATGCTGGCGATGGCATGATTGGCGCAATAGACACGATATCGACAAAGGCTACATCTAAAAAGGCCCGTAAGATTTCCAGTCAAAATGAAAATGAGGAACTTCTTGCCTCGGAAGTAAATGCCGTGTCGAACGACAAGGGAAAACAACTGAAGCAACCAGGGGGCAAGAAGAAAAATAAAGGGAGAAAAAAGAAGCAGGATGAGTCATCTCCTGAAAAACCTTCTACAAACCCTTTTGGGCAAAGGAAACCCCCTGCGGGGTGTCAGATATGCGATGAGGATCATTGGATGAGAGATTGTCCACATAAAGCTGAAGTTAAGAAAATCTTTAATAGTTCAAAAACCTCAGCAGTATTGACTGATCCGTTTCCAAACCCGGGAACCAAACTAGTTGCTAATCAAAATGCTTCTCGATCCCAAGTTCTTATGTTGTCTATCTCAGAGCAGCAAAATGATGCTTTGACAAGGAATAAAGATTACAGGAATCCACAGCTGTCGAATAACAAGGCTAATGAACAACCTGGTAGTTCGACAACAACTTTGACTGAAGTTGTGCCACCCATCATTCCTGAACCAATGATAAAGTCGCCAAAGGGAGTAGTACACAAATCGACATTTAATCCTCGTGCAAAAGTAGCACAGAGTTATAATATAGTAGAGGACCTGGCCCAATCGCCGTCCGCTATGTCGACACTTGAGGTACCGCAAAATTGCCCCTCCCAAAAGCAAGCTTTATTATCAGCAATAGGTGGGATTGGCCCAATGGATTCCAATCTTGTGGCCTTTGATCATAAAGGATATGACCCTCAATTACCAGCTCAACTAGCTTTCCTTATTCAAGTGAAAGCCCTCAACAAAACTGTTCATCGAACAATTATTGATGAGGGTGCATCCACATGTATTATGTCGATGAGTTGCTGGAAAAATTTAGGCTCACCACCCTTGTTGCGATCTTCAACAATGTTAAAAGCATTTGATGGACGATCATACACTCCATACGGGATTTTAAGTAACTTGAAAGTTGAACTAGGGGGCAAAACAGTAGAAATTGATGTTGAAGTAATTGACGGAAACCTCGATTACAACATCCTACTGGGAAAGCCCTGGATATATGCCATGGCCGCAGTTGTGTCGACCTACTTCAGGAAGATTGCATTTCCCTTCCAAGGAAGAATTACAATCGTCGACCAAAAAACATTTCTCCCCAACAATGCACAAGTTACGGGAAGCATTCCAATGATCCATGGAAGTAACCATTCGCTTCAAAATATTGGAGTAGGCCTCCTAAAAGACCCTGCCTTAATGGGTACTTTTGCCCTACCACCTCCAAGTAATTTGGCGGAAGTGGCCACAGTGGAAACCTACAATATTAAATCTTCTATATCTAATGGATTCGGAAGATTCCTGAACATTTTGTCAGCATGGATCATCGCCATTTTAGAAATATTGTAGCAATCAATTTTCTTGGCCTGGGGGGCAACCCCAAATCAACGCTCATCGAGTGTTTGGATAGATAGGTCTAAGGAATATGGCACCTCTTCAAGTCCTTGGTCACATGTACATTCTACAAACGAAGGAATAATTCAATCAATGATGAAAGAAGAGGCACCATGGGAAGATTACCACCATCACTCCCATCTTCCGGATTACCACAAAGATTATTCCAGCAACCTTAATCATCCTTCAGTTTTTGATTTTCTATCAAATATTGTAAATATAGTGGATGCCGAGGACTGTTCTTATCTCGTGTCGACCTCGTTAAAAAATGAAATGACTCCCTTTCCAAATCGAGTCTTTGATTACGATCTCGTAAAATCAAAGTTGAGTCTTTCGAAGATCTCCAAGGTAAACCTTCATTCCAACCAATGAGTTGAATGCAATGATGCTTGGGGGGCATGCACCTCGATTTGCGTTATTATGCTGGGGGCATGCAAACTTATCACGAGCAGTGTTACTGCAGGGTTCAAGCTCATTAAAAAAAAAATAAACCCGCCACGAGCTGTGTTACTGCAAGGTTCAAGCTCATTAAAAAATAAACCCGCATCGAGCAGTTTTAGCACATAGTTCAAGCTCGTTAAAAAATAAACATAAGACATGAGCAAATGTTTCCACCCGCATTTAAGCTTGTTAAAAAATGAACTATTCCTCGGTAAATAACCACCGTGAATGAAGTACTTCAGCCGTTAAAGCCTTGGTCGTGTTTGCACCATCACCTCCATTTTTTCATTGGCCGATCATTCACCTCCATTTGATTGTTTACCCATTTTGAGGAAAAGCTGCGAAGAGTGATTTCACTAGCCATCCTTGCGACACTTCTGTGATTGGAAAATTCCAAACCTTACCTGGAATCAGCTGCTACCCGTTTTATCACTCGTTCCTCAAAAGACGAGTCTCCTTTAAGCTCTTTTCAACTGACTCGTAAAATATGAAAAGATTGTCGAGTTCTTGGCCTTCCAGCTCATTAAAGGGACAGGAAGTGCTATCCCTCATCTAGATTTTAATCTTTTTGGACCTGAGGGATTATTGCACAAAAAGATCGAGCACTTGTTTTGTTCGGCTCGTTAAAACTATCGAAAATTCATCCCTTCTGTATTGTTTTATACTTTTTCGGACTTAAGGGATTAGATGACGAAAAAGGAATTTTGGAGTTACCTTTACGTACCTTTTCAGACTCTCTAAAATTGAAAAGGACCGAGTTATCTTTGTCGTTAAACTCGTTAAAAAGATTAATAGTGACAAACTTGTCTTTAGATGAAAACGAGTTTCACTATCGCTAGGATCGTTAAAACATAGCGATGGGTTTTCCCGAAGGGAAAATTATAGAACAAGCATATGTTATCCTCCTCAAGCTTGACAAAAATAAAGAGGTACTGGTCAGCAATGACTGGGGAAAAATTGGGAAGAAAACTCAAAGAATCTTTATTGGTAGCAAGTCGCTCTTGAACATGACACTTCCACTCCGTGTCCGAGTCGGGTTGGGTTGTTTCATTCACCGGTCACATCACCATGGTCACACCATACCATCCACATTTGGGGTTAATGCTACCAATCCATCACATCAGTGTCACCGACATGTTCAAGAGAAGTCATCTAGAGAAGCCACCTGTGTCTCACTCACTACCATACATTATACTCCATTCTTTCATGACCGCCACCCTGAACCATATATCATCTGATCGTTTTCACCTCCATCAAAATCATTTGCTCCGTTCTGTGTCATTGATGTGGGATTCATTAAAGCCCTCCTATGACGGATCACTTCTTGTCGACATCAGCTCATTATCCAAGAAGTTGATCTAGGAACACCCCATTCAGTACTTTGAAGCTTGCATGCCTTAATGGCAAGTTTCTCACCTCCAGCGACAGGTTTCCATCAATGGCCTTTGACCGAAAAGTTTTGCGTGGTGTTCGACACCAAGTCCTTTATTCACATCACATGAATTGTACTGGAGTACCTTGAGGGTCATTATCATTATCGGTGATTCCTCTCGTGCTTGTTAACAGTTTACATCATTGACTGGTAATCAAGCGATGTCTTTCCATGTTCCACTTCATAACATTTCTCATATGGATCGACTTGTACTTCGAGTGAAGATCGGATGAGATTGAAGACCCCGGATCTAGTTTCATCCATCTGGGCTGCGATATATATTCAGGGAAATAAAGACATCAAATGTACAACATTGCAGCACATATAATCATCCTACCAAAAGGATGATGGCTCTATCAGAATCATCAGTCTACACTCAGACGATTGTCTGTCCTATGTACATGAAAATTAATTTATAAAGCTGAGCATGGGAATACCCGCCTCAGCTAGATCATGAAAACGGTATGAAGATAATGTATTGTATTGTATCTTATTACAGGTCTCCTCCTAGCATTGAAAGAACTTCGGATCCTCATAATAAAGCATTTCACCCGACACCAAAAGGTTAACAGCCTCATACTTTACGGGGCAACTGTTATAGACATTTTTGTGCCTTACAAAACCAAGCATGAAATGTCCATAAACCAAGGGCTCCTAATTCTTTAAAAGTGTTGTTCTAACCCCTAAAGGAACAAGGTCAACAGATTATAGCTTCTCCCAGAAGTTCTCCATGAAAAAACTACTCAAAATTGGTCAAAAATGGATCAATGCACTTGCTCCATGGCCAGGGTGCGATGCATCGCACCTTGTACACACGGGAAGTGTGTTGCAATGCACCTAAATACACTGTGAGGGTGCGATGGACGGGAAAAGACAAGTGGCGGAGACAGTTTGCGAGGTGGATGATCATGGAATCTTCCAGAAACTTCTCCTGGGACACTTGCCTCTCAAAATTGCCCAAGGATGAGTAAGAGATCAATGAGATCTCCAAGTGGCATCAAGAACTATCAGAGAGAAGACACTAATAAAAAAACCAGAGCTGACTCACACCTCTGCAAATATCTATATATAGATCTCTCATCCCAGAGATCCGGGGGTTAGAGGCTGGAATTTTGCACATTGTAAGGAATTGTTGTTGGTTTTGAGACAAATATCAGAGTATTGGGTGATTTATGCTTTGTTGGAGGTGAAGAGGGGCTTCTTTGTTGGGAGGTTGATGCTGGGTCAGGAAAAATCGGTTGTAACTCCTCCTGGATCTTCTTGTTTATCAACAAAAAATATTTGAGTTTTTCCTCCATGCTTTTGTATCATTGATGCTTGTTACATTTGTATGGTTAACTTAAATCTGATCCTAAGTTGTTTATGAATATAGATCCATGTCTTTGTATAGTTTTCTTCTTCTGTGATCTTACAAGTACTTGGTGAAGCTGGGCAAGTGAGGGAGCAGGGATCTGGAAGCTGTCAAAGAAGAGAGGGATTGGATCAAAGGATTAGCGCAAGACACAGGTTGGTTCTTTCTATTCCTCTCTGTCTATAGTTCATAAAGGAAATACAAAAGTAGTTTTTCTCTGTTTGTTTCTAAGGCAGCTGTCACACCTTAGTGGGATAGAGCAGTTCTAAATAGACACTTTTCCCGGTAACACTGAGAAAGATGTCTATTGTAAAAGAAAAGAAAAATGTTTTAATAAGGGTTTTCCAGCTTAAGTTCACCCTAATAAAGAGTAGAAAAAATGATAGGATGAATAGGTGGGTTAGTAGTTGTATGGTTGCAGAATTATGGTGATTGATTAGATAAAATCATGTCATTTACTTTCATCATCCAGTTGCTAAGAGTGTGGATGATAATGGAACATTTACAAAGTCAAGTGATTAATTTCCCCATTCATCTTACCTTTAATTTCACTAATTTCCCATAAGTAAAGGCAAAAGTACCTAAAACCTTAAGTTTAAGGGGCTCAGAGAATTTCTCTGACTTCTGGAGGGATCAGACCCTCGGCCCAATAACTTATAAGGTCTAAGTACTAAAACCCCCTCACCAACATTCACCCCCCTCCATAATTCATTCATTTGATCTAATAAATCCCTTTTCCTAAGGTGAAATCACCATTTGCCTAAGGAAAATAATTAACCCTACGTAAAACCTCTTGTTTCCACAAAAAACCGACAAAAAGCATTTAGCCTAATTTATAATGTGTAGGTGTGAATATGTAAATAAATGTTAAACACATTATACTTAGCGCAAAAACCCACTTTTCTGCTTTCATGTCATATTAACTTTTGATTTCCATTTTATTTCTTTAACTCCTGAAAATAAAAACCCTTGCCCATTTATTTTATTTAAATCCCATATGATAAATATCCTATCTTGAGGTTTGAAATATAAACCTTATTAGTAAACTAATTAAATGGATTAATTAGTCGATCAACGACTAATTAAGAACCATAACCTTCCACCAAAATAAAGAGATTAATTAGTCAATCAATGATTAATTAAATCTGTCCCCGCCAATCAAATCACCCCCGATGTCATTAAGCCTCCCTAATCCACATTTAATTAACCCTTCCGTTCATTAAAACCCTATCGGCCCCCTCCATTAACTCTCTGGTCAAATCATCACCTCGATCACCATGCAATCTGACCCCTTCAGATCCACTGGCTGACACTCATATCAAGCGGCCTTCGAAGGCCGACCTTTACCCGCTCGATGTGAGCGGTTTCACTATTCACCCCGCCACTACGTGGCACCCGATGAATGGCATCGGGTGGCCTCCCCCCAAAACCACTTATCCCAAAAAGTGGTGTGATGGATTCCACTTACCTCCTCTGCTACACACCAAAATGTCACATCCCTCGATTGGCCCCAACTGTCGTTTTTGCAATATACCTGCCAATATCATTGACTTTACACATAAAACCAAAAAACTTATATTTTTTTCATTTTTTAGCGTGAAAAGAACATTCTGATTTCCATTCAAATGATAGAGTACGTTCAACTATAAACCTACTGCCAACCATCAACTTTCCACAGCCGCTGAACTCCAGACCACGTTGCAGACCCGTGCGCTTCCTACCAATAGTGCACAACACCATTACTCCGTTCAAACAACCGAAACCAGGTATTTAACCCACTTCCACCAAGAAACCCTGTTTTCTTGCCAAACCTAAACTAAATTGATTTAAAAACTAAGTAATTTAGTAAATTAAGTTTCCTGGTGATCCTGAAATACTCCGTAATAGACCAATTTTTCCTTATTTCCCTGAAACCCTTTGCCCCTGTCCTTGAAACCACAATAACTAGTATGGATACCTTAATTTCACTAAATATCATGCCAATTACGACTCCCCATAGAGATTTAGACCATCTCCCACTTGTAGACAAAGATTTCCAGATTAAAGATACCTCAGTCTCAAAATCCCCTTTGAAACTTTTCTGCAAGTACAGAGACCAGTACCTGAACCATAAAGACTATATTGGACTTTTGGAATCAGCTTTACCCAAATACTAGTTCCCCAGAGTTCATATCTTCCTAGAGACACATTACTGCCACATGAACTATGATCCTATCCAGAGGGCAATGAGAACCCCTGACCAGTCTGTTCTGTTTACTATCATTGTTGAATCCATTAACCAAATGCTACAATTACAACCCAGTCCAAGTATGACACTCTTTCCATTGGAGATATGTTGAAAATATACCCTACCCTTTCTTCAATCAGACTTTCTCGGTTGTACTAGACCTTCATTAGAGAAGAATAGTACACCCCAAAGGACCCTTCCCCTTATCTGTGGATTATATTCTCCAACCTCAGCCGAGACATCATAGACATGATATCTGGTGTGCTAGGATACACCACAAATGAATTTGTTGATGAAATCATAATATCCTTCATGTCCATCTACTCTCCTAGTCAACCATCAGCCATCATCTTTGACTATGCCAAGTTTATTGCTGACAAAATGCATGATCAATTCATGAGATTGGAAAATGAAAGAGTTTTCAAGTATTCTTTAGTTTTATATCATTTATTCTTGTATTACCAAGCTGATAGATTTCCAATTGACCTCCAAAAGCTTGAACCAGAGGTAACCCCAAATCAGTGATCTCTTGGACTTCATTAATCCATCAATTTGATTCTCAATACTCTTATACATAGTTCATATACCTCTTTGTGTACCCTAGAGTAGTTGGGAAGTGGGGCAAGTGAGGAATAAATGGTGATTTGATTCGTCCTTGGCATGGCATAAAACACACCAAGTCAAGCCTAGGAAAGTCTGTTTTCTAAGGTTTTCTCTTGTAGGTGTTTTATCCATTATGATGTTCCACATCAGTAATTTTGTTCGCGGAGGGGCTTTTAACTTCCAAAGATGACTCCACCAACGCATTAGTCTATCCAACTTGTGCTCAGCATGTATGATATCATACCCTTGTTTGGAGGAGTAGTGTCCATTCTTAGTATATCCCCAGATCAATTCATCATCCTCTTCTCTTAAGCGCACATGGGATTCTGTTAAAGTCTGTAGAAAAAAATCCACTGTCTTTTCCATTGATCTGGGATGTTCCATGCCTCTGTTGTGTGCCATGATTGCTAGAATATGGTAGAGTTATGAGGGTCTCCGAGTTGTGAGATGAAATGGACACCATTATGGTTTAGAAGTGTGATTAGTTCTTGTGGGAGTTGGTAGGCATTTCTGCTACCAATCCAAGGATCAATCTCGATCCGAACTGACTCACCATTCCCAATCCTCCAGATAAGTCCCCTTTTAATGATGTGAAGGTGTTGATTACTACCCTCCAGATAACTGATATACCTTTCCTATTCCATGTGGGTCGTCTTAGCCAGTCCAATGCTATGCTAGGCAAAATGTATTTGTGGATGACCACCTCTGACCAAAGGCTCTTGTGCTTTAGGAGGAGCCAACCTAGTTTTGTAGCCAGATATTGTGCGAAAGTTGGGAGGTGATTTAGACCCCAACCGCCCCATTTTTTGGGGGTCGTAATTTGGCTCCATTTGACCCAAGCAAAAGGCTTTCCTTCTTTCTATCCCTTCGATAAGAAATGGATGTAGACTCATTGGATCCTATGCAGAATCCCCAGGGGGATCCATGCCAAGGACATCCGAAAGACTGGAGTTGCTTCTAGCACTACTTTTATGAGCACCAGTCTTCTAGCTTTAGATAGTAAACGATGAATCTAGATATTTAATCCTTTTTTCCACCTTTGAGATTAGCTAGGTCCAATCTATTATCTTGTAACTATATGCTTTAATCCTAAATCCCAAGTACTTTAGACCGTCCTTTAGAGCCAAGATTTGGTAGTGGAAATTTTGAAGAGCTAGCTGAGATTCTTGTTGAGTGCAATTAGAAAAGGATATAGTGGATTTTTCCCTATTTATTTCCATTCCTGTAGCAGCACTGAAAAGTTTTAATATCTCTATGAGATTGATGATGTCCTGAATTCCCCCATTAAGGAATATGAGTTTATCATCAACAAAAATTAGATGAGTTAAAAGGCATTTATCAGTGATCTTGAGGCCCCAGAGTCTCCCAGCTCACTTCTCAGTTGAAATCAGTCTACTTAGGCCTTCCATAACCAGAAGAAATAGTAGGGGGGATAAGGGACAACTCTGCCTGATTGCTCACTCTGCTTGAAAGGAATGGGAAGTTGACCCATTTATAAGGATTGCAAAAGAAATTGATTTAATACATCCCATAATCCATCTGATAAACTATGGAGGGAAACCCAGGTGGGTGAGTATCATCCTTAAATATAATGAGCTAACCTTGTCAAAGGCCTTTGATAGGTCGATTTTGAGTGCCATCCCTTTTAGATTCTTTAGCTTAATGGAGTGGAGGGCCTCTTGGGCAGAACCAATGCCTTCATGAATATGTCTATTTTTGAGGAAGGTGAATTTCTCCTGAAATATGTGTTCAAATAGGATTGGATTGATGCGATTTTCTATAATCGTTGCAATAATTTTGTAGAGAGTTGCAGAGGGATATATGTTAGGATATTCCGACACATAGGAAATAGTTAAGTTCAACTTGGTCTAGTATAGAGTTAGGTATAGAGTTAGGTAAAGTGTGTTTCTTTACCGTTGTACATTTTGTAACTTACAATCCGACGGTCACGATATGTAGTGATCCGACGGTTCACTCTCTCCTCGGTATTATCGACACTTGATCCGTGGCTTGACACCCGATTGGTCCATGAGTTCTATTTAAAGCGCATGGAGGGTCATTGTTCGGGTAATCCGTGCATGAGAGAAGCTTATGTAAATTTTCATTCTTTGATTAATAAATTGCCTGTAGTAGCCACGTTGGCGCAGGCCGTGGACTGTTTCCCTCTTTGAGGGTTTTAACCACGTCAAAAATACTGGTGTATTGATCTGTGATCTGGTTGTGAGTGGTGTCCTTTTGGTGTTCTTTCTGAGGAACTTACCCTGTAAATTCCTACATGGTATCAGAGCTATTTGAGGGCCGTGTCCGTTGGTGATCCAAATCTGAAGCCGGTAGAACTGCATCCAACTGCCGTTTCCTAGATCTGTTGTTTCTGACTGCTTTTGGGCCGAGAGGACTGCTCTGTTGTGCTCGGAGCATCTGTTCCAGTGAGGAACCCCTTTCGTTTCACGCGAAAAGGTTTCCGGTAGCCCTAGCTGCGTCATTTTTAAGGTCTGGAGGTATACAGTCTTTATTTGCAGTTTACTGTTATTTTCTCTCTGCTTATTTCGGTTTCGGTTTATTTAGCTTTTTTTTAACCGGATCTATACCTTTCATTTCTGCGTATGCTCTTTGCCCTGCGACTTTGTGCGATCTGGGAAAATCAGAAACAGAAAGGAAGGATTTTTCTCATGCGTATGCTCTTTTCCCTGCACCTTAGTGTGATCTCGGAAAATCAGAAACATTGAGAAAAATATTTAGCTTTTCTGCTAAAGCTAACTTTGAGCCGCAAGGTTCATTTTTTTAAATATCTAGTTTTTTTTGCTAAAGCTAACTTCGAGCCATAAGGTTCGTTTTCTTTGCATGTCCGTGTTGGGTTTTGTGTTTTGTGTTTTGTAGGGAAAAAGAGCTTTCTCAAGGCAAGCACGCAAACCAAGGCCCCCCCCCCCTCTCTCTCTCTCTCCCTCTCTCTCTCTCTCTCTCAAATTTTTTGTATAGATCAATTGGTTCAAAGCTATTTTAAGACAGTAGAGGTCTTGGGTTCAAGTCTCCATTTTGTGGGGGCGGATTTTTTCATTTCCGCACATTCGCGCACTTTGCCGGCAACTTCAACAATTTTTTTTTTCAAAAAGCCATAACTTCTTCATCCGGAAGCCTTTTTCAGAGCTGTTTTTTTTAAAACAGCCTAATTTTTTGAGATCTATCCATTGGAACACTTACTTTCAGCATCTTCAGCTTCAGTTTTTTTTTTTTAAATGGAAATTCCATGCCAAGTCATTCTTGACAGCACTAACTACTTCCAATGGATAGCCTACATGGAAGATTTACTTAGAAGTAAAGGTCTCTACAGAATAGCCACAGACCAAGAGAAGAAACCCAAAGATGAAGACAAGGCTGCAAAATGGGAAAATAGACAAGATCAAGCACGTGGTTTGATAGGGATGTCTATTTCTCCTGATCTTAGATTCCATATTGCAGAACTTGAGACTCCTCATGAAGCATTGGAACAACTCACTAAAGTTTTTGGGATTAAAAATGAAATTAGAGCCCATCAACTTGAAAATGAGTTGCTTACATTGGATCCTAATAATTTTTCTTGCATTGAAGATTTCTTGTCCAAATTCAAGACCCTTAGATATCTCTTGGAAGGTGTTAAGGTTAAGAAAGAAGATAGTAACCTTATTTATTCCATCCTTACTAAGTTGGGACCAACCTACTCTGTATTTGTTTCCACCTTCCATTCTACAAGGGAAGCTTTCATTTGTCAAGGAAAAGACTACAAGGCCCCTTCCTTTGACTCTTTTTATGATTCTTTAATAAGAGAACAAGAAAAACTCTTACACCTTGGTCTTCTTAATCTTGGAAACTCTTCCAAGAAAGCGTTAGCCGCCCAGCAGCAACCAAATGCAAAGAATCCTAAGAAGTCATATCCTAAAAAGAATGGTCCTAAACCAAACAAGGGTCCTAAGCAAACTCAGCCTCAAAATGAAAGATCATTTCAGCAAAATGATAAGACCAATAAAAACAAATGGAAGAAGACTGATAGACATTGTAACTTTTGTAATCGAGATGGCCACTTAGAATCTAAATGCTTTAAGAAGATGGAAGCCTTGGAAGCCGCAATGAAGAAACATAACATCCATGTGGAGCATTCTTCAACTTCAACTTCAACTTCATCTTCAGGAATGGCACTCTCTGCATGTCGCTGTCAATCATCTCAGTCTGGTTATGCATTAAATGTATCTTCTTCTTCTCATTCTCATGAGTGGCTCATTGATTCTGGAGCCTCTTATCACATGGCCAAAAACCAAGCCATGTTTTCTTCTTTAAATGATTGTAACACCAAAAATATATATGTTGGTGATGATAGATCTCTTAATGTTGTAGGGACTGGAACTGTTCATCTAGACAATGGTCAGTTTAATGATGTATTATGTGTTCCAACCTTATCCTGCAACCTTCTATCTGTATATCAGATAACTCATTCAGGTGCAGGTAAAATTGTTGAATTTTCACCTCATGATGTTGTAATCAAGGATCTGAGAGATCCTAAACAGATTCTAGCTACTGGTATTGCTGATGATTCCACAAGGTTGTATAAGTTTCACAACTTTGGGTCATCAAATCTTCCCTCAGTATTTGTTGCTCATAATGATGAAGTGAGCAAACTTTGGCATGAGTGATTTGGTCACTTGAACTATCGCTCCCTTCAACATCTATGTAAAGAAAATATGGTGACAGGTCTTCCTATGGTATCTTGCAAAGATGGTGTTTGTTCCGGATGTGTACTCGGAAAACATCATCGGGACAGTTTTGACAAACGTGCCTCTTGGCACGCCTCAGCCCCTTTACAGCTTGTGCACAGTGATTTATGTGGTCCACTTCTTGTTGCTTCATTCTCTGGTTGCAAGTATTTCTTAACTTTCATTGATGATTTCTCCAGACGCACTTGGGTATACTTCTTAAAACTCAAGAGCGAAGTTTTTAACACATTTTTGGCCTTCAAAGCCTTTGTTGAAAAACAATCTGGACATCAAATTCTTAAGCTAAGAACTGATAATGGTGGAGAATATGTTAAAAACACATTCATCAACTTTTGCACTGAAAATGGAATTCAAATGCAACATACTGTTCCATACACTCCACAACAAAATGGTGTAGCTGAAAGGAAAAATCGCACCTTAAAGGAAATGGCTAATTGTATGCTGCAATCTAAAGGACTTAGTCTTAGTTTTTGGGCCGAAGCAATTAATTGTGCAAATTATATAATCAATCGCACTCCTACTAAGGTTCTAAAGAATATCACTCCAGAAGAAACTTGGAGTTCCATTAAACCAGATGTAAGTCACTTTCGTGTTTTTGGAAGTGAAGCATGGGCCCATATTCCAGATGAAAAGCATAAAGCTTTAGAACCTAAGAGTGAGAAATGTACTTTTGTTGGATATTCTGAAGATGTAAAAGGTTATAGAATTATTCCATTTAAGTCCAAAAATTTTATCATTAGAAGAGATGTAAAATTTGATGAAAATAAATCGGCCTGCGAGCCTAGTCCGGCGGATGTGCCACCTCTTCCTATCTCTTCTACTTTTGAACACATTTCTTCTTCAGATGATGAAAGTGAGGATGGCAATCCTCCCCCACCTTCTCAGGATCCTCAACTTCCAAGATGGGTTTGTGCTACTCGGGATGCAGCAGGTGATCTTGCCGGTGATCCTACAGATCAGCGACGTACACGTTCTCAGTTTGAAAGAGCCTCTTCTTTACTGGCTCAAGCTCCAGTAAATCATGATCCTGACACTTTTGCAGAAGCTTCAGGCCATCCACATTGGGAAGCAGCTATGAATGAAGAATATCATTCATTGTTGACAAATGATACATGGGATCTTGTTCCTCTACCAAAGGGACGCAAACTTGTTAGATGTAAATGGGTTTACAGAACCAAGTATGGACCAGATGGGAAAGTTGATAAACATAAAGCTCGTCTTGTTGCTAAGGGCTTTTCACAGGTTGAAGGCATTGACTACACTGAAACCTTCTCCCTTGTTGCCAAAATGAACTCTATCTGCCTTGTTCTTTCCCTTGCTGCCTCTTTAAAATGGGAAGTCCATCAGATGGATGTTAAATCTGCCTTCTTGCATGGGGACTTGCATGAAGAAATCTATATGGAACAACCCATTGGCTTCATCCAAACAGACTCCAGCCTTATATGTCGACTTAAGAAATCTCTTTATGGTCTCAAGCAAGCTCCTCGGGCTTGGTATGCCAAAATGGATAGCTTTCTTTTAGAATCTGGCTTTTCTAGGTGTTATTCTGACAATACTGTCTACACCAAGACAGTGGGCAACTCTCTTATCATCCTTGTTCTTTATGTTGATGATCTTATTCTTACTGGTAGTGATCCCAACCTTATAAACCATGTGAAGTCCAGCCTTAAAAAGAAATTTGAAATGACAGACTTAGGACACTTACACTATTTTCTCGGTCTTCAAGTCTTGAAATCCAAGGAGGGTATTTCCCTTTCCCAGTCCAAGTATGCTTGTGATATTCTTCGTCATTTTCACATGGAAGACTGTAAGCCAGCCCCTTCTCCCTTTCAGTCTGGAGTCAAAATTTTCAGTCTCTTGTACTTCTCCTGAAGTTGATGCTACCTTATACCGTCAACTTGTAGGAAAACGCTTGTATTTAACCCATACTCGTCCCGACCTTTCCTTTGTTGTTGGCCTTGTTGCTCGTTTTATGCAAAACCCCCATGAAAGTCATTGGAAAGCAGCCAAAAGAATACTTCGTTATGTTCGAGGTACAGTACAGTTTGGGATTCATTACAGTGCCAAAGCAGCTCCTCTGTTAGTTGGTTTCACTGATTCTGATTGGGCTGGTGACCCTGATGATCGGAAGTCTACTGCCGGTTATGTCTTCACTCTTGGTTCAGGACCTATTACATGGGCTTGTAAGAAACAGGCTGTCATTTCTCTTTCGTCAGCAGAAGCAGAGTATCGTGGTGCCGTGGAAGCTAGTAAGGAAGCCTTGTGGCTTCGTCAGATCCTATCAGAGTTTGGCTTTGAGCAGCAGCATCCAACAACACTTTGGTGTGATAATCAAAGTGCCATTCAGCTATGCAAAGATCCAGTCCAGCATCAGCGTAGCAAACACATTGAACTACACATGCACTTCATCAGAAAGCTCATTCATGACCATGTTCTTGAAGTGCAATATTGTTCAACAGATGATCAGGTTGCAGACATCTTCACAAAGGCTCTCACAGAGGCGAAGTTCACTAAACTTCGATATATGCTTGGAGTTCAGGAAGTTGTCACTAAGGGGGGATAGGCTCTAGTGCCTCCTTCCTTCTCCTATTGTGTCATATTTGTAAATCCTTCAATCCTATCCCAAGTTGTTCTTAAGGGGGGATGTTAGGATATTCCGACACATAGGAAATAGTTAAGTTCAACTTGGTCTAGTATAGAATTAGGTATAGAGTTAGGTAAAGTGTGTTTCTTTACCGTTGTACATTTTGTAACTTACAATCCGACGGTCACGATATGTAGTGATCCGACGGTTCACTCTCTCCTCGGTATTACTGACACTTGATCCGTGGCTTGACACCCGATTGGTCCATGAGTTCTATTTAAAGCGCATGGAGGGTCATTGTTCGGGTAATCCGTGCATGAGAGAAGCTTATGTAAATTTTCATTCTTTGATTAATAAATTGCCTGTAGTAGCCACGTTGGCGCAGGCCGTGGACTGTTTCCCTCTTTGAGGGTTTTAACCACGTCAAAAATACTGGTGTATTGATCTGTGATCTGGTTGTGAGCGGTATCCTTTTGGTGTTCTTTCTGAGGAACTTACCCTGTAAATTCCTACAATATAGGGGGGGAAGTCATTGAAGGAGGTAGGGGAGTTTGTCTTCAGAATGAGGGCAATAAACGTGGAGTTTATCGGGGCATATATGTAGCATAGATTTTGGCTTTCTTCCACCACTCCAAGCAGTTCTAGTCCAATGATATCAAAGAAAGGAATAAAAACTCCACAGGCCAACCATCTGATCCCGAACTCTTTTCCTTCTTAAACCACTTGAGAGTGCTTTCTAATTCCCCCATGGAGACAGGTTTTGTAAGGTCCTTCATCCCATCCGGTTCCACAAACCCAGGGAAATGGCCAACAATGTTAATGATTTCAACAATATAAGTGGCATGGGGGGCTTTGAAAAGCTACTTGAAGTGAGAGATACCAAGAAGGGAAATCTGAGAGTGAGTGTTGGCTATCTAGTCCTAGTCCGAGGGCATCTGCTAGATTGTATTGCTAGCTTTTCTTCCATTTGCGAATTTATGAAAGAATATTGTGTTACCATCCCCCGCTTGGAGCCAGATTGCTCTGCTTTTGAGTCTCCACAATTCTTCCCGGTTAAGGACGATCTTAGATCTCTGAGTCTCCATATCAACCAGATGTAGCTTAGCTTCAGTGGATAAATAACTAAGCCCACTATCGTCCATTAAGTAGGCTAGCTGGGCTACGATGTCCGCAAGGGATTGGTCATCCCTAGCTTTTTTCCTTTTTGTCCCTTTAATAGAATATCTCTTAAGTTGTTTCAGGTTGCTGCAGAAACCTGCAGCCTTCCTCTGGTCCGTGAAAGGGGGCTCGGCTTACTAGAAATCTCTAACCATCTTAATATATTCATGGTCCTTTAACCAAGTAGAGTTAAATTTGAAAGGTGCCCTAAGTTTTCTGGAAGAGCCAGCCACTTCCAAGTAGATGGGAGAGTGATCCGAAATACCTCCTGATCCTACCCATTGCTTGTAGATGGAGAGGGTATGGAGAAGGTCTTCTTGAATGAGATATATGTCAAGCCTTCTACCAAGGGCAGCTTCTCCAATCCGTCTGTTATTCCAAGTTGGGATCTTCTTGTTCATGGGAACATCTATGATCCCATATTGATCCAGGAGGGAGCTCAGCTGATCAGAGAGAGGGTCTAGCTGCGAGTGATGCCCCCAGGATTCCTCATATGAATCACAATTATTATACAAAAAGAAATTCTTTTAACTTGAGTTTTCTTGGAAACAGATTTGGATGTTTCGCAACATGAAATCCCAAAAGAATATGTTGTCTTGAAGCCAAGCGCACACCATATCATAGTTAAAATCTAAAGTCTTCGGCACCATTAAACCTGACACTAGTCTAAGAATCCTATACCATACTAAGAGCATATTTGTGCTAAGAGAGTTCAACATGCATTTACGACCACAATTTTTCTTAAGGAGTGGTTCTGTGCCACATAAATCTGTTTGAAGGACAAATTTCCATATCATAAAACAAAGGCAAGCTTGAAATTATTGTTCTATAGCTAGAAGTATTGTTATGACGTTGTTCACAACTTTTAAGTACTTTGTTGAAGGACTTCAAAATGGTGTAAAAGTGATTTAGTGGGTCAGAATGTTTAATGATTGGTATTATTGTGAGATTATTTGCCCAACATACTCCTACTAAATTGAAAATGGTTTTTTTATGTTTATTGTTTGGGCCAAATATGGTAACAACAACACTAGTGCATTAACTATGCTAAAATGTCACTTTCTAGTTAATTTGACCATGAATATATCTTTTACAAAGCAATATTTCTTAGCTCTGTTTACATTAGTGGTTTGATAAGAACATTTCTACAATCTCTTCATTGAATTTCTTAAAGTTTTTACATTTATGCTTTTTGACAAAAAGGGCTAACATTTTACCCTGGCTAAGTAAGGATTCTTTAAATAACCTTCTAGCTTGGTTCCTTTTTGTTCCATCTAATCTTGGCAAAGTGTCATGAATTTAAATTGAACAATGTAAGAATCTAGTCTTCTCCAGAAACAATCAAGCCAACTCTATCATTTTGCAAGTTACCTACCAGTTCTGGACATATTCTTTGAAATTTCTATGTTGAAGGTGTTGGATTTAGGTAAGTGATGTAGAATGCACACCTACAGTTCTATTGTTCACCTAATAGACCAATCCAAATTATAGGTAAACTTGGAAGGGTTGGACATGACTGTTCTAGCCATACTCTTATTGGCCTGTAATACATATATTCATAACACATACCTACAATACTATTGTTCACCTATTCAACTAGTGCATATTGTAGGCAAACTGTTAAATGTTGGAGTTCGTTGTCTCAAGTTCACACACAAGCACTAAAGATGCAATGTATTTTGTGCATCCTTAGATATGTTTGAGATTGCAAGCTAACTATTTAAATAAATGCATGTATAAAACTTTTATATTAGCAAAATGACCATCAATATTTTTTTCTAGCATTTTGGGCTGAATTTACAATAGTATGCTAAAAAGTGTCATTTCAATGTCTGGAAATCAGGATATATAAATGTGAGATATATACTCTACATCTTTGGGTTATCTCCTTTCAAATCTGAGTTTTTTTAGGCTAAATGTTAATTGTTTGAACTTTTAACTTTGAAAAAATTCCTGAATGCACTTCGTAAAGTAGTGGTACCATAAATTGTGTTATTTCAAAGATTTGACTTCCATATTTTCACAAAATACAATGTCCTTATTAAATAATTATATGTATAGATACTTATGTTTAGGATTATATATGTATAGGAGTGATTCTTTTATGTTTTACTGTGATCCTGATGCTGACAAGATTTAGCTGACCTTTTTCATTAATTGTTCATAGAATTTGTAAAAGATTTCATTGTCAAAATGTGCATAAAATTACATCTCTCGTGATTTATTTTTTTATTGTTCATGACAAGATAATCATGTTGTAGGAATGAGGTATCATATAGTCTATTTCAATTTGTGGATCTAGATTTCATTTTCATGTTGATGGTTTTTTCATGTATCTTATCTAACTCCAAACACTAGTAATGGAGTAGATCTTGAGAAGTAGTAGTGGAGACAGACTATCAGAGGTTAATGTTACAATACCACTTCCACCTGGTATCAAAAAACGTTTAATGGTATGTGACATAAAGAAGAGTTATTTAATGACAAGGTTGAAAGGGAAACCTCATGACTTAGTTCTAAGTCATTTATTTGTGTTTCTTAGTTGTAAGTCATACGTTTTTGAGCTTTACAGATCAATTATTTCACTAATCCAATATGCCTGGCTTGTATTTCTCACGTGATGTTAGTTACTTGACATGGTTGATATAACATTCAATTCTAGGCCACTTTTATTTTAAGTTAGAGATTTTATTGATTAAAAGGATGTTAATATTTTGATTGCTTTACTTAGAGCTTGATTTAAAAAAGTTTTGTAAATTCCACGTGGATGTTATTTTTTCAGGGTGAGCTCTTTGCAGGTCAGATGAGTCCTAGAACATAGGTATACAACAAGCACATCTTTGGCCTTTGTTGTGTATCTATTATTCTTTATACCATTGATGGAAGCTATTTTATGATGTAAAATAGAGGATTGGAAGGTCTTTCCAATTCTCTTGACAAAACAAAATAAAATGGAGTGGTAGAGTCATGTTTTAAAGAGTGATCCAGAAATCAGTACTTGAAAGGTAGAACTTGAGAATGGCAAGCTATCTGATCTGGATCTAGAAACACAATAGAGAGTGGAAAAAAAATGATGGTATTGATGAGTCTTCCCAGCAAATAAGCTCTATTTGTTAGACCACTGCCCAAATTTCAGTGATCTACAATGGCAATAGTGACTCTAGCTCTATTTGTATGAATAGAGACTTTGGCCAATGTCCTATTTGTTTCCTATGAATTATTTTGATTTTAAAACTCCAACTAGTTTGTTGCTAAATTAATTAAAGCTTTGATGACAAACTTATAGTTTTCGAAGCTCTTTTCTAAATCTATTTTCTTGAGAAAATTTGTCTTTTTACTTTAGGTACTGTAGATTGCTACTCTGTGACATATGCTATGATATAATTGCCTTGATAAATACACAAAAGCCTTGTACAACAGTATTTTCTAAATATAAAGAAACAATATTTCGAAATACAAAGTTTATTAATTAAGAACATATTTTAGACTTTTTGCTAAGTTATGATTATATTTCGGTAGGGGATTTTGTGTATGTTGATATTGTATTGTCTCTTTGGTTTCTGTCAAGTAACAATGGTTAATAACAAATGTGTTCTTGAGTAGCAAGCACACATATTATTCTACTATCGATAGGAAACTTCATGGTTTTCAGGCATGCAACAAAAATTCAGATGTCAGTGGGATATCCAAAGTCCATGTTGGATGAATCTAATACTAGTGATGATTTTGATTCCTTGTCAGATAAAGAGTGTCACGAGTCAAATTCAAATAAATAGAAGCAATTCAAGAATGAAGGTGAAGCTATTGCTTTTTGTCCAAGTCAATTTCTTTTATTTGTTGGTTGTTTTCATGTTTGGAGTGCGGACTTGTGAAATTCCAAATTGCATGTTGGTTTATGGAAAAGGTATATATATATATATATATATATATATATATATATAGATATATAGATATATAGATATATATATATAGATATAGAGATATAGATATATCATAGGTCGTTCATAGTTTCTAGAGATCCGTGTTACATTTGCACAAAATTTTAGATATAATTTAGATATCTAAACACCAAACAACAACAACATTGAGATTTTTCTTTCACTCAACCTATAACATATTGCATATGTCTTCATCAATGTTCTTCTTCCTTATGCTATCCACTTATGACATTTCCTTTGCAATATTTGGTGCATTTTCTAGTTATAGGTAATTTATAGATTATAAGTGTCTTCAGAGTTTCACTTCTAATCGAATATTCAACTGAACATATTGATTCTCTTATACATAATTATTTTTCCCTCCACCCACTTTTCATAATTTGCATAACCATTAGGTAGGGACCTGCAGTGTCGATGTTGCTTTGCTTGTTTAGTAAAATATTGCCAAGACTTTAATTTATTGAAAGTTGTATAATTTACAATTTATGAAGTTTCAAGGTTTAATTTTTAAAAGTCTAATTCTTTAAAGGGTGCTAGCTCAATGGAAGAGCACTTGCTTAACAAGAAGGAGGTTGGTGGTTTGATTCCATCGTGCCCTGACATCCATATGGAATGGTGACGATCAATTTTTGGTGACAAACTCTTTTGATCATCACCAATGAGTTTTGGTGACATTTTTCGACCCTCACCAAAATATGAAATGGTGACAGCCAACGAACGCCACCATATATACGCATCAATAGTGACGGCCCTCAAAGTTCCATAACCATAAATCATTGTTGTTGATATGAAATGGTGATGGTCAATGTTTTTCATTATAATCATTATTCACGACAGACCTTGAATGTCACCACAACACCTACACTTTTGGTAATGAGGATTTTGGTGATGGTCAACGAACGTCACCATATATATGCACCAATAGTGATGGTCCTGAAAGATCCATCACAATAAATCATTATTGTTCGTATCAAATGGTGATGGTCACTATCTGTCATTATAATCAATATTCGTGACGGACCTTGAATGTCACCATAACACCTATACTTTGGGTGATGCCACCTTTAGTGACGTTTAGTTTTTGGTGATGAATATTATGGTCTGTCACCATTTCTCATGAAATGGTGACAATCGTTATCCATCATTATAAATCATTATTGGTGATGTACTTTGAATGTCACTACAACACCTATACTTTTGGCGACGCCACCTTTGGTGACGTTCAATTTTTGGTGACGGAGGCTATGCTCTGTCACCATTGTTCATATGAAATGGTGACGGTCACTACCTATCATTATAAATCATTATTAGTGACGGACTTTGAATGTCACTACAACACCTATAATTTTGGCGACGCCACCTTTAGTGACGTTCAATTTTTGGTGACGAAGGCTCTTTTAACCATCACTAATGAGCTTATGGTGACATTTTTTGCCCCTTACCAATGTCCTTTTTTCTTGTAGTGATTGGGCCCAAAGTAATTCCCCTACACTTTAATATGCTTGATTCTTAGCTCTAGAGCATGAGAATATTTCTCTGCAAAATACATTGAGGATTTGGCTGGGATTCTCCATCTGGTTCCACCTATAATACATATCAGTCAATCACATAATCAACATATTTAACATGCTTCTTAAGAAAGGAGAGATAAAAAACATCATGGAATTTCACTGTCAGAGGAAATGCAAGTCAATAGGCTACTGGTCCAATCCTTTCAATAATCTTGAAAGGTCCACAAAACCGAGGTGTCAGCTTGGCACATGATCCAATCCTCAAGGAGCTCTTCTTGGGCTTGATGCACAAGTACACTTGTTTCCCAATCTAAAACTTCTTAAACGTCTTGTTCTAATTTGCATAAATTTTATTTTTGTCTTGTGCTTCCTTTAGATTCTTCTTGATTACCTGAATTTCATGTTCCATCTCAGCCAACATGTCTGGCCCTAGAAATACCCTATTCACTAGATCACTCCAACTGATGGGAGTATTATGACTCCATCAATACAGTGCCTTGAACAAACTCATCCTCAGTGACTTCTAATACCCATTTTTGTAAGAAAACTCAAGCAATGGAAGGTACACCTCCCATCTCCTCTATTGATGCATCGAATACATCCTCAACATGTCCTCCAATATCTTGTTGACCCTTTCTGTCTTTCTATATGTTTGTGGATGATAAGTTGTGCTGAAGGCGAAAATTGTGCCCAAACCTGCATACAACTCCTTCCATATTCTAGAAGTGAACTTAACATCCTTGTCTGAAACAATCTTCCTTGGAACACCATGCAACCTCACTACATCTTTGATGAATACTTTTGCTACATCACTAGCTGAATAGGTAGACTTCATTAGAATGGAGTGCGCTAACATTGTCAACCTATCCACCACAAACATGATAGAATCATGTTGTCTAGATGTTCTCAAAAAACCTGTGATGAAATCCATGGAAATTATCTTCCCATTTCCACTCTAGAATTATAATCAGTTGTAGTATTCCACTTGGCTGCTTACATTCTTCTTTTACCTATTGGCAATCCAAGCACATAGCCACAAACTCTGCCAAATCCTTCTTCAAATTAAGCCAATACTAAAACTTCTTCATTACTTTCAATGTCTTATGGTATCCTAGGTGCCCTTAATATGGCTTTTCATGGAACTATAGCAAGATAATATTATTGATCTCAGTGTCATTCGACACATAGATCATGTCCCTAAATCTTACCAAACCATCCGCTGTGAGATGATAGTCCACATTCTAATCACCTGTACCTTTGTTGTAACTTATGCCTAAGCTTCATGTACCTATCATCCTGTTGTACTACCTATAAAATATGATCCTCTAAGTCTATCCCATAATAAATCATAGCTTCTATATGATTCACCTACACTCTCCTAATAAGAGCATCTGTAACCCTGATTTCCTTTCCCTTAATGTACCATATCTCAAATTCAAACTCACTAATTGTGGCCAACCATCTAGATTTCCTTGAATTTAGATTTGGTTTATCAAAAATATACCTCAATCCATTGTGATCACTCATCAACAGAAAACTCCTGCAAAGAAGATAGTGCCTCTACATATTCAATGCATGGACGATCACTTCCAACTCAAGATCATGTGTCAGATTATTCTACTTGTGCTCATTAATCTTTCATGAATTATAGCACACTACTTGTCCTTCTTGAATTAAGAATCCACCAGGTCCTCTCTTGTAGGAATATTTACACACTACAAACTCTTTTTCTGGATCTCTAATCTTTAGAACTGAAGCATTTGTCAACAACTACTTCAATTTCTCAAAACTTGTTGCACATTCTTCTGTTCATTCAAATTTGTGACCTTGCCTCTACAGTGACATAATAGGATATGCAATTCAAGAGAAGTTCCTGACGAACCTCCTATAATAACCTACTAACCCCATAAATGACCTTACCTTATCCACATTCCTAGGAGCTACCCATTCCATGATAGCTCTCATCTTTTTCGGATACACTGTTATGCCTTCCTTGGAAACAACATGCCCCTAGTAATGTACCTTTGTCTAAAAGAATCTGCATTTTCTAATATTTGCATACAATAGGTGCTCTTTTAGCAATCTCAACATTGTTGTTAAGTTTTTATAATGATCTTGCTCATTCTTATAATATATCAATATATCATGAATGAGAACAATGATAAACTTGTCCAGATAATGATGCAACGCACTATTCATCAAGCACATGAAAGTAGCTAAAGAATTAGTCGAACCAAATGGAACTAAAACAAACTCATAATCCCCATACCTGGTCTGGAAAGTAGTATTGTAGATATCCTCTTCTTTAATGCATTGATGATATTCAGATCTATTGTCTAGGAAATCCTCTCTGCGGATAGAGACAATCCCTCTAGCCCAATGAGTGAGACTAGAAACCTACATGAAAATCTATTGGAAACTTTCCTAAGTTACAATTGAAATGAGAGACAAAGAAGATGGCCTACCTCATTCTGATGCTATCATGTCTTCCTTTGTTGAAGACCTTGAATCACTTGCGTCAAGGGCTCATTCTTGCTGCTTACATCATTTAAACACCTGCACAAGAGATCAAGACACAACAAATCATGAAAATACAAATAGCATAATCAAAATTAACCTACTTAACGTATCAAGGAGTATTAAGATAAATGTACATGAACATAGACATTTATGGAAAATGATCCAGAAGTTATATATTAATAGAATAAAGGAGGAAGCATACAACCAAGCCTTGATGTCAATAGGCTATCCTTGAATGAATGTCCAAGTCCAAGCTAGGATCTCTAAGCACTCCTTGTTCAAGCCAAATCAGTAGCATATAGGCACAATCTTAGCGTAAGGGTGCAAATAGACAAAGACCAACCATTTGGGAATGGGAGAGGATGAATATATAGGCAGGGAAAGAGAGTTAGGATCTCTCCAAAGATAGGAGAAGGCCCTCATCTCAAGGAGGTAGCTCATAGGGATAATACCAAAAGTTCAAGTTGGGAGAACTCGACCTCATTTATGATGAACAACCTTTGACTTGTTGCTCTAGAAGCTTCTATATCATGAAACTTCTCATCCTATTTAGGAAAAATTCCTTTTAGGGATCATCACAGGTATACAAGAAAACATAGCGATGGCATCATGGGGCTAGTACAGTGCAACTAGCAACCATCACAATTTCCAATATCATAAGATCGATGATTCTAGAATTAAGGTTTTAGAGCCATTTCCTTTAGGGGAAGCACAAGGTATTATCCAATCAGTGTTTTAGGGAGGATCTAAGTTTCATATCTGAATGAGTACATTGCATGATGGTCATGTTTTGTGCACTTCGGGGTATGTCATAGGGAAGTGTGGTGTTGGAAATAATACTGAGAGGGGGGGTGAATCAGTATTATCTAATTCTTTTAATAAATCTTCCTTATTTGTTCTTTGAATTAGTTTTGCATGTCAGTACCATAAAATAATGAGCATGAACAAAGAAAATAGATAGTCACACCAAAGAACACAAGATGTAAGGTGGAAACCCAATGTGGGTGAAAACCACCTGCTGCAATATGTCTCTATCTTCTTTCAAATTAGAAACTCCTTTTACAATGGTTTTGTACTGGTGCAGTCCTTTACCAGTACGCAGGCTGCAACCTGCAGAGAGCTACAACTCTCTCTCGTTTTCCAGTCTCCCCTGGAAGGGAGTTACAACCCCCTACTTCTTTTCTTACAAGGACCACTTTTCATAAATTTTCAAACTGGATCCATAAGCATCAAATGATCATCAAGTATAAGAGAATCACCCAATCAACTGTAGTAACTAGATCAACAATAATAGGACCAAACCCAGAACACAACAATGATAAACAAAGATTTTAAGAGAAGTAAGCACCCTGTTCAACTGCTTGCCTGCTTACGTAAACACCCTGCTCAACTGCTTGCCTGCTTACAGTAAGCACCCTGCTCAACTGCTTGCCTGCTTACAGTACGCACCCTGCTCAACTGCTTGCCTGCTTACAATATGCACCCTGCTCAACTGTTCGCCTGCGTACCACGCTCTGAGTCCATTGAACTGCTTGCGGACCTCCACACCTGCAACCCTTCTGTGCCTGCGTACTGGCGCACCTGAAACCCTTCTGTGCCTGCGTACCGACGCACCTGAAACCCTTCTGTGCCTGCGTACCGGTGCACCTGAAACCCTTCTGTGCCTGCGTACCGGCGCACCTGAAACCCTTTTGTGCCTGCGTACCGGCGCACCTGAAACCCTTCTGTGCCTGCGTACCAGTGCACCTGAAACCCTTCGTTCCTGCGTATGCATGCACTTTTCTTTCACTGTACCTGCGTACCTTCGGGCATAGATGATTTCAAGACTTTAGAAATAACCCAGACAGTCAGATCTACAGATCTGAACATGCGCCGAAGAGATCTCAGTCCATCAATAGATTCGCCTTATTTAGATCTAGACCAGATCTAGCCCTCATAAGATAGTCAACCAAAAACGTGCTCAAGCCAAATGATCTCCTTTGCTTTATATAGGAAAGCTCTTCCTTAAAACATGGATCAATACCACGAGCCGACACCATAATAACCCAATACCGTCGGCTAAATACCAAGAGTAAAACATAAGAAAACCCCACATGTGAATTTCTTTGCCTTGAAATGTGTGCACTGGGGGTACGCACCTCCTGAATGGGATAACTGCGGGTATGTACGCACTTTATGTAACACTGACCTGCGTGTACGCACCTTATGTAAGGTGTACCTGCGTACCCTTTATTTTCTTCAATATTTGATAGCTGATCATCAATCTCTGCTGCTGACTTGAAGTAATGTGATCTATCACCTGAATGGGTTGCCATCAAGGACAACACTTTAGCCATAATGCCAACAATCTCCCCCTTTGGACTTGATGGCAACCTCAAAACTTTAGCTTCATTCTCCCCCTTTGACATCAAGGGCAAAGGGTTATGCTCCCCCTAAGAACATGCTCCCCCTGAATATGAACCAGATCTGCAACGAAGAACCATAATCCACCATGAAAGAGATAGAGACATATTGCAGCTACTTCCAAGATCTCCTTTTGCACATCCTCCATAATGCCAACAATGCATTATATGCTCCCCCTGAACCTGTACCATCAATCAGAAGAGGTTCAGCAATAAGATGATGCATCAACAACCCCCAGCTTTTGCCTGAGGTATTCAAAAGTGTCCCTGGGCAATGGTTTGGTGAGAATATCAGCAACTTGTTCCTTAGAAGGAACATACTCCAACTTGACCTTCTGTTCAAGCACTTGTTCCCGGAGAAAATGGTACTTGATTGGTATGTGCTTGGTTTTTGAATTCATAACAGGATTCTTTGAGATGCTGATTGCACTTGTGTTATCACATAAGATGGGGATTGGTGGTGTACAAGTGATTTGAAAATCCTGCAAAGTCTGCATCATCCAAAGGAGTTGGGTGCAACAAGATGCAGCAGCAACATATTCCGCTTCATCTGTAGACAAGGCAATTGAACTCTGTTTCTTGCTGAACCAAGATACCAGTCTGGAACCCATAAAGAACGCACCACCACTTGTGCTTTTCCTGTCATCCACGCTTCCGGCCCAATCTGCATCTGTATAAGCATGAAGTGTAAGATCTGTATCTCTAGGATACCATAAGCCATAATTTTGAGTCCCTTGAAGATATTTGAAAATTCTCTTCACTGCCTGAAGATGAGTCTCCTTCGGATTTGCCTGAAATCTTCCAACTATTCCAACTGCATGCATGATGTCCGGTCGGGTACCTGTCAAATAAAGTAAACTTCCAATCATAGATCTGTAGGTTGGTTGATGTACTGCTGCAGATTCATCATTTGCACTGAGGCTACATCCTGTGACCATGGGTGTACATACTGGTTTTGCATCTTCCATACCATATTTCTTCAAAATCTGTTTGAGATACTTGGTTTGAGATAAAAAGATTCCTCCTTCTTTTTGTTGGATTTGCAAACCAAGGAAATATGTCAGTTCTCCTAGCAAGGACATTTCAAATTCTTTCTGCATGACCAAGGCAAAGCTTTGACTCATAGCTTCTTCATTGCTCCCAAAAATAATGTCATATACATACACAACAAGTATTAGCAATTTGTCATTTTCGACTTTTATATAAAGATTGCTATCTGCTGATCCTTTTGAAAAACCTTGTTGATGAAGATATTTGTCCAAACGGTAGTACCAAGCCCTTGGAGCTTGTTTGAGACCATAGAGAGCCTTTTTCAATCTGCATACAAGATTTGGATCATTTCCAAGAATGAACCCATCTGGCTGTTCAATGTATACTTCTTCTTCCAAGTCTCCATTCAGAAAGGCTGATTTCACGTCCATTTGAAATACTTTGAAGTTTTGAAAACTTGAGAGAGCAAGGAACATTCGGATGGCCTCAAGTCTTGCAACAGGAGCAAAGGTTTCTTCAAAGTCTATTCCTTCTTGCTGCGCATACCCTTTACAAACAAGTCTGGCTTTGTTTCTAATTACTTCTCCATTTTCATTCAATTTATTTTTGAAGACCCATTTTGTTCCGATAACATTCTTATCCTTTGGTCTAGGAACCAGCTCCCAAGTGTTGTTCTTTTCGATCTGCTCAAGTTCTTCATCCATTGCTTTTACCCAACATTCATCTTTGCATGCCTCTTTCACATTTTGTGGTTCAGTAGAGGAGAGTAAAGCCAAATAGCTTGAAGCTTCTGCAACTGTTCTTCTTGTTTGTACACCTGCTTCTTTCTGCCCCATAATCTGAGATTCTGGATGATTCTTCTAGACATATCTGGATGGAGTCTTTTCTTCTATTCTTGTTTGCTCCTCTTGTTCTTCTTGAGTTTCTTCTTCTTCATCATTCTGTCGTTGGGGGTAGCCTTCATCTTCTTCGATGTCTTCATGATGTACTTGCCTAGGAATGTATCCCTTCTCATCAATCACTACATCAATGCTGTCAACAATTCTGCCAAGTCTTTTATTGTAGCATTTGTATGCTTTGCTATGTGGAGAGTAACCAAGAAGAATGCCTTCATCTGCTCTAGGTTCAAGTTTGCCAAGCTGCTCATCAGTATTCTTGATATATCATTTGCTCCCAAAATTTTTGAAGTGTTTTACCGAAGGAGTCCTACCACTCCAGAGCTCATGAGGAGTTTGAGTGTTGTTCACCCGGACATTTGTTTTGTTGAGAATAACAACTGCAGCATGTGCAGCTTCACCCCAGAAAGTTGCGGGAGTTCCTGACTCATCAAGCATAGCACGAGCCATTTGTTGGACTGTTCTGTTCATTCTTTCCACAACTCCATTTTGCTGAGGAGTTCTTGCTATAGAGAATTCTCTTCTTATCCCATGTTCTTCGCAGAAATCGAAAAATTCATTTGAAGTAAATTCCCCACCTCTGTCGGATCTGAGGCACTTAATTTTGTGACCTGATTCATTTTCAACCAAGGCTTTGAAGGATTTGAATTTTTCGAATGCTTCATCTTTGTGCTTCATAAGTCCTAACCAGACAAACCTGGAGAAATCGTCAATGAATAATATCAAGTATTCTTCTCCTCGAGGTGTTCTTTTCCTGAAAGGACCGCATGTATCTGTATGTACTAGCTCAAGAGGCACGCTAGCTGATCCTTCTTTCTCTGGAAAGTTAGTTCTGGTTTGTTTTCCAAACTGACATGATTTGCATATGGTGTTGTCAGGAATTTTGATATCTGGAAGATCGCGAACTGCCTGATATTTGCATGCTTTCCTTATTTGTGAAAAGCTTAGATGTCCCAACCTCCGATGCCATAACCAGTGCTCATCATCCTTGCTCAGATAGCATTGTTGTTGTCCTTCTTCAAATATGTACAGATTATTTGGAGTTCTTTTTCCTTTGATCACTGTTTTACCTGTATCAAGATCACGAACAAGACATCCATTTGATCTGAATATAACCTCGGTTCTTTGATCACACATCTGGCTGACACTTAGAAGATTATGCTTCAATCCATCAACATACAAAACATTTCCAGCCTTGACCTTTTCTTTTAACTGAGCAATGCCTTTTCCTTTTATAGTTGCAGGAGTATCATTTCCAAAAGAGACTTTCTTTCCTTTTTCTAGAGCAGAAAATGACTGAAGTTTTTCTTTATCACCTGTCATATGCTTCGAACATCCACTGTCAATGTACCATAGATTTTCCTGTCCCTCTGCATAAAATGCTATCCCACATCTTTCTGTTTGTGGTTCCTTTATTCTCCATGTTTTGGTGCTTGAGGCTTGTTCCTTTTTCTGCTGAAACCTGCTCCTGCATTCAGATTCTTCATGACCAAAGTTATTGCAAATAGAACATTCAACTTCATTTTCAAGAACCGAAAAGTTGTTATAGGTCCTTTTTGTAATCCCGGTCATACTTCTTTGTTTTTGAGCTTCCCTAGTCATGATTGTTTTATATGCAACACATTGAGCTGCTTTGTGACCAAAGTTATGGCAAGAAAAGCATTGTCCATTGAAGAAACTTCTGCGGTTATCGAATCTACCAGCCAATTGATTGTAATTTATATTGTCATCTATTCTTGAACCAAATTGAGAAGATTTTACCTGTGGCTGGTTGTAGCTTTTGTTCACCCTTAAGATGGATTGCCCCTGATAGTTTCTGTTTGTAATTCGTCCCTGCTTTACCTGATTATCTTCATTGTGCTTTTGCTCATTTCTTCTTGCTGCATCAAGATAACTTTTTGAGGTGGATGCTTGAGAAGTTTCTCCATTATAGCCCAGACCTGTCTTGTTTAGTGGAGACCGCTGCACATTGATAATCTCATCCAAAGTTTCAGATCCTTTGACAAACTTGAGATTAATAGCTTTTGTTTTCTCAATCTATTTTCTAAGACCAACAATTTCACCTTCTAATTTTTCAAGATGTTTTTCCTTTTCATCAATTTGAAATTGTAGAGTATCAATGATCATGTTCTTTTCTTCTATACATCTCTTGAGTCTAGTAATTTCATCATAAAGGTTATCCACATCTATAGCATCCATATAATCATCATCTTCAAATGCCATTAACAACTTATATTCATTACCTTGTTCATCTTCATCACTGTTTGATAGACCATCACTATCTTCATGAGTGTAGTAGCTTTTCTTATTTGCGTTCTGTTTCTTGTTCCATCTAGCAGGTTCCTTTCCTTTATCCTTATAAGGACATTTTGCAGCATAATGACCTACTCTTCCACAAGCAAAGCATTTAAAAGGTAACTTACCTCTGAACCTTCCAGAACCCCTTTGAAGATTTCTGACAAAATTTGATTCTTCTTCCTCTTCTTCTGGGACGTGGCTTGCTTCATAGTAATCTCCTTTGCCTGATGCCTTGAAAGCAGCTTCTCTTCTGTCTGATGGACCTCCCTTTCTCATTTCATAAGCAGTTAGAATTCCATGTAGCTGAGACATAGTAAGAATTCGTAGATTTTCCTTTTCTTCTATTGCAGATACTTTAGATTCAAACTTGGGGGACAATGATCTTAGAACCTTTTCAACCACAATAGCCTCTTTTATTTCTTCACCCAAATTTTTCATACAATTAACAACCTCATCTACTCGAAGAAAATAGTTAGCCACACTTTCATCATTATACATTTTGAGAGTCTCATACTGAATTCTGAGAGTTTGAAGTTTAGCACGCTTTACCTGTTCATCTCCTTCATAGCTCGTGACAATTTTGTCCCATATTTCTTTTGCGGATTTATAGTGAATTACCTTCATGAATTCTGATTGGGATATACATCCTAATAGAGTACTGACTGCTTTCGCATTTGTTTCATACTTCTTTTTCTCGGATGCATCTGTAGGAGTAGCTGAAGGAAAAGCATAGCCTGTCTCTACGATGTCCTAAACTTCTGTACCAAGAGATTGAAGATAGGCAGTAACTCTTACCTTCCAATAATTGAAGTTTGTCCCATCAAAAACCGGTGGCCTGATTGATGCTTCTCTCTCGTAGTTGCTCATGATGAACGATCTACCTTCAAGCGATCAAGCTTCTCTGAAGGACCTGCTCTGATACCAATTGTTGGAAATAATACTGAGAGGGGGGGTGAATCAGTATTATCTAATTCTTTTAATAAATCTTCCTTATTTGTTCTTTGAATTAGTTTTGCATGTCAGTACCATAAAATAATGAGCATGAACAAAGAAAACAGATAGTCACACCAAAGAACACAAGATGTAAGGTGGAAACCCAATGTGGGTGAAAACCACCTGCTGCAATATGTCTCTATCTTCTTTCAAATTAGAAACTCCTTTTACAATGGTTTTGTACTGGTGCAGTCCTTTACCAGTACGCAGGTTGCAACCTGCAGAGAGCTACAACTCTCTCTCGTTTTCCAGTCTCCCCTGGAAGGGAGCTACAACCCCCTACTTCTTTTCTTACAAGGACCACTTTTCATAAATTTTCAAACTGGATCCATAAGCATCAAATGATCATCAAGTATAAGAGAATCACCCAATCAACTGTAGTAACTAGATCAACAATAATAGGACCAAACCCAGAACACAACAATGATAAACAAAGATTTTAAGAGAAGTAAGCACCCTGTTCAACTGCTCGCCTGCTTACGTAAGCACCCTGCTCAACTGCTTGCCTGCTTACAGTAAGCACCCTGCTCAACTGCTTGCCTGCTTACAGTACGCACCCTGCTCAACTTCTTGCCTGCTTATAGTATGCACCCTGCTCAACTATTCGCCTGCGTACCTCGCTCTGAGTCCATTGAACTGCCTGCAGACCTCCACACCTGCAACCCTTCTGTGCCTGCGTACCGGCGCACCTGAAACCCTTCTGTGCCTGCGTACCGGCGCACCTGAAACCCTTCTGTGCCTGTGTACCGGTGCACCTGAAACCCTTCTGTGCCTGCGTACCGGCGCACCTGAAACCCTTCTGTGTCTGCGTACCGGCGCACCTAAAACCCTTCTGTGCCTGTGTACCGGCGCACCTAAAACCCTTCGTTCCTGCGTATGCACGCACTTTTCTTTCACTGTACCTGCGTACCTTCGGGCATAGATGATTTCAAGACTTCAGAAATAACCCAGACAGTCAGATCTACAGATCTAAACATGCGCCGAAGAGATCTCAGTCCATCAATAGATTCGCCTTATTTAGATCTAGACCAGATCTAGCCCTCATAAGATATTCAACCCAAAACGTGCTCAAGCCAAATGATCTCCTTTGCTTTATATAGGAAAGCTCTTCCTTAAAACATGGATCAATACCACGAGCCGACACCATAATAACCCAATACCGTCGGCTAAATACCAAGAGCAAAACATAAGAAAACCCCACATGTGAATTTCTTTGCCTTGAAATGTGTGCGCTGGGGGTATGCACCTCCTGAACGAGATAACTGCGGGTATGTATGCACTTTATGTAACATTGACCTGCGTGTACGCACCTTATGTAAGGTGTACCTACGTACCCCTTATTTTCTTCAATATTTGATAGCTGATCATCAATCTCTGCTGCTGACTTGAAGTACTGTGATCTATCACCTGAATGGGTTGCCATCAAGGACAACACTTTAGCCATAATGCCAACATGTGGGAGGTGTGACAAAATATTGTGTAATAGATGCCCCCTAAAGCATGAACAATAATTGGGAGTGATGGTTGAGATGCTTTGCGAGGTTTTGCAATGATGAGAACAAACACTGTAATGAGACCCGCAAATCAAGGACGCATATACAAATACATATTTGATATCAAAACATGAATCCATGGTATGGATGAAACCATCCAGATAATAAGGACTATGTGAAAGGATCCATGGCATGGGCATAGCCATCCAAATGAGAAGGATCATATGTAAATCTAAGATCCAAGGTATGGATGCATCCACCCGATATAGAAGGATCATCATAAATTTAAAGTCCCACAGTATGGTCACATCCATCCATATAGAAGAAACGTGTATAAAATCATGAATAGTACATAACTCTAAGTAGCCTAAGTCATATCAGATAAGACTCAGGGCCTTACGCTCCATCCCATCGTGATCAAAGTATGAACTCTACCCTGTGAATGAATGTGTCAAAGCCAAACATGCTATAAAACTTCCTTATTACTGGCCAATGATGTGGACCATTAACATGCATAAGCAAAACCACCAATAATGAAAATGGCTCTCAAGGTACGATAGTACAATCCATGAATGTGATAATGAAGCTAAATTAAAACACTCGTGGAATAACCCGATCGAAGTCCATTGATGAAAGCCTGTTTTCGGATGTGAAGAACTTGTCATTAAGGCATGCAAGATCTAAGGTACTGAAAGGGAGTCTCTAAGTCATCTTTCTGGATAATAAGATAAACCTGACAGGAAGTGACCTGTCGAAGGAGGGCCATGATGAGTCCCTCATCATTGACACAAAGTAAGGAATAAAGTGGAATTAAATGAATAGGATCCAAGACTATAGCAAAGGGTCAAACAATGTATAGGTAATAGACTGCACATAGGACTTCTCTTGAAAATTAACAACATGACTCCGGAGTGTGGCATTTTTTGACTCAACATAAGACTAAAGGACTTGATGAAGAAGTGGAATAGTCATATGAGAGGCAAAAGTGAATCACCCAAACCCAAGATGGCAAGTGACTAAGTGAGGATATCCCAAACCCAACACGAGAAGCAAAAGAGTCTCATGTTCAGGAGCGAAATGTTGCCTATACAAAGGATGTTTCATTTTCATTTCACAAGTACCCGAATTATTTTTATCATAAGATCAAAGGGGATAGTATATGCTTGTCACATAAGTTCATTCTTGGAATGAATCCATCCTAGTAAGTTTTACAAGCACTAGGAAGGAGAAACTTGGTCTCATCATGGTGACGAGTATTTCATCGTAAAATTTTTAATGAGTTCGATGTAAGAATAAATCTGTATATATTTCATACTTAGAGAGTTTTAAAAAGATATTAAAAAGAAAACTCCATCATGTCCCTTTTCGTAATTTGTCCCTCGAACCTGAGAAGGTAGAAAACAATATTCGAAAGAACCTCTTGACCATGTCGACTGAGGTGTACCTTTTTTGTAAATAGTCAATTTGAGCCCAATAAAGGGGTAAATTTATACTGAGATGATGTCAATTCATTTAATTTAACGAGTTCAAAAACACAAGTACTTAGAAATATTTTCATGTTTCAAGAGTCATAAAAGAGATTAAAGATCACTCCAGGGGGGTTCCTTTCTCATTTTCTTTTAACACGTTTGAAAAAGAGATAAAACAAATACTTGTTGAATCAGTCAATAATAATAACTGTATTTTCTAGAAAGTACCTGTAACTGCACAAAGATAACCACCAATCACTGATATAGAGAAAAAAAATAAAATAATGGAAAAAATGAATTTAAAACTTATAAATAGACTGAAGTCAAAATAGTTTTACCATTTCACTGAGTAAGTTTGAGAGTGCATTTTAACACATTTTCCTTGATTTTGAGGTGAACGGTGTGGGAGATCCAGGGCATCATTTCTTGAACTGTCAGTAGCAGGAAAGAGCTCTACCTTTGCTCTTGCATTTTATTACATTTTTATGCATTTTCATTGGATTTTTCTTACCAAAAGGATTGATATTGATTTCTTAACCACGTAGGAGAACATCGCGGGTTTACTCATCGGACCCCTGATGATCAACCCCAAGTCGAAATACCCTCGTGATGGCATTGCGTGTTTAATAAAACAAACATGATGATCCTGAGGTAGAATTTTTTGAAGAAAATCTTCCTTTTAAAACAAAATGTTTGACTTTTACTCCATGGAAAATCATGTAACATACGTGACAATCTATTGGACACTTTCCTAAGTTACAATTGAAATGAGAGAAGAAGAAGATGGCCTACCTCATTCTGATGCTATCACATCTTCCTTTGTTGAAGACCTTGAATCACTTACATCACAGGCTCGTTCCTATTGCTTATAATGTTTAAGCACCTACACAAGAGATCAAGACACAACGAAGCATGCAAATACAAATAGCATAATCAAAAGTAACCTACTTAACATATCAAGGAGCGTTAAGATACATGATACATGAACATACACATTTATGGAAAATGGACCAACCATTGTATATCAATAAAATAACGAAGGAATCATAAAACCAAGCCTTTATGTCAATATGCTCTCCTTAAATGAATGTCCAAGTCCAAGCTAGGCTCTCTAAGCACTCCTTCTCCTAGCCAAATGAGTAGCATATAGGCACAATCTTAACATAAGGCTGCAAATAGAAAAAGAGCAACCATTTTGGAATGGGAGAGGATGAATATATAGGTAGGGAAATGGAGTTAGGATCTTTCCAAAGATAGGAGAAGGCCCTCATCTCAAGGAGGTAGCTCATAGGGATAAGACCAAAAGTTCATGTTGCGAGAACTCAACCTCCTCTACACCGAACAACCTCCAGCTCATCACTTTGGAAGCTTCTAGATCACGAAGCTTCTCATCCTCTTTGGGAAAATTTCCTTTTAGGGATCATCGCACGTATACGAGAAAACAAAGCAATGGAATCATGGGGCTAGTACAATGCAACTAGCGAACATTGTGGTTTCCAATATCATAAGAGCGATGATTCTAGAATTAGGGATTTAGAGCCATTTCCTTCAAGGGAAACTCAAGGAATTTTCTAATCAATGTTTGAGGGAGGAACTAAGCTGCATAGATGAATGAGTACAATTCATGATGGTCATGTTTTTGGCACTTCAAGGTATGTCACAGGGAAGTGTGGGAGGTGTGACAAAATATTGTGTAACATATGCACCCTAGAGCATGAAGAACAGGGAGTGATGGTTCATATTCTTTACGATATTTTGCAAGGATGAGAACAAACACTGTCAGGAGACCTGCAAATCAAGGATGCATATACATATGCATAGATATCAAAACATGAATCCATGGTATGGACACAACCATCCAGGTAATAAGGACTATTTGAAAGGATTCATGGCATGGGCACGACCATCCAAATGAGAAGGATCATCTGTAAATCTAAGATCCAATGTATGGATGCAGCCACCCGATATAGAAGGATCATCATAAGTGTAAAGTCCCACTGTATGGACATAGCCATCCATATAGAAGAAACATATGTACAATCATCAATAGTACATAACTCGATGAAGCCTAAGTCATATCATGCAAGACTCATGGTCTTGCGCTCCATCCCAACTCGATCAAAGTATGAATTCTAACATGTAAATGAATGTGTCAAAGTCAAACATGCTAGAAAACTACCTGATTACCAACCAATGATGTGGATCGTTAAGAGGCACACGAGCAACCACCAATAATGGCAATGGCTCTCAAGGTACGACAATACAATCTGTGAATGTGATAATGATGTTGAAGTTGAACACTCATGGAATTACCCAATCGAAGGCCAATGATGAAAACCTGTCGTCAGATGCAAAAAACTTGCCATTAAGCAATGCAAGCTCTAAGGTACTGAAAGGGAGTCTCTAATTCATCTTCCTAGATAATGAGTTGAGGTCGACAAGAAGTGATCTGTTGAAGGAGGGCCATGAGGATTCCCCCGTCATCGACATGAAATGAGGAATAAAGTGGAATGAAATGAATAGGATCCAGGACTGTAGAAAAGGGTTAAACAATGTATAGTTAATAGACTATAGATAGGAATTCTCTTGAAAATTAATGATACGACTTCAGAGTGTGCCAGCATTTGACTCAACATAGGACTAAAGAACATGATGATGAAGTGCAATAGTTAGATGAGAGGAAAAAATGGATCACCCAAACTCGAGAGGACATGTGATTGTGTGAGGATATCCCAAACATGACACGAGAAGAAAAAGAGTGTCATGTTCAAGAGAGACATGATTCATATACAAACGATGTTTCATTTTCATTTTCCCCCACTATCTCTAGAAAGTAACCCAATTATTTTTATCATAAGATTGAAGGGGATAGCATATGCTTGTCATATCAGTTCATTCTTTCAATGAATCCATCCTAGTAAGTTTTATGAGAGAGAAGCTCAGTCTCATCATGGTGACGAGTCTTTCGTTGTAAAAATTTTAATGAGTTCAACGTAAGAATAACTCGGTACCTTTTTTATATTTAGAGAGTTTGAAAAAGAGATGAAAAAGAAAACTCCATCACATCCCTTTTTGTAATTTTTCCCTTGAACCCGAAAAGGTAGAAAACAATATTCGAGAGAACCTATTGACCATGTGACCAAGGTGTACCTTTTTCGTAAATAGTCAACCTTAGCCCCAAAAAGGGGTAAACGTATAATGAGCCAACGTCAATGATTTTCATTTAACTAGTTCGAAAAGACAAGTACTCAATGATCTTTTCATGTTTTGAGAATCATAAAAGAGCTTAAAGATGACTCCAGGGGGTTCCTTTTTTGTTTTTTTTAACGAGTCCGAAAAAGAGATAAAACAAAAAATCATTGAATCAGTCAATAATAATCATTGTATCCACCACCTGTAATTACACAAAGTTAACCATTGATCACTGATATCGAGAAAAAATAATAAAATATTAATACAATAATGGAAAAAATGAATTTAAAACTTATAAATAGGCTTCAAGTCAGAATATTTTTACAATTTCATTGGAGTAAGTTTGAGAGTGCATTTTTACCCCATTTTCCTCGATTTTAGGTGAATAGTGTGGGAGATCCAGGGCATCATTTCACAAAAATGTCAGTATCAGGTTAGAGCTCTACCTTTGCTCTTGCATTTTGTTACATTTTTATGCATTTTCATTGGAGTTTTCTTGCCAGAAGGAGTGATTTTGATTTTTTAACAATGTAGGTAATCATCACGAGTTTTCTCATCAGACTTGTGATGGTCACCCCCGATCCAAAAGGCCCTCACGATGGCATCAGTTGTTTAATAAAAACAAACACGATGATCCTGGGGAAAAAGTTTTTGAAGAAAATCTTCCTTTTAAAACAAAATGTTTGAATTTTACTCCATGGAAAAGCATGTAACTGATGTGTCTATGTTAGATATTTTGATGTTAAACACTTTAACTTATGAGACTATGTTTTCATGTATCATGATGATATGAATGGGTTTATAAATTACACAAATTTCTATCAAGAACATAATTTTCTAATGCATCTGTAAATGTATTCAAATGGCGTGGAATATCTTGATATGTGATATAATCAAAATTTCCTTCCTATAATCTAACACGTAGATAAATATGCATAATTTGTGGATTTCTTACTGAGTAATGATTATTCAATTGTAGAATAATGCATTGTGAATCTAACTTAACAACTAAATTTCTAATACCAGGAGAAACTTCTTCTGACAATAGTTCAATAATTGCACTGTATTCAACAATATTGTTAGTTGTTCGTCCTAGGAAAATACCTTGCAAATAAACCAACTCGCCATCACGGGTGAGCAGTGCCCAAGCTTCGGAAGAAAAATTATGTGTGCTATGAAAAGCACCATCAGCAATATTGACATAATGATTTGACGACATCTGCAAACAGAGTGGAACACAAGCTACGCAGAAAACACATGTTTGCAAAGCAAAAAAGCACACCAAAATAAAAAAGTGAACATAAATGAATTCACATACTAATGTAAAAAAAGTAATTACATAAATAACCACGTGTAAAAAGTTCATATAGAGCCCATTTCCGGACTCAGGTAGTTGATCAACAGAGAATGAAACCGAACTTTCACCATTGGCATGACGTGTGAGCATTGACTCGGCTAAATAATGGAGTAAAACTCATAAAAGGCTATGCCCCCACGCCCCCTGGGAGAGTAAGGGTTACAAGTCATAGGATGAAAACACCATTGTGATAATAGGAAATGGTAGGAACTCAATGAAAAAATCTCATCAAAGGATGCAAGAAAAACTTAATCGCATGATGAGGAAAAGGTGCCCCCAATTGTAAGATGTTGACAATTTCAAACTGAACTGAAATGTCAATAGACAGGGTGGTAGAAATATTTCTCATATTAGCTTTAGACAAGACTTCATGCACCAAAATAGGAATTTGAAGTGAATGCATCAGGTTATGAGAAATGAAAGCTTCAAGACATGAAGGAATCACACTTAGGTTTGGAAGAAACGAAGAACGATGATGATTATCATTCCAAGGAGTTGCGTCAAGAGACATAATGTCAAAAATACTCTCATTGGTGGGGAAAATCGCGTTCAAAGGATTCAGAGAATCCTAAGAACTAAGCCAAGGAGATTGCGCATAAGTATCCAGATGCATACTGAAAAGAGCATCACTTTCTGAAGTAGTTGTTGAAGCCAAGATAATTTCTTGATAAGCTTGTTCCAAAGGACTTAATGACATAGAATTGCGAAATGAATCAATCTGTTCTAGAGAGGGAATAATCCAAGGATCTGTAGAAACGGAGATCAAATTGATCAAATGGATATTCGGAGGTGGGAGAGAAAGATTACCCATTAAAGTAGAATCTTTAAAAATACCTGCCCCCACGCTCTCATATGGAACTTCGATATTTCCCACATATGGGACATTGTTGTTCGATGCACCATGTTATGGCCTAAATCTACCTCACTCTGAGAAAGGCAAGTCTAAGGTACACCAAACCACGCTTAACCTGGTAGCTAGCCCTACCAAGTCGGGAGAGGGCTCTCTCCTTGTCAATCTCAAAGAAAATATGGCAAGTAAGGTTGGAGATGACTCATATGAATTCTAATTAGGCTAGCTATATGCTCAAAGGCATTTTATTGAGTTTTATGTTGGTTTGTTGGATCAAAAGAGAAAGACAATTTTGAGTCCAGGGAATGGACTCAGTCTTGCAGAGGTTTCTGTGGGGCGAGGTAAGAAAATGATTTAGTACCTTGAATTAAGTGAAATGGAGAGTCTTAAGATTCATGAGGAGTTGGAGAGGGCATGAAAGTATTAGGAATCCTCTTCAAACAGTTGAAAACATGTAAAACCAAATAAACCCTAAGGTAGAGCACTGCAACATCAGTGATTTCCACCTTTATACTTTATTCATTTAGTTAAGCTGAAAAGAGAGAGATGATGTCACACATAAACACATGTAAACTTGAATCAGATAAGGAAAAACAATACTAAATCACCTTTCCACAAGAATCCCACAGAATGCTGCAAACCTTGGTCTATTTCCTTGCCAAACTATAGAGATGAATGTACAATTATGCTTAAAGCGTTCACAAGAGTACAACCTTTACAAATGACCGAAAAAACACATGATATAGACCTCCAAACCACTTGTGCTACCCATCAAGGGTCGAATCCATGAGAAGAGGGGTGATTTCAACCATATCTAATCTAGGAACACAAAAATAGGCAGTGGAACAACTTGGCTCTAAAACCTAGGAAACTTATTCATTCAACTTTAAACCACCTACAACTGATGTATCTACCTTATCAAGTCAATTTTCATAATTTTTACATCATAGTACATCAATTTATATCATTTTAGCTCATGGATTTGACCATAGGAGAGAAAAATTCAAACCAGAAGAAAACTAGGCAAAAAGCAGAGCTTTTTAAGCAAAATTGGCACTTTTTCATCCTGTGCGTAGTGCCACTTTTTCTGTGCATAACGCTTTTTCATAGCTAATTGTGAAGGTCTTATCCTTCACCATATTTTCTCCAAGTGGGCTTGTTGAAAAGGCCTCTCTGTCTACTTTCTAGACAAGTGGAAGTTTTGAATTTGGTGTCCATTTGCCCCTCCAAAAATCAGTTCTCCCAACACTACTTCCTGTGTGGCTAAAAAGTGGCTGAGAGGGCATTTTTGAGGTGTTTTTGACCCTTTTGGAGACCCGAAACTTGTCAAAAATTCCTAGTAACTTTTGGGCGTGAATAATTTTTCATGAGGAATCCAAAAATGTAAATTTTTTGTTCATAGGAGGTCCCTATCAAAAGCGATCACTAGGTGGCGCTACGCCCCTACCGAAAAAACTTGTTTTTTCCTTGAAAAATTCAAAATTTCCAAAATGTTTGCCAAATTTCTTGAGATTTGTCATGAGTGATATGCATCAAGTACTATGTTGGGCCAATGAAGTTTCAACCAAGATATTGAGCTTATCTTGCTCTTTCTTGCTCCTCAACGTTTTCCTCAACTTGGCTTTTAGGCTCCTTATCCTTGCTTTGCAAATCTTGTTTCATGCCAAATAGTGATAAGCCATGTTCCGCAACATCTTTTTCTCCTTATTGGCTTTCTCAAGTAGCTTCTAAAAATGCATATTTTCCCTCTCTAGCCAAGATTCCTGGTCAGCATCAATCTCTTGCTCAAGCGGTGTCAATTTGACTTTCCTCCTTTTTGTTGCTTGCTTGTTTTCCTTGACGGTTTGCAGCTCCATGATTATCTGCTTATCCTCCAACTGCTTGTTTCATTGCTCAAGGTAATTTATGATCCACTTAGCTCTTTCAAGGTTGAGAGATAAGTCATGAATGTTAGTTTCTTGTTCTTTGATGATCTCCTTGAGTTTTGAACTTTGGGAGCCAAAATCAGTATCTTCATCCTGAATCAAAATAAAATCTCTTTCTTGATCTTTAGAAGGCCTTTCCTCATGAAATGGTTGTTCCCCTTTATCCTGTACCTACTTTGCTGAAGAAGAAGGGAAAGTTGCTTTCACCCTGAGTGAAGATAGCATTTTCCTATGGTTTGATGAAGGAAACGAGACCCCTTCCACCCCAAGTGGAGATAGTACTCGTTTGGTAGCTGCAAATAATATCCTTGTGCATTTTTCATAAGTGACAAATATTGGCACACCTATAGTTTGAGTCTCATGAACCTCTTGCTGATTTGAAGGCCCTCCTTCCTCTTGAAATACTGATGGGGTCACTTGAGGGTTTGTGAAAACCTCATGTGAAATGAAAGTATCCCATGAAACATTCAACAAACCCAACTGATTCAAAACAACAATCTCGATTAATGAAAAGTGATAAATACTATTGTACTATAGATGAGAAGGTTTTCTTTGCACCAATGTGGTCATTTTCTCAATATTTTTGCATATGAAATAGGGGAGGTTCATCATCCTCACTCTATTGAAATGCACCAATAATCCAACATGATAAGTGTACAAGCAAGAAAATCTCCCTTCACAACTAAAGTATTTGATAATGAGCTTCATGAGTGGAGCATAAGTGTCCTGTAAGTATCTGAAAGGAAAGACCCTACTAATTTGCTTTTGATAACTATCCTTGATATAAGGCTCATAATGCTATTTTCTCACAAGCTATCCATTGTTCCACTGTTCACCCACATTTGGAATACATGTTGCTTCAACTATAGTTTTAGGTGTTAATGTGAAGGAAACACCTACTAAGTTCACGTGCCCATTGTGAAGATGAAGGACAATTAGTCTAGCAAGTTCATGGTGATATTTCACCCTTTCCACCATCTCACAAAACTGGTAGCAAGACTAATGTTTGAAACATGTTACTGCAAGAGGACAAACCAATAACTCTGTGAGTGTAGTGGGCTCCTCCTGGATGTGTTTTCCTCCCTTATGTGGTTTTCTTGGTGCATGAATCTCTTAGGAGGAATCACTCATAGTTTCCTCATCCCTTTAATAAGCTGAATTTGTTTCCATATTTTCCTCTGTATGTGTAAAATGATGAGTATGAAGAGAGTTTATTTCAAGAATAGGTGATTGTTGTTTGAGGAGTGGGACTAATGAGTGAGACTGACGAGTGGAGGATTTTGATGTTAGCTGTAGGGTTATTAGGGAGTGATAGGGTTTTGGGAATGAGGATTAGGGTTTGGGGAATAGTGGGAATTAAGTGTTAGGGTTTTAAGGTTTTGGGGATAGGGGGGTAGGATGAGTGTAAATGAGAGAGGGAAAGGGAAATGAAACTAGGGAAATTCAGTGGAGAGGAATGGGATATGTGAAAGTTATGTAGGGGAGTAAAAACAGCAAGAATGACAAATTACAAAACCCTAGACAGTTTTGCAATGTAACTGTGAAGAAAACTAGGGTTTAGTTTTTCACCTATCAAAACACCATCCAAGATGATAAAATGTCTTGAAATGCCACAATGGGTGGTTTTACTTACTTGAGGAATGATATTTGCAAGATTTTGGAGCTTGAGAAGGTCGTTTGAAGGAAATTTTAGTTTGGCAGACTGGTGCGCCGCCCCAACACCTAGGTGCGTCGTGCCAGTTCAACTCTGTATGCAAATTCTACGCTCGGTGCACCGCGCCTATGCCCAGGTGCGCTGCACCAAGAAGAATTTCAAAACTTTGCTGCGATTTCCCTTTCTTCACCTCAAATCGCGATTTTTTACTTGTTTTCTCACTTTAGCACAAAAAATGAAGTCTTCAACACAAGGAGCACTTTATATACAAGTGAATTTATTTTTTCATTTAGAAAACCCACTTTCTAAAGTTTTTTTCACTTTGTTTTGCAGTTTGGCTCTCTTTTTGACATTTGATGAACTAATGCTTGGATTTTCTTGTCTCTTTTGTGGGAGCTGGAGTGCAGGAGTTTGGCAAGGTGACCCAAGGTTGCAGTTCTGAACTTATTACATATAGGAAAATTAAAATTACATGAAATTTTTATACATAGAACATAAAAACTTTGTTTTTCCTCAAAACATGGTTTTGAGGAAAAATCAGTTACTCAGTATATCATTATTGAAATTTTGATGCTGAGATCTTATTAGACCTCCTCATGTTCCTACTGATCATTATTGAGCTTTTACATGACTATGGTGACAAACCATAGACCTAATGAGACCTGAAACCTTAAAAATGGATTTTGCAAATGTAATGACAAAAGATGACTGTAAATGACTTGAAATTGTAAAAATAGGCCAGGAGGTAAAGACCAGGAGGGAAATTTGAACCACTACCATCAGATGATCCATAATCCTAATGGAATGTAGCTGATCAGATGAGACACCTAAAATGCATGAAAAAAGAGAATTTTGATCACTGATGGAGTGATGAAGATACTGACACTAACATTGGCTCCAATGGGGATGGTAGCTCCTGGGAGGTGCCAAGAACTACAGATCTCTAGAAAGCAGACAATGCCTCTTCCATTGGGCTAAATGGAGTCAATAACTTCAACAAACCAAAACCAATATCTTGACTCAAAACTAATACAATTACAAGACTGAAAAATGAGTCAAAAATGACTCAAACAATCCACACTAAGTAATCAAAAACAGAAATTAGACCTTCAATTTTATAGCCTTCACTTCGGGCCCCAAACTGAATGAATGAAGAAAGTATGCATTTTGCAATGAAGGAAATAAAATAGTATGTACAGTGATATATGTGACAGTAGAAAATATCTCAAAGATAATACCGTTTCAGCAGTCGACCATTGACTAGCCCACTGGACAATCTTCCACATTCATTTCTTTCAGCAGAAAAGCATTTTGACCTCGATATGCAGCAATTCTAAATGGTTCCTTCCACATATTCTCGAACTTGCCATGCTTGCCTTTGTCTTTGTTTCTAGCATCCCATTTCAGCACTATGTCTTCAATCTGAAACTTGTTCGCCTTTGCCTTCCGATCATAGATTTTCTTGATTCTCTCTTGCAGCCTAAAGGTATTTTGAAAAACCTCCTCTCTCATCTATTGTAAATGGATCATTTGGTTTATTCTTAGTTTTAAATGATCTTCCTCACTGCCATCTTTCTATAGAAGTTTAACAACCGACACTGCAAGAGATGTCGGGAACACCATGTCAACACCATATACAATCTCGAAAGGAGACATGCCTAGTGATTTCTTCTGACGTACTCTATCCTCCCATAGTGCATTAACCAATTTCTTATGCCAACTCTTTTTGTTTGTTTCCAGCAGCTTTTTGATGATGTTAACCAATGATTTGTTTGAAGATTCTGCTAATCCGTTACCTTGTGGATAGTATGCAGTAGAGTGCCCCAAGGTAATTTGATATTTGTTACAAAAATCAATCATCTTTTTAGATTTGAAAGTTGTTGCATTATCTGTAGTAAACTTGTTAGGATAGCCAAAACGTGACAAAATATTATTTTCAAGAAACTGAATTATTACCAAGTCAGTGGCTTGCCGGGTAGGAATCGCCTCAATCCATTTTGTGAAATAATTTGTCGTTTTGAGGATCCATTTGTGCTAAGTTTAAGATGTAGGATGAATCTCACCAATGAAATCTAAACCCCACTACTGAAATGAAGCACTTACTTCAACTGACTTGAGAGGTAAAGGCTGCAACTTTCTCCTTCTTTGAAAAATCTGGCATTTGTGACAGCTTGTATATTTTTATACACATCAGCAAAGAGGGTAGGCCAATAATATCCTTCTCTCAAAATATGATTGGTTATTGTCTTCCAAAATAGGTGAACTCCACAATCTCCCTTGTGAAAATCATCCATGGCCTGTTTTGCTTCCTCTTCAACCAAACAATTCAGTTTACACTATCGGGATCTTTCTAATAGAGTTCATTATTCGTAATACAAAATTTGGCAGCCTTTAATTTCAGAGTCCTCCTTTTATTTCTAGCCATCCTCAGTGGTGGTGAAAGATGCTGGAGCACATACACAATATCTGAATACCAAGGAGAAAGAAGGAAAATTTCAGATACCTGAACAAGCGAACTTTCTTCATCTTCTTCAGACATAGCAGCAATCAGATTTATGTCCAAGGCATGCAAATTAGACTCTGCCATCAGTTTTGCTAGCCCTTGGCCCTTGATGATCTTTGTTGATTTTATCTCCACATCATATTCTAACAAAGCTGCAATCCATTTACCTCATCTCCCTTCTGGATCTATTTGTACTGAGACATCTTTAACGGCTGTGTTAGGGACATAAGCAAGAATATGAGAATACAGAATATATACCCGAAAATCATTCAAATCTTTTACCAAGGCAAGAGCTTGCTTTTCAATAATGTTATACTTTAAGGCTGCATCTCTTATTGTCCTACTGAAAAAGGAAATTGGCTTCTCAAGATGCTCTCTTTTCTACATTAAGACCACTGCCATAGTATGATTCGAAGCAAATGAAAACAAAATGAGATCTTGGGAATAATCTGGGTTGATTAAAATCAGAGCTAAAGAAAGATCCAACTTTACCAAATTGAAAGACTTGATAGCTTCTTCGGTCCACTTTACTACACTATCTTTCTTTAACATGTTTGTGATTTCCCTCAAATGCTGAACTAGATTTGGCACAAAACGATGTAAGAAGTTCATCTTACCATTGAATTCTTAGATATCCTTTTTACTTTGTGGAAAATCAATCTTCTGAATGGCTTCCACTCAAGGAGGATCAATGCAGATGCCCTCCTTGGATATGATGTGACCAAGAAACTTCCCTTCATCCATGGCAAACAAGCTCTTTTTTGGATTAAGAGATATGCCATACTTTCTACACCGCTGAAAAATAATTTTCAAATGATAAAGATGCTCTTCATTTGAATTGGAAAAAACTGTCAAATCATTAAAATAAACTACTAAAAATACATCTTTCTCATTTGCAAAGGCAATATCCATAGCTCGCTAAAAATTTGCACCAACATTCTTTAATCCGAATGGCATCTTGGCATAATAGAAAATTCCCCACGGAGTGGTGAATGTTGTTTTTTCCTTGTCATCCTCATGGACCAGAATTTGATTATAGCTGGAATACCCATCGAGCAGTGACATACGAGATGCTCCAACTACTCTTTGAAGTATGTGGTCCATTTTTGGCAATGGATAGTTATCTTTCAAAGACACCTTATTTAGATTTCTGAAATCAATACATAATCTAATCTCACCTATTTTCTTCCGCACGGGAACCAAATTGGAAATCCAATCTGAAAATCTTATTGGAATGATTATACCAGCCTTGTACAATTGATTCACCTCTTTTTCTATTGATGGCAACAAATTTGGATGTAACCTTCTCAACTTTTGTCGAAATGGCTTCTGGTTTGGCTTGATTGGAATGATGTGCTGAATTATACTCTTATTGTATGCCTCCAAATCTGAATAGTCCCATGCAAATACATCAGTAAATGAAGACAACAAACTAATATATTTTTCCTTTACCTAAGGAGGCAATGCCTTTGACAACTTCACCATCTTTGGATTTTTTGTTGTTCCAATATTCACATCCTCAACTCCCTTCTCAGTTAGCACCAAGCTCGGTTTTCGGGCTACATCATCTTGATCAAATAACTCATCTAAAGGCATTAGACCTTTAGGAATGACATTATCCTTCAGCTTCAAAACTTCCATCTGATTTACCTCTATGTCTGATTCACCATCATCTTGTTCTCCATCGATAGAAGTGTCTTTGTACTTGCCTTCATGTTGCAGAAATTCTTCAATCTCTTTGTCATCTTCAAAAACCTACCAATATCTTTGATTATCAAGGACAACTAGGTGATGTTTCACATGAATTTCAAACTTATTGTTTGAATTCATCGGGATTTTCAAGTTACTTGCAACTGTTGCAAGGGAATCTGCAATATCATTTTGTACACGAGGGACACATGTCAAAGTATAATCTGGAAACAACCTAAAAATATCTAATATTGCATTACAGTAAGCCCACATTCGAGGATGTTTGGATTGGTATTTGATGAGCCCCAAATTTGGTAACATTTTGGGCTCATTTGGCCTCACTACCCTTGCTCAACCCTTCATTTTTCATGACTTATGCATCATTTTTTAGTATATTTATGTTATTTGTACGAATGAAGGGCAGTCACTATTCCTAGGTGGCTAATACATGTTTATTTTAGGTTTTTTGACATTAAATGGAGCAAAACCACGCAGATGAAGGCTAGGAGACAGCCAAGGTGGCATTGAGGTTTTGTAGGAAGGTTGTCCACGCCATTGAATGGCCTTCCTCGTGATCTCCACCCACAACTCCGAGCTCCAACAACTATCACCACCGAGCTAGAAGGCAGCCAACGGATTCTAAGGGGACAGCAGTTTACTTTTAGTTGGTCAGCCAAGCCCCACTAATTTAGGAGGCCAGCTTGGCCCTCATAATGTATAAATATTGAGGCTGTAGCCTTCGATGGGAACTTTTGAACCTTTGTTGCAGATTCTGAATTACGAGCTATAGCTCTGTTTTGCTTTTTGTAAGCCATTTTTGGCATGTTATGAGACTGATGACTATTATCTTTTAATAAAAGGCAGGCAGATTTGAGTTCAATTCTGAGTTCTTAGAGGAGCTATAGCTCTCAGGGTTGGGCCCAACCTGAGAGCAATAGACCTCCTTTCTTTGTATTGTTACTTTTCTTTCAGCATTGTATTTCTTTCCCTTTACATGCATTTGGAAACACAGTTTGCTGAGTTGAATTTCTTGATGTGATTAAGTAGGTTAGTTTTATGGATAAAGTTTCTTTCAGTAGTTTAGATTAGAGTAAGGAGATTAGAGTTAATCAGAGCTCCAAAAAAAGGGTTGATTACACACTCACTTCCACCTCTGTTTAGAGATTGGGAGTGCAGACCGTGCCAACTACCAGAAACACAGTTTTACATGCAAGCTTTAACGTAATATTTCCGTTTGTAGAAGTGTCCATGCATTTAGATCTTGAGCAATAACTCTTTGTTTCAGTACCATGCACGATTTTCCCTTCAAAACGACATTGTTGTTCTTTGGTTTCTAATAAAACAGTTAGAGTAGGTTGATGACATTTCGGTTATACGCAAGATAGGGGTGATTTGTTTCATTTACACTGCGTAGCACCACTCCATCGTTTCCTTATCCTTCTAAGCCGTACCTAGGCCATCTACTTATCTCCCAGTTAGATCATTTGCCTCCCAACTCTTCTATTATCCACGCTGTTTTATCTTTTCGGCCTTCCATTGCCTCTAACCTCCTCTAGACCAACCAGCTTTACACACCCCCTCTCCATCTCACCTCTCTGTCCATAAGCCATTACAAGCTCCCCTCCTACCTCCCTATCCACCCATACAGCTCATTCACTCATCAATCAACCAAAACTCTGATTGCAGAACATCCTGTAGAAATTACGGGACTTCCTGTAGAAATCCTGAACTTCCTGTAGAATCCCCTGCAGACATCTTGTAGAAGCTTGCAAACACGGTTGCCAGGCATCTGAAATTTGTGAACTTCTGTGGAATGATGTTAGGGATCCCTTGGAAAATCTCAGAAGTCCTCCTGACCTTTTCCAAGCCTTCCTCCCTTTGATTTACCCCTGCACAGTCAAGACCCAGTAAGAAGCACAGTCATAATAACTCCAACAACTTGGGAAAAAATACAAAAACATGTTCTCTTCAGATGAAAGTAGTTTAGACACATGCATCTCATCTCAATAGAAGTAATGGCATCACTTTTAGAAGTTGCATTCCCACCATTGCATCATAAGGAATAAGCTGGTAGAATTAGGGTTTACTAGGGTTTCCATGTTTTGTTGGCTTTCAGTTCATTCTTGCAAAGTAGGTTAATTTCCTTTGAGATAGCTTTCGTTCATCACTTAAAAAGCTTCTTCTGAGAACATATAGAAGTTGGCTTGAGCCCTAGCAGACTTGTGCCAGCTGACCAAGTGATAGCTGCGACAAGAGCTAGTACTTGTGCATACAGCACCGTCGCTTCCAAGTTTGTTACGAACTACCGGGTTGATAAAATTAGAGAAGGAAGCTCCAGGAGTTGTAGCATTATTGCTACAATACTGGAGCCCACCATCTTTTTGGCGTCGTTGTCGGGGAAGCGTCAGAGTATTAGTAATTGTTGCTTTTCTTCTATTTTGCTACTCTCGCCTTCTGCCAAGTAGTTTATTTCATTTCCATTCTGCAAAAGTAGCATAGACATTTCCTGCTTTCATAGATTAACATTTCAATTCCGCAATTTCATTTTTGCAAGCATAGATTAGCATTTCAATTCTGCAAGCGTAGACTAGCATTTCCATTCCTGTAATTTCATTTGAGCAAAGTAGATTAGTTCTTTCCTGCTTTCATTTCAATTCTACATTTTCATTTCAGAAAGATAGTTAGTTGTAGATCAATCTGTTTCAGTTTTTGCAGGTACCAGAGAAAAAAAAAAGCAATCAAAAGTCTTTTCATTTCATGCCTCGTAGGAATCGAGATAAAACAAGCAAATTCTTACCCAACACCCCCACCACATCATTGAGTCACCCTTCTCTCTTCTTCGGTGACAGTGATCCAGAAGAACCTATAGGTGAACCTCCTGAGATATACGAAGATCCTATAGCAGAAGAAGAATTAGAGACCATTCCATCTGAAGCTATGGCTGACAATAGAGGAGAAGATGAGAGAATAGAAGGTGCCTTCCCCATCCGAGAGACCAATGGAGACATGAAAATGAAGAACATTAGCCCCTCCGCTTTACCTCACTTCCATGGACTGGCTACTGAAGATCCTGATACCTTCCTGTTTGAGTTTGTTGTCCTTTGTCGAACCTATGACTATACTGAAGATGAGCAGAAGCTGAAACTCTTCCCCTCAACTCTTAAGGATGCAGCCTTACGCTGGTTCATGGGCTTACCTGGGAACAGTATCACCACTTGGGCTCAAATGCAGCAAGCTTTCAATACCAAGTACCGGGACTACTGTAGGTCCAAGGAAACCAAGGGAGAAATCTTTCGGATGACCATGGGAAATGATGAGTCCTTAGAGGATTATGAGGAAAGGTTCCAACTTAGCTATAAACGGGCCAAGTGCACACTTGACCCTGAATCCCTCAAGTTGGTCCTGCTCCGAGGAGTCCCTGAAGACCTCTTAGATACCCTTCACATGTTAGCTGGAGGAGATATTTACCAACTGCCTTATGAGGACATAAAGACTGTGTTTAGAAACCACTCTAGGGCAGCCCGGAAGCGAGGTAGAGGAAACCTCCTCTCAGCTAGTATTCCTTTCTCCAAACATGAGTTTGCAAATCAATTAGAGGATCTCAAAAGTGAGGTGAGATAGACCATTGCCATGCAACTTGATACATTCAGGATCCAGCAGAAGAAGGAAGAAGTTGAGATGGCCTTGGCTATCTTCTGCCCTAGGTGTACAAGGAGACACCCTAAGAACGAATGCCCATTACATTCGGTTGAAGTATGTTTCGTTTGTGAGGAGGACCACCCCACAAACTAGTGTCCAACCTTACCTGGGCTTAAAGCCATGTATCAAGGGACAGAAGCCCCCACTAAACCTCTCTATTTCCTCAACCAAAGGAGGCCACAGGGACCTAGACCTTACCAGCAGGGGATGCAAGGGGCACCCCAAGCTTATTACAGCCCCAACCAATCTACTCCTATGCCTTCCTAGGGTCCCCCTGCTCATCCTTCCTGGTCTGTGCCTCCTCCATGGTCTTATCCACATCAGTACCATACTCAACCCACTACTCATTCGTATCACTCACAAGCCCAGCCACAGCCTCAGTGGAATGCACCTCCATCGGGGTGGAGGCCCCAGTACAACACTCCTCCCGCCATTTTTCCTCCACCACCAGTTCAACCTCAACCATTACCTCCTGCTCCTCCAAGGCAACCTCAAATGCCTGCTCAACCGAACCCAAACCCCAACAATAGACAGGCCCAGCAGGTATACACTGGGGAAACATCATGCCCTACCTATGCTGTGGAGATCCAGGAGATCAATCTTCGATCTGGAAAGACTCTTCCGGATTGCCAACCTCCTCCCCCAGAGGATGAGGAAGATAAGCAGGAAAGTGAACCAAAGGCTATTCCACCCTTTCCTGAGAGACTAACGGCCACCACACAACCCAACCCAGAGGAGGATGAGCTTCTGGGAGAGCTCAAGCAGTTGTGTGTGAAAATACCACTTCTCCAAGCCATCAAAGATGTACCGATACACAACAAACTGGTTAAGGAAAAGTGTTTCAGGCACCCAGGCAGGCGAAAGAGAGATGCTTCAACCATCAATGTCTTAGGACAGCTGTCTGACCTTATGTTGGGACAAGTCATCTGCCCAAAGTATCTAGATCCTGGGAGTCCTGTAGTAGATGTCCACATCAATGGCACCATCATACCTCACACCTTGATTGATCTGGGGGCTGCCATTAATGTGATGACCAGGGATACCATGCTCAAACTCAACCTTCAGGGTTCCTTAAGGAAGACCTCGACAGTCCTGCAACTAGCAGATCGCTCCACCGTCACTCCTGAAGGGATTGTGGAGGATGTCTTGGTCTCTGTTGACTCTTGGGAATACCTTGCAGATTTCTTGGTTCTGCAACCAAAGGCAAAGCTTACTGGATACCCTCTCATTTTGGGAAGGCCTTGGTTAGCCACTGCAGATGCTTACATAAGCTGTCGTGCAGGAAACATGACCATCAAAAATGGTCCTATGTCCAAGCAGCTAGTCCTATACCCTCCTGCCCAACCCTCCTTAGAGCATGACTTACCACTTTGGTTGGAGGAAGGAGAAGAGGATGAGGTGTACTCAGCACCTTTGTGCACCCTAGACACCACTAGAAGAGACCCCCCAACCGAGGATGATTTGATTGAGACCTTGATCCAGAATCCACCTCCCAGTGCACTGACCTTAGAGAAATTGGTGGAGGATGCCCAAGCCAGCGCCTTAGTGGATCTTTGTGCGACCAACCTTGTCACTCCCAGAGTCAAAAATGTGGAGTTCGGCCCTGAGAGAACGTTAAAGATCAGCTCCTCCCTATCTCCTTCCCAGGAAAAGGAGCTGTGTAGCCTGTTGGCCAGTCATCTAGATGCTTTCGCTTGGAGCTATAAGGAGATGAAAGGAGTCCATCCTTCAATCTATACCCATCACATCTACATCAAAGAGGACTGTAAACCGGTTAGGCAACCCCAGAGGAGAATGAATCCAGCCCTTAAGGACATTGTCAAGGAAGAATTGCAAAAACTGTTGGATGCTGGATTCATCTACCCCATCTCGGATAGCGAATGGGTGTCCCCTCTGGTGTTGGTTCCCAAGAAAAATGGGAAGTGGAGAATCTGTGTGGACTACCGTGAACTGAACAAAGCTACCAAGAAAGACCATTTTCCTCTACCTTTCATAGATCAAGTGTTGGATGGACTGGCAGGAAAGAAGTTCTTCTCTTTCCTAGATGGGTTTAGCGGGTACAACCAAATCCAAATCAGCCCGGAAGACCAATATAAGACCACCTTCACTTGTCCTTGGGGTACCTTTGCCTACCGGGTTCTTCCCTTTGGTCTGTGCAATGCTCCTGCTACCTTCCAGGGAGCTGTCTTGAGCATATTCTCGGAGCTGGTCCATGATGCAGTGGAAATCTATATGGATGAATTCACTCCTTATGGGTCCAACTTCCAGGAAGCATTGTCCAACCTGGGAAGAGTCCTAACCAAATGCATTGAGATGAACCTGTCCCTTAGTCCTGAAAAATGTGAATTCCTGATGACTGAAGGGACCGTGCTAGGCCATACCATTTCTTGCCAAGGGTTACAGGTGGATCCTAACAAAATTGCTCTCATCAAGAAGGTTCCACCTCCTCAAAAGGTAAGGGATGTTTGGAGTTTCTTAGGATTAGCAGGGTATTACAGGAGATTCATTAAAGACTTCAGCAAGCTAGCCTCACCATTGTTTGGCCTGTTGGCAAAAGATGTGGAGTTTAAATGGACTGACGATTGTCAGAGGGCTCTGAATGAATTAAAGGACAAGTTGGTGTCTGCCCCAATCTTGAGAGGTCCAAACTGGGCCCTACCTTTCCACATCCACACTGACGCCTCGAACAAAGCCATAGGGGCAGCCTTAGGACAAGTTGAACAAAAACTTCCGTATGCCATTTACTTTGTTAGCAAAAACTTATCCAAAGTAGAACTGAATTACACTATAACCGAGAAAGAATTCTTGGTTGTGGTCCATGCACTGAACAAGTTCCGACACTATATCACTGGCTATCAAACATTTGTACATACTGATCATGCTGCAATTAGATATTTAATGAATAAACCAGATGTGAATGCTCTTATGATTAGATGGTTACTTTTGTTACAACAATTTGATTTGACTATCATTGACAAACCAGGTAAAGAAAATGTTGTTGCTGACTTTTTATCTAGATTGGATTTATCTGCAGATGAGGATGGAACAGTGGATGACCAGATGCCCGATGAACATCTGTTTTCTATTTCAGTACTCTCTCCATGGTTTGCTGATATAGCAAACTACCTTGTTTCCGCACAGTTCCCTCCGCACCTATCCTCAAGAGAGAAGAGCAGAATCATCAGAAAAAGTGCCTCATTTACTTGGATCGGGGGCAACCTGTTCAAGCTTGGCCCTGATCAGATCTTAAGGCGTTGTGTAAGGGAGGAGGAAGTCTTTGATATCCTCCTCACCTATCATGATGGACCTTGTGGAGGACATTTTGCAGCAAAGAGGAACGCCTTCAAAATCCTGCAGGCAGGCTACTATTGGTCCACACTTCATCAAGATGTCAGAAGATATATCAGCCAATGTGACCGATGGCAAAGAATGGGGAAACCGACTCAAAGGGATGAGATGCCTCTCCAACCTCAAGTGACTCTTGAGCCATTTGAGAAGTGGGGTATGGACTTTGTGGGTCCAATAAACCCTCCTTTGAGGCAAAGGTCTTACATCATTGTGTGCACTGACTACCTGACAAAGTGGGCAGAAACTAAGGCAATCAAAGCAGCAACAGAAGAAAAGGTGGCTGAGTTCTTGAGAGAGAACATCTTCTACAAATTTGGCTACACAAGAGAGCTAGTCACCGATCAAGGAAGCCAGTTCACATCCAACTTAATTGAAGACCTAATAGCTCATCACAAAATCAAGCATAGGACTTCCACCCCCTATCATCCTCAGGCAAATGGGCAAGTGGAAGTCACCAACAGAGCATTGGAAGGGATTTTGACTAAGGTGGTGAGCAGCAGTAGGAAAGATTGGGGAGATCGCCTGGTTAAGGCCACATGGGCTTATAACACCACTTGGAAGACCACAATCGGCTTCACACCTTATGAGCTGGTCTATGGGAAGAGAGATTTGCTGTCAATTGAATTTGAATACAACACTTTGAAGTTGGCAGCTCAGCTGGACGTAGATCTCAGCCATGCCCAACAAGAAAGGTTATTGCAGCTGAATGGATTGGATGAGCACCGAATGCAGGCCCTTCTTCACATAGAAGTGGTTCAACTTCAGAGGAAGGTGTGGCATGACCAACACCTCAATGACAAGCAATTCCAGCCAGGAGATTGGGCGCTGTTGTATGATTCCAGGCATAAAGATTTCAAGGGGAAGTTGAGAACCAGATGGCTGGGACCATATGCAGTGGAGAAATGTCATGACAATGGATCTGTTCTCATTCGGACCATTGATGAGGAGGCCATCCCCATGCTTGTCAATGGGAATCGACTGAAAATCTACAGGAAACCTCTCTCAAGACAAGAATTCATTAAAACTGTGGAGAAATCAGTGCTGGTCATAGAGAATGGTTATGCCTCTGTTTTGGGCATACCCTGAAGATCTTAAAAAAAAAAAAAGAGAGAGAGAAAAAAATAAAAATAAAAATAAAGATCTTTGGGTGAAAACCTCTCTGAGGCTCCCAAGGCAGATGGTAGGGGTGAAAACCTCATTAAGGCGCCCCTGCTGTCTTTCAAAAAAAAAAGAAAAAAATTTGAAAAAGACCCTTGAGTGAAAACCTTTCTGAGGCGCTTGAGGCAGATGGCAAGGGTGAAAACCTCATTGAGGCGCCCCTGCTGTCTTTCAAAAAAAAAAAAAAAAAAAGAGAGAAAAAAAAACAAACACAAAAAAAAACAGGGACAGCAAGTTCACAATGGGGTAATGCATGCAGGTTGCAGGTTTATGAAGGAAGAAGAGGTCCCTCAACTTGAAGACAAGGATCCATATCATGCTGCCAGGAGACCCTACCAGCACCTCCTTCGAGAACACTCATCTTCTCCAAGGTATGGGCACGATTTCATCACAGCTTAGTCTTCTACAGGAAGTTACAGACTTTCTACAAGAAGTTCTGTATTTCTACAGGAAACTTCCTGTAGAAGTTTTGGACGGCCCAGAACTAATTGCATGAGGAGATCTAACGACCAAGGTCCAGTATGGATGCATGCAAGCTACTATTTTCCCCCTCACACACTGCTGTCACCTCCTTCTACCACCCCTGTCGACATGCAATGAAGATACCTGCACAATTAAAGCAGATCAGTGAATTATCAAGAGGAAGCAATTCTGAAATGAAAGAAGACGCTGAGATGCCATGCAATACTCAACCCAGCTATCAAAGGGCCCTGCGGGCGTGATCGTGATGCCACTATCTTCATCGTTCAGCATGCACCCGAGGAGGAAAAACTGCTACAAGACATCCTGCAGGAGTCTCGTAGCAGTTAAGCCAACTAGAGTGTACACCATTCAATCGCCTGCAACATGCAATGATAACGCGGGCACATGCAGCCGAATCATAAGCTTCATCGTCAGTAGCCTGTGCAGAGGAACCTCCGGACCTGTGCAATCCAGCAGCAGCAAGCAAATTTAGTCATCGTCGTCCAAGAGCTTGAAAGATCATGTCGCGACCGCACAGGTAAGTGCCTCGCCCTTTCTTTTGTCGAATTACATGGATATTACTTTGAAATGTTTGCAAAGTGTGAAGTGAATGGGTTGAGCGGTCGTATGGCCATTCGACTGGCCACGTCGACCAGTCAGATGGTCCAGTCGGATGTGTAAACGGTGGTCGTGGCAAAAGGAACGGGTAGTGCACACGTGAGAGCCATCCAGTCGGGGAGAAGCGCGTTTTAACAGAAATGACGGCGGCGGATCTGCGGGGAATGATGCGGCAGTAAGGGAACTGGCAGTAGAATGATTAAGTGACGTCGCCCAACGGTCCGGCAGGGACAGCTCACCCCCGCGCCACGGATTCCGCCGGATTCAAATCTATCGGCTAGATCGCCACCCCACGCATTTATCATCAGCCGTTTGGAAGTCGAGTGAGCATCCGCATTCCTCTGAAGCTCGACACTCCAAGCCTTCGGCCGTTCGAACGTCTGATAGCAGCACAGAAGGCGCAGACCCACTGCAGTATCCTCCAGAATTCGTGCGCTGCTTCTACAGGAAAGCTGCTTCTACAGGAAATTGGGTTCCTCACGTCAAAAGGTGGCGGATTAAAAAGGTAAGCCTGAACCTTCCATGCAATTGGTTTCGAGGGTGGCAGAGTCGACGTTCTACAGTCTGGTCGTAAAAAATTGCAAGTATTGTCTGCCGTTTGCATGAATTGTCGTCCTATAGGATGTGAGTTATAATTAAGCCGTGTTAAGGCTCATCGGGAGATAAGTTTTCGTGAATTGTATGCGTGGCAGAGGCGTAATTCTACGCTCTGTCCCAGTAGGCCAATTTTCTTCCGCACTCGCCACCTCCAGCTAACGCAGCAGTTTTTCACCATGCCGGGTGGGTTCATCAGAAGGGAACCAACCGACTCAACAAAGCTAAGAGAGAATCCTGAGGTGGTGGAGCTGTTCACGCAAGCGCAATGGATGTCGTTCTGCGACAAATTGCAGGGCTATGACGATGAGGTGGTAGAGGAGTTCTTGCAAGCTCTGAAGCCGAAATCCAAAACATTGGCCACCGTCAACTTCAGGGGTTTGAGCCTCAGACTCACCCCACAATTCATCAGCCGAGTTACTAAGCTCCCAATGGGATTACCATGGGATAAAGAAGAGAGGAAATTGGGCCAGAAGGCTAAGAAGGAATTCTTCCCCCCAGAGGAGGAATTCTCAGAAGATAAAAACGGGGTTTGTAGAACCAGCTTACTGCCACTTTGGAGTGAACTTAGCCTTCAGATTATGAAGTACATCACCTGCGAAGGTCGGTTTAGCATTGTATATGGGTACCATTTTCGGTTACTCACAGAATTAAGGCATCAGATGGACCTACCTGTAGAGAACAAACTAAGTATCCCCTACTTTCTACTACTGTCTATGATCGAATGTGCCACCAAGTTGAAAGAAGGCACACCAGACCAGGTAGCCCACCATGGACTCATTAAACTCCTCGTGGAGGATGCGCTCCACACATACAAGGTTCCTCTCTCATGGGAATCCTTCAGAAATTTGACCAAGGATGGTGATATAAAGATGTTGACCGAAGAGCTCGGTTTATCTAGCAGTGAGGAGAGGGAGTCAGTGCCTGCAGGGAAGAAAGAAAAAGGCTAGAAGACCACGACCACGGAGCAGAAGAAAGAGCAAAAGAAGAAACAAGAGAAAAAGGGTGCCAAAGAGAAAGAGGAAGCACCCATATTAACACCCCAAGAGAAGAGATTACAAAGCAGGGTGGACAAGACTGAGCAGGTCCACATCAGCAAAGGTACCTCGACAGCAGCCTCGACCAAGTCAAAAAGTAAAACACCCTCAGCAAAACAAACTAAAGTGGTGCCACCTGTTCCTACAGGAAAACTGAAACCGGCTTCTACAGGAAGCCAGAAATCAACTGAAAAAGGGTCTTCTACAGGAAGCCCTGAGAAAGCGAAACCCAAGGAGAAGAAAGCTGACATTCTTGCAAGGGAGGCAGCAGCCGTGCTGGCCGCCCTCAGTACACCTCCTAAGCCAAAGGAGAAGAGAAAGAGGGAGACCCCTCTATATTTTAAAGCTAGAAGAAGTGTGAGAATAAAGACGGGCAAGCCACAGCCTCCGTCCAGTAGCCCAATCACTATAGAGGATGCCCCTACTTCGCCCAAGGAGAGGTCCCCCTCAAAGATATCAGTCACCTATGAGAGGGGGAGCCCGAAGAAAACTACTTGGAAAGAAAGGTTAGACCAATTGGCTTCAAAAGCCCGGCTACAGGATGCTGAGGATGCTCTACAGGAAACCTTAGCCCGGCTTAAGGAGACCGAGAGGATGGAAGGAGAAGCACCCTCATCACCACCGAGGGAGGGCGAAGTAGAGCCACCAAAAGAAGTAGAGAAAGAGCATATTCCAGAGCCTAGCCCTCAGCCAAGTCTGAGTTCATATTACAACTTCTTAGAGGCTGGCAAAATTATACCTCAGAAATTCACTGTGCCACTGTTCTTTGCATTGGAGGAAGAGAGAGTACGATCACACACGTGGATGAAAATAGCCAAATCAAAAGGTGTGGCAGACATAGGCCCCTTGGAAGAGCAACTTAAGGAGGCCAGAAGTGAATTAGCCATGGCTAAACATGTGGCAAATTGCCAGCGGGTGTTCCTACAGGAAGAAAACGAAAAACTTAGACTGCAGCTACAAGAGCTGAGGAGAGGAACAGGCACACCCTCAGGGGACATCACAGCAGGATAGCAAGGCAAAAAGGAACTACAAACTGGTCTTGGGGAGCCAACCTTGCATCTACAGGAAGCAGAACAGCAAGCACAAATTGAGGTGCAAGCACTCAGGCAGCAGAAAGAGGCACAATTGGCCTGCATGGCCGGTTGGGCCATGGATGCTATCCAATGCAGACAGCCGGCCAAGTCCTATGGCCTGTACCTGAAAGACCAATGGCTGCAATTTCAAATCAATACCTTGGCACAAAGGGGTATCTCTCAGCTCCAAGACCCGCAGCAATTCACTGAATTATGCAGTACCAGCTCATCAGAGGATAAGGCCAAATTAGCGGAGTTCTATCTCCATAATTTGGCCCTGCCTAATGTAATTTCATGGGATCCCAATATGGCCTTAGGAGATATGCAATTAATGGCATTTGCCTCATGGTTGAACCATGAGGACAAAAGAGCAGCAGAAGCCAAAGCGGTCATGAACCGAGAGCTGAATGAGCCATTGCTAATTAGAGCAGAACCAGGGGATCCAGTTGCACTAATCTCGGCACACCAACACTTGTCCACCGACCCTCAAGCTTCATTGAGATATATGGATCAGCAGGCCCAGGCCATAGCGCATTTTGAGGACATGGAGAGACTGTTAGGAGACAACTCTGTCCAAGCTTGCACCCGCCGATGGAATACATTGGCCCACAGTCTGAAAATCAGAGAGTATCATACCCCAACTCGGATGAGGGAAGCTCTAGTCCGGGTGGCCCTCTATAAGAAATCCATGCAAAACCTCCAGGCCAACTGGATTGGCCTCAAGCTAAGCCCACCACTACTGCTAGGATTGATGGAAGGCAGCACAGAGAAAGATGATAATGAACAGTGGGAAGAGGTGAACAGAAAGGCTGGGTTCCATATCAGCAAGGAGGACACTACTACAGAGGCTTCAGATGTAAGGGTGGCAGTAAAGGCAATGAAGGATGAGGAGCTGGATTAGTTGCTCAAGTATGAGCAAATATTTTAGCTGGGGGGTGATGATGAGCCCCAAATTTGGTAACATTTTGGGCTCATTTGGCCTCACTACCCTTGCTCAACCCTTCATTTTTCATGACTTATGCATCATTTTTTAGTATATTTATGTTATTTGTACGAATGAAGGGCAGTCACTATTCCTAGGTGGCTAATACATGTTTATTTCAGGTTTTTTGACATTAAATGGAGCAAAACCACGCAGATGAAGGCTAGGAGACAGCCAAGGTGGCATTGAGGTTTTGTAGGAAGGTTTTCCATGCCATTGAATGGCCTTCCTCGTGATCTCCACCCACAACTCCGAGCTCCAACAGCTATCACCACCGAGCTAGAAGGCAGCCAACGGATTCTAAGGGAACAACAGTTTACTTTTAGTTGGTCAGCCAAGCCCCACTAATTTAGGAGGCCAGCTTGGCCCTCATAATTTATAAATATTGAGGTTGTAGCCTTCGATGGGAACTTTTGAACCTTTGTTGCAGATTCTGAATTACGAGCTATAACTCTGTTTTGCTTTTTGTAAGCCATTTTTGGCATGTTATGAGACTGATGACTATTATATTTTAATAAAAGGCAGGCAGATTTGAGTTCAATTCTGAGTTCTTAGAGGAGCTATAGCTCTCAGGGTTGGGCCCAACCTGAGAGCAATAGACCTCCTTTCTTTGTATTGTTACTTTTCTTTCAGCATTGTATTTCTTTCCCTTTACATGCATTTGGAAACACAGTTTGCTGATTTGAATTTCTTGATGTGATTAAGTAGGTTAGTTTTATGGATAAAGTTGCTTTCAGTAGTTTAGATTAGAGTAAGGAGATTAGAGTTAATCAGAGCTCCAAAAAAAGGGTTGATTGCACACTCACTTCCACCTCTGTTTAGAGATTGGGAGTGCAGACCGTGCCAAATACCAAAAACACAGTTTTACATGCAAGCTTTAACGTAATATTTCCATTTGTAGAAGTTTCCATGCATTTAGATCTTGAGCAATAACTCTTTGTTTCAGTACCATGCACGATTTTCCCTTAAAAACGACATTGTTGTTCTTTGGTTTCTAATAAAACAGTTAGAGTAGGTTGATGACATTTCGGTTATACGCAAGAAAGGGGTTATTTGTTTCATTTACACTGCGCAGCACCACTCCATCGTTTCCTTATCCTTCTAAGCCGTACCTAGGCCATCTACTTATCTTCCAGTTAGATCATTTTCCTCCCAACTCTTCTATTATCCACGTTGTTTTATCTTTTCGGCCTTCCATTGCCTCTACCCTCCTCTAGACCAACCAGCTTTACACACCCCCTCTCCATCTCACCTCTCTGTCCATAAGCCATTACAAGCTCCCCTCCTACCTCCCTATCCACCCATATAGCTCATTCACTCATCCATCACCCAAAACTCCGATTGCAGAACATCCTGTAGAAATTACGGGACTTCCTGTAGAAATCCTGAACTTCCTGTAGAATCCCCTGCAGACATCCTGTAGAAGCTTGCAAACACGGTTGCCAGGCATCTGAACTTTGTGAACTTCTGTGGAATGATGTTAGGGATCCCTTGGACCCTCTCAGAAGTCCTCCTGACCTTTTCCAAGCCTTCCTCCCCTTGATCTACCCCTGCACAGTCAAGACCCAGTAAGAAGCACAGTCATAATAACTCCAACAACTTGGGCAAAAATACAAAAACATGTTCTCTTCAGATGAAAGTAGTTTAGACACATGCATCTCATCTCAATAGAAGTAATGGCATCACTTTTATAAGTTGCATTCCCACCATTGCATCATAAGGATTAAGCTGGTAGAATTAGGGTTTACTAGGGTTTCCATGTTTTGTTGGCTTTCAGTTCATTCTTGCAAAGTAGGTTAATTTCCTTTGAGATAGCTTTCGTTCATCACTTAAAAAGCTTCTTCTGAGAACATATAGAAGTTGGCTTGAGCCCTAGCGGACTTGTGCCAGCTGACCAAGTGACAGCTGCGACAAGAGCTAGTACTTGTGCATACAGCACCGTCGCTTCCAAGTTTGTTACGAACTACCGGGTTGATAAAATTAGAGAAGGAAGCTCCAGGAGTTGTAGCATTATTGCTACAATACTGGAGCCCACCAGTATTCACCCTTGACTTGCTTGATTACTAATTCGGAGTCACCATAAACTAAAATTCTTTTTGCATTCAACTCCTTGAGGATTTTCAAACTAGCAATTAAAGCCTCATATTCAGTGTCATTATTGGAACAATCAAAAAACAATTTATATGAACAAACTCTTACATTACTCGGGACTTTGTTTGGTAGGAATTTAGGGTTGCATATCCAAATACAAATTCCAGAACCATCCTTACCTACTGCTCCATCAAAATCCATACTCCACAAACCGGCTTCATCATCCAAGTGTTGAAATTATGCCTGCTCTTCTACCTTTGCTTGTTGTCCATCAATTTTCTGCTATTGACAGAAGGTTGATTGTTTAGTGGTACTATCAAGCCTTTGTCTTTCTTGATCAAGTATGGCTCTGAAATTTTCCGTGATCTCTGGAATATCTTCTACTTCAACTAATTGACTATTTACATCATTAAAACTATTAGAATAGAGAACAAAATATTCTAAATCAGTATGTACATAATTGATTGGATGATTTAAAGGTTTCTCCTTACTTATGATCATGTACTTCATCTTTTCCTCCCGATATAATTTCTTCAACTGACCAAACAGGGGAGTAGTGGCATAGGAGAAATCTAGCTGCAATGTCCCTTTGAGTTTTGCACCCCATGATCTGGATAGAAGCATACCAAATCTAGGGGGAATATCAGCCACAACCACATCCATAAGAACATTCTTCACAGGAATCTGATCTAAATTGACAACCAAATCTTTAATGAGACCAATACTTCTGACCCTACCAGAATCAAAGGAATAAAGATCATGGTACTTGCGAGTGATATCTAAACCCAATTTTCCATAATTTCCTTTGGCATCAGATTATGAGATGCTCCTGAATCAAACATGGTGTTGTGCAAGACATAATCATTCAATCTAAGGCTGATGTAAAAAAGAGCTACATCACTATCCTTCGATTGACCTTCTAATGTCGGGCCAAAGATAAGCTCAGGTTGGTCATCCTCCTCATTAACCATATAAGATAATGAATCTAAATTCAAAATCTTTGACACATGGCCTTTATAGCTACTATTCTTCATTAATTGAGTCAAAGGTATTGACACTTTTAACTTAGAAATCTCATTCTCTAAGCTCAAGGCTGTAGTTTTCTCTACCTCTTTGAGTGTAGCATCTTTATTTTCAGTCTTCTCCCTTGATACATTTGGCTGATTTGACTTTTCATTTACTGATTGTGTTTTGCTGGTGGTAGCATATGTTGCCTCCTTTCCCTTTTTCTGCACATTTGGAAAATCGTTCTTTGGTGGTGTTGCTTCCTTCCTCTTTTGAATTGGATTGATGGGTACCTCTCTACTACTGAGTGAATATTGTCGTTGCTGGGATATAAATGCATTCATGTATTCCCTCTGATTTTCATCAGATTCTTCTTCTAGAATTGTTTCATTTGCTAAGATAAAATCTTCATCTTTTTGTACAGCTGGGCTTTTTGAATACTCCTCGTCCTCCATGATATAAATTGGCAAACCATCAGGTGTAAAGAAATGATTATCCTCTCCTATTATATTCTCATCATCATATGATTCGGTACCATGTACAAACTTCCACTGTAATGGTGTTTTAACTTGCTGCTATGCTGCTTGGTGTTGTGCTCTTTGTTCCCGTTGTTTGATTCTGAACTCTGGTTGCTGCTGACCACGGAAGTTTGGATTTACGATTTGTGTCTCTAGCTTATCTATAATAATGAGTCTATCAAACATCTTCTCGATCTTGCGAAGTAAGTGATCTGAGGAAGAAGCTTCCTCCTTCATGGTCACCTTCTTCTCGGTCTTTATTCTAGCTCTCTTGGCTAGCAGATTTGCCTCTACGCTCACTGCAATTTTCTGCATATCCTCCAATGTGGCTGGATCTCTTTCTCTCAATTGATATGCCATGTCAGGATCAAATCCAGCAGGAAATTGAATCAAAACCAGCCCCATTGGTGGCTTTATATTAGCGAGAATTGCATTATAAACAGTATTGAATCTAACACAATAATCCTAGACACTTTCACCAACATTCCTCTTTATGTTTTCATATTCGGAAAGAATTTGAAGAGGATTTTTCTTTACCTCCCAATGATCCAAGAATTGTGTCTAAAGAACTACAATGTATTGATAGTGCTAGCTGGCAATGCTTTGAACCACGTCTGCACTTCGCCTCCAAAAGTTTGCACAAACAATCTCATGGTCACATTTTCTTCATCTATCTCATGAAGGTCAAAGAAATCGGTCATCTTATCGACATGTTGTTGCGATATGATACCTTGGGTACCATCAAACAATGGAATTTTTCTTTGGTAATCAGCAGGCATAGAATCCAAGTTTTGTGTCAAAACGAGAGGTGCATATCGGGCAGCCATCATTCTAGGTGGATTTGAAACTGGCCTTGGAGATGTAGGAGTAGTCAAAACAACAATATCAGACGATGTAATTGGTGTATGAGGTGTAGAAGGAGGGGAAGAAATATGAGATGTTTGAGGTGTTGAAGGGGTTGAAGGGGGAGAAGAGACAAGGGGTCTCTGATCAGATATGGTGGGCTACACGGGAATGGTGGGAATGAAAGGAGTTTTAGTAGGAATTTCTGAACTAGATACAACAACAGATGAATCAAGAGCTGCAGATGTAGATTCTAAGAACTCGGGAATGTTTGTAGCCACAATGGAAGTTTGAAGGTTCAAGATATAATCATCAATTGATCTATTAGCCTTTTCAGTTTCAAGATCTTTGACAAACTCCGAATTTAGGACAGTAGAACCAACAACGCTTTCATATTTAGTTTCAAATAATGATAGATCAATATGTTCATCAAAATCAAGATCTTCAAGGTATTCAAAAACAACTGGACATGAATGAGATCTGAAAACGAGAATCATAGAACTTTCTTGTCAGAGAATTCATGGGATGAGATTTAGGTTTTCATACACACGAGGAGGATCAAGATCAGGATTTTCCCTGGTGTATCGTCTGGAAGCCAGTGTGTTGACTTATTCCGAAAAATAAAATGGACATTATCAATTTGTCAGCCTATCAAATTCTAAACTCAACATCCAAAGTCTAGAATTGCTTTAAGATATTGGGGTAATAGTTTTAGTTCATATGTTCAGTTTATAAACCAAACCAAAGATTGACTGAAGCAACATTCATCTACTTATGCACTTGCAAAGCAAGAGCAGTTCGAAGGCTACCTGGCTAACTTCAAGCTTCGTCTGTAGTCTACATAGCAAACAACGATAACAAACAAACATTTCTTCCCCAGTGGAGTCACCACTATGTTATGGCCTAAATCTACCTCAGGCTGAGAAAGGCAGGTCTAGGGTAACATCAAACCACGCTTAATTTGCTATCTAGCCCTACCAGGTCAGGAGAGGGCTCTCTCCTTGTCAATATCAAAGAAAATATGGCAAGTAAGGCTTGAGATGACTGATATGAATTCTAATTTTAGGCTAGGTATATGCTCAGAGGAGTTTGATTGAGTTTTATGTTGGTTTGCTGGATCAAAAGTGAAAGGTAGTTTTGGGTCCGAGGAATGGACTCAATCTTGCAGAGGTTTATGTGAGGCAAGGTAGGAAAATGCTTTAGTACCTTGAATTAAGTGAAATGGAGAGTCTTAAGACTGGTGAAGAGTTGGAGAGGGCATGAAATTATCAGGAATCCTCTTCAAATAGATGAAAACATATTAAACCAAATAAACCCAAGGTAGAGCATTGCAACATCAATGATTTCCACCTTTATACTTGATTCATTTAGTTAAGTTGAAAAGAGAGAGATGATGGCACACATAAACACATGTAAACTTGAATCATATAAGGAAAAACAATACTAAATCACCTTGCCACAAGAATCCCACAAAATACTACAAACCTTGGTCTATTTCCTTGCCAAACTACAAAGATGAATGTAAAATTATGCTCAAAGCATTCACAAGAGTCCAACCTTTACAAATGACTGAAAAAACACATGATATAGACCTCCAAACCACTTTTTTTATCCATTAGCGGTCGAATCCATGAGAAGAGTGGTGATTTCAACCATATCTAATCTAGGAACACAAAAATAGGCAGTGGAATAGCTTGGCTCTAAAACCTAGGAAACTGATTCATTCAACTTTAAACCACCTACAATAGATGTATCTACCTTGTCAAGTCAATTTTCATAATTTTTACATCATACTACATCAATTTACATCATGTTAGCTCATATATTTGACCATAAGAGAGAAAAATTCAAACTAGAAGAAACTAGGCGAAAAACAGAGTTTTTTAGCAAAATTAGCACTTTTTCATCTTGTGTCTAGCGCCACTTTTTCTGTGCATAATGCTTTTTCCCAGCTGAATTTGGAGGCCTTCCCCTTCACCAAATTTTCTCCAAGTGGGCTTGTTCGAAATATTTGTCTTTCGACTTTCTAGAACAAGTGGAATGTTTGAATTTGGTGTCCATTTTCACCTCCAAAAATCAGTTCTCCCAACACTGCTTCATGTGCGGCCAAAAAGCGGCAAAGAGGGCATTTTTGAGGTGTTTTTGACGCTTTGGAGGCCCAAAACTTGTGAAAACTTCCTAGTAATTTCTAGGCATGCATAATTTTTCATAAGGAATCCAAAAATTTAAATTTTTCTTCCATAGAAGGTCCCTATCAAAAGCGAGCACCAGGTGGCACTACGCACCTGCCGGAAAAACCTGTTTTTTCCTTGAAAAAATCAAAATTGCCAAAACGTTTTCTAAATTTCTTGAAATTTGCGTGAGTGATCTGCATCAAGTACTATGTTGGGCCAATGAAGCTTCAACCAACATCTTGAGCTTATCTTGCTCTTTCTTGCTCCTCAAAGCTTTCCTCAACTTCGCTTTTAGGCTCCTTATCCTTGCTTTGCAAATCTTGTTTCGTGCGAAGCAGTGATAAGCCATGTGCTGCAACATCATTTTCTCCTTATTGGCTACAAATGCATATTTTCCCTCTCTAGCCAAGATTCCCGGTCGGTGTCAATCTCTTGCTCAAGCGATGTCAATTTGACTTTCCTCCTTTTTGTTGCTTGCTTGTTTTCCCTTACGGTTTGCAACTCCATGATTGTTTGCTTATCCTCCAACTGCTTGTTCCATTGCTCAGGGTAATTTATGATCCACTTAGCTCTTTCAAGGTTGAGGGATAAGTCACGAATGTCATTTTCTTATTCTTTGATGATCTCCTTGAGTTTTGAGCTTTGTGAGCCCAAATCAGTATCTTCATCCTGAATCAAAATAAAATCTCTTTCTTGATCTTTAGAAGGCCCTTCTTCATGCAATGGTTGTTTCCCTTTATCCTGTACCTACTTTACTAAAGAAGAAGGCAAAGCCCCTTTCACCCCAGGTGAAGATAGCATTTGCCTATGGTCTGATGAAGGAAACGAGACCCCTTCCACCCCAAGTGGAGATAGTACTTGTTTGGTAGCTGCAAACAATCTCATGTGCCTTTTTCATAAGTGAAAAATACTCGCACACCTATAGTTTGAGTCTCATGAACCTCTTGCTGATTTGAAGGCCCTCCTTCCTCTTGAAATACTAATGGGGTCACTTGAGGGTTTGTGAAAACCTCATGTGAAATGAAATTATCCCATGAAACATTCAACAAACTCAACTGATGCAAAACAACAATATTGATCAATGAAAAGTGATAAATGCTATTGCACTATAGATGAGGAGGTTTTATTTGCACCAATGTGGTCATTTTCTCAATATTTCTGCATATGAAATAGGGGAGGTTCATCATCCTCACTCTAGTGAAATGCATCAATAATCTAACATTATAAGTGTATAAGCGAGAAAATCTCCCTTCACAGTTGAAGTATTCGATAATGAGCTTCATGAGTGGAGCATAAGTGTCGTGTAGGTATCTGAAAGGAAAAACCCTACTAGTTTTCTTTTGATAACCAGCCTTGATATAAGGCTCATAATGCTCTTTGCCCACAAGTTGTCCTTTGTTCCATTGTTCACCCACATTTGGAATACCTGTTGCTTCAACTATAGTTTTAGGTGTTAAAGTGGAGGAAGCACTTGCTATGTTCACCTAGCCATTGTGAAGATGAAGGACAAATAGACTAGAAAGTTCATGGTGATATTTTACCCTTTCCACCATCTGACAAAACTGGTAGCAAGACTGATGTTTGAAACATGTTACTGCAAGAGGACAAGCCAATAACTCTGTGAGTGTAGTGGGCTCCTCCTAGATGTGTTTTACTCCCTTATGTGGTTTTCTTAGTGCATGAATCTCTTGGGAGGAATCACTCACAGTTTCCTCATCCCTTTCATAAGCTAAATTTATTTTCCATATTTATCTTTGTATGGTGTAAAATGATGAGTATGAAGAGATTTTATTTCAAGAATAGGTGATTTTTGTTTGAGGAGTGGGACTAATGAGTGAGACTGATGAGTGGAGGATTTTGATGCTAGCTGTAGGGTTATTAGGGAGTGATAGTGTTTTGGTAATGAGGATTAGGGTTTGGGGAATAGTCGGAATTAGGTGTTAGGGTTTTAGGGTTTATGGGATAGGGGGTAGAATGAGTGTAAATGAGAGAGGGAAAGGGAAATGAAATTAGGGAAATTCAATGGAGAGGAATGGGATATGTGAAAGTTATGTAGGGGAGTAAAAACAACAACAATGACAAATTACAAAACCCTAGATAGTTTTGCAATGCAACTGTGAAGCAAACTAGGGTTTGGTTTTTCACCTATCAAAACACCATCAAGGATGATAAAATGTTTTGTAATGGCATAATGGGTGGTTTTACTTACTTGGGGAATGATATTTGCAATATTTTGGAGCTTGAGAAGGTCGTTTGAAGGAAATTTTAGCTTGGCAGACTAGTGTGCCGCTCCAACACCCAGGTGCGTTGTGCCTGGTAGGTGTGCCACACTAGTTCAACTCTGTATGAAAATTCTACGTCCAGTGCACTACGTCAGGCAGGTGTGCCGCGCTTATGCCTAGGTGCGTTGCACCAAGAATAATTTCAAAACTTTGTTGCAATTTCCCTTTCTTCACCTCAAATCGCGATTTTTTCCTTTTTTTCTCAATTTAGCACAAAAAATGAAGTCTTCAACACAAGGAGCGCTTTATATACAAGTGAATTTAATTTTTCATTTAGAAAACCCACTTTCTAATGTTTTCTTTTTCACTTTGTTCTTTAAAAGCTCTGTTTTGCAGTTTGGCTTTCTTTTTTACATTTGATGGACTAATGCTTGGATTTTCTTATCTCTTTTGCAGGAGATGGAGTGCAGGACTTGGCAAGGTGACCCAGGACTGCAGTTCTAAACTTATTACATATAGGAAAATTAAATTACATGAAATTTTTATACATAGAACATAAAAACTCTGTTTTCCTGTTTTGAGGAAAAATCAATTACTGAGTATATCATTATTGAAATTTTGATGCTAAGACCTTATTAGACCTCCTCATGTGTCTGCTGACCATTATTGAGCTTTTACATGACTATGGTGACAAACCCTAGACCTAATGAGACCTGAAACCCTAAAAATGACTTTTGCAAATGTAATAACAAAAAATGACTGTAAATGACCTAAACTTGTAAAAATAGGCTAGCAGGTAAAGACCATGAAGGAAATTTGAGCCACTACCATCAGATGATCCATGATCCTAATGTAATGTAGTTGATTGGATGAGACACCTAAAATGAGTGCAAAAAGAGAATTTTGATCACTGATGGAGGGATGAAGATACCAACACTAACACACTGGAAGAGAAAAAAGACAGTTGGTCGACTGTGACAATTTTTCCTTCATGACGAAAACGAAGCACCTAGAACAAAGAATAAACCACACAAAGCATGGCATGGGTCCAACTTCACCTGAGAATAAGGTTGTAATTGTGATTCACATCTACAACTTCCACTTCTTGCTCAACAGTCTTTCCTTCAAAAGAGATAGGGAAATTTGTGAGAATACAATACCGGCAGGAGCCTCCATCATCAAAGGCCTTAAAAGTGTTCGAGGGCTGGTTAAGGGGAGGAGAGCCAATGGCCTTCCAACACGAAATATACATGATGTAGGTGGAAGCACCTTCATCAATTATAGTCTGATGGATCATCTTTCCATTTATGATAACGTGAATCAAAAAAGCAATCTAATGAGGAAGACGAGGAACATGGTTTTCAAGATCAAAAGTAATTAAACTCGAATCAACAAGATCAATGGCTCCTATAGCACACAACAATGATTTCCATTGCATTGCACATGTTTCGAGAACTTCCAAATAAGACATTTTCGAAGGTGCTTGAGCTATATCTTCAACTATATTATAATGTTTTCTAGCTCTAACATTCGTATTATAGGATGATTTCCGAAGTACACCGTTGGGAGGTGGTCAGATCATGGATTCATTGTTAGGTCACTCAATGTGGAGTGGACTAGAACTGGGTGTAGTGGAAGTAGAAGGTATATCAATGACTTCTTTCTCTACTGTTTGGTTTTGAGGGGTTTGATATTCTTTCGATCGAGTAGCAACATAAATAGGCAATGAACCTTGCATCATGAAGACTTGAGAACTAAAGGAGATAGAGGATTGCAGTTGGTCTACCAACTGCATCTTCTAAGATGGAAATGGTTCTTTCAAAATAGTCTAAGTCCCTTTCAATAAATGTTAACTTTAGCACATTGGGGTAAATCCTTGGTATAATGGTCTTCCTCACAAATGAGGCAAGGATATTTCGGCTTTTGTTTGGAAGCATCATCAAAAAATTATTTGGGAGGATCCTATTTCAGGGTATCATATTTGGCTTTACCTTTACCCTTTTTCTTACCTTTTGAGGCCTTATCTATCATGGTAGACTTTATGGCATGGACCCCAAAGGTTTTACCAAGATTTGAAAAAATTTCGAAGAATGATTGGAACCAATATCTGAAAAATATTTTTTCTTCCAAGAAGTCTTAGTGGAAGTCTGAGACACTGATCCAATTATACCATGAACAGTTGGTACATCGGGAGATTTTGAAGATGTCAGATCTGAAGATGGTCTTGGAGCATCAGGCAACATTTCATACAACGTGCGAGATGGGGAATAGACTAAGTCTAAATATTGGGCATGAGAAATAGCTTGGTCCTTGGTAACACAACCACCCATTGCTATATCTTTAGAAATTTTATTTACGAATGATTTTGTGAACCATTCAGTTAACAACTCATTAGGAATGTTGAATTTGATGAGGCGATGCCGACATCTCCATTCATGAATATGATCAGAAATATGTGTTGCGGTAACTTTCTTAAGAGATGTTAGAAAATGAGTACCAGTTTCATAACGAACTGGCAATTCGAAGTGGTTGAGGAAAGCCATAGCTAAAGAGTTAAAGTCGGCATAGGTACCTTGAGGTAATTTGACATACCATTTTGCAACATCACCTGTTAAGGTTCTCTAAAAGAGGAGAATATGGATAGAATCATCAACATAAGAATTTGGAGAGCGCCATAAGTGATATGTCATCACATGGGCTTGATGATCCTCTTTAGGTTTTCCTTTGAGCTTAGGGAAATCACTTAGAATTTTAGTAGGAACTAGAGGCTAGTAAGGCGAATAGAATAGGGTCATTAGTGAGCCTCGAGACATCAACTAGTTCCAACGTGGTTAAAAATGGAAATCGCAAATTAAATGGAATGTATGGCCTTTGAGGAGGCCCAATCTACAGATTCTAACCTTGCTAGTAAGAATTATGCCCCCACAACCGAGGATTTTGACCATAGGGAACTTGATTTTTCCCCCACTGAGAGGTACCTTGACCATAAGGTGGATTTTTTCCAAGGTATGTTTGATATTGACCTACCATATGTCATTGATAAGAATTATAGGCAGCATATGGATTGTAAGGTTGTTGGACCTGTTGACCCTAGATATGAAGAGATTGGCTCTGCTACTGTAGGGGTTGACCTTGTCTCTACAAGGTTTGACCCTATTGATATGCATGTTGATACTGTTGTTGCAAAGGTTAAACTTGCAGCTGCAAAGTTTGACCTTTCTGTTGCAAAGGTCGACCTTTTTGCTGCAAAGGTTGGCCTTGCGAATACAAGGGTTGAGTAGGCTATTGAACAAACTATCTTTGTTCTTGAAAAGGTTGTTGATACTGTTGAAAAGGTTGCCCCTATTCTTGCAAAGGTTTCCCTTGTTGTTGTAATGGTTGTTGGATAGTTCCTTGAGTTATTCCCTATGGGTATTGGTAAGTTCTGAATGGGATTTGACCAAATCCACTAGGAACAACAAATGGACCAAGTTCCACATAGGGTCCTGCTTGTGGAATATAAGATGGATTTTGCAAGTCTTGTGAACCATATGGGACATAAGCCTATTGGAGTGGAATTTGAGCCATGTAAGGCTGCTGATATTGAATATTAACCACCCCATATGGACCAACAAGATGAGGAATAGCACCAAATTAAGTTTGATTGACTCCAACCATGTGAGTTTGTGATCCATTCACATGGGTTCCACCTGACACAAGAGGAATGTTCAGATTTTCCCCCCATGCTATGGTACATTTTGATGATGGGGTGGAGGAACTTACTGAAACATGACCTGAAATAGTTTGTTGCACCGAAATGGAAGGTTGAAATGATAATACAGGTTGCAATGGAACCCTTGGTTGAATAGGAACTAACGTGACAACAATTTGTACAGGAATTTAAGAGGTAACGTTTGGGATAAACAGACCAGTTGGTCATGGCTTTTGATGACCAAATATGATTTTAATACAAAGATGAAGCACTAGTAGTTCTTGAAACTAACTGAGCTAAGGTTCTATAACCATGTGGAAGGATAGGCCCATTGGTTTCAGGAAGTGTGTGAGATGGGACTCTTCCCATAAAAGGAAAGATTTCTGGTGGAAAGTCATATTGTTTCTCTTGATCAACATGGGTGTGAGTAGTGGAAAATTCCAAATTACCTTAAGGAGAGGTTGGGATCTCACCTTCCGAATCCATGGGTGGAAACAACTTGCAAGGAGGAATGTAAGATGTGCGAGGAGATAACTCCAAAGGAACACCGGGTTGACTGTAAGGACTATAAGAACGCTGAGGAGATAACTCCAAAGGAACACTAGGTTGATCGTAAGGACTATAAGAATGATAAGGATATTTCACAACATGATCAAATAATGGATTCGATTGATATAAGACAAACCTCTGTGGACTCTCAGGGGTTTTTGGATCAGATTCTTGAGTCAACAAGGTATCTGAAGGTGGTGGATGAGAAGAAAGGGGTTGGATGCTTGGGACAATCCCAAGTTCAAAGCCTTGAGCTTCAAGTGACTGAATAAGTTTTGGATGAACTCCTTGTGAAGACCCTTTAGTATTAGACAATCAAGGGGAACTTTGGGGTGAACTCAATGGTTCAGCCATGATGACTTTCTCTCAAGAGCAGAAGAAGGAGAGATGATTCGTTGAGGGTTGATTAAAATTAAAATTTACAAGGATTTACTCAATATTGGGCCAAGAAGCAACTGCATGGGTTTGATATTTTATCATTGGTAGTTAATTTTATTGACACGAAACAACCAATAAATCAAAATGGGTAAAAACTAGGCAAGATGGTTTACCAAGTATCCATGAACTGTAATATACACCCGAGCCGAAGCCAAGGACTTAATGTACTGTGGCTAATCTCCTTGAATGTTGTGTTTGGTGTATCACGTTCACAAGGTGGCTGACTCAGTTACCTATGGCTAAAGAATAGAAACCTAACCGGGTCTTCCAATATATATGCGATAGTATGGGGAGCACAAGTCTGTGTTAGCACTGCCTAATGCATAACCATTCAATGAGAGTGTCCCTATATGATTTTCATATTGAAGTGCCTCTGATATACCTGAAAATACTAGAGAACCTTCTATATGCTTCGATAATCGGATGGGATTTCACCCCCAGGATACAGTGCAGTAATGACAGCTGTTATGTTTTACGATGCCAGAACATGTCTCTAACCTAGACCTCTAGATATTTGTGTCAAGTGACAAATTCTCCTTAGGTTAATTGAGGTAAATTTTAAGTTAATCTTGAATTAATTTTCAATTTTTATGGCTCAACGATGTCACCTGTTCCTAGAATGCAACTAAATGATGAAAATGAAACATTTTCATTTTATGAAGGCTAAACTAACAAAGGAAGAGAAACAACCAAGAAATGCATCAAACGATTTAAAATGCATCAACACAATTATTTCCAATGCAATATGTAATAATGAAATCTAATCTTTCATTCTACTAACAAATGCAATGCCAACTTGAAATCCTATAGAAATGAACAATATCTTTCTTTTCACTAAGACGCAATAATGATTTTCCTTTCTCTTTGATTCAATCAATGGAAAAAAATGCAAAAAGTAAAGGGAAATGAAAACAACTCACTAAACATGAAAATCTCTTTCACCTTATGATTTTGAATGAAAAAAATGTCTCAAAAATACTTAAATGATAAACATTTTCACTTTATGAAACATAAGAATGATGACAAGCACATTCTTTCAGTTCAACCAAAGAAAACAACTTGTGATCTATGCTTCACAATGCAAGTAAAGCAGTCTTCAAAGCATCAATATGATTCAACACTAATGAAAACAATTTCACAAAGAACCAAAATCACTTGTAAAAGATGTCATGATACAGAATACTCTTGAACATGATTGATCAATATCTGAGAGGTACACCAATCAATGAGTGGAGGGTGACCTACAAACCCTAGAAACCATAAAAAGGAAACAAGCTTCAAACACACAAAAACCAAATCAAGGGACAATTGTAGTCAATAAAGCATGACAATCAGGAAAAATACACCATAGACACACTGGAAAATGACTGATAGAGGACAAAAAGACTGAGAACAAGAAGAAAAACCTTAATTTTAGTTATTATATGGGATCATCGTGCTTGTTATAGGAAAAAGGGAAATGAAAGAGAAATAATTGCGAATGTAATTAAATAACCAGCAATGACATCGTGACTGTGGGGGTAAACCCTTGATGGGCAAGAAAAATAAAGGAAAAATAAAAAATATTCTAGACCAGACAAAGCTGAGTGTCATTAAGCAATCACCAGTAAGTTAAAATAGTTATAGAGAAGAAAACAATACGGAAAACTGACAGTTGGTCAAACTCATCATAAAATCAAGATAAATGATTGAATGTAAAGGGTTATAGATTCCCCAGTGTAGTCGGCATTTTTTCCTAGGAAATCCCCTCTAGCCCAATGAGTGGGACTAGAAACCTACGTGACAATCTACTGGACACTTTCCTAAGTTACAATTGAAATGAGAGATGAAGAAGATGGCCTACCTTGTTTTGATGCTATCACGTCTTCCTTTGTTGAATACCTTAAATCACTTGTGTCGTCAGATCGTTCCTGATACTTACACCATTTAAACACCTAAACAAGAGATCAAGACATAAGAAACCATGCAAATACAAATAGCGTAATCAAAATTAACCTAATTAACAGATCAAGGAGTGTTAAGATAAATGATACATGAACAAACACATTTATGGAAAATTAACCTGCAGTTGTATATTAATATACTAAAGGAGGAAACATACAACCAAGCCTTGATGTCAATAGTCTCTCCTAGAATGAATATCCAAGTCCAAGCTAGGTTCTCCAAACACTCCCTCTCCAAGACAAATGAGTAGCATATAGGCACAATATTAGCATAAGGGTGCAAATAGACAAAGACCAACCATTTTGGAATGCGAGAGGATGAATATATAGGTAGGGAAAGGGAGTTAGGATATCTCCAAAGATAGGAGAAGGCCCTCATCTCAAGGAGGTAGCTCATAAGGATAAGACCAAAAGTCCAAGAAGGGAGAACTCGACCTCATCTACGCCAAACAACCTCCAGCTTGTCGCTATGGAAGCTTCTAGATCACGAAGCTTCTCATCCTCTTTGGGAAAAATTTATTTTAGGGATAGTTGTAGGCATACAAGAAAACAGAGCAATGGCATCGCGGGGCTAGTGCAATGCAACTAGTGACCATCATGGTTTCCATCATAAGAGTAGTGATTCTAGAATTAGGGTTTTAGAGCCATTTCATTTAGGGGAAGATCAAGGCATTTTCCAATCAGGTTTTTAGGGAGGATCTGAGCTACATATCTAAATGAGTACACTACATGGTGGTCATGTTCCGGGCACTTTGGGGTATGTCATAGGGAAGTGCAGGAGGTGTGACAAAATATTGTGTAATAGGATATCATGTCAATCTTCGAGAAAAATGCTTCTCCCTTCAACTGGTCGAACAATTCATCAATCCTTAATGACGAACACGTATTCTTAATGGTCACTTTGTTTAGCTACCTATAAATGCATAAACTATGTTGTACCTCCTAGAGACAACCCATGGAGAGGTCAATGACTAGGACATCTAAATCTCTCTTGGAGATAAATAAGTGCATCTCAAGAGATGGATGTAAAAAATGGTTCAAGTTTTGGTTCAATTACCTTTCTCAAAGGCAAATTTCAATAACCATATGAACAATTTATCATTCCCAAGAATAACACTCAGGTCTAGTCACCGATACACAGATAATGCAAATTAATTTGTCGTTACAGTAAATATGGAAAGGGGGGAGGAACCTAATGCAAAGGGATGGATAAACACATAATCTTATGCAACAAATCCCATCAAAATAATGAAGAAATAAAGGGAATGAAGTGTAGAAATTATGGAGCACATTTTAAGGCTTTCAACTCTATCCCTCACAAGTACTATATGTTATTTCATAACACGGGTAAATTTGAAATTTTTGTAGGTATCATCTGCTAATACATAACATAGATAAATCTGCAATCTCATAAGCATCATCTATTATCACATGACATAAGTAAGTCTATGACTTAAGAGAGAATCCAACACATAATTTCTAAAGGGGGAAATACACATAAAATTTTATACAAAGAAATAACACCTAATGCATATCCCAAATGCTTGGAATGACCAGAACTTTACCATTAATCTTCCATAAAGAAATACATGTCACAACCCAAACTTGTGGGAATTGAAAAATGATAACAACCTCACATAACCATGGAAATCCCCTCACTTCCTCTTAATTTTTCCTTCCCTTTTATAGGGAGAGAGTTCAAACAAACGGTTCTAAAATATCTTGAATGCTCCATCTGTCTGAACTGCTCAACTATCTAAGTATGTGAGTTGCATAGCTGTCCTAACATATTCTGGTTCCTATATGGAATTAAATCTTTACAAAACATAAACAAAACATGAGGTGTCACTATTTACACAGTAAAATATCTCCCTTTCTAATTCCTTTGATTTCCTAGGGTGGACTTAGGCTATATTATATGGACTCGTGGGGAGATGATGATCTGGAGTTGTGGGGCAATGAAAAACTAGTCACATTCATGCATCATTAACTTCTGAGAATGGGCCTTTGAGTGATATCCATAATGAGAATTAAGTATCATTCATATTGCACAGAGATCAAAAGGTACAACGATATGTCTTCTCTGAACTGATGACCCTATTGTTTATTTAATATCATGTAATGTGCATGTTGTATCAAGGACGACTTACTTCTCAGCATAAGACAGGACCAAAATCTCTTTTGCAGACCATGGTCCTTCTTGCCTTGACCCAACGATATCTTCAGTTGCAATTACTCTTGTGACACCAACCTTCTACAAGTATTTACTAAGTTGTTGACCCATTCGTCTTCCATACTCCTTTGTTTCACTATCAAGCCTTAAAATATTGTAACTCTTATCAAAATAAAGTAACGAAATCACAACCTCCCTATGCCCCTAGCTCCTCGTCATTTAGCTCTTTATATTTTATTCGCCATAGAACCACTACTTGTGACTGGAGGCTTTCACACAAGAAAACATTTGAGATTATCATATCCCTGTGCATCATAACTCTATTAAAATAGAAGTTACAAAATCATATTATCTTGATTTTCTTAACCCCCTTTTCTATTAACTTCCTTATCATAACTCTACCATATAACTGGGTGCCATGACTAGAGGCATGGCACTTGGGTTCTAAGACCTTCGGGTTCCTTTTGGGGGCCTATTTCCCTTTGCAATTTGTATTTCCCCTTGGTTCTTCAGGCTTCGACAACCACACACAACTACACATCGGAGACCCTTGTTGAAGAAAGTGTAACTAGGTTTGGAATTCATAATGGCATGACCTTGTAAATGATGAAATAAAATAAATGAAATTATTTTTGTATGCCTTGCTACATGGTTTCATGAGGAAGAGGTTTATTTGTTAGTGGCTCCCATTGAGAGCCTTAGGATTTATTATTGAGTCAAAGAGTCAATGTCATATGAAGAAGCTCTTCCTGAGGTTATGTTCAATGTATACAAGTCTATAGAAATTTATAACAACCCTCCAAAGCCAAGCACAATCCCTCTTGAAGAAGTTGGCCTCCAAACAATGTAAAAAGAAGTCATGTCAACTTACAGTGAAAAGACACATATCTGTTTTGGTTCAAGTCAACTAATTTATGGAGGACCAACTACTATGAATACCCATCTAGGGTTTGCGCAAAAGTATAAGTATAGAATTGAGATTATCTGCAATTTTCGAATGGGTACCAGTTCTGATATCTGCGTTATAGTAGGATATATCTCAGATGTCTATGAAAATTCGATGGGTAACTACAATGTGTAATTATAGTCTCAATACTATGTAAATATCAAATAATTTTGTCATGCATATTTTTTCTTAGGCTAGGCATCACATGATGAAGCTTCTTGACCTCCTTACAGAACTAACAATTATAGTCTCATCCTCCTCGGTGATCACAGTATCAGCCTACCAATACAATGATCTCTAAAGCAGCCTTATAGTCTCAGCATACTTTTGAAGAGGAGGATCTTAAAGTAACAATCTCTATCTCGTCATTCATTCTGGACGTAGTCATGGTCTCGATATAGTGGTAACCATGATGATATCAATCATGATCTTGATGAAGACATAGTTGCAAGGTTATGATCTTAATGAAGATCTCAGTGCAAATCTCATACATATAAATATCTAAGTGTAGATATCTCGTTGTCATGGTGAAGGTCTCAGTAAAGAAGCAACACTAATATCAGTGAAAGTGCAACAATGATCTCGATGAAGGCGCAACAATGATCTAGATGAAGGTGCAGCAATGATGCAACTGTAATGACATCAATGATGTAATAATGAAGACCTCGATTTATCAACAGTGATGCTGATGATCTCAACAATGAAAAAGGCTATGATTGCTGTCATTTTCTTGGAGGGACCTAATAGGTCAAGGGTCATGGTCTTGGTATTCGTCAATTGGAATCTCTATAAGAATAATTTTGTGCCAGTTTTCATCTCAAAGAGTGAGAGGTTTTGGCCCTCATATAAAGCTAACATCTTGTGTTCTTATATATTTTGTTTTGGTAACTATTTGATGAACTAAGAAGGCACAGTCTAATAATAACAATAATAGATTGTGCTAATAATAAAGAGTTAAAAATACCTAAGAATTAGTTATCATGAAGAGAAGAATCTTATTAACTTGATTTTCCCTAGATTCTTCAACATGGAATCAGAGCTAAGGTGTTGAAGCTAAAGGAAGGGGGCAAAGAGACATTCAAGGATCAAGTTTAAAGAAGGGAATCAAAGCAAGTTGAAGGTTATCAAAAGGATCAAGATCTACGTTAAAGACTCAAACCCCGATTTTGATCAAACCCTATATCAAAATTTGGATCGAAGAAGCAGTCTAAAACAGTAACAGTTTTTATTTATGTAGTCATCATCAAAAGTCCACCTAGACCCTCATCAAGTTGTCTACAAAGTAAGGTAGCTTGAAGGACCTCAAAAACGAAGATCACATCATCTTGGAGAAAGTCAAAACCCTAGAACTAGTCCTGATCTACACTACAAAATAAGGCAAAGCATATTGAAGGAAAGAAGGCATGGTCATCTTCAAGAAAGGGTTATCTCCTTTCCCTAGAAGAATATCATATGAGGAAGTAACCAATCATCCTCATCAAAAGGAGAAAAATTTTCTATTGAAGAAATATTGGGGCCTTCATTTTGAATTTTGGATTTTGGTGGGAAGAAAGGCCAAGAACAGGTGGTGAGGGCGACGGTACAGGTTGTGGAGTTGAAAACCAAAGGAAAGGGACAAGAACTGAGAGTGATCAGGAGTTGCGACAAGGTGGCAGAAGAGTACAAAAGAAGGGAAGAAAGGGAAATAGGAGGTAGTCAAGGGTAGAGTCATCTGAGTGGAACTGGTAATGGGAATGCAGAGAAAAGGATAAAAGGAAAAATATAGCATGAGGAAGGGGTGGGTGATGAATAGGATGAGTAGGGGTAGGATCCAGAGAGCTAGATTGGTTGCGGAAAGGCGAGGATTGTCCTCTACTCTACTTATTTCCATTATTGTTAGTTGTGTTCTCTGAGAATTTTCTCTTTGTGTATTTGGTGAACATGCTTCGAGCCTTTTGTAATCTGTCATGTATTCCCTTATATTCTAGTTAAATAAAGAAAAATTTTGGGTTCCATGTTGTATTGTTGTGTTCCTTATGGTTTATTTAAATTTTAAATGAATAATCAATACCTAGGTAGTTTCCTGCGATGGTATGAGTAGAATTAAAGTCTTAGATAGTACAGAGAATTGAGTGCGATGAGATATTGTTGTATGTTATTTGAATTTACTTGATACCCCATCCAACCCTGTCGAACATCGGTCACGACACGCCTTAGGTGAGATTCCTTACCCTTTGGGTAAGGTGAAAATGCCAGTGTTGTTCTAGACTACAACAAAGCCTTGTTGGCCCCTTGATCCTGAACCCATGGTCTCATCCCTGTTGTCATTTTCGTGCCAACAAGAAAGGATTTTTCATATAAAAAAAAGGATCATCCAAGAAGAAGCTCTAATACAACCATCATCAAAGTGATCAAGTAGAAGAGCTCATATTCACTTTTCAAGTAAGTATCTTTCATTCTGTAATCAAGTTTGGTTAAATGACTTTGTGTTTCCAACAAGATCTATAAATTGGTTGGGTCATCAAAATTCCTTGCATAAGAAATGAGGATAGATATAATCCCTGAAACAGAAGCCATTAATATATATGGAAAAGTCTCTAAAGGTCACGAATTGTTTGAATGCATGGAAAAGGATCAAAGGACTAATAGGATCTTATGAAATTAGTCAAAGTTCCTCTCATCCCTATGTAACAGAAGAGGAGACATAAAAGAGATATATGAAATGATAGAAGATATATTCTCTAAAAATGCAGAAAAGAAGGTCATATCAGTTAGACCTGATCTACACAAAATTGAAGATATCAAAGAATGAAGGGATGTCTTCATAATATCTCAATTTGAGATCTGGGAGATATGATAAGAAGATAATCATGACCATTCTTAAATACACTAACTAATAAGCAAGGTAACAAATGTCCATAGACAAGAAATTTACCTAATTCAACACCTTGTGGTCTCTATGCTAGATAGAAAAAGACGAGTTGAGGGGAAAAGTGTTGAAGGTTAGAGGACTCGGATATTTGTATAAAGGAAAGGGAGGTTTGGTCCTCAAACAAGACAAAATAGTGCTATGGAAAAATTATGAAAAGAAAGCTCATATCGCCAAAAATATGGAGGAATTTGAAGAAAAGGGCCAAGGAAAGAGGGAGTAACATATCTCTACTGTGATTGAGATGGAATCCCTCACAAAAGGGCCCTATCATAAGCTCCTAAATCTTTTGTTATAGATATCACCATGAAAATAAGATATATCATGGCATAATGGAAGCATTAGAAACAAGAGCTCATGAAATCACCATGGGAATCATGAACGAAAAACCCATGGCAGTCAAACATGAAGGATATAGCTCTTGGGAACCTCATTGGACATTAAATGAAAGGAAGATGTCATCCAGGATAAGGCCCATCATACATCAAGTCAAAAAGGAAACATATGCCAAATGGGTATATGCAACAAGATTATCTGATGGAATCCTCATCGAAGGGTTCACTAATCTAGAAAGGAAGCAAGTGTTTCATCAGAAACTCCAACTTGTGGAATTCATGGATGATGCTATGGTGACATAAGACAAGAAGCAGATCAAGGGGTTGAAGACACTTCAATCAAGGAAGATGGTGAAAGAATCCTAGATGACCTAAAGGTAAAACGAGGTATATATGCTCGTATTTAATATCATAAGTTCATGTCGTATGGTTATAGGTAACATGAATCATTGCTTCTATCTTGAGAAGTGTGATCAAGGGAAAAAGGATCTCCTCCTCTGAAAGGATGCAGGAAGGCATAAGTCGCACTAGATGAAACCAACATAATATGTCCTCATATGAAGTATGAGGTGGTTGACTACAGTTAAGAAACTCTGATTGAAATTTCCTGGGAATGGAATGCGTGAGGAAAGAAGAGACGATATGCAAACCTGATGATGGGGATCAACATCCAAAATACCGAGAAGATTTTACTAGGAAATCTCCCAGAAATATATGAAGACTCTGATGAAATTTTGAAAAATATGGAGACCCTTGAGAATGGATATCTTTTGAGATGTGCCAACATGTATGCAGGATGTTGATACCTATAGGAATATTTCATGATGAATAGCCATCTTGTAAGGTACTATTTGATTTAATGTTATTTTTTGATTTCTTGAATAATGTCTAGATGATTTCATTCAGGGCTACTGGAACAAGAGTTGTAAGTACAAGTACAACTAGCATTCATGTGGTGGATGGAAATTCATGAAAGTATCATGATGAGGAAGAAGTAGCCATATGACGAAGGTTCTAGATATGTATCAAGAAGGCAACTTTACATGAAGAAAGGAATGACATGATGAACCAAGATGGAAAGTGATCGATGGCTAATTCCCTACAAGGAAGAAGCTCGATTTAATTTCATGGCATCAAGGAAGGAAATTGACCAAGTATATGAAGGAGCCACAAAGAAGAAGTTGCTAATGAAAAGGAGAGTCCCTAGTTAATAGGGAGCTCTAACCAGTCCCTAATTGAGAGGGATCTTGGGCAAGTTCTTGGTCATATGGAACTTGGGTACATTCATTTACAAGAATGGTTATATTATCCCTAGTTTAAAGGGAGAGATAGACACAACATTCTTGTCTTCACTTGGTATGAAAGAATGGAGGATTGGGTAATCATCTGGCAAGACGATACCAGAATACCAAATATGCAAAGAAATATACCCAGAACATAAAACAATGAATAATAACAACAAGCATTTTATTATTTAGAAAGCAATGTTTACTTGCCTCTTCGAGGGGGCAACCTCCAATAGAGCTAAGCTCGATTACAAAATAAGACATGATGCTGCTCGAAGGGAGTCTCTATCCTTTATATAGGATTCATACATGCAATACCATGGGGAAATACCATGGTTCTTATTAATACCATCTATCTAATACCATGGCCCATTTACAAATAACTGTGGTCTCGTCATTAAATGTGGGTTAACCACTTACAATTATTAATATGGGCTTTATTGACTCTCTACTTAACTATAACTATGACTCGATCTTATTACATAAATAAGGAGGTTAGGGTGGGACCCTAACATGCCCCCCCCCCCCCCCACATAAGAATAGACTTGTCCTCAAGGCTGAAGCTGTGGAAACTGCTGAAGAATAGTGGTTGGTTCCTAGGTTGCATCTTTCGGAGAGGTGTCTTTCCACTTGACAAGGACTTCCTTGATCATGCGGCCATACAGGTGCCGTTCTAGTATGTCCAGGACCTATTCAGGTTGGAGCTAGATTGACCCTTCTTCATCTAGTTCAGGTAGACTAGTTTGAATTCTGCAATTTTTCCCAATCACTTTGTTGAGGAATGAGACATGGAAAATTGGATGGATTTTTGTAGTGGGTCGCAAAGCTAGCTTGTAGGCAACTTCTCCAATGTGCTGAAGTACTTGATACGGTTCGATCTTTGAGTGATGTTTGCTTATATGGTTGCAGCCTCAAAAATACCTGATCCCATTCTTGAAATTGGAGTTCTGAGCGATGTTGATCTACCTGTTGTTTCATGCGGTTTTGGGCTTGATGAAGATTCTCTCGAAGATGGGCCAACATGGTTATGCGATTCTATAGGAGTTGATCCACTGCTTACACCTTCGAGCATCCCTTGATATAAGAAGTAGGGGAAGGAGGGAGTTGATCATAAATTGCTTCATATGGAGTCATTTTGGTGGTGGCATGATAGTTTTTGTTATACCACCATTCAACTAGAGGTAACCATTGTACCCAGAGATGTTGCTTTTCTGAAGTGAAACACCTAAGGTAGGTTTCTAGACATTTGTCGACTACTTCATTTTGACCATCAGTTTGTGCATGATAGGAAGTACTGAGTTGTAGTTGGGTACCTTGTATCCAGAAGAGTTCTTTCCAAAAGTTACTAGTGAAGACCAGGTCACGATCAGACACAATGGAAGTGGGCATGCCATGCAATTTGAAGATCTAATCCATGAAATATTGAGCAACCAAAGTCAGTGTAAAAGGGTGTTGTAGGGCACAAAAAAGAGCATACTTAGAAAGTCTGTCCATAACCACCATAATGACTGATTTGTTTCCTGACTTTGGGAGACCCGTAATGAAATCCATAGAAACCTTCATCCATATTGATGTCGAGATGGGAAATGGCTGTAATGTACTTGGTGATTTGACTGTTTCTCCTTTGTGGCACTGACAGATGTTGCATTCAGCTACAAAAGTAAGAATGTCCTTTTTCATGCCTGTCCAAAAAATGATCTTCAAGTGCGAGCATACGTCTTTTGAAAGTTTGAATGTCCTGTAGTGGGAGATGAGTACAACTCTGCCAAAATGTGGCTTTTGAGGGTGCATGTTGGTGATATTACGACTCTGTCCTTGCAGCAAAGAATCTCATCCTACCACGAGTAGCCCTCTATGGAATTTGGATCCACCTACAATTGAGTAATGAGTTGGGAGATCCAAGGATGTGAAAACCATTCCTTGCGAGCCTCTTCAATCCATTCTAGAATGGGAAGGGAAATTTCGAGCAGGGTACTTTCCTCCTAAAATTGGTGGGATAATGCATCTGCTACAATATTTTCGTGCCCTTTCTTGTAAATTATATCATAATCATATCCGAGCATTTTGGCGAGCCATTTATTATTTTGTGGTGAGGATAGGCATTGCTCCAAAAAATATTTAAGGCTTTGATGGTCTGTGTGGATTTGAAAACGTCACCCCAATAAGTATGGCCACCAGGTATTTATTGCATGTAAGATGGCCATCATTTCCTTCTCATAGGTAGATTGTCCCAGATTCTTCCCACTTAGTTGTTGGATCATGAAGGCCAAGGGTCAGCCTTCCTACATTAATACTGCCCCAATACTCGTACTTGAAGCATCACATTCAATGACAAAAGATTTGGTGAAGTTGGGTAGTGCTAAGACTAGAGTGGAACACATGGCATTTTTTAGAGCTGTAAAGGCCTGTCGTGCTTCATCATTCCATAGGAATGAATTTTTCTTGAGGATTTGAGTGAGGGGCCTCGCAATGCGACCATAATTGCAGAAAAATTTGCAATAGTAGCCTGTGAGACCCAAAAATCCTCTCAGGCTCTTCAAGGTCTTAGGTTGAGGCTAATCCTACATTGCCTGGACATTTTTGGGGTCCACCTTGACACCTTCATGCCCCATAATGTGGCCTAAATACTCAACTTCTTCCATGCCAAAAGAACACTTGGAAATCTTGACAAATAATTTATGCTTGCGGAGCAGTTGCAAGAGTATATCTACATGCTGAAGATGTGCGGCCCAAGTGTGACTGTAGATGAGGATGTCATCAAAGAAAACAAGGACAAATTTTCTGAGATATGGTTTTAGCAGGTGGTTCATAAGTCTCTGAAAAGTGGATGGGGAATTACAAAGACCAAATGGCATGACCAGGAACTCATAATGGCCTTCATGAGTTCATAAAGCAGTCTTTGGAATTTCGACTTCTTTCATGCGAATTTGGTGGTATCCAGAGCGAAGATCAAGCTTAGTGAAGAATTGAGCCCCATTTAGTTCATCCAGCAAATCATCAATAACCTGGAAGGGAAATTTATCTTTGACTGTCAACTGATTAAGGGCCCTGAAGTCCGGACACATACACCATTCCTCGTCTTTCTTGAGCACCATGACCACTAGTGATGAATAAGGACTAATGTTGGGATGAATGACGCCTGCTTCCAAATGTTCTTTGATTATTTTTTCTATTTCATTCTTTTGGGTGAACAGATATCTATATGGGCAGACATTTGCTGGTTGGGCCCCTGGTACCAAAGTGATGCTATGATCATGTTCCCCTCTCGAGGGTGGAAGTTCATGACGCTTGTCAAAGACTAGTAGATGGTTATTTAAGATCTGTTGCATCTCAAGATGAATCTGAAGAGAATTGAGTTCGAAGGCTTGGATGGCATTAAATTTAGCTATAACTCCATGGTTCCCCTTTTTAAACAATTTTTCCATCTGATATGAGCTGATGATAGAGGGAGCTCCCGCCTGGAGTTCATGGAGGGTATGTGTGTGGTTGTTCTACTTAAAGCTCATATATAAATCCTGGAAATCCATTGTGATTGGGCCAATTGTGCGAAGCCATTCAGCACCTAGGACAATGTCGCATCCTTCCATGTGTATGGCAAACATGTGGGTCTTTAACTGATAATCCCCCATTTGAAGTTTGACATTTTCACAACAAACTTCACATTTCGTTGTTCCCCCATCAACAATTTGGACCTGGAAGTTAGAAACTACTGGTACAAAACAATGCACTACTTCTGCGACTCTTTGATGGATAAAATTATGTGTACTTCCACTATCAATAAAGACTACTATTGGGCGATGCTTAATAAAACCTCTGATTTTGAGAGTTTGAGGCGAAGAAATCCCTACCAAAGCATGCAGCGAGATAACTGGTTCTTCAGGTACATTTTCCTGCTGGTTGTCCTCTTCTTCCTCCTCTAGTTCCTTAAGTGGTGGGGCTTCCTCCGATGAACTGTGATCAGTAGCATCTATTTGAAAGAATTTGGGCTCCTTGAATTTATGCCCGGGGGAGTATTTTTGATCATAGTAGTAACATAATCCTTGCTTTCTTCTTTCTGCCATTTCTGCAGGGGACACCTTTTGAACCTTGAGTGTTTGGGTAGTGCTTTGAGCCTGTGGGGGGCGACCCTTGGTGGTGAAATTTGGGCAATTGGAATGGGCCGCTAATGCATGTTATACTTCACGAGCTATCCTGCAAGCCTGTATCCATGAGCTAGCGTGGTGTAGTCAGACGTGGGGTTGTATGGCTTCTTTAAGACCACTGACAAAACATTCCATGTATAACTCATCTTGTAAACCTCTATTGCGGAAAGCTAAGGCTTCAAAGGCTGTAATATATTCATCCATTGTTCCTGTCTGTCGAAGCTTAGTGAGACGACCCAAAAAGGCAGATTCATGGTCAAAGCGATCCATAAGAACTTTTTTGAATGTCTCCCAAGTCAAGGGCCTTCCATAGCAACATTGATGCCATTGCCACCATTGCCATCTTTCATTGTCCAAGTACATGATACCCACACTAAGTTGAGTGGCATTATCCTAGATGTAATTCAGATTGAAATATTGCTCCATTTGTGTTATCCATGCGGCCAGGTGAGAGCCATCAAATTTATACATGTCCAGCTTGGGTGGTCGCGGATGGGATTGTTGGTGGGTGCCAAAGAGGTGAAGAGACTGGATAGACTCACCCTCACACTGTTCAGTGCCAATATATGCCTCCTCGCGTGCCTCCACCTTGCCCTTAGAGAGTGTAGCATTTAATTCCTTCAACTGTGACACTGCCTCTTTCAAGGCTGATTCAAGTTTGTCCATCCTCTTACTCGCCATTGCTTGAGCTCTAGTTTGTACCGTGCACTGAGGCAATGTACTTGAAATTTGGGATTGCATGATTTTTTTGGCACTAACAATTGAATGGTACCACCTTGCTCAGCTCATCATCCTAATTCTTATGTTAAGTCACCAATAAGCGCTCCGGGGGGGTCTCAGACTTTTTTTTTTTTGTTTACTCCAAATGGAGTTTTACTCCTTCCTTAGGAATATTGCAGTAGCCGAATCCCAGGAATGTCAATGCTACCAAAATTCCTACGAAAATCACACCTAGGTATAGGAACCCACACAACTACTAAGATCTGGATGGTGGATCTGATGGATCTGAGAGATCTGAACAACAGAACTAATTGATGTTGCAGATCTAATGGATCTGAGAGGTCTCAAAGGATGATCTAATAGATCATAATGGCAGAACTGATTGTTGCTGTGGCGACAAAAACCCCACTTGTGAGATCTAATCTGGCAAATATTATGTGTGATCTAGAGATAGATTAGGAAACTATGGTCTCTAGGAGTGTCAGGTGCTACAGATCACAATATACATAAAGATCTAATAGTAGTGCTCGGCCCAATTTTTCAAGGCACTAACCAAGGAGGATCAATTGTACCCTTAGCTGTATAACCTGACTACCTTATTGTATGTGCGAGTAATCTCTCTGAGTGCTGTTCTCGGTGTACTGTAGTAGCAAGACAACTGACGTTTTATCTATGGCGAGGTTACCAAGGGAGCTAAGGGGCTTTCGAATATACCCAGAGGGTTCTTGGAAGACAGTCCGTGCGTGGTTCTGTCTAATGCACTAGTACTCGAAGGGGTACCCACAGGGGTTAAAAGGGAGTCCAACAAGCGTGACCACCTCTTGTATTTCCTACGTGTATTCCTGCCAAAATCTGCATGTTTATGCGCTCAACGACAAATCTTGTGGTTTAAAGACGCCAAGGCACGTCTCTAGCCAAAAAAAAAAAAACTAAAAATTGGAGATCCCACTGGCCCTGGAAAGCACTCTGATACCACTTGTTATGCTCTTAACCTGCAAGACGATACCAGAATACCAAATATGCAAAGAAATATACCCAGAACATAGAACAATGAATAATAACAACAAGCATTTTATTATTTAGAAAGCAATGTTTACTTGCCTCTTCGAGGGGGCAACCTCCAATAGAGCTAAGCTCGATTACAAAATAAGACATGATGCTGCTTGAAGGGAGTCTCTATCCTTTATATAGGATTCATACATGCAATACCATGGGGAAATACCATGGTTCTTATTAATACCATCTATCTAATACCATGGCCCATTTACAAATAACTGTGGTCTCGTCATTAAATGCGGGTTAACCACTTACAATTATTAATATGGGCTTTATTGACACTCTACTTAACTATAACTATGACTCGATCTTATTACATAAATAACGAGGTTAGGGTGGGACCCTAACATACCCCCCCCCAATAAGAATAGACTTGTCCTCAAGGCTGAAGCTGTGGAAACTGCTGAAGAATAGTGTTGGTTCCTAGGTTGCATCTTTCAGAGAGGTGTCTTTCCACTTGACGAGGACTTCCTTGATCATGCGGCCATGTAGGTGCCGTTCTCGTATGTCTAGGACCTATTCAGGTTGGAGCTAGATTGACCCTTCTTCATCTAGTTCAGGTAGATTAGTTTGAATTCTGCAATTTTTCCCAATCACTTTGTTGAGGAATGAGACATGGAAAATTGGATGGATTTTTGCAGTGGGTCGCAAAGCTAGCTTGTAGGCAACTTCTCCAATGTGCTGAAGTACTTGATACGGTCCGTAGAATTTTGGAGATAGTTTCTGAAAACCCTTGTCTTTGAGTGATGTTTGCTTATATGGTTGCAGCCTCAAAAATACCTAATCCCATTCTTGAAATTGGCGTTCTGAGTGATGTTGATCTACCTGTTGTTTCATGCGGTTTTGGGCTTGATGAAGATTCTCTCGAAGATGGGCCAACATGGTTATGCGATTCTATAGGAGTTGATCCACTGCTTACACCTTCAAGCATCCCTTGATATAAGAAGTAGGGGAAGGAGGGAGTTGACCATAAATTGCTTCATATGGAGTCATTTTGGTGGTGGCATGATAGTTTTTGTTATACCACCATTCAGCTAGAGGTAACCATTGTGCCCAGAGATGTTGCTTTTCTGAAGTGAAACACCTAAGGTAGGTTTCTAGACATTTGTCGACTACTTCATTTTGACCATCAGTTTGTGCATGATAGAAAGTACTGAGTTGTAGTTGGGTACCTTGTAGCCAGAAGAGTTCTTTCCAAAAGTTACTAGTGAAGACCAGGTCACGATCAGACACAATGGAAGTGGGCATGCCATGCAATTTGAAGATCTAATCCATGAAATATTGAGCAACCAAAGTCAGTGTAAAAGGGTGTTGTAGGGCACAAAAATGAGCATACTTAGAAAGTCTGTCCATAACCACCATAATGACTGATTTGTTTCCTGACTTTGGCAGACCCGTAATGAAATCCATAGAAACCTTCGTCCATATTGATGTCGAGATGGGCAATGGCTGTAATGTACTTGGTGATTTGACTGTTTCTCCTTTGTGGCACTGACAGATGTTGCATTCAGCTACAAAAGTAAGAATGTCCTTTTTCATGCCTGTCCAAAAAATGATCTTCAAGTGCGAGCATACGTCTTTTGAAAGCTTGAATGTCCTGCAGTGGGAGATGAGTACAACTCTGCCAAAATGTGGCTTTTGAGGGTGCATGTTGGTGATATTACGACTCTGTCCTTGCAGCAAAGAATCTCATCCTACCACGAGTAGCCCTCTATGGAATTTGGATCCACCTACAATTGAGTAATGAGTTGGGAGATCCAAGGATGTGAAAACCATTCCTTGCGAGCCTCTTCAATCCATTCTAGAATGGGAAGGGAAATTGTGAGCAGGGTACTTTCCTCCTAAAATTGGTGGGATAATGCATCTGCTACAATATTTTCGTGCCCTTTCTTGTAAATTATATCATAATCATATCCGAGCATTTTGGCGAGCCATTTATTATTTTGTGGTGAGGATAGGCATTGCTCCAAAAAATATTTAAGGCTTTGATGGTCTGTGTGGATTTGGAAACGTCACCCCAATAAGTATGGCCACCAGGTATCTATTGCATGTAAGATGGCCATAATTTCCTTCTCATAGGTAGATTGTCCCAGATTCTTCCCACTTAGTTGTTGGATCATGAAGGCCAAGCGTCAGCCTTCCTACATTAAGACTGCCCCAATACCCGTACCTGAAGCATCACATTCAATGACAAAAGATTTGGTGAAGTTGGGTAGTGCTAAGACTAGAGTGGAACACATGGCATTTTTGAGAGCTGTAAAGGCCTGTCGTGCTTCATCATTCCATAGGAATGAATTTTTCTTGAGGAGTTGAGTGAGGGGCCTCGCAATGCGACCATAATTGCAGAAAAATTTGCAACAGTAGCCTGTGAGACCCAAAAATCCTCTCAGGCTCTTCAAGGTCTTAGGTTGAGGCTAATCCTACATTTCCTGGACATTTTTGGGGTCCACCTTGACACCTTCATGCCCCATAATGTGGCCTAAATACTCAACTTCTTCCATCCCAAAAGAACACTTGGAAATCTTGACAAATAATTTATGCTTGCAGAGTAGTTGCAAGAGTATATCTACATGCTGAAGATGTGCGGCCCAAGTGCGACTGTAGATGAGGATGTCATCAAAGAAAACAAGGACAAATTTTCTGAGATATGGTTTTAGTAGGTGGTTCATAAGTCTCTGAAAAGTGGATGGGGAATTACAAAGACCAAATGGCATGACCAAGAACTCATAATGGCATTCATGAGTTCATAAAGCAGTCTTTGGAATTTCGACTTCTTTCATGCGAATTTGGTGGTAGCCTGAGCGAAGATCAAGCTTAGTGAAGAATTGAGCCCCATTTAGTTCATCCAGAAAATCATCAATAACCTGGATGGGAAATTTATCTTTGACTGTCAACTTATTAAGGGCCCTGAAGTCCGGACACATACACCATTCCTCGTCTTTCTTGAGCACCATGACCACTAGTGATGAATAAGGACTAATGCTGGGATGAATGACGCCTGCTTCCAAAAGTTCCTTGATTATTTTTTCTATTTCATTCTTTTGGGTGAACAGATATCTATATGGGCAGACATTTCTTGGTTGGGCCCCTGGTACCAAAGTGATGCTATGATCATGTTCCCCTCTCGAGGGTGGATGTTCATGACGCTTGTCAAAGACTAGTAGATGGTTATTTAAGATCTGTTGCATCTCAAGATGAATCTGAAGAGAATTGAGTTCGAAGGCTTGGATGGCATTAAATTTATCTATAACTCCATGGTTCCCCTTTTTAAACAATTTTTCCATCTGATATGAGCTGATGATAGAGGGAGCTCCCTCGCCTGGAGTTCACGGACGGTATGTGTGTGGTTGTTCTACTTAAAGCTCATATATAACTCCTGGAAATCCATTGTGATTGGACCAATTGTGCGAAGCCATTCAGCACCTAGGACAATGTCGCATCCTCCCATGTGTATGGCAAACATGTGGGTCTTTAACTGATAATCCTCCATTTGAAGTTTGACATTTTCACAGCAACCTTCACATTTCGTTGTTCCCCCATCAACAATTTGGACCTGGAAGTTAGAAACTACTGATACAAAACAATGCACTGCTTCTGCGACTCTTTGATGGATAAAATTATGTGTACTTCCACTATCAATAAAGACTACTATTGGGCGATGCTTAATAAAACCTCTGATTTTGAGAGTTTGAGGCGAAGAAATCCCTACCAAAGCATGCAGCGAGATAACTGGTTCTTCAGGTACATTTTCCTGCTGGTTGTCCTCTTCTTCCTCCTCTAGTTCCTCAAGTGGTGGGGCTTCCTCCGATGAACTGTGATCAGTAGCATCTATTTGAAAGAATTTGGGCTCCTTGAATTTATGCCCGGGGGAGTATTTTTGATCATAGTAGTAACATAATCCTTGCTTTCTTCTTTCTGCCATTTCTGCAGGGGACACCTTTTGAACCTTGAGTGTTTGGGTAGTGCTTTGAGCCTGTGGGGGGCGACCCTTGGTGGTGAAATTTGGGCAATTGGAATGGGCCGCTAAGGCATGTTATACTTCACGAGCTATCCTGCAAGCCTGTATCCATGAGCTAGCGTGGTGTAGTCAGACGTGGGGTTGTATGGCTTCTTTAAGACCACTGACAAAACATTCCATGTATAACTCATCTTGTAAACCTCTATTGCGGAAAGCTAAGGCTTCAAAGGCTGTAATATATTCATCCATTGTTCCTGTCTGTCAAAGCTTAGTGAGACGACCCAAAAAGGCAGATTCATGGTCAAAGTGATCCATAAGAACTTTTTTGAATGTCTCCCAAGTCAAGGGCCTTCCATAGCAACATTGATGCCATTGCCACCGTTGCCATCTTTCATTGTCCAAGTACATGATACCCACACTAAGTTGAGTGGCATTATCCTAGATGTAATTCAGATTGAAATATTGCTCCATTTGTGTTATCCATGCGGCCAGGTGAGAGCCATCAAATTTATACATGTCCAGCTTGGGTGGTCGCGGATGGGATTGTTGGTGGGTGCCAAAGAGGTGAAGAGACTGGATAGACTCACCCTCACACTGTTCAGTGCCAATATATGCCTCCTCGCGTGCCTCCGCCTTGCCCTTAGAGAGTGTAGCATTTAATTCCTTCAACTGTGACACTGCCTCTTTCAAGGCTGATTCAAGTTTGTCCATCCTCTTACTCGCCATTGCTTGAGCTCTAGTTTGTACCGTGCACCGAGGCAATGTACTTGAAATTTGGGATTGCATGATTTTTTTGGCACTAACAATTGAATGGTACCACCTTGCTCAGCTCATCATCCTAATTCTTATGGTAAGTCACCAATAAGCGCTCCGGGGGGGTCTCAGACTTTTTTTTTTTTGTTTACTCCAAATGGAGTTTTACTCCTTCCTTAGGAATATTGCAGTAGCCGAATCCCAGGAATGTCAATGCTACCAAAATTCCTACGAAAATCACACCTAGGTATAGGAACCCACACAACTACTAAGATCTGGATGGTGGATCTGATGGATCTGAGAGATCTGAACAACAGAACTAATTGATGTTGCAGATCTAACGGATCTGAGAGATCTCAAAGGCTGATCTAATAGATCGTAATGGCTGAACTGATTGTTGCTGCGAAGACAAAAACCCCACTTGTGAGATCTAATCTGCCAAATATTATGTGTGATCTAGAGATAGATTAGGAAACTATGGTCTCTAGGAGTGTCAGGTGCTACAGATCGCAATATACATAAAGATCTAATAGTAGTGCTCGGCCCAATTTTTCAAGGCACTAACCAAGGAGGATCAATTGTACCCTTAGCTGTATAACCCGACTACCTTATTGTATGTGCGAGTAATCTCTCTGAGTGTTGTTCTCGGTGTACTGTAGTAGCAAGACAACTGACGTTTTATCTATGGCGAGGTTACCAAGGGAGCTAAGGGGCTTTCAAATATACCCAGAGGGTACTTGGAAGACACTCTGTGCGTGGTTCTGTCTAATGCACTAGTACTCGAAGGGGTACCCACAGGGGTTAAAAGGGAGTCCAACAAGCGTGACCACCTCTTGTATTTCCTACGTGCATTCCTCCCAAAATCTGCAGGTTTATGCGCTCAACGACAAATCTTGTGGTTTAAAGACGCCAAGGCACGTCTCTAGCCAAAAAAAAAAAACTAAAAATTGGAGATCCCACTGGCCCTGGAAAGCACTCTGATACCACTTGTTATGCTCTTAACCTGCAAGACGATACCAGAATACCAAATATGCAAAGAAATATACCCAGAACATAGAACAATGAGCAATAACAGCAAGCATTTTATTATTCAGAAAGCAATGTTCACTTGCCTCTTCGAGGGGCAACCTCCAATAGAGTTGAGCTCGATTACAAAATAAGACACAATAATCCTCAAAGGGAGTCTCTATCCTTATATAGGATTCATACATGCAATACCATGGGGCAATACCATTGTTCTTATTAATACCATCTATTTAATACCATGGCCCATTTGCATCTAATTGTGGTCCCGTCATTAAATGCAGGTTAACCACTTACAATTATTAATATGGGCTTTATTGACTCTTTACTTAACTATAACTATGACTAGATCTTATTACACAAATAAGGGGGTTAGGGTGGGACCATAACATGAGATCTGCATTACAGGAGGACAAATCTCGGATGTCTCTAAAACTTTGATGGGTAATTACAGTTATTAATAACAGTCTCAAGACTTCGCAAGTATCAGAAATTTTTTTCATGCATCTATGTTCTTCAAATGGGCATCATAGGATGAATCTTCTCGACCTCCTTACAGTCCTAATGATTACAATGTCAGCCTCCTCAATGATCACATTCTCGACCTACCAATATAGTGATCTTTGAAGTAGCCTTACAGTCTCAACATACTTTTGAAGAGGAGAATCTTGAAGTAACACTCTCTGTCTCAGCATGCATGTGGACACGGTCATGATATCCGTATATTGGTAATCATGATCTCAGTCATGATCTTGATGAAGATGTAGTTTCAAGGTTATGATATTGATGAAAACCTAGGTGCATATCTCATACATATAAATATCTAAGTATAGAGATCTTGTTTTCATGGTGAAGGTACTAGTAAAAAAGCAACACTAATCTTAGTGAAAGTGTAGCAATGATCTCAATGAAGGTGCAACAATGTTGCAACTGTAATGACCTCAATGATGTAATAAAGAAGACCTCCATTTAGCAGCAATGATGATGATGATCTCAATAGTGACAAAAAAGAGGATTGGTGTTTGGTCTTTGAGTCGTCTAAGTCTTGGTATTCGTCAATTGGAATCTTTATAAGAATAATTTTGTGCGGGTTTTCCTCTCAAAAGTTGAGAGGTTTTGGCCCTTGAAGAAAACCAACATATTGTGTTCTTATCTATTTTGTTTTCGTAACTAATTGATGAACTAAGAAGACACACTCTAATGATAACAAGAAGATATTGTGCTAATAAGAAAAAGTTAAAAATACCTCACAAATAGTCATCATGAAGAGAAGAATCTTATTAACTTGATTTGCCCTAGATTCTTTAACACCCCTTTCATCAAATCAGAACTTTTTATCAAATAATTTAACAGGGGTTATGGAAACTCCAATCCCTGAAAGACTGATCTACAAAGTGATGTCATGATGACATGATCATCTCCACGTGAATCCTTTTGAGTGGTGGCATGTGTCACCTAGATTTTCCTTATTAGGTCCCCATAATTGCCAAAACTGGCTATTACGTGTGCACTGTACAACCTTGTCATGCTGACATCATTTGTCATGTCTGCTCCTCAGGGACAATCACCTACTGCCATGTGTCTTCCTAGAGGAGAGAGAAAAGGTCTCTGAGTCCTTTGGTTTCGCAATGATTTCCTTTGTATTTCCCCTCCTCCTCAATTTTGGCACTTACAAAGGAATTAGAATTTTTAAGAGGTTACAAAACTCTGATCTATGAAGTTCAGTATAATCAACCCTCCAAAATTTTAGATCTGATGTGTTCTCTGCCTTTCCTTCTGACTACCTGCTGCAATATTCCATTTCGGGTCCACTTTTAAATAGACTTCCAAAGTCCCTTATGCTTTGTCCCCTGATATCCTGAAGTCCTGATATCGGGTTATGATAATCGGCTCCAAATTTCGACTCTTCCATTTTTGGCTTCCTTCTAAATTTCAGGTCCCAAAATTTGAGTTCTTCCTTTGATTTTGGCCACTAATACGTTGAGCCTTCTCCAAAATTGGGATCTCGATGGTCATCCCTCCTTTTTATCTTTTGGACTTAGGCTCTTTTCTCTCCCCTTTTTCCAACAAAAAATGCACTAGTCCTCCTCTACATCAAGGATGGAAAATAGGACCATATGGCATAAATATAAGATTGTATGATAGGTGAGAACAATCTAAGACTATCATCCTTCTCCTTCATAAACAACACTGATGCACCCCAAGGTGATACACTTGGCCTAATGTATCCCTTTTAAATAATTTACTTCAACTGAAACTTCAACTATACTAACCCTGGCATGCTCATTTTGTATGGTGCCTTTGATGCTGGTGCTACCCCTAGTACCAACTCAATAGAAAATTCCACTTCACTGTGAAGAGAAAAATCTAAAATATCTACTGGAAACACATCCTAAAACTGCTACAAGATTAGGTACCTATTCATAAATTTTTCATCCTCAACCTCCTTACCTTTATCACCATATATATACACTGCAAATAACACACATCATTCTCTGTGACTGCACTTTTCTTGCATAGTTGTCACCTTTCTAAATAATGTAGCTTTATTATTACCCCGCAAGATTCTTTGTTCTCCATTGTCACACAAGCATTCAATAGCTTTATCATATCAGTCCACCTTAGTCCCATGTTGATACAACCATTCCATGCCCAAAATATTATTATATTATCCCAACGACAGTACGTTCAAATGTGTTGAGGTAGGGATAGCATTCAACTCGAATGCACAAGCTCTTACCTAATGATGAACTCTCTTACTTGTACCTATAGCCAACTGCACTAACCAAGATTTTGCATGCACTTCTTTATTCAAGCCACACTTATCCACCAGGTCTTGTTCACTTGGTTTCCATTTACCTTTAACTTGTATTTCCCTTTCCAACCTTGATGAGACTTTGTCCTACGTTTTTCTTACTCATAACAATGCTTCAACTTACCAATGAATTCCTCAAGTGAGAAAGGCTTATCATACTCAATCCTATCTCTAAATTCTAATGGAAATCCATTGAAAAATCTCTAAAATTTGGCTTTTTCATCCCTAAGATATGGTACATACCTAAAAAATTCTAGGAACCTGGTCATATACTCCTCATTTATTACCAACCCCATATTTAGCTCATAAAATTCCTTAGCTTGGCTATTGTAGTACCACTTTGACAAATATTTCTTCCTGAAGAGTCTCTTCAATTCATGCCAACTCAAATCCTTTGTCTTGATGTCTCTAATCTGCTTCACATCTTCCCACCAGATGTCTACTTTCCCTTTGAAGCTGAAGATAAATATTATGGCCTTCATTTTTTCCATGTAATCATAAATCTCAAAGAACTTCTTCATCCCGAGTGACCATGCCTCTGCGTCCGCTGACATCTTCAAATACCCATCAAAGGTCGGTGGCTGGTCTTTATTGAACTCATCTAGGAAATACCCCCTGCCACTCCTCATATAAGGATGATAACAATCACGACCATCGTACCTATCATAATCAGAACTAGAATAGAACTTGTTTCCATCACCTCTCAAGTTTAGTGTATCCAAGAGCCTGCCATCTCTGATCGTGTCATCTCTATCTGACCTGTTTCCACCATGATACCTACTACCATATGCCCCATTATTCTTATCCTCCTACCCATGGCTAATCCTAAGGGGTCCTGTCTCTGCAATTCTGACAAACTCTAAAGGATTATTGCATTAACTTCTGCATGTTTCTCATGTGTTTGCAAGATTCTGTTATTATCTTCTTTGCAACTTCTTATTTTCTACTTACAACTTCTCAATGTGTCTGCTAAGTCACAAAATATCCCACCACCATGCTACTCATCTAATCCATAGGGAGAGTCTCGTGAAATATATTCTACCATATTTCTAGTCATCTTTGATCTTCTCTTCCTCCAAGTATACCATGTCAGCTTAAACCAAAACATAACATAATCAACATACCTTAGTACAGTGCAGGGGAGGATATCTCATCTGCAAGATCAACCAGATTAGTGCAATACTTGTATAAACATAATCATCACATTATATAAAAATCATCTCAACCATCATCCAGTTACTATGCATTACTATACCAATCACATACCATGGCCTCTTGCATGACAACTATAACCATGTCAATGTATGCATAATGACGTATAAACACTAACATGCATAACAAATGCATAACCAACATGCACTTGCAACAAATACATCGAACAACAATAACATTAACTTTCACATGGCGACAAAACTACAACCATTCGTACACAACAAGTATATAAACCACAAGCATCAAGAACACATATGAAAATGACATGTATGCATGACAAATGTATTCCTCCCATCTAGTCCAAGGGGTAAACCATGCTCTAATACTACTCTGTAAGACCCTCCTCCCACATTTACCTAAGTTAATCGATACACTAGGATAAACATGTGATGAAGAGTTACTATGATGTGATTCAGCTCCCCATTTATAGTTAAGGAAGCGGAATCGACAAAGCAAAGCTAATATGACCTTTCTCAGGAGCTACAGAACCTTCAGGAGATAATCGACCCTTCCATGTGCCCAACCCCTTAGACAACCTGTCATTTTGTTGAGCTAGACCCCTAGTCACTCCCATGACAAGTTGTGCATGCGACTAAGACCCTCCAGTCACTCCCACAACAAGGCATGCATGTGACTATGGCCTTTTTCAGGAAATTCTGAGCCAATGACCCCAAATCTTGTGCCACGTTTTCAGCGCAAGGTCTTAGGCCTCTACCCAAAACTTCATGGAACTTCTAGAAATGATAAATGATAATGAATTAAAGATACTAGTGCAAAAATTTATATAAGGACTTGACCTGACCCCTACTAGCCATGACAGACATTTCATCAAACCTATCACAAACATGTAATCTACGGGTCATAACCACATATCTAAGCATAGACATCTCATACTTATCTGAGAGTCATCAAGGAAAGTTTATGCCTTATCATAATAGCTACATTATCATCTATTAGATAATATAATCATTCACATTTGATGTAATAATCAAATCATGATGAGAGCCATAACCAAATTCTGTCATGAACCATGATTATAACCAAAAAAATAAAAATAATAGAACAATCATTAAAGCCACACATTAACAAGTAGGTTTACACATAAATCACAAAGGGAAAATATCTCTTATTAAAATATGCAAAAGCCAACCAAGATAGGGACTTCGATGTACCACCAAACCATAGATTTGGTTGAACCAAATATTTATTTTAGCTAATCACCCACGTGCCATATTCCAAGCATGAATGTGGGGCTCATAAAAAAACCATCCAGGGCTTCCTAGGGCTTTACAGTATATCCCACCAAGGTATTCCTAGGCCCAAAACCCTCATTAATATAACTAGGATTTACTGCAATCCTACCAGATCACTAGACCCTAAACAAATAATGATGCTTCTTCATCTTTGCACCTAAACCATGAGAAATTTGTCTGTCTCCACCTCTAGGATCTACCATATATATTGCAATTCACTGTTCAATGATTCCTAGGCCCAAAGAGGCTCCACCCTCTAGGATTTACCATATATACTTCCATTCACTGGTCGAGGATTCCTAGGAATAACTAGGGAATACAAAACCAGACTTTATCGTAATCTCACCTTCATCAGTCTAGGGATTCCTATACCTTGTGTTTCTCCCCTAAGACCATCCCACTCAATTTAAAAAAGAATCCATCAGTCCATTTCAACCAAAACAAAAGAACCCCATCACATCATGGCTATTCGAAAATGGAAAGGCAAGGCTGAAAACCACTATCAAGAGAACTAAAAAAACCAAAAAAACACATGCATGTACCATGCATGCCAAAAATAGCAAGGAAATCATACATGTAACTCGATAATTGCAAGTAATTCCACTGTAGCCACTAGATCCCACTCTTCCTTGCTTGATATTTGCTTCCCTTTCCTTTCTTGTCTTTCCTTTTTCTTCCTTCCTCCAATGTTAAAGTGCTCTGAAAATTCTTCAAGTGTCCAAGAGCATGAGAGAGTAGAAAGAATAGAGAGAGAGCTCCAAAAATGAACTGGCAAAAGGTTAAACTAACAAAAGGTTGTGAACTAATCCTCATAATAATTTTTATCAATAAGACCTCTATTTTCTTCAATTTCCATTATTTTCCTTCATTTCCCTCCTCACATGAAACCTATGACCTTTCACCTTCCTTTTCTCCTAATTTCCATTATTTTCATAAATAATATGCCAACTAATGCTACTTTTCCTTTCCTAATACTTTTTCATTTCCTTTTCCAATTTCCTTAACCATAATAAACCAAATGAACACCCACACCAGGATGTTTTTCCCAACATCCAGCTTGGAATATGTGTCCCATTACCTTAATTATTATTTTTCCTTTATTAACTTTATTACATGGAATTTTTTACTAGGTTTGTTACACTAGGGGAGTCGAAGACAATTTTAGAGGTTTATTATGTTCCATGTCTAAAACATAATTTGATAAGTGTTGGTCAATTAATGATAAAAGGATACAAAGTTATTTGTGAGGGACAATATCCTTTCGTATATGACAAGCCTCCAAGAAAGTAGTTTATAGAAAAGGTGAAAATGAGGAAGCACACATTGTTCCCTCTCATCATGAATTGAAAAAATCAGGTCAGGACTTTTAAGGTTGCATGTGTTGATCATTTTTAGTTATGACAACTTTGGTTTGGACATTTGCATTTTTTTGGTTTGAGATTATTGCAACATGAATAGGTGGTTAGAGGATTACCTCCCATCCAAGAACCCTATAGTACTAATGAGTGTTGTATCTTGGGAAAGAAACACTGTGAATGTTTTCTGAAAGGAGTTTCATACAGATAAAAGAATCCACTAGAGGTGGTTCATACAAAGTTGTATGGACCCATGCAGACACAGTCAATCGATTGAAGTTATTACTTGCTCATGTTTATTTCTAATTTCAATAGAAAAATGTGGATTTATTTTTTGAAGCAGAAGTCGAAGACTTTTGAAAAATTCAAAGAATTCAAAGCCCTAATAGAGAAATTAGAGTGATCTTCAAATCTAAGTATTGAGATCATATTTTCATGGAGAATATGATTTAAAGGAATTTCATTCTTACTAGAAACAACATGGAATTAGAAAGAAATTTGCAACGATGTTTACACCACAACGGAATGGAGTAGCAGAAAGAAAGAACATAACAACTATGAACATGAAAAGAAACATGTTAAAATGAAGAAATTTGTCAAATGAGTATTGGGTAGAAGTAGTTGCATGTGCAATTTATGTTATAAACAGATCTCCTACAAAAAGTGCAATGAATAAAGTTTAATAAAAAACATGGTTAGGTATGACTTGTAGTGTATCTCATTTTAGAGTGTTTGCATGCATAGCATATGTGCATATACCTAATGAGATAAGAGGCAAGCTACATGATAAAAGTGAAAAGTGTATATTTAGTGGGTATAGTGAGCACTAAAAAGCATATAAATTATATAATCCTCTCACCAAAAATACTAGAATAAACAAAGATGTGGTGTTCAAAGTATAAGAGTCATGGAATGGGAGTGTTGAAAAAAATGTTGATGCAAAAGTACCACTCATAGAAGAAGAATATGTAGTAAAAGATGATAGAAATGATCATAGGAAATGATGCTAATCAGAAACATGCCAACAAGGACTCCATGATATTTTGTATCATCAAGCAAGTCATCAAATCAAAATACTCCCAACTATCAGTCAAGTAATGAATCAAGTAATGGTAAGAGAAAAATGAGAAGTTTGAAGGATATTTATGATGATTTAGATATTATTTAAAAAATTTCATTATTGTCATTTCAACCCTCATCATTTGAAGAAGCTATCAAAGACGAGAATTGGGTGAAAGCTATGGATGAAGAAATATAATCTATATAAAACATGATACTTGGGATTTGGTTGAGTTACCTAAAGATAGAACTCTCCTTGGTGTGAAATGGATCTACAAGATGAAGTTGAATGAAAAAGGAGAGGTTGCTAGCTTTAAAGAAAGACATGTAGCAAATGGGTTATTACAAAAACCAAGAATAGACTTTGCAGAAGAAATTTCTCCAGTAGCCAAGTTGGATATGGTAATAGAAATCTTGGAAATAAAAATTCAGAATAAGTGGAAAGTGTATCAGATGGACATCAAATCAACCTTCTTAAATGGCTTCTCGAAGAGGAAATATATGTGCAAATCCTTGTAGGTTATGAAGTTGAAGGTCATGAAGACAAAGTTTATAGACTAAAGAAAGCACTCTATGGACTTAAGCAAGCTCGAAAAGAGTGGTGTAACAAAAATTATGCTTGTATGATTAGGAATGGATCTAGCAGAAGAAGCAGTGAACCAAACTTGTACACAAAGATAATCTACATGGGAAAATTTTGATTGTTTGTTTGTATGTAGATGATGTGACTTTTGCAGGTGATCTTGAACTAGATCAATTTAAATCAACAATGAAGAAAGAATTTGAAGTGACATATCTTGGTCTTCTCAAATATTTTCTTGGTATATAATTTGTGTAATAATAGATGAAGGCTCATGTGTATTCCAACTACAAGACCAGATATTATGCATGGAGTTAGTCTGATTTCTAGATTTTTGGAGCCACCAAAAGACTCATATTGGAGGATGGAAAAAGGATTTTGAGATACGTAGCAAGAACTAAAAATTGTGGAATATTATATGAAAGAACAAAAAATAAATATTTGTTTGGATATATTGACAATGCTTTTGTAGGAAGTTTGGGTTATAGGAAAATCACTTTTGGTTATGTGTTTCATCTTGCTTCAAGAGTAATCTTGTGGGCATATAAGAAGCATCCTATTGTGACACTTTCATTAGAAAAAGAAAAATATGTAGCAGGGACATCAAGAGCTTGTCAAGTAGTATGGTTACACAATGTTTTGGATGGATTTTAGTAGAAACAAGAAGGATCAATACCAATCTACTGTGACCATGCCTCAACCATTTCACTTTCAATTCATAATGTGTTCAATCAAAATAAAAAAAACATATAGATACAATATATCATTTTATAAGAGATCTTGTGAGCAATGGAGAAGTTTATTTAAAGCTTTGTAAGTCAAATGATCAGTTGGATGATATACTCACTAAGTCATTAGAAAAATATGTATTTGAGTTTCATAGAGGAAACTTAGGTGTTGTAAACCAAGTTGAGTCTTAGACCAACATACATGTTTAAGTTATGATGAGTCATGTTTTAGTTTGCTAGTCATCATTAAGGAGGATTGTTAAAAATAGGTAATCACTCCCACATGCAGACTAATCTAGACAAAGAGTCTAAGTTAGTTTGACTTTAGTCTAAATTTAGATTATTCAAGTTATGTGAGTTTGCATGAAGTAGTTATCCGAGTGAGCTTTAGTTAAGATGCTAGTTAGAAAGGATAAATACATCACATTGGGTCTGGTTCTAATCAATTAAGTTTTTGTCTAATAGAGTAATTGAGTAGAAACTCATGTGTTTTGTGTGAGTTGTGTTTTCCTCCTCTACCTTTCCATCAATTCCTTATAAAATTTGTAATAAATTTGAATTTTAATGCATATGAGCGAGATTGGTAGCTTAAGCATGCAGTGGGAACATCAATACAAGTTCATTAGGAGGGCTTAGGATGATCAGGTGCAATAGAGTGCACTAAAACTCAACTGAGATGACTTGAGATGGGGTGGTGTGTGGCAACATGTACCCAAATAGTTGGTTAGAATGATGGAGATGTTGATGCAGAGATATGCTAGCATGACCAAATGATGGGCATGGTGATTGGAACACATGCCTAACTAGTGGACCATGTTGAAATACAAAGAAAATGAGATACGTTATGTGATGGACGAACAACATGATGTGTCGGCTCACGAAGAAAAAAATAATGATGGTTGATGGAACACCAAGGGTCACACCCTTTGGATTTCCCTCAATTTGTATATAATTTGTGAGATGGAGGAGAGACAAATGGACATAATTGAAAAAGCAAAGGAATAACACACAACCACAAAACCACAATGAGATGAAGGTGGTCATATCATAGTAAGACGAAGGGAGAACTAAGCAAAGTTTGTGGATGTCTCTTGGGTTTCCGATTTCTCTCCAACTAGGATGGTTGCGAGTCGAACCAAAGCGTTTTCTTAGATGACCCAAAGTTGTTATTATGCACATGACCTGTGTCGTGTGGAGTTAGGTAACGGTGGCCAAAGGTGTTAATTTGGTGTTGTAATTTTCTTGTTTTTGATACCAGCTGGGTGACTTATATATTGATTTAGTGTTATATTGAGTTTTATATTCCAATACATAATATTTCTAAGATGTTTTAAAGTAGGTGCTTATTTTTGAGGTGTAGTATTGGTGAAGTATTGTCGAGGTGGTCGAGCCATCGGTGAGAAACATAATGGTACCACATGACTAGAGATCATGAGGCACCTAAAGCCATGTGTAGTCTTTATAGGAATGATAGGTGGTGTTAGCACCTAAATCTGCCTTAGGCTGAAGGAAGGCAAAAATTAGGGTAACCACAAACCACGCTCAGTCTGGTAGCTAGCCCTACCAGAGCAGGAGAGGGCTCTCTCCGAGTCACGCTCAGTGAATGGATAAGAAAAATGGTCTGAGATGACTTACAATGCAATATTTACCTTAGGCTAGTAAGTGAAAAGGGATTTTGAAAACAATTTTATGAATGACCGAGCTTCTGGGATGTATATGGGACTAGCGCTCAGCAAAGAATAGAGAATTGAATATGAAGGCACAGATTATTCTGTGAGGCAAGGTAGGCGGAAAGAGCAACAATTTCGGTTTAAGGTAACGTGGAATGGAAAGATTGCTAAAGAAAGTGAAAAGGGCATCGTCACATGAATCCTTTTCAACAGAAGAATAACACTGCACATGAAATTTTCCCACAGGTAGAGCAATATAAAATGAATTCTACCTAATCTTACTTAGAAACTTTCACTAAAATGAAAAGTGAATTGAATTATGAAACATAACAAGATACATATGGAACATAAGAACACATTTGCTACACTCACAACCACAAGAATCTCATGAAACAGAGCTGCTGCCTTTCATTAATTCTCTGTCAAAAATAAACAATGCAGAAACAAAGTTTCTTTCCCACAGTCTCCCAGAAGTTACAAGCCAACCAACCCTTTGCAAATAACTTGCATACAATATATAGAATGTGTGAGAAATATATAGAATGCCTACGGGTTGGTAAGTTACTCAAATCATTATGAAAAGGATATGGAGAGCTAACCATCAGCTACAGGTGCAACGCTCTCAAGCATGACATTTGGCTGGGGTGACCCTTTTCATTCTTTTTCCACTTGGATAGATGCCCATCTGGAGAGAAAACTCTTTAAATGCTGCCTTTGGTGCCAAAAAACTGAAGTGTAGATGACCGAGCCCACTCGGAGAAGTCGCGACCTGAAATTTCGCGAAACGGGAGCAAATTGGCAGTTTTTTCCTCTGTGCGTGGCGCCAAATTCTTTGTGCGTCGCGCCACTTTGGAGCCTATTTTGGGGCACTTGCAGGTGTCCAAAATGTGCCCAAGTGGGCTTGTTGGAAAGCCTGTCCTGTCTAATTTCTAACCCCACTATAATTTCCCACTTTGGTGCTCATTTGCCCCTCTAAATCTTCATTCTCCCAAGACTGCTTTCTGTGTGTTAAAAAAGTGGCAAAGAGGCCATTTTTGGGTGCTTTTTGACCTTTAGGAGACCCAGATCTTGTCAAAATTTGTTGCCCAGACACTAGTAGTCATAATTTTCGATGTTGAATTCAAATATGTAAGCTGTTCCTTGATTAGAGCCCTAGAATTTTAGCGCCACGCCAGTGGCACGGCGCACAGGGAGGAATTTCCTGTTTTTTGTCCAAAAAATTTGCCTATGACCAAAATTTGCCCAAACTTTTTGAAATTTGGGCTGGAAGTTATCCATGAAGTGCTATGTTGTTCCAAGGAAGCCTCAGCCAAGATTCGAAGCCGATCTTGCTCCTTTGCCTCCTTTGCCTCTTTTGTCGCTTTGCTCAATTTTGCCTTTAGGCTTCTAATTCTTGCTTTGGAGCTCATGTTTCGGGCCTGGTAGTGATGATTCATGTGCCTCAACATGTATTTCTCCCTGTTAGCCTTATCCAACCGCTGCTCCAAGTGAATGTTCACTTTCTCTAACACATACTCCCAATCCTCGTCTCTTTGCTCCATAGGTCTGCCTTATGCTGCCACGATGTGTTGCCAGTTTTCCTTGATCATTTGCAACTCTATCTTAGCTAGCCGATCCTCAAGTTGCTTGTTCCTCTACTCCACATATTGCACATTCCACTTGGCCCTTTCCAAGTCCAGGGATAAGTTCCCAATCACTAATTTCTACTCCTGAATGATCTCTTCCAGCTCAGCATTCGTAGGTTCTGCATCTGTCTCATCATCCTGGAGGAGAACAAACTTGGTCTCTTGCTCACCTGGTGGCCCTTCCTCCTACACTGGCTCCTTGCCCTTACCCTGCTCCTGTGGTGATGATGTCGGAAGCGAGGCCCCTTCCACCCCGGGGGAGATAACACTCGCTTTGCTGCTGCAAACAATGGTCTACTGCCCTTCTGGTATGTGATGTATACTGGCATGGTGATAGTCTCATGGTGCTCAAACTGATGTGAAGGACCCCCCACCTCATGCTCTACCTTTGAGACCACCAGTGGAGCGCTGAAGGAATCACGGGAGATGAAGTCCTCCCAAGCAATACCCTGCAATCCCAACTGATGGTCCACCAAAATCCGGATGAGAGCAAAATTATAGACACTGTTTAGCTGTTGTCAAGGGGTCTTGCACTGCATGAAGTTTTTCATCTTCTCAATGTTGTTGCAAATGAAAAATGGGAGGCTCATCATCCGAACCTGGGTGAAGTGCATGGGAAACCTGATGTGATATGCATAAAGGCGTGAAAACCTCCCGTCGCAACTAAAATACCTCATGATCAATCTCATGAGTGGGGCATACTCATCTCTCAAAAATCTGAATGGAAAAACTCTAGTGAGCTGGCTCAAGCAGCTGTTCTTGATGTAAGGCTCATAATGATGCCTCTCCACCTTCATTTTCTTATGCCACTATTCCCCAATGTTTGGTATTCCTGTTGCCACTGATATGGTTTCTGGTGTCAATGTGAAAGTGACCCCAGCCAGGACAGATTGACCTCCCTGTAGATGAAGTGCAAAAAGGCGGGCCAACTCATGATGGACTCTGACATTTTCCACCCTTTGACAAAATTCATAACATGCCAAGTGCTGGAAACAAGATATGGCAAGCGGGCATGCCTACAGCTCAGTGAGGGTGTTTGGCTCATCTCTAAGATGTCTGCCACTCCGGTGATGTCTCCTATGGGCCCTCTCTCCTGAAGATGTGTCACTGTGGGTCCCCTCCTCATACTCTGATGAATTTTCTGATGCCATTACTGCTATTTGTACTCGGAGTTTTATGCTGCCCTCTCAATACAATGAAACTAATAGATGCTCTGAAAATTCGTCACCAAGGGGACAATAAAACAGGGAGTGTTAGGAGGGGAATGATGAAAAGGGGAATAGGGGTTTAAAAGGATAAGTTTATTAGGGATTTGGGAGCGTTTTGGGTATGGTGTTTGATGGGGTAGGGTTTGGGTATTTTGAGCCATAGGAATAAAGGGAACGAATGGATATGATTACAGTGGAGCTAGGGTGATTATTAGGGGAAACTGCTGCAGGGGAATTAGCTGATAGAGGTAGGGTAGGAGCATAATTTAGAAATAATGTCACTGTAGAAAAACCCTAGCTTCTTGACCTTCTTTGTGTCATCTTTGCTTTACTTTTAAAAAACAAATTTACATTTGATTCATGGTCATTGAAATCACATTCCTCTTTAAGTTTAAATGCCAATGGTGAAGGTAGTTGGGCTACCTCTCCAACCTTGAGGGTTATTCACAAAAATTTTGGGCAATTTAGTACATTTTTGGGCTTATAAGTCTGTGCGCTGCGCGCTGGGTATGTGTCGCGCCAGTGGTGATTTTGTACTGTGGCCGGGCTCCCAGTGCGTCGCGCACCCTGAGTGCACCACGCCACCTCGTGTGTATGCCATGCACTGTAAAAGTTGCCCAAACTTGCTTGAAAAATAGGGGAGAGGTTTTTAGGGCAATTTTATGGTGGTTTCTTTAGGAAACATGATGGAATGGAGGTGGGAATGATGAGGAGTGAGGGGACAGGGGGAGGGGAGCAGAACCTTGGTGCTTATCATCACATTTTTGCAACCCCATTTCTCGTTTTTCTTGATGAATTTTTCATGGTCGATCTTGTGCTTTTCGGGTACCATTTAAATGTCTTATGCACACCAAATTATTGACAAATTTGAGAGAGGAGAGGTGTCAACAGGGCCTACCTCTTGATTTGCTAGCCTTCACCGAGAGTTGGAATGATTTTCACTGCTTTTATGCCCCTAGTTGTGTGCGTCGCGCCCTTGCAAACATTCCACTGCGGGCAGGTTGTCAGTGCGCGGTGCCCTCTGTGTGCGCCGTGCTCCCTGGTGTATGTGTCGCGCTCCTTGAAACCGGCTCTCACTCACTCGAATTCCTCAAACCTTGCTCTCTTACCTTAGCAATGTCTCTCCCAAGCTTGCAACATCACAAATGGCTTTGCTTTGGGCCACAACAAGTATATATAGGCTTGGGAGAGATGGGTTTGATTTTTTCTTCTTTGAAAACCCACTTTCTAATGTTTGTGTTATGCACTTTTTTCATTGACTTTAAAACACCTTGATTTTCATTTTTTCTTTGAAATGTTGGCTCAAATAATGAAATTTTCGAAATTTCTTTGTGGGGACTGTGTGACTAGGCATTTGGCCATGGAAAACATGACTACATCTCAAAATTTCAACTGGCGATTTTTTGGAAAATTTTGTCATAGTTGACCTTGTTTGACTTTTCTTCAAAACAAAGTTTTGAAGAAGAGTCGATGTCTCTTCAGGTGATGATGAAGTTTTCAGAACCATAGTTGTATAAGGTCTCCCTCTGGCCTGCATCTTGTTCTGGACATGTTTTTCAAAGACCACATTGATGATTTCCTAAACCCAAATATAAAAGATGACTTTGTCCTGTAATATGACCAGACCTTGTCTATCATGAATTTCAGTGATTATGGACTAGGACCTGACCCAGCAGGGGCCAGACATGAAGGAAAATTACTAGCATGACTTTCTTCGTTAGATCATGGCATGTCCCTAGCGAAATGCAGCTATGTGAATGGAGCGAGACACCTAAAATTGAAATGCACTTTGATCTCTGACGGAGCGCTGACCGAACCGACTCTAACATTGGCTCCAATGGAGGATGGTAGCTCCTTGGAGGTGCCAAGAACAGCAGATCTCTGGAGGAGATAGACAGTGCCTTTTGTCCATTGTGCTATGGAGTCATCATTTAGTAAACAGCACAGGACTCTGACTTATTTATACAACTGGAATAACCAAGAAATTGACTCAAACTTGACCTTGGAATAACTCCAAAATTGACTTTACAGATTGAAACCAAACTGAAATAAAAATGGTATTTACAATGACAGTGGAAGCAATGTTAATAGATCAACAGTGATACCACTTGAGCAGTCGACCATTGATCGGCCCTCCATGACGGTCTTCCCCGTTCATTTCCTTCAGAAGAAAGGCATTCTGACCCCTATATGCTGCGACCTTGAAAGGACATTTCCACAGATTTTCGAACTTTCCGTGCTTGCCTTTCTCTTCATTCCTTGCATCCCACTTCAGCACCACATCATCCAACTGAAATTTATCCGCTTTTGCTTTTCGGTCATAGATTTTCTTTATCTTTTCTTGCAACTTGGATGTGTTTTTGAAAACTTCTTCTCTTGTTTTCTGCAAGTGGATCATTTGATTCAGCCTTCTTTGCATGGGATCTTCCTCACTGCCGGCCTCCTGAAGAATTTTGACCACTGGGGCAGCAAGAGAAGTGGGAAATACTGAGTCCACTCCATAAACCAACTCAAACAGTGACACACCAATAGACTTTTTCTGGCTGATCTGATCTGCCCAAAGCGCATGGACCAACCTCTTGTTCCTGCCCTTCTTATTTATTTCCAGCAGCTTCTTGATGATGTTGACCAAAGATTTATTTGAAGATTCAACCAATCCATTGCTTTGCGGATGATAGGCAGTTGAATGACCCAAAATTATGTGATATTTATGACAAAATTCTACCATCCTTTTTTATTTGAAAGCTGTTGCATTATCAATGATTAATTTGTTTGGACAACCAAAGCGAGACAAGATGTTATTTTCAAGAAATGAAATGATTACCATGTCCGTCGCTTGTCTGGTAGGGGCTACCTCAATCCATTTTGTGAAATAATCCGTCGCTGTAAGGATCCACCTATGTTGTCCGGAAGAGGCGAGATGAATTTCCCCAATGAAATCCAACCCCCACTGCTGGAATGGAGCACTCACTTCAATAGGCTTAAGTGGTAAAGGCTATAATTTCTGTTTTCCTTCGAAAATTTGACACTTATGATAGCGCTTGACCATCTTATGTACATCAGTAGACAAAGTAGGCCAGTAGTACCCTACTCTCAAAATTTTGTTCGCTGTTGACTTCCAAAAAAGATGACCTCCACACTCTCCTCTGTGGAATCCTCCATGACTTTCTTTGCCTCCTCTTCCACCAGACAATTTAACAAAATGCCATCGGAATCTTTCCAATACAGTGCGGAATTCAAAATACAAAACTTAGCAGCCTTCAATTTGAGTGTTCTCGCTTTGTTTCTAGTCATGCCAGGCGGCGGTGATAGATTTTTCAGCACATATATTATATCAGAATACCATGGGGACAAAGCAAACATTTCGGATACCTGAATTGACGTTCCTTCCTCATTCTCATTGGACGTGGCAGAGATCAGATTTATGTCCAATGCATGAAAATTTGATTCAGCCATTAGCTTCGCAAACCCCTGCCCTTTGACCAGCTTTGTAGGTTTTATCTCCACTTCGTATTCTAGCAAGGTTGTGATCCATTTGCCTCTTCTCCCTTCTGGATCAGTCTGCACTAAAACATCTTTCACAGCAGTATTAGGAACATAGGCCAGAATGTGAGAATGTAGGATATACACCCGAAAATCCTTCAATGCTTTCACCAATGCCAGGGCTTGCTTCTGAATGATGTTGTACTTCAAAGATGCATCCCTTATAGCCCTGCTAAAGAATGCAATGGGTCTTTCATGATCACCTCTCTTCTGCAATAATACCGTTGCCATAGTGTGCTCAGACGCAAATGAAAACAATATGAAATCTTGAGTGTAGTCTGGGCTAACTAGAACTGGAGCTGAAGAAAGGGCCAATTTGACCAAGTTGAAAGATTTTACAGCCTCCTTTGTCCATTTCACTTGGCTGTCCTTCTTGAGCATGTTTGTCCTTTCTCTCAAGTGTTCTACAAGATTAGGCACAAAGCGACGCAGAAAATTCATCTTACCATTGAATGATTTTATCTCCTTTTTTTTCCTAGGCAGATTGATTTGTTGTATTGCTTGCACACGGGCTGGGTCTATATGAATGCCATCCTTTGAAATGATGTGCCCAAGTAATTTTCCTTCCTCCATGGCGAACAAGCTCTTCTTAGGATTCAGCGATAGACCATATTTCTTGCATTTTTGAAAGACAATTTTTAGGTGATGCATGTGTTCTTCATCAGACTTTGAAAACACCGTCAAATCATCCAAGTAGACCACCAAAAACACATCCTTCTCATTCGCAAACGTCAAGTCCATTGCCCGCTGAAATGTGCCACCTGCATTCTTTAAACCGAATGGCATTTTGGCATAGTGAAAGGTTCCCCATGGAGTGGTGAATGATGTCTTGTCTCTATCATCTTCATGGATGGAAATTTGGTTATATCTGGAATAACCATCAAGCAGCGACATACGAGATGCCCCCACTACTCGCTGAAGTATATGGTCCATCTTGGGCCGCAGATAGTTGTCCTTCAATGAGACCTTATTTAGATTTTTGAAATCGATGCATAGGCGGATCTCACCGGTCTTCTTACATACAGGCACTAAGTTAGATATCCAATCTGAAAATCTGATAGGCATAATGATACCTGACTTGTACAACCTATTTACCTCTTTTTCGATGGATGGCAGCAACTTTGGATTTATCCTTCTCAGCTTTTGTCTAAATGGTTTTTGGTTGGGCTTGATGGGTATTGTGTGTTGAATGATATTCGTATCATAGGTCTTTAAATCAAAATAATCCCAAGCAAACACATCTGAAAATGAAGCCATCAAACTGATATATTTGTCCTTGATCTTTGGTGGTAATGCTTTGGACAATTTTACAACTTTGGATTGGCAGTTGTACCGATGTTGACCTCTTCTACACCCTTCTCTGTTAGCTGCAATGTTGGCTTGCGGGCTACATCATCCTGATCAAAAAGTTCTTCTAGAGGTATCAAGCCTTTAGGAATGATGTTACTCTTCAGTTGTAATACATCCATTTTATTGATCTGCACTTCATCTGTACCATTCCCTTTGTCCTCATCATTTTCCACATCGATTGAGGTTTCTTTGAACTTGCCTATGTTGAGCAGAAAATCTTTAATCTCCTCATCATCTTCAAACACTTGCCAATATCGCCGATTGTCTGGAATGGTTGGACGGTGCTTGACATAGATTTCAAATTTATTTCTAGAGTTCATGGGGATCTTCAAGCTGCTCGTTGCCTTGGTAAGAGCATCAGCAATACTATTTTGTATTCGAGGCACACATGTCAAGGTGTATTCTGAAAATAGTTTCAAGATGTCTAAAAATACATTACGATAGGCCCGTATCCTAGGATGTTTTGCTTGATACTCACCTTTGACCTGTTTTATCACCAACTCGGAGTCACCATATACCGAAATCCTCTTTGCATTCAGCTTTCTAAGAGTCTCCAGGCCAGCAATCAGAGCTTCATACTCGGCTTCATTATTTGAACATTCAAAGGCCAGCTTGTAAGAGCAAACTCACACGCTGTTAGGCACTTTGTTTGGGGCGGAGAAAGGACTGCGTACCCAAATACCAATACCAGCGCCATCATTCCCTACTGCTCCATCAAAATCCATGGTCCACAAGCCTTCTTCATCTTCTTGCAAGTGCTAAAAAGTTGTTTGTTGTGCCTTGTCTGCTTGCTGTCCATCATTTTCAGCTGATTGCCCAATCTTTTGCTGCTTTTCTTGTCCTTCTTTCTTCAAGATTTCTCTGAAATTTTCTGTTATTTCTAGAATGTCGTCTGCTTCTACTATCTGACTATCTATCTCATTTAAACTATCTGAAAACAAAACAAAAGACTCTAAATCTGTATGTACATAGTTAATAGGATGATTTATCGGTTTCTCCTTGCTTGTGATCATATATTTAATCTTTTGTTCCTGGTATAACTTCCTCATTTGTCCAAACACTGGGATTGTTGCATAGGAGAAATCCAGCTGTAGTGTCCCTTTCAATTTTGCTACCCAAGACCTGGAAAGAAGCATGCCAAACCTTGGAGGAATATCTGCTACCACCACATCCATCAGAAAATTTTCCATAGGAAGCTGATTCAAACTCACAACCAAGTCTTTGATGAGTCCTATACATCTTACTCTATTGGAATCGAATGAATATAGATCATGATATTTCCAGGTGATGTCCAGACCAAGCTTATCCATGATAGCCTTGGGCATGAGATTGTGAGAAGCTCCGGAATCGAACATGGCGTTGTGTAACACAAAATCATGAAATCGTAAACTGATATAGAAGGGTGGCACATTGCTATCGGGAGACTCACCATTCATTGCTGGCCCAAAAATCATTTCAGGCTGATCATCTTCTACATTTACCATGTCAGACATTGGGTCCAAATTCAACATTTTAGAAATTTGTCCTCTATAACTGATGTTCTTCATTATTTCAATCAAAGGGATGGATACCTTTAGCTTAGAAATCTCATTCTCTAGGCTGAAAGCTGATTTTTTTCTACCTCTTTGACTGGGATCTATTTTCTTTCCTTTTCTTTTGATGTGGCTAGTTTTTTGATTGTTCTGCTAATTTTGATTTGCTGCTCTCGGGACCAACCGCCTCCTTTCCCTTTCTTTGTGTAGTTGATGGATCATTCTTTGTTGTTTCACCCTCCTTCTTTTTCTGAATTGGTTTGGCCAATACATCTCTGTTTCTAAGGGAATATCGTTGCTGTTGTGCGGACAAAGCATTCATATACCCCCTTTGATATTCTTCTGATTCTTTCTCCAACACAGTGTCACTAGCTAGAATAAAATTAGTGTCTTGGTGTGTAGTTGAATTTACTGGTGATATAAGTAGGCAGCTCATCTGGAGTAAAAATATGGTTTTCCTCGCCTATTACATTCCTGTCCTCATCTGACTCCAGTCCATGCACAAAATTCTGCTGCAAAGGTGTTTTTACCAGCTGTTGTGCTGTTTGCTCTTGAGTTTGCTGATCTCTTTGTCTTATTCTATATTGTGGCTGTTGTTGGCCACGAAAGTTAGGATTCCTAACTTGTGGCTCTGGCTTATCAATTTTTACTCTTTCAGGCATCTGCTCTACCTTTTTGAGAAGCTAATCCATTGAAGAAGATTCTTCTTTCACTGTGGTTTTCTTCTCTTCTTTCGCTCTAGCTCTTTTGGACAGTAGATTTGGCTCAACGCTGACCGCAATTTTCTACATGTCTTCCATTTTAGCCGGTTCTCTCTCTCTTAATTGGTACGCCATGTCAGCATCAAAACCATCTGGAAACTTCATCATCGCTAGTCCCACAGTGGCTTTAGATGGTCTAGAATTTTGTTGTAGACTGCATTAAATCTAACACAATAATCTTGGACCGACTCACCAACATTCTGTTTGATTTGCTCGTATTCGGCCAGAATTTGAAGGGGATTCTTTTCACTTCCCACTGGTTCAAAAATTGTCTTTGTAGCTCAACTAAGGTAGTGATACTTATAGCCGTCAAACCTCTGAACCATTTCCTCACATCACCTGCAAAAGTTTGTACAAAGAGCCTCATTGCCACGTTCCCCGCATCGATCTCATGAAGTTCATAGAAGTATGCGATTTTGTCCACATGTTGCTGAGCAGTAATGCTGTTAGGAGTGCCATCAAAAAATGGGATTTTACTTTGATAATCATTTGGCATGTAATCTAGGACTTGGGGCAGAAGAAGGGGTGCGAAACGGGCGGCCATCATTCTCGGTGGATTTGGCCTTGGAGGTGTTGGAGGAGTGTGCACAGTTTGCAAGGGGCTTGCACTTAGAGTTTGGGGCTATGTTGCAATGTAATTATCAATTAGTCTATTGGCTCTTTCTGTTTCAAGGTCTACAAGAAATTGCGGATTGGGGACGGTATAATCGAAAGCCCTTTCGGATTTAGATTCAAACAGTGATATCTCAAATCATTCGTCAAACTCAAGCTCTTTAAGATACTCAAAAATATCAGGACATGAATGGGATTTGAACACGGGAGTTATGGTGCTTTCTTGACGAAGGAGTCCTGGAATCAAATTGGGGTTTTCGTAAATATGAGGAGGGTTCGGGTCTAGATTCGCTCTGGTATCTCATCTCGAAGCCAGCGTGCTATTGGGAGAAATTACGGGACACAACCAACTTACTCAGCCTTTCCAATCCTAAGCTCATCATCCGGAAGGGGATTTGATTTTCAACTTGTTCCCCAGTATGGTTGCCACTATGTTAGCACCTAAATTTGCCTCAGGCTGTAGGAAGGCAAAAATTAGGGTAACCACAAACCACGCTCAGTCTGGTAGCTAGCCCTACCAGAGCAGGAGAGGGCTCTCTCCGAGTCACGCTCAGTGAATGGATAAGAAAAATGGTCTGAGATGACTTACAATGCAATATTTACCTTAGGCTAGTAAGTGAAAAGGGATTTTGAAAACAATTTTATGAATGACCGAGCTTCTGGGATGTATATGGGACTGGCACTCAGCAAAGAACAGAGAATTGAATATGAAGGCACAAATTATTCCATGAGGCAAGGTAGGTAGAAAGAGCAGCAATTTCGGTTTAAGGTAATGTAGAATGGAAAGATTGCTGAATAAAGTGAAAAGGGAATCGTCGCATGAATCCTTTTCAACAGAAGAATAACACTGCACATGAAATTTTCCCACAGGCAGAGCAATATAAATTAAATTCTACCTAATCTCACTTAGAAAATTTCACTGAAATGAAACGTGAATTGAATTATGAAACGTAAAAAGATACATATGGAACATAAGAACACATTTTCTACACTCACAACCACAAGAATCTCATGAAACAGAGCTGCTTCCTTTCATTAATTCTGTGTCAAAAATACATAGTGCAAAAAGAGAGTTTCTTTCCCACAGTCTCCCAGAAGTTACAAGCCAGCCAACCCTTTGAAAAATACCTCGCATACAATATATAGAATGTGTGAGGAAGAGATATAATTCACAGGGGTTGGTAAGTTACTCAAATCATTATGAAAATGAGATGGAGAGCCAACCATCAGCTACAGGTGCAGCGTTCTCAAGCATGACAATTGGCTGGGGTGACCCTTTGCATTCTTTTGCCACTTGGATAGATGCCCATCTGGAGAGAAAACTCTTTAAATGTTGCCTTTGGTGCCAAAAAACTGAAGTGTAGATGACCGGGCCCACTTAGAGAAGTCGCGACCCAAAATTTCGCGAAACGGAAGCAAATTGGTAGTTTTTTCCTCTGTGCACCGCGCCAAATTCTCTGTGTGTCACGCCACTTTGGAGCCTATTTTGGGGAACTTTCACGTGTCGAAAATGTGCCCAAGTTGGCTTGTTAGTAATCCTGTCTTGTTTACTTTCTAACTCCACTGGAATTTCCCAATTTGGTGCTCATTTTCCCCTCCAAATCTTCATTCTCCCAATATTTCTTTCTGTGTGTCAAAAAAGTGGAAGAGAAGCCATTGTTGGGTGTTTTTTGACCTTTAGGAGATCCAGATCTTGTCAAAATTTGTTGCCCGGACACTAGTACTCGTAATTTTCGATGCTGAATCCAAATATGCAAGTTGTTCCTCGATTAGAGCCCTAGAATTTTAGCGTCACGCCAGTGGCGCAGCACACAGGGAGGAATTTCCTGTTTTTTGTCCAAAAAAATTTCCTGTGACCAAAATTTGGGCTAGAAGTTCTCTATGAAGTGCTATGTTGTGCCAAGGAAGCCTCAGCCAAGATTCGAAGTCGATCTTGCTCCTTTGCCTCCTTTACCTCCTTTGCCTCTTTTGTCGCTTTGCTCAATTTTGCCTTTAGGCTTCTGATTCTTGCTTTGGAGCTCATGTTTCGGGCTTGGTAGTGATGAGTCATGCGCCTCAGCATGTCTTTCTCCCTGTTAGACTTATCCAACTGCTGCTCCAAGTGAACGTTCACTTTCTCTAACACATACTCCCTGTCCTTGTCTCTTTGCTCCATAGGTCTGCCTTGTGCTACCAGGATGTGTCGCCAGTTTTCCTTGATCATTTGCAACTCTATCTCAGATAGCCGATCCTCAAGTTGCTTGTTCCTATGCTATAGATACCGCACGTTTCATTTGGCCCTTTCCAAGTCCTGGGATAAGTTCTCAATCACTAATTGCTGCTCCTGAATGATCTCCCCCAGCTTAGCATTCGTAGGTTCTGCATCTGTCTCATCATCCTAGAGGAGAACAAACTCGGTCTCTTGCTCACCTGATGGCCCTTCCTCCTGCACTAGCTCCTTGCCCTTACCCTGCTCCTGTGGTGCTGATGTCAGAAGCGAGGCCCCTTCCACCCCGGGTGGAGATAACACTCGCTTTGCTGCTGCAAACAATGGTCTACTGCCCTTCTGGTATGTGATGTATACTGGCATGGTGGCAGTCTCATGGTGCTCAAACTGATGTGAAGGACCCCCCACCTCATGCTCTGCCTCTGATACCACTGGTGGAGCACTGAAGAAATCACGGGAGATGAAGTCCTCCCAAGCAATACCCTGTTGGGGGGAAAATTATCTAATGCAGAATGCCTCTATCCCACTCTGAAGGTGATAGTACTCCAGCAACAACTGAATGCAAAGCTATTCAAAGTTTCTTCTTTATGAGATGAGAGAGGGAAGAAAAGGATGATCTACTAACCGTTATCTTGCGCTAATAGTCGATCCAGTCTTCACTCCTTGCCGCTTGCTCCTAGCTCCTTGCCCTTTCACCGGCCCAGCTACACATAGATCCTGTAAAAGCACAAGAAAAGGAAACTACAAGAAGCATACATCCATAATCGATTATAGGATTAGCATAAATCAAATATACAAGCATCTATTCATCATAAAGACACATGCATATAGAAGAACCTCAAATACTTTATTGATAATAGAAGTAAAGTTCTGAGAGAGTTACAACCACAATGGGCCCAATCCAGCAACACCTCCCAGCTGAAAGAAATCTCCTCTTCACCTCCTTCAAGCAAAACACCCAATAGCTCTATACACAAACCAACAACACTTCCTTACTTGCACAAAATTCCAGCCTCCTTAGACCTCATGAGAGAGCTCTATATATAGGGTTTTGGAGAAAGGATGAGTCATCTTGAGACTGGCCTGAAGCTGACTTGTGTCCTCTCCCACTTTAGTTAATCTTCAGTTCTTGAGTCCACTTGGAGAATCTTGCTTCCACTTGGAGATCAAGACCCTCTTACTCATCACTAGGCGAATTCCTTGACCCAAGTGTCAGTTTGGAAGCTTCCTGGGCAGTTGACACCTTGCAGAATGACTGTGCCACTTGGCCAATCTCGCCCAGCGCAGGTAGCCTTCATCAGTTTTGACCTTCAGCGCAGGTACAAGGAGGAGCAGTTGACATTCAGCACAGATGCTCAGTGGAGCAGCTGACATGATCCAGAAATAGCCTGTTTCTGAGTGTTTTCAGGTGGAGAACTGATTTTCAGTGCTGTGGTTTGCAGACCTTGTTCCTCTAAGGGTAAGAACAACATGTTTAGGGACTTTGGATCCCTCAGATTATTGACATTTCATGCTCCATGCTGCTAGGCACAAAAATGTCTATAACAGTTGCCCCCTAAAGTATGAGGTCGTTTATCGGGTGAAATGCTTTATTAGGAGGATCCGAAGTTCATTCAATCGGCTGAGAGGTGCCCTGCAATAAAATACAATACAATACATTATTTTTCATTCTTCTTTCATGATCTAGCTAAGGCGGGAATTCCCATGCTCAGCTTTATAAATTCATTTTGGTACATATAACAGACGACCGTCTGATGATAGACTGATAATTCTCTGCTGAAATTATCATCCTTTGAGTAGGATGATCATCTGCTGCAACAATGTACATATCAAATGTCTTTATATTTCCTGAATATATATCGCAACCCGGATGGATGAAACTAGATCCAGCGTCTTCAATCTCGTTCGATCTTCACTCTAAGTACAAGTCGATCCATGTGAGAATTGCGTTGAAGTGGAACCTGGAAAGACATCGCTTGATTACCGGTCAATAAGGTAAACCGTTAACAAGCGCGAGAGGAGTCACCAATAATGACAATGACCCTCAAGGTACGGCAGTACAATTCACGTGGTGTGAATAAAGGACTTGGCGTCAAACACCACGCAAAATCTTCTGGTCGAAGGTCATTGATGTATACCTGTCGCCGGAAGTGAGAAACTTGCCATTGAGGCATGCAAGCTTCAAAGTACTGGGGGGTTGTTCCTAGATCAACTTCTTGGATAATGAGCTGAAGTCGACAAGAAGCGATCCATCAAAGGAGGGCTTTAATGAATCCCACATCAGTGACACGGAACGGAGCTAATGACTTTAGTGGAGGTGAAAACAAACTGTGAGATATGATTCAGGGTGGCGATCATGGGTGGATGAAGGATAATGTATGGCAGTGGATGGGACACGGTTGACTCTTTCTGAACACATCTCTTGAACATATAACGACACTAATGTGATGGATCGGTAGCATTACCCAAATACGGATGGTTTGGCGAGGACCATGGTGATGAGACCGGTGAATGAAACAACCCAACCCGATGTGGTACGGAGGACAAAGTGTCATGTTCAAGAGCGACTTGCTACCATCAAAGCTTTGAGGTTCTCCCAATTTTTCCCCAGTCATTTCTGACCAGTACCTCTTTATTTTTGTCAAGCTTGAGGAGGATAACATATGCTTGTTCTATAACCTGCCCTTCGGGCAAGCCCATCGCTATGTTTTAACGAGCCTAGCGATAGGGAAACTCGTTCTCGTCTAAAGACAAGTTTGTCGCTATTTAATCATTTTAACGAGTCTAGCGACAAAGACAACTCGGTCCTTTTCATTTTTAGAGAGTCTGAAAAGGTACAGAAAGTTAACTCCACAATTCCTTTTTCGTCATCTAATCCCTTGAGTCCGAAAAAGTATAAAACAATACAAAAGGGATGAGTTTTCGATTACTTTAACGAGCCGAATAAAACAAGCGCTCGACCTTTTTGTGCAATAATCCCTCAAGTCCAAAAAGATTAAAATCTAGAGGAGGGATAGCTCTTCCGGTCCTTTTAACGAGCTGGAAGGCCAAAACTCGGAAAATTTTCATATTTTACGAGTGAGATGAAAAGAGCTCAAAGAAGACTCGTCTTTTGAGGAACGAGTGATAAACAGGGATAGCAGCAGATTCCAGGTGCAGGTTGGAATTTTCCAATCACGGCAGTGTCACAAGGATGGCTAAGTGGAATCACTCTTCGCAGTTGTTCCTCAAAATGGGTAAACAATCATATGGAGGTGAACGATAGGCCAAATGGAATGGAGGTGGCGGGTGCAAACACGACCAAGGCTTTTATGGCTAATAAATTTACGATCACAATGGTTATTTACCAGAATAGGTTCTTTTTTTAGATAAAAATGAGCTTAAACTCTGGAGGAAACATTGCTCACTGCTTTTATTTATTTTTTAACGAGCATGAAGACCGTGTTAAAACTGCTCGGATCTTGCGTTTATTTTTTAACGAGCATGAACTTTATGCTAAAACTGCTCGATATACCAGTCATAGGATAAGAAATGTCTTCCTGCAAGATTCCAATTTTTATAGAGCTTGCACCTCACATAAGCTATGCTCTAAATTTGGAAATTTTTGACCTTTGCCCCTCATCTTTGCATGCCCCCAGGTATAAAATACAATTTCAAGGCTGCCCCTACTTATCCGATAAAACATTTGTTTTAAAGGGTGAGGCTTGCCTCTTTCTGGTTACCCAAAGAATGGTTTTATTTGCTGCCGCAAATGAAACTCTTTATTCGGCGATGTCTATCATTAGGTTACTCAAAGATGGTTACTACTTGTTGCAGCAAAGGAATCCCCTTCTTTGGAGGCTGCCCCTACTTATCCTCTAAAACATTAGTTTTAATGGGTGAGGCTTGCCTTTTACCCAAAGATGGTTACCATTTGCTGCCGCAATAGAATCTCTTTCCTTGGTAGCCTACCTATTTAGACAAAGTTGAATGACCTTTGTCAGACAAGTAACCTTATCAAAAGAATCCTATTCTAGAACAACCCCTCTTCCATCCACGGACGGGGTACGGACTAGTCATATTCTTTCGCGGAAATTCTACTTTATACCCAAGGTTTCCTCTGCCCGAAGTAGACCAGGATGCATGCCCCCTGGGTTCCAGTTCTATCTTTCGAATCACTCGCATTCATCGGGAATGGGAACTGGAGGTGGAGACATTTCTTGGGTGAATAGACCATTGAGGATTGGTATTTGACTATTTGCGATGCGTGATCCCGGAAATGAAAGTTGGTCTACGAGCTTGACCACCCTTCCTTCGTGTGGAAAACACATTACTCTAAAGAGTGAGGAGACTATAGCTCCCATGCAATATATATAGTCACGTCCAAGGAGTAGTTTATAATCCAAGGGTCCTTGAATAACCATCACGTTTAAATTAACAGTGTTCCCTTTCAATGTAACAGGCACATTGGGGAGGATCCCTAACGGTCGACTGGTTCCTTTATCAAAGCCTGAGAGATTTCTTATCTCAGGCAAAAGCGCCGGGGAACCCAGTGCTTTCCAAGCAACAGAGGAAAGGATACTCACAGATGCCCCTTCATCAATGATAGTTCCAGCCATCACCATTCTATAAATTTGGACTATGATTCTGAATGGTATACTGGCTGGTAACCGGGGTCTGCCCAGTTGGTTCCAATCAAAGGACACAACCAGGTTGCTTGGTGGTGGGACTGAATACACGGCCGGATATGATCCTGACGATGTTCCTTCCTGCGATAAAGGAATGGGCGCATTGCCCTGATGCTCATCAGAATCTGTGCTGATGAAAAGAATCTGGATGGTGTCATCCTTATTCTCTTCAGTGAGGGTGTCATTCGAAGATGAATCTTCAGTGACGGTGTCATTTGAGGATGAAACCTCTGAAGGAAGAACCGGGTCAACTGCCGTATTGACCTTTAGACTTTCGTCTGGTCTGGATTCAGTAGGTTCATTTTCAATGACTGACGCTTCAGCTGACCACTTGAGCGGGCCAGCTGTATTTTCAACCAACGAAGGACTTGGCACGAGTTTTTTGTATCCAGGAGGAAGTCTCAACGGTGAAACCGGACGATCTTCCAAAACTCTCTTCGCTTCGTCTAAGAAGGGACAACGGTGGATGGCGTGACCGCCTTCACACAGTTTGCAGGGGGATCTTGCTCCCCCTCTTTGTCTTGAACCTTCACTTTCGCTGGTTGACGGTAAGCAATCAACATGGCTACCAGAGGTTGATGCTCCCGAATTATGCAGACGAGGGGACCAGTCCCTTAGTATCCGGGGAATACAGGGACAATCTCTATGGAAGTGGTCTCCTCTACATATGACACATGGCGATTTAGGCCCGGTCAGTGCTGTGTGTGGGTTTTTGTCAGATGTCTTTTGCTTGCCCCCAGTCGCCTTAGGCTCCTTCTTCTTCTTTTCTTTCCTCTTCTTTTCCTTCTTCTCCATGGGAGCTTGGCTTTTGCCAGCTTTACCTTTTGAAGATGAAGGATCGGAGGAAGGGTTAGAGGAAGTAGAAGGCTGGTGGGATGCTCTAGACTCATCTAACTGTTGACTCGACTGCTCAGGAACCATGGTGTTCTAAACTACACTAGTTGAGAATAGCCAAATAGGCAGGCCAATTGTCAGTCCTGGAAGCGACAATGTGGCCATGTGGGGCGCACCAACTTCTCCCCAAGAGGAGAAAGGACTAGGATTTCCATCATGTGGAGTTCCTTGGTTGGGGCGTTCCATGTTCTCAACTTAAGATCAACGCGGGAATAGGAGGTGATTATGTTCCGTTTAAAATAAATTTTATAACGACGCTTAGACACAACTTGCTTTTTCACTTTTTAAGAGTCGAGAAAAAGCTAAAGATGACTCTAGTCTCCTTCGATGTTTTAACGAGCCCGAAGTGACAAATGCTTGGATGGACTTTTTCAGTTATAGAGTTTGAAAAAGGCCAAAAGAAACTGCTCTGGAGTTCTAGGCAGAGGGTGTGCCAAACTTTTTGCAAAACCATAGAATACGTTTTACGGTACGAGTGGTCGATCTTCGTGAATGCTGTGTTCACTGCATTGCGATCAGTAGGGCGGCCGACACGGTTTCCTATGGATAAAGGCTTTGATCCTATAGGGGTCTCCCAATATATACGCGACGGTACGTGGGAGCACAAGTCCGTATTGATACTTATCGCTTCACCGTGGAGGAATCACCCAACCACTCAACGCTAAGATATCACGTTTAACGACGCCGAAACACGTCTCTAGCTTAGACCTCTAAATGTTTGTGTTATGTTTCAATGCATTGTTATGTAAATTCAATTTATTTTAAGGTTGATCTTGTTTAGCAGTTTGCCTTTATGGATCACCACGAGATGTATAGAAACACTCCTGAATGCAATCTAAGATGATAAGCAAGCTTTTCAATCTTTCAACTTTGAAAACCTTAACTACTGAGGGAGAAGGAAGATAACACCTTTTCACACAGATCACAGAGCACACACTAATGCACTTTCCTAAATCGACATGCAAACTGTCATAATGCACATGCACAATGCAAGTATTTCTTTTCTCTTTCTTAATGTTGATGAAATACAAAAAGAAAGCTGTTGTATAACTTTGAATTCAATTTCAAGCGAAAGCAAACAAGTTTGTCCAAAATCGAAAGACACCTTACGATTCACTTGTTTCGACACTTAGAAATATATAAATTCAAACCATATAACGAAAGCGACAAACTCAATCAGCTATGAACAGCAAATAAACTAACTCTTAAGATCAGAACGACACTTAATCACAGGTCTAGATCTAAGAGGTCAATGCAAGACTGGTCCACTTTCGTTATGGGAAATTGTAAATGACACAAGAAATACAAAAGAAAAAATATAGTTTCTTTATACAACTGAGGCGGAATAATGACAAAGGAAGGTGATTTCAGATAGGCCTACTGACTGGCAACAAACAGCAAAAACAATAGTGAAAACAAGGCAAGACACAGCAGGAAACCTCAGTAACTCAAGCCAAGACTGGTCCAGCGCAGGTGTAACACTGCCTGTTTGACCTTCAGCGCAGGTAGCCCCTTCGGGAATTGCGCTGAAATGCAGACTGCCTTTGTACAGCCTGCAATGAAGAACGAGACTTTCGTCCGTCTTGGTTTCCGGGTCACAGATTGCTCAAAAATTCACAGTTTTTGCTCAAATCAGAAGCTATCAGTCAAGGACACACTAAGGGATGTAAAGGAGGATGAAAAGCTATCACTAAGAGCTTATTAGAGTCCTTGTGGATCAGCTCTTCAAATCATAAAATTGCCCAGAAACTGAGCTAGAGTAGCTGCCCTCTACTTTGTGTTTGATGGACTCAAACACAGTTCGATTCGGTACTCCCTTTGTTTATGAAATGAATAGCAAGAAACACAACAAACCAACAAGATACGCTCCCCAGCGGAGTCGCCAATTTGTTGGGGGGAAAAGTATCTAATGCAGAATGCCTCTATCCCACTCTGAAGGTGATAGTACTCCAGCAACAACTGAATGCAAAGCTATTCAAAGTTTCTTCTTTATGAGATGAGAGAGGGAAGAAAAGGATGATCTACTAACCGTTATCTTGCGCTAATAGTCGATCCAGTCTTCACTCCTTGCCGCTTGCTCCTAGCTCCTTGCCCTTTCACCGGCCCAGCTACACACAGATCCTGTAAAAGCACAAGAAAAGGAAACTACAAGAAGCATACATCCATAATCGATTATAGGATTAGCATAAATCAAATATACAAGCATCTATTCATCATAAAGACACATGCATATAGAAGAACCTCAAATACTTTATTGATAATAGAAGTAAAGTTCTGAGAGAGTTACAACCACAATGGGCCCAATCCAGCAACACCTCCCAGCTGAAAGAAATCTCCTCTTCACCTCCTTCAAGCAAAACACCCAATAGCTCTATACACAAACCAACAGCACTTCCTTACTTGCACAAAATTCCAGCCTCCTTAGACCTCATGAGAGAGCTCTATATATAGGGTTTTGGAGAAAGGATGAGTCATCTTGAGACTGGCCTGAAGCTGACTTGTTTCCTCTCCCACTTTAGTTAATCTTCAGTTCTTGAGTCCACTTGGAGAATCTTGCTTCCACTTGGAGATCAAGACCCTCTTACTCATCACTAGGCGAATTCCTTGACCCAAGTGTCAGTTTGGAAGCTTCCTGGGCAGTTGACACCTTGCAGAATGACTGTGCCACTTGGCCAATCTCGCCCAGCGCAGGTAGCCTTCATCAGTTTTGACCTTCAGCGCAGGTACAAGGAGGAGCAGTTGACATTCAGCGCAGATGCTCAGTGGAGCAGCTGACATGATCCAGAAATAGCCTGTTTCTGAGTGTTTTCAGGTGGAGAACTGATTTTCAGTGCTGTGGTTTGCAGACCTTGTTCCTCTAAGGGTAAGAACAACATGTTTAGGGACTTTGGATCCCTCAGATTATTGACATTTCATGCTCCATGCTGCTAGGCACAAAAATGTCTATAACATACCCTGCAATCCCAACTGATGGTCCACCAAAATCCGGATGAGAGCAAAATGATAGACAGTGTTTAGCTACTATCGAGGGGTCTTGCGCTGCATGAAGTTTTTCATCTTCTCAATGTTGTTGCAAATGAAAAATGGGAGGCTCATCATCCACACCCAGGTGAAGTGAATGAGCAACCTGATGTGATATGCATAAAGGCGTGAAAACCTCCCCTCGCAACTGAAATACTTCATGATCACTCTCATGAGTGGGGCATACTCATCTCTCAAAAATCTGAATGGAAAAACTCTGGTGAGCTGGCTCAAGTAGCTGTTCTTGATGTAAGGCTCATAATGATGCCTCTCCACCTTCTTTTCCTTATGCCACTGTTCCCCAATGTTTGGTATTCATGTTGCCATTGATATGGTTTCCGGTGTCAATGTGAAAGTGACCCCAGCCAAGACAGATTGACCTCCCTGTAGATGAAGTACAAAAAGGTGGGCCAACTGATGATGGACTCTAACATTTGCCACCCTTTGACAAAATTCATAACATGCCAAGTGCTGGAAAAAAGATATGGCAAGCGGGCATGCCTGCAGCTCAGTGAGGGTGTTTGGCTCATCTCTAAGATGTCTGCCGCTCCGGTGATGTCTCCTATGAGCCCTCTCTCCTGAAGATGTGTCATTGTGGGTCCCCTCCTCATACTATGATGAATTTTCGGATGCCATTACTACTATTTGTACCCTGAGTTTTATGCTGCCCTGTCAATACAATGAAACTGATAGATGCTCTGAAAATTTGTCACCAAGGGGATAATAAAACAAGGAGTGTTAGGAGGGGAATAATGAAAAGGGGAATAGGGGTTTAAAAGGAGAAGTTTATTAGGGATTTGGGAGCGTTTTGGGTATGGTGTTTTATGGGGCAGGGTTTGGGTATTTTGAGCCATAGGAATAAAGGGAACGAATGGATATGATTACAGTGGAGCTAGGGTGATTATTAGGGGAAACTGGTACAGGAGAATTAGTTGATAGAGGTAGGGTAGGAGCATACTTTAGCAATAATGTCACTGTAGCAAAACCCTAGCTTCTTGACCTTCTTTGTGTCATCTTTGCTTTACTTTTAAAAAAAATTACATTTGATTCATGGTCATCGAAATCACATTCCTCTTCAAGTTTAAATGCCAATGGTGAAGGTAGTTGGGCTACCTCTCCAACCTTGAGGGTTATTCACAAAAATTTTGGGAAATTTAGTACATTTTTGGGCTTATAAGTCTGTGCGCCATGCGCTCTGTCCAGTGCGCCCCGCACTGGGTATGCACTGCGCCAGTGGCGATTTTACACTGTGGTCGGGTTCCCAGTGCGCCGCGCACCCTGAGTGCGCCGCACACTGTAAAATTCACCTAGACTTTCTTGAAAAACAGGGGAGAGGGTTTTAGGGCAGTTTTATGGTGGTTTCTTTAGGAAAAATGATGGAATGGAGGCGGGAATGATGAGGAGTGAGGGGACAAGGGGAGGGGAGTAGAACCTTGGTGCTTATCATCATATTTTTGCAACCCCATTTCTCCTTTTTCTTGATGATTTTTTCATGGTCAATCTTGTGCTTTTGGGGTACCATTTAAATGTCTTATGCACACCAAATTATTGACAAATTTGAGAGAGGAGAGTGTCAATAGGGCCTACCTCTTGATTTTCTAGCCTCCACCGAGATTTGGAATGATTTGCACTGTTTTTATGCCCCTAGCTGTGTACGTTGTGCGCCAAGCCCAGTGCGCCATGCGCTGGGTGTGCATCACGCCCTTGCAAACTTTCCACTGTGGGCTGGTTGTCAGTGTGCCGCGCCCTCTGTGTGCGCTGCGCTCCCTGGTGTATGCGCTGCGCTCCTTCAAACCGGCTCTCACTCACTCGAATTCCTGAAACCTCACTCTCTTACCTTAGCAATGTCTCTCCCAAGCTTGCAAGAGCATAGATGGCTTTTCTTTGGGCCACAACAAGTATATATAGGCTTGGGAGAGATGGGTTTGAATTTTTCTTCTTTGAAAACCCACTTTCTTATGTTTGTGTTTTGCACTTTTTTCATTGACTTTAAAACACCTTGATTTTCATTTTTTCTTTGAAATTTTGGCTCAAATAGTGAAATTTTCGGCATTTCTTTGTGGGGAATGTGTGACTGGGCATTTGGCCATGGAAATAATGACTGCATCTGAAAAATTCAACTAGTGATTTTTTGGAAAATTCTGTCATAGTTGACCTTGTTTGACTTTTCTTCAAAACAAAGTTTTGAAGAAGAGTCGATGTCTCTTCAGGTGATGATGAAGTTTTCGGAACCATAGTTGTATAAGGTCTCCCTCTGGCCTACATGGCTTGTTCTGGACATGTTTTTCAAAGACCACATTGATGATTTCCTAAACCCAAATATAAAAGATGACTTTGTCCTGTAATATGACCAGACCTTGACTATCATGAATTTCAGTGATTATGGACCAAGACCTAACCCAGCAGGGGCCAGTCATGAGGGAAAATGACTAGCATGACTTTCTCCATCATATCATGGCATGTCCCTAGAGAAATGTAGCTGAGTGAATGGAGCGGGACACCCAAAATTGAAATGCACAAAGAGTTTTGATCTCTAGTGGAGTGTTGACTAGACCGACTCTAACAGGTGGCATCATAGATGATCGCCACTAAGGATATATCGCAGTAGAATGATATTGATGTTCTCTTCACAACTATCTAAGATGGGTAGTATCATATCTTATTTCCGCTAAGGTAATATTGAAGTAGAATGATAGTGAAGTGCTCCTAACCAATATCTGAGATAGGCAGTATCAAAGTGCATATTGAAGTAGTTGAGCAGAAAATATATTGGAACATATCATAGTGCCACTAAGATGGTGAAACAAACATCCTTCAGAATAGTTTACCATGGAGGTTTCCATGGAGTACAATTGGGACTGAGGTCCAAGATAGGTGGATATGTCAATGCAAGTGAAAGTAGAAAATAATTTTATTCAAGTGAGGTATCTTAAGAAGGTGATATCTTAGCTATAAAATAATGAATTTGATGTTCCACCAAAAGAATACCATGGCTATTTTAGAGGATTATCAATGTGAGGTGGAATTAGGAGTAGCTTAGTAACACTCAATAGTATTCATGATATTTTAGGAAGATGTAATTCTTAGATGGAATAGGTGGAAATATTTCTTACTAATATTGATGTATTCTTATTGGAGTTGGATGATAACATTAAGAAGCATCCTACTGTAGCCAAAAAATGAAAATGTAATAGACATCTTGAAAAGCATCCTATGGAGTTTTAACTAAAATAGAAGGCATTCCTTGACCAATTGGAGGATATCCAAGATGAAAATGTTGGGACAAGTTCAGGGACTTCCAATGGAGTTATGCACCCAAATGATGAGGTAACATGCCTTGCATCCATGAGAGGATATATTCATGAAATAATTTCACTGAAGTAGTGTATGGGTGTTACACAATATTTTGTCATGCCTCCTGCACTTCCGAGTGACATACCCTGAAGTTCCCGAAACATGATCATTATATCATATACTCATCAATATATACAACTTAGATACCTCCTTTAACTTTTCTTGGAAAATGTCTTGAGCTTTCCTTGAAGAAATAACTCTTAAAACCCTAAATGAGGGTCATTGCTCTTAAGAAGCCAAAACCACGATGGTCACCTGTTGCACCATGATTGACACTTGATGGCATCGCTATGTTCCCTATCATACCTGTTAATGCTTGAAATTTCACCTCAGGCTGAGAAAGGTAAACCTCAAGGCTACATCAAACCATTTAGCCTCGTAGCTAGCCCTACGGGGCAGGAGAAGGCTCTCTCCAGTCAATCTCGGCAAATCTTCAATGGGATGAGATGACCAACAAGGTAACACTGATATTAGGCTAGTAAACTGATTAAAAAGGTTGATTTGGGGTTTTTTGGGTTTTTGGTGGCAAATTGAGGAATTGCAATTTTGGGTGCGGGGATTTGACACAGTTTCTGCAGGGGGTTCTTTGGGGCGAGGTAGGAGACTGTATTGATGCCTTTGATTGAGGTGAGTGGATGGAAAAGAGTGGTGAGGAGCTAAGGAGAGCAAATAATACTTTGAATTCTCCTTAAACAGTAGAAAACATAGAAATTAAACAAATTTAAAAGCAGAGCATGGCAAGCATGAATTCTTACTTTAACACTTCATTTGTTTAATATGCAGAAGGAAAGAAAGGAGATGATCACATAAACACACTTAAAATAACATTGAGATACACACCATCAACAAATAAGTCCACAAGAATCCCAAAGAGGACTACAAAACCCTGGTCTTCCTTAGCCAAAAATTGCAGAGATACAGTGAAATAATACAATAATAGTTTCTCCCTCAAGAGTCCAACCATGAAAATGAGCAAGAAAGTACATAATATAGATGATCTAACCTCTTTCCCTGCCTCCATGGGTCGAGATCACTATCCTAGGAGCTGTTTCAACCACTTCTAAACTAAGCACTACAAATTAGGCAGTCAAAACAACTTGCCTATATAAACTTGGAAACCAATTCATACATTACATATTTACCCATTACATGAATGAATCTTCTAGAAGAGTTAAAAAAGAGTAAAGGTGTCTTAGAGTTACAAAAATTACATCAAAGATAATCATCTTCAACCCCAAAAAGTCAAACTGAGTCAAATCTGCGTTTTCTGGGCTGTACAGTGCAATTTGGCAAAAAACTGCCTGACAGGTCGCGCCCCCCTGCCTGACGGGTCGCGCCCCTTTGGAGCTCTGTTTGAGGCACTTGCAGGTGGCAAAATTGAGAAAACGTGGGCTTGTTGGAAAGGTCTGTGAGTCTAATTTCCAACCCAACTGGAATTTTTGAATTTGGAGTTCATTTGCCCTGTCAAAAACCATTTCTCCCAAGACAGCTTTCTGCAGTTCAAAAAAGTGGCAGAAAGTCAAATTTTTCATGTATTTCGACCTTCTGGAGGACCAAAACTCCATAAAAACTCAAGTCCATCCATGGGAATATGTAACTTTGCATAAAAAATCAGGAAATGCTGAGTTTTTTTGAAAAGGAGTTGCCATGACAAAGGGTCTCACCGGGGGTGAGACCCGTTAAAGAGCCAAAACCTGTAAATTACCAAAAAATGCCAAAATTATCCAAAATTCTCAAAAAAATTTGGGATTTGAGCTGTGGCTAGGCTATTGAGTGCCATGATCTTTGAGTGAAGCCTCAGCCAAGATACAAAGTGGATTGGTCTTCTTTTTCCCTTTTAGGGCCTCGGACAACCGCCTTTGAAACATCTTCATTTTGGCCTTGCACACATGCATTCTTGCCCAGTAATGGTTTTTCATGTTCCTCAACAACTTTTTATCATGATTGGCCTTAGCCAACAGCCTCTCCAAGTGTGCGTTCTCCTGAATGAGCATAGACTCTCGGTTAGTAGGCAATGGGTCACCAGGTCTTCTGCGGTTCAAGGTTCGGTCACTACGAATCCTCCATAACTCATCAAGTGCTTTCTCCTCCTCCAACTGTTTGTTGCGCTGCTCCAGGTAGGTGATGGTACATTGGTGTTGTTGGGAAATTATCCAATACGGAATGACCCTATCCCACTCTAAGGGTGATAGTACCTCAGCAACAATTGAAGCAAAGCTATCTAAGATTTCTTCTTTATGAAAGTAAAATAGGGGAGAAAGAGATCCACTAACCGATGTCTTTCGCTAATGGTTGATCCAATCTTCTCTCCTTGCTGCTTGCTCCCAGCTCCTTGCTCTTTCACTGGCCCAGCTACACCAAGATCCTGCAAAATGGCAAGAGAGGGAAACTACAAGAAGCATACATTCATAATTGATTCAAGGATTAGAATAAATCAAATACACAAGTATAACAATACACCATTGAGACACATGCATATAGAAGAACCTAAAATGCTTTATTAATGGAAGAAGTAAAGTTCAGGAAGTGATACAACCATAAAAGGCCCAATCCAGCATCACCTCCCAGCAGAAAGAAATCTCCTCTTCACCTCCTTCAAAGCAAATCACCCAATAGTTCTAAACTCAAACCAACAGCACTTCCTTACATTCACAAGATTCTAGCCTCCTTAGACCTCATACTTTAGGGGGCAACTGTTATAGACATTTTTGTGCCTTACAGCATGAAGCATGAAATGTCCATAATCTGAGGGATCCAAAGTCCCTAAACATGTTGTTCCTACCCCTAGAGGAACAAGGTCAGCAAACCACAGCACTGAATATCAATTCTCCACCTGAAAACACTAAGAAACAAGCTAATTCTGGATCATGTCAACTGCTCCACTGAGCATCTGCGTTGAATGTCAACTGCTCCATTGTCTACCTGCGCTGAATGTCAACTGCAAAGAAGGCTACCTACGCTGGGCGAGTTGGGACATGTGGCACAGTCATTACTCAAGGTGTCAATGCCCAGGAAGCTTCCAAAATGACACTTGGATCAGGGAATTCGACTGGTGATGAGTAAGAGGGTCTAGATCTCCAAGTGGAAGCAAGAACCTCCAAGTGGACTCAAGAACTGAAGAATAACTGAAGTGGGAGAGGACACTAGTCAGCTTCATGCCAGCTTCAAGCTGACTCATCCTTTCTCCAAAACTCCTATATATAGAGCTCTCTCATGAAGTCTAAGGAGGCTGGAATCTTGTGAATGTATCCAATACACCATTGAGACACATGCATATAGAAGAACCTCAAATGCTTTATTAATGGAAGAAGTAAAGTTCAGGAAGTGATACAACCATAAAAGGCCCAATCCAGCATCACCTCCCAGCAGAAAGAAATCTCCTCTTCACCTCCTTCAAAGCAAATCACCCAATAGTTCTAAACTCAAACCAACAGCACTTCCTTACATTCACAAGATTCCAGCCTCCTTAGACCTCATACTTTAGGGGGCAACTGTTATAGACATTTTTGTGCCTTACAGCATGAAGCATGAAATGTCCATAATCTGAGGGATCCAAAGTCCCTAAACATGTTGTTCCTACCCCTAGAGGAACAAGGTCAGCAAACCACAGCACTGAATATCAGTTCTCCACCTGAAAACACTAAAAAACAAGCTAATTCTGGATCATGTCAACTGCTCCACTGAGCATCTGCGTTGAATGTCAACTGCTCCACTGTCTACCTGCGCTGAATGTCAACTGCAAAGAAGGCTACCTGCGCTGGGCGAGTTGGGACATGTGGCACAGTCATTCCTCAAGGTGTCAATGCCTAGGAAGCTTCCAAAATGACACTTGGATCAGGGAATTCGACTGGTGATGAGTAAGAGGGTCTAGATCTCCAAGTGGAAGCAAGAACCTCCAAGTGGACTCAAGAACTGAAGAATAACTGAAGTGGGAGAGGACACTAGTCAGCTTCATGAGGCTGGAATCTTGTTGTTGGGAAAAGTATCCAATACGGAATGACCCTATCCCACTCTAAGGGTGATAATACCTCAGCAACAATCGAAGCAAAGCTATCTAAGGTTTCTTCTTTATGAAAGTAAAATAGGAGAGAAAGAGATCCACTAACCGATGTCTTTCGCTAATGGTTGATCTAATCTTCTCTCCTTGCTGCTTGCTCCCAGCTCCTTGCTCTTTCACTGGCCCAGCTACACCAAGATCCTGTAAAATGGCAAGAGAGGGAAACTACAAGAAGCATACATTCATAATTGATTCAAGGATTAGAATAAATCAAATACACAAGTATAACAATACACCATTGAGACACATGCATATAGAAGAACCTCAAATGCTTTATTAATGGAAGAAGTAAAGTTCAGGAAGTGATACAACCATAAAAGGCCCAATCCAGCATCACCTCCCAGCAAAACGAAATCTCCTCTTCACCTCCTTCAAAGCAAATCACCCAATAGTTCTAAACTCAAACCAACAGCACTTCCTTACATTCACAAGATTCCAGCCTCCTTAGACTTCATGAGAGAGCTCTATATATAGGAGTTTTGGAGAAAGGATGAGTCAGCTTGAAGCTGGCATGAAGCTGACTAGTGTCCTCTCCCACTTCAGTTATTCTTCAGTTCTTGAGTCCACTTGGAGGTTCTTGCTTCCACTTGGAGATCTAGACCCTCTTACTCATCACCAGTCGAATTCCCTGATCCAAGTGTCATTTTGGAAGCTTCCTGGGCATTGCCACCTTGAGGAATGACTGTGCCACATGTCCCAACTCGCCCAGCGCAGGTAGCCTTCTTTGCAGTTGACATTCAGCGTAGGTAGACAGTGGAGCAGTTGACATTCAGCGCAGATGCTCAGTGGAGCAGTTGACATGATCCAGAATTATCTTGTTTTTGAGTGTTTTCAGGTGGAGAACTGATATTCAGTGTTGTGGTTTGCTGACCTCGTTCCTCTAGGGGTAGGAACAACATGTTTAGGGACTTTGGATCCCTCAGATTATGGACATTTCATGCTTCATGCTGTAAGGCACAAAAATGTCTATAACAGTTTCCCCCTAAAGTATGAGGTCGTTTATCGGGTGAAATGCTTTATCAGGAGGATCCGAAGTTCATTCAATCGCTGAGAGGCGACCTGTAATAAAATACAATACAATACATTTTTTCATTCTGCTTTCATGATCTAGCTGAGGCAGGCATTCCCATGCTCAGCTTTATAAATTCATTTTGGTACATAGAACAGACGATCGTCTGATGATAGACTGATAATTCTCTGCTGAAATTATCATCCTTTGAGTAGGATGATCATCTGCTGCAATGATGTACATGTCAAATGTCTTTATATTTCCTGAATATATATCGCAGCCCGAATGGATGAAACTAGATCCGGGGTCTTCAAACTCGTTCGATCTTCACTCTAAGTACAAGTCGATCTATGTGAGAATTGCGCTGAAGTCGAACATGGAAAGACATCGCTTGATTACCGGTCAATGATGTAAACCGTTAACAAACGCGAGAGGAATCACCGATAATGATAATGACCCTCAAGGTACTGCAGTACAATTCACGTGGTGTGAATAAAGGACTTGGCGTCGAACACCACGCAAAATCTTTTGGTCGAAGGTCATTGATGTATACCTGTCGCCGGAAGTGAGAAACTTGCCATTGAGGCATGCAAGCTTCAAAGTACTGAGGGGGTTGTTCCTAGATCAACTTCTTGGATAATGAGCTGAAGTCGACAAGAAGCGATCCGTCAAAGGAGGGCCTTAATGAATCCCACATCAGTGACACGGAACGGAGCTAATGATTATAATGGAGGTGAAAACAATCTGTGACATATGATTCAGGGTGGCGATCATGGGTGGATGAAGGATAATGTATGGCAGTGGATGGGACACGGTTGACTCTTTCTGAACAACATCTCTTGAACATATAACGACACTGATGCGATGGATCGGTAGCATTACCCCAAATGTGGATGGTTTGGCGAGACCATGGTGATGAGACCGGTGAATGAAACAACCCAACCCGATGTGATACGGAGGAAAAGTGTCATGTTCATGAGCGACTTGCTACCATTAAAGCTTTGAGGTTCTCCCAATTTTTCCCCAGTCATTTCTGACCAGTACCTCTTTATTTTTGTCAAGCTTGAGGAGGATAACATATGCTTGTTCTATAACCTGCCCTTCGGGCAAGCCCATCGCTATGTTTTAACGAGCCTAGCGATAGGGAAACTCGTTCTTGTCTAAAGACAAGTTTGTCGCTATTTAATCATTTTAACGAGTCTAACGACAAAGAAAACTCGGTCCTTTTCATTTTTAGAGAATCTGAAAAGGTACAGAAAGTTAACTCCAAAATTCCTTTTTCGTCATCTAATCCCTTAAGTCCGAAAAAGTATAAAACAATACAGAAGGGATGAATTTTCGATAACTTTAACGAGCCGAATAAAACAAGCGCTCGACCTTTTTGTGCAATAATCCCTCAGGTCCAAAAAGATTAAAATCTAGAGGAGGGATAGCTCTTCCGGTCACTTTAACGAGCTGGAAGGCCAAAACTCGGCAAACTTTTCATATTTTACGAGTCAGTTGAAAAGAGCTCAAAGAAGACTCGTCTTTTGAGGAACGAGTGATAAACAGGGATAGCAGAGATTCCAGGTACAGGTTGGAATTTTCCAATCACGGCAGTGTCACAAGGATGGCTAGGTGAAATCACTCTTCGCAGCTGTTCCTCAAAATGGGTAAACAATCATATGTAGGTGAACGATCGGCCAAATGACAGTGGAGGTGGCAGGTGCAAACACGACCAAGGATTTTTATGGCTGATAAATTTACGATCACAGAGGTTATTTACCGGAATAGGTTCATTTTTTATTTAAAAATGAGCTTAAACTCTGGGGGAAACATTGCTCACTGCTTTTATTTATTTTTTAACGAGCATGAAGACCGCGTTAAAACTGCTCGGATCTTGCGTTTATTTTTTAACGAGCATGAACTTTATGCTAAAACTGCTCGATATACCAGTCATAAGATAAGAATGTCTCCTGAAAGATTCCATTTTTTATAGAGCTTGCGCCTTACCAAAGCTATGCTCCCTCTCATCCTTTCTTTATGCAAGTTCGGAAACGGTTAATCCTAAAAACAGATAAATAACCACTCTTTGCTTGCACTCCAAAAGGTTTGCATGCCCCCAGGTATAAAATACAATTTCAAGGTTGCCCCTCCTCCTTCCCACCTCTGTTTTTATTTGGGTGTTCACAGCTACTTGTCGTCTTGCCAGTCTAATGTTAACGATACTTGTCTAACGGGTCTTACGCGATACTTGTCTTCTCGTCAGCCCAACTTTTAACAGATCTTTCGCAAGATCGCAAGAGAACAGCTACTTGCGACAAGAGAGCAGCTACTTGCGACAAGAGAAGAAAACTACTCAAAGACAAAACATTTGTGTTATTGAGGGAGGCTTGCCTCTTTCTGGTTACCCAAAGATTGTTTCGTTAATCTTTCAAACAAAACATTTCCTCGGCACTGTCTACCGAAATAGACAACGGTGAATGACCTTTGTCAAACACGTAACTTTGACAAAAGAATCCTATTCCAGAACAACCCCTCTTCCATCCACGGACGGGGTACGGACCAGTCATATTCTCTCGCGGAAATTCTATCTTATACCCAAGGTTTTCTCTACCCAAAGCAGACCAGGATGCATGCCCCCTGGGTTCCAGTCCCATCTTTCCGAATCACTCGCACTCATCGGGAAGGAGGACTGGGGGTGGAGACATTTCTTGATTGAATAGACCATTCAGGGTTGGTATGTGACTATTTGCGATGCGTGATCCCGGAAATGAAAGTTGGTCTACGAGCTTGACCATTCTTCCTTCGTGTGGAAAACACATTACTCTAAAGAGTGAGGAGACTATTGCTCCCATGCAATATATATAATCTCGTCCAAGGAGTAGGTTATAATCCAAGGGTCCTTGAACGACCATCACGTTCATCTGAACGGTCTTCCCTTTCAATGTAACAGGCACATTGGGGAGGATCCCTAATGGTCGACTGGTTCCTTTATCGAAACCCGAGAGATTTCTTATCTCAGGCAAAAGCGCCGGGGAACCCAGTGCTTTCCAAGCAATAGAGGAAAGGATACTCACAGATGCCCCTTCATCAATGATAGTGCCAGCCATTACCATTCTGTATATTTGGACGATGATTCTGAATGGTATACTGGCTGGCAACCGGGGTCTGCCTAGTTGATTCCAATCAAAGGATACAACTAGGTTGCTTGGTGGTGCGACCGAATACACGGCCGGATATGACCCTGACGATGTTCCTTCCTGCGATAAAGGAATGGGCGCATTGCCCTGATGCTCATCAGAGTCTGTGTTGATGAAAAGAATATGGATGGTGTCATCCTTATTCTCTTCAGTGAGGGTGCCATTTGAAGATGAATCTTCAGTGACGGTGTCATTTGACGATGAAACTTCTGAAGGAAGAACCAGGTCAACTGCCGTTTCGACCTTTGGACTTTCGTCCGGTCTGGATTCAGTAAGTTCATTTTCAATGACTGACGCTTCAGCTGACCACTTGAGCGGGCCAGCTGTATTCTCAACCAACGAGGGACTTGGCACGAGTTTTATGTATCTAGGAGGAAGTCTCAACGGTGAAACCGGACGATCTTCCAAAACTCTCTTCGCTTCATCTAAGAAGGGACAACGGTGGATGGCGTGATCCCCTTCACACAGTCTGCAGGGGGATCTTGCTCCCCCTCTCTGTCTTGAACCTTCACTTTCGCTGGTTGACGGTAAGCATTCAACATGGCTATCAGAGGTTGATGCTCCCGAATTGTGCAAACGAGGGGACCAGTCCCTTAGTATCCAGGGAATACAGGGACAATCTCTATGGAAGTGGTCTCCTCTACATATGACACATGGTGATTTAGGCCCGGTCTGTGCTGTGTGTGGATTTTTGTCAGATGTCTTTTGCTTGCCCCCAGTCGCCTTAGGCTCCTTCTTCTTCTTCTCTCTCTTCTTCTTCTCCTTCTTCTCCATGGGAGCTTGGCTTTTGACGGCTCTACCTTGCGAAGACGAGGGATTGGAGGAAGAGTTATAGGAAGTAGAAGGCTGGTGGGCAGCTCTAGACTGATCTAACTGTTGACTCGACTGTTCAGGAACCATGGTGTTCTGAACTACATTGGTTGAGAATAGCCAAATTGGCAGGCCAATTGTCAGTCCTGGAAGCGACAATGTGGCCATGTGGGGCGCACCAACTTCTCCCCAAGAGGAGAAAGGACTAGGATTTCCATCATGTGGAATTCCTTGGTTAGGGCATTCCATGTTCTCAACCTACAGATCAACATAGGAATAGGAGGTGATTATGTTCCGTTTAAAATAAATTTTATAACGACGCTTTAGACACAACTTGCTTTTTCACTTTTTAAGAGTCGAGAAAAAGCTAAAGATGACTCTAGTCTCCTTCGATGTTTTAACGAGCCCGAAGTGAAAAATGCTCGGTTGGACTTTTTCAGTTATAGAGTTTGAAAAAGGCCAAAAGAAACTGTTCTGGAGATCTAGGCAGAGGGTGTGCCAAACCTTTCGCAAAACCACAGAATACGTTTTACGGTACGGGTGGTCGATCTTCGTGAATGTTGTGTTCACTGCATTGCGATCAGTAGGGCGGCCGACACGGCTTCCTAAGGATAAAAGATATATGCCTATAGGGGTCTCCCAATATATACGCGACGGTACGTGGGAGCACAAGTCCATATTAGTGCCACCGACTCTCAGGAGGAATCACCCACCTTCTTTGAGATCGACAGTCACTACGTTTAACGACGCCGGAACACGTCTCTAGCTTAGACCTCTATGTGTTTGCGTTATGTTTCAAAGCGTTGTTAGGTTCATTCAATATATTTTAAGTTGATCTTTTTAAAGTTTGCCTTTCAAGGTTCACCACGAGATGTATGATACAAATTCCTAAATGCAGTCTAAGATGAGAAGCAAGCTTTTTCAATCTTTTCGACTTATGAAAATCCTAACTACTGAGGGAAAAGAAAGACATCATCTTTTCACACAGATCAAAGAGCACACACTAATGCACTTTTTCCTAAATCAACATGCAAAATTTATCAAATGCAAAATGAACAATGCAGGTATTTCTTTTCTCTTTCATAATGTCGATGTACTACAAAAGGAAAGCTGTTGTATAACTTTGAATTCAATTTCAAGTGAAAGCAAACAAGCTTTGTCCAAAATCAAAAGACACCTTAAGATCTACTTGTTTTCGACACTAGAAATATATAAATTCAAACCATATGACGAAATCAAAAGCTCAATCAGCTATGAACAACAAACAAACTAACTCTTAAGATCAAAACGACACTTATCACAGGTCTAGATCTAAGAGGCCACAGCAAGACTAGTTCACTTTCGTTATGGGAAACTGCAAATGATATAAGAAATACACAAAGAAAAAATACAGTTTCTTTATACAACCGAGGTGGAATAGTGGCAAGGAAAGTTGGTTTCAGATAGGTACATTGACTGATAACAGGCTGCAAAAACAAGGATGAAAACAGGGCAATAAATAGGAGGGAACCCCAGTAGCACTAGGCAAAACTGGTTCAGCGCAGGTAGTACACTGTCAGTTTGACCTTCAGCGCAGGTAGCCCCTTCGGGACCTGCGATGAAATGCAGACTGCCTTCACAGTGCCTGCAATGAACAGAGAAACTCTCGTTTCTCTTAGTTTCCGGGTTACAGATTGCTCAAAAATTCACAGTTTTTGGCCAAATCAAAAGCTATCAATCAAGTACACACTAAAGGGTAATTAGGAGGATGAAAAGCTATCACTAAGAGCTGTTCAGAGTCCTTGTGGATCAGCTCTTCAAATCATAAACATGCCCAGAAACTGAGCTAGAGTAACTGCCCTCTACTTTGCACTTGAAAGATCCAAATGAAGTTCGATTCGGTACTCCCTGTGTTTAGGAAATGAATAGCAAAAAACACAAACAACCAACAAGATACGATCCCCAGCGGAGTCGCCAATTTGTTGTTGGGAAAAGTATCCAATACGGAATGACCCTATCCCACTCTAAGGGTTATAGTACCTCAGCAGCAATCGAAGCAAAGCTATCTAAGGTTTCTTCTTTATGAAAGTAAAATAGGAGAGAAAGAGATCCACTAACCGATGTCTTTCGCTAATGGTTGATCTAATCTTCTCTCCTTGCTGCTTGCTCCCAGCTCCTTGCTCTTTCACTGGCCCAGCTACACCAAGATCCTGTAAAATGGCAAGAGAGGGAAACTACAAGAAGCATACATTCATAATTGATTCAAGGATTAGAATAAATCAAATACACAAGTATAACAATACACCATTGAGACACATGCATATAGAAGAACCTCAAATGCTTTATTAATGGAAGAAGTAAAGTTCAGGAAGTGATACAACCATAAAAGGCCCAATCCAGCATCACCTCCCAGCAGAAAGAAATCTCCTCTTCACCTCCTTCAAAGCAAATCACCCAATAGTTCTAAACTCAAACCAACAGCACTTCCTTACATTCACAAGATTCCAGCCTCCTTAGACTTCATGAGAGAGCTCTATCTATAGGAGTTTTGGAGAAAGGATGAGTCAGCTTGAAGCTGGCATGAAGCTGACTAGTGTCCTCTCCCACTTCAGTTATTCTTCAGTTCTTGAGTCCACTTGGAGGTTCTTGCTTCCACTTGGAGATCTAGACCCTCTTACTCATCACCAGTCGAATTCCCTGATCCAAGTGTCATTTTGGAAGCTTCCTGGGCATTGACACCTTGAGGAATGACTGTGCCACATGTCCCAACTCGCCCAGCGCAGGTAGCCTTCTTTGCAGTTGACATTCAGCGCAGGTAGACAGTGGAGCAGTTGACATTCAGCGCAGATGCTCAGTGGAGCAGTTGACATGATCCAGAATTATCTTGTTTTTGAGTGTTTTCAGGTGGAGAACTGATATTCAGTGCTGTGGTTTGCTGACCTTGTTCCTCTAGGGGTAGGAACAACATGTTTAGGGACTTTGGATCCCTCAAATTATGGACATTTCATGATTCATGCTGTAAGGCACAAAAATGTCTATAACAATTGGGCACCCTCAAATCTCCTCTGCAAAGCATCATTTTCAGCTCTAAGATGCTGAATGATCTCCTTTGCCTCCTGGCTAGGAGAACTAGTCTCAAGATCAACAAACTCAACATCGGGAACTCCTGATGGACCCTCATCAATCATGGGCTCTTTGCCCCTCTCTGGTACCTGTGCTGGTGAAGAAAGCGAGGCCCCTTCCACCTGATGTGGAGATAACACTCGCTGAGATGAAGATGAAGGCGATACCCCTTCCACCTGATGTGGAGATAGTACTCGCCTAGCTACTGCAAATAAGGCCCTCTGGCCTCTCTGATAAGTGAGCTGAGATGAGGCACTAACATGTCTAGTGACAGGGATGTGATGCCGGTGTGATGGTCCTCCCTCCTCATGAACAACCTCAGGATGTGGCTGTGGTGGCGTTGTGAAAAACTCACGAGAGATGAACTCCTCCCATGAGATACCCTGCTGTGTAAACTGATGCAATACTACTAGCTGAATCAAACCATAATGATGAAGGCTCCTGTACTGCTGTGCCGGGGTCTTCCTCTGCAACATGGCCACCGTCCTCTGAATGTTCTGAAAAAAGAAAACAGGGATGTTCATCATCCTCACTCGGGTGAAGTGCATCAAAAGGCGAATGTGATATGAGTACACCTGTGAAAATCTGCCCTCACAGGTAAAATAGTGCATAATAAGCCTCATGATGGGAGCATACTCACTCCGGAGAAACCTGAATGGAAAAACACCCGCCAAATGTCTTATGAATGGTGGCCGGACATAAGGCTCAAAGTGAACAATATTTAGCATCTTGCGCTTAGTCCACACCTCACCAACATTAGGTATCCCTGTAGCATGTGAGATCACCTCGGGTGTCAATGTAAAGTTCACCCCTGCAAGATTGACATGTTCATCATGGAGGTGTAAAACAAAAAGGCGGGCCAACTCTCTGTGGTGCTGAATCCGAGAAATCCTCTCATAGAACTCATAACAAGACATGTACTGAAAACAAGTGACTGCCATAGGACAAGCCTGTAACTCTGCTAAAGAAGTGGGCTCCTCTTGCTTATGATGTCCACCCTTACCACCCTTACGAGGCCTCCTCTGTATCTCAACCTCTGCTGATGATGAGTGGTCATCACTTTGCTCATAAGTTTCGGTTTACGACATAGTCTAGGAGCAAAGTGGACAAACTGTACTGCTGTCTCTGACTGTAAAAAATGTTGAATTCTATGCTGTTCCAAGGGGAAAAAGACATGAGGGAAATGTTAGGGGAGGGACCTTTTTACAAGGAATTGGGAATATACAAATATAACAGGGAATTTTTAAGGAAAATGTTGCAAACCATTAGGCATATAGGAGTACATATTTAAAATCAGGGATATTAGGAAATCATTTGCAAAGATCACTGCATATGGAAAAATATGTATGAAAGTGAACACATGGGGATATGAAAACATGCAGCATTAATAGGGGAAAATAGGGAAACATATGCACAAAACTGCTGACATATTCACCAACATTTTCCATTATTTATACATGCATATGGTAGAGGGAGATTAGGGTTTTGAATGCTTTGGGAGAGGGGTAGGGTTTGCACTTTTAGTTATTAGGGAGAAGGGAGGGTTTGCATTTAATTTATAAAATAGCATGGGAGAAAAATAGGCATACATATAAGTGTGAATAGAATGGGGAAGGAGGGAAACAATTACAAAGGGAAAAACACCTTGAAACAACACAAACCCTAGCACATTTTACCCATTAACCTTGCAGTCATATGAAGAGGTTTCACTTGTACATTTCAATCATTAAAACATGTTTTATGATATCCACCAATCATAACCATACCCATTTCAAGTTTAGAACACCTACCTCAAACAAATTTGTGGCTTGGAGAGCGTTTGAGCAAATTTAAAATCGTTTTGCTGAGAGACAGCTCGACGGGTCGCGCACCACGCCCAACGGGTCGCGCACCTCTGACGGGTCGCGCCCGTTGTATTTTCTCACTGTGGAAGACCCTCTGACGGGTCGCGCACATCTGACGGGTCGCGCACCAGTCCAATGCCCGAACTCGCTCTCTTTTCGCTCCTTTCTCTCAATCACTCTCTCAAACCTCTCTTGCAAGCGTCTAAGATGCACAATGAGAGTGATAGGAGGGAATTTGGGGTTTTATAAGTTTCATTTGAAAAAATTTCATTCACAAACCCACTTTCTAATGTTTTCTCTTTGACACTTTATAACACTGATTTTTTGGTTTCTTTTGTCCTGAATTTGACTCATTGAGTGCTTTGAGTCGGCCTTTGACTTGATTCTTTTTGCAGGTAGATCATCTGAGGGATCTTGGCAAGGGGACCAGGGTTGCATTTTGTTCGCTGAAGACTTTTGAAATTTCATCGCTTATTTACAAAAACGTGGAAAATGACCTTGGCTTTAAAAACAGAGTTTTTAAATCCAAGGTGAAGATTAGCTGTACCAGATAAGAAATCTTGAAGAAACACTTTTACAATCATCCCTCTGGCTTGCTGAATACTCATTGACTTTTCAGACACATGACCCTGTAAACATATTTGACCAAAACCCTAGACCTAGGAAATTGACCTCAAGACAAGATAAGACAAGCTTGAAAGAGCTTAATGACTAAAATGACCTGAACCAGCAATGCCAAGAGGGGTACAACACACCAGCTCCTCCATCAGGGTTATTGGCATGCCTAACGGGATGCATAAATTGACACTGATGAGACACCTACATATGCAAATGCAAAGAGTTTTGATCGCTGATGGAGGGCTTAAGATGGACTCTAACATTGGCTCCAATGGGGATGGTAGCTCCTTGGAGGTACCAAGAACCTTAGACCTCTGGGAGAGCAGACCAGTGCCTTATTCATTGGGCAATGGAGTCAACTTATACACATGTGACCAAGTTTGAAACAACTTTAATTGACTTGAACAAGTGACTGAAGTCCTAGACTAAATTTGACACTAACTAACTCACTCTATACAGAAAATAAACTGACTGAAATAACTCTAAAAACTCATACCAACTAATCTCCATTTTCAGAATTATAGCCTTCATCGCGGGCCCCAAACTGAAGATGAGAGATCAGTTTCACACTTGCTGCAGAATGAAAATGAAATGGTAATTACAATGAGAATGATTAGAGCAGAAAATGCTCAAGCATGATACCTTTTGAGCAGCCGGCCATTTACCGACCCACCAAGACATTCATCACCATTCATTTCTTTGAGAAGAAAAGCATTTGGACCACGGTATGCTGCAATTTTGTAGGGACCTTTCCACAAGTTGTCAAATTTTCCATGCTTCCCTTTGTCTTCATTGCGGGCATCCCATCTCAACACAACATCATCAATCTGAAAATCATCTACTTTGGCCTTTTTTTCATAGATTTTCTTTATGCGCTCCTGCAACTTAAGGGAATTATGGTGAACCTCTTCTCGTGTCTGCTGTAAATGAATCATTTGACTGATCCGTCGTTGCATAGGATCCTCCTCACCACCGGCTTCTTGAAACAATTTAGCTACTGGAACAGTAAGTGAAGTCAGAAACACTGCATCTACTAAATAAACCAGTTCAAAAGGTGACATACCAATTGACTTCTTTTGACTTACCCGATCAGCCCATAATGCATTTATTAGCTTCTTGTGCCAGCTCTTCTTATTTATTTCCAGCAATTTCTTTATAATGTTTACTAGAGATTTGTTCGAAGATTCAACCAGCCCATTACCTTGCGGATGGTAGGCGGTCGAATGCCCCAAGCTGATGTTATATTTATAGCAAAAATCAACCAACTTCTTCGATTTGAATGCTGCTGCATTATCTGTAATCAACTTATGTGGACAGCTGAAACGTGACAAGATATTACTTTCAAGAAAAGAAATAATTACCGAATCCATGGCTTGCCGGGTGGGAATGGCTTCAATCCATTTCGTGAAGTAATCTGTGGCGGTCAAGATCCATCGATGTTGCCCGGAAGATGCTGGGTGGATTTCACCAATAAAATCCAAGCCCCATTGCTGAAATGGTGCACTGATTTCAACCGGCTTGAGAGGCAATGGCTGTAACTTCTGCTTTCCTTGAAAAATTTGACATTCATGACAACTCTTTACCGCTTTATACACATCAGAAAATAAAGAAGGCCAATAGAAACCAGCTCTCAAAATCTTATTAGCCGTGGTCTTCCAAAATAAGTGACCCCCATAGTCACCTTTATGGAAATCATCTACTGTTGTCTTAGCTTCCTCTTCGACCAAACAGTTCAGCAAGATGCCACCGAGATCTTTCCAATAAAGTGCAGATTTGATAATGCAAAATTCTGGCAGTTTTTAGTTTCAATGTTCTAGCTTTGTTTCTAGGCATTCCAGGGGGTGAAGACAAATTTTGAAGCACATAAACTATATCAGCATACCAAGGGGAAGACACAAAGATGTCGATACCTGTAGAACTGAATTTTCTTCATCTTCATCAGACAAGGCAGTAATCAAATTGATATCAAGGACGTGAAGGTTTGTTTCAGCCATCAACTTAGCAAGACCTTGACCTTTAATCAACTTGGTAGGCTTAATTTCTACATCATATTCTAATAGTGCAGCAATCCACTTACCCCTTCTTCCTTCCGGTTCCGTTTGTACTAAAACATCCTTCACATCTGCATTAGGGACATACGCCAAAATATGAGAATTCAATATGTATACCCGGAAATCTTTCAAAGCCTTGATCAACGCCAGTGCTTGCTTCTCAATGATATTATAATTCAGCGCTTCGTCTCTTATGATGCGGCTGAAAAAAGCTATGGGCCTCTCAACTCCATCCCTTTGTTGCATCAACATGGCTGCCAACGTATGCTCAGAAGCAAATGAAAACAAAATAAAATCCTGCGTATAATCTGGGCTGATCAAAGTTGGGGCTGAAGATAAGATTACCTTTATCAAATTAAAAGACTTCACCGCTTCTTAGATCCATTTGAGCTCGCTGTCCTTCTTGAGCATATTGGTTATCTCTCTAAGATGTTCAGCAAGATTGGGGATGAAACGACGCAGAAAATTCAATTTACCATTGAAGGACTGAATTTCTTTCTTGCTACGGGGCTGCTCCAACTGTTGAATTTCCTCCACTCGTGCGGGATCTATACGAATGCCATCTTTAGAAATAATATGACCCAGCAGCTTGCCTTCGCTCATAGCAAAAAGACTCTTCTTTAGATTTAATGAGATGCCATGTTTTCTGCACTTTTGAAACAACTTAGTCAAATGAAACAAATTCTCCTCATCTGATTTAGAAAACACGGTCAGATCATCAAGATAAACAACTAAAAATACATCTTTCTCATTTGCAAAAGCCATGTCCATTGCCCGCTGAAATGTGGCACCTGTGTTCTTCAATCCAAATGGAATCTTGGCATAATGAAATGTACCCCATGGAGTAGTAAATGTTGTCTTGTCACGGTCATCTTCGTGCACCAAAATCTGATTATACCCGGAGTAACCATCAAGCAATGACATCATTGATGCCCCCACTACCCGCTGCAATATGTGGTCCATCTTGGGCAGCGGATAATTATCCTTTAATGACACCTTGTTCAGATTTCTAAAGTCTATGCATAAGCGAATTTCACCGGTCCTCTTTCTCACGGGCACTAAGTTGGAAATCCAATCAGAAAACCGGATTGGCACTATGATTCCAGACTTATACAACCTGTTGACTTCCTTCTCAATCAATGGCAACAATTTAGGATTAATTCTTCTCAACTTTTGTCGGAAGGGCTTTTGATGTGGCTTTATGGGAATGGTATGCTGAATGATACTTGTGTCATAAGTTTTCAAATATGAATAGTCCCATGCAAAAACATTAGAATACATAGACAATAACCTAATATACTCTTTCTTTACCTTAGGCGGCAATGCTTTTGAGAGCTTCACCATCTTTGGAATTTCAGCTGTCCCAAGATTCACATCTTCAACTCCTTCATTCGTTGGCCTCAAAGTTGGCTTGCGGGCCACATCATCTTGATCGAACAATTCTTCCAAAGGAATCAATCCTTTAGGAATGTAATTGTCCTTGAGCTGCAATACATCCATCTGATTTACTCCTTCAGCTTCCGTGTCTATTGAAATGTCTTCGAATTTACCCTCAACTTGCAGAAAATCTTTGATTTCTTCGTCATCTTGGAAAACTTGCCAACACCTTTGATTATCTGGAACTGTAGGACGATGCTTCACATATATCTCAAACTTATTGCTGGAATTCATAGGTATTTTCATATTACTTGCTGCCTTAGCCAAAGCATCCGCAACACCATTTTGAATCTGGGGTACACATGTCAAAGTATGTTTAGAAAACCTCTTTAAGATATCCAGGACAACATTCCAATATGCTCGCATACGAGGATGTTTGGCCTGAAATTCACCTTTCACTTGCTTGATAACCAACTCGGAGTCGCCATATACCGCTATTTTCTTTGCCTTCAACTTCCGAAGGATTTTCAGACCAACAATAAGAGCTTCATATTCTGCCTCATTATTTGAATAATCAAATGCCAATTTATAAGAACATACCCGTACCTTGCTTGGGACTTGATTTTGGGCTGAAAATGGGCTTCGAATCCACACACCTATACCAACACCATCGCTGCCCACTGCACCATCAAAATCCATGGTCCAAAGACCATTATCATCATCTTCTAAGTGCTGAAAATCTGATTTTGATGCATGCTCTGTTTGCTGCCCATTTGTTTCAGAAATTGGCCTTATGACAGCAGACCTTTCTCTGCTTTTCTTTCTCAAAACTTCTCTGCAATTTTCTGAAATGTCTGGTATATCTTCTATTTGAACTAACTGACTATCTACCTCATTGAAATTCTCCGCAAACAAAACAAAAGATTCTAAATCTGTTTGTACATAATTTACAGGATGATTGACGGGCTTTTCCTTACTAGTGATGATGTATTTCATCTTTTGTTCCCGATATAACTTCCTCATTTGACCGAAAACTGGAATTGTGGCATATGAAAAATCAAGCTGAAGTGTACCTTTGAGCTTGGCTCCCCATGATCTCGACAACAACATGCCAAACCGCGGAGGAATGTCCGCCACCGCCACATCCATCAAAACATTCGTCGCTGGAATCTGATCGAGACTCACCACCAGGTCTTTGATCAAGCCAATACATCTTACCCGGCTGGAATCAAACGAATACAGATCATGATACTTCCTTGTGATGTCAAGTCCCAGCTTCTCCATGATTGTTTTCGGCATCAAATTGTGCGAGGCTCCCGAGTCAAACATGGCATTGTGCAACACAAACTCATGCAAACGCAAACTGATATAAAATGGAGGAACATCACTTTCGGGAGACTCACCATTTAAAGCTGGCCCAAAAATCAACTCCGGCTAATCATCTTGTACATTCACCATGTCTAGCATTGGATCAAAATTCAGCAGCTTGGAAATTTGACCTCGGTAAGTGCTGTTCTTCATGACTTCCGTCAAGGGAATAAATACTTTTAACTTTGCAATCTCATTCTCCAAACTGAAAACTGAAACCTTCTCACTTTCTTTAGCCGGATTATCTCTTTTTTCAGCTTTATCCTTTGGTGCATTTGATGGCTGATCTATCCTAACTGCTGGTGATGATTGAGTTGTTGAAGGACCGACTATGTCTTTACCTTTTGAAGAAACCGAATCATTCTTTACTGGAATGTCTTTCTTTTTCTGCACGGGAATTATAGGAATAGCTCGATTTCTCAATTGCCTTTGCTGTCCTTGTTGTGCTGATAAAGCATTCAAGTACCCTCTTTGATACTCTTCGGATTCTTCTTCAAGTATCGCATCGTTTGACAAAATATAATGCTCATCTTGAGGAAAGACGGAATTACTCACCAACTCATCTTCTTCTGTAATATATGTGGGCATATCATCAGGAGTAAAGAAGTGATTTTCCTCTCCAACATTATCACCTTCATCTTCATATTCTTGGCTAACAAAATTCTACTGAAAAGGTGGTTTCATTTGCTGCTGAACTGTTGCCTCTTGTGCCTTTGCTTCACGTTGCTTGATCCTATATTGTTGCTGCTGTTGACCTCTGAAATTGTGATTACGAATCTGAGGATCCGGCTTGTTAATAGTCACCTTTTCAAATGTCCTTCTAAGCTGCTCAAGTTCACGGAGAACAACCTGATTTGATGTGGATGGTTCCTCCTTGATTGTGACTCGCTTTTCTGCCTTCATCCTTGCTCTTTTGTCATTCAAATTTGCCTCAACGCTGACAGCAATTTTCTGCATCTCCTCCAAGGTAGGTGGATCTCTATATCTCAATGAGTAGGCCATCTTCGGATCAAAACCATCCGGAAACTTAAGAAGTGCTGATTTTCTAGATGGCCTCAAATCATCGGGAATAGCGTTATAAACTGCATTGAACCTGATTATATAATCTTGAACAGACTCACCCGGATTACGCTTGAGGTTGTTGTATTCGGCATCAATTTGAAGCGGATCTTTTCTGATTTTCCATCGATCTAAAAACTGATTCTGAAGTGCTTCCAAATTGGCAATGCTGTTAGCTGTCAACCCTCTGAACCATTTTCTAACTTCTCCTGCAAATGTTTGCACGAATAACCGCATGGTAACATCTTCTTCATCTAACTCATATAGATCAAAGAATGTGGTCATCTTGTCGATATGCTGTTGAGCGGTAATACTTTGTGGAGTTCCATCAAACATGGGGATCTTACTTTGGTAATCAGCTGGCATATCATGAAGATTTGCATGTAAAACCAATGGGGCAAACCGAGCAGCCATTGCTCTAGGAGGGGGAGTAGGATGAGTATGAGGAGGAGGAGTTGTGATAGCAGGAATTATAACAAGAGGAGGTGTATTTTGTGGAGTTGGGGGAGTCGGAGGAGTAGGAGAAGAAGGAGGAGAACCGACTGTTGATTCAGGATAGGTGATTATAGGTGAAACTGAAACATAAGGAGGGTAAGATTCTTCGTGAGCCGTGATAGTAGATCCAATGTGATCAGAAATATTCTCAACAAAATCAGCTAGAGTAGTGGCTTGAACACGTGTCTGAAGATGTCTTAAGATGAAATTTTCAACCAATTTATTATGTCTCTCAAACCCAATAGCAGCTACAAAATCAGGGTCAAGAACTAGAGAATCGAGCGCACTTTCAGACTTAGCTTTAAATAGAGACAACTCAAAGCTTTCGTCAAAATATAAATCTTCAAGATAATCAAAAATAGTTGGGCATGAATGAGATTTAAAAATGGGTTTGGGATCTGTAGCCAGCTTTTTTTCTCAAAAAGACTAGGAAAGAAAAAGCATTCAACCTATGAAAACTCTCAACCTATCATCCACGGCTCAGAGTCAACAATTATACTGGGATAAAGTGTCAATGAAGCGCTACGTTCACAAGCTCACGGAGATAGACTGAAGCAGCATTTATCTACTTACGCTGATGTAAAACAAGAGCGTTTTCGAAGGCTACCTGGCGTAACTTCAGGCTCCGTCTAAGACTTATGAAATAACACGTCAATGAGCAAAGGATTAGTTGTTCTCCCCAGTATGGTCGCCAGTATGTTAGCGCTTGAAATTTCACCTCAGGCTGAGAAAGGTAAACCTCAAGGCTACATCAAACCATTTAGCCTCGTAGCTAGCCCTACGGGGCAAGAGAAGGCTCTCTCCGGTCAATCTCGGCAGATCTTCAATGGGATGAGATGACCAACAAGGTAACACTGATATTAGGCTAGTAAACTGATTAAAAAGGTTGATTTGGGGTTTTTTGGGTTTTTGGTGGCAAATTGAGGAATTGCAATTTTGGGTGCGGGGATTTGACACAGTTTCTGCAGGGGGTTCTTTGGGGCGAGGTAGGAGACCGTATTGATGCCTTTGATTGAGGTGAGTGGATGGAAAAGAGCGGTGAGGAGCTAAGGAGAGCAAATAATACTTTGAATTCTCCTTAAACAGTAGAAAACATAGAAATTAAACAAATTTAAAAGCAGAGCATGGCAAGCATGAATTCTTACTTTAACACTTCATTTGTTTAATATGCAGAAGGAAAGAAAGGAGATGATCACATAAACACACTTAAAAGAACATTGAGATACACACCATCAACACATGAGTCCACAAGAATCCCAAAGAGGACTGCAAAACCCTGGTCTTCCTTAGCCAAAAATTGCAGAGATACAGTGAAATAATACAATAATAGTTTCTCCCTCAAGAGTCCAACCATGAAAATGAGCAAGAAAGTACATAATATAGATGATCTAACCTCTTTCCCTGCCTCCATGGGTCGATCTCACTATCCTAGGAGCTGTTTCAACCACTTCTAAACTAAGCACTACAAATTAGGCAGTCAAAACAACTTGCCTCTATAAACTTGGAAACCAATTCATACATTACATATTTACCCATTACATGAATGAATATTCTAGAAGAGTTAAACAAGAGTAAAAGTGTCTTAGAGTTACAAAAATTACATCAAAGATAATCATCTTCAACCCCAAAAAGTCAAACTGAGTCAAATCTGCGTTTTCTGGGCTGTACAGTGTAATCTGGCAAAAACCTGCCTGACAGGTCGCGCCTCCTGCCTGACGGGTCGCGCCCCTTTGGATCTATGTTTGAGGCACTTTCAGGTGGCCAAATTGAGCAAACACGGGCTTGTTGGAAAGTTCTATGAGTCTACTTTCCAACCCAACTGGAATTTTTGAATTTGGAGTTCATTTGCCCTGTCAAACACCATTTCTCCCAAGACAGCTTTCTGCAGTTCAAAAAAGTGGCAGAAAGTCAAATTTTTCATGTATTTTGACCTTCTGGAGGACCAAAACTCCATAAAAACTCAAGTCCATCCATGGGCATATGTAACTTTTCATAAAAAATCAGGAAATGCTGAGTTTTTGTGAAAAGGAGTTGCCATGACAAAGGGTCTCACTGGGGGTGAGACCCGTTAAAGAGCCAAAACCTGTAAATTACCAAAAAATGCCAAAATTACCCAAAATTCTCAAAAAAATTTGGGATTTGAGCTATGGCTAGGCTATTGAGTGCCATGATCTTTGAGTGAAGCCTCAGCCAAGATACGGAGTGGATTGGTCTTTTTTTTCCCTTTTAGGGCCTCGGACAACCGCCTTTGAAACATCTTCATTTTGGCCTTGCACACATGCATTCTTGCCCAGTAATGGTTTTTCATGTTCCTCAACAACTTTTTATCTTGATTGGCCTTAGCCAACAACCTCTCCAAGTGTGCGTTCTCCTGAATGAGCATAGACTCTCGGTCAGCAGGCAATGGGTCACCAGGTCTTCTGCGGTTCAAGGTTCGGTCACTACGAATCCTCCATAACTCATCAAGTGCTTTCTCCTCCTCCAACTGTTTGTTGCGCTGCTCCAGGTAGGTGATGGTACATTGGGCACCCTCAAATCTCCTCTGCAAAGCATCATTTTCAGCTCTGAGATGCTGAATGATCTCCTTTGCCTCCTGGCTAGGAGAACTAGTCTCAAGATCAACAAACTCAACATCGGGAACTCCTAATGGACCCTCATCAATCATGGGCTCTTTGCCCCTCTCTGGTACCTGTGCTGGTGAAGAAAGCGAGGCCCCTTCCACCTGATGTGGAGATAACACTCGCTGAGATGAAGATGAAGGCAAGACCCCTTCCACCTAATGTGGAGATAATACTCGCTTAGCTGCTGCAAATAAGGCCCTCTGGCCTCTCTGATAAGTGAGCTGAGATGAGGCACTAACATGTCTAGTGACAGGGATGTGATGCCGGTGTGATGGTCCTCCCTCCTCATGAACAACCTCAGGATGTGGCTGTGGTGGCGCTGTGAAAAACTCACGAGAGATGAACTCCTCCCATGAGATACCCTGCTATGTCAACTGATGCAATACTACTATCTGAATCAAACCATAATGATGAAGGCTACTGTACTGCTGTGCCGGGGTCTTCCTCTACAACATGGGCACCATCCTCTGAATGTTCCGAAAAAAGAAAACAGGGATGTTCATCATCCTCACTCGGGTGAAGTGCATCAAAAGGTGAATGTGATATGAGTACACCTGTGAAAATTTGCCCTCACAGGTAAAATAGTGCATAATAAGCCTCATGATGGGAGCATACTCGCTCCGGAGAAACCTGAATGGAAAAACACCCGCCAAATGTCTTATGAATGGTGGCCGGACATAAGGCTCAAAGTGAACAATATCTAGCATCTTGCGCTTAGTCCACACCTCACCAACATTAGGTATCCCTGTAGCATGTGAGATCACCTCGGGTGTCAATGTAAAGTTCACCCCTGCAAGATTGACATGTTCATCATGGAGGTGTAAAACAAAAAGGCGGGCCAACTCTCTGTGGTGCTGAATCCGAGAAATCCTCTCACAGAACTCATAACAAGACATGTACTGAAAACAAGTGACTACCATAGGACAGGCTTGTAACTCTGCTAAAGAAGTGGGCTCCTCTCGCTTATGATGTCCACCCTTACCACCCTTACGAGGCCTCCTCTGTATCTCAACCTCTGCTGATGATGAGTGGTCATCACTTTGCTCATAAGTTTCGGTTTCTGACATAGTCTAGGAGCAAAGTGGACAAACTGTACTGCTGTCTCTGACTGTAAAAAGTGCTGAATTCTATGCTGTTCCAAGGGGAAAAAGACATGAGGGAAATGTTAGGGGAGGGACCTTTTTACAAGGAATTGGGAATATACAAATATAACAGGGAATTTTTAAGGAAAATGTTGCAAACCATTAGGCATATAGGAGTACATATTTAAAATCAGGGATATTAGGAAATCATTTGCAAAGATCACTGCATATGGAAAAATATGTATGAAAGTGAACACATGGGGATATGAAAACATGCATCATTAATAGGGGAAAATAGGGAAACATATGCACAAAACTGCTGACATATTCACCAACATTTTCCATTATTTATACATGCATATGGTAGAGGGAGATTAGGGTTTTGAATGCTTTGGGAGAGGTGTAGGGTTTTCACTTTTAGTTATTAGGGAGAAGGGAGGGTTTGCATTTAATTTATAAAATAGCATGGGAGAAAAATAGGCATACATACAAGTGTGAATAGAATGGGGAAGGAGGGAAACAATTACAAAGGGAAAAACACCTTGAAACAACACAAACCCTAGCACATTTTACCCATTAACCTTGCAGTCATATGAAGAGGTTTCACTTGTATATTTCAATCATTAAAACATGTTTTATGATATCCACAAATCATAACCATACCCATTTCAAGTTTAGAACACCTACCTCAAACAAATTTGTGGCTTGGAGAGCGTTTGAGCAAATTTAAAATCGTTTTGCTGAGAGGCAGCTCGACGGGTCACGCACCACGCCCAACGGGTCACGCACCTCTGACGGGTCGCGCCCGTTGTATTTTCTCACTTTGGAAGACCCTCTGACGGGTCGCGCGCACCTGACGGGTCGCGCACCTGGCCTGACGGTTCGCGCACCAGTCCAATGCCCGAACTCGCTCTCTTTTCACTCCTTTCTCTCAATCACTCTCTCAAACCTCTCTTGCAAGCGTCTAAGATGCACAATGAGAGTGATAGGAGGGAATTTGGGGTTTTATAACTTTCATTTGAAAAAATTTCATTCACAAACCCACTTTCTAATGTTTTCTCTTTGACACTTTATAACACTGATTTTTTGGTTTCTTTTGTCCTGAATTTGACTCATTGAGTGCTTTGACTTGATTCTTTTTGCAGGTAGATCATCTGAGGGATCTTGGCAAGGGGACCAGGGTTGCATTTTGTTCGCTGAAGACTTTTGAAATTTCATCGCTTATTTACAAAAACGTGAAAAATGACCTTGGCTTTAAAAGCAGAGTTTTTAAATCCAAGGTGAAGATTAGCTGTACCAGATAAGAAATCTTGAAGAAACACTTTTACAATCATCCCTCTGGCTTGTTGAATACTCATTGACTTTTCAGACACATGACCCTGTAAACATATTTGACCAAAACCCTAGACCTAGGAAATTGACCTCAAGACAAGATAAGACAAGCTTGAAAGAGCTTAATGACTAAAATGACCTGAACCAGCAATGCCAAGAGGGGTACAACACACCAGCTCCTCCATCAGGGTTATTGGCATGCCTAACAGGATGCATAAATTGACACTAATGAGACACCTACATATGAAAATGCAAAGAGTTTTGATCGCTGATGGAGGGCTTAAGACTGACTCTAACAATACCTGTGATGATCCCAAAAAGGTAATTTTCCCAAAGAGGATGAGAAGCTTTGTGATCTAGATTTCTAGAATACTTCTCTTTATTGATACTCTAGAATACTTTGCCGATAATTCTAGAATACTTCTATTTATTGATAATCCATATTTCTAGTATAGAATCAGACTACCCTATGCACACATCTGCAAGGGTCCATGCACTCAACTACGGATTTCTACCTTAGGCCTCTACGCACATAGCTACTAAGCCTCCTTCCTATGCTAAGACTCTTCACTCTTAGCTCTCATAGACCCATTACATCAATGACTCTTCCATGATCTACTGAACTGAACTACTAAGAGACTCTTATAGGACTTCTTTTTATACAATCCCATGGTCTGTGGACCATGGGTAGATCTCTAAAGCTAACATGAATTACACAAAATAAGGGAAAAAAACCCTTAATGACTCTTTATATCTTCATGCTTCGTGACCACAAAATGCAGAGACTTTACATTCTTTCATACAAAATTTGGGCTTTCTACCCCAAAACATGGGCTTTTGACCCCAAAATTAACTCTAGGGAAACCTGTTCCCAATAGACCCCCAACAAAAACATGGTGAATTGCCCTTGAGTCACTCTGCTGGTGTGGAGATATTTTCGCGAAGACCTCCTAGCTCCACCTGTACCACTACGACTTCGGCAGTGCACTGTGTTTCCGCCTGCCTCACCTACTCACCAGCTACTTTGTCACTGGCCCCATGCTCTCTTCTTGCATTTTCTATCGTGTTTCCTACAGACTAGCTAGTTTTCCTTGAATGGTTGTCATGAGCACATAGGCTTCATCTAGCCAAGGATTCATCATGATCTCTTTGAATCCCACAATTGATTGCACTTCATACTTAAGTCTACTGAATTCCTTATTCAGCGCAGTATGGATATCTGCCAATGTGGACATAGGGTTATCAATGCAGTACTTAATGTACCATGTTAGTGCACGGTCCTACAAAGCATTGACCAACGTTTCTTTCTTCATTTGACCTTCCTTGATACCCTGAGCTTCCCATACAACCTTCGTGATGAACCAAAACTATTCTGGATCTTCATTACCCACGCCCTTGAACATCGATAGCTTTACAAAGTTTGCCATATTGAATAGTGGCAGAGGTGGCGGTGGTGTAGGCGAAGGCATATGTAGCAGAGGTGAATATGGAGGCGGTGTGGGTGGATGAGGTATTCATGGGAAACCTTTCTTTATCAACTTAACAATTCTCTGCGAATATTCCTAAGTTTCCTCCTCATCATCACTCAGTGGGGGTTCAATTAGTGGGCTATATTCAGGGCTTGTTTTTCCCTTGTTCCTGAATGTTCCTCCACTTTGTGTAGCCACAAACATCAAGGTAGTTGTATAACTTGCTTTTCACATAATATCATCTTAATCCAAGTATTTAAAGACCTTAAATACTTACCTCATGGTCCTTTGAAGAAGCATCGCTCTGCTTCATTGTAACTGACCAAAGTATGGACCACGAACTCTATAAAAAATCCTCCTATGATACGATTGAGCCATTGATTGATAGTGTGCACGATCTTATATTTAGAGGCTTCCAATCTCCACACTAACTCCAGGGTCCAGAAAATTGGACCGTTAAACCTCCACCTCCCTTGGCCATCTACCAACTTCACGATCCACTCGTATAATTCAACCAAGAAGGAACAAAAGAAGATTTTGTGTATCTCTATGTATAGATACATGTCCAACCATTGTTCTTTCGTCAAGCGCAGATTCCTATTTTCCTGCTTCACAAATTCGTGTATCTTTCTATCCAACTAGTCTTCAATCTCTTTCTTAGTTGGATTCCAATGATGCGACATCACACATCTCGTTATCCAGATCCCGGTTCTGTCAACAAAGCCATTTGTTTTCTTGATGGGCACTAACCCAGGTTGAGCGTTAAGTTAGCCAAGCAAATCCCTAAACTACTGGACCTTTCAGCATCAATCCATGGAGAGCGGACTGAAGTCTCACCCAAAGTAGTATGGGGAGATGCAGGAACCATGTTTCACACCCTGATATGGTTGTGATGTCATTTTGATACCCTAACCCTTCCTTCACACAGACCTATAATCTCTTTAGGGCTTATCAATGTACTTCTATTATTCATCCTTGAAGCCCACGCAAAAGTCTCCAATCATCCTTCACAAACCCTAAATAGCCAATTCAGATGCTTAGTCACCTCTGTAATTATCCTTACTTATATGTCTACCCTGATTAGCTTAATTATTGGTTAAATTCAATATGCATTGTGATTATCTTCGTGTAAACAGATATCTTTGCTTGCATTCATATAACAAAGAGAAACATATAGATTCACACATCAAAATAGCATTAAAACATAAACCTAGTGTTCAACATAACATAATCGCATGCACTTAACATAAGTAAACTACACTGGTAATTATAGAATACTTCTCTTTATTGATAATCTATATTTCTATTACATACTCTAACTACCCTATGCACACAGCTGTAGGGGTCCGTGCACTCAGCTGAAGATTTCTACCTTAGGCCTCTGTGCATACAGTTGTAGAACCTCCTTCCTACATTAAGACTCTTTGCTCTTGGCTCTCAAAGACCCATTACATCAATGACACATCCATGATCTACTGAACTGAGCTACTAAGAGACTCTTCTAGGACTTGTTTTTATGGTCTACAAACCATGGGTAGATCTCTAAAGCCGATATGACTTACACAAAAGAAGGGTTGAAATGCTTAATTTACATATTCGCACTCTGTGACCATAAAATGTGGAGACTTTAAATTCTTTCATACAAAATTTGGGCTTTTGACCCCAAAATTGACTCTAGGGGAATCCATTCCTAGCAATCTTCTAGAGTGATGAGATGGAGGTGGTTTCGCATAGATGAGGTCAAATCTTCCTAACTTGACCACTTTGTCTTATCCCTATGAGCTACCTCCTTGAGATGTGGACCTAATCCTATCTTTGGAGGAGTCATAACTCCCTCTCCTAGCCTATAAATTCCTCCTCTCCCATTCCCAAATGGTTTTTCTATGTCCATTTGCACCCCTATGCTGAGCTTGTGCTTAGAGGTTATTCATTAGACTTAGAGAAGGAGTGTTCAGAGAGTTTCTTGCCTTGGAATTGGATTACCACTCAAGGAGAGCCCTTCAACATCAAGGCTATGGTTGTAAGATTCCCTTTATTCTTTAAATAAAATACAACTGTTGGTTCATCTTCCCACAATATATATGTTCATGTATGTATTAGCTTGGAATTCCTTGATAAGCTAAGTAGGTTATTACTGGATTTTCTATTGGTTTTGGCATGCTTTGTTGTTTCTTGATTATTTGTGTAGTTACATAACCGCTGAGAGAAGCAGGGACATGTCCGTGACATAAGCAGTTCAAGTATCTCAACAAAGGAAATTGGAATAACATCAGAATGAGGTAGGTCATCTCTCTCATTCTACTTTTCAATTATAATCTTGGAAGATGTCTATTTGATTGTCACTTTAGTTCCTAGACCCACTCATTGGGCTAGAGGGATCTTTTATGTCCACAGAGAGGATTAACATTGTCAAGAAAATGGCGACCTCACTAGGGATCCTATGAACCTTTCCTTCTCTTTCTTCACCTTGTCTTTTGGTGAGTTTGATCAACCATTAATTTTTAGACTTCATTGCTTGTCTCTAGTTAGTGTCACTTTCTGGTAGATGTATGAAGGTTGTTAATTTGAACTGTTCTTAAATATTTTGAGTTTTTTTTCCTCGACCATCGGGTGTTTGACCCTGATAGTCACGATGATATCGCGGGGTTTCCAGTTACTGTAGCGATGATCGCTACTTTCCTCCTGACAGGTGTGATGATTGCAGAGAATAAAGAAATTTAGGGGTTTTATTCTCATTTTCAGTTTTGTGTACCTTCTCCCAGTGATTTACCACTGTGATCTTCATTGATTGATTTATTTTTTTATTTCAATTTTCTTTTAACCTAGTTTGCATGCCCTTGAAGCTTGATTAGCCTTTTAAGGTTTCTAGGTCTTCTAGTCCAACCTTCATCCACTCGTTCATCTTCCCATCAGAGATCAAAGATCAATAGCCTGTGTTAAAGAGTCTGTATGTGTTCAGACATAATTTGCAGATTACTTTTTGGTTCTTTCTTCTTAAGTTGTTTTCAATAGTAGGTACTGTGAAATTTTCTTAAGTTCTCTTTGACAAACGATAGATTACAAATCGATTGTCTCATTTGAATGAAAAGGAAGTGTTTTCTTTGATTTTTTGTTTCAAAAAGTGAATGTGCTATTCTTTTCATAGTTTTCGAAGCATTTTGAGTTGCATTGAAATGATTGTTGTGAAAGAGATTTACATATTTGTTGGCTTGCTTGCATTCTCTTTTACTTTCGCACTAGATTACATTAGTTGCATTTGAAAAAAGAGAAAAAATCATCATTATATCTTAAGGAAATTTTCCTTTAAGGTTTGTTTTGGCATTGCATTTGCTTATCATATGAAATATTAGATTTCATATTTTTTCATTTAGAATTTGAAGATTGTCATGAATGCACATTTGCATTTGGTTTTATGCATGATTTGAGTGATATTCTTCCCTACATATATAGCTTTCATCGAATTCAAAGATCTCAATTCATCATCTAGTTTTCATTTTAGGAACGGGAAACATCATTAATGCCTTGAAATTGAAAAATAATTCCAAGATCAACTCTAAAATCTATCAATTAATCTAAGGATAATTTTAAAAATTAACATTCATATTTAGTGGTCTAGGTTAGAGACGAGTTTCGACGTCTTTAAAACTTATCAGTTGTCATTCGCTTTGGCATTAGATAGTGTTAGCACAGATTTGTGCTCCCTGTACCATCGCGTATATAAAGGGAGACCCCATAGGTTGCAAACCTTTATCCATAGGAAGCCTAGTATGTCGCCCTGTAAACGTGATACACCGAACACAAAATTCAGGGGATTACATGCACGTATGTCAAGTCCTCGGTAAATTCTTTTTTTGAGGTGTATATTACAGTTCATGGTTACTTGGTACTCCTTTTACCTAGGTTCACTTGAGCATTCATTTCAATATTTTCTGACTCATTAAATTTGTAAATATCATCGAGAAAATTGTCCTTTCAAGCTCGCTAAACCATCGAAGCAACTAGAGTCACCCTTTTTCCCTTTTCTTGACTCTTAAAAGCTGAAATAACAATTTTTTTGTTTCTAAAAATAACTTCCCACAATAAAACATGTCAAACCCAAGCAGTTGCTTCTTAGACTAAAATTGAGTAATTCCCTGTTAATTTCAAGATTGTTAAAATCCCAAAATGAATCTCCTTTCCTTTTTTATAGTTGAGAGGAAGTCATCTTGGCTGAAACATTGAGTTCATACCATATTTCTCCTTCCTTTTTCTGATAATGAAGGGTCTTCCCAAGGACTTCGTTTGGAACTTCCTCAGTCACTTGAGGATCAAGGTTTTGAACTTGGTATCATTCCATGTATCCAACCTTTGTCTTCTCATCCACCTCCATCAGATTCCTGGTCACCTCAAGAATCTGATCCGGATTCCTCTGATAATCCTATTCAGACCCCTGAGAGTCTACAGACTCCTAAGAGTCCACAAAGGCTTGTGTCTATTCATCGAATCCATTGTTCGATCCTACTATGATATCTTCTCAGTGCCCTTACAGTGCGTACGACCGTACTGGTATTCCTTTGGAGTTATCTCCTCATACATATCAGGTTCCTCACCACCAATTATTTCCGTCTAGGGAGTCTGAAGGTGAAATTCCAGTCTCTTCTTCGAGTCATTTAGAAGTTTCCTCAACCCATACTCCTCACATCGATGATGATCAAGGATATGAATTTCCTGCAGAAGGATTTCCTTATACAAGAAGAATCCCATCTCTCACCTATCCTGAAAATAGTGGACCCATGTTTCCACATGGCTATGCCACTATAGCTCAGTTAGTTTCGGGCACTCCTAGTGCCTCTTCATTGTATTAGAACCCCATCTGGTCTTCTAATTCCATGCCTACATCAGGTTCGTTCATTCCAAACATGACCTCTTGAACTACTGTACAAACTGTAGTCACTTGAGTTCCTGTTCAACCTACCATTCCATCAACACCTGTTTCGTTGTTTCAACCGACTTTTCCTATTCAACTAACTGTCTCAGGTCAAGTCTCAGTAAGTTATTTTATCCCTCCATCAAGTTGACAAACTATGCCACCACCTGGGGGGAAAGATCCGAATACTCCTCTTGTGTTAGGTGAATCCAATGTGAGTGGATTACAAGCTCAAATGGTTGGAGTTAAACAACCTTATTATGGTGCTATTCCTAACCTTGTTGGTCCATTCGGGTCAGATAACATCCAATATCAACAGCTATCTATGGCTCAGGTCCCACTCCAATCGACTTATGTCCAACATGGTTCACAAGCCTTGGTTAATCCACCTTACATTCCTCAAGCTGGACCTTATGTCCAACCTAGTCAATCCTCTATTCCTTGTGGATATGGCCAGATTCAATTTGGGAACTATTAATACCCTTAGGGTATAACCCGAGGAACTGCCCAACTACCCTTGCAACAACAAAGACAACCTCTATAGTAGCTAGGTAAACCTTCGCAGTAGCAAAGGAAATATTTGCAGTAGCAAGGGCAAGCATTGCAATAGCAAGGGCAACTATCGCATTAGCAAGGGAAACCTTTGTCGCAATCGCAGAAGCCTTTGGAGCCACAAATATAGATTTTTCAACAATCCTCCCAACCTTTGTCTTCACATGATCAACCTTGGCAAAAGAAAGCTTTATATGTATATCAACAAGGTTATCCTTTTCTAGGTTGAGGTCATCCCCTCCAGCAACAGGTTCAATCTCCTTACGTCCAGGGTCAATAGGTTCAAAAACCTTATAATCCATATGTCATGTACAATGCTTTTCATTGACCTATGGTAGGACAGTATCAGGCCTACCTGTTATAGACATTTTTGTGCCTTACAGCATTGAGCATGAAATGTCCATAATCTAAGGGATCCAAAGTCCCTAAACATGTTGTTCCTACCCCTAGAGGAACAAGGCTAACAAACCACAACAATTCACAGAAGTTCTCCACCAGAAACTGCTCAAAAACAAGTCAATTCAGGATCATTTCAGTGGATGCACTAGCTGTTTGCGCTGAATGTCAAAGCCAACACTGGCTACCTGCGTTGAATGTCAACTGGAACACTGGCTACCTACACTGAACGAGAGTGGACATGTGGCAGGCTCATTTATCAAGGTGTCAAAACCCAGGAAGCTTCCAAAATGACACTTGCCTCAGCGAATTCGACTGGTGATGAGTAAGAGGTTCCAAATCTCCAAGTGGAAGCAAGAACCTCCAAGTGGACTCAAGAACTGACAGGGGGAGAGGAAACTAGTCAGATCTCAAGCTGACTCATCCTCTCTCCAAACATCTATATACGGGTCTCTCCTCCATGAGATCTAGAGGCTGGAATTTTGTTATTGCAAAGAATTGCTGTTGGTTTGAGATTGGAATCATTGGGTGCTTAATGCTTTGAAAGAGGTGAAGATAGGAATTCCATTTACTGGGAAGGAGATGCTGGATTGGAGCCCTCTGGGTTGTATCTCTTCCTGAACCTTGTTATTCATCAATAAAGTTATCTTGGTTTCTCCTATATGTTGATGTATTTTTGATGTATGAATGCATTAGTGTATTTAGTTTATTTCTAATCCTAAACTAGTTATGAATGTGGATATCTGTCGTTGTGTAGTGTTCTTCTCTTGTCGCAAGTAGCTGTTCTCTTGTCGCAAGTAGCTGTTCTCTTGTGATCTTGCAGGAACCCATTGAAGCTGTACAAGCAAGAAGGAAAGTAGCTGTGAACACCCAAAGAGAAGAGAGATCGGATCGAGGGACAAACGGAAGACACCGATAAGTCTATTGATCTCTCTTCTTTCACATTTTATAAAGGAAGAAACCAGAATAGCTGTCTTTGTTTGTTGCTAAGGCACTGTCACACCTTAGGTGGATAGGATCGTCCTGCATAGGAATTTTTCCCCACAACAAATTGGCGACTCCGCTAGGGATAATGACCCTTAAGGTACTGCAGTACAATTCACGTGGTGTGAATAAAGGACTTGGCGTCGAACACCACGCAAAATCTTTCGGTCGAAGGTCATTGATGTATACTTGTCGCCGGAAGTGAGAAACTTGCCATTATGGCCTTCTAGCTCGTTAAAGTGACAGGAAGAGCTATCCCTCCTCTAGATTTTAATCTTTTTGGACCTGAGGGATTATTGCACAAAAAGATCGAGCACTTGTTTTATTCGGCTCGTTAAAACTATCGAAAACTCATCCCTTCTGTATTGTTTTATACTTTTTCGGACTTAAGGTATTAGATGACGAAAAAGGACTGTTGGAGTTAACTTTATGTACCTTTTCAGACTCTCTAAAAATGAAAAGGACCGAGTTATCCTTGTCGTTAGACTCGTTAAAATCATTAAATAGCGACAAACTTGTCTTTAGACGAGAACGAGTTTCACTATCGCTAGGCTCGTTAAAACATAGTGATGGGCTTGCCCGAAGGGCAGGTTATAGAACAATCATATTTTATCCTCCTCAAGCTTGACAAAAATAAAGAGGTACTAGTCAGCAATGACTGGGGAAAAATTGGGAGAAACTAAAGAAAACTTTGATGGTAGCAAGTCGCTCTTGAACATGACACTTTTCCTCCGTACCACAATCGGGTTGGGTTGTTTCATTCACCGGTCACATCCATGGTCTCGCCATACCATCCATATTTGGGGTAATGCTACCAATCCATCGCATCAGTGTCACCATATGTTCAAGAGAAGTCGTTCAGAAAAGTCAACCGTGTCCCATCCACTGCCGTACATTATCTTTCATCCTTTCATGACCGCCACCCTGAATCATGTGTCACAGATCGTTTTCACCTCCATTAAAATCATTAGCTCCATTCCGTGTCACTGATGTGGGATTCATTAAGGCCCTCCTTTGACAGATCGCTTCTTTTCGACATCAGCTCACTATCCAAGAAGTTGATCTAGGAACAACCCCTTCAGTACTTTGAAGCTTGCATGCCACAATGGCAAGTTTCTCACTTCCGGCGACAGGTATACATCAATGACCTTCGACCGAAAGATTTTGTGTGGTGTTCGACGCCAAGTCCTTTATTCACACCACGTGAATTATACTGCAGTACCTTGAGGGTCATTATCATTATCGGTGATTCCTCTCGCGCTTGTTAACGGTTTACATCATCGGCCGGTAATCAAGCGATGTCTTTCCATGTTCGACTTCAGAACATTTCTCACATGGATCGACTTGTACTTAGAGTGAAGATCGAACGAGTTTGAAGACCCCGGATCTAGTTTCATCCATCCGGGCTGCGATATATATTCAGGAAAGATAAAGACATTGACATGTACATCATTGCAGCAGATAATCATCCTACTCAAAGGATGATAATTTCATCAAAATTATCAGTCTACCATCAGACGATTGTCTGTTCTATGTACAGAAAAATGAATTTATAAAGCTGAGCATGGGAATGCCCGCCTCAGCTAGATCATGAATGCAGTATGAAAAATAATGTATTGTATTGTATCTTATTACAGGTCTCCTCCCAACATTGGATGAACTTTGGATCCCCCTGATAAAGCATTTCACCCGATAAATAGCCTCATACTTTAGGGGGCAACTGTTATAGACATTTTTCTGCCTTACAACATTGAGCATGAAATGTCCATAATCTAAGGGATCCAAATTCCCTAAACATGTTGTTCCTATCCCTAGAGGAACAAGGCTAACAAACCACAGCAATTCATAGAAGTTCTCCACCAGAAACTGCTCAAAAACAAGTCAATTCAGGATCATTTCAGTGGCTACACTAGCTGTTTGCGCTGAATTTCAAAGCCAACACTGGCTACCTGCGTTGAATGTCAACTAGAACACTGGCTACCTGCAGTGAACGAGAGTGGACATGTGGCAGGCTCATTTATCAAGGTGTCAAAACCCAGGAAGCTTCCAAAATGACACTTGCCTCAGGGAATTCGACTGGTGATGAGTAAGAGGTTCCAAATATCCAAGTGGAAGCAAGAACCTCCAAGTGGACTCAAGAACTGACAGAGGGAGAGGACACTAGTCAGATCTCAAGCTGACTCATCCTCTCTCCAAACATCTATATATGGATCTCTCCTCCATGAGATCTAGAGGCTGGAATTTTGTTATTGCAAAGAATTGTTGTTGGTTTGAGATTGGAATCATTGGGTGCTTAATGCTTTGAAAGGGGTGAAGATAGGAATTCCATTTGTTGGAAAGGAGATGCTGGATTGGAGCCCTCTGGGTTGTATCTCTTCCTGAACCTTGTTATTCATCAATAAAGCTATCTTGGTTTCTCCTATATGCTGATGTATTTTTGATGTATGAATGCATTAGTGTATTTAGTTTATTTCTAATCCTAAACTAGTTATGAATGTGGATATCTGTCTTTGTGTAGTGTTCTTCTCTTGTCGCAAGTAGTTGTTCTCTTGTCGCAAGTAACTGTTCTCTTGTGATCTTGCAGGAACCCGTTGAAGCTAGACAAGTAAGAAGGCAAGTAGCTGTGAACACCCAAAGAGAAGAGAGACCGGATCGAGGGACAAACGGAAGACACCGGTAAGTCTATTGATCTCTCTTCTTTCACATTTTATAAAGGAAGAAACCAGAATAGCTGTCTCTGTTTGTTGCTAAGGCACTGTCACACCTTAGGTGGATAGGATTGTCCTGCATAGGCATTTTTCCCCACAACACTACCCTAGACCAAATCCACCTTACGGTCAAGGGAACCCTCAATGGGGACAAAATCAAGTTCCATATGGACAAAATCCTCCATTGTGCGGGCAAAATCCTTACCAACAAGGATGGACTCCACAATTTGGGTCTCCTTAAAGGCCCTATATGTCGCTTAACACGCAATTACGTTTCTTGGCTACGTTGGAACTTCCCAATGTCTCGAGGATCATGAATGATCCCATTCTTCATTCACCTTACTGGCCTCCAGTTCCAATGAAATTCCGAGTGATTGCCCCAAATTCAAGGTAAAAGCAAAGGAGGATCTGTAAACTCACATGATGACATATCGCCTTTGGTTCTCTTCCAATTCGTATGTCTATGAGTATATCTATCTTTGACTCTTTCAGAGAACTCTCACAGGTGTTGCCACAAATGGTACATTGAATTGCCTCGTGGTACCTATGGTGATTTCAACTCTCTCGCTATGGCTTTCCTCACTCATTTCAAGTTGACAGTTCGATATGAAACTGCCACTCATTTTCTTACGTCCCTTAAGTAAGATACCATGACCCACATTTCTGATTATATCCATGAATGGATACGATGGTGTCACCTCATCAAGTTTGATATTTCTGATGAGTTGTTGACATAATGGGTCAGAAAATCATTCGTCAACAAAATTGTTAAGGAAATAGCTATGGGTGGATGTGTTACTAAAGCAAGTTATTGCCCATGCCCAGTATTTAAACATGGTCTATTCATAATTCATCACATTGTATGAGATGTTACCTTATGCTCTGAGACCATCATCCGATCTGACAACATCGAAGTCTACAGATACACCACTTGTTGATGGTGTAATTGGTTTTGTGTCTCAGACTTTCACAAAATCTTCTTCGAAGCAGAAATATTTATCAAGCACTCGTTCCAATAATCCCTCCAAAAATTTATCCAATCCTAGTAAAACCCCTGAGGTGAATCTTGTCCAGTCTACTGTAGTAGATAAGGCCTCTGAAGGTAAAAAGAAATGAAAATGTAAGGCCAAATACAATGCCCCAAAATAGGACTCTCCTAAATCATCTAGTGATGTTGCTTCTAGAAGAAAGCCGAAATATCCTTGCCTCATCTGTGAGGAGGATCATTACACTAAATATTGTCCCCGAAAATATGAAGTTAGTCACTTGCTGAAAGGGACTCTAGATATCTTAAAAGAACCCTTTCCATCACAACAGATGCAGTGGTATACCAACCTTAGTCTTGTAGTTCCTCAAGTTGTCAATTGTTCATGATGCAAGGGTCATCACCTATCTTTATTGGTAATTGAACTAAGGACTATCAATCCATGCCTAAGAAGACAATGGAAAAAGAAGCTACTCATGTTCCTTCTACTTTTACTCCATCCAGTTCTGGTCCACTCCATATTGAGCACCCAAACAGTGAGTCTTTCATCCAACCGCCTCCTAAAGGTGTTCTTCGGAAGTCATATTTTAATATGAATGTTAGAGTTGCACAACATTACAATAATTTTGAGGATTTAGCTCAAGCACCTTTGGTGATGTATGCCTTGGAGGTTCTCCAATCCTTTCCAACGTAGTGGAAGTCACTGTTGTCTGCCATAGGTGCTATCGATCCTTCTAATTCGAGTCTTATTACTTTCGATATAGAAAATCATGTACCTTGTCTTCCTCATTAGATTTGATTTCAGATACGGGTTTTTATCATAGGAAATACGATTCATCAAATGGTTATTGATGAATGTGCCTCTACCTGCATCATGTCAGTTTCGTGTTGGAAATCCATTAGCTCTCCTTCTCTTAAACATTCTCCAAACACCCTAGAAACCTTTGACGGTAGAGATTCATGTCCATATGGTATTCTCACGAACTTGTCGATTACATTAGAAGGAAAGATTGTTCAATTAGAAGTAGAAGTGTAGATGCAAATCTCAACTACAAACTTCTTCTCGATGAAAGTTGGACACATGCCATGTTGTGTTTGGTGTCTTCTTTGTTCCGTTTGCTTCGTTTTCCTCATGAAGGAAAAATTTTCATGGTTGATCAACTATCCTTATTTTCTTCTATCTCATCGAATGGAAATGTTCCTTACGTGGAAAATACTGAGATTCCTTAGGAGAGCGTGGGGGTAGGTATCTTCAAAGACTCTGCTTTAATGGGTACTTTCACTCTACCACCACCAAATCTTCATTTAGTCAATATGATCTCAGACTCTATGGATCCTTGGATTATCCCTACCACATATCAGATTGATTCATTTGGTGATGCTATGCCTTTATTTCCATTGGAGCTAAATTATCAAGAAATTGTATTGCCTCCAATGGCCACTTCAGAAAGTCATAATGTTTTTAGTATGAACCTGGACACTTACGTGTCATCTCCTTACATTGGTTCTTGGGATTCTATGGATCCATTGAATGAGACATTCGCCAAAGATGAGAGTATCGTTGAGGTCATGTTTCTAGATGAAAATACATGGAATAGTCTACATCATCGTTCTTATTTTCTTCCTAACCCTGATGATATGCCTTCTTTTTTTGAAGCATATGTTTCTCATTATCCTACACCTCCACTTCAGACACCTATCTTGGTGCATGAAGTCTTGTTGGATGGTAATATGGGGAACATCACTACAACCCTGATTATTGACATCTCGGTTCACCTTAAAATCGCCAAGATCTTTCAACTGGAGGGAACTTTTCCTCATCATGGGATCAAGTTTTTCATGCCTCCTTCTTTGATACTTTTTCATCGAGTCTCTGTTTTTTTCCCATTATCGCAATGGGGTTTTCATAGCCTTTTATGAATTTTACTTTATTATTTGTCTGATTCGATGCTTACACATCATTTCAATTGTGACGCTCGAGTTTTACTCTCTATTGATTGATTACCCGAGTCTGGAAATGGACTTCATCTGAAGAAGTATTATGCATGAAATTCGTGTAATGACTTTTTTCCATTAGTGTGTTAATTCATTAGTGTGTGTTTTTTTATTTTTGGTGTGTTTGTTTTCTTTGAAGACATGTGTTTTTCTACTTACCTTGTGTTCCTTGGTTTGCAGAGGTTATCAAGCCATTATGTTGGTTTTTCTAATGGTTCTTGGCGTAGCACACGAAACTATCTTCCACAGCATGGGTACTCTATGACCCTAATGGTGAGCTGATTAACTTACAAGGTATTTGCCTTGGTCAAACAACCAATAATATTGTTGAATATAGTGTAGTTATTGAACTCTTGTCAAAAAGAGTTGCTCTTGGAATTATGGATTTAGTTGTCAAGTTGGATTCGCAGCTCATTGTGTTATAATTAAACAATCACTACTCAGTGACAAATCCACAAATATTGTGTATGTATCTACTTGTTAGATTGTTTGGAAGAAATTTTGATTTCATTACATATCAACATACTCCACATGATTTAAATACATTAAGAGATGCATTAGAAAATTTAGTTCTTGATAGGCATTTGTGTCATTTGTAAAACTGATCATGATTATGGACGCATAACTAGAAAATAAAACATGCATATATATATATATCATGTCTGATGGAGTGTTTACATCAAAAGGTCAGAAAATAGAGTGTTATGGGACCCTTGGCTTTCAAAGCCTACAAAATGTGTAAAATACTAGATAAACTATCAGACTGCATGGTTCTCATGATAGCATGAGACCGCCCTCATCACTCGGCCTAGTAGCCAATGCAGTCTTGCAGAAACTCCCATAGTGTGTCTCTACCAACGCAGTGGAATATCATCAATAGCGGCATAATCCAGAACTCCTCGAGTTATTACCTCTAGATTGTGCTCCATCTCAGCTAAGGGGTCAGCCCCTTCATGATAGTCTACACCCACTATCAGATGAGCAACTCGTTGTGCTATTGGTGACATCCCTGGTGATCTCGCTGGTCCCACATCTACACATTTATCACAAGTTGAGTCTGAGATTACACTTTTATGAAAAAATATAAAACTTGAAAAATTCCCAAAAAAAAGTTTTTACCTGAATCGGTCCACTGTTCTCATGGTGGTAGAGACAAATCTAGATCCCACCTGAAATCTATTCCAACATAAGCGTAATAATCCACCATGAGTATTTGGCATTCTAGCTAAATGAATAATTGTGGTGGGTAATGCATGTGCTGACCTGTTCCTCCTCGAGGCATCAGTTGACTCCATCGCAGAAGTCTTGGATCTCAGGGGGGTGAAGATCACCAATATAGAACCGAATCCAAATTGCTTTAGGTGTCCATGCTTCCCCTTATTTAGTTGTCATTTCATGTTTCCTAAAAGGCTTCCACACCAGTTGAAGACAGTGTGAGTCAAACATGCGATAGCATATTGGAACTAGGATTTTGAAGCCTCGTGCAAGGCCTGTGTGCTAGATACATGTGCCATAGCGAAAAAAATCATTCTCAAGATGCGGTTGTTGGTGATTTTCATTATCTTCACCTTACCTCCATTGGTTATATTAGCACCAGGACAATACCTATGGACTAAACCCCAGGTACTCTCACCTCCTTGGTGAGATCCAAAGAGTTTAACTAATTCCCCTCGTCAGGACAATCTTGTGATGAAGTAGATATCCATCTCCTCTAGTTCTAATTCCCAGCCTTTTATGATAAAGATTTATCGATCTACATCCTAGAGATTGATCAGATAGGGCAACAACTCTATTTGAGCACTTAACCCTGTGGTCCTGAAGAATTTTAGCAGCCCATAATTCCTCAGAGCGTTTATGCATGCAGGATCTCAAGTTGCTTGATTATCTTCGGCCTCATGGCCTCTTTCTTTCCACTATCATATTCTCCTACAAAAACAAAATTTAACACCTATTAATGCCTTTTTCATGGATCAAAAACATCACATTTTTCTTAAAAGAGAGTTTTATTTCTCAAAAAAACCACCCTCAGCACCATCGCACTTGTTTTTACAAACAGTGCAATGGCATTTCACGAGCCTTTAGACTCAAGCGTGACCATCGCGGATCCGATGACCATACCCACAATGGTTGCCAACACCATAATTTTTTAAAATCCTCCTTTCTAGCATCCAAACTACCATTTAAAATGCATAAAAAAGTGATAAAATGCAAGGGCAGGGATGAGGCTCTTACCTATCGTAGACGGTTTGTGAAATGGTACACTGTATCTCCTGCATTAACCACTGGAAAATCAAGAGAATTAGGGCACAAAATGCACTTTAAGATCTCACTTTGGTAAAATGGTAAAAAATAAAATTAATTTTTCCTATTTATAAGTTTTACAAGTCATTTTTGTCGATATTTTCGTAATATTTTAATAATTTTTCTCGATATCGGTGATGGGTGTGTTTTCTGTGTAGTTATAGGTACCTTCAAAGTGAACACTGATCATTATTGACCAATTCTTGTGATTTTTATTTTATCTCTTTTTCGGACTTATTAAATAAACAAAAAAGGAACCCCCCTAGAGTCATCTTTCAACTTTTTTCTGACTCTCAAAAGCTGAAAAAAATTGTCGAGTACTTGTTATTTTGAACTCGTTAAAGTAAATGAATCGACGTCACCTCAATATACATCTACCCATTTTTTTAGGTTCAGAATGACTATGTACGAAAAAGCTACACCTTGGTCGACATGGCCAAGATGTTCCCTCAGATATTGTTTTCTACCTTTTCGGGTTCGAGGGACAAATTACAAAAAGGGACAAGATGCAATTTTGTTTTCCATTTCTTTTTCAAACTCTCTAAATATGAAAAAGATACCTAGTTATTCTTACTTCAAACTCATTAAAACTTTACAACGAAAGATGTGTCACCATGATGATACCAAGCTTCTCCTTCCTAAGTCTTGTAAATCTTACTAGGATGGATTAATTTGAAGAATGAACTTACATGACAATCATATGCTATCCCCTTCAATATTATGATAAAACTAATTGGGGTAATCACTAGAAATAGTAGGGGAAAAATGAAGATGAGACATCCTTTGTATAGCAGCATGTCACTCTTGAACATGACACTCTTCTCCTCTCATTTCGGGTTTGGGATATCTTCACTCAGTCAATTTTCCTCCCAAGTTTGGGTAATCCATTTTCCCTCTCATTTTGACTATTCCATTCTGTCATTATGACATTTAGTCCTATGTTGAGTCAAATGCTGCCACACTCCAGAGTCATGTTCCCAATGTTCAAGAGAAGTCCAATCTATAGTTATTTACCTATACATTATTTTGAGTCATTGCCATAGTCCTGAATATTATTCCACTTTATTCCTTGTTTTGTGTTGATGATGGGGGATTCATCATTTCCCTCGTTTGATGGGTCACTTCCTATCTACTTCAAATAATTATCCAGGGATATGACTTAGGAACTCCCTTTCAGTACCTTAGAGATGGCATGCGTTAATGACTAGTTCTTCGCATCTAATGACAGGTCTTCGTTATTGGCTTTCGATTGGATGATTCCATGAGTGTTCGACCTCAACTTCATTACCACATTCACAGAATTGTTGTACCTTGAGATTCATTGTCATTATTGGTGGTTTCTCTTGTACCTGTTAATGGTCCACATCATTGGCCGGTAATCAGGTGGTTTTCTAGCATGTTCGACTTCAACATGTTTATTCACATCTTAGGGTTCGTACATTGAACGGTTCAATATGGAGCGAAATACCCTGAGTCTTGTCTATTGTGGCTTAGGGTGCGTGGAGTTATATGTCGTTTATGATTGTACACATGTTTTTACTATACAAATGGTTGTGACCATATAGTGAGACTTTATATTTATGATGATCCTTGTTATCTAGATCGTTGTGCCCATACCATGGATCTTTTTATCTAGTCTTCATCATCTGGATGACTGTGTCCATATCATGGATCCATGTCTCAATCTCAGATATGTATATGTATATGCATCCTTGATTCGCAGGTCTCCTGACAGTGCATGTTATCATCCTTGCCAAAATCTCATAAAGCATCTCATCCATCACTCCTCGTTATGCCTTCTTGTTTTAGGGGGCATCTGTTACACAGTATTTTGTCACACCTCCTACACTTCCCTGTGACATACCTTGAAGTCCCTGAAACATGATCATTATGTAGTATACTCATCCATGTATATAGCTTAGATCCCTCCTTTAACTTTGCTTGGAAAATGTCTTGAGTTTCCCCTAAAGAAATATCTCTTAAAACCCTAAAATGATGGTCATCGCTCTTATGAAGCTCAAAAATGTGATGGTCGCCTGTTGCACAGTGTTTGACCTGTGATGGCATTACTATGTTACATATCATACCAACGATGATCCCAGAAAGATGATTTTCACAAAGAGGATGAGAAGCTTCGTGATCTAGAAGCTTCTAGATCGACAAGCTGGAGGTGGTTTCACATAGATGAGGTCAAATCCTCCTAACTTTACCTCTTTGTCTTATCCATATGAGCTACCTCCTTGAGATATGGACCTAATCCTACCTTCGGAGGAGTCCTAACTCCCTCTCCCAGCCTATAAATTCCTCCTCTCCCATTCCCAAATGGTTGGTCTATGTCCATTTGCACCCCTATGCCGAGCTTGTGCTTAGAGGCTATTCATTAGACTTGGAGGAGTGTTTGGATAGTTTCTTGGCTTGGACTTGGATTACCACTCAAGGAGAGCCTTTCAACATCAAGGCTATGGTTGTAAGCTTCCCTTTATTCTTTAAATAATGTACAATTGCTAGTTCATCTTCCCAAAATATATATGTTCATGTATGTATTAGCTTGCATTCCTTGATCATCTAAGTAGGTTATTATTGGATTTTATATTGGTTTTGTCATGATCTGTTGCTTCTTGATTACTTGTGTAGGTACATAAGCACTGAGAGAAGCAGGAAAAATTTCATGACACAAGTAGTTTGAGGATCTCAAAAAAGGAAATCATAATAGCATCAGAATGAGGTATGTCATCTCTCTCGTTCTACTTTTCAATTAGAATCTAGGAAGATGTCTAGTTGATTGTCACTTTAAATGATAGACCCACTCATTGGGCTAGAGGGATCTTCTCTGTCAATAGAGAGGATTAACCTTGTCAACAGGGGAAGTCATCCATATCAGAGTCATGAGAAGGGGAGAGCACATCCTCATGAGAGGTCAAGGTTGGGACATTATGATAGGGGTAGAAAGAAGAGTAATGGGGATGTTTTTTAGGGGAAGGATCACATCTTAGGAAGCATGCATGTATAATGTAAATGAGTAATTATATGTAGGTAATTAATACTAGGAAGGAATATACTTATCTTTAGTTTTATATAATACTTCTCTTGAGGTGACATCAAGTGGAGTGATCAAGACAAATAGGAGACTTGTAACATTTGTACAAGAGGGAGAATAGTTCCCCTCAATGTTGAGAGAATTATTGCGTCTTTGTTTCACTTAGGTGACAATTATGGAGAAAAATGTAGCATATCTAATAGATGCTAGGGTGACACATGATTTCATCATGGAGAAGACAACCAAGGCTCTCCAATACAAGAAGGAAGTAGAAGGAAATGCATATAAGGAAGTTAAATATAGGATGAAGTTAACCACATGATGACTTCGAGAAGCATCAATTTGGATTACACAATGCTTAGACAAGATGGATTTGAGAGTATTTCTTTTGAATGACTATGTGATGATATTGGGGTAGAATTTATTTGAATTTGAAAAGTATCAATGTTGATAGTAAAGTAGTTGGCATTTTTATATGGGGACATGACCATTTATGTTCCTTTGAGGAAGAAGAGCAGATTGGGATACCAGTATAGGATGTTGATGACCAAATTATATGAGTATCCTCACATGTAGGTATCACAACCAATAGGAGATCGAATCTTGTTCTTCTAGCAATGGATGTGAAATCACTTTGTAGCAGTGGCATGTGACTTGATTAATAAATTTGTTCACATGAGGAGTTGGGAAGGAGGAGGAGGTCCTTCCATGGACAAAGCAGTTGGGAATCATGATGGTTAAGTTGGTTGCATTCATTACCAAGATGGGCTATGTGGAGGGGAGGGTTATGACTCTTATTCTATAGTTTGTTTGGAGGATGAGGAGGATAATGAGAGTGATACAGATCATGCTTCCATTATTAAATTGTGTAGACATGTTATTGGTATTTATGACTTTTAGCTTACGATAGAGAATATTGCAAAGTTGGGTTGTTTAGTGATAGATTTTCATTCAATCAGAAGATATTTGGAGACATAGCATCAGTCCAATACCATTGTTTCTCAAGGTCTTAGAGGGGATTTCCATGACCTTATCATATAAGATAAATATGAGGACGATGTGATGCCTCCTTGGAGAGAGGAATTGCACTTATGGTGCCTACGAGAAGGCATTAAGCATGGTAAATGGATGTAATGATAGAACATGACATTAACACAACATTAGGTATATGAACATATTCTAACAATATGGGAATTTCATTCTCATTGAGTGGGAGCGATGATTGGATTAGATACCCAATTAGCATGTGAGATGTGGGAGCTTAGTGTGTAGAGATGTGTGTAGGAGGATCACCAACTACAATCTTTAGAAGTATATCATGAGTATGGTAGTTTATTGATACAAGAAGTGTTGGGAAACACTATTTATCCATAATGTGAATGAAAACAATTTTCTAGAGCTAATAACCTTTTGAATATCTTATTTTTCATTCCTATGAATAGCTCTGGTTGAGAAATTAGCCAAGTGCATGTGTAAATGTTATTATGAGCTCTCCATGTACAAATAGATTTTTTCTAGAACTCCAAACTGAGAGATTCTTGGTTGGCCTATGTTGGAACCTTGGGGGGATGGAGATTATTTGAGAGCCTCTGATGTAGTGAAGAAAATCTCATCTCTTGGGTTATACAACATAATGGGGAGGAAATTTGTGCTGTTGGAATTGTTGGAGTTGTATCAATGTGAATTTATTTTGGGTTATGTGAGTGAATTTTAAACACCCATAAGATCCTATTCATCCATGTAGACTACCATGGATATTCCACTGAACCTTTTGTCATAACAAATATAAAAAATTATATTTAAAAATACAAAATGTACACTATAAGGGTTTATTTCTCTTTAGATTTTTTTATATGTAAATTATTATTTATTATTCATGCATGAAAATTATAGTTATGAAAATAATAGATAATGGTGAAATATAAAATTTCAAACCATGATTTACATAATATATAACATGGGAAACCCTTTTAGGAGAAAACCAAATTGGAAGGTGAGGTCGCGCTACTCTCTTTCCCTGAATAGAATATGATTATGAGTAAAATGAAGTAAGGCATGTGGGTCTTGGCCTACAACAATGCACACATCCTCTTTTTGTTCTCTCTCTATATCTCTCTTAGCTACTATACATTTTTATGGAACAAAATTCCCTCAAAAAGAATGGAATCCCTTTTCCTCATAGTGGCCCAGTTATACCACATCTTGATAACCTACCAATGGTTTGGTTTGACTCCCTCGACTCTTAACTAGAGTCAAAATTTAGAATCTTCTACGGTATTGTTCATCATGATCACATGGATATCCTATTATCCTTGAGTAATGGGGAATGACATGGCATCCTCTCAAATTATGGTGGTTGAAATAGGAAGGTCAACATTTAAGTGGCATAATGTTTGCATAAAAAATCTGATTGAGGTGATTCTTCCACCATTGGAATCATGTGTAGGATAGGAAAAAAATGTTTTTCACTAAAGTGGAAAGGTTTTAAACCAAAATAATTCCATTTTTTCCTTAAAAATGCTCCCGAAAGGTTTCATACCCCAATTTTCCAAAGTGGTTCACGCTGGTAGAAATGATCTCATGAGTTGATTCCTCCACTTTTTTCATTATTAAAGAATAGATATGGACGACAAACAAAATAATGATCCAATCCATATCAATGATATTTTTATTTGTTGAGTTGAATTCATAAGGAAACATGAGCTCAATATAATTCGATAATTTTTTAAATAGGGCAAGGAAGGAGTAAATGAAATGGCATCAATGCTTGTGTAAAACTAACTCTTACGAGATACCAAATGATCCATGATGTAGTCCAACTTAAATGATTCATTGAAATAGTTGGCTGGTACAAATTGCATTCAATCCATGAAGTCCATGAGTAGTCAAGGCCAATGCATTAATAAGAGAATATAGTGTAAAAATTGAATCTTAAATTTTAAAAATAATTTGAAACACATGCTTAGTAGAAAATTAAATTTGTATTTAATATGATGCAGGTTCTTTTGGAATGCTACACATGGAAATGTGAAAACGTACATGCCTCCAAATTGTGAAACTATAACTAGAATGGGGGAATTACGCTATGTTCAAGGTAAAGACATTGATGACATCTTTACCATCAACATGCAAAAGCATGCATGCTTTTTTGGATTTTACATTGAAGAAAATGGATGTGAACTTGATGAATGTAAAAATGAGGATATGTGAAACAATGCAAATATGCCCCTCTTAATCCAAAAGGGCCACGCCCAACTTCAACTTAGCAAGAAATGCATGCTAAAGAGGTCATGGTTTCAATGGATTGTAATTGAGCTTGTAACATTCTTAGGGAGGGTAAATGACTTCATTAATAAGCTCATTATATAATAATGGTGTTTTTATTTGACCTCTTCAACTTAATGTTTAAACTTTCAAACTTGAGAAAATGTATATTAACTAATGTTTGAATTTTGGTTTCAGTTGATCTATATGTTGTCAATACACCATAGGGAAATGAAGAGAAAGGGACCTCCTATTTAAGGAAATACATGAAAATAAAATTCAAGTTGGCACAACTAAATTAGGATGGAAATTACACATGCTAGAGTGGTCACATGGTTGCAATGTGTCACTTTTTTAGAAAGAAAAAAACATGGTGATTATATTATGTATAGAGATTTATGTTAAAAATATTGCATATTCAAAACATATATTTGGTCGCAACACCTCAAATACGACTAACAAAAAATATATTTGAAGGGAGGTGAACCAAAAAGGTTGAAGACGGTGGAAGTTAACTATCAATACATTATGGAGGCTTGCATTTCTATAACCTATTGGCCAAATAAGTAGACTATAGGCCACTTTGAGATTGAATTGGATGATGCAAAAAATTGTTCTACAATGACTTCATGGAATTATTTTTCTATGCTTTGCACAGTAATAATGTATTTCTTTGAAATTTATTTCCATGATTGGTTTGAAGACACTTTTCTAATTTTGTTTCATTTATATTATATTATTGAATCAATAGTTTCTTCTTGTGTTTCTATTAAATATTATTAACTATAATTGAAAGAACGTCAAAGTGATGAAATGGAAAACCCATAACCCATTAGCCCTAGTTAAAACCCTAATTTTGACTTATATTGCATCTCCCCCATTGTCTCTTCACTTTCCTCCCAAAAGTAACCATTATAGTAATTTTTAATGTGTTTCCTTATTGGGTTGTGGATTATAATGGTGATAATGGTCTTCATTTCCTTTTTCTTGACACTTCACCTTCCTTGCACATGACATCAAATTCCTTAATGCATCATTCTTGATGCAATATTTCTAACATTTCTATGCCTCTTGTCCATTTCTCTATTATGTGCTCCTCTCTTAGGTACCTATACCATATTTGACTAACATCTTAGGCACTTAAAATATATATAGATAATAATATAACCTCGTCTTTTTTTATAGTAGGTCAACGTGTATATCATATCTATCAAATATCAACATTTCAAATTTACTAATCCAAGTCTACGTTAAAGAAAAAAATTGTTCTTTTTTAGATGCAACTATTTAAGAGGTGATATTATGATTTATTTTGATTTAGTTTCCAATTTTTAATCATTATTGTCGATTGATTTATCTCATATTTTCTTGAAAGCATTTTCCCTTCTCTAGCCCACATTTGTGATGTACAATCTACAATTTATTGCCATAACATAGGAATCTAAGTTGAATTGTGAAATTTATTTGTATGCCATAGTAGTGGACCATTTTTATCAAATGCATTTATTCATATATCTTAATTAGTTTCTAATTCTCTCACTACATGATAAGGAAGAAATATCCTTAATTCCTTCACCTTTTTTCGCCATTACTTTTACACAAGGAAGACCATCCCAACCCAATCATAAATCTTCTTTATAGGATGTACCAGGTGAGGACCGTAATTTCTTTACATAGTTGTATGGTCTAGGAACATACATATCCTTACTTCACCTTGAAGAACTCTATAAACTTTATGGGGTCCTTACTTTTGTGCCCAATCAACTTTCTTGGCATCGTTATATCTATTGATGATATGTTAGGTGGTCTTAAAAAAAAATAGAAAGGCACCGTCTAATTATTAGATGTTTTTGTCTTTTTTATTGGAATTCAATAATACAAATTTACATGAGATTGTAATTTATTATTATTTAAAAAGAATTTTTGAATGCATAAATATATTTAACACTTAATAACCATGAGGCTTTGGATTGGTGGTGAATGGATATTTTGTTAAGGCACCCCATGAGAAAAGGTCACCAATTCAAAACCCATAAATATTCACCCCAAAATAAAAAAGATTTAACACTATAAAAAATCCATAAAACACTAAAATTTCATAAATTGCACAACTTAAAATTATAATTTCAAAAAAATCTTACCCAATTTTAAACAAATTAATTAAAAAAAAAAACCCAAAAAAAATTAGCACACAATTATGAAACGAAAGAATTTGAAATGAACTTATTCTTTTTACAAACTTTTGTTATGATCAACCTTCACCATTATTCACAATTAAAAGATATTTTATTTTGAATATTACGATTACACCTAATTGAAGTGGGCATACAGGTAACAAGTAATGTGCATAGTTATGAATTAAATTTAAAAAAATTCTTACGCAATTTAAAAAAAATATAAATATATTTAAGAAAAGTGTAACCCAACTTACCTAAATTTAAACAAATTGATTTAACCCAAAAATATGAACACATGGTTATGAAATAGAAGAATGTGAAGAGGGTTTTACAGGTAACAAATAATGTGGATAGTTATGAATTATAATTTTAAAAAGTTCTTACCCAATTTCAAAAAACTTAATTAAAAAAAATTCATAACCGAACTGCATTATGGAACTCCTCCCTTTAAAATTCGAGCTACCAAAATCCAACAAAGGGGGTTTTCTGAATATTGCGCAAGAGCATTAATCCACAATGCTCTTGCCTCCTCTTCCTTATGTGTGTGTGTGTGTATATATATATATATATATATATATATATATATATATATATATATATATATATATATATATATATATATATATAGATATACATGGATGGAGAGGGACAAAACACTTTCAATTCTTCCTAATTGTGGAAGATTGGGTTGTGTGTGTCTCCCCTCCTCTTCGACTGTGTGGTTTTTGTTTTCTTTAATTTCTTGTTTTTATTTTGCAACATCAGTTGATGAATAATAAAATGGTAGGTTCTAGTGTTGGGACCCCGATCTTGAAGGAGGAGGTGGACATAGTGATACCCATGATTCGAAACTTGGATTTCTTGGAAATATGGAGGCCATTCTTTGAGTTGTATCACCTCATCAACGTGCAAGATGGGGATCCATCGAAGACCATCAGCGTGCCCAAGGGTTTTGCCTATGATTTGTACAATAGAAATGATATCAACATGATTTATTTTTAAATATGTTAATCAGTTGAAAAGACGTTGCAAATCTTCAATACACTAGTCCAGCCTCATTGCAGCCTAATTAGATTTTGTGACTAGTGAAAATGCAATTATCACATGTATCATGTTCCTTTTTTGCTATTAGTTGAGTTCTATGTTTCTTAATGATCTAATAATTTTCGATGTGATGGACCCCTCACTTCATGTTTTTTTATTTTGGTATTCATTTTTCCTTAGTTTAGTTATTGGCCCTTCATTTATGCATAAGAATTTTCTATGGTTGTATATCTGTAATTTTGAATAATCAAATAACTATGTTGATTTTGCATTTTTAGATCTATCACAAATATTTTCAATTAAATGTTTAGAATTACCAAATGTGGGTTATTATGTAAGTCACATTGATGAGTCACATTTGTTGGCTATAAATATTGACTAAAAATATTTGAATGTGATCATCTGGGAATACAAATATTTTCTTAGATAGATATTACAAGATTTTATTAACAATTATAATTCTATAAATGATAGGAACATATAATTCTATCATTGATAGGAACCTAAAAGGTATTGTTGATGGTGCTAGACTCACGAACATGTCAGGGGATCTCCCCGGTAAGAAGTCCCAATTAGACCTCAAACTGTTTGGTGTAAGAGTCCCAGCAGTGGGTCGTATAGTAATGCCTTGATTGTGGTTTCGTATAGAGGTGAGTAAGATGTCCCTTTTGGTAGAAAGGGTGTGATGGCTACAATAAGTCAAGCAAGGTTCATGAGAGGTTCCAACACGCGGAGAGTGAGGTGAGTATACCCCTTGGAAACCTGTAATACTACATGGCTTGGAAGGGAACACATGAGCGAAGATGCACCACAAGCTGGAAACAAAGTTAGTGAGCAATCCAAATTGATGGTTAAACCAAAAACACATTTCAAAAGGATTCATACATACTTATACAAAATAGTTCATACATGCATGCGTAAGAAAAATAATACATATATCATTTTAGAGTAAACCAGATAGCATAGAATACAATACAACATATGCATGTAATGTGTTGGCTCTGTTATATTAAGAAGTGTAAGTTCTAGTCATAGAATACATCCATGTCCAACCACTAGTTCCAATAGCGGAACGTTACAGCCACAAACACCTGCTCCTCCAAAGAGATGTACTAGCTCTGCGTAGTGGAGAAGCCAAGGCACATTACAATACTATCCAAGCTTTCTCTAAGATACTCCTATCAAAGGTTGACTGAACAAAAGCCTTTACAATGATTTATGAGGTTCTATTTATAGAAAAGGGTGGGGTGACCCTTGACATTCCCCTTTGTGACAGTTCATCTACCCTCATGACTCTTCATTCTCTAAGATTGTTACATCCAACTATCGACACTTGAACTTCCACTTGACAAGACGTTACGTTACAATGCACATGTGGCCATGTGAGACAAAATGGCCTGAGCAAGCGATGCAAGATATCACTGACACTCTATCCATTGTGGTGAGACCAACTCTTTGACATGCTTGTGATGGTGAAGGTGGTGAGTTGATGCCAAGCTTGGTCATCCGTGAAAGTGTGCATGCGCTCCATGGTGTAATATTACTAAAGCGAACTCACCTTCATTGCATCTTGGTGCATTGGTATGGGTCCTTCATCCAACTCATCGGCTAGAATGCACATGGTCTTCTTGGGTGCAGCCGAATAAAAAACACATTGATGCATAGTGTCTATGTTGATCTTCTAGTGTGTGCTAGTGGTCACGCACATCAACTTTCAATTGCATGTTCAGCTCCAATTGGACTTGCTTCCCATCTTTGCCTCAGTTAGTGTGTCAGATGGGTTGAATCGCATGCATGCACACAATGACATGCATGTTGTTGAATTCCTTGGAATGCCATCAACAACACCATTCACCATGTATGCTCCATGCCAGCTGTTGGGATGGATCTATAACTTGTACTAGTGTAGTTTCATCCATCTATGCATGTTGTGCCCCCTACTGTACTTATTCCTACTGCAACTAATCCTCCCGTTTGTCCAGCTCCTGTTCTTCCTTGAGTTGATGCTTCATCACTTGGAACTCCTTCTATGTTCTTTTCTCTACCCTCGTGCAATTGTCTTTTCTCTACCTCATATCCTCAATCTCCAAAGTTTCTTTCATCACAAGTGGATCTGCTTGAGCTTGCAACTTTGTTCTACCTCTGTGTTTTCAACAACCTTCCTCTTACATTTGCCACATGCGGGTGTGTTTCCTTCTACTGCTGCTGATAGCGTGACTCACTATGATGTTTATTGTTGTGATGTTTCTGCCATCTTATCTTGATGTACCTATCTATGAACAACCTGATGTCTTCATTGGTAGGCAAGCTCATCTACATTGGCTTGGCTACAACCCATGTTCTGCTCTCAATGGTGTCATTTGACTCTGCTCTCTTGAAGGCCATTATACTTGTGCTACTGAGGGGAATATGAACACCTGCGATACCTGGAGACATGGAAACACTCATGACAAGCAATCTGTCAGTCGAAAACCAAAACGAACTTGATAACTAACTTGGAACATGCCTGTGTGATTGATCTTGAAGGTTGCGCAATTTCCATCAAGAGGTCAGGAGACTGACTGCCAAAACTGCACAAGGCATAGTCCGGGCTATTAAGAGGCTGACTAACTACTGGAACTGTGCAATACACAGTATAGCCCAGCCTGCTGAGGATTGAAATTGCACAATGCGAAATCTTAGTGAGTAGTGACATGCAACCAACAAACTACATTGCACAGTTTCTGGGGCCAACAGGACATTTCCTCCAAGAATTGCACAATGCAAGCCTAGAGGTCAGTGCTTGGCTAGACTTGCACAATTTTTGGAGGGAAGTTAGAGCCTTCACTTCCAGAAATGTGTAGTGCTAGCTGGGCATGGCATGCTCCGGGCCAAGGCAACCTAGTTTGGCCGATGGGTGACTGAAAACATGAGAAGTGTGAAAGCATGATGAGATGAGTGCAAACAAGAGTGAATGATCATTCATGCAAACACCGAGTGTAGGATTCAGAAAAATGGAAAGCATGCATGTGTGTGAAGTGAGTTGCCACAACAACGACATCCATGCAAAACAATGTCATGAATGTGACAATAGTGAGATGTTAACAAAAACTGAAACAGTGCTAGTACAAGCTAGTATGTATCAAAATGGTAGCAAGCACTCACTGAAATCAAGTAGATAACATTCATACGAAGCGAAACACAAAAAGCGCCAGAAACACAACGCAAGATAGGAAAAGCGGGCTTATCCCAAAAAAACTAAGCTGAATGTGTCGACTACTCCTCAATGCAATGTGGGATGTCAGAGCTACAAAATCGATGTGAGGAATAAGCTCTGTAGCATCCGATTGATGAGTTTCGATATAATTCAGGTTGTGACACACATGCCACAAATCTAGGGAAAGTGACACTTGGTAGGAGGTTTCTTAAATGATCCTTGCATGTAACCTGCAACTGCTAAAAATAGATCCCTGAAACAAGGGATGCCTTTGTATGCTGCCTTGGGAGGAGTAGCCCATGCATGTAAATCAATTTTGCTCGGTCCCGGAGGGAACCGATCAACTCAACTGCATATGCAATAGTCTGCTCAATTGGGAGGAAAAAATGTGCATTTCTGGGAGGGAGCTAAGTTGGATTCCCACAAGGTTTTCACAATTTCTAGGCTGAGTAGCTAACTACTACCTAGAATTATACAATTTTTGGGTTGAGCAGCCCTGTTGGGAGGAATTGCACACTTTTCCCAGTGAAGAGTGAGAGGAAGATTTGTGGAATTCTGGAGCCCAGTAGGCTGCCAGACAGGATTCCGCAATTTCTGGAGGGAAGGTTGGTTATCCTCCATAATTACATAATTGCTTGAGGGAGTTGCTTAACCTACAGCTAGACCAAGTTTGGTGAAACAACTTGTGAGGGGGATGCAAGAAGCTATGATGGATAGGTTGTCATTCTGCAAGAAAATCATTGAAGCTTGTGTACTTGAAAAGCCAAGACATGTTGCTATGAAAGGTCGGTATGGAAGCTCCAAAATGAAGCTAAGGAAAAACTTTGGATGGTGGTTGTAGCCACTACAACACTTGGCAACACACTGGTAGAACTCCAGCTCTCTGAATGGACCTTGTTCGTGAAAAGTGCGTCTTGGTTTCCACACTAGCTTGATTATAAGATGTAGGATCTGCCAAGATGTTAGGTCCCTATAATACTAGTTATTCCCCCATTACTATTGTCATTGTATCCCTTATTGTTATTATTGTTCCACATAGAATCCCACTATTGTTATTTTTGTGCCTTTATATTATTATTGTTAGGTCGGCTTGGTTATATTGTGACCCCTTAGACTCGTATATATAGAAATGAGGTTTTGTCATTTGTATTATCCAAGAATTGGTCATTTTTGTAATGCAAGGAAAGTTTCCCCCTTGAAGAGGCTCATTTCTAAGGCATTCATCTATCTTTTATATCTTTTTGTGAGCTGGTTTCATAACATTTGGTATCAAAGCTTTGGATTCTAGGGTTTCATTGCTCCAAATAGGTCATCGTGGAATTTTTTCTATAATTTGTTTTTTGTGACGTTTCAAAAGCGAAAACAAAAACCCATTTGAGACAAAATCTTGCTGAATCTCAAATCCGAATTTCATATCTTGTCCACTATATTTTCGAAGATATGATCTAAGGAAGTTAGGGTTTTTGCAAGCTCTAGAATTTCATCTAAAATAGGTCATCATGGAATGTTCGCTATAACACTTTCTCTACGAAGTTTTAGAATCTTAAAAAAAAACCATTTGAGAAGAAATTAGTTTGAACCTAGGCTCCAAATTTTAGATCCTGTCTTGCTATATTGTCAGAGATATAAACTGAGGAAGTTAGGGTTTCTGTAGACCCCCGAATTACATTCCAAACAGGCCACCTTGGGAAAATCGTTATAACTCTCTCTTTGAGCATCATATTGAATTTTTTTAAGAATTTGTAGAAAGAGGGTGGACTACAGCGTTTTGGGTACCATTTTTAGAACCTAAGGTTGAAACAGTGAGTCGCGGCATGTCATACAAGTTCGCTCTACTAAATAAGTCTATACTCAGGTCATCGTGGGAGATTTGGCATAAATCTTCATTGGAGAATCGAATCTTGATTAGACTTGCGGAGTTAGAAATATTACTCAGAGGGTTACCACATGAAGAAATTTCAGACCTTGAAGATCCAAAATTATAGAAATATATCAGATTCAATATCAAGTTCCTACAAAGTGAAAAAAAAGAGGTGTGTAGTTTTCTTAAAATTTTTGCATAAGCTTGGTTTAAAAAATTAGTTTGAAGGAATTCAAAGGGCATGGTGAAGCATTATTATCGGTAATTAATGCCCCGAAGAAAGAAAATGGAAACACCTAGTAAGCATCTTCAAAGCTCTAGCATGACTCGTGAAGAAGAGGAAGAAATGCAACATGATATATCAAAATTACGAGACCAAGTGCAACAAATGTCACTCACACAAAAAGTAATAGAATCTAAGATGGATGGTTTAAAGAAAGACATATAAGCTAAGATGTATGGTGTGGAAGCTAAGATGGATGGTTTAAAGAAAGGCATGAAAGCTAAGATGGATGGTTTAAAGAAAGGCGTAGAAGCTAATATGAATGCCATGGAAGCTAATATGGATGGTGTGGAAGCTAAGATGGACAACATGGAAGCTAAGATGGACGATTTGAAGATAGATTTGAAGACAAGCATGGAAGATTTGAAGGCAGATATGAAAAATTGGCAAGAAAAATTGAAAGAAAAATTATGGAAACAAGGAAGCTTACCACTCACAATCATAAAAATGGAAGTGTTGCTACCCCTAGCCATCCATAACCTACAAGGTGGACACCAAAAAAAATGGAAGAAAAAAAGACCAAAAGGGCTTTGTTACAGTTGTGATAGGAAATACACTAAAGGTCATAAGTGTGCCGAGAAGAAATTATTTTACATAGATTGTGAATATGAGGAAGAAAAGGAACAGGAAGCATCAAAAGAAGAGGATATACACTAGGAACAAACCCTAGAAAAAGAAGAAATGAATCTGACCATATCTTGTAATGCATTGGTTGGAATTACCACTCCTCAAACTATCAAGATAGAAGGGCATATCAAGAATAAAAATATAATAGTGTTGATTGATTCAGGAGGTACCCATAATTTTATTCATTGTAAGATAGCCAAGGAATTGAATTGCTTTCTATATCCAGCACTAGAGTGTCAAGTGATGGTTACAAGTGGAGGAACCATAAATTTCTCAGGAAAGTGTCATAATATCAAGCTATCCATGTAGAATATTTATTGAGTAGCCCAATGCTTTCCATTCCAATGGGTGGTGCTGATGTTGTACTAACAATCCAATGGCTACAATCCTTAGGTACAATAGCTTTTAATTTTCAAGAACTTTTCATGAAATTCTCTGCAGAAGGAAAGGAAGTTAAATTAAAGGGTATCACAAGGAATTTGGGAAAGATAATCAGCTCTAATGGAATGACAAATATTCTAAAGAAATAACAACGAGGCATAATTGCACAATTATGTTCACTAGAGGTTCCCACATCGAAATCATCCATTTCTCCAGATCTCCAAAAATTCTTGGACAATCATTCCAAGGTATTTAAGACGTCCAAAGGCCTCCCACCTATTCATGGTCATGATCATGCTATCGATTTTATTCCAAGAAGTGTTGCTCCAAACATCAGGCCTTACAGGTATCCCTATGTCCAAAAGAGTGAAATTTAACGTATGGTTGCAGAAATTCTAGAGGCTGGTATAATTCAACCTAGTCAAAGTTCTTTCTCTGCTCCAGTAGTATTGGTTCACAAGAAGGATGGATCATGGCGCATGTGTCCAGATTATAGGGAGATCAACAAGCTCATTATTAAAGATAAATTTCCAATTCCTGTCATTGATGAATTATTGGATGAATTTCATAGATCAATTTACTTCACCAAGTTGGATCTTCATTCAGGATATCATCAAATCAGAATGAAGACAAAAGAAATTCCAAAAACAACATTTAGAACTCATGAGGGTCATTACGAATTTTTGGTCATGCCTTTTGGCCTTAGTAATGCACCTTCTACATTTCAAGGTTTGATGAATTCCATTTTCAAACCCTTCCTTAGAAAATTTGTGTTAGTATTTTTTGATGATATACTAATCTACAGCAAGTCTTGGAAGGATCATGTCCAACATGTTGACATGGTGCTCAAACTATTGGAGGAGAAACAATTATATGCAAAAAACTCCAAATGTTTCTTTGGAGTACAAGAGGTGGAATATCTGGGTCATATTGTATCTCATAAAGTTGTTAAGGTAGACCCTAGCAAAATTAAAACCGTTAAGGAATGGAAAATCCCCACATCCATAAAGAACTATGAGGATTTCTTAGGTTGACAGGGTATTATCGCAAGTTTGTTAATAATTATGGGAGAATAGGAGCACCTCTAACAACATTATTGAAGAAAGATGCATTCTCATGGACTCCAGAAGCAACAAAGGCCTTTGAACATCTTAAAGAGGAAATGTGTGAAGCACCAGTCTTAGCTACACCGAACTTCACAAAAACCTTTATTGTGGAATGTGATGCCTTGGGAAATGGCATTTATGTTGTCTTAATGCAAGAAGAAATACCCATTGCTTTCAAAAGTCATCCAATCAAAGGAAATTATTTAACAAAGCTATTTATGAGAAGGAAATGTTGGAAATACTCCATGCACTTAAGAAATGGCGACCCTACCTAATGGGAAGACACTTCAAGGTAAAAACATATCATAATAGTCTTAAATACTTTTTAGAACAAATATTATCTTCAAAAGAGCAGCAAAAATGAGTCACAGAGATGTTGGGCTATGACTTTGAAATCATCTACAAAAAAGAGAAGCAAAATGTTGTGGGAGATGCACTCTTAAGAAAGGATGAGGATGTGGAAGCATTTCTTTGTGCCATTTCTATTATCCAACCAGATTGGATAAACGAAGTAATGGCTGGCTGGAAGAATGACAAGGAAGTGTGGGAACTCATTCAAAAGATACAACAACATCCCAGTACATCTGATATATTTAGCTGGAAAAATGATTTGTTATGGTACAAGGATTGGTTATACCTATTTAATAATTCCCGACTCAAACAAAATATTCTTAGGAAATTGCACACCTATCCCTTAGGAGGGCACTCAAGATTTCTAAAAACCTACCACAGGGTTAAGAAGGATTTTTTTGGTATGGCCTTAAATCAGATATTCAAAAGTTTGTGGTGGAATGTTTGGTTTACCAACAAAATAAGTTGAAACAATTAATATCCCAGGACTATTATAACCTTTATCGATTCCAAGCCAATGTTGGGAGGAGGTTTTAATGGATTTTATCACACGTTTACCCAAGTCTGAAGGAAAGAGTGTTATCATGGTGGTAGTTGATAGACTTACCAAGTATGCACAATTTTGTGCATTATCTCATTCATTTAAAGCGAGTACAGTTTCTACTACATTTATGAAAACAATTCAAAAGCTACATGGAAACCCAAAGATTATTGCAAGCAACAAAGATCCCATTTTCACTGGAAATTTTTGGACAAAATTGTTTTCTTGTCTTCGTAGTCAATTAGCTCACAGCTCATCTTATCATCCTCAATATGATGGGAAAACTGAGATATTAAACAAATTTTTGGAAGGATATATTCGTTTCCTTGTATCTGGTAAACGGACACAATGGGTCAAATGGTTGCCTCTGGCTGAATGGCAGTATAACACTTCCTTCCATACTGCAAAAAAAATGACCCCATTTATGGCACTTTATGGATATCATCCATTATCCATCACATCATATTTAAGAGAAAATTCTAAGGTTCAAGCAGTGGAATATCACATCGAGCATCATAAACAAGTTCTCCAACTCTTAAAGGATAACCTCACCTTAGTGCAGAATAGATTGAAACAGTAGACAGATCAACATTGCAGTGAAAGAAGTTTTGATGTAGGTGATTGGGTATTCCTACAGCTACAACCATATAAACAAATGTCCCTCAAGCAAGTTAAGAATGATAATAACTTATCACCAAAGTATTATGGTCCGTAAAAGGTGTTGTAAAATATAGGTACTATGGCATACAAATTGGAGCTTCCTATAGCTTCTTGAGTGCACCTAGTTTTCCATGTTTCATGTGTAAAGAAGGTTATAGGTGACAAGATTCCAGTTCAAACAATATTTGCAGAACTTGATGAGGAAGGTAAAATCATATTTGAACCTGAAGTAGTGAAAGAAATAAGAAATTGATAGCTATGAAATCGATCAATTTATGAGAATTTTATACAGAAGCATCTAGAACTACTCAAGCATTGAGGACAACAATTTTTTGAAGGAGAGGGGCATGTTAGGTCCCTATAATACTAGTGATTCCCCCATTAATATTGTCATTGTATCCCTTATTGTTATTATTATGCCCCATAGGATACCACTATTGTTATTTTTTTTCCTTTATATTATTATTGTTAGGTCGACTTAGCTATACTATGACCCCTTAGACTCCTATATATAGAAAGGAGGTTTTGTAATTTGTATCATCCAAGAATTATTAATTTGTGTAATGTAAGGGACGTTGCCCCCTTGAAGAAGCTTATTTCTAAGGCATTCATCTATCTTTTCTATCTTTTTGTGAGTTAGTTTCATAACACAAGCTTTTGGTCAGTTGACACACATTCCAAGCCAAGGCAACACAACTGTTTCGATTGGGGTTGAGGGGTATATTGGTGCACAAATAGTATAGTCGTCAGAGTCTTAGTTTCATCTCTAGTGTTGCTCCATTGCCAGCAGGCCTAGACAGTACGTTGGCAGAGTCATGCAAGAACACAAGCATCGATCTACTACTAGCGGTCCTAGTTAGTACCCCAAAAAAGTTACTTGCATCACCTATCTGCACAAGAAGCCTTTCTCTTCTTTCACCTTATTCATTTTTCAAATTTTTTCGAAATTTTTCACTTTTCACTTTTTTTTTTCATAAATGTGCATAACACTTATTCATTTTAGAGGAGGAAGATGGATCCTGACTTATTGAGAGCAGAAGATGTTGTCCCTTCAGAGAAGTAGTTTATATATACCTCTGACGTGCTTGTTAAGGTTTTCCCCCTCACCTTACTCTACTTAACTAAGCTGACAAGGATTAACCCAAAAACAACCAACTAACGCACATCCGTTGTGTTTTCACCAGGGTTCACTTCGAAAAATATGTATTTTCCATTGATGTATCATTGACTGAAGACAACAAGTTCTTACATAAGGTAGTGGATAATAGATAGCCAAATGTTGATAGCAATACAAGTACTCTTGTACTTCACCCAACTTATTTCAATGTTCGTACATAGTCCATGTGAGACTAACCTATGGACAATAACATGAAAACAAACCAAAAAGAAAATCAAGAAGCATAAGAAAATGTGAAGACAAAGCAAGTAAGCAAACAAACAAAGAAACAAAAAAACACACAAAGAAAGAAGCAAACATGCATGCAAGCAAACACTACTCCTACTCCTAAGCAAATAGTGCATGGGTCATCTCATGTGAAGTGATACTTCCAATGCTACCATTGGTGCATTAGTTGACACATGTCGGTGAAGGCATGATTCATGAATAACCCAATTGTTTGAATTAGCAAATGTGAAAGATACGACAATGAATATAGACACACTCCGAATCAATTGGGTTATTCACGAATCATGCCTTCACCAGCATGATTCATGAATAACCCAATTGTTTCCATGGTGTTGTGCTATACTGTGTGTAGATGTTGAGTTTATACATTCCCTTAATGGTGACATGCAAGAAAATGTTAGAAAGTTATACCACTTACGTTGCATAAGTGTGCTTGCTATGTGAGATTCCTCCAATGAATGAGTGATGGGATCATGTAGTTCGAGTGGAGGAAGTGAAAATTGAGTGTTGGATTTTTCTTTAGTGCATACATATGAGTGATAAGGAACCTTGGGTGTTTGAACAATTTCCTGATCGGAAGTGAGACCAACCTCAAGACAGCGAGGGCCTGACATAACCATCAACTTGGGTTGAAGTTCCTCAACATTCTAGGGGGTTTTGACTTCGTTGATAGATAGATCATTATAGTCTAGTGGCTTAGATGGATTAACAACGAGTGAATCAACATCATGATTAGATGATGAGGTAAAGAGATCATGATAACCAAGATCAGAAAACTTAGGATGTTGGTCGCCATCCTCATGATTTGGTGAATCACACCGAGGAATAGATGAGAAGAAAGGATGCTCACCCTATGAGTTTCTAGAAGAAGAAGATGAAAAATCAAGTGGATTTTCAATGAACGATTGGTCCTCTCCATCGTCATATGATGGACTGGTATCTAATGTGTCCTGCAAATGATCAAGAATGGGTGCATCTATGGATGGAGATGCACATGAAAAATTAGGGCTGGAAAGATCATCAAGGATGTTAGAAAAAACGGAGTAGGTAGGGACAGATAGGGATGGTCCCCTACTACCAGTGGATGTTCAAGCTCCCCATCATGCTCTTCAGGAATTCTAACGCATGTTGGTTGTGCAATGCCAACTTCGTCGATATATCGATCCTTGTTCAAAACAAGTGTAGAGTCTAGAATGGAGGAACACAAGATAGTGTCATCTAGAGGATGATCAGAATATGAAGATGGAGGTTAAGGTATAAAATATATGTGACGAGGTATGGGACTTACAACCAAGTCTACATGAAAATTGTAAGGAGCGATGTCAGGAGGATGTGACAGTTCAAAAAATGTGTGTTCATGCTCTCCCACATCACTCTGCGATGGTGGTGCTATTTGATGATGGGACGACAAACAGTCGCTTGTGATAGTGATCGTGTCCATCTGTGATTGCGTAGCTCCATCACTGAAGTATGTTGAGCAGGGTTTGAGCTTGAACTTATTCTTGGGATGAGTGGATTTGTTAAGACATTACTTGAATCAGTCCCAAAGATAAGAAAATTTCATCTGGCTCTTTGGAGCTTGAAACTATAAATCACAGAACCGCTGCTAAAAATCCATAGGTGATTCATGCAGAGCCTTCTGTTGTTGTAACAATTTTTGGTCAAAATATTCTCGATCAAAATAATATAAATTATCTTCAATGATATCATAAAAGTACTAAAGTGAGTGCACACTATCAGCTAGTATGGTAGGTTGCACAACCACTGATGTAGAGATTCATGAAGTGTGTATGCAAGCAGTATACTGCCCTATCCATCAGAACATCCATCGTCCTTGTGAACCAAGGAAAGGAAGTCATGTAAGAACCCAAGACAAGCCACTTTTCCTTCCCCATCATACGTGTATGTGGACAAGAGATCAAAGAACTCCCTCATGATAGTGACATATTCGACATGCGAAAAACATCATGGAGGGAGTAGAGTGCAAGTCTCCATGATATATATCCAAAGGTTCAAAACAGATTGAGAGGACAAAACTTGTCATTTGGCCCTCCTTCTAGCACAAAAAATGTTGACGGTGTTGGACCCGCCGACATGTTAGGGGATCTCGCTGGTAAGAAGTCCAAATTAGACCTCAGAACATTTGGTGTAGGAGTCCCAACAATGGGTCGTATGATAATTTCTTGACTGCGGTTTCGCATAGAGGCAAGTAAGATGTCCCTATTGGTAGCAAGGGTGTGATAGCTATAGTAAATCAAGGAAGCTGCATGAGAGGTTCTAAGACACGAATAGTGAGGTGAGTGCGCCCCTTGGAAACCTATAATAGTACGTGGCTTGGAGGGAACACATGAGAAAATATGCATCACAAGCTAGAAAGCATGTTAGCGAGCAATCCAAAGTGATGGTTAAACCAACAACACATTTAAGAAAGATTCATACATACTTATATAGAATAGTCCATACATGCATGTGTAAGCAAACAAATACATATATTATTTAGAGTAAACCAGATAGCATATAATACAATACAACATATGCATGAAACATGCTGGCTCTATTATATTAAGAAGTGTAAGTTCCAGTCATACAATACATCCATGTCCAACCACTAGCTCCAATAGCCAAACGTTACAACCACAACCACCTTCTCCTCCAAAGAGATATACTAGCTCTCTACAGTGGAGAATCCAAGGCACGTTACAATATTGTGCAAGCTTTCTCTAAGATACTCCTATCGAAACTTGGTTTACCAAAAGCCTTTATAGTGAGTTATGAGGTTCTATTTATAGCAAAGGGTGGGGTGACCCTTGACATTCCCCTTTGTGATAGTTCAGCGTCCCTCATGACTCTTCATCTACTCTATGACTGCTACATCCAACTATCAGTTTTGGAGAATTTGGTATCTACAGATAAATATTAATTCCCTAGATAAGTAGCCATATCTAGAACAATGGTTTAAAGTATTTTAGTCTTTTCATATAAGTAATAGATAAGATGAGAAGATGAGAAGACCTAATTGTAGTTCTACTTTCCTCTCATCTCCTTTGTATCAATCCTGTCGCTCCTTCTCGTACTTAATATGCTTGAGAAGTACCTGTAAACACAAACAGAAAACAAATAATCGATCAAAGAAAAATATCTATTGAATATAAGTGAATGGAATCAAATACATTTCACACATATAAGCATTATAAGACAATACAAAAATATTGGAGGAAGGTTCAAATACTTTATTGAATAGAAGAAGTAATTACAACCATTGTGTCTAATTCAAAGTCATTCCTATAGCTCGGATCCCATCCCCAACACATCAAAAGAATGAAAAACTTGTAGCATTACAATACTTTCCTCAAAGCCAATTCTCATAGCAACATTATCTCCTTACAATTCAACATAATCCAGCCCCTGATCATTGAGATGAGTGGTCAATTTATAGGGAGATGAAGGAGGTTTTGTCATAAATGGTGGCATTGAATGGCCTTCCATACTTAGAATTAGTTCCATGGAGGAAGGGATGAGAGGATAGGATGCATCTTAACTCATTCCTCATCCATTTTCGAGCTCATAGGAGTTGATAAGTGAGGGAACCTTCTAGATGACTCCACAGGATAAGAATATTACCCAAACCCTATGTGAATTTCGCTCAAACTCGCACATTGTAGGTGAAAGGAAGCCTAAGTGCTCAACAGAGCACCCTGGCATGGACTTAACTGCTTTGCAACACACCCTTACATGGCCCTGCCTGTGCTGGTCCTTCTAGAGGCAATTTCCGGATGTCTTCAAGTCATGAAATTGTCTGGGAAGGAGGCATTCAAAGGGGTGACTTTTTTAGGGCATGTAGCAACTAAAAGTAGGGTTTGATGAGCCCTAAAAACACTGATCTAGATGATGGGATTGATGTGCCCAAATGGATCTGTAACAACTTCCCCCTAAATCATGAAGCCGGAAAAATGCAAATGTCGAATGAAATGATTTACGATGTTATGAGGAGGTATCGAAGTGGAAGGTGACCTACATCAATTACATTACATATATCATGATTTTTTATTTTTACATGAATTGCTGAGGGAAGGCATACCCATGCTCAACTTGTAAACTTTCATTACATGTACATAAAAATTTGTCTACAGATATAGACCTATGATTGGAATGAATATCAATGTAAAGCCATTGTACATATGATTTAGTACTCTTGAAATCGCAGCTTGGATGGATGAAACTAGATCCAGGATCTTCTATCTCATTCAATCGCTCACTCAAGTATGAGTCTAACCATGTGAATATGTGATCTGAAGTCGAACAGGGGAAGACACCATTTGATTACCAGGCAATGATGTAAGCTGTTAACAGATGCAAGAGAAATCACCGATGATGATAATGATCCTCAAGGTACTGTAGTACATTATTCACGGTGTGAATGGATGATTTGATGTCAAACATCATACAAAGTCTTTCGGTCGAAGGCCATTGATTTCAACCTATCGTCGGAGGTGAGAAAATTGCCATTCATATATGCAATCCTCAAGGTACTGGAAGGGTGTTTCTAAGTCAACTTCTTGGATATTGAGTAGATGTCGACAAGAAGTGACTCATCATAGGAGGGCCTTGATGTATCCCACATCAACGGCATGAAACAAGTGTAATTATTTTGGAGATAGAATTTGACTGGAAACACAAGGTTTAGGAATGGAGGTCATGAAAATGAAGGTTTATGGTATTGCAAAGGATGAATTTTGACTGAATGGCTTCTCTTGAACATGTCGTCGACACTAAAATGAATTGGTAGAATTGGCTGAAAAAAAAGTGATGGATGGTATGATAGACTAATGGTGTGATAACCATCAAGCTAATAACCCAACCCAAATAGGCGCAGTGATGGAGTGAAAGTGTCATGTTCAAGAGTGACCTGCTACCATAAAGTAGTTTTCCCCTTTTTCCCATTTTCCCCAGTCATTGCTGACCAATACCTCTTTATTTTTATCAAGCTTGAGGAGGATAACATATGCTTGTTGTATAATTCCACCCTTAGGGGGAATCCATCACTATTTAATGTTTTAAATAGTCTATAAAAGGTGAAACTCGGTCCTTTTCATGTCTAGAGAGTTTGAAAAGGGAAAAAAATAAAAATCCACAAGTTCTTTTTCGTAAATTAATCTCTCAAGCCCGAGAAAACGTAAAATAATACAAGAGAGATGTTATTTCCAATCCATTAATAAGATGGAAAGGAAAAGTGCTCGACAACCTTTTCATGTTTAGAGAGTCTGAAAAGAGCTTAAAAAGGACTCCATTTTGAGGAACGAGTGGTGTCTAGGATAGCAACTGGTTCCGGTAATTTTGGAGCTTCTCAAAACATGTTGATTTATGTGAAGAGGCTGGCTAATAATACCACTCATTGCAACTGTTCCTCAAAAAGGGTAAAACAACCAAGTGAAAGCATATGATTGGCCAAGTAGATAGTGACGATGGGAGAAAAAACCAAGGCTCATATGATGAAAGAAGCTGATAGAATGGCAATCACGAGGGTTAAAATGCATATGGGTTCTTTTTTAAACAAGCTTGAACCCTAGGGAACTATGCTTGGATTTAGTTTCATGTCTATACAAGCTTGAAATGAAAAACTATGCTTGAATTCAGTTTCATGTTTACACAAGCTTGAAATGAAAAACTATGCTTGAATTCAATTTCATTTTTACACAAGCTTGAATCATGAAAAAGCTATGCTTGAGATTAGTTTACATGCCCCCAACATGATGAATTGACTCTAGGTGCATGCCCCCCAAGCTTAATTACATTCACGTAAGTAGACTACTCATGGCTATCAAGTGGATGGAATGAAGGTTCATTTACGAGATCTAGTGAAAGACTTGACTGGGATTTTACGATATGTACTCAAAGATTTGACATGGAAGATTGATCCAAGGGACCTTGTTTAATTTTTCAATGAGCTTGGCACAACACAAGGAACTCTTCTCAAATTCCTTGTTTCATTTTTTAACAAGCTTGACACAAGACAAGGAACTACGCTCATATTCCTTGTTTCATTTTTTAGCGAGGTTGACACAAGACTAGGAACTATCCTCATATTCCTTATTTCATTTTTTTAACAAGGTTGACACAAGACAAGGAACTATTCTTATGGGAGTTGTTTCATTTTTTAATGAGGTTGACACAGTAAAATAACTATCCTCATATCCTTGGTTTCATTTTTTAACGAGGTTGACATAAGACAAGGAACTGTCCTCCTATTCCTTGATCATGACCCATACGAAGTCATGACATCCAAGAGGTTCTCATCTGATGGGAGAACAATGCTTTGAAGGGAACCATATCAAGGAATCCATTAGAGGAATCTAGTTCTAGTTCCCCCAGTACATAATGTATAACATCATTGAATTGATCGTCAGTTGATGTAGGCATGGAATAGGTTGCCACATAATTAACCTGTGGCGGGGATGATACCATTGGTACAAAAGGACCATTTAGGGAAGATGGTTGACTGGAATCCATATTTGGACTGGGAAATGAAGGTTATTCAATGGTGACAATTATGCATTCATGAAGGAAACAAATCACTCAAAAGAGTCTTGAAACAATAGCTCCCATGTCATAAACATACTCACACCCAAGAAGTAAATTGTAATCTAAAGGTCCTGGGACTACCATCACATTCAAATAAATGGTTTTTCCTCCCAAAGTAATAGGAAACTGAGGAAGGATTCCTAATGGTTGACTAGTTCCTCTATTAAAAGCCAACAGATTATGGGTAACAGGCACAAGTGGTAGTGAACCGATCACTTTCCAAGCAGTTGAGGAAAGGATACTCACAAATGCACCTTCATCTATAATAGTACCAGATACAATAATATTACAAACCTGTAATATGATCTGAAAAGACACATAAGAAGGAAGACAAAATCCTTCCAGCCAATTCCAATCGAAGGAAGTGACCAGACTACTTGGAGGGGGTATCATAAGAACAGGAGAAGTATCCCCTTGAGTTACGAGAACGGGAGGATTTTCCTCCTATCTTGATGGAACAAGAGGGTTGCCTCCAAGCTCATTGGAATCTGTGGAAACAAAAAGAACCTGAATGGTATCATATTCACTCTCTTCAGGAAAGGTATGATTAACTTAAGGTGAAATCAGTTCAATTGTTCCCTCGACCTGTTGATTTGGGTCAGGTATAGACTCATAGGATTCACTTTCAAAGAGAGTGGGTTTGACTGACAGTTGATTTTGGTCAGTTAATTCATTAACTAGTGAAGGATTTAGGGAGAGTTTATTGTAACCATATGGACATCACTACGGTGAAGTAGGATGGTTATCTAACACATTTTTGGCTTCATCTAGATAGGGACAAAGGTGAATGGGGTTATTCCCTTCACATAACCTACAGGGAAACTTAACTTTACCCTTCTTTCCATGAACTTTACTACCACTAGTTGATGGTGTGTCACTAGCATGATCTCCAAAATTTGATGACATAGGATGATGTGAACATGAAGACCATTCTTCTAAGATCCGAGGAATACGAGAAAAATTTCGAAGAATATGGTCTCCCGCACAAAGTTTGCATGGATATCAAACTTTCTGAGGCTTGATGGACGGTTCCTCATCAGATGTTGCCTTCAAAGCAATGGTTGCTTGGTTTCCCCTCTATTAAATTTGCTTCTTCTTCTTCTTCTTCCCTTTCTTCTTCTTCTAAGCCACTTGGTTACTAGTACCAATACTTTCACCAGGCGAAGAGGAAGAAGGGGAGGAAGAAACAACTGAGGAAGAAGGTAAAGAGTCAACTTTAGGATCAAATGGAGGTTGATTTTGTCCAGTTGGAGGTGTACTCGATTGCAGAGAAATCACAAAATTTTGAACCAAGGAGGTTGAAAACAACCATACTGGCAATCCAATGGTAAATCTTCGAAGGGACAATGTAGCCATATAAGGAGCACCAATATTTCCAAAAAGAGGAAAAGGACTAGGATTCGCATCAAAAGGAATTCCTTGATTGGTGGACTTTGGATTTGTTTCCATATGTCTTAACCTAAGATCAACTAAGGAGCGAGCATGGAGGATGTTATCCATGGTCAATTAATTTTATTTTAATAAAAGTAACATAACAAAACAAAAAAGGGATAATCTAGGCAAAAGGTTTGCCAAGAAATTGTTAACTGCAGAATACCTCTCGGCGAACCGAGAAGTACGGGCAAGAAATTTCCCCGAATGCTATGTTCGGTGTATCACAGTGTACAAGGAGTTTGACTTGGTTACCTAAGGATGGATAGCAACCTAGTGTTTTCCTCCCATATATACCAGAAAGTACGTGGAGGCCCAATTTGTATAAGCATTAGCTAATGAAAAAACTGCACAGTGAGAGAATCCCCATATACGTTACGTACTATAACACTTCCTTGTATACCTGAAGGTATGTGGATGAGCTATGATATACTCACATACGTGGAATGAGGTATCACACCCGGGATGTATTGCATACAAGTTAGCGATAGCTACTTTGCTTTACGACGCTGGAACCACTAATTTTTTTCGTTAGGTGACAATGCTCCATTAGGTAAATTCAGATAAATTTTAAGTTGATATTCTTTAGAATTTGCCTTTCAAGGTTCATGACATGATGTATGTTTTAAATTCCTAAAATGCAAATAATATGATAAGCATTATTTTTATTCAATTGAACAATGAAAACCTTAGCTAGTAGGGATAGAGCAATCAGATCTTTTACAAAGAACAGAGAGCACATCTAATGCAATTTCCCTAGCTATTCCTTTCAAGCATTCACAAAATACAATATGAATTATGCAAGTTTTTCTTTTTGATTTCCTTAATGTGAATATGAAAAAAAGGAAATATTCACATACAATCAATTAATATCTAACAAGAATGAAGACTTTTACGATAGTTCTGTTTCAAAGGAAAAGAAAACTTTACGAAAGTTTCTTTCGAACAAATATTAATCAACTATATTCTAAATTTGGCTATAGACCAATAATGAAAAAGAAGAAAATTAAGAAACATTAATCAATCAAGTCAAAGTAGGGCTAGCCAAGGAGATATAAACTTGTTCTCTGAGACATAACATTCATTGATCAATCAACAAACAAACAAATGGAGAAAGGTTGGCAAAAACACATTCTAAAGGTGTGAAATTGATCCTAGGAGGATTAGCACAGCCCTGAATGGGAAACAGTGTGCTTCAAATCATTGACCCTAATCCAGGGGTGCTCTGCAACACACTGTGTCCCTCACAAGCCTGTGTTGATGATAGTAATCCATTTCAAAAGGCAATTTGACACAATTTTGACCAAATTTTCAATGCAAAAGAGCTGAAATACAATAAATTAACACAAGTAGGGTCTAGAAGGATGTCCTAGGAGGTGGATAAGCTACTATGAAAGAGGATCTATCCCCAGCAGAGTCACCAATTTGTTTTGGAGAACTTGGTATCTACAAATAAATACTAATTCCCTAGATAAGTAGCCATATCTAGAACAACAGTTTAAAGCATTTTAGTCTTTTCCTATAGGCAATAGATAATATGAGAGGATGAGAATACCTACTTGTAGTTATGATTTCCTCTCGTCTACTTTGTATTGATCCTTTTGCTCCTTCCTGTAATTAATACACTTGAAAATTACCTGTAAACACAAACAAAAAACAAAGAATCGATCAAAGCAAAAGATCTATTGAATATAAATGAATGGAATTAGATACATTTCACACATATAAGCATTATAAGACAATACAAACATATAGAGAAAGTTTCAAATACTTTATTGAATAGAAGAAGGAAATACAACCATTTTGTCTGATTCAAAGTCATTCCTCCAGCTTGGATCCCATCCACATCACATCAAAAGCATGACAAACTTGTAGCATTACAATACTTGCTTCAAAGCCAATTCTCATAGCAACATTATCTCCTTACAATTCAACATAATCCAGCCCCCGATCACTTAGATGAGTGGTCAATTTATAGGGAGGTGAAGGAGGTTTGTCATAAATTGTGGCATTGAATGGCGTTCCATACTTAGAATTAGTTCTGTGGAGGAAGGGATGAGAGGATATGATGCATCTTAACTCATTCCTTATCCATTTTCGAGCTCATAGTAGTTTATAAGTGAGGTAACCTTCTAGATGACTCCAAAAGATAAGAATATTCCCCAAACCCTATGTAAATTTCACTCAAACTCACCCAGCACAGGTGAAAGGAAGCCTAAGTGCTCAATAGATCACCCTAGCATGGACTTAATTGCTCTGTAGTGCACCCTTACATGGTCCTTCCTATGATGGTCCCTCTAGAGGAAATTTTTGGATGTCTTCATGTCATGACACTGTCTAGGAAGGAAGCATTCAAAGGGGTGACATGTTTAGGGCATGTAGCAACTAAAATTTGGGTTTGATGAGCCCTAAAAACATTGATCTAGATGATGGGATTGATGTGCCCAAATCGATCTATAACACTATCGACACTTGAACTTCCACTTGACAATACGTTACATTACAATGCACATGTGCCCATGTGATACAAAATGGCTTGAGCAAGCCATGCAAGACATCACTGACACTCGGTCCATTGTGGTGAGACCAAATCTTCGACATGCTTGTGATGGTGAAGGTTGTGAGTTATGCCAAGCTTGGTCTTCCATGATGGTGTACATGCACTCCATGGTGACATCTTACTGAAGTGAACTCTTGCCTTCATTGCATCCGGGTGCATTAGTATGGCTCCTCCATCCAGCTTGTCTGCTATCATGTTCATGGTCTTCTTGGGTGTGGCCAAACCAAAAACACACTAATGCATAATATCCGTGTTGATCTTCCAGTGTATGTTGGTGGTCGTGCACATCAACTATCAACTGTATGTTCAACTCCAGTTGGACTTGCTTCCTATTTTTACCTCGGTGAGTGTGCCAGATGGGTTGGGTTGCATGCATGTGCATAATGACATGCATGTTTTTGAATTCCATTGCATGTGATCAACAACACCACTCACCATGTCTACTCTATGCCACCTGTTGGGATGGATCTATAACTTGTACAGGAACTATTTCATCCATCTATGCATGTTGTTACCCTATTGTACCTATTCCTGCTACAACTCATCCTCTTATCCGTGAGATCCTGTTCTTCCTTGAGTTGTTGCTTCATAACTTGCAACTCCTTCTCTATTCTTTTCTCTTCCCTCACACAATCATCTTGTCACGTCATCACCTTATAGCCTTAGCCTCCAAATTTGCTTTCATCACAAGTGGAACTGGTTGAGATTGTAACTTTGTTCTGCATTTGTGTTATCAGCAACCTTCCTCTTGCATTCGCTGCATGCAGGTGTGCTGCCTTCTAGTGTTGATGTTGATGGTGTTGCTCGCTGTGATGTTGATCGTTTTGATGTTGCTGCAATCTTATCTTGATGTCCTTGTCTATGAAAAACTTGATGTCTTCATAGGTAGGCAAGCTCATAGACATTGGCTTGGCTACAACTCATATTGTGCTCTCAACGATGTCATTTGACTCTGCTCTCTTGAAGACCATTGTACTTGTGCTACTGAGAGGCAGATGAATACCTGCGATACCTAGAGACATGGAAACACTCATGGAAAGAAATCTGTTAGTAGAAAACCAAAACGAACTTAAGTGACTTGCAACATACCTATGTGACTGATCATGAAGGTTGTGCAATTTCCATCGGGACGTCGAGAGGCTGATTGCCAAAATTGTGCAAGGCACAGTTTAGGTTGTCAGGAGGCTGAATAACTTCTAGAACTATGCAACGCAAAGTCCAGCCTGGCCTGTTGAGGACTGAAACTGCACAATGTGCAATCTCTGTTAGCAGTGACATGCAACTAGAAAACTTTATTGTGTAATTTCTGGGAGCAATGGGAAACTGCCTCCAAGAATTGTGGAATGCAAGCCTAGAGGTAAGTGTGTTGCTATACTTGCACAATTTCTAGAGGGAAGGCATAGCCTTCACTTTCAAAAATGTGAAGTGCTAGCCGGGCAAGGCATGATTCGGGCCAAGGATACCCATTCTGATCGACGGGCAATTGAAAACATGAGAAGTGTGAAAGCATGATGAGATGAGTGAAAACAAGAGTGAATGATCATTCATGAAAACAAAAAGTGTAGGATTCAGAAAACAAGAAAGCATGCATGTGTGTGAAGTGAGTCGATGCAATGGAGATCATCTATGCAAAACACTTTCATGCATGAGACACCAATGAGATGTTAACAAAAACTAAAACGATGTTATTACAAGCTAGTATGTATCAAAATGATAGCAAGCACTCACTAAAATGAAGAAAACAACATTCATATGAAGAAAAACATAAAAAGATCCAGAAACACAGTGTGAGACATGAAAAGCAGGCTTACCTCAAAACAACTGAGTTGAATGTGTTGATGACTCCTAAATGGAATTTGGGATGTCAGAGCCGCAAGATAGATGTGAGGAATGAGCTCTGCAGCGTTCGGTTGATGAGTTTTGATAAAATTGAGGTTGTGATACACATGCCACAAATCTAGGGAAAGTGACACTTGGTGGGAGGTTTCTGAAATGATCCTTACATGTAACCTCCAACTACTAAAAATAGAACCCAGAAACAAGGGATGCCTTTGCATGTTGCCTTGGGATGAGTAGCCCATGCATGAAAATCAGTTTTTCTCAGTCCTAGAGGGAACCGATCAACTCAATTGCAAATGCAACAGTCTACTCAGCTGGGAGGAAAAAATGCGCATTTTTGGGAGGGAGCTGGGCTGGTTACCTAGAAGCTTATTTATGGGTTGAGAAGCCCCATTCAGAGGAGTTGTGCAATTTTCTTAGTGAACAGTGACAGACAGATTTGTGCAATTCTAGAGCCCAACAGGCTTCCAGATAGGATTGCTCAATTTCTGGAGGGAAGGCTGGTTTCCCTCCAGAATTGCACAATTTCATGAGGGAGCTTCTCAGCCTATAGCTGGACCAATTCTGGTGAAACATCTTGTGAGGGGGATGCAACAAGTTTTGATGGGCAAGCTGTCATTCTGCAAGAAAATCATTGAAGCTTGTGTACTTGACAAGGCAAGGCATGTTGTTGTGAAAGGTTGGTAGGGAAGCTCCAAAATGAAGCTAAGGAAAAATTTTGTAGGGTGGTTATAGTCACTACAATTGGTATTTAAGATTTTTATTCCTTTATAAAATTATTCAAATTTTTTGAATTTGAAAAAAATAAGCCAATCAAAATTGAATTTTATATTTCCAAATTTATTTTTGTTAAAAAACTGAAATTATTCCCTGTGAACTAAATGTATATTATTTCCACCTTTGTCGTTTATCTCTCGCAACAACAAAAATTATTAATAGATTAAATTTACAATATTCCCACCTTTGAGAATATTTCTACCTGTGAGCAACACATATTGAAAAATTTGACCTACAAGACATAATCATCCTTCTAAAAGTTCCATGAGCATATAAGCAATGGGAACAAGGACTATCTTCCTAAGTGGACTCAAAATTGGAATCAATGTTCATTTTGATGTATTGGCATAGAGGGTGCATGCAACAAGTTTCATAAAATAGTGAGCTCGACCACCCCAATAACACTAAAGAAAGAAGAAAATACCCTAAAATTGAAAGAGGAAACTGAGATGTAGTGACCCATATTCATGCTATTCAAATAAACTTATTCTCCAGTCATTGAAGTAGAGTAAATTCATTTAATAACATAAATACCCAATATTGAAAAACTTTCTTTGAGCCATATATGTCCTTAAAACTTTCAAAGAAAAAGATATTTAAACAACTGCCAATAGAGCCTAAGCCAATTATAGAAAACTTTAATTAAAGTTCTGAACGTCAATATAGGAGCCTATTCTAGAGGATTTTCCACCCAATCCCTATCTTCTACGAGTTTCCAAATAAAACCTAGGGATCCAACAATTACCTTCACACAAAAGAGCCCTCGTTTGTTTGTGACTAATTATGGAGGAGATACTAGGCACTTCCAAGGTCATTTGAGAGCCATAAATCCATTTACACCAAACTTCCCATGAGCTTGAGTGTCGAACCCACAATTCCACTATCCAAAGTTTGAGAGCCTAAAACTAGAGAAGAAGCTCTTTGCAGAGTTGCACAAAAAAGCATGCCTAGATGCCACAATAAAAATTGAAGGTAGATCTATCACCAAACTAGTGTTGCACAAAGGTGGTGGATCAATGCATAGAACATACTGAGAGGAGAATGAGGCAAGAGATAGACTATAGACAAACTTATTGTCCATTTTATTTTCCATCCACATGATTCTAATAATTCCTCCATTAATTTCACTCGTGCAGCTATTGGAGAGATTCATCATTTTTTTGAGCAAGGGTGAATTCTGAGGACTTGGAAGATGAGAACCATAATGACAAGCATGCAAAGCTAAGGGATCTACATATGTATGGAAATGGAGCATGCATGCTACCACATTAAGGAAACCACATGTTCAGTCAATTAGTCCAAAAACTAATTCTTCAAAGTATTTGATAAGGGAATGAACTACATCGCAAGGGAGGGGAAAGGGAATATTGGGAGGAAGGGGGAGTAGGGATGGGGAAATATGATAAATTAGGGGGTAAAAATAGTCATATAGAGTATTTTAGGGAGAAACCGGACATTCAGGAACATATCTTCTTAGGGGATGAGGTAGGAATAATTCAACTAACTGATTTCAAGCTTATTCTCTTCCATAGAGAAAGCTCTATTTGCTTGTGAATCTGCACCCATGTTGTTGATTATGAGCAGATGGAAGAACCATTTGGAATGAAAGGATGTGATAATATTTCTGATTCTTTAAAGCACTAGGGTTAGGGAATTGTCCTTTGCGCTACCTCTCTTAATGAGGTATTGGATTATGACTTGCGAGTTTCCTTGAACAATAATAATTTGGATGCCTTTATCTTTAGCAATGTGGAGTCCTTGAATAATACCATACATCTCAGCCTAATTGTTCTTTTTTCTTCCTAGGCCACATGCATACGTGATTTCAATTATTCCATCGAGATTGAGCAATATCCCTTCCCCTCCTGCCACCCATATATTTTTCTTAGAGGCCTCGTCAAATTGAAGAAACAATTTTTGTTGTTGTTTCTTCCAATCGACCAATTCTTCAAAAGATAAACAAATATTCTAGCTGGGAGGAACTAGATTGGGTGACCAGGAAGGAGAGGGATGGGGAGAAAAAGGAACCTACCCAATGATCTTCAATTTCGTCAAGGGAAGAATCCTTATGAAGAGCGTTGAGTTCAAGATAGAAGGAGATGGATTTCAAAGTAGAAAATCTGGACAAGAGAGAAGTAGATTTAAAGATAACAAAGTTACGAGAGAGCTAAATGTGCTATCAAATGAAATTTGGAAACGCGAGTGTCATGGCCCCATGCTGTGATGCCTTACAACCATCATGGGTGTTGTGTGGCATTGGTGATATTTTGATTCTTGTTAAAATACTTTCACCTGGACTACGCCTAATACTTCAATACTTACCAATTTTTCATTCAAGTGTTCTTATGTTCACTTATGCAATAGAAATAAACTTCATTCAATTCACTTTACTTCATTTACATTTAAATTCATAAATGTGAATAAACATAACAATAATACGATATCGCAAGAATAAACAATAAACACAATTATGCGATCGGAGGGGGTCAACTCCCCAAAGTAGTTCACCCCTACTTTTATTAAATTGTTCCAAATAATGTATGAAAATGTTTTACAATACAATGGCATGGCAGCTGCCTAGCCTAAGCCAATGATCTCATCCACCTAGTCTTGCATATCATGCATTCCTACCCTGCACTCTTGACCTACCTAGAAACCCAAAAGTATTCCATTAAAAAATGAACCAATAAACAACCTAGTCATGTAGGCTCATTGGGAAAGCCCCACCTTTTCCCACACTCTCCTTTGATACATCCTTCTACGATGTGTGACCTCTTTGTTTTTTTGTGATATCACAAATTTTCCCTTGTTAAACAACCTATTCTACAATCTTCTTATGCTTCGTCGAACTTTCTTTTTCCCTTGGTCGAATGCCTCTCTCCTTTATTTATATGCATATGAAAACTTTCATTTCCATGGGTCAACACCCCTTCCTTAATCAAGTTGGCCCTTCAACTTTTATGTCCACCCCTTCATGGGTGAGCACGACTCTGGGATGAACTACATGTGGGCATGTGGGTGCCCCTTTGTTGTGTGGGTGTCCCCATGTCTAAGCACTTCACTTGTCATGCTACCCACGCTACCATCATTGGTCATTTCCTTGTCGTTCATGTCACGTCGCACTGCCCTTGCTCGCTCGTCATGCCCCCGCTTGCTATGTCTCATCTGTCATGGTCACACTTCCTTGCCTTGTCTACTATGTCCTAACTATCGTGGTTCTCGGGGACCCCACCTTGGTTACAGGTGCCCCACCTTGGTTACGGGCATGCCCTTTAGCACGAGTCTACTGAGTTATGCTTTCGATGTTTTTATGTGATGTGCATTCTCTGTCTTGTGAATTTTCCATTATGCCATGGGTGGGTGCTCTCCCTAACTCATACTATGCTATTTTTTTTGTTGGGTAGGTACTCCCCCTCCATGTGGGTGTTGAGCCCTAAAACTACATCTCTTCTACACACTTTTATAGACTTTTTCCTCTCACCAGTGCCTCACAAGCTATCAAAAATCATTACATATTGATTCTAAGAGTGCATTTAAGTGGTTTTCTAATTATGTTTTTTTGTTTTATTTGACTTAGATTTTTCTCATCAGCTGCAGAATTCAGCCACTTTCCGCAGCTGACTTGAGATTCCGCAGCTTTTTTTGTTGATCTCTAGGATGCAGGTGTCAGTAAGCAAAACAAGGCACGTGGGCAGGTCAGAAATGATCTGGACATGGACCAGGTCCTATTGGTTTAGCTAGATTCGTAGAGGAAAGCCGTGGTCAAACGGTGGTCAAACAAGGAGTCCTACGGCAAACAGGTCTCTATTTCAGCACGTAAAAGGGTCTGAGACTATTCCTAGATCCGTGGATTCATTTTGACAGCTGTAGACTACCTCCACGATGCAAATCCAACAACCACCTTTTGGTAGATTGAATGATCATGGCAACCAACACGCTAAGCTCACGGATGTTGTCTTTTTACGTGTCTTCTGCTGAAGGAGTTCCATAGGAAAAAATAGTTATGTAATTTCTCTTATAAATAACGCATTTTCAAATGCATGTAGCTAGTTTTTTGATGTAATCTTGCTGTTAAGTTTATGTACTATGTCGTGACTTTGGTCCTGCTGTGATAATGAGAGGATCCTTCCTCTTTTTTGCAATATAATAAGACTGTTTTATATGACTGTGTGAGCATAATCTTGGACTGACAGCGTGTTAACCAAGGTCGTGCAAAGGGCCCCTACTGGCTAATGTTTCGTTCTTTTATTTATGTAAAGTTTTCATATGCTGTTTTTTAATTTCCACTGTAGATATTTCGTATTTTGTTCACTTGTGTATATTTCACATTTCAGTTATGGTGTTAATGTTTCATTCTTGTACATGATTTTACAAGTGTTGTATATTTCTGCTAACACTGATCAGTGTGTTTTAGGTTAGGATAGGCCCAGGCATTTTCATTCAATTTTTGCAGTAAATAGTGACATGAGATTGTCCTCTCTGCTAACTTCATTTTTCTTAGCTTTCAATTTCAGTTATGCTTTGATTTCAGTCTTATTCATTTGCTGTTGATAGTTAGTTTAGATATCAAATTCTTCATGCCATTTAACGTTATCTCTAGAGCCATGGTTTAACCCCAAAAGGCTACTTGGCGAGCTATCAGATTTTGAGTGAAGTGATTTGATTCTTCATGTTATTGACGTTATCTCCAGAGCCATGGCTTAACCCAGAAAAGCTACTTGGTGAGATATCAGACTATAAGTCAAGATACTTGATTTTATTTTCATTTGCAAGTTGATAATTTAGATATCAGTTCCTCATGTTATTGATCTTATCTCCAAAGCCATGGCTTAACCTCGAAAAGCTACTTGGCAAGCTATCGGACTATAAATGAAGTGAATTGGTTTTACTTTTATTAGTTTGTAGGTTTTTATTTGTTTGAGTGCAATAGCTTAACTTTTATTTCTGTATTTAGATGAGAAGCAGAGATAGATATTTCATGATCAGTAGTTCATCACTTTTTTTATTCAAATAGCTGCACATTTACATTCTTGTTCAAGTATTAATTTCATCATTAGCATGTTTTGAGATCCTCTGAAGTGTTAAGTTCTAGAAGTCATCATAAAGGACATAATTGCCTTAAAATCTATACCCATACTTGCCTTCTAAAGTATTCTTAAAACTTAGTAATAGGATTTCCATTTGCATTAGGATACAAACCAAGATAAAACCCCCAAAAACAAGATAAAATTGAAAACAATAAAAAGTAAGAAAGAGGTTGTCTTGCACATATAGTGTGCCATACTTCATCAGTTTACGACTCCCAGATTGATAATTAATGTAGCAATTTAGGAAATACTAAATTGACTAAACATTTTGGCACCGTTGCCGGGGAAGTGTAACTAGGTAGCCGATCTCTTACAAAAAAAAGGGGGAAAAATTGATAACTTGTTGAAGTATGCTCTCCTCTTGCACCTAGTGTGATCTGGAGGATTAGAAAAGAGAGTTATTAGTTCAATAATTTCTTGATTATGCTCTCTTCTTGCACCTAGTGTGACCTGGATGATCAGAAAGAGAATTATTAGCCCGACTTCAAAATAAATTAAAAAATAAAAAGAATGACATGCATAGAGCAAGAGATTCTAGGGGAAGGTTTATAGCTAGGGCCAAAAGTTTGATTTTCACAACTCCAGCTACTTCAAGGCATAGACAAGATACACCTCCGTCATCTCCGACTCATACTCCCAGCCTCAGGATTCCTGGAATTCAAGGGGCAACAGCTGAATTAGGAGATTCTCCCACACTATCTACTAAATTTGATCTAGGAGAAGAACCTTTCTTCACTTCTACAAGGGAAGATATTGTATCAAAGAAGTAGAATCACCTGAAGAAGAGGAGGGACAAACTCTTCCTCATTCACCATTAATAGAAGAACTAGAAGACTCTGAGGACACTATCATGACAGAGGAAGTAGTAGATGGATTTGGAGGAGGGGGTATAGGTAGAGGAAGAGGAAATAATACAGGAGGTAGAGGTAACAATGGGGAAAATAGCGATGGAGATAATTCATTTGGATTCCCTATAGCCTATGAGGAAACTCATACAACAATGAAAAACATTTCACCATCTGTCCTCCCAAACTTTTATGGGTTGCGAAGTGAGGATCCTGAAACATTTCTATTTGAGTTTGAAGTCTTGTGCCGAACCTATGACTATATGGAAGACTCTCAAAAACTCAAACTGTTTCCTTCAACATTGAAAGGAGATGCTTTAAAATGGTTCATGGGATTAGTCACTCAATCTATTAGGACTTGTAATGATATGAAACAAACATTTTTGGATAGATACCTGGATTATTGTATGCTCACCAATAATAAGGATGAGGTATTCAAGATGATGCAAAGAGAAGATGAAAACTTGGAGAATTTACTTGAAAGATTTCAATACAACTTAAAGAGAGCAAAAATGAGTAATTTAGATGAGGAAACCTTGAAAGCCCTTCTATTGAAAGCCATTAGAGATGAAAGGATAGATATCTTAAACATGATGGGGAAGGGAGACATTTCTCAACTTCCACTTCGTGACATAGCAGAACTATGTGTTCATCTCTCAAGGGGAAAATCTAAAATTGGAAAAGGGCCGAGATATCCTTCTCTTATTAAAGAAAACAAATCTGCAACTGGATTAGTAAGTAGGGCAGAGATTGGCAATATGCTTGATGAGTTCAAAACTGATATTCTACAGAGGCTTAGTGAACAACTAGACACCCTTAAAATACAAAACAAGTAGAAAGAAGAAGTTGATGCCTTGGCTATATTTTGTCCAAAATGTAGAAAGAAACATGCTCTAAGGGAATGTCCCTTGGATGCAAAAGTTGTAGAAACATCTATGATTTTCTCAGAAAGTCATGAGACCAAGGATTGTCCTTCAATCCCTGGGCTCAAAGTTGTCTTTCAAGAAGATCCAAATTCAGTAGAGTCCCTTTGTTTTGTTTCAAGAAGACCGTGGAAAGGGCAAGAAAATCAAGGATTTAACAATCCTATGAACTTTCAGCTCCTACCAAATTGGAATTCTTGGCAACAACCTTGGCCCCAATCTCAAAATCCATACCAATCATGGGCACAAGGTATGCAAAATCCTTATGGGAGATTTGCTCAATTTTATCAATATCCTCCATCTTTTCCAAACTAACAAAATCCACCACTTCCAAATCAAAACCCATAACTTTCATTGCCATTCCCACAACAACAACCTTCTCAACAAAATCCAAATTCTCAACTCTTGCTTCCATTTCAAAAAAAGACAAATCAACTACCAGCCCAGCCATTTCCAAATCCCAACAGAAAAAATCCTTAGAATGCTTACATGGTAGAAGGACAACAATTTCCTACCTATATTATTGTTCCTCTTAATGATGTTCAACTCAGATCTGGTAGAGTTTTAGAAAAACCTTCTATAGATGTTCAAGAGCAAGGTACCTCTGAGGAGGATTCTCTTAAAGTCAATAAAGGTTCTAAGGAAGCATCTCTTCAAAACCCAATCATTCAAAAAGAAAAAGAAAAAGAGTCAACCCCCACAACTCCTATAGTTGAGCAACCTGTATCTTCATCCACGCCTCCTTTCCCTGAAATATTACAAATGACAAAGGGGTGGAAAAGCAAATCTTGTTGCCTGACTATTATTTTCTAGATGAATTAAAGAATGTCTGTATCAAGATTCCCTTGCTACAAGCCATTATAGAGATTCCTATTATAGCAAAAACAATAAATGAGTTGAGTCTTAAAAGACCAGGAAGGAAACCAAGAGATACAAGAAGAATCCACCTGGTAGGAAAAATTGCAGATATCATGATGGGAAAAATTACCATGCAGAAGTATGTAGATCTAAGTAGTCCAATTGTCAAGAAACATATAAATGGGATAGAAATTCCAAACACTTTGATTGACTTAGGGGCTGCTATCATTATGAGTAGACAGACAATTGAACAACTTAAACTTCCTAATCTTCTTTTTACACCCACCTTACTACAACTTGTAGACAGATCAATAATCAAACCAGATGGTGTACTAGAAGATATTTCAGTCTCCTTAGATTCTTGGGAATATCCAGTAGATTTCATGATTTTGACTCCCAAGAGTAATTTAGGAGGACATCCACTCATCTTAGGAAGACCCTGGCTAGCCACAGCTAATGCTTTCATTAGTTGTATATCTGGAGATATGTACATTTCTGATGGTAGTTCAACAAATAAATTCAATTTGTATCCTCTAGCGAAGGCTATTACAGAAATAGGAGACAATGAATGGGTTGATGATGAAGATATTATACAACTTGTCTTTACTGTCTCTGAAATTAGTGAAGATAGTTAAATTTTGAACACATTAGAAAATTTTGAAACATCTTCAGAATATGACCACACACAATTTCAGTTAGATTCTAATATTGAATATTTATCATCAAGAAAAATGTCTCTTTAATCCTGGAAGATTTTGGTAGCTCTATCATTGAAAATTTTCCAGGAAAAACACTGAATATCAACAAAAATTTGGAAAAGTCACAACAGGAAGATCTAACCACAATCTTGCAAAAACATTCTACTGCATTTTCATGGGAGTATACTGATATGAAAGGTATTGACCCTAAGACTTGAATCCATCATATATATATCGAGGAAAATAGTAGACCAATCAGACAACCTTAAAGAAGGATGAATCCAAATCTTAGGGAGATAGTGAAAAAAGAGCTCCAAAAACTACTCAATTTAAATTTCATTTACCCAATTTCAGATAGTCGATGGGTTTCTCCTTTGGTTATAGTACCCAAAAAGAATGGTAAATGGAGGGTATGCATTGATTACAGGGAATTGAATAAAGAAACTTTGATGGATCACTTTCCTTTGCCCTTTATCGATCAAGTATTAGATACAATAGCAGGAAAAAAGTACTTTTCATTTTTGGATGGTTTTAATGGTTATAATCAAATTCAGGTAGCACCTAAAGATCAGGATAATACCACATTTACCTGTCCATGGGGAACTTTTGCTTATCGAGTGCTTCCTTTTGGATTATGTAATGCACCCGCAACATTCCAAAGAGCAGTACTAGGAATTTTTTATAATCTAATCCATGATTGTGTAGAGGTATATATGGATGATTTTACAGTTTATGGTGATTCGTTTGAGGAAGCATTAGAAAATTTGGAAAAATTCCTTATAAGATGTAAATAAATAAACATTTCACTAAGCCATGAAAAATGCTTTATGATGTTTACTGAAGGTATTGTTTTAGGACATCATATTTTAGGGGATGGGATTAAAGTTGATAGATCAAAAGTTGAAGTCATCTCCAAGTTACCTATTCCAAGTTGTCAAAAATATGTTAGAAGTTTTCTAGGATTTACTGGATATTATAGAATATTTATAGAAAACTTCACCAAAATAGCATCTCCACTCTTCAAACTACTTACAAAAGACTGTGAATTCAAATGGGGTCCTGATTACTAATCATCATTTGAAACATTGAAAACAAGAATATCTGAAGCGCCTATCTTGAGAGGACCAAATTGGAAACTTCCTTTCCATATTTCTACGGATGGCTTTTCCAAATGTTAATTGTTTAAAACAGGGTCAGATCTTGTGATCAGAAGATGTGTTAGAGAAGATGAGATGCCTGATATTCTCAAAGCATGTCATGATGAACCATGCAGGGGACACTTTGCTGAAAAAATGACAACCTATAAAATCCTCTCTTTAGGATATTATTGGCCATCCCTCTTCAAAGATGCAAAACAATATGTCAGAAGATGTGACAGCTGCCAAAGAGTAGGGAAACCTACCCTTTCAAATGAAATGCCATTACAACCATAGGTACTCATCGAACCATTTGAAAAATGGGCTTTGGATTTCATTGGACCTATTAACCCACCATCTAAACAAAGAAATTATATATTGGTATGTACTGATTATGTCACTAAATGGGTAGAAGCCAAGGCATTATTTTTTGCTACTGAGCATTTAGTTGTTAGTTTTCTTTATGAGGATATTTTTACTCGCTTTGGTGTTCCAATAGAAATTGTGATAGACCAGGGAGGTCAATTCACATCCAAATTGGTAGATAAGCTGATGGGAGAGTACAAGGTCAAGCACAAAAAATCTACTCCTTACCATCCGCAAGCAAATGGTCAAGTGGAGTCTACAAAAAACGTTCTTGAAGGCATTGTTATCACTGTAAAACTTCCTTAAAAAATTTGGACAACTTACATGGTTTCTCAATTCTTGTATCAGTCATGGTCAAGTCATGGTGAAGTCATTTTTATCTTTTAGAGTCTAAGTCATAGGGTTAGAGTCTCATGTCCATCTTCAAATAAAGTTTGATAGCCTCATTCTATGTCCTAGAAGCCTCACCATGTGTTTAGAAGACATATCTCACATAATTTCGGAGAAATTTTGAAACTAGCTACGAATCCACGTTTTCGTAGCGCAGATAGTGTAAAAATCCTGTTTTTCGCTACGAAATCAGTGTTTTCATAGCGCTACGAAACCCCTGTAGCAGCCTGTTTCAGCATAAAAAACTGTTTTAATAGTTAACTTCCAAAAGCTTTTCTGAGTAGTTGAAAACTCATCTCTGAAAATTGAAAGAGGTTTTTATTCCTAAGATACTAAAGTACAAAAACCTCTTCCACTTTCTTCAAATCCATTATGATCTGGGAGAAATGAAGGACCAAAGTTGCGCTATGAAACTGTGGTAGGTGCAGTTTTTCATCTCCTGTTTTACACCTGTTTTTCAAAGACTCATTCTGGGTGTTAGAAAAGATGTTTCAAAAAACCAAGAGAGGTTTTTGTTAAGCACGGATTTTTTCACAAAAACCTCCTTCAGTTTTTCTAAATACATTTTGTACAAGAAGTTATGACCTCTGTCCCAAGACCTATTTTTCAGCCAGAACAGAGCAAGGGACAGTTTCCTGTTTGACACGTGTTTTTCAAGGACAGTTTTTGGACAGCTGGAGAAATGTTTTAAAACACCAGGAGAGGTTTTTGTTCTGGACAACATGGGCTACAAAAACCTCCTTCAGTTTCATAAAATGTGTCATGGATGAAGAGATAAAGGCTCTGTCCCACGTGCCAGTTTTCAAGTATCTAATCCTAAAAACAGGGAAACATGTTCCCTAATTTCTAGGGTTTGTCTAGGGTTTGTCATCAGCACTTGGGTGACCACGTGGGAGGCTTCATCAAATTCGAATTCATGGAGTGTTAGGTGTCAAAGAATGTTTTAAATGTTTAGATAAGTTTGTTGTAATCATAATAAGGAGTTACACTCCTAGTTGTATTAGGTCTCTAGGACTGTTAGTTAGGTGTCAAATGCATTTAAAGTCTTGTTTTATGGTTAGAATAGGTGTCACTGATGGTAAATTCGAATCCCCTCATGATGGAGGAAGGAATCCAAGCATGTAAAGAGCTCTATATATAGAAGAACATCTGATGTACAAAGGGTTGGAAATTTTTATGGAAAAACTTGTATTTGGCATATGTATGACTCATTTTCAATAATACATGCTTGACTTTGCTTCTCAGGATTCATGAAGGGTTTTTCATGTTCAGAATATGTGATGTTGTCCTTTTTCTTAATTCTTACAGTGGTATGGATGTATAATCACTCAGAATTCACTGAATGTGCTCTGACTTCCTGTATACATGCATAAACTGTGTGTCCCATATGAGTTTATGTTCTGAATATTTAAACGCTGAATGCCTTGACTTCCATGTAAGGTTGAGTTCTTTGTTATATTGAGGTGTTGTTGACTCCATAAGCCCAATGTATGGTTTTGTTTAATGTGTTTCCATCATTCATATTTTTCATACTTGTTTCATAGAGTTAGCCATCTAATCTTTATCAAAATCATTAACCTTTGAGAGAGCCCTCTCAGGTTGAGGAGGCTAAGCCTCAGCCAAAAGTTGGTTTGAAATAGTTACTTGAAGTCTTCCTGGTCTGCAGCCTTCCAGGGCCTGATTTTGAGATAACATTTTGGTGCGTCTGTCGGGAGTCTGAAGATTACTCATTCCCGAAATCAATGGTTGAACTTCTGAAGGTAGCAGGAGCTCAGACATCTATTTGAGGCTGCAAAACTACCTTGGCGACTCCACACATCAAATAAGAAATTGGAAGGTGACTCCACTGCTAGAAGATCAGTAGCTTGATGAAGTTTCAAGATGAATTCCACTGCAAGAATGAATGCCAGGTATGCTCCTATGAATCGGTCTCATATCCCTGGTTTTCCAAATCCTATGCCAAAGGTTGATTGGTTAGAGGATCTTCCAATATTCAAAGATGAAAAGAAGGACAATGTTGCTCTTCATTTGGTTAAATTCCATATGCATGTACGCAGTCTTAAGGTTCATTTCCCTGAAGATTGTCTCATGAAGATGTTTATGACCACTTTAGAAGGAAAGGCATGGTCTTGGTATAAAAGTTTGGAAAATGGTTCATTATATTCTCTTGCTGATTTCCATGATGTGTTCTATGACATGTATAAAGAGTGTCATCCATCCTTATTGCTGCTCAAAGATTGTTGTAGACATTCTTTAAGTCTTATTCAATATTTGGAGGATTGTTATGATGATGATGAATTTACGGATGAAGAAATTTTAGAGGCTCTTCATAACAATGCATTTCAACACCAAGAAGAAAGCATAACATCTCATGAAACACAGCATAAATATCAGCAGGGGTTTATTTGTGAAAACCATGTTTCATCCTTTGATATTGATGTAGAGATGCAGCAGATTTGTCAGGCTTCAAATCATGATGAAGATGAAATTGATTGCAAATAGCAAGAAGAAGTACTGGAAGATAGCTTCTACGACCCTCAGGCAGAGGAAAAGGTTGGTTTTTTATGTCAAACTTCTCAGCAGCTTACAGCAATAAATGATCATAAGAAAGAGGAAAATTACATTGTTTGTAGGCAGCATTCAGAAAAGCAGTTCGATAGCATATCAAAAGAACCTTGTGTGGTTGAGAATCAGTTGTCTAAAGATGCAGAATGTTATGATGATCATCGACATAACCATGTCTTCTTTGACCCTATAAGTGAATACATGGCAAAGCTTTGCACACCAGTATTTCATTTTCATTTGCATTATGAAGATCAGGTACATTATAAGTTGATTTGGTCATCTCACTATCATGGTTATTTTGAGGTTGAATGCAGTCAAGAGCCTCCCATATCAGAAAGGACAATTGATTGGCTTTATTGGAAATATCATGTTGCTTGAGCTACAAGTGGAGCTTGCAGCTGATAGGGTAGGTAGGAATGTGCAAATAAGCTCAGGGTAGGTTGACTGAGCATCTATTTCAGTAGGTACAGTTTGAATTTTTCTTACAAAAAAATCATTCAAGGGTTGAGGAGCAAATTGGGTAGAAGTTCAAAGTTTTCTTCTAGAGGATGGATAGCGGCACTGGAACTACAGGTTGTTAATGTACCATAAGGGCACACTATCCCTAGTGGAGCCACTGTTATCACTGTAAAACTTCCTTAAAAAATTTGGACAACTTACATGGTTTCTCAATTCTTGTATCAGTCATGGTGAAGTCATGGTGAAGTCATTTTTATGTTTTAGAGTCTAAGTCATAGGGTTAGAGTCTCATGTCCATCTTCAAATAAAGTTTGATAGCCTCATTCCATGTCCTAGAAGCCTCACCATGTGTTTAGAAGACATATCTTACATAATTTCGGAGAAATTTTGAAACTAGCTACGAATCCACATTTTCGTAGCGCAGACAGTGTAAAAATCCTGTTTTGCGCTACGAAATCAGTGTTTTCATAGCGCTACGAAATCCCTGTAGCAGCCTGTTTCAGCAGAAAAAACTGTTTTACTAGTTAACTTCCAAAAGCTTTTCTGAGCAGTTGAAAACTCATCTCTGAAAATTGAAAGAAATTTTTATTCCTAAGATACTAAAGTACAAAAACCTCTTCCACTTTCTTCAAATCCATTATGATCTGGGAGAAATGAAGGACCAAAGTTGCGCTACAAAACTGCTGTAGGTGCAGTTTTTCATCTCCTGTTTACACCTGTTTTTCAAAGACTCATTCTGGGCGGTAGAAAAGATGTTTCAAAAAACCAAGAGAGGTTTTTGTTAAGCACGGATTGGTTCAAAAAAAAATCCTTCAGTTTTTCCAAATACATTTTGTACGAGAAGTTATGACCTCTGTCCCAAGACCTATTTTTCAGCCAGAACAGAGCAAGGGATAGTTTCCTGTTTGACACGTGTTTTTCAAGGACAGTTTCTGGACAGCTGGAGAAATGTTTTAAAAAACCAGGAGAGGTTTTTGTTCTGGACAACATGGGCTACAAAAAACTCCTTCAGTTTCGTAAAATGTGTCATGGATGAAGAGATAAAGGCTCTGTCCCACGTGCCAGTTTTCAAGTATCTAATCCTAAAAACAGGGAAACATGTTCCCTAATTTCTAGGGTTTGTCTAGGGTTTGTCATCAGCACTTGGGTGACCACGTGGGAGGCTTCATCAAATTCGACTTCATGGAGTGTTAGGTGTCAAAGAATGTTTTAAATGTTTAGATAAGTTTGTTGTAATCATAATAAGGAGTTACACTCCTAGTTGTATTAGGTCTCTAGGACTGCTAGTTAGGTGTCAAATGCATTTAAAGTCTTGTTTTATGGTTATAATAGGTGTCACTGATGGTAAATTAGAATTCCCCTCATGATGGAGGAAGGAATACAAGCATGTAAAAAGCTCTATATATAGAAGAACATCTGATGTACAAAGGGTTGGAAATTTTTATGGAAAAACTTGTATTTGGCATATGTATGACTCAATTTCAATAATACATGCTTGACTTTGCTTCTTAGGATTCATGAAGGGTTTTTCATGTTCAGAATATGTGATGTTGTCCTTTTTCTTAATTCTTACAGTGGTATGGATGTATAATCACTCAGAATTCACTGAATGTGCTCTGACTTCCTGTATACATGCATAGACTGTGTGTCCCATATGAGTTTATGTTCTGAATATTTAAACGCTGAATGCCCTGACTTCCATGTAAGGTTGAGTTCTTTGTTATATTGAGGTGTTTCTGACTCCATAAGCCCAATGGATGGTTTTGTTTAATGTGTTTCCACCATTCATATTTTTCATACTTGTTTCATAGAGTTAGCCATCTAATCTTTATCAAAATCATTAACCTTTGAGAGAGCCCTCTCAGGTTGAGGAGGCTAAGCCTCAGCCAAAAGTTGGTTTGAAATAGTTACTTGAAGTCTTCCTGGTCTGCAGCCTTCCAGGGCCTGATTTTGAGATAACAGGCATCATTACCAAGACTGTTCATCTACATAGAAGAGATTGGGCATAACGACTTTCTGAAGCCTTATGGGCCTACAGAACTACATGGAGGAATACAGCAGGACATTCTCCCTATGAACTTGTTTATGGGAAATAAGTTCTGCTCCCGATTGAGTTCCAAGTTAGAACCTTCAAGATGGCAGTTCAATTGGGAATGGATCTATCAGAAACCCAAAAGCATAAAATGGAGAAGTTGAATGAGCTAGATGAGATTAGATAAGAAGCAATCCTTAGAATTGATCTAGTTCGATATCAAAGAGCTAAATGGCATGACAAATACATCAAGGAGAAAAAGTTTCAAGAAGGAGATTGGGCAATGGTATTTGATTCCAAGTTTAAATATTTCAAAGGTAAATTTCAAACTCATTGGCTTGGGCCATATGATATTGACAAAGTCTTTAGCAATGGAGCGGTAAGAATCAAAACCATTGATGAACATCAAGCTCCTCTTATTGTGAATGGCCACAGATTAAAGATCTATCATAAGCCACTCTCAAAGGAGGAATTTGTCAAAATATTTCAAGATAATTCTGCAATAAGGCTGGCGAAGAAGAATCCTTCTTCTCCACCAGCCTAGTCTTTGTTCTTTTTGTTTTAAAAAAATAAAAAATAAAAATAAATTATATAAGCTTGAAAACCAATCACTAATTAGCAGTCTTATACAAAAAATACAGGGCGAAAATAAAAAACTTCTGACGCCCTATATTTTCCCAAAAAAATATTTCCTCATTTTATTCATAGTTTCATGACATTTCACTTCATTTCATTTCATCATTACATTTCGCCAATAAAATTCCTTTTATGACCTGTTTTCATATATCATTCACTCAGTCATCATTCATTTCCATCCATCTCCATTCAGTCATATGTTCATTGTGTCATTTTCCGCAGCTAAATTCAATTTCCGCAACTAAAAACTGATTCCGCAGCTAGTTGATTGATTCCGCAGCTAACGCTTTGTTATTCAAGCACTGACAGTCAGATGTTATCCAAATAATGATGGGAACCAAATGCGGGTATGATAAAGGAAAATACGTTGAAGATATAAAACACCTAAAGTATCAACAGGAAGCAGCCAATCAAAGGTCAGTGAGCGGAAGTGGTAAGATTCTAAGGTAAGCGAAATTCATTTCAAATAGCATTTTAAAGCACATTCTATATAGTTATGAAACCACGGCTCCATTATGTGTAACGATTATCATTGATAGCTTTCATAACCGCTCCATGGCCTTTACATGATTCCTCCACGAACCTTGCATTAATTTTTAACGGCCTCATGATCCACCTCCAAATTTAACTCATGTTTATTTGTACATTGGCATTCCACCTACTGAACCGGGTAATTATGAGGACGTAATCTATTTGATCACGTCTCTTCCCTGCCGCACAAATCCGCAGTCATTTTGAGAACATGCTCATGCATATTCCACAGCCTTCTATCTCAAAAGCCTAGCTCACTCTACTTCTATACTATCCCATTGAAGTTGCGTTTGTAATTTATGGTTTGTTTACATCCTCGTGAACTCATTCTCATTACCTATTCTCTGCTCTTTCGTGTACAACTACTGGTTTTTCTCCACAAACCTTCTCCATTCGCCGCTAACACAGCCATTTCACCTCCATCAATCCATTACTCACTCAGACATATTTAATTTTCCTTACTTTTTATTGAATAGCCTGAAAAAGATGTCCATAACTGTACAAAAGAATCTGGAGGAGATAGAACCCCACCTGTACCATCACGGCCCTGTAAATTTTTTTATTGAAAAACAGTTAAAGGAAAAGAAGGATACTTGGGAACAGTTTTTGCTTAGAAACTTCTTTCAGAATCCACCTGAAACACCCGAGAGTAGCTCAGCAAGGAAAAGTAGGAGAAGGAAAACAAGTGTGAAAATTCAGGACACTCCTACTAACATAGCTAAAGAAACTAATAAGGAAGAGAAGCTGTCTGAAAGTAGGAAGGAAAGAACTGAGGTTAGGAAGCCAAGAAAAATCAAGGGGAAACGAAATATTGAAGCTGTCTATCAAACCCCAGAACCTTCCTCAAAAGAGGACCAAATACTCTCTGAAAGACTAGTTTACCTTTAGGAACAATCAGTTGCAGCAAAGAGAAAAGGAAAAGAAAAATAGAGTGTGGAGAAAGGAGACACTAGCTCACAAAATCTAAGGAGGAGCTCCAGACTTGAAGGAAAACCGAGGAAAGTACAAACTAAAGGGCCCCACTTCATTGATTTAGGAGGGGAAACACTGGAACAACCTCCATCAATCCATCCTAGCGTAGCCCACACCATACCCCTATTCCTCAACCAAATTTTGAGATCAGTCCTTCTCAGCCAGATTTTGAGATTAGTCCTTCCCAACCAGATTTTGGGGACAGCCCAAGAAAGACTACACCTGAGATAGATCCAACCCAGCAAGAAATGTATGATTATATTGAGTCATTGGAGAAGACTGCCACAGATCAAGGCACTTCATCTGCCCAACCTAATACAACCCAGGAAGCCCTAATCCAATCATTAAAACAAGAAGTTTTTGAACTGGAGGTCCTAAATAGACACATCAAAAGAGAAAATGAAACATTGAAAGAACATAGCAGGTTGGATAAGATTATTCACGACAACACCATGTTGCATCTTTGGCTATGGCGGAAGAAAAATAGAAAAATTTAAGTGGTTTTCTAACTATGTTTTTTTGTTTGCTATTTGACTTAGATTTTTCTCATCAGCTATGGAATGTAGCCACTTTCCGCAGCTGGCTTGAGATTCCATAGTTGTTTTTGTTTATCTCTAGGATGCAGGTGTTAGCAAGAAAAACAAGGCACGTGAGGAGGTCAGAAATGATCTAGACATGGACCAGGCCTTATTGGTTTAGCCAACTTCATAGAGGAAAGACGTGGTCAAATGGTGGTCAAACGAGGAGTCCTACGACAAACAGGTCTCTGTTTCAACATGTAAAAGGGTCTGAGACCGTTCCTAGATTTGTGGATTCATTTTGACAACTGTAGACTGCCTCCACGATGCAAATCCAACAGCCAACGTTTGGTAGATTGAATGATTATGGCAACCAACACGCTAAGCTCAAGGATGCTGTCTTTTTACGTGTCTTCTGCTGAAGGAGTTCCATAGGAAAAGAAGTTATGTAATTTCTCTTATAAACAACACGTTTGTAAAAGCATGTAGCTAGTTTTTTTGATGTAATCTTGTTGTTAAGTTTATGTATTGTGCTGTGACACTGGTCCTGCTGTGATAACGAGAGGATCCTTCCTCTATTTTGTAATATAATAATACTTTGTTTTATATGACTGTGTGAGCATAATCTCGGACTGACAGCGTGTTAACCAAGGCCGTGCAGAGGGCCCCTTCTAGCTAAGTTTTTGTTCTTTTATTTCTGTAAATTTTTCATATGTTGTTTTTTTATTTCCACTGTATATATTTCGTAGTTTGTTCACTTGTGTATATTTCACATTTCAGTTATGGTGTTAATGTTTCATTCCTGTACATGATTTTCCAAGTGTTTTATATTTTTTCTAACACTGATCAGTGTGATTCAGGTTAGGATAGGCCCGAGAATTTTCATACAATTTTTGTAGTAAATAGTGACATGAGATTGTCCTCTCTGCTGACTTTGTTTTTCATAGCTTTCAATTTCAGTTATGCTTTGATTTCAGTCTTATTCATTTTTTGTTGATAGTTAGTTTAGATGTCAAATTATTCATGTCATTTGACGTTATCTCCAGAGCCATGGCTTAACCCCGAAAAGCTACTTGGCGAGCTATCATATTTTGAGTGAAGTGATTTGATTCTTCATGTTATTAACATTATCTCCAGAGCCATGGCTTAACCCGGAAAAGCTACTTGGCGAGCTATCAGACTATAAGTGAAGAGACTTGATTTTATTTTCATTTGTAAGTAGATAATTTAGATATCAGTTCCTCATGTTATTGACATTATCTCCAGAGCCATGGCTTAACCCTGAAAAGCTACTTGGAAAGCTATCGGACTATAAATGAAGTGAATTGGTTTTACTTTTATTAGTTTGCAGTTTTTCATTTGTTTGAGTGCAATAGCTTAACTTTTATTTCTGTATTTAGATAAGAAGCAGAGATAGATATTTCATGATCAGTAGTTCATCACTTGTTTGATTCAATAGCTGCACATTTACATTCTTTTTCAAGTATTAATTTCATCATTAACATGTTTTGAGATCCTCTGAAGTGTTAAGTTCTGGAAGTCATCATAAACGACATAATTGCCTTAAAATCTATACCCATACTTGCCTTCTAAAGTATTCTTAAAACTTAGGAATAGGATTTCCATTTGCATTAGGAGACAAACCAAGATAAAACCCCCAAAAACAAGATAAAATTGAAAACAATAAAAAGTAAGAAAGAGGTTGTCTTGCACATATAGTGTGCCACACTTCATCAGTTTATGACTCCCAGATTGATAATTAATGTAGCAATTTAGGACATACTAAATTGACTAAACAGTGGGCATGCTGATCACACCTCCAAGTCATTGTTTCGCTACTCCATGTGTTTGTGGGTTGTAATTGGCACCCTTGGCCTTGGTGCCAATTTGGGGTCTTGACATCCTCCCCCACTTTAAAAATTTTGTCACACTCGACAACACCATCTTTCCAAAATCCTTTGCTAAGTTTTCTATTCTCATCCCAGCAATCAGATAGCTTCACGTATGACCTACTCCATGCCTATCACCTGTCATAACTGTTACGCAGTAATTTGTCACTGTCTCCCTGTCAGTCTCCCTTCTGTCTCATGAAATCAAATACACCATGCTCATGCTCTCTAAACTGGCCAAAAGACCCACTTTGCCTAAGTTTATTGCATCAGCGCGTCTGTTATTAAAATAACCGTGCTGACGGGCGGCTTATAGTGTAACTGGTGCGCTGCCAGCGCGGAAGCACATGGGTTTCCCGCGCTAGTCGAATTTTATGCGCCAGCGCATCCTATGAAAGTATCGAGCTGCGCTGACACAATCTGCTCTATTTATGTGATGTGCTGTCAGTGCGTCAGTTCAGTATTGCACCCGCGCTGATCCAGTTTGGGCGAATTTGTTCCAACAGCCAGCCTTCCAGATGGTCCCAGGCTTGGTTGTTGGCCTTGTAAATGTCGCCCTCCTTTCTATGGCATGTCTGTTCGTCATTTGAGCCACCTTCCTTGGAGATAAGCTCATCCTCCCACCATTCATGGAGACTCCTTCTCCTATTTAAACCTCCACCATTGCCATGAGCAGCTAGTTTTTTGGAGTTTGGTAGTTTGGATAGTGTGGAATTCATAGTGCTTAGCTTGCTGCTGCTAGTAGGTAGTTGGTGTGACAAGTGTGGTTTTGTTAGAGGAAGCTTAAGGAAGGTTGTGAGTATTGCTTGTGTGAGAGAGAGCTTTTTGTGTTGGGAGAATCCACTTCCAAGGGTGAATGCTTAAGAGACTTGCTGGCTGGACCCTCAAGAGAAGGACTCAGCGTCAGAACATTGGTTGTACCTTTCTCTGTTATTGATTTAATAATAGATGACTACTGTTATGGTTCCATTCTCATTTGTCTTGTGATGGTTAATGTGAATTGCATCCTTTCTGACTGATGTATAATTGCTTTTATTAGATTTCACGCTTGTGTTTGTCTTTCTCTTCGTGTGTGCAGGTATCTATTCGCGGAGATCGCGGAAGATCGTGACCGGCCAAGGCGAAGGAGCGAGAGCGGCATCTCTTCATCAAACAATAGCGTTGGAATCCAAGTAGGTGTTCTTTGCCTCTCTTTTAATTGCAATTAGGAACTTGCACAGTAGCATTGATTGATTGTTGCTAGTCCCATTCTAGGCTAGTAGGGATCGCCTCTATCCGTAGAGGGGATTTACCTCTCCAACAATTTGGCGACTCCGCTGGGGACCTGGCCTTTTGCCTCTTTTGTCCATCTTTGTGTTTGAGTTTGATTGTTCTCTCTTTTTGAAATTGGGGATTAGTTCTCTGCTTTTAACCCTCCTGGTTCAATCTGGGAAGTGTCTTAATTGTTTAAAGAGTTTTTGCCTTGGTTTGGGAGTTTTTGGCTTGATTCTGCCTCTTTTTTATCCTCAGTGCGGTTTAAATCAAAACAGTTGCGCTGACAGCGCATCGTTGTTTCTTTAAACCTGTTGTCATCGCGCTTGTACGTAAAACAGTCGCGACGGTTCTGAAATCAAACCAGCGCGCTTAAGTCATGTCCTTCCGCGCTGACAGCGCCAAGTTGCTACGCGTGACCTTTTGTCAGCGCACAGTTGCTGAGCGCTACCCGTGCTGATCCTGTAAAATTGAATTTGTTTCAATTTTACCTCCTGAGCCTGTTGGTTTCACTATCTATGGCTTTTTCTACTTGGTTTATGATTTGATATTTATTGTTTGAACTGTTACACACTTGCTTGCGAAGTCTTGTTGGACAGATTTCATTTTTGTGTCCCGTGACCTAGTGCCATCATCCAGTTTCCACTGGACTAACCTTGTCATGTTCGCCTGTTCACTTGTTCACAAAAGTTCGTTGCTGCTTGCCTTTGCTACTGCGGAAACCTTCCTCTTTTTGCCTTCTTTGCTTGATTGGTTGAGGTGATTGTTGTTGAACCGATCCTTCGATTGTTTCACTACCCAGGCACAGATCACAGTTGCTAGGGTTCAATCGGCTCTTTTCACGCTTGTTGTGCTTTTCATTGAGTGATTTTAATCCTTTTTGCTCAGCGTTGCTGTCTCTCAAAATTCATTTTAAAGTGCATAGTGCCATTGGATGAGAAAATCAAACTAGCATCTTTTGCATTCGATAGTTAATGAAAAAAAGAGCATTTTATTGATTTGTGTTCTTAAAAGAAAAATTTCATTTCTTTGTCATTAGCTACATTAGATTGTCTGATTGTTTGAGTTCGTTTTATTTGGTTGAAAGCTCTTAACCTTCTCATAGTTAGAATTCATCGAACAGAATGGTATTCTTTGGCATGCAGTGTGCATCTAGGTAATTGTGAGAGATCATACGATAAGGCCTGAAACCGAAACTTAATTCAAGATCAACCATAAAATAAACTGAATAAATCTAAAAACGCATTGGAACTTAACGCTCATATTGTAGAGGTCTAGGCTAGAGACGTGTTCCGGCGTCTTTAAACATAGTCACTATTGTTTCACATTACGGTTGGGTGATTCCTCCTTCTGTGACTCGATAGTGGTCTAACACGGACTGTGCTCCCACGTACCGTCGCGTATATAGGGAGACCCCACTAGGCTTTTATCCTTGATCCATAGGAAGCCAAGTCTGCTGCCCTGCGAGCCGTAACGCACCGAACACAGCATTCGGGAAGATTGACTGAAGTACGGAAAGTCCTTGGTTCTCATACGATTGCCAAGGTGTATAAGCAGTTTTACGGATTGCTTGGTAAACCCTTTGCCTAGAATCTCCAGAGCAGTCACTTTTGATCCTTTTCAGACTCCCTAAATGAAAAGGTGCCAGTGAGCTTCTTGTCACTTCGTGCTTATTAAACATTCGAAGGAGACTAGAGTCATCTTTTCGTCCTTTTCTCGACTCTTGAAACATGAAAAGGTCAAGTTTGGTTCCTGCGTCTTAAAAATTTATTCGGCCACGATAACATCACCTGGTTAAATCTTGTGTTAGCTTGAATAGATTTCCTTTTTGTTTGCCATGGCAACCTTTCCAGGGTTCACCAACCCAAGTTCCCCTCCTGACGGGAATCCTGGTCATTTCCCTCCTCTCGGGAATGTTGGTGCTCCTTATATGGCAACGTTATCCCTTCCAGGGTTAACTGTCGGGTTGCCTGTGTGGTTGTTTTCAACCTCTTTGGTCCCTACCGTGTCGGCTGTTAGACCATCAGTCCCTCCACCTGAACAACATCATGTTGATCCTAAGGTGGACCTCTCCCCTTCGACGCCTACTTCTACGTCTTCCTCTTGTACTTTGCCTGGTGAAAGTCTCGATTCAGATAATCAGGTGGCTAAGAAGACCAAGAAGAAGAAGGCTCCCAAGGGAGAGGGTAGAAGAACAAATCTTCCTTCGAGTACACCTGAAGTCGAGCCACCTTCTGCTCCTCCGTGGAAGGTTAAGTTTCCTTGTCGATTGTGCAAGGAATACCATCTTCTTCGCGATTGTCCTGGCATTCCCAGGGTACTAGAAGTATGGTCTCGCAATCCGGCCCCCCCCTCATCGTCCTCTGAAGCTCACGACGATGCTACCTTATTAGTTGGAAATGGTAAGGGAAAAGGGAAGATTCGAATCCCTTGTAGACTTTGTGAAGGCAATCATCCCCTTCACCTTTGTCCACTCATGGATAAAGCCTCTAGTGTCTTGGAAAGTCTCCCAGCTCCCTCACCCCAACTCCCCGTTGGATATCAAAGTCTTTCTGCAGCTGCAGATCATCCGCCTCCCGACAATGAGATTGGTTCACATTCTTCTCTTGTCCAGGCCCCTCTTCCCGAACTTGGCTGTCCCCAGCCTGTTCCAGACCAACCATTGGTTGGAAAGAGTGTTGATTCGAGTCCGCCGCTCGCTCACTCTGTTTCGGAAGAGAATCATGCCCACGTTCTTCTCGTCTCTTCAGATTCTCCGGAGTCCCGAAATGACTCTCCTAACCCAGCTGCTCCCGAAGGTTCTCCTTCGTTCCCTTTAGCACATGGGGGCAATCATACGATTCCCCCACCAAGTAGTCTGGTCGCTTCCTTTGATTGGAATCGCCTGATCGCCGGTCGCCTTCCATCCCATGTGCCCTTCCAGATTACAGTACTTGCCTGTGATAAGGCAGTACCTGGCACTGTTCTGGATGAAGGTGCATCGGTCAGTCTTATGCCGTACACTACTTGGCAAGCTTTAGGTTCCCCGCAGCTCGGGCCGGTCACGTAGAATCTATTGGCCTTCGACGGAGGAGCCTGTCCATCTCTAGGAGTTCTCCCGAAGTTCCCTATTACTTTGGGAAGCAAAACCGTCTATATAGACGTCCTGGTTACCCAAGGTGTTTTAGACTTTAGTCTTCTCCTTGGTCGCGACTATGTTTACGCCATGGGGGCCCTTGTTTCTTCTCTTTTCCGCGTGGTTTTCTTTCCACACGATGGAAGAATTGTGACTGTCGATCAATTGTCGTTCGTTAGTCCCCCAATGTCTCCTGCGCAGTTGTCGTCCCCTCCTAGTTTTTATCCACCAGTTGTATCTGCCCCACTGCAGATCAACTACGTGGCCACCTATCCCGTGTCTGTATCCAGTGATGACGCCGTCGTGCATAGTGTCCTGGGGGCATTGGGCCCTGACTTCCAAGATGTTTCCCTTCCACCGGGAGTGGCAATCTTGGAAGCCCCGACTTCGTGTTCATTATGATGAAGTTCGGGCGGAGCATAGTTCATTTTCCTATGTCAAGATCCCTAAAAAATGAAATTGGGTCTGGTTGGAGCATAGTTCCTTTCCGGTGTCAAGCTCCTTAAAAAAAAAAAAAATGAAACTGGGTCTAGCGGAGCATAGTTCCTGATCTTGTGTCAAGCTCGTTAAAAAATGAAACAAGGGTTATGAGCATAGTTCTTTTACTGTGTCAACCTCATTAAAAAATGAAACAACCCCTTTTCCCAATCGAGTCTTTGATTAAGATCTCGTAAAATCCAAGTCGAGTCTTTCATCGATCTCAAGAGCGAACCTTCATTCCATCCAATTTGTTGAATGCAATGAAGCTTGGGGGCATGTACCTCGATTTGCGTTATTATGCTGGGGGCATGCAAACTTATAACAAGCATAGTTTTTCGTTTCAAGCTTGTGTAAACATGAAACCGAATCCAAGCAAAGTTCTCCATCGTTCAAGCTTGTGTAAAAATGAACCCATACTTGATTTACATCTTGTGATTACCATTTTTATCCAGATGAGCCTTGATTGTTTTCATTCCATTGCTACCATCTCTTTGGCTGATCATATGCTCTCACTTGGTTGTTTATCCTTTCCTGAGGAACCGCAGTGATGAGTGGTTTTATTAGCCAGCCTCTTGACCATTACATGTTTTGAGCAGTTCCACCATTACCGGAACCAGTTGCTACCCTTTATACCACTCGTTCCTCTAGGACGAGTCTCCTTTAAGCTATTTTCTGACTCGTAAAAAATGAAAAGATTGCCGAGTATTTTACCTTTTTGACTCGTTAAAGAGAATAAAAATGGAGGTCTACTTTCAGCTCTTTTCCGACCGTTTAAAGATGAAAAGATCGCCGAGTTACCCCTCTTGACTCGTTAAAAGGAACGAGAGGCGGTCGCTTTTAAAACTCTTTTTTCAACCTTTTAACTTAAAACGATTGCTGGGTGTTTTTCGTTTCGCACTCGTTATTGGCTCCAAAACGACGTACTTCCGACCGCTTTTTTACTTTTTCGGGTCGAAGTCACTATTCACAAAAAGTACTCCTCGATCATACTGGTCGGGCAGTTCTTTCGAGCATTGTTTTATACTTTTTCGGGCTCAAGAGACACAACTTTACGAAAAAGGACCCCCCTGGAGTTACCTTTTCCGCTGTCTTTTCGGACTCTCTAAACAAGAAAAGACGCCGAGCTCCTCCTTTGTCAGGCTCGTTAAAACTCAATGACATCGGACACCGTCGAAATGACGCCTTCCAAGCATATGCTATCCCCGTCAAGCTTGTCCGCCAAAAATAATCGGGGTACCTGCCAGAAATGGTGGGGAAAGTGAAACTGTAATAATGGTCGTGTCGGCAGTATGTCACTCTTGAACATGGCACTCGTCTGCATTCATGTCTGGGTGGGGATTTCTCATCTTGTTTTACACTAGCCTCCGTGGGTTTGGGTTATCCTATTTGACCTCTCATCTGCTCATTGCCTTGTCACCATGACCTCTGCTCATTTGATGTCAGATACTGCCAGATCCACTGTCGTGCCGCCGATATGTTCAAGAGAAGTTGACCTCTGCAACAGTACAACCTCCCTCTGATGTCTCACACAAAATATTTTATCCTTCTCTGTCTCCTGTCGATGATGTGGGACACATCATGGCCCACCTTCGATCAAAGTTACTTCCTGTCGACTTCAGCTCATTATCCAGGACAGTGACCTAGAGACTCCCTTCAGGTGCCTTAGAGCCTGCATGCCTCAATGGCAGGTTCTTCGTGTTCGACGCAAGGTTTTCATCATTGGCCTCCGATCGAATGATTCTGCGGGTGTTCGACACCAGCTCATTGATTCACACACCGCAGATTGTACCTATAAGTACCTTGAGGACCATTGTCATTATTGGTGGTACCTCTCGCGTCTGTTAACAGTTTTCATCATTGACTGGTAATCAGACGATGTTCATGCATGTTCGACTTCAGCTCATGTATTCACATGCTTGAACTTGTACTTTTTTCGGGTTGGGATGGAGCGCAAGACCCTGGTCTTTGTCTATTAGGAACCAGGCTACGATTTTGTGGATCGTTATTGCATGACTCATTGATGGATGGCTGCGCCCATACCTGAGTCTTTGGGATGGCTGCGTCCATACCTTCTTATCTTCATGGTCTCTTCAGCTGGGTGGCTGCATCCATACCACAAACCTTTTTCGTATGTCTTTTGGATGGCTGCGCCCATGCCTAGACTACATGTAATCGAGATATCAGTTGTACATTCATGCAGGTCCTTCCTGGTGGCGTTCCAGTTCAACAGTTTTGTAAAGCATTTCACCCCTCCCACTCTCTCGGGCTTCATGCTTTAGGGGGCATCTGTTACGCAGTAATTTGTCACTGTCTCCCTGTTAGTCTCCCTACTGTCTCATGAAATCAAATACACCATGCTCATGCTCTCTAAACTGGCCAAAAGACCCACTTTGCCTAAGTTTATTGCATCAGCGCGTCTGTTATTAAAATAACCGCGCTGACGGGCGGCTTATAGTGTAACTGGTGCGCTGCCAGCGCGGAAGCACATGGGTTTCCCGCGCTGGTCGAATTTTATGCGCCAGCGCATCCTATGAAAGTATTGAGCCACGCTGACACAGTCTGCTCTATTTATGTGATGCGCTGTCAGCGCATCAGTTCAGTATTGCACCCACGTTGATCCAGTTTGGGCGAATTTGTTCCAACAGCCAGCCTTCCAGATGGTCCCAAGCTTGGTTGTTAGCCTTGTAAATGTCGCCCTCCTTTCTATGGCATGTCTGTTCGTCATTTGAGCCACCTTCCTTGGAGATAAGATCATCCTCCCACCATTCATGGAGACTCCTTCTCCTATTTAAACCTCCACCATTGCCATGAGCAGCTAGTTTTTTGGAGTTTGGTAGTTTGGATAGTGTGGAATTCATATTGCTTAGCTTGCTGCTGCTAGTAGGTAGTTGGTGTGACAAGTGTGGTTTTGTTAGAGGAAGCTTAAGGAAGGTTGTGAGTATTGCTTGTGTGAGAGAGAGCTTTTTGTGTTGGGAGAATCCACTTCCAAGGGTGAATGCTTAAGAGACTTGCTGGCTGGACCCTCAAGAGAACGACTCAGCATCAGAACATTGGTTGTACCTTTCTCTGTTATTGATTTAATAATAGATGACTACTGTTATGGTTCCATTCTCATTTGTCTTGTGATGGTTAGTGTGAATTGCATCCTTTCTGACTGATGTATAATTGCTTTTATTAGATTTCACGCTTGTTTTTGTCTTTCTCTTCGTGTGTGCAGGTATCTATTCACGGAGATCACGGAAGATCGTGACCGGCCAAGGCGAAGGAGCGAGAGCGGCATCTCTTCATCAAACAATAGCGTTGGAATCTAGGTAGGTGTTCTTTGCCTCTCTTTTAATTGCAATTAGGAACTTGAACAGTAGCATTGATTGATTGTTGCTAGTCCCATTTTGGGCTAGTAGGGACCGCCTCTATCCGTAGAGGGGATTTACCTCTCCAACAATAACCCTGCAAGAACATCATGTGTTGGTACCCCTTATGTTTGTGACTATTTAGGTATCTAATCTGACCATAGCACCTCCTCCACAAGAACTCATGCATCCTAGCATCGTCGCAATTTTCTTCGCATCCTAATATCATACGATCCTCTTATCTACTTTGCCACTATGGCTTGATCATCACTTTAAAGGGGTCTCATTGCTTTGAACATATGACAATGAGCCCATCTTCTATCTTATTTAAAAAATATGGTGGGGATGTGATAGTTGATGCCTATCGATTCCCATATCCATCGCACTCCAACATCTCAATCAAAGTATCCACATATTCTTCTTCTAACTTCTACATATATGGTTCATGGTCCTCATTTCATCGGTTCTCCAATCCTGCTACCTTTCACTCCGCCATGCAAGCTCCCATTGCCTCTGGCCTACTTGTCAAGTGCAAAACACTATCTTACAATGTTCTTATAGCTTCTGCCTATTCCATGATTTTGGCTTTGTTCGATTCGACCTCTCATAGACTTCCTTGTTTCACTGATCCTTCTCCACACTCATCAGTGTTATCTTGTACTCATTCTTCGTACCTCCCATGGTTGGAATACTCAACAGTTCTTCCTCCCTTCCATCATATATGAACAACTTCTTCAAATGTGGCATGATCAATTCTTCATATTGTTTCATGATTACATTCCCGAAAGTGCTAAATATTATTTAGCTCATCATAATTTTGGTAGATCAATAGGCTATTCAAGTTTAGTTATTAACTTTTTTTGCAGCGAGATAATAGTAGGAGCTACATTGAAATATAGGGAAACATTTATTGTGATGTGACTTTTATTGAGAATATACACATAGTAATTACATGAATATTTTTTTTTCTTCAGTTAGATGATAATAGGGATTACATGGACATCCCAAGAAACATTCCATGGAGTGCAAATATTTTTGAGAATATGCATATGCAGTAGAATGCTTGGATCTAGTATTTGTAGGAATGTGTTTTTGTTTATTGATATATATGTGTGTGTGTGTGTGTGTGTGTGTGTGTGTGTGTGTGTGTGTGTGTGTGTGTGTGTGTGTGTGTGTGTGTGTATATGGGTGGTGGAGAATTGCAAACCATAGATTCTTTGAAAAAAATTGATAGATTTAAATGTTTAGCACAAATTGAACATTTGGTGATGGAATGTACCAAAAATGCATTGACATATATGATATCAAATAGAAATTTTGGTCTCACTTTTCGTATGATTTGTATACAAGGTAATATACATGTTCTGAATAGTCTTACTTGAATAATTCATCCGCATTATCATGGTTTACATAGTTTTTATGTGAGATATGTTTACTGATTTATTTTATTTTTGAATTTTATTAAGTATAAAAAAATTAAAGTATAATTACTCCACAATTCAGAAAACTATTTAATCTGAAAGTACAATATATGTAGTTAAAATATTTAATCTGCAAGTATAATCTCTATAATTAATGTTTCACAAAAATAATTCACAAGCCTATTTTTAAAATCAGACCACTTGAAAGTGGCTTGACCTAAGCTTTGTTATGTATTGATAACTTTTTTAGATATAATTAATGTTGTGTTAAAGTTAATAGTATCGTTTTTCAATATTGTTCTTCATTGGTGTATTGATAATTTTAACTTTTTAAAATATAATTAATATTGTGTTAAAGTTATAGTATTGTTTTTTAATATTGTTTTTCACTGGGTGTATACTAGAAGGTCACATGGTGTTAATTAAGGTATCTTGTGGTGAAAATATCACCTATTTGAAATTTCATCGGCAAAAATCAAACCATACTAGGGGTTGGTGTGGCCCACACTTGGTATCACCAAGTGAATTGACTGCTTAGATGCCCATAAGTCACAACTACTCAAGCCACAAGTTCAACATGTCATTCATCTAATAATTACACTATATGAGCCCTCGTTGAGTTTATTTTGAGTTGTAATTAATTAATTAATTTTAACTAAGTTAAAGTCAGTTAAACTAGTCCCAACTGATGGAGGAACTAGTAGGAGGTCATATAGTGGGGTGTTACTTCATGTGTTCAACTAGTTAATTGATGATTCAATCATAAATAACTCATGCATGTCAGATCTGAGAGTTACCGAGTTGATATTTGAGTTTAAGGACAATGTTCTATCAGTTGTATAATCATTCGAATTGTATAGGTAGTGCATGTAGTCAGAGGAAGGCCTATGAGGATTGCACAATTCATATTAAGGAACTTCCCTAATTAATAGGGGGCTAATTCCCAAGGAAACAGTGTAAGGAAATAGGGACTTGGGAAAGCCAAAATTTGGTTAAGTATTGGCTTGGGCTTCTCTAGGAAGCAGTGAGACAAATAGAGATAGTGTAGAGGTTGCTTGGGCTTGGGAAAATAACTATAATCTTCTCATATTGACTGACTAATGCAATATACAGATAGAAGGGGATTTTAGTTGTGGATTTCCCCAAGAAATCATTGTGTAATGTGTTGATTGAATTCTTTCTCTTGTATGCTTTGTGATTTCACAATCGTTTAATTTTTTCTGCTGATGAGTAGAGTATATTCAAGTCTATTGTTTTAGTAAATTACAATTAGAAGTTTGAATCTACAAGGAATTTCTACATGGTATTAGAGCATAAATCACTCTAGAAGAGAAGAATACGAGTTTGAATTTTGCGGGTGAAATCAAATTTGCATTATCATTCTACAGAGCCAACATGATTTCATTCTACAGATTGAGACTCAAATATTCCCTTGAGGGTAGTTCGAACTATATTTATTGGAATGATAGGATGGAGGCAATGTTGGAAGAGAATAGGATGAATGAATTCATAGACAAAGATATTCCTAAGCCTCCGGCAACTGATGCTCAAGATCTTGTAGAGTGGAGGAAATTTGTTGCAAAGGCAAGAAGGATCATAATAGAAGGAGTTCAACATCATATTTTCTCGAACCTCCATGGGAAGGAGACTCCATATGCAATGTGGAAGGCCTTGATAGACCTATTTTAGAATAACAATGACTATAGGCAGTTGCCACTGAAGGATAAGCTCAAGAAAATCGGGATGGAGAAGGGTGACACAATACCAAAGTACTTGATCAAGTTCACCCAATGTCAGGGTGAGCTTGGAAGTGTTGGTGTTACAATTTCTAAAGATGATCTGGTCATCCTAGCACTTATTGGCCTTCCCAAGAGCTGGAATAGCTACCAAGGCTCGGTAAATGGAAGGGAAAAGATACCAGAGATGGAGCGTTTTTGGTCTGACTTGGTGCAAGAAGAGATTCGATGGAACACCAAAGATGGATCCTCAGCCAAATGTGATAATGAGGAGAAATTTGCCTTATATGGAAATGAAAATAAAGGGAAATGGAATTTATTCCATTCCAAATTAGATTCCATGCAAGGAAGAAAGAAGAAGGACTTGTCACAGATTAAATTTTTTCACTGTCATGAGTTAGGACGTTATGCCATGAAGTGTTCGCAATAGAAGTTTGGTAAGAAACCCTTAGGAGGAGCAGAAGGTAAAGCTCTTGCTTCACAGTTCGATTTGTATTTCACCCTCATTTCTTTTATGGTGAAATCAGTGATGGGTAGTGTGTGATATTTGGATAGTGGAGCCTCATTACATATGAACAACAACAAAATATTCTTCAACAACTTGGAGGAGAAGGACCTCTAGATGCACATTGAAATGGGAGATGATGGAAGGTATAGCGCAACCATCATTGGTACTGTTACTTTTCAGAGGGAATCTGCTTCTTGTCTCACATTAAAAGATGTCATGTATGTTCTGAGTCTAAAGAAAAATTTGGTTTTTGTTGCTATGTTAGAGGAATGTGGCTACAATGTGAGATTTAGCAAAGGAATGGCTTTGCTTCGTCACATAGCCTCAGGAAAAGTGAAGTGGATCGGGGTTTGGGTGAATAAACTTTAAAAATTGGATGTATAATATGTTGTTGCTTTGAGGATAAAAGTAGAGAAGGTTCATAACCGTGACATCGATGAATTGTGGCATAGAATATTGGACCACTTATACCACGGAGCATTGAAGATCATGCAACATATTTCTACAGGACTTTCCAAGGGTGCACTAGAGAAGATAAATACATGAAAAAGGGTATACATTGGGGAAGTACACCAAAGCCACCTTTCATGATAAGGAAAGTCAAGCACAAGAAATCCTTGAAAGATTTCACTCAGATGTGTTCTCTCAGGTGGAGGGAATTGATTACGAGGAGACCTTTGCTCCATTAGAAAGGTACTCTTCAATCAGATCTATTCTAGCACTTTCAACACAAATGGGATGGAAGATACATTAGATGGATGTGAAGAAAACATTCCTCAATGAAATGATTGAGGAAGAGGTGTACATTTGAGTATCTAGAAGGATTTGAGACCTTAAAAAGAGATTTGAATGTGTGTAGACTCAAGTGAGAGTTGTATGGATTGAAACAAGCATTGCATGCTTGGTACACCAGGATTGATAACTATTTCACCACGTCAAGCTTCACCAAAATTGAAACAGATGAAAACCTTTATTGTATTGTGGTTGAATGTAAATTTTTGACTATAGTATTATATGTCGGTGATTTAATTCTAGTAGGTGATGAGAATCTGGTAGAATCTTGCAAATAGGATCTTGCAAGATAATTCGAGATGAAGGACCTAGGGGTCATGCATTATTTCCTTGGTATGGAAGTATGGTAGGGAGATGAGGAATTGTTTGTCTCTCAGGGAAAGTATGCCAACGAGATATTGAAGAAGTCCCACATGGAGCGCAACAAACCCATGGAGGCTCCTCTAGCAGGGAATGGGAGGAAGGACGATGCTACTTAAGGTGAAGTAGTAGAGGCTACTATTTATAGGTGGCTTATAGGTTCACTTACGTATTTGATGAACACATGACCAGACATATATTTCGTAGTTAACCAAATTAGTCAAGAAATGGTTAAGCCAATCAAAATCTATTGGAAGGCAACTAAACATGTGTGTAGATACCTTAAAGGCACTAATCAGCTTCGTCTTTGGTATAGAAAGACGGAGGGAGTGAAGCTGCAAGGCTTCACAAATCCAGATTAGGTAAGGAGTCCATAAAAAAAGAAGAGAACATCAAGTGGAATCTTTAGTATTGGGTCAACAATAGTTTCTTGGTACAACAGGAAGCATAAATCAATTGCACTCAGTTCAGTAGAAGCATAGTACATGGCTGCTAGTAAAGTAGCTCGTGAGGCTATCTAGATGAGGAAGATGCTTGTTGGGTTATTTGGTCAACAGATGGATCCCACAATGATTTACTATGAAAATCATAGTTGTATCAAATCCTTTGTTGGGTCCCTATAATACTAGTGATTACCCCATTGCTATTGTAGTTGTATCCCTTATTAATATTGTTGTGCCCCTCATGTCCCCATATTTTTATTACTTTGCCCCATAGAATCCCTCTATTGTTATTTTTGTGGCTTTATATTATTATTGCTAGGTCGGTTGGGTTATATTGTGACTCCTTAGACTCCTATATATAGAAAGGAGGTTTTATCATTTGAATCATCCAAGAATTGTTCATTTATGTAATGTAAAGGAGGCTTCCCCCTCGAAGAGGCTGAATTCTAAGGCGTTGATCTATCATTTCTATCTTTTCTTGAGTTAGTTTCATAACATTCGGTATCAGAGCTTTGGATTCTAGGGTTTAGATGCTCCAAACAGGTCATCGTGGCATTTTCGCTATAAATTTTTTTCTGCGACATTTTAGAAGCTAAAAAAACCCATTTGAGAAGACATCGCACTGAATCTCGAGTCCAAATTTCAGAGCTTTTCGCACTATATTTGCGGAGATATGATCTGAGGAAGTTGGTCTTTTTGCAGACTCCTGAATTACATTCCAAACAGGTGACTTGGGGAAAATCATCATAACTTCCTCTTTGAGTATCAGATTGAAATTTCGTAAGAAGGTACAGAAAGAGGACAAACTATAGTTTCTTGTGTATATTTTTCAGAGCCAAAGGTCGAAACAGTGACTCCTGACACGTCGTACAAGTTCGCTCTACTGAACTAGTCAATAATAATGTCATCTTGGGAGATTGTGCATAATTCTTACTTGGAGAATCCAATTTGGATCAGACTAGTGGCATTGGAAAGAGGACACAGAGGGATACTATAGGTCACAATTTAAAATTTGGATGATCCAAAATTGCAGAGATACATCAGATTCAATATCAAGCTTCTACAAAGTGAAAAAATGTGTGTAGTTTTTTTTTAAATTTTTGCATAATCTTGGTTTGAAAAATTAGTTTGAATCAGTAATTGATGCCCTGAGGAAAAAAAATGCAAACACCTAGTAAGCAACTTTAAATCTCTAGCATGACTCATGAAGAAGAGGAAGAAATGCAACATGATATATCAAAATTATGAGACCAAGTGCAACAAGTGTCACTTGCACAAAAAGCAACAGAATCTAAGATGGATGGTTTAAGGAAAGATGTAGAAGCTAAGATGGATGACATGGAAGCTAAGATGAATGGCACGGATGCTAAAATTGATGGCATGGATGATAAGATGGAAGAATTGAAGATAAATATGAATAAGTTGCTACAAGGAATGGTCAGTAATGGTGAAAGGGTAGTAAAGGAAACTCATGATGAGAACAAAAGAAATGTTAATCATGATTCCATAGACTCTAATGTGGGATAAAATACCCACCACATTCCGAAAACCGATATGAGGAAGTTTGATGGCAAGGATCCCGTAACATGGATATTACAGATGGAGCAATTTTTCGATCTCAATAATGTGCAAAACACACAAAATGTACGTATTGCAACTTTATATTTGGAACCAAATTAGTTTGTATGGTATCAATGGCTTTGCTCTCGTAAACAAATTATCACTTGGGCAATTTTTACGGAAGAATTAACAGCACATTATGAGGATACAAAATGCAACACTTTTTTTAGCCAATTGATAAGCCTCAAACAAAAGGGTTCAATAATGGAGCACATTGAGGAGTTCCAAAAATTGAACACAAGGGTAAAAAATATTCCAGAGGAGCATAGGATTGATGTGTTCATAGGGACTTTAAAGGATAATATCCAACATGATGTTTGACTTTGGGAACCTGATTCATTAGAGAAGGCATTCAGGTTAGCAAGAAAAATGGAAAGCAAAATTATGGCAACCAAGAAGCATACCACTCACAACTATAAATATGGAAGTGTTGTTGCCCCTAGTCTTCCACAACATATAAGGTTGACACCACAACAATTGGAAGAAAAAAGATCAAAAGGGATTTGTTACAGTTGTGATAGCAAATACACTAAAGGTCATAAGTGTGCTAAGAAGAAATTATTCTACATAGATTGTGAAGAGGAAGAAGAAAAGGAGCAAGAAAGGTCAAAAGAAGAGGATATACTCCAGGAACAAAGCCTAGATAAAGAAGAAATGAATCTAACCATATCTTGTAATGCATTGGCCGGAATTACCACTCCTCAAACCATCAAGATAGAAGGACAAATCAAGAAGAAAAAGGTAATAGTGTTGATTGATTCAGGAAGTACCCACAATTTTATTCATTGTAAGGTAGCAAAAGAATTGAATTGCTTCTTATATCCAGCACCAGAGTGTCAAGTGATGGTTGCAAATGGAGGAATAATAAATTGCTCTGGAAAGTGCCATAATATCAAGCTATCCATGGGAGAATATGTATTGATTAGCCCAATGCTTTCCATTCCAATGGGAGGTGCTGACGTTGTACTAGGAGTCCAATGGCTACAATCCTTGGGTACAATAGCTTTTAAATTTCAAGAACTTTTCATGAAATTCTCTGTGGAAGGAAAGGAAGTTGAATTAAGGGGTATTGCAAGGAAACCAAGAAAGATAATTAGCTATAACGATATGACAAAGCTTCTAAAAAAGGAACAAAGAGGTGTAATTGCAAAATTATGTTCACTAGATGTTTCCACATTGGAATCATCTATTTCTCCAGATCTCCAAAAAGTCTTGGACAATCATTCCAGGGTATTTGAGACTCCCAAAGATCTCGTACCTATTCGTGATCATGATCATGCTATTCATCTGATTCCAGGAAGTGTTCCTCCAAACATCAGGCCGTATAGATATCCCTATGCCCAAAAGAGTGAAATTGAACGTATGGTTGCAGAAATGCTAGAGGCTGGTATAATTCAATCGAGTCAAAGTTCTTTCTCTACTCCAGTAGTATTGGTGCACAAGAAGGATGGATCATGGCGCATGTGTCTAGATTATAGGGAGCTCAACAAGCTCACTATTAAAGATAGGTTTCCCATTCCAGTCATTGATGAATTACTGGATGAATTGCATGGATCAATTTACTTCACCAAGTTGGATCTTCGTTCAGGATATCATCAAACCAGAATGAAGACTGAAGACATTCCGAAAACAGCATTTAGAACTCATGAGGGTCACTATGAATTTTTGGTCATGCCTTTTGGCATTACCAATGCACCTTCAACATTTCAAGGTTTGATAAATTCCATTTTCAAACCATTCCTTAGAAAATTTGTGTTAGTATTTTTTGATGATATTCTAATCTACAGCAAGTCTTGGAAGGATCATGTTGAACATGTTGACAGGGTGCTACAACTATTGGAGGGGAAACAATTATATGCACAAAGATCCAAATGTTTCTTTGGAGTACAAGAGGTGGAATATCTGGGTCATATTGTATCTCATGAAGGAGTTAAGGTAGACCCTAGCAAAATTAAAGCCATTAAGGAATGGAAAATCCCCACATCCATAAAGCATATGCAAGGATTTCTCGGGTTGACATGGCATTATCGCAAGTTTGTTAAGAATTATGGGAGAATAACAACACCTCTAACAACATTATTGAAGAAAGATTCATTTTCATGGACTCCAGAAGCAACAAAGGCCTTCGAGCATCTTAAAGAGGCAATGTGCCAAGCATCGGTCTTAGCTACACCAGACTTCACAAAAACCTTTATTGTGGAATGTGATGCTTCAAGAAATGGAATTGGTGTTGTTTTAATGCAAGATGAAAGACCCGTTGCTTTTGAAAGTCATCCAATCAAGGGAAAGTTTTTACAAAAAGCTATTTATGAGAAGGAAATGTTGGCAATACTCCATGCACTTAAGAAATGGCAACCCTACCTAATGGGAAGACACTTCAATGTAAAAACAGATCATGATAGCCTTAAATACTTTTAGAACAAAGATTATCCTCTGAAGAGCAACAAAAGCGGATCACAAAGATGTTGGGTTATGACTTTGAAATCATCTACAAAAAAGGGAAGCAAAATGTGGTGGCAAATGCACTCTCAAGAAAGGATGAGGATGTGGAAGCATTGTTGTGCGCCATTTCTATTATCCAACCATATTGGATAAATGAAGCAAGGGAGGAATGGAAGAATGACGAAGAAGTGTGGGCACTTATTCGAAAGTTACAACAAGACTCCAGTACGTCTGACACATTTAGCTAGAAAAATGATTTGTTATGGTACAAAGATCGCTTATACCTCTGTAAGAATTCCCAACTAAAACAAAAGATTCTTATGGAATTACACACTTCTCCCTTAGGAGGGCACTCAGGATCTTTAAAAACTTACGATAGGGTTAAGAAGGAATTTTTTTGGGAGGGCCTTAAATCAGATAATCAAAAGTTTGTGGCAGAATGTTTGGTTTGCCAAAAAAATAAAGTTGAAACAATTAAGACACCGGGTCTATTACAACCTTTGTCCATTCCAAGCCAACCTTGGGAGGAGGTTTCAATGGATTTTATCACAGGTTTACCCAAGTCTGAGGGAAAGAGTGTCATCATGGTGGTAGTTGACAGACTTACCAAGTATGCACACTTTTGTGCATTATCACATCCATTTAAAGCTAGTACAATTTCTACTGCATTTATGGAAACAATTCAAAAGCTACATGGAAACCCAAAGATTATTGTAAGTGACAGAGATCCCATTTTCACTGGAAATTTTTGGACAGAATTATTTTCTTGTCTTGGTACTCAATTATCTCATAGCTCATCTTATCATCCTCAATCTGATAGGCAAAATGGGATAGTAAACAAATGTTTGGAAGGATATCTTCGTTGCTTTGTATATGATAAACAGACATAATGGGTCAAATGGTTTCCTCTGGCTGAATGGTGGTATAGCACTTCCTTCCATACAACAACAAAAATGACCCCATTTATGGCACTTTATGGATATCAACCACCATCCATCACATCATATTTAAGAGAAAATTCTAAGGTTCAAGCAGTGGAACATCACATCGAACATCAACAACAAGTCCTCCAACTCTTAAAGGATAACCTCGTGTTGGCATAGAATAGAATGAAACAACAGGCAGATCAACATCACAGTGAAAGAAGTTTTGATGTAGGTGATTGGGTATTCCTATGGCTACAACCATATAAAAAATGTCCCTTAAGCAAGCTAAGAAGGATAATAAATTATCACCAAAGTATTATGATCCATACAAGGTGTTGCAAAAGATTGGTGCTATGGAATACAAATTGGAGCTTCCTGCAGCTTCTTGATTACACCCAGTTTTCCATGTTTCATGTTTAAATAAGGTTATAGGCGAAAAGCTCCCAGTTCAAAAAATATTGCCATAACTTGACGAGGAAGGAAAAATTATATTGGAACCAGAAGTAGTCATAGAAACAAGAACTCGACAGTTACGAAATCGATCAATTTCAGAGTATCTTATCAAGTGGAAGAACTTATCCGCTGAAGATTCCACATGGGAGGATGAGAATTTTATACAGAGGCATCCAGAACTACTCAAGCATTGAGGACAACACTTTTCTGAAGGAGAGGGGCATGTTGGGTCCCTATAATACTAATGAGTACCCCATTATTATTGTAGTTGTGTCCCTTATTAATATTTTTGTGCCCCTATTGTCCCCATATTTTTATTACTCTGCCCCATAGGATCCCTCTATTGTTATTTTTGTGGCTTTATATTATTATTGTTAGGTCGGCTGGGTTATATTGTGACTCCTTAGACTCCTATATATAGAAAGGAGTTTTTTTCATTTGAATCATCCAAGAATTTTTCATTTATGTAATGTAAAGGAGGTTTCCCCCTCGAAGAGGCTGAATTCGAAGGCGTTGATCTATCTTTTCTATCTTTTCTTGAGTTGGTTTCATAACATCCTCTAAGAATCCATTTTTCATTATTAGTCCAAGAATATCAACATTTGGTATCACCATCTACGAGATTACGTGCAAAGGAGAATCATGTTTCTGGAGTACATTCCTACAGAGGAATATGATGTATACATCTTGAATAAGGCACTGTCAATAGGAAAATTCGAGTTCCATAGAGGCAGGATTGGGGTATCTGATAATCCATTTCTTCCTGAGAGGGAGTGTTGGAAATTCAAAAGGAAAATCCCAATTTATTTTTGTCCTTGAATTAAATTAGGAATAAAATTGGAATTCCACATCACAAGACAACTTGTACGAGTTAACTAAGTTTATTTGCCTTAGTTGGCTCAATTAATTCAAGTTGAGGGTATAACTTGAGTCATGTAGAGTGTCTCCTACATTATACAAGCCCTGATTGAGTTTATTTTGAGTTTTAATTAATTAAACTAGTTTAACTAAGTTAAAGTTAGTTAAACTAGTTCCAATTGATAGAGGAACTAGATGGAGGTCAGATAGTGGGGTGTTTCTATTAAGAAATTTATGGCAGAGAGATAAATTATTACTGCAATTTACTGAGATTTATAGAGAGGAATAATAAAATAACCAACAACAACACACATAAATATTATACACATAATATTTATCCAAGAAAACCCCAAATCCGGGGAAAAACCCACCCCAATGAGATCTCATTAGCATTGGCCAAAACCCTAGACAATCCAACCAAGTGAGCCTTCACCGCTCACCTCTAGGCCTACATTACAATGAAGTATTCCCAGCCTTTTATAGGCTCCATTACATGCAATACCACGGACCATAATACCATTGGTACACTATACCATGTGCCCAAAACCACTACTATTTAACCAAGTCAACCATGAATCAAACCCCAAGTCAATTTTACCTAACAATTCCCCCCTTAAACTTGACTTGGGGTTCCTTGACTAAATCCATCCAAAACTTGCTAAGTGAGACAATCCCACTCACTCTAGCCCTTACCCTCGTCAAATTTTTTACCCGGGATTTGTTAACCTGACATCCCCTTATTACCTAGGTCTAACCAAAACTTTACTGGTAATTACCCAAGGGTACGCATGCCTTACCAGGTCTTATAGTAGTATGCCCATTTACATGCAAATTAAAAATTTCACTCCATTATAATAACTTTTTTTTGTTTACCCTTGTTGTTGTCTTTGTACATATGACATCAATGTCCATATAAAAAGAACCCATATATCGAATCACATGGCTCACCAGCCACTGTAACTGCCAGTTATCTAGGCATTCTTTTCAAGTACATGGTTCATCAATTAATTAATCCATGTGCACATATCTTCCTCATCCAGTGAATCTCTCATGATGGAAGAGTGTGTAACTTTGCTTCACAGTCTATGGATTTTGATCTAGATTTGTGAGCAAAACTCTGTTATCTCTTTATCCACCAAGCCAATAAAATCCTTGGTAACAAAAAACGTCCTTAAGCCAACTTAGCTCTGATGCCAGTTGTTAAGAAATTTATGGCAAAGAGATAGATTATTACTGTGATTTACTGAGATTTACAGAGAAGAATAATAAAATAACCAGCAACAACACACATAAATATTATGCACATAATATTTATCCAAGAAAACGTAAATCCATGGTAAACCCACCCCAATGAGATTTCATTAGCATTGGTGAAAACCCTAGCCAATCCGGCCAAGTGAGCCTTCACAGCTCACCTCCAGGCCTACATTACGATGAAGTATTCCCAGCCTTTTATAGGCTACATTACATGCAATACCATGGACCATAATACCATTGGTACACTATACCATGTGCCCAAAACCACTACTATTTAACCAGGTCAACCTTGACTCAAACCCCGAGTCAATTTTACCTTACAGTTTCTTCATGTGTTCAACTAGTTAGCTAATTATTCACTCATAACTAACTCATGCATGTCATATATGAGAGTTACCCAGTTGAGATTGGATTTCAAGGACATTGTAATATCAGTTGTATAATCATCTGAATTGTATAGGTGGTGCATGCAGTTAGGGGAAGGCCTATGAGGATTATGCAATACATATTGAGAAATTTCCCTAATTAATAGGGGGATAATTCCTAAGGAAACAATGCAAGGAAATAGGGACCTGGACAAGCCAAAATTTGGTTAAGTGTTTCCTGGGCTTGTCTAGGAAACAATGAGACATAAAAATAGTCCAGACATTTCTCAAGCTTAAGTAAAGCATTGTAATATTCTCATATTTTTTTACTAATGAAATAAATAGATAGCAGGGGTTTTTAGTTGTGGCTTTCCCTAGGAAATCATTGTCTAATTTTTTGATTTAACTCTTTCTCTTGTATGCTTCATGATTTCATGATGGTTCAATTGTTTCTACTAATGAGTAGAGTAGATTTAGGTATATTTTTTTAGTAAATTACAATTAGAAATTCGAATCTATAAGGAATTTCTACACAAATAATGTAAATATTTTATAAATATGGCAACCCATTAAAAAAAAATAAAGAATACATTATTTCTTGACTTTGAAAAATAGACTATAGATAATAAAAAAATCATCGAAATATTCCTTAAGGAAATCAATTATTTCAAACATCAGGAAAGAAAAAAATTATTTCAAGAGTAATCTTGACGCACTAAATTATTAAAACTACTCTTCAAGATATATTTAGTAATACCTGGAGGGAGTGGTGATACCTAAGATTAAATGAAATGGATGTGCACCAACAATCCTCTTGCAAACTATTGAAAATATTGCCTCCTTTCTTCATCAACGACTAGTTACTAATAGAATATTACATACACATTATAAAAATATAACACAACAACTGTAAAATTCACAAACATTACCATCCAATGAAAACACATGCCAAGAAAAGAAAACATAATGTGAATTTTGAGGTTAATCTCAAACATATACATAACAATGATAATATAAATGTGACATTTTCTCTGTTATGAAACGAGCTCACAAAAAGATAAAAAGGAAAGATCAACACCTTAGAAATCAGCCTCTTCGAGGGGGAAACATCCTTTACTTTACACAAATGAACATTTATTGGATGATACAAATGACAAAACCTCCTTTCTATATATAGGAGTCTAAGGGGTCACAATATAATCAAAGCCAACATAACAATAATAATATAAGGGCACAACAACAACAATAGTGGGCTTATATGGGGCACAATAATAACAATATTAGGACAATAGGGGCATAACAATAACAATAAGGGCTACAATGACAATAATAATGGGGGAATCACTAGTATTATAGGGACCTAACATGCCCCTCTCCTTCAAAAAAGTGTTTTCCTCAACTCTTGAGTAGTTCTAGATGCTTCTATATAAAATTCTCACCGTCCCATGTGGAATCTTAAATGGTAAGTTCTTCCACTTGACAAGTTACTCTGAAATTGATCGATTTTGTAGTTTTCAAGTCCTTGTTTATGTGACTGATTCAGGTTCCAATTTTATTTTTCTTTCCTTGTCAAGTTCTGGCAATATTGTTTGAACTGGGAACTTGTCACCAATAACCTTCTTTAAGCATGAAACATGGAAAACTGGGTGCACTCGGGAAGCTGCAAGAAGCTCCAATTTTTATGCCATAGTACCAATATTTTGCAACACCTTGTACATACCACAATACTTTGGTGATAATTTATTATCCTTCTTAGATTGCTTGAGGGACATTTTTTTATATGGTTGTAGCTGTAGAAATACCCAGTCATCTATATCAAAACTTATTTCACTGTGATGTTGATATGCATGTTGTTTCATTCTATTATGTGCCAAAGTTATGTTATCCTTTAAGAGTTGGAGAACTTGTTGTTGATGCTCAATGTGATCTTCCACTGCTTGAACCTTAAAATTTTCTCTTAAATATGATGTGATGGACCATTTGAACCATTGTGTTTGTTTAGGAAATACAAAGCAATGAAGATATCCTTCCAAACATTTGTTTACTATCTTAGTTTTCCCATCATATTGAGGATGATAAGATTAGCTATGAGTTAACTGAGTACCAAGATAAGAAAATAACTCTTTCCAAACATTTCTAGTGAAAATGGGATCTTTGTCGCTTACAATAATATTTGGGTTTCCATGTAGCTTTTGAATTGTTTCCATAAATGCAATAGAAGTTGTATCGTCTTTAAATGGATGAGATAATGCACAAAAGTGTGCATACATGGTAAGTCTGTCAACTACCACCATGATGAAACTCTTTCCTTTGGACTTGGGTAAACGTGTGATAAAATCCTATGAAACCTCCTCCCAACGTTGACTTGGAATGGATAAAGGTTGTAATAGAGTTGGGGTCTTAATTTTTTCAACTTTATTTTGGTGGAAAACCAAACATTCCGCCACAAACTTTTGAATATCAGATTTTAGGCCATCCCAAAAAAATCCTTCTTAACCCTATGGTAAGTTTCTAAAAATATCAAGTGCCATCCTAAGGGAGAGGCATGCAATTCCATAAGAATCTTTTGTTTGACTTGGATATTATGACATAGGCATAAGCGATCTTTGTTCCATAACAAATCATTTTTCCAGCTAAATGTATCATATGTATTGGGATCTTGTTGTAGCTTTTGAATGAGTGCCCGCATTTCCATTCACCCATTCCTTTGTTTATCCAATATGGTTGGGTAATAGAAATAGTACAAAGCAATGCTTCCACATCCTCATCCTTTCTTGAGAGTGCATCTGCCACAACATTTTGCTTCCCTTTTTTGTATATGATTTCAAAGTCATAACCCAACATCTTTATGACCCATTTTTGTTGCTCTTCTGAAGATAATCTTTGTTCTAAAAGGTATTTAAGACTATCATTATCCATTTTTACCTTGAAGTGTCTTCCCATTAGGTAGGGTCACCATTTCTTAAGTGCATGTAGTATTGCCAACATTTCCTTCTCATAAATACCAATGTGTAAATACTTTCCTTTGATTGGATGACTTTCGAAAGCAATGGCTCTTTCTTCTTGCATTAAAACAACAACAATTCCATTTCTTGAGGCATCAAATTCCAAAATAAAGGTTTTTGTGAAGTCTAGCATAGCTAAAACTGATTCTTGAAACATTTCCTCTTCAAGGTTCAAAAGCCTTCATTGCTTCTGGAGTCTATAAAAATGCATCTTTCTTCAATAATGTTGCTAGAGGTCTTTCTATTCTCTAATAAATCTTAACGAACTTTTGATAATAACCTGTCAACCTGATAAATCCTAGCATATGCTTTATGGATGTGGGGATTTTCCATTCCTTAATGGATTTAATTTTGCTAGGGTCTACCTTAACACCTTCATGAGATACAATATGACCCAGATATTCCACCTCTTGTACTCCAAAGAAACATTTCTAGCTTTTTGCATATAATTGTTTCTTCTCCAATAGTTTGAGCACCCTGTCAACATGTTGAACATTATCCTTCCAAGGCTTGCTATAGATTAGTATATCATCAAAAAATACTAACACAGATTTTCTAAGGAAGGGTTTGAAAATGGAATTCATCAAACCTTGAAATGTAGAAGGTGCATTGGTAAGGCCAAAAGGCATGACCAAAAATTCATAATGACCCTCATGAGTTCTAAATGTTTTTTTTGGAATGTCTTTAGTCTTCATTCTTATTTGATGATATCATGAATGAAGATCCAACTTAGTGAAGTAAATTGATCCGTGAAATTCATCCAATAGTTCATAAATGATAGGAATGGTAAATTTATCTTTAATAGTGAGCTTGTTGAGATCCCTATAATCTAGACAAATGTGCCATGATCTATCCTTCTTGTGCACCAATACTACAGTTAGAGATGAGAGAGAACTTTGACTTGGTTGAATTATACTAGCCTCTAGCATTTCTTCAACCATACATTCAATTTCACTCTTTTGGGCATAGGGATATCTGTAAGGCCTGATGTTTTGAGGAACACTTCCTGGAGTCAAATGAATAGCATGATCATCATCAAGAATAGGTAGGAGACCTTTGGGAGTCTCAAATACCTTGGAATGATTGTCCAATACTTTTTCGAGATCTGGAGAAATATAAGATTTTGATGTGGGACTTTTAGCGAACATAATTGTGCAATTATGCCTCGTTGTTCTTTCTTTAGAAGCTTTGTCATTCCATTAGAGCTGATTATCTTTCATATTTTCCCTCTGATACCTCTTAATTGAACTTCATCTCCTTCCAAATAAAATTTTATCAAAATTTCTTGAAAATTAAAAGCTATTGTACCCAAGGATTGTAGCCATTGGACTCCTAATACAACATCAGCACCGACCATTGGAATGGAAAGAACTGGGCTATTCAATACATATTCTCCCATGGATAGCTTGATATTATGGCACTTTCGAGAGAAATTTATGGTTCCTCCACTTGCAACCATCAATTGACACTCTGGTGCTAGATATAGGAAGAAATTCAATTCCTTGGCTATCTTACAAGGAATAAAATTATGGGTACTGCCCGAATAAATCAACACTATTACCTTTTTCTTCTTGATATGTCCTTTATCTTGATAGTTTGAGGAGTGGTAAATCCGGCCAGTGCATTACAATATATGGTCGGAATTATTTCTTCTTTCACTAGAGTTTGTTCCTGGTGTATATCCTCTTCTTTTTACATTTCTTGTTCTTTTTCTTCCTCCTCTTCACAATCTATTTAAAATAATTTCTTCTCAGCACACTTATGACCTTTAATGTATTTGATATCACAACTATAACAAAGCCCTTTCGATCTTTTTTCTTCCAATTGTTGGGGTGTCAGCCTTGTAGGTTGTAGAAGGCTAGGGGAAACAACACTTCCATCCTTATATTTGTGAGTGGTAGGCTTCTTTGTTGCCATAATTTTGGTTTCCATTTTTCTTGCCAACCTGAATGCCTTCTCCAATGAGTCATATTCCCAAAGGTGAACCTCATGTTGGATGTTATCCTTTAAAGTCCCTATGAACACATCAATCCTATGCTCCTCTGGAAATTTTTTTACCCTTATATTCAATTTTTGGAAGTCCTCAATGTGCTCCATAATTGAACCCTTTTGTATGAGTTTTATCAATTGGATTAAAAAAGTGTTGCTTTTTGTATCCTCATAATGTGCTCTCATTTCTTCTGTAAAAATTGCCAAAGTGACAATTTGTTTATGAGATAAAATCCATCGATAACGTACAAACTGATTTGGTTCCAAATATAAAGTTGAAATGTGTACATTTTGTGTGTTTTTCACATTATGGAGATCGAAATATTGCTTCATCTGTAGTATCCATGTTATGGGATCCTTGCCATCAAAATTCCTAATATCGATCTTTGGAACATGGTGGGTCTTTAATCCAACATTGGAGTCTATGAAATCGTGATTAACATTTCTTTTGTTCTCATCGTGAGTTTCCTTTGCTACCCTTTCACCATTAGTAAGCATTTCTTGTAGCAACTTAGTCAAATCTATCTTCAAATCTTCCATGTCGCCTTTAAGTTTTTCTTTTATACCATCCATATTAGCATCCATTCCATTCATCTTAGCTTCCATTCCATCCATCTTAGCTTCCACGCCATCCATCTTAACTTGCATGCCATTCATGTTAGCTTCCACTCCATTCATCTTAGCTTCCACGCCTTTCTTTAAACCATCAATATTAGCTTATGTTACCTTTTGTGAGAGTGAAATGTGTTTCACTTGGTCTCGTAATTTTGATATATCATGTTGCATTTCTTCCTCTTTTTCATGAGTCATGCTAAATATTTCAGGTTTCTTACTAGGTGTTTCCATTTTATTTCTTTGGGACATCAATTAATGATAATTATGATTCACTATGCCCTTTGAACTTCAAACTAATTTTTCAACCCAAGCTTGTGCAAAATTTCAAAAAGACTACACACATTTTTTCACTTTGTAGAAGCTCAATATTGAATCTGTTGTAGCTCTGTAATTGCATATCTCCAAGTTCTAAAACTACTTCCAGCGGTATCCCTTTGAGTCCTCTTTCTAATGCCACTAGTTTCATAAAAATTGGATTCTTCAAGAAAGCGTTATGCCCAATCTCCCACGATGACCTGATTATATAATTTTTCAGTACAACTAATTTGTATGATATTCCACGTGTCACTTTTTCAACCTTCGGATCTGCAAAATATACACATAAAACTACATTCCGTCCTCTTTCTGTAACTTCTCATGAAATTTCAATTTGATGCTCAGAGAGAATGTTATGACAACTTTCCCAAGGCCACCTATTTGGCATGTAACTCGGGAGTCTGCAAAACACCTAACTTCCTTAGATTATATCTCCCAAAATAGAGCGACACAAGATCTAATATTTGGACCCAAGGTTGAGAAGGATTTTGACTCAATTTTCTTTTTTTTCGTCTAGCTTCAGAAAAGTTGCAAAAAAAAATTATAGTGAAAAGTCCATGATGACCTATTTGGAGCAGCGAAACCCTAGAATCAGAAGCTCTGATATCAAATGTTATGAAACCAACTCACAAAAAGATAGAAAAGAAAGATCAATGCCTTAGAAATTAGCCTCTTCGAGGGGGAAACCTCCTTCACATTACACAAATGAACAATTCTTGGATGATACAAATGACAAAACCTCATTTCTATATATAGGAGTCTAAGGGGTCAGAATATAATCAAAGCTGACATAACAATAATAATAAAAGGGCACAACAATAACAATAGTGGGTTTCTATGGGACACAATAATAACAATATGGGGACAATAGGGGCACAACAATAACAATAAGGGGTACAACTACAATAGTAATGCGAGAATCACTAGTATTATAGGGACCTAATAGTTTCCCTCAACTGTAACCATCTTAAATCCATATAACACTAGATTTATCATGCCCCTATAGGGATCAAATGCCTCCATGTGAAAACCTTTCCTAAAGTTCTATAATCCAAAAATAAGATTTGTAATTCAAGGGATTTGATCCCTCTAGGTGCATGATAGATTCGGTGTTAGATGGGTCTAAGCTTGTATTTATATTTAAATGTTTAACAAAAAATAAAATTATGGAGTGATATCAAATAAAAGATGCACTCTCAATTTTCATCTGTTGTGATGTTATATAAGGTTAATCTACCTATTATGAATAGTGTTCCTTGAATAAGTCATGTGCATAATCATGATTTATGTAGTTAGTTTTCTATTTTTTTTAAATTTGGACCATTTGTTTGTGTGACATTCTTGAGAAGGGGCCATGTTAATCTTCTTCGTATCGTTCTTGAGAAGGGGCCATGCTAATCTTCTCTATATCATTCCAATTTTATCACACTTACCATTATATAAAAATGTGAAAATGTGTTCATTTTTCAAACTTCATATTCCATAAAAATGTGAAAATGTGTCCATTTGACAAACTATTTGGTGTGAGATAAGTCAATTGAATTATTTTATTTTTAATTTTATTAAGTATAAAAAATTAAAGTATAATTATTTTACAATTTAGAAAATATTTTTTTTGGATTATAAAACTGTTGTGTTTGGGTTTGGAGCTAAGAGTTTAGATGTAAGGAACCCCGTTAATGGCTTAAGACCACAAGGCATCTGGCAGGAAAAAAACTTGGACTATGTTATATATCAATAACCTAATTTTTTTAAATATAGTTAATATTATATTAAAGTTAAATAATATATTGCTTTTTTTTGTTTTTCATTTTCTACCCTTTCTTATTCTTTTGTATATTATTTATTTATATTATTCTTAATACACTATTATTATTTCTAAGACACCTTGAATCTTCAATAGATTTAGTATAGCTTCATTGATTTTGTGACTTGTGAAAATATAATTATCACATTTATCATTTTCCTCTTTTTCCATTAACTAAGTTCTTTGTTTCTCACTGCTCCAATACTTTTTGATGTGATGGAATTATGTTCCTTTTTATTATTTTCCTCTTTTTCCATTAGCTGAGTTCTATGTTTGTCACTACTCCAATACTTTTTGATGTGATGGACTCATGTTTTTAACGTATATTTTTTTTTTGTAAGCTATTAATTTTCAAAAATATGTACATATGTCCAAGAGTTATGTGGCCTCATGCTGTCTAGTACGAAACTAGGTTTGTTGGCCACCTAACTGCAAAATATGCCATCCATAAGAAAAAATTAATAATTTTGTCCAACCATGCTATATATACCTAAGAGTCTTTATACTTCTTATTCTCTAAATAACTTTAAACATAACTAATAATAAGTCTAAAAATATAGGACCATGTTATACAAGAAAATGACCTCCTCATCAGATCAAAGGAGAAAGGCAGGTTGAATGAAATATTGACCAAGTTCATAGGCCTATTTACCAAGCTAATACTCCTAAGGAACTAGCAAGGTGCTTTATAAAGCTTCCTAGCCATGAAACATGTGTGTTATTCCTTAGGGTAACTCTCTATGTTGCCTTGGGGGAAGTGTTAGTCAACTTTGGTGAGTTTTTGGAGGTCAAAGAAGTGGATTGATCGAATAATATCCCAATATTCACTCATATGTCAGCCCAAAAAGTAGGTAAACATGCAGATTCAACCTGTTTGAAGATATTACTATTGCTAACGGAGTCTAACAAACAGGGAAAGAGTGATAAAGCATGGAAACATCCCATATTTTTCCCAAAAAAACTCATGAAGGAATTGGCAAGCCTTATCCTCTCATTCTATATATTTGAGGCTTGGGGCATTGTGAAAGGGGTCGAAAGTATTAAAAGGATTTCCTATTGACTGTAAAATCTTTGAATTAGACACTGTTTCATTAAGAGGTTAAGAAGAGAGAGAGAGACAAAGGAGATGGAGGAGTAAGGGAATCTTGATGCAATTGATGGTTGTAATCACTCTTTCCTACCTTTAATATAGACATGCAGTTGTGTTGTCTACTCCATAGCATTGGTATTATAATTTATTTACATTTTTATGCAACATTATTGATTATGAGTAGCTTAGATATGTGTAGTTAGATATCCCTATGTATTCTTGTATTGATTATCAAAGTTATATGATGTGATATTACTCCTCATCTTATTTATGCACAGGTATTGATCTAGAATCTAGTTGAGAGGTCTTCCACTTTGCTACTTAGAGTTCTCCAGCAACATTAACAAAGATCCAAGGTAAAAATCTTTCTTCTCACTTTGATTATCACTTCATTAATATAGATATGCACATGCATCCTTGTGCCGCTACAGCTAATTTGATCTGTCTGCCAAGGATCCGAGGAAGATCCTTGAGGGTATTTCCACCATAATCACCTGTGCATTAATCCATATAGCAAAATTGTTGACTCCATTGGGTACTATACTTAGTTCCCAGTTTTCTCATTGAAACTTCCCATATCTCTCTTTCTTCCAGGCCCTTCTATACTTCTTCATTTCATTTATGACCACTCAAGACTATTCAGTACACTTATCACAGTGCTCATATCTTGATCTGATCCCAACCACATTGTTTTAGAGCTTCTGCCACACTAACGCACCACAACAATGAAACTAGTGCTTTATAAAGCATTATTTCCTTGGAAATAGAGTTTTATTGTAGCCACTAACTCTTTGTGTCCTCTTCTGAAGTGCATTAGCTAGCTAAATCTTGATAAACAACTAGTTCTATGAACTCCTGGGTTAGGCAAGCGGCTCATAGGCTGATCAAGGATTTTCAGTTATGCATGTTTGTTTGGCTACCTGTTTCTTAAACATTTCTTCTTTGTAGGAAAATAGCTTTACTGCTTCTGTTTTTTACAAAAAAGAAAATACAAAATGTTTATAGTTTTTCTTCATAGTTGGTTAGATTTTGCATTTATTTGGTTTTAAAAGTTGTTAGAGGGCATTGCATTTCTGTATGTTTTTCTAGTGTTTTACTATACTGGATGCATGGTACATATTGACGTATAAATCACCCTCTCCCTGTAGAAGAAACTCATTCATTGAAGTGAAATTAAAAGCATTTTTATACATGGTTTGTGTTAAAGTCCCACATAACTCCATACATCAACACCCCTACCGAAGATATTAACAAAGTACATTTAAAATTTACCTCGTAATAAAATCAATCGGTGATTCTTTCATGAGTAAACACACATATTAGTCTAGGCTAGGATCTTGGGTTAGGCAATTGTGAGTTAATTGCTTAATATCATAAATCGAGACTAGTTTCATTAACGAGGGAAAATCCTTCCACGCTCATACTATCAGGGACCACTACAGTCAAAGCAGAGCTAAATGCGAGAAAACATTGGAATGTAAAAGAAGGTAGCCCACCTTCGATTACATCTTTGGGTAGTTTGTGTATCGGGGATCCCTTCAAGGATATCAGAGCTGAGTTGGGGACTCAGGTATCCTACCCACACAGTGCATTGTCTACAACCATGTCCCCCATGTACTGTCTACGATTTGAGGTAACCATAGTGGCCATAATTTTTAGGGACAAACACAAGGTGACTGGTGCAAGTTACCCTGGTACCTAAATAGACAAACCTACTCTATCTTCAGTTTTTGGGAGGGTTCTCATCTTCACGAGAGTACTTGGCCCCTTAATTTGAGGTTTGAGTGAAGCTCAAGAGTAATCTTAACTATACATTTGGTCACCTCTCTCTTTTATCCATTGTGATACTCGATTTCATCTCCAGGAAATGGTGGTTATCGGACATAATTATACCTCCTACTTTTTTATTGACTTAGTTAGAGTATTTTTTATTTTTTAGGTGCCAGTTTGTTATCACTGAGACTATAATAAATATCACTATAAAAACGTTTTATAAAATATATCGGTCAACGTGGTTACATATGACCCTTATCATCAGCCTAGGCAACTACAAGATCTTCTTCCACTGATTATGGAGGATCTACCAAGCCTCAATGAGCCAAATTACCCATATTTAGGTAACCAGTCTCCATTAGCTAACACTAAATTAGTCTATACATCCCAAGATTCAATTATGCTGAAAGATTTCTTTACTGAAGATTTTGTACCTCCTTATAATCCTCTGATCAATAATCCATTGGGACCGCTATTGATTCAAGTTGCACGTGTACCTCCTATGTCTTCCACTATACCTATACCCACCATCCCATTGATGACTAATGAGTCATGGGCTTTTGTGGACAAATTTGGTCCACCCTCACTTCCCCAGTCGACAGTCAGTACTACACCACTGATGGCCAACCCTGCTACCCAAAATATGCTAGGTATGAGCAACCTAGTTACACCCAAAATGAGTGGAACCCAGTAAATACCTTTTTCCACCCTTTTTGTGTCTACTCTTATACCTTCGGCAAGTGCTTCATATAGTGCGCCATATAGCATGATTACCACAGGTCCCTGCAGCAACCCCTTTCGTTGGAATCCTTTGTTTAGTTCCAACCCCGAGGTTCAAATGCCTAGGGACACAGTTCCCAAGATGCACATACCGACTGGTAACATTACAGTTCCCCCTCAGTTTATAGGAAAAAATAGAAAATCATTGATTGACATGAATCCTCCATATGTCATTCAAGTTCCAACGACCAACTATGTGGCTAGCGGGATCCCTCAACTAGGTCTCGCTCAATCCATTTGGGCACCCCATTCTCAAACTCAAATGAGTCAAGGGGGCACTTAATATCCTGGGGAAAATCAAACATATATCCTCCATCCTAAAAAACCCTAAGGATAACCACAATATACGATTGTGCCCCAAGGAAATTATTATTCTGGAAATCCTATGTATAATGTTGGGAACGATATGATGGGAGGACCACGAGGACCATCATGTCATTTGTCATCACCTTGGTCCAAATTGGGGGCATCAAATAATTTTCCTTTCTTGGAAACACTTGACATCCCCGATTTGTAAAAACTCATCAATGACCCCATCTACCATAACTTACTTTGGCCTCTAATCCTGCATAAAATTCCTACTAACATCCTGAAGTTTGAAGGGAAACAAGGGGAGGATTCAAGAAAACACATCACCACCTATCATCTATGGTGCATGTCCAATTCCATGGTGGATGATAATATCAAGATCTTCCTCCAAACCCTAACTAGAAATGCAGCCACGTGGTACATTGAGTTACCATGTGCGTTAGTTAATACCTTTGGCACCTTAGCGATGGAATTTCTAAAGCACTTTCAGCTACCCATCCACTATGAAACTGAGAAAAAACTCCTTACTACTTTACGCCAAGACACTGCCACCCACATCTCCGATCACATTCATGAATGGAGACATAGGAGGAGGCTAGTCAAAGAGCCCTTTCCATATTATCTATTAGCAGATTTGTTCTACAAATCTCTTCTCCCCCAAATCACTAAGGACGTTTCCTTAGGTGTTGCGGTCACTGAACACCAATCCATTTGTCATGCCCAACACTTAGATTTGATTTATTCAGATTTTGGCACATTATATGATGTCATCCCCAATTCCCCCAAAACTTCCAATGCTCTCGCTACTCAACAACACGACGTGCACATTGATAGTATTATCGGTGCTACCTACGGGTCTGCTATAAAACAACTTAGCGGACACATTGTCCGGTTTTTTGTTGATCCTGCTACCCAATTGACTGGTATTTCTAATGTCGTGATAAAATTTGTGCAGTCTAAAGAAAAACTCGGTGATAAGAATAAGAAGAATAATAAAAAGAACGCTCCTTCTAAGGAGCAGTCAACCACGCAGTCTAACCCAAGGAAGAAATATATTTCACCATCTAACAATCGAAATGAAAAAGCTATGAATTTCCCTTGCAAGATCTGTGCGGAAGACCACATGACACATCATTGTCCACACCTCCAAGAATGCATAGATTTCCTTGCTCAAAAGGATATTGGTCGAACCCCCACAGTCCTAAACAACCCTTTCCCTATTCAGCAGCAGCAGCATCTTATTTCAAACCCGTCTCAACCGCTGCAAGGGGGAAATGATGGTTCACATCATCCTTCAGCTAGTGAATGACCATCCACCATTTACACCTTTGAAACAATCAATATTCAATGAGAGCCAAAACCTATAGAGATCTATTCGCTAATGCTTAGGAAGCTTCCTCGAGTTCAAACCCACCGGTCCCCAATGATCTTCATATCAAACGACTAGTTTTTGATATTGTGATTTGCCCCTCAAAAGGGGAACTTCATTGCACAACACATAATACATCTGAACGTGCTGCCCAAAACTACAATATTCTAGAAGATTTGGCACAAGCACTGTCACCTATGTTGGCACTCAAAGTATTGCAAACTTGTCTAGCACAAAGGAAAGCTTTGCTTTTAGCTATTTGTATGGTTGACTCTGAGGATTCCATGCTAGCAATATTCGACATGGAAAAATGTAAACCTCCCCTTTCACACCAGCTTGCATTTCAGATGCAAATTTTTTCGAAAGGATGAGGGGTACATAGAACTATCATTGAGGAAGGCACTTTGACCTGCATCATGTCAGCTTCATGTTAGCTCGCCTTGGGTTATCCAACCATCTCTTCATCGTCAAAATCCTTCAAATATTTTGACGGCCACACTTTCATCCCAAAAGGTTACCTTGCCATCTACCCCATCACTTTGAGTAGGAAAATGATAACAGTGGACATTGAAGTTTTGGATCAAAAGCTCGACTATAATCTGTTGTTCGGTCACAGTTGTGCTTATGCCATGACTTCCATTTTCTTTTGCATCATCCTATTTCCATTGTATGGAAGGATAGTTATAGTGGACCAATTATCCTTTTGCACCCAGATTACTCCCCGTTACCTAGCGGCTTGGTACCCTTAGTGGGTGGCATACCTAACTCTTATGTCAGTATCAATACCAGTATTTTGAGGGGTTCTTCCCTGATGAGTTGTTTTCCTCTCCTGTCACCCACGGTTCCAAAGATGGTTTCTATTGCCTCATCTATTCATCATGATCCAACTGATCCCCAGTTCCTCCCAGGCCCTCCAAACATTGACTCTTACAGAGAATAAATACCGCTATCACTAGATGAATTGGCCTATCAAGCCATTCAATTTGCATATGATTCTTCGGTCTCTTTGGTCATAGCCAATGATACCACCCCCTCTCCCACAAATGCTTCCTCTAGTGATATCCTCAATCAACTCCTTCCTTCGGATGGAGCTATTCAAGAGATCATGTTTTTAGAGGAGCGACCATGGGAAAAATATCACCATTGCATTTTGATATATGATTCAGAGACGATACCTATACAAATCATGTCATTTGAAGCACCTGAGATCATTCCCTCAAGTTATACAACCGTCCAAACTTTGGATTCAAAAGGGAACATTAGAAATCTTTCTAAGACATTGCTCATCGATATTTCAGTCAAGACAAGCATCGTAGAAAACATACAGATTGGAGCCGATTGCACTCCTGAAGAAATTGCAAGCATCACCTGCCCTTTCAAGGAATTATGCGATGTATTTTCTTAGTCATATGAGGAAATGCTTGGCATAGATCCATCTATTAGCGAGCATGAGATCAAGGTTTATGACAATGCCAAGCATGTCTGCCAAAGACTTTGAGTAGTCCACCCCCACAAAACTACAGCCATCAAGGCTAAGGTGGAAAAATTGTTACATTCTAGTTTCATTTATGTTGTTCCCTTAAAGGAATAGGTTTCTAATATAGTTACTATATATTAAAAATAGGGTACCATCTGCGTCTGTGTCAACTACCAATATTTGAACACTGCATGTCCAAAAGGTAATTATCTGACACTATTCATTAACCAAATAATCAACAATTTCACTGGTTGTGAATCCTTCTTAATTATGGATCGTTTCTCAGGCTATAACGAGATCTATATGAGACTCATGAACCAGCACAAAACCACCTTCATTTTCCCTTGGGGAATATTTTCATATAGAAAACTCCCATTTGGTTTAAAGAACACTGGAGCACCATTTCAATGGGCCATGGACTAAAAATTCCATGGTATCGGACACATTGTTCAAGCTTACCTAGACGACCTTCCAACCCATTCCAAGAAGATAACTCAACACCTAGCTCACTTACGAGCAATTTTTCTTAAGTGCAGATTCTATAACATACATTTGAATCCACACAAATGCATTTTATTTGTCGAGTCTATACACTAACTTGGTTTCATTGTCTCCAAACATGGGATTAGGGTTGATCCCAATAAGCTAAAGAAAATTACTCAATTTCCTGAACCACAATCCATTTTACAACTCCAACATTTGCAAGGGAAAGAAAACTTCTTATGAAGATTCATCGTAAACAATGTCGAGCTGAAAAAATGATTTATGCGCCTACTGAATAAGGGAGTACCATACTTTTGGGATGATCAAACCCAACGATCATTTGATGCCTTGAAACAAGCAATTATATCTTCCCCGCTACTCAGTGCTCCCAAGTGTTTGTGCAGATTTCTCCTCTATCTGGCAACATCACCATCCTCTATTGGAATGGTGTTGGTTCAAACTCATGATGATATTAGTGAGCATGTGATTAATTATCTTTTGAAGGGCCTGGCTAGGCCCAAACTCTGATATTCACATGTGGAAAAGTTGTTCTTGAAAATAGCCTTTGCAGTCAATATTTTTCGACACTATATACTATTGCGACAAGCCACTTTTTTCACTTTGGAGAATCCCATGAGATACATTTTGTCTCACCAAGTCATTAGAGGAAAATATTCCAAATGGATTTTTATCCTCTAACAATTTGATTTGGTTTTCGCCAATGCCAACACAAAAAAATCATTAGTCTTCACAAAACTATTATCAGATCTTCCCATTGTTGATCCAAATGACTTCCGGATGAATCTGTCTATCTAATCGAATCAACTGACCCTTGGTATGGTGATATTATTGTCAACCTCCAAGTGTAATGCTTCCTCCCTGAGATATCCTCAGGTGACCGTCATCCCATCTTCCACCAAGCTCAGCACTATTTAGTGTTGAATGATACTTTATATCGTCATGGTGCTAATATATTTCTTCGAATTTTCCTCACACATGAAGAGGTGGAACATGTTTTAAATTACTGCCATGCTGGGGCATGTGGCGGTCATCTTTCTGGCATGTCTACTTCCTAGCAAATTCTATGCGTAGGATACTACTTGCCAACCTTGTTCCAATATTGTATCAAGGCAATCTAGCAATGTCACCCTTATCAAGTATTTACAAAGAAAATGCATGCATCTCTGGCCCCCCTACACCTAGTCATATTTGTTGGGCCCTTTTGCAAATGGGGTATTGACTTTGTCACATGCAACCCCACTTCCTCCGATGGACACAACTACATTATTGTCATTCTGGACTACTTTATGAAATGGGCCGAAGCCATTCCCACATTCCGGGTTGATGGAGAAATCGTGGCATTATTCCTATTAAATCAGGTGATATGTCATTTCATTGTACCCCAAACAATCATTACAGACCATGGTTCTCACTTTCAGAATCACATGATGTCTGACTTAACATCGTTGCTCAATTTTCATCAAGAAAAATCTTCCTCCTACTACCCCTAGGCTGATGGCCAAGTGGAAGTCGTTAATGGTGTCCTAAAAACCATGATCCCTATCTCAATCAACTGGACGAGACCCGTTGAGATTCTGCACTGGCACTCGAAGCTCACTGGTGGGCTCCAGTATTGTAGCAATAATGCTACAACTCCTGGAGCTTCCTATCTCTAATTTTATCAACCCGGTAGTTCGTACAAACTTGGAAGCGACGGTGTTGTATGCACAAGTACTAGCTCTTGTCGCAGCTGTCACTTGGTCAGCTGGCACAAGTCCGCTAGGGCTCAAGCAAACTTCTACATGCTCACAGAAGAAGCTTTATGAGTGATGGACGAAAGCTAACTCAAAGGAGGCTAATCTACTTGCAGAAAGAAACTGAAAGCCAACAAAGCATGAAAACCCTAGTAAACCCTAATTTGACTAGCTAGGCCCTTACAATGCAAAACTGTGAATGAAACTTCTACCAATGATGCCATTACTTGCAGTGAGCTAAAATACATGCATCTAAGCTACTTGCATCTGAAAAGACATGTTTTTGTATTTTTTCATTAAGTGGTTGGATTTATTGTGATGATGCTTTCGATTAGGGTTTGACTGTGAAGGAGCGGTTCGAATGGAAGGAAAGCATGGGAAAGGTCAGGATGGCTAGGAGAGGTCCCAGAGGGTCCCTAGCATTGGTCCACAGAAGTCTACAACGTTTGGATGCTCGGCAACCAAGTTTTCATGCTCCTACAGGATGTCTGCAGGGGATCCTACAGGAAACTAAGGAATTTCTACAGGAAGTCTGCTACCTTCTACAGGATGTGCTGTAGGTGGAAGTTTTATGTGCTGGTGAAGTGATGGAATGGCTTGGGTGGATAGGTAAGGTGGAGATGGAATTGGTGATGGCTCAGGAGTAGAGAAGTCAGATGGAGAAAGAGTGCATGCAGTGGGTTGATGGCTGGAAGGATGAGATCAACGAAAGGTTAAGTAAATGGAGCTACGTGAGTAAGGGAAGAGCTGGAAGGTAAACGAGCTGAACAGAGGTCGGTTGAGTGGCTTTAGGTGTGGTTGACAAGAAGAGGAAGGTAATGGAATGGTGTGGAGTAGTGTAGATGAAACAAATTGTCTATGAATGTCACCAAAAATGAGAACTCTTTAACCTATGTTAACTGTGCTATTTTGAACCAACGAACAACAGTGCAATTTGTGAAAGAAACTCGTGCATGGAAGTGGAATGAAGAAGTAATGATCAAGACCAAAGTGCATGGATGGATCTACGACTAAAGTAACTGTTGCAGCTTGCATGGACGTGAAAAGAACTGCGTTTGGTTTTGGTGGTTGGTTCAGACTACACCCCAATCCCTAATAGAGATGGCAGTGAGGTCCTTTCAACCTTTTTCTGGAGCTCCAATGAATTATAACTATCCTCTTCTAACCTAAGCAACTGGAAGCAAATTCACCATAAACTAATCCTATTCAATCTCATAAAAACTAAATCAACAGACTGTAAATTCGAATTGCATGTCAAAGTAAAGAAACGAAGTGCTGGAACGAAAGGCAAATAACATTACAACACAGAGGAGGTCTATTGCTCTCAGGTTGGGCCCTAACCTGAGAGCTATAGCTCCCTTAGAAACTCAGAATGAGATCAAAATCTGCCTGCCTTTATTCATAACCAAAAATCTGATGTCATGCCAAAACTGGCTTACAAAAAGAACCAACACCGAGCTGTAGCTCGTACTTCGAAATTACAATAGTAATGCAAAAGTTCAAAAAGCTCCTATCAAAGGCTACGGCCTCAGTATTTATGCAAAATGATAATCCAATAGGTTTCCTTGATTTGTGGAGCTCAGCTGTCCAACTGAAGGTTAAACTGCTGATCCTGTAGAATAGTTGTAACTGCTGCTCCTGTAGAACGGTTGGCTGCCTCTAAGCTCGGTGGGGAGATTGGTTGGAGCTCGGAGCTATGGTGGGAATCACGAGGAAGGTCCCCAAGACTGTGGACATCCTCTCCTAAAAACCAGCAGTGCCACCTTACTGTCTCCTTGTCTCCTTTTTCGTGGTCTTTGCTCCCTTTTAATGCCAAAAACCTGAAATCATCATGTATTAGTCACGTAGATAGAATGCCTACCCTTCTTCCTACAAACAACACGAATAAACCAAGAAATGAATGCATAAGCAATAAAAGATGAATGGTTTGAGCAAAGCAAGTAGGCCAAATGAGCCCAAATTGTACCAAAATTGGGGCTCATCATCACCCCCCATCTAAACTATTTGCTCATCCTTGAGCAACTTTGCTCTGGCTCCTCGTCTTTGGCCGAGAACTAGAGCCCGGAGCATGCTCTTCCTTTCCTATTTTTGGTGGCCCTGCCTTTTCTGCCCCTGGTGGTGACGAGGGTGGCGCTTCTTCCCCCTTTTCCATTTCCTTGAGCCGGGCTTCGGAAGGCAATTGGCCTATTTTTCGTGTCTAGGAAGTTATTTTTGGGCTTCCCCTGTCGGGGGTGGCTGATTTTTTAGAGGGGGTTCTTTCACTGGGTGAAGTAGGGACATCCCCTAAAATGGTTTGGCTGCTGGGTGGAGGCTGTGGCTTGCCCGTGTTTATCCTCTTACTTCTCCTGGCTTCAGATGGTAGAGGGGTCTCCCTCTCTCTCTTCTCCTTCAGCTTTGGAGGTGTACTGAGGGCGGCCAGCGCAGCTGCTGCCTCCTTTTTGAGAATACCAGCCTTCCCTTTCTTGCGTTTTTCTTTCTCAGAGTTCCTTGTAGAGGGCCCCTTCTTTTCAGATTTCGGGCTTCCTGTAGAAGACCCTGCTTTGCCCACTTCCAGGCCTTCTGTAGAAGATCCTTTCTTTACCAATTTTGGGCTTCCTGTAGAAGACCCAGTTTTAGCCACTCTCGGGCTTCCTGTAGAAGCCCCTACTTTGGTAATTTTCGAGCTTCCTGTAGAAGACCCTTTCTCTGTCTTCAGGCTTCCTGTAGAAGCCTGTTTCTCAATGATTTTCGGGCTTCCTGTAGAAGCCCTTGTCTCTGTTTTCGGGCTTCCTGTAGAAGCCTGTTTCTGCTTTCCTGTAGACACGGGTGTCACCACCTTTTCTTGCTTAGCCGCATGGGTTTTACTCTTTGCTTTGGTTGCAGGTGCTGATGAGGTACTTGGGCTGACGTGGACTACCTCAGCTTTGTCCATTCTGCTCTTCAGCCTCTTTTCTCTTGCTGACAAGATAGGTGTGCCACCTTTTTCTTTGTCATCCTTTTCCTCATGCTTCTTCTTTTTTTCTTTCTTCTTGCACTGTGGTCGGGGTCTTCTGGCCTTTTTCTCTCTTTTCCTCGGCCACTGCTTCTTGTTCCTCATTGCTGGAAGAACCCGTTTCTTCGATCAACATTTTAATGTCTCCATCTCTTGTCAAATTCCGGAAGGATTCCCATGAGAGGGGAACCTTATATGAATGCAGCGCATCCTCCACAAGAAGCTTGATCAACCCATGGTGGCCTATCTGATCTGGTATGCCCTCTTTTAGCTTTGTGGCACACTCAATTAGAGACTACAACAGGAAATAAGGGATGCTCAGTTTTTGTTCTACAGGAAGATCAATCCGGTGCCTCAATTCAGTGAGCAACCGAAAGTGATATGCATACACGATGCTAAAACGGCCTTCACAAGTTATATATTTCATGATTTGCAAACTGACTTCATTCCATGGTGGCAACAGACGCATTCTTCGCACCCCATTTTTGTCCTCCGAGAATTCCTCCTCAGGTGGAAAGAATTCTTTCTTGGCCTGCTGGCTCAACTTCCGTTCTTTCTTATCCCACGACAGACCCATTGGAAGTTCAGTGATTCGACTGATATATTGCAGGGTGAGCTTGAGGCTTAGGCCCCTGAAATTCACTGTGGCCAGTGTCTTGGATTTCGGCCTCAGAGCCTGCAAAAATTCTTCTGCTACTTTATCATCGTAACCCTGCAATTTATCACAGAAAGATATCCATTGAACCCGTGTGAAGAGTTCCACCACTTCCTGGTTTTCCCTTAATTTGGTTGAATCAGTGGGTTCCCGTCTTATAAACCCACCCGGCATGATGAACACGGTTGTTTTAACTAAAGGTGGCAAGTGCGAAAGAGATTTGGTCTATTGAGACAGAGCATGCACATAATCCACAAAATTTATCCCTGCGGATCTCAACACAGTCTAATTACACTGACATCCTGTAGAACGACAGTATAGGCACAACAAACAACAATTTCACCGATATCTTTATGACCAGACTGTGGACGATGATCCTGCCACCTTTGAAAACCAATTGCATGAAGAGTTTCAGGGTTACCTTTTTCTGCCACCTTTTTTACGTGGGGAACCCGCCTTCCTGTAGAACTGCGTCCCTGTAGAGACTGCGTTCCTGTAGAAACTGTGTTCCTGTAGGAGCAGTGCGCAAATTTCGGGGAGGACTGTAGTTGGCCTGCGCTCGAGGTGTGCTTCACCGGCGTTCTGGTAGCCAAAATCTCGGCGTATCAAAGTGCAGAAGAGATCAGAATAGCCACTCAAGTTTGAAGTGGTGGTTGATAAATGCATGCGCACAATCTAGCCGATTAGATTTTGAATCAGCGCAATCCGTGGCACGGGGGGTGAGCTGTCCCCGCCGGACCGTTGGGCGACGTCATCCATCATTCGCCTGCGTATTCACTTGCTGCCGCATCCATTCCCACAGATCTGCCGCCGCCTCTTTCTGTTAAACTCATTGCTTCCGACGGGAGTGTTCTCACGTGCGTGCTGCTCATTCTCTTTGTCGTGGCTGCCACCCAAACATCCAACTATACCATAACTAGCCGACGTGGCCAGTCGACTGGCCATACGGCCGCTCAACCATTCACTTTTATGCTGTGCAAACAATTCAAAGTAAAATTCATGCGATTTGATGGAAGGAAGGGTCGAGACACTTACCTACGTGGCTGCACACGATTTTTCCAGTTTTTGGATGATGGTGAGTGGATGTACCTGCTGCATGCGAACTTACACAGACCCGGAGGCTCATGGTTACAGGCTGCCGACGATGGAGTGGATGTTTTGGTTGCATGCGCTCGCGTTTCATTACAGATGGCGGTGCTATGAATGGTATCCACTCTAGCAGGTTTAACTGTTACAGGATTCCCGCGGGGTGTCTCGTAATAGTTCTTCCTCCTTGGGTGCATGCTGCACGATGGAGGATCTGGCCTTTCGATCACGCTCCTGGAGCTTCTGATGCCTGTGGTATGAGATCTCAGCACTTGTTTATCTTTGAAAATGGCTTTTCCCGCGAGAACTCATCGATCTGCTTTGCTGGTGCAGGGAACTTGGTTGCATGTCGACAAGGATGGTGGAGCAAGGTAACAGCAATGTGCAAGGGTGCCAACAGAGGCTTGCATGTGTCCAAACCAATCCTTAGTCGCTAGATCTCCTTTTAAAATGAATTTTGGGCTGTCCAAAACTTCTACAGGAAGTTTCCTGTAGAACACAGAGCTTCCTGTAGAAAGTTCGGGCTTCCTGTAGAAAGTCTGCACTTTCCTGTAGAAAATCTGTGTCTTCCTGTAGAAAAACTACATCTTCCTGTAGAAGATTCAAAACATGATAAAATTGCACATACCTTGAAAAAACATGGGTATCCTTGGAGGAGGTGCTGGTGAGGTCCCTTGACAGCATGATAAGGACCCTTGGCTTTGAGTTGAGAGGCTTCCTCTCCTCCATAGAACATCTGCAACCTGCATGCAATTTTACCATATTTTGCTTATTGTTTTTTCTTTTTTTTTTCCCTTTTTTTTTTCTCTTTTTTTTTTGAAAGATAACAGGGGCGCCTAAAAGAGGCTTTCACCCGTGCCATCTGCCCTGAGCACCTCAGAGAGGTTTTCACTCAAGGATCTTTTTCAAACCTTTTCCTTTTTTTTTTTTTGAAAGACAATAGGGGCGCCTCAATGAGGTTTTCACCCCTACCACCTGCCTTGGGCGCCTCAGAGAGGTTTTCACCCAAGGATCTTTATTATTATTATTATTATTATTATTTTTTTTTTTCAATCCTTCAGGGTATGCCCAAAGCAGAGGCAGAACCCTTCTCTATGACCAATACATATTTCTCCATAGTTTTGATGAACTCTTGTCTTGAGAGAGGTCTCCTGTAGATCTTCAATCGATGCCCATTGACAAGCATGGGAATGGCTTCCTCATCAATGGTTCGAATAAGGACAGATCCATTGTCATGGCATTTTTCCACTGCATATGGTCCTAGCCATCTGGTTCTCAGCTTCCCCTTGAAATCTTTGTATCTGGAGTCATACAACAAAGCCCAATCTCCCGGCTGAAATTGCTTGTCATGGAGATGTTGGTCATGCCACACCTTTCTCTGAATTTGAACCACTTCTGAGTGAAGGAGGGCCTGCATTCGGTGCTCATCTAGGCCATTTAGCTGCAATAGCCTTTCTTGTTGTGCATGGCTGAGATCTAGGTCCAGCTGAGCTACCATCCTCAAAGTGTTGTATTCAAACTCAATGGACATCAAAGCTTTCTTCCCATATACCAGCTCATAAGGTGTGAAGCCAGTGGTGGTCTTCCAAGTGGTGTTGTAAGCCCATGTGGCTTCAACCAGGCGATCTGCCCAGTCCTTTCTGCTGCTGCTCACCACCTTAGTCGAGATCCCTTTTAATGCTCTATTGGTGACTTCCACCTGCCCATTTGCTTGAGGGTGATAGGGGGTGGAAGTCCTATGCTTGATCTTGTGATGAGCTAGTAGATCTTCAACCAGGTTGGATGTGAACTGGCTCCCTTGATCGGTGACCAGCTCTCTTGGATAGCCAAACTTATAGAAGATGTTTTATCTTAGGAACTCGGCCACCTTTTCTTCTGTTGCTGCTTTGATTGCTTTGGTCTCTGCCCACTTTGTCAAATAGTCAGTACACACAATGATGTAAGACCTTTGCCTCGAAGAAGGGTTGATTGGGCCCACAAAGTCCATGCCCCACTTCTCAAATGGCTCAAGAGTCACTTGAGGTTGGAGAGGCATCTCATCCCTTTGGGTTGGTTTCCCCATTCTTTGGCATTGGTCACACTGGCTAACATATCTTCTGACATCTTGATGAAGTGTGGGCCAATAGTAGCCTGCCTGCAGGATTTTGAAGGCAGTTCTCTTTGCTGCAAAATGTCCTCCACAAGGCCCATCATGACAAGTGAGGAGGATATCAAAGACTTCCTCCTCCCTTACACAACACCTTAAGATCTGATCGGGGCCAAGCTTGAACAGATTGCCCCTGATCCAAGTAAATGAGGCACTTTTTCTGATGATTCTACTCTTCTCTCTAGAAGATAGGTGCGGAGGAAACTGTGCTGAAACAAGGTAGTTTGATATATCAGCAAACCATGGAGAGAGTACTGAAATAGCAAACAGATGTTCATTGGGCATCTGGTCATCCACCGTTCCATCCTCATCTGCAGACAAATCCAATCTAGATAAAAAGTCAGCAACAACATTTTCTCTACCTGGTTTGTCAACAATGGTCAAATCAAACTGCTGCAATAAAAGTAACCATCTAATAATACGAGCATTCACATCTCGTTTATTCATTAAATATCGAATTGCAGCATGGTCTGTATGTACAAAGGTCTGGTAACCAGTAATATAATGTCGGAACTTGTTTAGTGCATGGACCACAGCCAAGAATTCTTTCTCAGTTACAGTGTAATTCAGCTCAGCTTTGGACAAGTTTTTGCTAACAAAGTAGATGGCATATGGAAGTTTTTGCTCAACTTGTCCTAAAGTTGCACCTATGGCTTTGTTCAAGGCATCGGTGTGGATGTGGAAAGGTAGGGCCCAGTTTGGACCTCTCAGGATTGGGGCTGACACCAACTTGTCCTTCAATTCATTTAAAGCCCTCTGACAATCGTCAGTCCATTTAAACTCCACATCTTTTGCCAACAGGCCAAACAATGGCGAGGCTAGCTTGCTGAAATCTTTAATGAATCTCCGGTAATATCCTGCTAATCCCAAGAAACTCCGAACATCCCTTACCTTTTGAGGAGGTGGAACCCTCTTGATGAGAGCAATTTTGTTAGGATCCACCTGCAACCCTTGGCAAGAAATGGTATGGCCTAGCACGGTCCCTTCAGTCATTAGGAATTCACATTTTTCAGGACTAAGGGACAAGTTCATCTCGATGCATTTGGTTAGGACTTTTCCCAGATTGGACAATGCTTCCTGGAAGTTGGCCCCATAAGGAGTAAAGTCATCCATATAGATTTCCACTGCATCGTGGACCAGCTCCGAGAAGATGCTCAAGATAGCTCTCTGGAAGGTAGCAGGAGCATTGCATAGCCCAAAGGGAAGAACACGGTAGGCAAAGGTACCCCAAGGACAAGTGAAGGTGGTCTTATCTTGGTCTTCCGGGCTGATTTGGATTTGGTTGTACCCGCTAAACCCATCCAGGAAAGAGAAGAACTTCTTTCCTTCCAGTCCATCCAACACTTGATCTATGAAAGGTAGAGGGAAATGGTCTTTCTTGGTAGCTTTGTTCAGTTCTCGGTAGTCCACACAGATTCTCCATTTCCCATTTTTCTTGGGAACCAACACCAGAGGGGACACCCATTCATTATCTGAGATGGGGTAGATGAATCCTGCATCCAACAGTTTTTGCAATTCTTCCTTGACAATGTCCTTAAGAGCTGGATTCATTCTCCTCTGGGGTTGCCTAACCGGTTTACAATCCTCTTTGATGTATATATGATGGGTACAGACCGAAGGATGGACTCCTTTCATTTCCTTATAACTCCAAGCAAAAGCATCTAGGTGGTTGGCCAACAGACTACACAGCTCCTTTTCCTCGGAAGGAGATAGGGAGGAGCTGATCTTCAATGCTTTCTCAGGGCTGAACTCCACATTCTTGACTCTGGGAGTAACAGGGTTGGTTGTACAAAGATCCACTAAGGTGCTAGCTTGGGCATCCTCCACCAATTTTTCTAAGGGTAGTGCACTGGAAGGTGGATTCTGGATCAAGGTCTCGATCAAGTCATCCTCGGTTGGGGGGTCTCTTCTAGTGTTATCTAAGGTGCATAGAGGTGCTGAGTACTCCTCGTCTTCCTCTCCTTCTTCCAACCAGAGTGGTAAGTCATGCTCTAAGGAGGGTTGGGCAGGAGGGTATAGGACTAGCTGCTTGGACATGGGACCATTTTTTATGGTCATGTTTCCTGCACGACAACTTATGTAAGCATCTGCAGTAGCTAACCAAGGCCTTCCCAAAATGAGAGGATATCCAGTAAGCTTTGCCTTTGGTTGCAGAACCAGGAAGTCTGCAGGGTATTCCCAAGAGTCAATAGAGACCAAGACATCCTCCACAATCCCTTCGGGAGTCACGGTGGAGCGATCTGCTAATTGTAGTACTGTCGAGGTCTTCCTCAAGGAACCCTGAAGATTGAGTTTGAGCATGGTATCCCTGGTCATCACATTAATGGCAGCCCCCAGATCAATCAAGGTGTGAGGTATGATGGTGCCATTGATGTGGACATCTACTACAGGACTTCCAAGATCTAGGTACTTTGGGCAGATGACTTGTCCTAGCATCAGGTCAGACAGTTGTCCTATGACATTAATGGTTGAAGCATCTTTCTTCCGCCTGCCTGGGTGTTTGAAGAACTTTTCCTTAACCAGTTTGTTGTATATTGGCACATCCTTGATGGCTTGGAGAAGGGGTATTTTCACACACAACTGCTTGAGCTCTCCCAGAAGCTCATCCTCCTCTGGGTTGGGTTGTGTGGTGGCTATTAGTCTCTCAGGAAAGGGTGGAATAGCCTTCGGTTCACTCTCCTGATGGTCTTCCTCATCCTCTCGGGGAGGAGGTTGGCGATCTGGTAGAGTCTTTCCAGATCGAAGATTGATCTCCTAGATCTCCACAGCATAGGTAGGGCATGAGGTTTCCCCAGTGTATACCTGTTGGGCCTGTCTATTGTTGGGGTTCGGGTTCAGTTGAGCAGGCATTTGAGGTTGCCTTGGAGGAGCAGGAGGTAAAGGCTGAGGTTGAACTGGTGGTGGAGGCAAGATGGCAGGAGGAGTGTTGTACTGGGGCCTCCACCCCGATTGAGGTGCATTCCATTGAGGTTGTGGCTGGGCCTGTGAATGATATGAATGAGAAGTAGGTTGAGTGGGGTACTGAGGTGGATAAGACCATGGAGGAGGCATGGACCATGAAGGATGAGCAGGGGGACCCCAGGAAGGCATAGGAGTCGATTGGTTGGGGCTGTAATAAGCTTGAGGTGCCCCTTGCATCCCCTGCTGATAAGGTCTAGATCCTTGTGGCCTCCTTTGGTTGAGGTAATAGAGAGGTTCACTGGGAGCTTCTGTCCCTTGGTACATGGCTTTAAACCCAGGTAAGGTTGGACACTGATTTGTGGGATGGTCTTCCTCACAAACGAAACATACTTCAACCGAATGCAATGGGCATTCGTTCTTAGGGTGTCTCCTTGTGCACCTAGGGCAGAAGACAGCCAAGGCTCTCTCAGCTTCTTCTTTCTTCTGTTGGATTATGAATGTGTCCAGCTACATGGCAATGGTCTGTCTCACCTCACTCTTGAGATCTTCTAATTGATTTGCAAGCTCATGTTTGGAGAAAGGGACACTAGTTGAGGGGAGGTTTCCTCTACCTCGTTTCCGAGCTGCCCTGGAGTGGTTTCTAAACACAGATTTGATGTACTCATAAGGCAGTTGGTAAATGTCCCCGCCAGCTAACATCTGAAGGGTATCTAAGAGGTCTTCAGGGACTCCTCGGAGCAGGACCAACTTGAGGGATTCAAGGTCAAGTGTCCACCTGGCCCGCTTATAGCTTAGTTGGAACCTCTCCTCATAATCCTCTAAGGACTCATCATTTCCCATGGTCATCCGAAAGATTTCCCCCTTTTTTTCCTTGGACCTACAGTAATCCCGGTACTTGGTATTGAAAGCTTGCTGCATCTGAGCCCAAGTGGTGATACTATTCCCAGGTAAGCCCATGAACCAGCGTAATGCTGCATCCTTAAGAGTGGAAGGGAAAAGTTTCAGCTTTTGCTCATCTTCAGTATAGTCATAGGTTCTACAAAGGACAACAAACTCAAACAGGAAGGTATCAGGATCTTCAGTAGTCAGTCCATGGAAGTGAGGTAAGGCAGAGGGGCTAATGTTCTTCATTTTCATTTCTCCATTGGTCTCTCGGATGGGGAAGGCACCTTCTATTCTCTCATCTTCTCTTCTATTGTCAGCCATAGCTTCAGATGGAGTGGTCTCTAACTCTTCTTCTACTATAGGATCTTTGTATATCTCTGGATGTTCACCTATAGGTTCTTCTGGGTCACTGTCACCAAAGAAGAGAGAAGGGTGACTCAGTGATGTGGTGGGGGTGTTTGGTAGGAATTTGCCTGATCTATCTCGGTTCCTACGAGGCATGAAATGGAAAAGAATTTCTTTTTCTTTTGATTGTTTTTGTTTTTTTTCCTTTGGTACCTGCAAAACTGAAACAGATTGATCTACAACTAACTATGAAAGATGCAGAATTAAACTGAAAGCAGGAAAGAACTAATCTACTTTGCTCAAATGAAATTGCAAGAATGGAAATGCTAGTCTACGCTTGCAGAAAGGAAATGCTAATCTTATGAAAGCAGGAAATGCTAATCTATGAAAGCAGGAAATGCTAATCTATGAAAGCAGGAAATGTCTATGCTACTTTTGCAGAATGGAAATGAAATAAACTACTTAGCAGAAGGCAAGAGTAAGAAAATAGAAGAAAAGCAACAATTACTAATACTCTGACGCTTCCCCGGCAACGGCGCCAAAAAGATGGTGGGCTCCAGTATTGTAGCAATAATGCTACAACTCCTAGAGCTTCCTATCTCTAATTTTATCAACCCGGTAGTTCGTACAAACTTGGAAGCGACGGTGTTGTATGCACAAGTACTAGCTCTTGTCGCAGCTGTCACTTGGTCAGCTGGCACAAGTCCGCTAGAGCTCAAGCCAACTTCTATATGCTCACAGAAGAAGCTTTATGAGTGATGGATGAAAGCTAACTCAAAGGAGGCTAATCTACTTGCAGAAAGAAACTGAAAGCCAACAAAGCATGAAAACCCTAGTAAACCCTAATTTGACTAGCTAGGCCCTTACAATGCAAAACTATGAATGAAACTTCTACCAATGATGCCATTACTTGCAATGAGCTGAAATACATGCATCTAAGCTACTTCCATCTGAAAATACATGCTTTTGTATTTTTTCATTAAGTGGTTGGATTTATTGTGATGATGCTTTCGATTAGGGTTTGACTGTGCAGGAGCGGTTCGAATGGAAGGAAAGCATGGGCAAGGTCAGGATGGCTAGGAGAGGTCCCAGAGGGTCCCTAGCATTGGTCCACAGAAGTCTACAACGTTCGGATGCTCGGCAACCAAGTTTGCAGGCTCCTACAGGATGTCTGCAGGGGATCCTACAGGAAACTAAGGAATTTCTACAGGAAGTCTGCTACCTTCTACAGGATGTGCTGTAGGTGGAAGTTTTGTGTGTTGGTGAAGTGATGGAATGGCTTGGGTGGATAGGTAAGATGGAGATGGAACTGGTGATGGCTCAGGAGTAGAGAAGTCAGATGGAGAAAGAGTGCATGCAGTGGGTTGATGGTTGGAAGGATGGGATCAACGAAAGGTTAAGTGAATGGAGCTACGTGAGTAATGGAAGAGCTGGAAGGTAAACGAGCTGAACAGAGGTCGGTTGAGTGGCTTTAGGTGTGGTTGACAAGAAGAGGAAGGTAATGGAATGGTGTAGAGCAGTGTAGATGAAACAAATTGTCTATGAATGTCACCAAAAACGAGAACTCTTTAACCTATGTTAACTGTGCTATTTTGAACCAATGAACAGCAGTGCAATTTGTGAAAGAAACTCGTGCATGGATGTGGAATGAAGAAGTAATGATCAAGACCAAAGTGCATGGATGGATCTACGACTAAAGAAACTGTTGCAGCTTGCATGGACGTGAAAAGAACTGCATTTGGTTTTGGTGGTTGGTTCAGACTACACCCCAATCCCTAACAGAGATGGCAGTGAGGTCCTTTCAACCTTTTTCTGGAGCTCCAATGAATTATAACTATCCTCTTCTAACCTAAGCAACTGGAAGCAAATTCACCATAAACTAATCCTATTCAATCTCATAAAAACTAAATCAGCAGACTGTAAATTCGAATTGCATGTCAAAGTAAAGAAACGAAGTGCTGGAACGAAAGGCAAATAACATTACAACACAGAGGAGGTCTATTGCTCTCAGGTTGGGCCCTAACCTGAGAGCTATAGCTCCCTTAGAAACTCAGAATGAGATCAAAATCTGCCTGCCTTTATTCATAACCAAAAATCTGATGTCATGCCAAAACTGGCTTACAAAAAGAACCAACACCGAGCTGTAGCTCGTACTTCGAAATTACAATAGTAATGCAAAAGTTCAAAAAGCTCCTATCAAAGGCTACGGCCTCAATATTTATGTAAAATGATAATCCAACAGGTTTCCTTGATTTGTGGAGCTCGGCTATCCAACTGAAGGTTAAACTGCTGATCCTGTAGAACAGTTGTAACTGCTGCTCCTGTAGAATGGTTGGCTGCCTCTAAGCTCGGTGGGGAGATTGGTTGGAGCTCGGAGCTATGGTGGGAATCACGAGGAAGGTCCCCAAGACTGTGGACATCCTCTCCTAAAAACCAGCAGTGCCACCTTATTGTCTCCTTGTCTCCTTTTTCGTGGTCTTTGCTCCCTTTTAATGCCAAAAACCTGAAATCATCATGTATTAGTCACGTAGATAGAATTCCTACCCTTCTTCCTACAAACAACACGAATAAACCAAGAAATGAATGCATAAGCAATAAAAGATGAATGGTTTGAGCAAAGCAAGTAGGCCAAATGAGCCCAAATTGTACCAAAAATTGGGGCTCATCACTCACAAGCATCGAGTCAAAGCCCAATATGAAAAAAAGTTCAAGCCTCATTCTTATGAAGAGGGATATCTTATTTTACTCTATGATAAAAACCATGACCCCTTGGGGGAAGGAATTCTTCAACCATTATGGATCGGTCCATATGTTGTCATCAAGGCCCTCTCAAAAGGGGCCTATGAACTTGAGGATTTTGAGGGAGTCCCATTCACAGAGCCCCGAAACGGGCTCTATCTAAAAAAGTATTATGCCTAGTCTTGCACTAAGCATGTGCTTTGTAATTTTATGTATTTTTAAGTTTTGCTTCTTTTTTCTGTGACTAGATTTTTGGCATTTTTTCGAGTATTTGTCTCATGCATGTTTCTTGTTGCACAGATGTATTCATCACCCTTACCATACATAGGATATGAAGAAGGTGTCAGTCATCACACATGGCACATTGCGTCATCTGCTTGGGTCATTTACACACCTGAGTCAAAACTACTTTGTTCTGGTGGAGTCTTTCTTGGTAATGCCACCAACAATATTGTTGAGTATATGTTTGTAATTTCACTTCTCACTGAAGCATCATCTCAAGACATATCTAATCTGGTAGTGAGGTTAGACTCTCAGCTTGTCATTATGCAATTGACAAATAAGTATCAAATTCGCAATCCAATCTTGTTATGTCATTACTTAAGGGCACAACTCTTGGAACATCAATTTGAGTTTATTACATATGAACACATCCCTCTAGAATTTAATGCAGTTGTTGACTCATTAGAAAACTATGTATTAGATTGGAATCTGTCTCATTTATTATAGATACATGCATGAAAGTAAAGATTTACATAGTTAAAAATTTACAAAAACATTAAAAAACATTTACATCATAAAAAATGCCAAAATATATGTATATATATATATATATTGAATCCAATCTTTTACATCAAAAAATTCCCAAAAATTGGGTGTTTTAAGTACAAAATGGCTCTACTAAGCCTTGCTATAACACCCGTTGGCTACACCAAGCTACTGCTAAGAGTCTATTGCTCATGAAAACTCAGAAAAACTCTAGCTATCCTCTGAAGAGGAACCAAAAACTGCTCAATCACACCGATGGTGTGTCGCTGCATATGAGCGGGAATCTCCCTCATGGGAAGAGGAGGAATGCCCATGCTCAGGCCTTCGAGGTTCCTTAGAACCTCACATAAACTTTGTGCATCATCTCCATCTTCGGTAGCTGTTGCACCCACGACAACTCTAGGTAGTTGGTCCCCACGCCTCGCTTCGCGTGGCATGCCTGCAGGTCGCACTAGTGCCACATTTGTGTCAAGAAAACACTTCATGCCAGTACTTGTTCACCCATAAAAACAAAAGCATTACATAAACTATTCAAAATCTAAAAAGTACTTTAAGTACTCTAAAAAAACCTTCTTACCTTAAGGCCCCCAATGTGTTCCATGTGGCAGCATTAAATCCAGATCTTTGGTAAAGTCCATGCCTTCATAGGCATAGTCATCAATCATCAGAATCTGGCCACTTAGACAATTGAGGAAGTCCTCTTCAAAGAAGTTTCAGATTTGTCCCCCTTCATTACAATGATCAAGGGAATCCCATCGCCCTTGGTTGGGATCCCTGGGATCACCCTGACCCAAGCTCATCTGTGGCTTCATCATGGGCACTCTCTCAAGTAGGAAGGACATAATGAGAGTACCATACCCAAATGTCATTTGGGTATGAGTCTTACAGGCTGTCAACTCTACCTTCAACTGATGAAGAACTACCTCACACCAGTTGAATATCTGAGGCTATAAGCAGTCAATAACGAGTAACAGTTGGGCCTTCGTCACTACATGAGGACTCTTGGACCCCACCAAGTGTACGGTCATCCAAAAAATGGCCCTCATGGGATTTTTCTTGATACAATTAATGGTGACCCTATTGCTCACTAAGCAATTGTCAAGTCGACTATGAGTTTGGATCAACTCGAGGGTGGACCATGGATGTATCCTGCCCCCATTCAAGTTTTCTCGTGCGCTTATAAAAAAGATAATCGTAAGAAAATATATATCATCTATATCAATCAAGAGCTCGTGATCCTTGATCTGGAACACCCCTTGGTTTTCATCCCACCATTGGATTATCCAACTCAAAAGTTCTTCCTGACCCTTCATCAGGTCAAGCCTTGCATACTTCATCAAGCCACATCTTCGCAAAGCAAGTATGCATGCTGGATCATTCAACATATGTAGTTCCTCACTATCATGAGCTCTTTCTCTCCACAAACTCATGATGATGGATCCAAACCTACACAAAGCACCCAAAAATTAGTCAAAATGATGGAGAAATGACAAACAAATCATATGTTGGGGCTTGGAAGTGTGCCCATCAGGGGTTTGGAGTGGCAAGTTTTTATGTTCGATGAGGCGCTTTTCATTACTGGCTCCTAGTTGAATGATTCTATGAGTGTTTGACGACAACATCATTGTTCACACTCACTAGATTGTACTGTGCATCTTGGATACCATCATCATTATCGGTGGCCATCCTCACTTCTGTTAACACAGTTTTCATTATTGACCGGTAATGAGAAAATTTCATACATTTTTTACCTCAACACCTTTATCCCCATGTATCAAAATATGATGTTAAGACGAAGTAGAAATCAAGACCTTGGGTGGAGGCTTACATCACTCAGCCTTATTTCCTCTCCCAAGTTGCGTATATTATTTTTTGGAGACAACTCGTCAGGATGATTTTGTTATGACACAAGTTCCACATTGTGCTTATCAGTAGACATGATCGTCATATCTCTTTGTTGATAAATCACTCTAACATGCTACTAAGTGTGGTAATGCCTGACTCAAGACATGATTTTATATTATATTATATTATATTATATATATATATATATATATATATATATATATATATACATATATATGGTTGTATCAAGTTTCTCATAGTCCTGAAGCTCTAATCCTCTCTCTCTTTTTTCCAGACATGACAGTTATAAAGTATTTCGGTCATTGTCTTCGCATTTGATCTCACACTTTAGGGGGCATCTGCTATATATGAAAATGAACTCCTCGTTAGCTCATAGGAGAAAGGAAAATTCACTGAAATATTGACCAAGTTCACAGGCCTATTTTCCAAACTAACTCTCCCCAGGAACTAGTAAGGTGCTTTATAAAGCTTCCTAACCATGAAACAGGTGCATTAGTCCCTAGGGTAACTCTCTGTGTTTCCTTGGGGGCATCGTTATTCAACTTTGGTGAGTTACTTGAGGTAAAAGGAGTGGGTTTATCACATAATATCCCAATATTCACTCATATGTTAGCCCAACAAGTAGGGAAACGTCTAGATTAAACCTGTTTAAGGACATTACTATTCCTAACGGAGTCTCACAAACAAGGAAAGAGTGATAAAGAATGGAAGCATCTCAGCTTTTGCCTAGAAGAACTCATAAAAGAATTGGCAAGGCTTATCCTCTCATGCTATATATTTGAGGCTTGGGGCATTGTGAAAGGGGTCGAAATTATTGAAAGTATTTCCTATTGACTGTCAAAGTTTTGCATTAGACACTGGTTCATCAAGAGGTTAAGAAGAGAGAGAGAGAGGAGCTGGAGGAGTAAGGGAAGCTTGATGCAATTGATGGTTGTAATCACTCTTTCCTACCATTAATATATACCTGCAGTTGTGTTGTCTACTCCATGGTGTTGGTATTGTGATTTATTTATATGTTTATCCAACACTATTAATTATGAGTAGCTTAGATGTGTAGTTAGATATCCCTATGTATTCTTGTATTGATTATCAAATTTATATGTTGTGATATTACTTCTCGTCTTATTTATGTGTAGGTATTGATCTAGGAGCTAGCTGAGAGATTTTTTGCTCCACTACTTTGAGTTCTCCAACAACATCGTACCAAGATGCACTGTAACAATCTTCCTTCTCACTTTGATTTTCACTTCATTAATACGGATATGTGCATGTATCTTTGTGCCAGCTGCAACTAATCTGATCTTTCTACCAAGGATCCCGAGAAGATCTTTGAGGGTATTTCAACCACAGTCACCCATGCATTAATCCCTATAGTAGACCAAAGCCTTCAAAATGAATACCATGGGTACACTGTCATTGTTCATCATTAGAAGAATCCACTAGAGCGGGGTCCTTCATAGTAGAACCAGGCAGCTCCGAGTGAGGTATGCAAGGGATGTGCTGCTCGATTTGTCTCAGTCGACCACTCTATTGCTGCAGTTGGAACTGAATTTTTTGCAGTTCTTTGGTGAAATCTGGATTCATCAATTTCCCCCGAGGAGCTGCATGCATGTCAAGAGGAAATTGTTCTAGATTCTCTAGAATTCTCTTCATCATTCAAAATATGTGCACAGTATTCTTGTACTACGTTACTCTTCCACGAGTATGTCCTAGATCCGGGGCTACTTCTTTCCACTCATCCATGTCCAAATCAAAGTCTTCCACTATCTTCCATATTTCTTCTTCTGGTTGGATTTCTTCTTCCCACTCTGCGATCAGTGGCCTAACCGGGTTGGAGCTGCTAGCATGGTAAACTTGGGTTGCTTCATCAATTATACGCATGGCTATCTTATGCCCTCATCCTATCCCAGCTGCCCCACTAGAGGAGATGGGTTGGCTTCCCAGTGATGGGGCTACCTTTCTCTATCTCCCTTTTCCTCCGCTTCCACATTCATTTTTCTTTGTTCCCTTTTCTCAAGCCATTTTCTACCACTGTGTGTCAAATTATCCTCTTTTTCCTGGAATCTCAGCTTTCCACTAGCCCAGAGCCACAGGATGGGTGCTTGATGCTACCAGATGTCGTGCCGCTAGTGTAGAACTACTTAAAATTAAAAATACATCGGTCGAGTAAGGAACCCACTCCATTATCTGCAAGTAATTGTATGCCAACACATGATTATAATGCCACCATTTTTGCATGCCTTCCTTTGCCCAGTGCAGAGCTTAAATGAACTGGTCATGACAACTATTACCATGCCATCAGTAGTATAGAAAAAATTTCCAACAATAATTGATTTCATCAACCAGACATAATTATGAGAATTGAAATGGGTTTCGAGTTGGTCATGGGACTGAACCCATAGCCTGTCAAACCCCTTTCTTAGTGACGCCATACAGAATGCCTAGGTAGTTGGAATCAAGACCCCTTTGTCCATATTCATCTTTAATTGCTTGGAATTAATCCAAACCCACCACTAATACCTGGGATGAATTCCATCTAACCGAGGTTCCCATCCCAGGAAATTTGAGACCACAAGACTAGAATGACCCTTAAATTGATCGATCGAGCTTTTCTGCCTTCGCTCCTGTTAACACCCATGTTGTTCCCTTTGACTCCTGAGGGAATACGGCTGGGGTAACCACTAACCAAGCTTTGGATTACAGGTTCTAGCCAAACTGTAATCAGAGAGGGCTCTCTCTTTTAGTTTCTTAACTTTATTCTTGAGGATCTTAAGCTAGTTATGAGATGAGGGTTTGGTTTAAAATTTTGGTTGAGTGATGTCTTTCAGTACCTAAGATGAGATCTTCAGACAGTTTCAGTCCATTGGGCAATGGAGTCCGTGGTTAGAGGTTGTTTTAAGCATTGAGTGGGATTGTTTAAACTACAGGGCCATTTAGATATATCATGAAACAAACTTGAAATTGTGATTATGAAATATGATTAACCAGTGAAAGGCAATTAAGAGTTTTCCACTAAGTTGGTGGTGTGAGAATGAGATATATTTCCCAGGAGCAGGTTTGAATTCCTGAACAATAGTCACTGTGAAAGTTTTAGTCTGAAGGTGCAGCAATTAAGAATTACGCTTTCATAACTATAACTGGAGGAAAACATTCATAACAGCATAGATTGAGCTCAGGGTATTCAATGAATAAATCCTGAAACTATTCTTTTTTTGTGCTATTAAACTGCGAAACATGGAATATGAACGGATAAATACATAACAAGAAGGTTAAATAAACTTATTGTGCCATGAGATATGCAGGAATCCTCTAGCAGTCAGCAAACACACCACAACGCATCAAACAACACAGAACTTTGGAAATTCCATTAGCTCCCTGTATTAAACTCTGAAACTTACAACATAGGCTCTTTTGAAGAGAAAATCAACAAACCCTGCAAGCTTATGTGAGGGGAAATATATACAATCGGTTTTACAAAATATCTGAATCGCTGAGTCATTTGATAAATAAATGCGTTCACCAACTTTCAAAATAGCAGATATGAAATTTATTGTTGTCTTAAATTTATAATGAATACCCTTTACTTCTGTCAGAAATCTTTTGACCTTTGGAGGCCACTGAGTCGGTTGGGCGCTCTTCATTAACTCTGAATGATATGACTTGATGGCTCTGTCGTGCTGTAGCTTTCGTGGCCGAATTACTTTTGCTGAGTTGGCTCATCCCAGTCTTTTTCAGTCATACTGAATGCATTAACTCTCTGAACCTACTGATTAAATATTTTTTATGAAAAAACTTGATGAATACCTGTTGGTTCACAGCAATAGCTGTATCATGCTGGTCCGCCATTCCTATGTAGGCAACTGATGCCTCAAAATTGTGCCTAATGTTTCATCTGCCTCAGTATATTTGAGGTAAGTAGGAGGCACTTCAAACAGATGCCTGCTTTCATTCATTATAAAAAAAAAAATTCTACTTTCTCATAGAGGTTCTGCCCAGATGCAGGCCCTGCTTCCTCTGGGATACTTGATCTTGCAGTGATCTGATTGGCGGCAAATGTGTTTACCCTTTTAGCATAATTCTCATGTGATAGTAGCATTCCTGTGCTGTTCAGTAAGCTGGGAAGGCCTCGGTTGTGCAATGCTGTGAATTTATCAGTAAATTTGTTTACCTCTGTTTGCATCTCCTGGCACCTTCTATCCAATGTCTGCACCAGATTTCTCAAAGTGAGGACCCTCTTTATCAGCAAAATGGTGTCAGTTCTATTGGCGATTCCTATGGTTGCCAACTGAGGGCCTGTGCGGTTATTGAGAACATTGATCATTCTATTAGCAATCTCAGGCATAGTGCCTAGAGATGCCCTTGCCCTTTGGCTTTCCTTGTGTGCTCTACCTATGAGCTCCATGTGCTCATGAATGGTCTCTATGTACTGCCATTGATCTGTTATTGATTGGCCAATATTGGCCCATAGGACTTTCTTGATCTCGGCCACCACTTTCTCAAGGGTGAGCTCTTTCTCTAGCTCTTCTATTTTCTCCTTAAGAGCCTTTACTTCCCTGGTTTTCTCAGCCACAGTTTGCTTTGATTTGTCATATTTCTCATTAAGTGTGGCCAATTTCTCCTTGGCTTCATTCAGTTCTACCATTTGTGCCTCTAGGACGTGAATTTCTTTCATCATCTTCTGCATGTCAAGGCTTTGAGCCTGTTCTGATGTCGTTGCTGGTGCTGATGTTGATGGGCCTGTTTTAGCTGTCTGCCCTGTGGGAGGAGTGATAGTCTGAGGGGGCTCCTCAAGGTTGATCACTGGTTGAGGGGGCTGAGATGTTTGGCCTCCCTCTTTATGCTTTAATGCCTCCTGAAGTGCAGCCTCTGTCTCTACCAGCTTCCCTTCTGTTTGTACCAGTTGCTTATGTACTGTTAGCAGCATGGCTGCTACATCCTGGTCTTTCCTCTGTTGAGCAACCTCTTCCATTTGAGGGTGAAGGGTTGCTGGGATCTTCACCATCTTTCTCAGAGCTGCAATATCTACATCTCTTTCTTTTAGCAGTGCCTGCACAGCTTTGGGATCCTTTGGGTCATGCCCAAGATCTATAATAATGTCTTCCAAAGACCTGATCCTGTTGTCTTTGGCCTGAGAGGATGCCTTTTCCAACTCAAGTTGAGCAGTTGTATTATGCAGACTATTTTGCAACTTATATGCCAGGAAGGTCTTGTCTGCAAGCGTTGAATAGACCATCTCACCCGTTTGCTTGTGAAGCTCTATCTGGTCCATAGGGTGGATGTCTTTGGCAAGAACCTCAAGGTTGGTCCTTATATAATCTGCAGCTGACTGTGGCTGCAGCATGGTAGGCCATAAATGACTCATGGTCATTTTCCCCTCTGTTATGTCATATGCTGACATAAGCCTCTGCTGGTTTGTAGGGGCCATTTTAAGCAGGTGATTATAGAGTTGGAGCCTGATTGGCTCATTTCTCTTTTTGATGTCAATAAAATGCTTCTTTATGCCTGATTCAACTCTCATTTGCTGACTTGAGGAGCTGACCTCTCCTCCAAGGGTTCTTTCTTGTTCCTGCTGAAAGGAACTGGCAGATGCCTCCATGCTAGGAGGGCCCATACCCAAGGATTGACCAATAGGCATCTCCTCTTCAGAAAGAGGATTTAGTCTCTGCCTTTTCTCCCGTTGATTTGTGGATGTGGTGAGGGGAGTCTCTTGCTCTCTATCCCTCTTCTTGCCTCTTTCTTCATTTATTGGTGTTTGGAGCACTGAGGTCTCCACTATTGTTTCCTGCCTTGGAGGCACACTTTGTTGAGCCTGCTGCTCTGTAGAAATGGGAGCTTCAACCACTTGCTCTTGCTATTTTGGCTGTTCTTTTTGTTGTTCTACTGTAGGGGGTGGTTGTTCCTGCTCCATCTCCTTTTCTTTACCCTTGCTGGCTGCCTGTGGAGTAGTTTTAGCTGCTTGCTGGTGGGCTGTAGAGGATGAGGCAGCTGCTCCAAGTTACCTTTGATAGGAAGAGGAAACCTACCCACAAGTTTCCAAGTCAGCTTCTTTCTCAAGTTTCGTTGCTTCTCTTTGTAGTATTTCCTCTCTAGGACTTGCTTCCTCTAAAGTGCCCTCTTTCCATCTTAACAAATTGGCATATTGCTCAATGTGGGGTAGCCTGACATGATCATAGCTAGTCAATTTAAACTTGACTCTTCTAAGACTAATGAAATGATTGGGGTCATAGGGTGACCAAAGGAAACTGGTTTGCAATTGGAGGCCCTCTAACATCTTATCTGCTTCTTTCCATCCTTCTTCTCTTTTGTTAAAAAGAAATGGGCCTAGCTGGTTTCTGATTTTGAGCTGTACCTTCTTGTTTTTGCTGTGGAAATGGACCATGTCTGCATTTCCAAATTGCCTGAAATATTCTAAGGCAAAGAGTCTCATAGGGACATATCTTGGCAGCCTATATGGGGCCAATTCACAGCCATATATTCTGATCACTGTATGGTTTTGGTAAAAGTACCAATCCCCAATGCTGTAGGCCTTTGAGCGTTGGAGAATCCTTTGCATCTCATCTGTTAATCTTGGAGGAGGGGTACCCAATAGCAAGGACATAGCTGGATGGATAAAGAGGTCTACGAACTCATAGTAGCTGTATGGTGAATAAGATGTGTGGTGAAAGACTGAAGTCCAAAATACCACTGATCTTGGGTTTCCCTGAGCATCAAACTTCTTGAGGGGAATAGGGAAGCCATCAGGTTGATAAAAAGTGAACAAGTGATAGATGTATGAATTGTATCTAAATATCTTTTCCCTCTCTAGATTCATCAATTTCTCATGAATCTTATTAGCAATGTATGCAGCATAATCATAGTGCACAGGAGGAGGCATTCCAGGCGAGAAGATAGACATCATTGCCAGAATGGTTTCATCAACATCCTCTGCTGATCTGTAGCCCAGGACATAACTGATCAAATCCACAAGCAACTTGCCCAACTCATTAAAATAGACATTTCCTATAGGAGGGGTCCTCACAGTTTGAGAGCCTGATTCAATGAATAGCTAATTAATCTTTATGATTTGGGCACTAGATAGCTTGCCTCCTTTCTTTAGCAAGTCCATCATGGAAAGAGGAGTCAATGGCTTTGTAGAGTGAAAGTTCAGCATGTGATTTATAGCCTGAGGGGTGACATGGAACAAAACTGCACCTGAGGTATTGAGGACTGCTCTTTGACATGGGTCATAGTTGGCACTGCATCTGTGAATTAAATCTGGAAGGACATTGACTTGAGGGAGGTTATAAATGGGCAAATTGGAGTCCCAAATCCCTAGAATATCAGTTCCACTGAGGTGTTGGGCCTTCAGCTCATTGAGTACATGGATATTATATTTAGTGTGCATTGAGAGTGTTTCTGTCATTTGGTAATCTCTATCACCTAGGGCTTGCCATTCCAACTCTCTATGTGGGGCATTCAAGGGTGGAATGTTTAGTGCTATAGGTGTTTCCATGGTTAATTAGTACTCTGAATTGTACTGGAACTTGTGTCACTGGGCAAAGCAACACCGAGCAGTATTTTTTGCAGAAGTTAGGCAATTTGCAGGGGAAGCAGGGTGAATTATGGTGAGAACAATGTAAATGCTCCCAAGAAAGTCTAATGAGCAAATACTGGGACTAAAAAACTGTTTTCCCGGTGAATTAGTGCAGCAAAGGTTTTAAGTTCACGAATGTGCAAACTGACTGTAAATTGATGGAAATTTGGCTCAATGTGGACTTCTGTAGGTGAATTTCGACCTTATAATTGAAGATAAATGCTGGTCACCGGGGATTTGCTGGTAATTACAATGATTTCTCTCTCTTTTCTCACTTGTTTTGGTGAATTTCTACAAAAAACCAGGCGCGAGAGGGAAACTTGGATAAATACCTGGTGAACCTTGGCAATGGCGGCAAGTGTAGGCAGACTGAGGGCGCCCACGGTCTTTAAGTCGATTTCTGCGGGTTGACGGCGAAATGGTCATAATTTTCATGCAGAGAGCAGAAATAGTTCTTTTGGCAAAAGTGATAAAAAACGTGAATTTTCGTGAAAATATGGACTTTTTGGGCTATTGGCGCTTTTTTGGATGACGTCAGCATGATGTCATCGGGTGGGGTCAGGTACGAAAGGGTGACGTGGCGGCCTGTGAGTGGTCCACGGGGACTGATGAGGTGGCGGACAAGTCGGAGCGATGGTGGGCCGGGCGCTGACGCGACGCTGACTTGGCATGACGTGGGCGCGACGTGGGTGGGCGGTAAACCACAGCGGTAAGCGGTAATTTCGGACTGCTATTTGTACGGGGGTGGTATTGGCAGGCGGCCTCCCGATACGATATGGGAGCGACGCGTGGCACCGGCCTGACATCATGGTCTGACATTTTTCGGGAGGTAACGTCTGGAGCTCGGGGGCGGCCCGATATGGATATGGGCCGTCAGATGGGAAAGCCCAGATCCGACGGTCAACGGGTCAATAAAATGAAAGGACGATATGGCAGCGGGGCAGGGAATAATTTATTATATTTCTTGAAATGTGCGCCCGGGCGGTACTTTGGAAATCAAAGAAATATGGGTTTTTTCAATGCTTTTTGCATTCAATGCGCTTCAATCAAAACTTTGGGTAAGGGATGGGTTTATTGGTGTTTTTTGAAAATAGCACGGGTTAGAGAAAATGTGGGTTTTTACAAGGTTTTTCGCAAATAAAGTGGGTAAAACATTTCAGAGTGGTTGTAAGGGGAAAAAGGGTAGGGCTTAGGCTATTAAACCAACGTGGGGTTAGTTTAATCCCTGATTTTGAACAAAGCATCTTGAACCAGACTTAGATTCTGCATGATTGTCCAATATTTGAACATATGGCTATAATGCCAAAGGGGAGGGAATATACATATTTTTTGGGGTTTGATACACCTTAGTGTTATAGTAATAGGGAAAGGGGAATATAGGGAATTAAGCATAGATAGAGTTAGTAGTTAGTATTGGAGGGGAATAGGAATAGGAGGAAGCAAAGACTAAGTTGTTAGGGAACAAACTTAGTTAGGAGAGTAGATCAAAATGAAAAGAATTTTACACAGGAAATGTGGCTCTTTCATGCAACAAGAATTATTCAATGAGTTTGTTTTCTCTCATGAACAAAGGTGGTATTGGGATGTTAGCAAGGAATGTGATGGGGGATGATTGGGAAGTTAGACATGCTTCATGTTGCTGCTACAACACTGCTGAATAGGAAGATCTGCACTGACACCATGTTTTTCCTTTTCTTAGGCCAGTGAAATGTCATAAATCATGCTTCTGCAACCCCGTCTACCTACCCATTCTATTGCCTAGCATTTTTTGTTACTTCAAGGAGGGTGCACTTAGACTTGCAAACCCTTTTGTGCCTTTTCTTTTCCTTTGGCTTTTTCTTTTGATTTTCTATCTAAGGTTATCCTTATTACTTCCAAGGCCCCAGATTAAACAGTTGGGAACCTTCATTCTCTACCTAACTACTTTATCTGCCAAGATTGAACAGTTTGGACAGATTTCTTTCTCTAATCTACAACAAACAATTGAAACATGGTGTTAGCGCTTGAGATTTCACCCTAGGCTGAGGAAGGTAAACCTTCAAGGCAACATCAAACCATTTCACCTCGTAGCTAGCCCTACGGGGTATGAGAAGGCTCTCTCCTGTCAATCTCAGTAAAATATTCAATGGACAGAGATGACCAATACAGTGACACTAATATTAGGCTAGTAAACTGATTAAAAGGTTGATTTGGGGGTTTTTGGGGTTTTTTTGATGGCAAATTGAGGATCTGCAATTTTAGGGTGCGGGGATTTGACACAGTTTCTGCAGGTGGGTCTTTGGGGCAAGGTAGGAGTTTGTGCTGATGCCTTTAGCTGAGATGGATGATCAAGGAAGAAAAAAGAGAAGCTAAAGAGGGCAAACAATGACTTTGAATTCTCTCTAGACAGTGGAAAACATAAACATTAAGCAAATTTAAAAGCTGAGCATGGCAAGCATGAATTCAAACTTTATCACTTCATTTGTTTAATAAGCTGCAGTAAAGAAAGAGATGGAACACATAAACACAATTACAATTACAATAAGAGAACACACCATCAACACAAGAGTCCACAAGAATCCCAATGATGTCTGCAAAAACCCTGGTCCTCCTTTTCCTCAAATTGCAGAGATACAAGTAAAATATACAATAGGAGCTTCTCCCTCAAAAGTCCAACCTTCCAACCCCTGAAAATGATTAAGAAAATACATAATATAGGCAAGCCAACCTCTTCCCTTGCCTCTAGGGGTCGAGCTCAGCTTCCTAGGAGCTGTTTCAACTAATTCTAAACTGAGCACTAGATAATAGGCAGTCAAAACAACTTGCCTCTAAAACTTAGGAAACCTATCCATGCATTAAATATTTACCATTTACATCAAAGAATCTTCTAGAAGTGTTCAAGGAGAGTAAAAGTATCTAAGTGCCATGAAAATTACACAAAAATCCATCATTTACATGCCTCAAAAGTCAACCAAAGTAAAAACAGTGTTTTGCTGGCCGAACTGGTCAAAACAGTGAAATTTCCCTGAGTGGTCGCGCCCCTCAGTTTGACTGGTCACGCGCATTGACAGCTCTGTTTGAGGGCCTTCCCGGTGTCCCAATCAGGTGCAAGATAGCTCATTGGAAAGGTCTGTGAGTCTACTTTTTAACCTCACTGGAATTTATGAATTTGGAGTTGATTTTACCCCTCAAAAGTCATTTCTCCCAAGGCAGCTTTCTGCAACTCAAAAAAGGGGCAGAAAGTCAAAATTTGCATGTATTTTGAGCTTTTGGAAGCCCAAATCTCCATAAAATTTGAAACCCATCCATAGGCAAGTGTAATTTTGCATGACAATTCCAAAAATGCAAAGTTTTCCCCGTTCTGAGCTTTCCCCATGATTGGTCGCGCGCAGGGTGAGACCACTCAAATGGCCAAAACCTGTAAAATTCTCAAAAATGCCAAAAATGTCTCAAAATTCTCAAAATTTCTTGGGTTTGCTGCTAGGAGGAGGCTAATGAGTATCATGGTGAGTGAGAGAGGCCTCAGCCAAGATACGGAGCGGGTTGGTCTTCTTCTTCCTCCTACGGGCCTCGGACAACCTCCTTTGGAACATCTTCATTTTCGCCTTGCAAACATGCATCCTCGCCCAATAGTGATTCTTCATGTTCTGTAGCAACCTCTTGTCCTCGTTTGCCTTCTCTAACAGCCTCTGCAAGTTTGCATTCACACGGATAAGCAAGGATTCCCTCTCCTTGGGCAGCAAGTCACCGGGCCTCCTACGGTTGATGACTCGGTCACTTTGAATCCTCCACAGCTCATCCAACTCTTTCTCATCCTCAAGTTGCTTGTTGCGCTGCTCAAGATAGTTTATTGTCCATTGGGCCATGTCAAGCTTCTGCTGTAACAAGCGGTTTTCCGCCTCTCTCTGTCGGATGATCTCATGCAAATCTGAAGTGGGGGAGCGAGCATCAAGGTCAATGAAATCATGATGTGTATCGCCAACTCTCTCGTCCTCAACCATGGGCTGCTTGCCCTCCCGTACTGCCTCTGCTGAAGAACGCGAGGCCCCTTCCACCTGGTGTGGAGATAACACTCGCTGACCTGTAGATGATGATGGTGAGACCCCTTCCACCTGCTGTGGAGAAAGTACTCGTCGAGCTGCTGCAAACAAGGTCCTGTGACCTCTCTGGTAGGTGACCTGAGGTGAGGAAGCAACCTGTCTCGGAACAATGATCTCGGGCTGGTGAGATGGACCTCCCTCCTCATAAATGACCTCTGGCTCTGGGTGTGGCTATGGTGGCACTGTAAAGAACACATGAGAAATGAAGTCTGCCCATGGAATGCCCTGCTGACTCAACTGATGGGAAACAATGAGTTGGATGAGACCATGATGGCACAAACTCCTATACTGCTGAGCTGGGGACCACCTCTGAAACACGGACGCCATCCTCTGAATGTCCTGGAAGAAGAAAACCGGGATGTTCATCATCCTCACTCAGGTAAAGTGCATCAACAGGCGAATGTGATAAGAGAAGACCTGTGAAAATCTCCCCTCACATGTGAAGTAATGCATGATAAGCCGCATGATCGGAGCATACTCCCCCCAGAGGAATCTGAAAGGAAAGAACCCCGACAAGTGGCTCATGAATGCTGGCCTGACATATGGCTCAAAATAAACATAATCCAGCATTTTGCGCTTGGGCCACACCTCACCCACATTTGGTATCCCGGTAGCCTCTGAAATCACCTCCGGAGATAGCACAAAATTTACCCCTGCAAGAGTGACCTGCCCATCATGAAGGTGCAAAACAAATAAGTGGGCCAACTCCCTGTGGTGCTGAATCTGGGCAAGCCTCTCACAGAACTGAAAACATGACATATAACGGAAACAATTCACTACCATAGGACAGGCCTGCAATTCTGCCAAAGAGGTGGGTTCCTCTCTCCTATGATGACCACCTTTGCCACCCTTACGAGGCCTCTGCTGTACCTCAACCTCTGTGGAAGAAGACCGGTCATCACCTTGCTCATAGGTTTCAGTGGTTGACATGGTGCTTTTGAGCAAAGTGGAGAAAATAGACAAAGTTAACTACTGCCCTTGCCTGCAAAAATGCTGAGTTGTATGCTATTTTCAAGGGCAACAAAATCATGAAGGAAAATGTTAGGGGAGGGATTTTTAATAAGGAATGGGAAAATATGTAAAAACAGGGATTTTTAAGGGATAATTCACAAAATGTCAAACATATCATCTCATCTTCCATCATTAGGAAATCATTTGCAAAGAAATACTTTATTAGGGAAAATATGTATGATAGTCATCAAGGGAAAGGACATGCATTTGCAACAGGAGTATAGGACAGCATAGATAGCTTGCTCCTTTGAGTTTTTTGTTTTTTCAATGTACATCATAAGGTAAACAGTGTTTTTCAAAGGATTTTATGTACATTTAGTCATAGGGGAACAAGGCTTTTACATCTTGTCATAAGGGAAAAGGGATCTTAATTGAACAGGATTTTAGGGAAGGGGTAGAGAGGAAAACAGGGCTTGGTTTTGGGGAGACACAAAAATATTCTTTTGTAAACAATATTTACAGCAATATGTCCATTTTATACATATACACAGCTGCATTTTTCTTGTTTTTGCTATGGATATGCAACAACAGTGTGTCTTCTATTTTCCAATAACTATGCACAGCAACATCTTTTTTTTTTTATTTGGTCATTTTGCCATATTATTGCTCTTTTCTCTTTTTACATAACATTTTTTATCCTTGCTGTTGTTCATTTATTTTGCTTGCCGTGTGGAGGGTATTAGGGTTTGGGTAGAATACATGAAAGGGCATTAGGGTTTTGTAAAGGGATTTGGGGGATGAGAGATTTAGTTTTTATTGCAAATGAGATAAGATATAAACATATTATGACATTTGTGAATTTAATAGGAAACAAGGAAGGAATAAATAGGGATTTAAAGCCTTGAAAAAACATCAACCTTAGCATAATGCCTACATGAACAAGCAATCACCCAAATCCATTTCTCCTTACATTTCTTGGTGATAAACATATATATGCAAGCCCATCATTTCATGTTCCAAGCATTCAAACGCACTAGAAGACCCTACCTCGATCAGTTGAGCAAGCAAGAGGGCGATTTAGTCGATTTGGAGTGGTTCTGTAGAAGACAGCTTGAGTGGTCGCGCCCCTGCTCTGAGTGGTCGCGCCCTGCCTGAGTGGTCGCGCCCTTTAGAAAAATACACTGCAGAGGGGTCGCTGAGTGGTCGCGCCCCACCCAACTGGTCGCGCACTGAGCCTGAGTGGTCGCGCCCCTGAGAATGACTCCAACTTTCTGCAAATCGCCTCTTTTGACCTCTCACTCGTTTTTGCAAGCTCTCAAATGCATAATGAGGCTGTTTAGAGGGAAATTTACTCTTTATAGGCCCAATTTGAAAAAATTAACTTACCAAACCCACTTTCTAATGTTTTTGTTTTGACATTCACTTTTAACACTGTTTTGAGTTCACTTTGTCCTGAATTTGATCTTTTGAGTGCTTTAACTCCGTTCTTTTTGCAGGTTGACCATCTGATGGACTTTGGCGAGGAGACCAGGGTTATTGCCGGCATTTTGAAGAATTTTGAAAATTTCCTTATTTTTTGCAAAATTGACATGACCTTGGCTTTAAAAACATGGTTTTTAAATCCAAGGTATAAATGAGCTGTACCTGATGAAAATATCCATGAAACATATTTACATACCTCCTTCCGGCTTGCTGGGGACCCATGGACCTCTGACTCATGATCTTGCAATGACATTTGACCGAAACCCTAGACCTAAGACTTTGGACTTCAAGACAAAACAAAACAAGCGTGACACAAGTTCATTAACTGATATGACTTGATCCAGCAAAGCCAAGAAGGGAACAAGGACCAGCTCCTCCATCAGTTTTATGGCATGCCTAATGGAATGCAAAACTGACATCGATGAGACACCTACTTATGCATATGCAAAGAGTTTTTTGATCACTGATGGAGGGCATCATGACCGACACTAACACATGGCATGACCCAGCTTAGACTGTTGGATCACCCATTCAGAAGTAGGACAGCATCAATCAACTGTAGATATGTGTCTTTCACAAGAATATGAGATCTTTTCATCACCAAAGTAGATCATATTGGCACTTCCCCTGCCAATCATGAAAAATGAAACCTATTGGTATAGGTAGCTAACAGTGGCTCCACTTGGGGATAGTTTTTCTGCTTGAAAGACCAAGAACAGCAGGTCAGAATGCCTTCACTTTTGACTTCTTCTCAAAACTTGCAAACTTTCTCTCTGGACCTCAAAACTGGAATCTGTGACCATTGTGGAACTTGCAGAAATGAAAGCTTTTTCCTGCTTATTTACAAGACTTCTTGAATTGAACTATTTATATGCTGAAAGATAATAGTATATACAACTAATTATGTACAGGGGAAAAACCATGCTATATACATGCAAAGTAATCAAAGTAGTGCTTTAGCATCTGGCCATTTACAGGGCCCTCTTCAGCTTCAGTGCCATCCAAATTTCCCAAGAAATAAGTGTTATTTCCTTGTACTGCTTGAATAACAAAAGGCCCCCTCCAAAGGGAGTCAAATTTTCCATGCTTACCCTTGTCTTCTCTTCTTGAATCCCATTTAAGTACTTTATCACCCACAAATAAATCTTCAACCTTGGTTCTTCTATCAAAGGCCTTCTTCAGTTTCTCTTGTAGGATTTGAACTCTGTTATACACTTGATCTTTAGTTTGCTGCAAACATATAACCTGGTTTATTCTTCTTTGCATGTCATTTGGTTCAGCTTGAATTTCCTGAAGCAGCTTCATGACAGGAACCCCCAATGAAGAAGGGAATTTGGCTTCCATTCCATACACCAATTCATATGGGTTGACCCCAATAGATCTCTTGGTTGATAGCCTGTCTGCCCACAAGGCATTTACAAGCTTCTTGTGCCAATTTTTCTTATTCTCTTCTAGTATCTTCTTAATGATGTTGATGAGACTTTTGTTAGATGATTCAACTAACCCATTCCCTTGAGGATAGTATGCAGTGGAATGTCCCAAAGTAATGTGGAATTTGTGGCAAAAGTTCACCATTTTCTTGGATCTAAAAGCAACAGCATTATCTGTTATAATCTTGTCAGGACAACCAAATCTAGAAAGGATATTGGTCTCAAGGAACTGAATGATAGTAGAATCATTTGCTTGTCTACATGGAACATCCTCAATCCATTTAGTAAAGTAATCTGTGGCTGTTAGAATCCATCTATGTTGGCCTGGGGATGAAGGATGAATTTCCCCAATGAAGTCCAAGCCCCATTGCTGAAAGGGCCTTTCTGTTGTAATAGGCCTTAAGGGAAGTGGTAGTAACTTTCTTTTTCCCTTAAACACTTGACATCTGTGACATGAAGTGGTAAATTTTTTAACATCAGAGAAGACAGTGGGCCAATAGTAACTTGCCCTTAATATCTTATCCACAGTGGACTTCCAGTACAAATGCCCACCACAATCACCTGCATGGAATTCTTTCATAACATTGTTAGCCTCATCCATATTCAAACAGTTCAGCAGTATAACTTCATGATTTTTCCATAGTAAATTACCATTTATAACACAAAAACTTGAAGCCTTCATTTTTAAAAATCTAGATTTGGTTCTGGACAATCCTGGGGGAGCACACAAGTTTTGCAATATATAACAAATATCAGAATACCACAGGGATTGTTCAAAGGCTACATTGATCTTTGGAGTCGCCATCTCTGGTTCATTGTCCAGTTGGTTAATATCCAAGGCTTGGAAATTTGTTTCAGACATTAATTTAGCCAATCCTTGCCCTTTTATCAGTTTTGTAGGCTTTATTTCAATGTCAAATTCTAAAATACTAGCAATCCATTTTCCTCTTATGCCCTCTAAGTTTTCTTGAGTTAGTATGTCTTTCACAATGGGATTTGGTACATAAGCAATAACATGGGAATATAGGATGTAAATCCTAAAGTCTTTGATGGCTTTGACCAAAGCATAAGCTTGTTTTTCCATGATCTGATATTTCAGAGGTGCATCTCTAAGGGCTCTACTAAAGAAAGCAATGGGTTTTTCATTCCCTTGATCATCTTTCTGCAATAAGACAGCAGCAATGGTATGTTGGGAGGCAAAGGAGAAAATGATAAATTATTTGTCAAATTGAGGATTCGTTAAGACTGGGGTTTGGGTAAGGGCCAATTTAATACCTTCAAAAGCTTGATTTGCTTCTACTGTCCACTTTACTTTTGAATCCTTCTTTAGCATGTTGTTTAGTAATCTGATCAATTCCGCTAAGTTTGGGATAAATCTCCTTAAAAAGTTGATCTTTCCCAAGAAGGCTTGTAGTTCTTTAATGTTTCTTGGATGGGGCATTTGCAAGATGGCCTGTATTCTGTCTGGGTCAATTCTAATGCCATCCTTTGAAATGATATGACCTAATAGCTTACCTTCTTCCAAACCAAATAGAGACTTCTTGGGGTTTAAAGAAATTCCATACTTCCTACATGTTATGAATATTTTTCTCAAATGTTTTAAATGTTCTTGGTCAGACTTTGAGAAAGGTGTAAGGTCATCCAGGTAAATAACAAGGAACTCATGAATCTCTTTAGCAAAAGCAATATCCATTGCTCTTTGAAATGTAGCTCCTGCATTTTTCAATCCAAAAGGCATTTTAACATATTTGAAAGTTCCCCATGGGGTTGTGAAAGTTGTTTTATCTTGATCATCAGGGTGGACTAGGATTTGATTAAAGCCTGAGAATCCATTAAGTAATGAGATTCTTGAAGCCCCCACCAGTCTTTGGAGAATGTGATCCATTTTTGGTAAGGGATAATTTTCTTTAAGGGATACTTGATTCAAATTCCTTAGGTCAACACAAAGCCTAATCTCCCCAGTTTTCTTTCTTGTGGGGACTAAGTTTGAAATCCAGTCTGAAAACCTGATTGGTGCTATGATACCAGCTTTAAACATTTTTTGTACCTCTTTCTCAATTGAAGGGAGGAGCATAGGATTGGTTCTTCTCAATTTTTGGTTGAATGGCTTTTGATTGGGCTTGAGAGGGATTGTGTGCTGAATAACAGAGGTGTCATAGGATTTCAAATCCTCATAACTCCATGCAAACACATCTTGAAACTCTTTAAAGAGGTCAATGTATTTAGGCTTCTGGTCAGGAGGTAAAGAGGCAGACAATTTTATTATCTTGGGTTTTTCAATAGTTCCAATGTTGCATTCTTCAATGGCAGCATTAAGGGGTTGCATTTTTGGTTTTCTAGGAACATCATTTGAATCAAAGATGTCCTCCAATGGAGTCAGGCCTGTTGGTAAAAAGTTATCCTTTAGCTCTATGATTTCAGCCTCTGTACCAGCTACTTCATCAAAATGCAATTGTTCAAGTTCTTGTATTTTCCCCTTGTCAAAGTTTGTTGGAAAAAGTATTTGATTTTTTGTTTTAGGTGATATTGTTGTTTGGTCCTGTTCACTCAATGGCTGTGTGTCTTTCACAGAGTCAACATCAATGTTCAGGCTTGAAAATTCATGCTGCAAGGTTAAGAAACTGTTTATTTGTGTGTCATCCTCAAACACTTGCCAATCTTTGACATTGTTAGGGACAGAAGGTCTGTGTTTTATCTCAGCTGTAAAGCAGTGATTGGGTTCAAAAGGCAATTTGCATGTACTGGCAAATGTAGCTAAGCTATGAGCATGAAGGTTGTGAGCCCTAGGTATTTTGTTTATTTGAAATTCAGTGAAAGCTTTGAGTATTTCAATAGTAGCAGACCTGTATGATCTTAGTCTTTTGTCATTGGTGACAAAGTTGCCTTTTACTTGTTGAACAACAAGGTCTGAATCTCCCATGATTGAAACTTTTGTGGCTTGTAAGGATTTTACCAGTTTGAGGCCCAACAGAAGAGCCTCATATTCTGCCATGTTATTAGTACATCTAAAATTAAGCCTATAGGCTCGACCTTTTGCATGATTGCTTTGTTTGTTATGAATCCACACTCCAGCTCCTGCCCCTAATTTGTTGACTAATCCATAAAATTCAAGAAACCATAAGATCTCTTGATTTAGGGGAGTTTCAACATTTTCTCTATGACTTGGGATTATAAGTTGGAGTTCTTGTCTTTCACCTGGTTTGCTTTCTAGAGCAGTTTCATCAGTTGATTGCACAACCTTGATTTCTTGGGAACTTGACTCCTCACTCATATGTAGATCTTGTTCAAGTATGATAGATTTGTTACCACTCATTGGACTTATGTCATCATTGAACAGAATAAAGGAATCCATATCTGAATGGACTGCATAAATGGGGAAATTTTGAGGTTTTTCTTCACTGCTCACCATGTATTTCATGAGTGACTCTCTGTATAGCCTCTTGGGTTGCCCAAAGATAGAGATGGTGGCATATGACATGTCTAATTGCAGGGAACCTTGGAGTTTAGCTCCCCATGATCGTGACAACAGCATACCATATTTAGGTGGGATATGAGCAACTACCACATCCATTAAGATTGTTTTATTAGGGTACTGGACTAGGGACACACATAGATCTTTTATCAAGCCTAAACACTTAACTTGGCTGGAATCAAATGAAAATAGGTCCTTATATGGTCTTGTAATATCTAGATTCAACCTCTCCATGACTGATTTGGGCATCAGGTTATGATAGGCGCCTGAATCAAACATTGCATTGTGTAATATCTTATCATGAACATGCAAGCTGACATAAAAAGGTAGGATTCCAGTAACTGTCGTCTTTCCATCAACCTCTGGACCGAAAAGTAGTTCTGGGGTGTCATCCAATACATTGACATCATATTTTTTATGAGTGAGTTGAAGGGACTTCTTGATTTTTTGCTTGTAAATGTCATGCTTAGCTAGCTCTGAAAGAGGAATGGCTATCTTCAATTTTCCAATTTCAGCTTCTAAGTCAAAAGGTTTTTCAGATTGGATCTTGGTGTTCCGGTTAACAACCTTCTCTCTCTCAATTGAGTTTTTAAAGGTTTCTACTTGACTCTCATTTTGATATTGAGGCTTGTCCTTTTGGCTCATCTTCTGGAAAGTGCTGCTTAGATTGTGTTGTAAAGGAGGTGTAACCATTGGTTGTTGATTTGAGGGAAATGGTTCTATTACCTCTTCAACAATTACTTCATTTGGAATTGAATCAGTTTTGTTAGTAGGCTCAGTGATAATAGCTTTCTTAGGCTGTGGGCTATCCTTTGTTTTCTCAGGCTGTGGCACATTTACAGTTCTACTTCTTAATTTGTATTGTTTATGAACTTCAAAAGCAGATGTGTCATAGCCTTGTTTGAAATCAAATGATTCACCTGATTTGGTTTGGAATTGCTTGATGTCTTCATCTTCATGATCTTCTTGGCTCAGAAAGACTTGCTGATCATTGTTAAGGCCCATAAAATGGATGTGGGTATCATCTATCTGCTCATTAGAAGCGGATGTTTCAGCATAGTTTTCTTGGAATGGAGGTCTTATCTCTGGTTCAGGACTGGACTTGCCAACATTGGGATCTTGATTTCTTCTAAAATTGGGATTCCTGATTGGATTATTCTGTGGTGCTTCCCATGATGACTTCCTCTCAACTGATTCTACTCTGTCACCTAACCTATGCATACCAGTGATTATTGCATCTAACTTCTGATCCCAGCCTGAAGGCTCTTCTTTGAAGGTAGTTTTTCTTTCAGTTCTGGTCCTATTTCTCCTAGCTATCAAGTTTGCTTCTACACTCACTGCTATGTCTTGCATTTCAACTAAAGTTCGGGGAGCTCTTTCTCTCAATTGATATGCCATATCTGAATCAAACCCATCAGGAAAGGTGTATAGAGCTAGATCAGGTGGGGGTCTGAGATTTTGGGGAATAGCATTATAGACATTGTTAAACCGAGCACAATAGTCCAAGACAGTTTCTTGGGGACCTCTTTTGATAGTATTGTATTCAGATAAAATGTGAAGTGGGTCCTTCTTCTTCTCCCATCTGTTGATAAAGGTTTGATATAGGGCTTCAGGGTCAACTATGGAATTTACTGGGAGTGCCCTAAACCATGATCTTACATCTCCTGTTAGGCTTTGCACAAAAATTTTCATTCTAACCCCATCATCATCTATCTCATAATTTTCAAAGTAGTCCTGCATTTTCTTGGTATGTTGAAGGGCTGGGTAAGAGCCAGTACCATCAAAATATGAAATCTTGCCTTGGTACTCTTGGGGCATAGGACCTGGATTTGCAGGTAACTGCAGTGGAGCATATCTATTAGCCATGTTTGGTGGGGCAATAGGGATAACAGGAATGAATGGGACAAGTGGAGGAAAGGGGATGAGAGTGGTATGTGTAGTTGATGGAGTGGCTGAAAGGGTACCTTGTGAAGTGGATGAAGAACTAGGAGGTTGTGGGACAGTGTTTTGAGGATGTGGAGAAACCTTAACAAGGGTTGGAATGTCAGTTTGAAGACCTGCTTCAGAACTTGAATCTGATAGAGTCCCTTCTGATTTGTGTCTCTTAAGGATTCTTGAAATCAAGTTTGGATTTTGAAATTCAGGTGATGGATCAGGGTCTGGGTTTGACCTAGTGTAGCGGGTTTTCTTCTTAGGAGCCAGTTTCTGTGATTTTCTTTAGGAGAATTTTCTCGGAGATAGTGATATTTGACAAGGACTGATTAGACATAGCACATCTGTATGGAACTTAAGACTGAATAAAGATTGACTGAGGCAGCTTTTATGTACTCCTGCAAATGAAAAGCAGAGGCAGTTTCTAAGGCTGTCTAACTGTCACTCAGGCTTTATCTACAGTATTAAGGATCAGACAGGGGGTTATAAAGTTCATTCAGGTCCCCAGTGGAGTCGCCATTTATGTTAACACCCAGGTTGTTCCCTTTGACTCCTGAGGGAATACGGCCGGGGTAACCACTAACCAAGCTTTGGATTACAGGTTCTAGCCAACCTGTAATCAGACAGGGCTCTCTCTTTTAGTTTCTTAACTTTATTCTTGAGGATCTTAGGCTAGTTATGAGATGAGGGTTTGGTTTAAAATTTTGGTTGAGTGATGTCTTTCAGTACCTAAGATGAGATCTTCAGACAGTTTCAGTCCATTGGGAAATGGAGTCTGTGGTTATAGGTTGTTTGAAGCGCTGAGTGGGATTGTTTAAACTGCAGGGCCATTTAGATATATCATGAAACAAACTTGAAATTGTGATTATGAAATATGATTAACTAGTGAAAGGAAATTAAGAGTTTTCCACTAAGCTGGTGGTGTGAGAATGAGATATATTGCCCAGGAGCAGGTTTGAATTCCTAAACAATAGTCACTGTGAAAGTTTTAGTCTGAAGGTGCAGCAATTAAGAATTACGCTTTCATAACTATAACTGGAGGAAAACATTCATAACAACATAGATTGAGCTCAGGGTGTTCAATGAATAAATCATGAAACTATTCTTTTTCTGTGCTATTAAACTGCGAAACATGGAATATGAACGGATTATGAAGGAATGAAATAAATAACAAGAAGGTTAAAGAAACTTATTGTTCCATGAGATATGCAGGAATCCTGTAGCAGTCATCAAACACACCACAACGCATCAAACAACACAGAACTTTGGAAATTCCATTAGCTCCCTGTATTAAACTCTGAAACTTACAACATAGGCTCTTTTGAAGAGAAAATCAACAACCCCTGCATGCTTATGCGAGGGGAAATATATACAATCAGTTTTACAAAATATCTGAATCGCTGAGTCATTTGATAAATAAATGCGTTCACTAACTTTCAAAATAGCAGATATGAAAGTTATTGCTGTCTTAAATTTATAATGAATACCCTTTACTTCTGTCAGAAATATTTTGACCTTTGGAGGCCACTGAGTCAGTTGGGCGCTCTTCATTAACTCTGAATGATATGTCTTGATGGCTCTGTCGTGCTGTAGCTTTCGTGGCCGAATTAATTTTGCTGAGTTGGCTCATCCCAGTCTTTTTCAGTCATACTGAATGCATTAACTCTCTGAACCTGCTGATTATATATTTTTTATGAAAAAACTTGATGAATACCTATTGGTTCACAACAATAACTGTATCATGTTGGTCCGCCATTCCTGTGTAGGCAACTGATGCCTCAAAATTGTGCCTAATGTTTCATCTACCTCAGTATATTTGAAGTAAGTAGGAAGCACTTCAAACAGATGCCTGATTTCATTCATAATAAAAAACAAATTTTCTACTTTCTCATAGAGGTTCTGCCCAGATGCAGGCCCTGCTTCCTCTGGGATACTTGATCCTGCAGTGATCTGATTGGCGGCAAATGTGTTTACCCTTTTAGCATAATTCTCATGTGATAGTAGCCTTCCTGCGCTGTTCAGTAAGCTGGGAAGGCCTCGGCTGTGCAATGCTGTGAATTTATCAGTAAATTTGTTTACCTCTGTTTGCATCTCCTGGCACCTTCTATCCAATGTCTGCACCAAATTTCTCAAAGTGAGGACCCTCTTTACCAGCAAAATGGTGTCAGTTCTATTGGCGATTCCTATGGCTGCCAACTGAGGGCCTGTGTGGTTATTGAGAACATTGATCATTCTATTAGCTATCTCAGGCATAGTGCCTAGAGATGCCCTTGCCCTTTGGCTTTCCTTGTGTGCTCTATCTATGAGCTCCATGTGCTCATGAATGGTCTCTATGTACTGCCATTGATCTGTTATTGATTGGCCAATATTGGCCCATAGGACTTTCTTGATCTCGGCCACCACTTTCTCAAGGGTGAGCTCTTTCTCTAGCTCTTTTATTTTCTCCTTAAGAGCCTTTACTTCCCTAGTTTTCTCAGCCACAGTTTGCTTTGATTTGTCATATTTCTCATTAAGTGTGGCCAATTTCTCCTTGGCTTCATTCAGTTCTGCCATTTGTGCCTCTAGAACCTGAATTTCTTTCATCATCTTCTGCATGTCAAGGCTTTGAGCCTGTTCTGATGTCGTTGCTGGTGCTGATGTTGATGGGCCTGTTTCAGCTGTCTGCCCTGTGGGAGGAGTGATAGTCTGAGGGGGCTCCTCAAGGTTGATCACTGGTTGAGGGGGCTGAGATGTTTGGCCTCCCTCTTTCTGCTTTAATGCCTCCTGAAGTGCAGCCTCTGTCTCTACCAGCTTCCCTTCTGTTTGTACCAGTTGCTTATGTAGTGTTAGCAGCATGGCTGCTACATCCTGGTATTTCCTCTGTTGAGCAACCTCTTCCGTTTGAGGGTGAAGGGTTGCTGGGATCTTCACCATCTTTCTCAGAGCTGCAATATCTGCATCTCTTTCTTTTAACAGTGCCTGCACAGCATTGGGATCCTTTGGGTCATGCCCAAGATCTATAATAATGTCTTCCAAAGACCTGTTCCTGTTGTCTTTGGCCTGAGAGGATGCCTTTTCCAACTCAAGTTGAGCAGTTGTATTATGCAGACTGTTTTGCAACTTATATGCCAGGAAGGTCTTGTCTGCAAGTGTTGAATAGACCATCTCACCCGTTTGCTTGTGAAGCTCTATCTGGTCCATAGGGTGGATGTCTTTGGCAAGAACCTCAAGGTTGGTCCTTATATAATCTGCAGCTGACTGTGGCTGCAGCATGGTAGGCATGAAATGACTCATGGTCATTTTCCCCTCTGTTATGTCATATGCTGACATAAGCCTCTGCTGGTTTGTAGGGGCCATTTTAAGCAGGTGATTATAGAGTTGGAGCCTGATTGGCTTATTTCTCTTTTTGATGTCAATAAACTGCTGCTTTATGCCTGATTCAGCTCTCCTTTGCTGACTTGAGGAGCTGACCTCTCCTCCAAGGGTTCTTTCTTGTTCCTGCTGAAAGGAACTGGCAGATGCCTCCATGCTAGGAGGGCCCATACCCAAGGATTGCCCAATAGGCATCTCCTCTTCAGAAAGAGGATTTAGTCTCTTCCTTTTCTCTCGTTGATTTGTGGATGTGGTGAGGGGAGTCTCTTGCTCTCTATCCCTCTTCTTGCCTCTTTCTTCATTTACTGGTGTTTGGAGCACTGAGGTCTCCACTATTGTTTCCTGCCTTGGAGGCACACTTTGTTGAGCCTGCTGCTCTGTAGAAATGGGAGATTTAGCCACTTGTTCTTGCTGTTTTGGCTGCTCTTTTTGCTGTTCTGCTGTAGGGGGTGGTTGTTCCTGCTCCATCTCCTTTTCTTTACCCTTGCTGGCTGCCTGTGGAGTAGTTTTAGCTGCTTGCTGGTGGGTTGTAGAGGATGAGGTAGCTTCTCCAAGTTGCCTTTGATAGGAAGAGGAAACTTGCCCACAAGTTTCCAAGTCAGCTTCTTTCTCAAGTTTCTTTGCTTCTCTTTGTAGTATTTCCTCTCTAGGACTTGCTTCCTCTAAAGTGCCCTCTTTCCATCTTAACAAATTGGCATATTGCTCAATGTGGGGTAGCCTGACATGATCATAGCTAGTCAATTTAAACTTGACTCTTCTAAGACTAATGAAATGATTGGGGTCATAGGGTGACCAAAGGAAACTGGTTTGCAATTGGAGGCCCTCTAACATCTTATCTGCTTCTTTCCATCCTTCTTCTCTTTTGTTAAAAAGAAATGGGCCTAGCTGGTTTCTGATTTTGAGCTGTACCTTCTTGTTTTTGCTGTGGAAATGGACCATGTCTGCATTTCCAAATTGCCTGAAATATTCTAAGGCAAAGAGTCTCATAGGGACATATCTTGGCAGCCTATATGGGGCCAATTCACAGCCATATATTCTGATCATTGTATGGTTTTGGTAAAAGTACCAATCCCCAATGTTGTAGGCCTTTGAGAGCTGGAGAATCCTTTGCATCTCATCTGTTAATCTTGGAGGAGGGGTACCCAATAGCAAGGACATAGCTGGATGGATAAAGAGGTCTACGAACTCACAGTAGCTGTATGGTGAATAAGATGTGTGGTGAAAGACTGAAGTCCAAAATACCACTGATCTTGGGTTTCCCTGAGCATCAAACTTCTTGAGGGGAATAGGGAAGCCATCAGGTTGATAAAAAATGAACAAGTGATAGATGTATGAAGTGTATCTAAATATCTTTTCCCTCTCTAGATTCATCAATTGATCATGAATCTTATTAGCAATGTATGCAGCATAATCATAGTTCACAGGAGGAGGCATTCCAGGGGAGAAGATAGACATCATTGCCAGAATGGTTTCATCAACATCCTCTGTTGATCTGTAGCCCAGGACATAACTGATCAAATCCACAAGCAACCTGCCCAACTCATTAAAATAGACATTTCCTATAGGAGGGGTCCTCACAGTTTGAGAGCCTGATTCAATGAATAGCTGATTAATCTTTATGATTTTGGCACTAGATAGCTTGCCTCCTTTCTTTAGCAAGTCCATCATGGAAAGAGGAGTCAATGGCTTTGTAGAGTGAAAGTTCAGCATGTGATTTATAGCCTGAGGGGTGACATGGAACAAAACTGCACCTGAGGTATTGAGGACTGCTCTTTGACATGGGTCATAGTTGGCACTGCATCTGTGAATTAAATCTGGAAGGACATTGACTTGAGGGAGGTTATAAATGGGCAAATTGGAGTCCCAAATCCCTAGAATATCAGTTCCACTAAGGTGCTGGGCCTTCAGCTCATTGAGTACATGGATATTATATTTAGTGTGCATTGAGAGTGTTTCTGTCATTTGGTAATCTCTATCACCTAGGGCCTGCCATTCCAACTCTCTATGTGGGGCATTCAAGGGTGGAATGTTTAGTGCTATAGGTGTTTCCATGGTTAATTAGTACTCTGAATTGTACTGGAACTTGTTTCACTGGGCAGAGCAACACCGAGCAGTATTTTTTGCAGAAGTAAGGCAATTTGCAGGGGAAGCAGGGTGAATTATGGTGAGAACAATTGAAATGCTCCCAAGAAAGTCTAATGAGCAAATACTGGGACTAAAAAACTGTTTTCTCGGTGAATTAGTGCAACAAAGGTTTTAAGTTCACGAATGCGCAAACTGACTATAAATTGATGGAAATTTGGCTCAATGTGGACTTCTGTAGGTGAATTTCGACCTTATAATTGAAGATAAATGCTGGTCACCGGGGATTTACTGGTAATTACAGTGATTTCTCTCTCTTTTCTCACTTGTTTTGGTGAATTTCTACAAAAAACCAGGCGTGGGAGGGAAACTTGGATAAATACCTGGTGAACCTTGGCAATGGCGGCAAGTGCAGGCAGATTGAGGGCGCCCACGGTCTTTAAGTCGATTTCTCCGGGTTGACGACGAAATGGTCGTAATTTGCATGTAGAGAGCAGAAATAGTTCTTTTGGCAAAAGTGATAAAAAACGTGAATTTTGGTGAAAATATGGACTTTTTGGGCTATTGGCGCTTTTTTGGATGACGTCAGCATGACGTCATCGGGTGGGGTCGGGTATGAAAGGGTGACGTGGCGGCCTGTGAGTGGTCCACGGGGACTGATGAGGTGGCGGACAGGTCGGAGCGATGGTGGGCCAGGCGCTGACGCGACGCTGACTTGGCATGACGTGGGCGCGATGTGGGCGGGCAATAAACCACAGTGGTAAGCGATAATTTCGGACCGCTATTTGTACGGGGGTGGTATTGGCAGGCGGCCTCCCGATACGATATGGGAGCGACGCGTGGCACCGGCCTGACGTCATGGTCTAACATTTTTCGGGAGGTAACATCCGGAGCTCGGGGGCGGCCCGATATGGATATGGGCCGTCGGATGGGAAAGCCCAGAGCCGACGATCAACGGGTCAATAAAATGAAAGGAAGATACGGCAGTGGGGCGGGGAATAATTTATTATATTTCTTGAAATGTGCGCCCGGGCGGTACTTTGGAAATCAAAGAAATATGGGTTTTTTCAATTTTTTTGCATTCAATGCGCTTCAATCAAAACTTTGGGTAAGGGATGGGTTTATTGGTGTTTTTTGAAAAGAGCGTAGGTTAGAGAAAATGTGGGTTTTTACAAGTTTTTTCGCAAATAAAGTGGGTAAAACATTTCAGAGTGGTTGTAAGGGGAAAAAGGGTAGGGCTTAGGCTATTAAACCAACGTGGGGTTAGTTTAATCCCTGATTTTGAACAAAGCATCTTGAACCAGACTTAGATTCTGCATGGTTGTCCAATATTTGGACATATGGCTATAATACCAAAGGGGAGGGAATATACATATTTTTTGGGGTTTTATACACCTTAGTGTTATAGTAATAGGGAAAGGGGAATATAGGGAATTAAGCATAGATAGAGTTAGTAGTTAGTATTGGAGGGGAATAGGAATGGGAGGAAGCAAAGACTAAGTTGTTAGGGAACAAACTTAGTTAGGAGAGTAGATCAAAATGAAAAGAATTTTACACAGGAAATGTGGCTCTTTCATGCAACAAGAATTATTCAATGAGTTTGTTTTCTCTCATGAACAAAGGTGGTATTGGGATGTTAGCAAGGAATGTGATGGGGGATGATTGGGAAGTTAGACATGCTTCATGTTGCTGCTACAACACTGCTGAATAGGAAGATCTGCAATGACACCATGTTTTTCCTTTGCTTAGGCCAGTGAAATGTCATAAATCATGCTTCTGCAACCCCATCTACCTACCCATTCTATTGCCTAGCATTTTTTGCTACTTCAAGGAGGGTGCACTTAGACTTGCAAACCCTTATGTGCCTTTTCTTTTCCTTTGGCTTTTTCTTTTGATTTTCTATCTAAGGCTATCCTTATTACTTCCAAGGCCCCAGATTAAACAGTTGGGAACCTTCATTCTCTACCTAACTACTTTATCTGCCAAGATTGAACAGTTTGGACAGATTTCTTTCTCTAATCTATAACAAACAATTGAAACATGGCATGACCCAGCTTAGACTGTTGGATCACCCATTCAGAAGTAGGACAACATCAATCAACTGTAGATATGTGTCTTTCACAAGAATATGAGATCTTTGCATCACCAAAGTAGATCATATTGGCACTTCCCCTGCCAATCATGAAAAATGAAACCTATTGGTATAGGTAGATAACAGCTCCTTTGCAACCAGATGGTATATCTGGGATTTGTTGAGCCCTTGGCTCTCCCTACACCGCATCGATTTGAATCACCCCTTAATTCTCAGTAAACCCAACCCCCTATCCACTCTTCCATCACCATGGGTGGGGAATTTCCACCTTCCCTACTCTCAACCATCTCAACCATGCATATACCCATGAGAGACAAACAAATCCCAAATTCCACTGAGACAGGGACAAGAATAACTATGGACACTAACCCAAGTTGGAGCCCAACGAGGCTAGAAACCTTCACCCCATAGCCCAAACACATTCAATACCCCGACCCAAGGTTGAATACACTACTCCATTCTAGCTAAAATTAGAAGTCGAAGGTCAATAAAATACCAAGATTCGCTACCAAAATCTGAGGATGTTAGTTTCCTCCATCTGTCCTAAATTCTCCTCACACACCCATTCCATGGGATCGAAAGCACCCACACTGCTCTCCTAAACACTCCAAAGAAAGTTTTACCCTCTCCAACTATCCTTAACACGTTGCCTCCCTCATTCATTAACCCTCGCATGCTTTCTGGAACAACTCCAAGTGTTGCCTGCATGTGGAGGGTGGCCGTGATGCTCTTAACGAGCCACATTAATCCCTGGGCTCATACAAGCCCACTAGGACTGGGTCGCACCCTGGTTGGGGAATGTTTTTAAGGTAATATTTTTTTATAATATTTAAAATTTTCCCTTCTTTTATGAATAATATTTTTCTATGGTTGTATATTTTTAATTTTTAATCATCAAACAACTAATATAAAAAAGGAGATAATAAATAAGTAAACAAATTAATTAATGTACTCTTGATAGGAATTTAGATGTTGTTTAATCTTTTTTACATCTCAGAATAGAGGCTTATGTGATTCATGATTATGAAGAAAAACTCTTCTGGATAGATCACATCAGGAAAAGAATGGAAAGGCAGATCAATAGACCACATAGTTATAATAGAGATGCAACGCTAAATTCCAAACGACTATGAAATCAAATAATTATATAATAAAATAAATGTTATATAATATATTAAAAAATAAAAAGGGAAAGAACTAGAAAAGATTCAATATTATTAATATTCTTCAATCAAATAATAAGTTACATAATTAGTTAGAGTGAGCTTCAAAATTATTAAAATTATAAAATAATAAAATCTAAGAAATAACTACTTATGCAAGTCAATATGATAAGAAGCTATCATATTATTTATTCTAATAAAAAATTATTAAAAATAATAAAAACAAACAAATAAACAAATAGAAAAAGTAAAAAACAAAAATAAAATGACAATGACAATAATAATAATAAAAACAAACAAACAAACTTATGAAAAAGAGATGGGATCAATAAATAATGAAATAATAATAAATAAAAAAACCTAGGAATATAGAGATGGGATCCACCAGCTACTCATCTTCCATCCTTCATCACTATTTAGAGTATTAGACCTTTTCTCAATTTCGGTGGCTTCTCTTAATTTAAGTGATGGAAATTATCAATCTTAGAAAGGACCTAGGGATCTTGTAAACAAATGTGGTGTTTAATATTTTTTGCATGCTTAACTAAAGTAGAGGAGCGAGTCCTACAGTGTCTTAGGTCAACCGCTTATTACATTTTAAAATTACTCAATTTTTTTGAATTTGATTTTTTTTTATTTCCAAATGAAAAGAAAAACAAAAAACTAGTTAAGAAAGCTCAAATTATTGTATATGATTCCAACATACAATATTTTTATTTTTATTATTCATTTCTCACAACAACAACAATTGTTGATAGATTAATAATATTTTAAATTATATGAATACTAACTTAATACTTACTCAACCATATAAATTAAATGAGAGGTACATATTAGTAAGAATTAATTTGTGATCCACATCAAAGCACTTATTTCATTATTCATCTCACATGGCTAAAACTAAAAAAAATCATAAAAATTCTAGAAGCCCTACTTTTTTCAAATAAACATATGTAAATATTGAATTTTGGAAATATTTGTTAAGCCAATATTTTATTTTTTTATGTTATCTTTAAATTTGTGAAATAAAATTTGCAGATCACATTTGTTAAATATGATTAATTTATATCCTTTACTTGATATTTAATATTTTAGTGTTTTATATTTGAGTTATTAATATATAAGTTTGACTTGACCACTAAATATTAGTTATGTATTAATATACATTTTAATACGTCTCATAATACATTTTAGGTTATTAAAATTAAACAAAAATCATAAAAATTAACTAAACGAGTCTAGATCCATCTTAACTCAGATGTACCACTCTAAAAATAGGTTTTCTCATGAAGGGATTTGATCCCTCTAGGATCTTGTAAAAAAACCATGGTTGTCAAAACCTAGAGGCAAAAATCCACAAGCCCCAGATTGATTATTTTTTCTCAATTATTAGTTTTGTTTTCTTTTATTTTTATTTATTTATTTATTTTTATTTTTATGTAATTTAACCATAACATGACATTAAAACATCTCTTCCATACTGGTTGGAGAGCGTAGGGGAAATTATAGCTTTATTATTAGTATTTTTTTTTTTTGTGAACTGAGGAGGGACCCCTTTTTTTTTTCTATTACTGCAGGTCAAAACCATAACATATTCATGGTGGCCTCAACCCGCCCTATGGGGAAACCGGGTTTATTGGCCACCTTAAGTTCCTTACAACCTTCCAAAAATAAAATATCCACATTCTTCTTGTCCATGCTAAGTGAACTAAACAGTCATAAAGGTTTTTATAATTTCGTATCTGCATACTAAGATTTTCCATAACTACTAAAGATGTTGGTTTAAAATCTACTGAACTCATGAAAAACAAAAAATTTAATACATATCTTCCATTACTGAGCTACATTGGCTGCTTGCTGCTCCATTTCTCCTTTGATGTCTGGGTGACAGGCCTTTATCTGCTGCTGAATTTCATCCATCTTTTTATCCTACATTAACAGAGTTATCTGGATATTCCTCAATTTTTTCTTTAAGTTTGGTATTCCTTGAGAGAGCTCGGCCATTTCCTTGGCTACTTGCTCCATTGCCTTCGCTAGCAGTCGCTTCATTACCCAGTAGACATGCAGCGACTGTTTGTACAGAGACATGCAGCCCCTCGTATTTCCTGGGTCTGGGAGAAGGTATTCCTAGTCCTCCATTTCAGATTCAGATTGTCCCTGAATTGCCTCCTCTTCCATTTGTTGTATCATCCTTCTAATGTCCTTGTTTGTGTTTTCATAGTATGCTCTTTCTGCATACTAAACCTTCTTCGCAAAGGACCTTCTTGTTTTTCTTTCAGATGTTGTTATATGTTCCTTTCTGTAATTTCCTGATCTTCCCCTGCCTCTTCAACGTTGTCCCCGTCTACCTCCCCTGCCTCCTCTATTCCTATAGTTCTCGCTCCCTCCTTGATTTTTCAAACCCGAGACGCTACCAGTGTCACCATCTCCCATTCTTTCTCGTCCTTGCCTCTTCTCATATCCCTACCTTTCTTGATTTTCCCCTGTCCCATGCTTTGCTATCTTTCCTATTTTCTCACTCATATGTTCTCCTTCTTCCCTGTCTGCATCATACATTTCTATATCCTCCTCAGAGTCTTCCTGAATCAGAAAAATTTCCTCAACTGTCTCTTCTTTCGCCACCCCTTTACCCTTTTTCTCCCGAGTGTTGCGACCCCTGGTGGATTCATCCTCCTCAATTCTCGCTCTCCTCCCGGTCGCCATACCTCCCTTAACCTTTGTACCAGATATCCTGCCTCTCTGGACTCGTAGTTTACCTTTGTCTCTTGCTTGCTTCCTCACCACCCTTTCTTTTCTCCAATTCTCACCCGTTTCCCTTCGTCCTTGTCTTCCTTCGCATCGCTTCCTCTCCTTATTATTCCTCCTCTTACAATTTCTCCTGTCTGTCTTTATCTGCTTACCGTGCCATCTGTTGGTTTGTTTGCCGTCTTCGTCCTCTCCCACCTCCTTCATACCATCATGTTTGCATTTGTTTTCTGACAATCTGTCTTCTCCACCTCCCTCCGTCATCATTCTGCTTTTGATCCGCCTTAAGGTGTGATCGTTCCTCCTGCACATACTTGCATTGTTTATTATTATCTGACCCCCGCAGTGCTGTACTTTTGCCGCTCCTGACCAACATTTATTACTTTGTATATCTCCTTGATCACCCCGATCGGGGTTCTCCTGAATTTATCTTTATTGCTGTTTGGATTCCGCATGATCTTGATTGATTATGGATGTCAGTTCCTCCCATCTCGAGTTATGCATTAATAATGGCCATTTGTTGTCAATCTTTCTTTCCTGATCATTACTCCCCCAGTTGGCAAGAAAGTCCGCGCCTTATTTCCTTTCCTTCTGACGTGGTTTATAATTTTATAATCAATTCTCCTTAACAATTCTGCCAGATCCTGAACAATTCCAGCTGTTCTCCAGCTTCCAACTATTTGTTCCCAATTCTTCCCATTATTGAGTTTCCGTAGCATTTCTACTACCACCTGAGAATCCCCTTCTATCTCCAGGTTCCTGTAGCTGTTCCTCACCGCGATTCTTAACCCTTGGTGCACCGCCCACAATTCAGCTTCGTTATTAGTCATTTCTCCTCCCCACTCTGCATATACCCATCTGGTGTTTTCCTCGCTATCTCTAAAAATTACCCCAAGGCCTGCGTTTCCTGGGTTCCCTTTGGAGGCCCCGTCGAAATTCAACTTGATGAATTTCTCTTTAGGGTATCTAAACCGTTGTGGGCTATGAACCTGTTTGCTCTGCCGCTTTTCTTTCTTAGGATATATCATATCATATTTCATTTTAATTTTTTTAGGATTTGTCCTTCGTTTTTATTTTCTTTCCATTCTTCGTCTTCCCAGTCTTTGTCTAGAATCGTTTCTCTGATAGAGCTTAGAACTCTTTTCCATATTTCTTCAGGGTTTTTATTTTTATCCAGGAAGATCCTTCGGTTTCTTTCCTTCCACAACAGCCATATCACAAAGCTCATTGTCAATAACCAGGCTCTCTTTACCACTTTACATTGAAAATTTTCTTTATTCCATTTGAAAATGCTTTGCCTTATGTCCCTGGGGTTTCTTTTTGATTTACCATATAGATTTTTCGTCTCTTCCCATAATTGCTAAGCAAATAGACAGTTATTCATAATGTGTTCCTGGGTCTCGATTTCTATATTGCACAGACTACACCTCGATGGCCCGAGGATGCCTCTCTTTTGTATTTTATCCCAAGTTAAGATTCTTTCTTTTCCCACAAGCCATGCAAATAAGGCTATCTTCGGCCACCATTTACTGTCCCAAATGATTTTCCACTCCATGTCTTCCTCTGCTCTCTCCTGTTGTCCTATCAGGTAATAAGCCTCCTTAACTGTAAAGGTTCCTCTCGTTGATTTTCCCCATCAGAGGATATCCTCCCCGGTTCTGACCTTTAGTTTCCTTGATTCAAGCTCTTTTAAGTATGTTCTTTGTTGTTCTTGATTTATGTTTTCGTCCCATTCCTCTGGCTTTTTCCATTTTCTCCATATTCCATCTGTCTCCCCTTCCATCCAGTAATCCTTTACGTATGTCCTGCCCTCCCTAAGCGCATTTTGTTGTATATTCTGGAGGGTTTGTATATTAATCAATTTGTCTCTCTGCTGCCATTTCTCATCCCAAAATCTGGCATTTCTTCCTCCTCTTATTTCCCAGAATGCATGGCTATTGATTAAGTCCCTGTTTTGGCTTGCTAGTTCCCAAATTGTTGAACCTTTCGGAATTTCTTCCAGTCTTAGGATTTCCTCCGTTGTTTTTGGCATATTGTACTTATGGTTCGATATTTTCTTCCACAGGTCGTTTCCTCCCCGCATCCACCGCCACCACATTTTTGCTCCAAGCACCTTATTTAGCTTCTCCAGATCTCTCAATCCTAGACCTCCTTCCTCTTTTCTTTTTGTTAGATTTTTCCAGGAGACTAGTGCCCATTTCCTCTTTTGATTCGGACCGCCCCAAATGAATTTTCCATAAATCTCCTTAATTTTCATACATGCTCCTTGGGGAGAAGCCATGATTGATAAGGGATAAATAGGTATTGCTTGGAGGACAGATTTCAGGAGGACTATCCTACCTGCAATGCTTGGAGGACAGATTTCAGGAGGACTATCCTACCTGCAATGTTTAAAGATCTAAATGACCAGCTTGCTATTTTATTCTTGATTTTTTCTATGACCTTCTGCCAGTTTACCATTCTTTTAGAATTTGTATCTAGCTGATTCCCCAAGTACTTTGTTGGGAGTTCTCCCTGCCTGAATCCTAAAGTCCTGGTTAGGTGAGTTTTGATTGAATCTATGGTGTTAAAGACAAAGGTGCAAGATTTCTCTTTGTTGATCTCCATCCCTGATGCCTCCATAAACAAGTCCAAGATTCTTTTAATGTTTCTTACTTCTTTTAATGATGCCTCACAGAATAGCATAATGTCGTCTACAAACTGTTGATGGGTTATGGGCAAATTGTCTCCCCATAACCTTAAACCTTTGATTTTCCTTTCTTGTAGTTCCTTCTTAAAGTATCTTCCCAAGCCCTCAGCTGCCATTATAAAGAGGAAGGGGGATAAGGGATCCCCTTGTCTTATACCTCTAGTAGCATTGAATGTTATTGAAGGTGTTCCATTTATCAGTATTGAGAAATTTGGCATTGATATCATGTTGTACACCCATTCTATCCACCTGTTGTTGAAGTCGAAGCTCTCGAGGACTCTTTTCAGATAATATCATTTCAATCGATCATAGGCTTTTGACAGGTCAAGCTTTATCAACATTCCTTTCTGTTTCTTTTTTTTAGGGAATGGATTACTTCTTGGGTCACTACTAAACCGTCAAGAATTTGTCTACCCTCTACAAACCCTGTTTTCTCAGGGGAGATTAGGCTAGAAAGAAGGGGTTTTAGTATTTTAGCTATCAAGGTGGCTATTATTTTATATATGACATTACACAAAGCTATGGGTCGAAAACCCTGAGCATTTTCTGAATTAGCATTTTTAGGTATCAGAGTAAAGAAGGTCGAGTTAATGGCGGGCCATACCTTTTGTTTCATGCGTGATTCTTCTACAATCTCCAGGATCTCTTTACCCACAAAGTGCCATCCTTCTTGATAGAACTCCACTGTATAGCCATCAAGACCTGGTGATGTGCCTTTCTTCATACTCATCACAATTTCCTCGACCTCCTCAATAGTAGCTGCTCTCATCAGTGCTTTATTTTTCTCCTCTGTTACTAGTTTAGGGATCTCCTTGCATATACTCTCTATTGTTGTTAACCGGTCTTTTTGGGGTTCTGTCAGAATTTCTTTATGATATTCTATCAGCTCTTTCTCAATTCCTTCTTGCTCTACTATCCTTTCACCTTCTTCATTTTTAATGGATAGAATCCTGTTTCTCTGTCTGTGTTGTATCATAGCTTGGTGAAAGAACTTAGTATTTCTTTCTCCTTCCCTTAGCCAGTTGATCCTGGATTTTTGTCTCCATAGGATCTCTTCCTGCTTCCTTCTCTCCTCCAGTTTACTTATTATAATCCCTTATTTTTTGCAGCTTTCCTCCGTTCTCCCTTCTGTAATTACTCGTTGTTGTATTTCTTCCATTTCTTTTTCCAGTTTCTGTTTCTCCTCCATTATATTCCCAAATTCTTCTTTATTCCATTTCTTTATCTTCACCTTCAGTTCTTTGAGTTTAAGTTGGAAAGTGTGCATCTTCCCTTTCCCCTGTAATGTACTTTGATTCCACCATTCCTCTGCTTTTTGCAAAAAGTGTGGGTTCCTTAGCCAAAAGGCCTCAAATCTGAATGGTTTTTTGCCTGAATTTTTCTTGATATCTATTTCCAACCTAACTGGCCAATGATCTGAACCTATAGTTGGCATTATTTTTGCTTCTACAAAGACATCTCAGTTCATGATTGATTCTGATAATAAGAATCTATCTAATCTAGAAGCTATCTAATTTTTCCCCCCTCTGCGATTATTCCATGTGTAAATGCCATTAATGGTTGGTATATCCACCAACCTCTATTATGTTATCATCTCATTAAATATTTCCATATTCTGATCTGGTCTTCTTATTCTTTTTTTTTCTCATCTATGGTTCTAATCATTTTAAAGTCTCCTCCTACTATCCAGGGTGTTTCAGGGTAGATCCTTCTAGCGACTTGCAAATTCTTAAGAAACCTTTCTATTTCTCTTGGTATCTGTGGCCCATAGACTCCTGAAATGAGAATTCTCTCTGCTGACCCTGTTAATCTACACAGACTAGTGAGAACTCTAGGTAGACTTATCCAATTTTCGAATATTACCTCCTCGGGATTCCACATGATTACTAAGCCTCCTGTTCAGCCATTCGCATCTCGGCTCATTACTTCATATTGTATTTTGAATTTTTTAATCATTCCTTCCATTTGCTGCATACTAATCTTCGTCTCCTGGATGATTATGATCCCCGGTTTGTCTTTCTTCAGCCTCTCTTTTAAATATCTCTGCTTTCCCTTACTGTTGAGTCCCTTAATATTCCAACTTGTAATTATCATTTGTAACTTCTTGGGGGGTTGTTGGAATACCTCTGACAGAGGTATAACTTTACCTGAGTTGACCAAAATTTCTCCGATAGCTTGTATAGTCTCATTCAACGTTCTTCTGCCTCTCTTTCTGCTTCCTTTGCCAGTACTGTCGATTCCCAAAATGCCATTTTCTTGTATCCCTGCTTGGCCTGTTTGGTCTTCCATAATTCTGCCTTTTTTTCTTTGTACTTTTGGAATGCTTCCTTGTATAATTGTTTCTGGGATTCTGGTATAAATCTTTCATCAAGATTTTTCCATTCTTGTAACAGTTTTCTCATGATTCTTTCCTCCTCAATCCCACTTTCCTTTTGTTGTTCTATCTCCATCTATGTTTGTTCTGTTATTATTTCCACACTTTCCCCTACCCCTTCTTCGGTCTCTCTAATGGTTGCTATGTTTTTATCTTTTGTCTCTTTGATGATTTCCATTGGCTCGTTCTCTGTCCCATCTTCTTCTATTGATTTTTCCTCCTTCTCTTCCTCGTCCTTTTGTAGAGCTTGGAATTTATTATGACTCTCAATTACAACAGGTTTTGTTTGTATTTGTATCTTTGTTCCTTCTTTTCCGGGTTTCTTCCTCCTAGTTACCTCTTGGAAACCCTCTTCTCCATCCTCTGTTCTCTCTGCTCTCCTTTGCTCTTCTTCTTGTTGTCTGGTAGTTTCCTCCTCTTTATTTACCGGGCACTGTTTGTAAAGGTGCCCATATTCATGACACCTTCTGCACCTAAAAGGTATGTGTTCATAGTCTATTGGTTGTTGCCATATCTCATCATGATACTCTAGCTCTATATACTCGGGCAATGGTTCAGCTATGTTCATGTAGACACACAACCTTGCATAGGACGTGTATTTCCCTCTTTTCGTTGATTCAGCTACCTTGACGAAGTTCCCAATAGTATTACCAATCCCTTCGAGAATGTCAGGATCCCAAAATTCTACAGGCAGGCCGAATAATCTGACCCAGATGGGTGCTGCCAACATTTTTTCGTTTTCTGGGTTATATCTTTCCTCCCAGTGTCTCATGAACAAACCTGCGTTGTTCATGAAGTATGGTCCTTCCTCAAATGTTCTTTCCTTATCTTCCAGATTTTCAAATATGACTATGAAAAACCCTTTCGCTCCTAATTTTAGATCTATATGCCCTTTTGGCCTCCACCTTTGTTGTATCCATTTAGATAAATCCTTTTCTGTTGGCCAAAACCCTACAAACTTGCATATCAAAGCATGGTCTCTCATATAACAGTTGTATTCCTCTAGTTTGTTGTTGGGTATTACATACCTTGGTTTTTTCTGTGCCCTTGGTAAGCATTGGCCTCCTATCTTCGATTGCCATTGATTTCCCATTACTGGTGCCTCTCTGCTGCTCTCCCTTGGGTTTCTCTGCGATCTGCTTCCGCTTGCTTCCCCGGCTGTTACATTTTTGTAGGAGGGGATCTCTCCCCTCCCCTGCCTACTTTCCATAGCTTCCTTCAGCTCTGCCTGCCTTTATTTGTTCCTTGCCGTGAGATGCAAGATTTACTGTTCACACTATATGCAGGGGTTCCCTGCTCTTTGCCGTCGCCTCGATCTCTTGCTCCCATCGGCTTCTGCAAATCTCTGTGTTTCAAACCCTAATCTTTAGCTCCGCCATCCCCCAGTCACTAACATGTTACTTCTTATTCAAAATAAAAATAACATAATTATTTCTTATTATTAGTATATAAAAACGATTAATATATAAATTAAACATATATACATTTAAAAACACATGGAACAATATTCTTAACTTATAAATAGGTTTGTTACAATATCATGGGGCAATAAGATGGCTTATCATTTTATCTGACAATTATTCATATAACATTTTTTAATTAATCAACTTAATTAATAGAGAAAAATGGACAACTTTGATTTGATTTGTGAATACTACTAAAAATATTCTAGAATATTTATTGGAGATTAAATCCCTACCATCCACCTAATAATTATTAATAACTAAATTAAATAATAATAATAATAATAATAATAATAATAATAATAACCAATGCCTAGATCTTCATAAATATTGGTAGTGAGTTTACCATGAGCAAGCATGAGAATGAACAAGTTCTTTACATGACATAATTGATGCAAGAAAAATTGTAAAGGTTTGTTTTTTTAAGAAATGTGGAGGAGCCAAAAGATTAACAAATAAATGAACTTATCTTTATGAAGGAGAAGTAGTGCGATCATAATGGCACATCAATAGACATACAAAGTCATCCATGTCAACAATTTTCCCTTCATTAATTAAATTGATTCTCCCTAGTTCTTTTTCATGCTCTCCTTTTCCTAGTAAGTTTAACTATTCAGTATAATAATGATGCCACCTTTAATGTATGTTATTAGGATGAGGAAATTGTGAAAAAAATTTGAGGAATTTATGATTATGACAGAGAAAGATAGAGGCACAAAGGTTGAGAAAATATGAACTACCTTGAATGGCACCATTTAAGTAATGACCATTAACATCACCATATTGTTGCATGGCCACCTCCTTTTTGTTTAATAAAATATTAATGTGGTTATGTTATTGCATTCAAAATATAATAAGATTCTAATAGGTTAAGAAATTTCCCAAATTATTATCATAGGGTAATTTGAAATAATAAAAGAAGTATTCTAATAAATGTCTAACTAATGGCAAAGGCCGAATAATATCATCTCAAACAACAATGTTCATTCATGTATAAAATTAAAACATCTTCTAAGTAAGTTTGTGAAAAATTTCAAAAAAATATTGCATTGGATAAAGAAAAAGGATTTAATACTAAAAATTGGTAAATTGATGCAAATCAATTACCAGGAGCCCTTGCTCAAGGTAGGCAGAGACTAATAAACATGTCATATAAAAGAAGACAAAATGGTAAATAAATAAACACCAATCTCAAACCTAACACGTTTAGAAATGTATGCCAATTTCATTTTGATGTTGAATTAAAATTTGACATAGGAAAAGCATTGACAATATCTGTAGAGGAAAATACATAATCCTTGTTCATAATCGCCTCTCCAATAACAATACCAAGTTTTGACTGTATAAGAAAACAATGAAAGAGATTGTAATGACACTTTGAAAGTAGGAATTTGGACATCCTAAAAACTCTTGGTATTTCTCATCAAATAGATTCCCCAAGTAATAAGTAAGGAGGTTTTCTATATTACTTTAATTCCCTTCTAATAGAATACTCTTGAAAGAAATCTTCCATCATCACTTTATCCCATAAATGTAGAATTGAGATATGATATTCTTGAGTGAGGGCCTTCTAAAACTAATTTAAGGAAGTTTCTTCATTAATTATATAAAGGATGCAAATGCTTCGACCTAATTTGTTTCTCTTTTCAAGCCTATATAAATTTAAAACCTTCTTGTTGAGATAAATTCAAAGAAATAAAGTGCACTTTAACAAGACTTTAGTGTTCCATACTATTAGACACCTCATGCTCCAGGATTGGTCGAAATTATGTAATTAAGTAAATAGAGAAATTCCATAAGTTAGAATAGTAAAAAAAAACTTGGAACATGAATCCCAAAGATAATCCTTCTTATTGTATATAATGGTTTTCATCTTAATGGAATGCATCACATTGGAAGCTATCTTCCTGGCATTGCCTATTATCAGAGTGTAGGTCCCAAATTTAGGTGCTCGTCTTCCCCTTGTAACTCTTTTTTTTCACTCTTCTTGATGTCTCTGTCATTTTCCTTCCCTGGAAGAAATGCCTCTACATCTCTATGTTTCTCTCCTACTATGACAACTATGTGATTGAGATTTTTTCCACTTACATGTTTCCAATCCCTCCCATCCCTATCAACCCTGATGCATGTAAATTCATGTGACATCCAAAAATTTCATAAATCCAACATATTGTGGTTCCTACAATAGGAAAATGTTCACGAATTGCATGGTCCCTACAATCATTGTTACTTCTCAGGTTTGAATTATCCATCCCTCGAATATCACATGAAATGCAATTTACAAAAGCTTTTGATTTATGGTCTATCTTCATATTAAAAAATTATGGTTACATTTTTTTTAACAGGAAAGAATACTATATTTGTATTAATTTGTGTCTGGTCACAATAAAAAGAAAGAGAGATTTACATTTCATATATATTGCCTTCAATGGGCATCATTATCTACAGACTAACTGTCGAAGCCCATTTTCCTTTTAAAATTGAAAAAAGTGACTAAGTGATTACATATTTACTAGAGTAGACCTTACAAAACTGCCATAGTAAGAAAACATATTTAAAATTCGTCATGGAAAATAGACAAAATAAGTAGACTAGTCATCAAAGTCAGGTAGTCGGTTGAGGTTGGTGTTAGTTGTTCCTTCAGCTGTCTGGGAGTTATGCATTTCCAATTCAATTTGGAGATCATTGATTTTACTTCGCAAAGCATCTACATCATCTTCCAGCTATCGTAATTTTTTGTTCTTCTCAATGTTCCTCTCTTTCATTTCACAAGCCTCTTCTCTCTATTTTTGAAGACTCTTCTGAAATTATGCCAAGCCTGCCCACAATGCTGAGTGTTCTCTATCGCAAGAACCACAGGCGGGAGGGGAGTATGAGGCCATAGGGGGGAATTATTCGCACTTCATTTCAGAATGGCCCACCACCCTACATAAGAACGGGTGTTGATGACCCTAGGAGCCAAAGTCCATATCGTTAAGAAGAAAATGGTGCAAAGTGGAAATTGACTGAGAAGGATGGTTCACAGTGAGGCTTTTTGATCTTTCCCAGTGACCCAATTGATGAAGAGAAACAAAGAACCTAGAAAAACCCAAAATTTTCACACAGTAATAGGACCTTTCAGAATGGGACTCAACAATGTGCAATTGACACTCACCAGCAATTAACTCTCCCCACCTAACCAAAATTACTAGAAAATGAAACTCTGACAACCACGACTTTGCCAAAGAGTCCTCTCTCCAGCAACCCTCTGGACAAAGTCACACACATTCCTATTGTTGAGGTTAAGACCATTATTCAACAATTTATAGAAAATTTCAAACATAAGCCTCGTGTGGTTTTGAAAGATGAAAATCCTACCTTCAGTAGATATCTTGATTTTTCATATTGCAGACCCACATACAAGGAATGACTTGCAGATTTCCCACACTTAACATTTCCTTCATGCCAAATGGCCTAACTTGTTGAGGATTTCAACCACCATTTAATTGAGTAGGAAGGGCAATACTCAATTTTTTTGAGATGGGAGGGGAGAGGAGGCATAAACAAGGAGGGAGGATGTGATGGGGGTAGGGAGACCGGGAGGAGGGGTGGGGGGGTGGGGGCATGCTGAGTGGGCAGGAGAGGTGATCAAGAGAGGGGGTGATGGGAGAAGGGAAAGCATGGAGGAAGGACAAATTTTCCCAAAGGGAGGGATGGAGGGATAATAGGGGTTAATAAAACCTTTGAAACCATGATTTGCAAATTTTGTGCCTGATCTTTGTTGTAGAAGGAAAATTTTATCATCAAAATTAGGAATTTCATGCAAATATTTAAGGGATGGGAAAATAACCATCAATTTCATTGACCTTGTTACATCCTTCTTTCATTTAGAAAGTTGTATTGGCTTGCATATCCACATGCTTATTTAGGCCTCTTAAAACGTGAAAAAGTTACAGATTCCAAGAGAGGGAGCATGCCAAGGGCTCTCTTGAGAATCTTATTTAGCTTGTTATTCTAGGTTGGAGAGTTTGAGTTCATGTGTTTTATGACCAAGATAGAATCACCCAGAACATTCATTTCCTTAATTCCTTTTTGATGAGATAATATGAGTCCAATATATAATCCATAGGCTTTTACTTGGTTATTGGTTTTCTTTCCCAAGCCCTAGGCATACTAATAAAAAATTATTCATTCGATACTAATGAGAGTCCCTCCCCATCTTGCCACCCCATTATGGTTACATTGATAATATTTTAATTACTAATTATAGTTGTCTATACAGTGTTTCATTAACACACCACTCTCACATCTTGTATTACATTGACAATATTTCACCACTTCGATCCTTCTGGACAATCTTTCAATAACACAATGCTCTCACATATTTCTTTTAATTTTGTTAGTTTCAAAGTGTGCAATAGTTAGAGGGTGTAATCTTAGAGAAAATATGTTGTGTGCAGAGGTCGAGTTCTATCTAAATATCGACACAACTTGGTAAAGGATTGCATATTTTTTTTTTTTTGAGGTCATGAATGACCAATATTATCTTTCTGTGTAGAAGAGAAGGTTGAGCAAGGTCATCATAATCTTGCAAATACTATTTTTCTAGAAAAAATCATGTTCATGCATTGGATTTTTTTGGTTTCATATTGGGTCATAGACACATTCACCAAGTAAGGGAGGTTGAGTTGGAGCCTATGGAGAGAATTTGCCACCCTAGTGTCCTGAAAATGTAACTAGTGTGAATTTTCATAATGTAATAAAATATAATTTTCATTTATATATTTAGTATTATTATTTAGTTTTGGTGAAAGAATGTTCTTCATGCTTATAAGAGTCAAAAAGAGTAAAAAAATATTATTTTGAGTCAAAGAAAATATACTTGAGTCATGTCCCATTTGGACTTTCATAAAGAAAAAAGAATATATTGAGTCAAATTCCACCAAAATTGTCAAATCGGCCTAGGTCTTCAAGATCCACCTATTCAACCCTCCTAGATAGCTATATAAGAGGTGGTTCAACTCATACCAAATCGCCTTATCACGCAACAACAAGCATATCCAAACCTAATGAAGGAGAAGTGAAGGATGAGTAAAAGGAAAGAAAAACTCAGGCTACAAGACTTGAAGATCATTCTTTTTTATGACCAAATTTTTCAATCTGATAGATCGTACATGTGGGGACAAAGTTATGTAAAATGTCCAAATATTTCTATGCTATTACAAGCCCTAAATTTCAGGGCTCTAAAATTTCAGGGAATTAATAGTTTGACTTATGTTAACCTATGATTTTGGAGGTGACTTGGAGGAGGAATGGACTTAGAGTTTTGGTATTAGTTTTGGGTCTTGGTCTTGGTCTTGGATATCTCATTTTGATATGATTCTATAAGAGAAGGATCATTGTTGGATTTTCTCCCTTGTGAGGTTTCACCCTAGCCTGGAGCCTAATTTCTGGTTTCTCTTATCTTATATGCACTATGGTCTCTATTTTCTTGTTTTGAATGGTAATTGCTTGATGAATAATAAAGGAAGATCAAAGAAGAGCATTAAATAACTTCTCAAGTAATTATCATGTTAAGAAATTCCCCCTTGCATTGGAATTTCAAATGGGTTGTTATCACCCAAAAAAAATGATCACCTAGTCATTTCTTACTAGGTGGATATAAATACACAATGTAGGATTAATTTTACCATGGCAAAGATAATTTCACCATGGGAAATAATTTAGTAAACCATTTTTCCTAAATTATTTCTCACTAAAATTCAAAAAGTCCATGAGAATAATTGAATAAATCATTATATATTTAATTTTCTCTAGAAATAATTATTAAATCATTACTTGATAATTATTTATTTATTAATTTTGACTTAATCACCTTGGAATATTTAAATAAATCAATTTTTATTTATTATTCATTATTTATTCCATATTTTCCTTATGAGATAATTATTAAACCACTATTTAATAATTGTTTATTTCTTCATTCTCACAAAGTCATTAATAAATCAATTTTATTTGTTAATTACTTCAACCACTTTCTACATAAATATATTTGACCATTTTGAATATATTTTCCATCCCTAAAAAAGTATAATAAAGTATTCACAATGGCTAGGTTTTGATTTGGTCAATAATATTTTATTATTTTCTGATTACTGATTCAGCTCAATTCTTTGTTATAAATAGAGGGTTTTTCTATTTGTTCTTAACCTTGATGATTTTCATCATCGCCATTATCACCTTATCACATTTGATCTCTCACTTGAGTTCAATTTTTTTTTTTTTTTTTTTTTTTTCTTTTATGCCCATTGTAATTTGAGAGAGAGAAACAAGTTTCTGAAGCACAAAGAAATCAAAAGGACCCATCCCACAGAGGGGGGTATATAGAATTAAGTTTTTAAGTTCTCCTCACTGGGTGTTTCAATCACATCAATAAATTTTTATTATTTATATGATCCTATGGGTTGCTACACTTTCATCTTTGTTGTTATATGTTTTGGGTTGCATATGATCTTTTGTTGCAGGGTTTTTATTTCATTTTTTATTACAGAACTGAAGCATAAACAACCATATTTTCTTGTTAGTTCACTTGTCACTAGTGACTTAAGTGAAGAATTTTTGGTACACTCCTCTGAAATACTTACACTAACAAATGAAAACTCCACTAGGGATTTAGTTACTTAGTTATCAACAAATGGTGACTCCACTAGTATAGTAATTCATAACCTTGGCAATTTTTGTTTTAATTATATTTAGTTTTTTTCCAACTATTTTCAACCCTCTCAATTTATATTTTTAGATCTCCTTTATTTTTCGGAAAATTTTATGTTTTTGTTGGGGTTCTACATCTTTCTGCAGGTCACAAGTATAGTTGAGCAAGAGATGACACATTCTGGGTCAGATCTGTTGAGTGAGAGAATCATGAACATAATGCACTTTTTGGCCCTTTTTCGGTGATCAAATTTCAGTTTTCAACCGAAAATTTTCACCAACAAACTTTTAAGGTCAGTTTTCACACTGTACAATTGTTTAGAAAAAATTTCAAAATTTTCCAAATTTTGTCCAGGTTGTTGCACATGTGCCGAGAAGAGTTCCTGTTATTTCTTGAGCGACCTCTAGGCCTAGATCTACCTAGTAGTTTTTCATTGAGGATGGAAACCCCCCCCCCCCAGGGTCTAGAGTACACCTCCATAATTTAGGAAGAGAATTGTTGAGTTGAGGAGTTGAGTGTGTAGCATTCTTAGCCTCTATTTTTATGGGTTTTTTCCATTGTTTTACAACCCTTTTGGATAGATTTCTTCAACATTTTACTGCCTTTAGAGTGTGGTGTTGCCTCTCCCCCTTAGGATCCCCTTGTGTGTCTTTGTTTTTGGAGCTTGCTGCCTATCCTTTTCCAACATTTTCACCTCTGATTTTTGCTCGTTTTCTGCATCAATTTTAGCATATTATTGCCTCTAGATTCTAGTCCCTTAGACATTGGATCTTTTGTCCTTTGTGTGTGTCCTTGAGTTTCTTATTTTCCCTCTTTTCTTTTTCTACTTGATTTAATTCTTGGGTGGGGTGGTTGTGTGCTTCAATTTATTGTTTATTTGTAGTTCATTTTCAATATTATTTACATTGAGTTTATGCACATTTATTTCAGCAACATTGGCATCATCAAAACATGCTTAATTAACTCACCCACTTGACATTGTTATTACACACACACACACACACACACCCTAAGTGAATGAGAGATTGGTTAACACTGCAAACCCTAGAGTTGAAACACTACACGTTAATAATTCAACTCACATAGATTAAGCACCATTGGGCACCAGGGCTAAAACAATATTTGTAGTTAGTTGATCACTTACATTAAGACATAGCAAGTTGACATATTAGGGAGCTTAAAATCCTTCACCATCCCACTGTCTAAAGCTAGAGTGTGTCAAAAACCTAATTTAGAGGGGGTTTAGCTAGATCACCATGCAAGTGGTTCTCCTCAGGGCTACTCAACCCATGGTAGGCAATTTCATGTTGTGGTTGATCACCAAGAAGATCAAGACTCAACCACCCCCATGGAATGAAGGTAACCTTAGTGGTCAATATTAGGAAAACACCCTGTAGGACTTGTTGTGGGCAAGATGTTAGTCCTCTACCCCACCTTTCTCTAGACAGTGTTATCTGCAAGAATTAGATTCCATCAAGTAAGAAGTATCTTGGAAGTTCATCTGAAATAATAGATCTAGGACTTATTTAAGGATTTATATCACCTTTAAGCTAGAGGTCATTATTTATTTGATAGGACGTGTTTTCTTTAATTAGAGTAGCATATCATTATAGTTAATTTACACTTGGCACCACTACACTAGGTATTTTCTTGTTGTTTGTTACTCTTTTCCCGTATCCTCACCTTTTAGTCTCTTGAGTCATATTTTGTCTTAACAGAATTGTACCCCCTAAGCATTTGTCGGGAAGGCTTCATGGCCTTTTCCCCTAGTTTCCTTTAGGACATATTAATCCCTCTCGTCAAGTTCGAACCCATCATTCTATTCCTCCATTGAGTCCCCATAATGTCTCTAGTTCTTATAATTCCTCCAGTTCTTCCTTTGATTCTTCATCTTCCCATTCCCGCAATTCCAATATGTCAGGCACCAATGTGGGCAGTGGAAACCTGGGTGGTAACCAAGTTAACCCCACAGAAGAAACCTCTACTAGTATGCCCATCGTCACTTCCTTTCTTCTTTGTATGGCTGGTTTGATCCTCCCTGATTTTAGCTAGCTCATCAATGATCCTCTTCTCCATAACCAAAATTGGCCTTCTATGCTTAGCAAACTTCCTTATGGAATTCCCAAGTTTGAATTTAATCCTAAAGAAGACCCCACAAATCATGTTTTCTATTTTCACATGTGGTGTTCATCAAATTTCATTACCGAAGACTCCATTCATATTCGCCTCTTCCAAAACACCCTATCTAGAGTTGCTGCTAAATGGTATGTGTACCAACTACATGCCTCCCATCCATCTTTACAATTCTCACCGAATATTTTCTTACCTATTTCCAGCCACCTCTCCACTACGACACATGTACTAAACCCTTGACCTCCTTTTTTCAAACTGCCACCCGTCTTTCTGACCATGTTTAAGAATGGCGCAGAAGGAGCATCATTTGTAGAGCCCCTAAGTTTGAAGATCATGTATATCAGGATTGGTTTCTAAGAATGATTTTGACCCCCCTAAATAAATAAGTCCCCTCTCACTTCCCTCATATTGAGGAAGAAGATCTCCAGATAACCTTAAAATATGATCTAATATATGCCCAGTCAAGTTAGGTTTATACTCTCCTCCCTTATCTACCTCGGCTTAGTGTTACTAATAAGTCGAGGGAATCACATGTCGTTGATGGTATTTTTGGATATCTATCCCACCATCAACCATCACCATATCCTTAAACTATTATGAGTTATGGTCAACCCAAGGGGGGACGAGTTCCACTTACACTTATCCCCTTCCTGGTCTTTCACATGTCAACTCTTACCAAGGTACAAGCACGTCATATGCATATCCCCATCCATATCAGTCAATGTCAGGGCCAGTTGTTTCTCAACCTGGTTATCCAAATATTACCATGAATCCTTACTATCTTTATGCATCAACCAACACTACATCCCCACTAGCACCAGCACATCAACCTCTCATGCCTTCACCTCCTCTACCATAGCACTAACCACCTCCATAGAATCAAGTGTATGCTCAAAAAAGTACTACCAATCCCCCTAACCCCAAGAGAAGGAATAAGGGGAAAGGTAACCAAAGTAAAAAACCTCACTATAACTATGGAAACCAAATTCGAAAACCTAATTCCCTTAAGGGTGACTAGCCTAATCCCCCACCTAGCAACAGGGAAGACAATCCAAGAAAAATGAGGCTCTTAGAACCAATAAAAATTGTGCCTGTTGTTGAGATTTTGGTCATTGTACTCATGAATGTCCAATTTTACCTAATATGTGTCGGCATGGAAATCTTAAGAAATTGCTTCTAGAGGACCTCAATCTATGGCTCCACCTCCTCCCCCTCCTACTTCATCCCCACTAGTTGTGCTCAAAAATCCTTTTCCACATCAAGGATATGTGGTTTCCCAACCCACAAAAAGTAATGCAACCCCCCAACCTTCACAATTTGGCCAGAACAACTATTATATTCTCATGATGAACTCTAAATAAGTCAACAACAAACAAGTTAACCTCTAGACTTGGTCACGCCAACATAAAAAACCTCTTCTAAATTCAACGACTTATTCGTAGCCCAAAGTTTCCATTGATCCTCTATCGTCATCAAATGGTAACTTACAGATCCCTCCACCTAAACTTGAGGTTACCCCCAAGATCCCCAAAGGCACATTACATTGAAATGTTGCTTCTTCTAAAATCTCCCTTACCTATAGCATAGTAAATGATTTGGCATAGTCCCCGGCTGCCATGTTAATGCTGGAACTCCTCCATATGTTCCCATCCCAATGGAAAGCTCTACTCTTTAAATTTGGAATTGTGGATCCCTCTGACAATCATATGATCATCTTTATTGTTGATAAAATTGAACATCCCCCCCTTCCTTAATTTGTTTTCTTTCAAATACCAGTCTCCATAAGAAGTGCCATTGTTCAGTGGTGTATAATAGATGAAGGCACCACCACTTATGTGATGGCCTCTAGTGTTTGGAAGTAACTTGGTTTCCCTAACCTATCACCATCCACTATCACTCTTCATGCTTGCGATGGTAACCCCTCACAGACCCTTGATTTATATTGCAACTACCCCATCATTGTTTCCAGTAAGACAATCTTGATTGATATCGAAGTCATTGATTCCCCAATAGATTACCAAATCTTGTTGGGTTGTAGTTACACCTATGCCATGTAGGTTTTCACATCCACTGTCTTTCATAATATGTTATTTCCTCACATTGGAAAGATCATCACTATCAATCAGTTGACTTACTATGACCCTCAATCTCAGACCCCTCCTTAAACTACTACCTCATCGATGATTGGAAACAAGACTATCCCTTCCTTAACCAATGTTTCTCCTAGAGTCTAGCAATATTAAATGCTTCTTGGGGATTACTATGGCCCACCAACTACTCCTTCTGTGCCTAGCTTTTCTAGTGTTTTCATGCTTCAAGTGTCATGGGCTACAGGCAAGTGGTCTGGTATGCCCTCTTAGCAGCTATCTCCTCCATAACCTCCTATTCAAGACTCAAATCATCCATCAAGTACAATTATGCCAGGCTAGTTTCCCACTACTATTATCTCTCCCAGTCCCTTTCCACCCATAAGCATTCCCCTAGGTATCTCCTATTATGGAGCAGTTCCTCCATGTCATTACCCTTCTAGTCAGATACCTTTCTTGTTCCCACCACCAAGAATATTTTCTACCCCTGTAATGGCACATTGGAAAGGATCCCTAACGGTCGACTAGTTCCTTTATCAAAGCCTGTCAAATTTCTCATCTCAGGAAAAAGCTATGGTGAACCAAGCGCTTTCCAAGTAGTTGAGGAAAGGATACTCACAGAAGCCCCCTCATCTATGATGATACTAGCCATAAACATTCTATATATTTGAACAATAATTCAGAATGGTACACTAGCTGGTAAACGGGGTCTGCCTAGTTGATTCCAGTCGAAGGAGACAACTAGGTTGCTTGGAGGTGGGACCGAATAGACGACCGAGTACGACTCTGATGAACTTCCTTCCTGTGGTAAAAGAACGGGTAAATTGCCCCCATGTTCGTTGGAGTCTGTGCTTATGAAAAGAATTTGGACGGTGTAATCCTTGTTCTCTTCGGTGACTGTATCATCTGAAGGTGGAACCTCTGAAGGCAAGACTGAGTCAACTGCCACCTCGACCTTTTGACTTTCGTCTAGTATGGGTTCAGATGGTTTATCTTCAATTATAGATGCTTCGGCCGACCACTTGAGCGGGCCAGCTGGATTTTCAACTAGTGATGGACTCGGCAAGAGTTTTTTATATTCAGGAGGAAGTCATAACGGTGAAACCGAACGATCATCAAAAACTCTTTTAGCTTCGTCTAAGAAGGGACAACGGTGGACGGCATGATCGCCTTCACACAGTTTACAAGGAAATCTATATTTTCCTTTTTGTCCTAGGGCTTCACTTTCACTAATTGATGGTGTGTTTTCAACATGATCATCAGAGGTTGACGACACCGGGTTGTGCAAATGAGGAGACCATTCCCTTAAGATCCGAGGGATGCAAGGACAATCTCTGTGATAGTGGTCTCCTTTGCAAATGACACATGGCGATTTAGGCCTGGTCGGTGTAGTGTGTGGATTTTCGCTAGACGACACTCGTTTGCCCCCATTCACTTTTGGCTCCTTCTTCTTCTTCTCTTTCTTCTTCTTTTCCTTCTTCTCCTTAGGTACTTGACTTTTGGCTTTACCAGCCCCATCAAGCGAAGAGGAAGGAGGAGAAGAAGAATTAGAGGAAGTAGAAGGTTGGTGGGTAACTCTGGACTCATCCAGTTGCTGGTTCGATTGTTCAGGAATTGTGGTGTTCTGAACGATAGAGGTTGAGAAGAGCCATACAAGCAAGCCGATTGTCAGTCCTGGAAGCGACAATGTGGCCATATGGGGTGCACCAACATCTCCCAAAGAGGAGAAGGGACTAGGATTTCCTCCAAGGGGAATTCCTTGGTTGGTGGATTCCATTTTTCTCAACCCAAGATAAACGTAGGAAAGGGTAATGAATATTCCGTTTAAAATAAATTTTAGACGCTTTGACACAACTTATTTTTTCAGTTTTTAAGAGTCGAGAAAAAACAAAAGATGACTCTAGTCTCCTTCGATTTTTAATGAGCCTGAAGTGACAACTACTTAGATGGAACTTTTCTGTTAAGGAGTCTGAAAAGGAACGAAAGGGACTGCTCTGGAAATCTAGGTAGAGGGATTACCAAACCAATCGCAAAACTGCAGAATACTTTTTACGGTATGGCAGTCAATCTTCCCGAATGCTGTGTTCAGTGCATTGCGATCGATAGGGCAGCAGACACGGCTTCCTATGGATAAAGGATTAAGCCCATTGGGGTCTCCCAAAATATACTCGACGGTATGTGGGAGCACAAGTCCATACTGGCACTTATCGTCTCAAAGTGGAGGAATCACCCAACCATCAGTGGGAACAACAGTTACCAGGCTTTACGACGTCGGAATACGTCTCTAGCCTAGAATTCTAAATGTTGTGCGTTAAGTTCCAAAGCGTTGTTAGATTCATTAAATTTATTTTATAGTTGATCTTGTTTATGAAGTTTGCCTTTCGGGTTCACCACGAGATGTAGATGTAATTCCTAAAATGCAATCTAAGATGATAAAAAAACTTTTTATCTTCTTTGTGCAATGAAAATCCTAGCTACTAAGGAAAAGAAAGACAGAATCTTTTCACAAAGAGCAAAGAGCACACTCTAAATGCACTTTCCTAAATCAAGCCAATCAGACTGTCTATATGCAAATGCACATGCATGTATTTGTTTTCGAAATCAAAAATGTAGACGATCACAACACCTTATGATTTTGAAATGAATACTTGTTCTAGACACTAGAAAATTACAAATTCAGACCAAAAACAATAGTAACAAGATAATCGACCATCAACAGCAATCAAACTCTTTCCTACGATTGAAATCGACACTTGCGACAGTTTCAAATCAAAGGATGAAAGTACAATTATGCTACTTTTGCAAAGGAGAACTATAAATGACTCAAAAAACACACAAAAACATCTACAGTTCTTTGTACAAAGGAGGCGGAATAACAACATGGAAAAGGGGTTTCAAACAGACATATACTGATCACAGGCAGCAAAATTCAGGAATAGAACTGGAAAGAATGAATCACAGAAGCCACAACTGCACAGAGCTAGTCTGATCAGCGCACCTGCAACATAGAGAATATGAAATGCAGCACAACTTTTCCACTCGGGAAATGCGCTGAAATTCAGAATCTCTGAACAATACCTGCGCAGGGCCATAAATGAGACTCTGTTCGGGTTCTGGGTCACAGTTTGCAGTTCAGTTCTTGGGTTTTGGCCGAGCAAAAAGCAATCAGTAATGCAACAATCAGGGGTAGATCTAAGGAGGATCTAAGAGCTATCACAAAGGCAATCAGATAGTTTGTGAATCAGTTGTTTAAATCATAAACATATCCAGTAGATGGATTAAAGTAGCAGTTATCTACTTTGCATTTGTTATGGCAAATGCATTTCGAATGCTACTTGTAAGTTTATGAAACAAACAACAAAGAATGATAAACAAACCAACTAATTATTTCCCCAACGGAGTCGCCATTTTGTTACAAGGAAAAGTGTCTATATAGAACTGCTCTATCCCACTAAGGTGTGACAGCTGCCTTAGAAACAAATAGAGAAAGGCTACTTTCGTTTTTCCTTTATGAATTATAGATAGAGAGGAACAGAAAGACAAACCTCTGTCTTTCGCTAATCTCCTGATTTGATTCCTCTCTTATTTGATAGCCTTCATCTATCTGCTCCCTTGCACGCCCAGCTTCACAAAGTACCTATAAGATCACAGAAGCATAGCACTATACAAAGACATGGATCTATAATTATAAATAATCTAGGATCAGAAGTAAATTGACCATACAAATGTAGCAAGCATCATTGACACAAAAGCATGGAGGAAAACTTGAATAGCTTTTACTGATAAACAAGAAAAGAGCCAAGAGGAGTTACAACCAGTTGTTCTGACCCGGCATCAACCTCCCAGCAAAGAAGCCCCTCTTCACCTCAAACAAAGCTTAGATCACCCAACAATCTGATGTTTGTCTCAAGAAACCAACATCAATTCCTTACAATATGCAAAATTCCAGCCTCTGGATCTCTGGGATGAGGGATCCATATATAGATATCTGTAAGGGGGATGAGTCAGCTTGTGATTTGATTAGTTTCCTCCCTCTGATAGTTCTTGCTTCCACTTGGAGATTGATGGTCTCTTACTCATCCTTGGTTGAATTCAGTGAGGCAAGTATCACAGGAGAAGATTTTGGAAGCTTCCATTGCCTCTCCACCTCGCGGAATGACACTGCCATTTGTCATTTCTCACCCGTCACACCCTACAGAAGGGATTTTTGAAATGCAACGCACCCCCATAGTGTATTTAGGTGAGATGCAACGCACTTAGCCAATGGAGTAGCTGAAATGATCCTGTTTTGACCAATTCTGAGCAGTTTTTCATGGAGAACTTCTGGGAGAAGCTTTAATTTGTTGACCTTGTTCCTTTAGGGGTTAGAACAACACTTATAGGGACTTAGGAACCCTTTATTTATGGAAATTTCATGCTTGGGGTTGTAGGGCCCAAAAATGTCTATAACACCACCCCTTCCCTTGCTTCAATTCCACATCAACCTCAACCAAAAACCACTCACATTTTGAAAGCATCAGGTGAGGGGGAAAAGCCAAGAAAAATGGGAATATAGACAAGGCACCCCAAGAAACTCCCACTTTTCCTAAACATTCCTGATTCTAACATTCCTGAGGCCCATGTCACCGTACATGAGTCTGCCAAGAAGAAAAAAAAACTTACGCATGAATCACCCTTGTGCTATATGTGATAACTATGGGAATTACTCCAATCATTGTCCCCATATCAAATAATTTTGTGATACACTCCAAGTGCTTCACAATTTGGATTTCTCTCGTACTAATTCCACTTCCCCTCTACTTGCGAGTCCTGGCACCACAACATCACCAAGACAATAGGTCTATCAACCCACCATCATGATCCTTCCTCCTGATGTCGAGATGACATATAGCTCATCCCCTATTCTCTACCTATTATTATCCATGGGATTGATCTATTCAAACTCTTTAGCAGTCTTGTATTATGCTTATTTCAAACCATTTTCGGAGGACACTTCGATCTCAATATTGGTAGATGTCACATCTACTAGTCATCCTTCCAGCCCGATTGAATATGTGCACGTGAACCATGTCTCCCATGGTGATGATTGGTCACATCACCCCTTACTTTGTACCTATAAATTTGAAAAACATCCATCTTATGGCCATTACATTTCCACAAAATGCTTGGGTAAGGGGGCATCCACTTTTGAGAGTCTAGGAGAAGCAATTCTCCCCAACACTCCTAGTGCATCTAGTAGTGTCGACTCTAGACCTATCATTTTTCCCCATGCTCAATACCATATAGAGTCCCTTATCACTCTAGATCACCCTAGGGATGATTCACCTAATCATCCCTCCATCTTACGTCAAGAACCCAGTCCCTTAGACAATATTTTTGTTCAACCACCATTTTTCTAGGTGAGCATGAGTTGATTATATCCAAATCCACTCTTTGGTACAATGACGACATGTATGAAAACCCAAAAATTCAGTCCATTTGACTCATATATGTAGTGCCAAGTGAGATTGATAATCCACCATTTCCTTTCTCCTACTACATCTATTAATTCTTCCCATAAAAATACAACCATCAAATAAACAAATGGTGACACACATCATCAAAAAAGATGAAAAAAGATGCATAAACATATTATGTATCATAATATCTATTGGGTTCAACCCAACTTGGTCCAAGTTTTGGTCAAATGCTTTACATTTTAAGGAGCGGAACGAATGGAGCTAGCGAATTTCTATTCATTGTGCAGTGTTTAGGGGCTTTGGGGTGGGTCAAAGTCCCTTATTTTGTATTGGGTATCGAGTATTAGTCCATTGTATTTTTGGATCCATGGTATGTCGACCATGGTCTTTTAGTAAGGAAATATATATAAAGAAGATGTAATACTTTGTCAAAGATAATGAAGCATACAAAGAATTAATAGATTGATCATATTTTATGTCTTGGGCTTGTGTTTTGAGGAAGGCTCCATAGCTAAGTGTGCGAAGGCCTTGGAAGAGTCTGCAGCTGAGTGCACAGACCACCTACAACTGGGTGCGCAGGTTAGACAAGTGTATGTATTGAATAACCTTATTAATAAAGAAGAGGTTTTTTCAAAGTATTGTGCATCTTTTTTGTTCATTATCTATTGTTATAAATATCATCATGCATGATTTTTACTGAAGTATGCAACAGAATAATTGTTATATTGTTCTCTGTTATGTTTATGCATTAAGTATCAACCTGTGAAGTTAATCATCAGTGTGAAGTTATTAATGTATGAAAATTTGTAGATAGTTATAAGATATAATTGAACACACGGACACCACAACGCGGATATCCCTATGGCTACAGAAACTTGGTTTTGCAACCCCCCATAACCACTTCGAGTGAGACTATGATCTGCTTTTAGGTTGTTGCCAAAAGGGCCAGTGGTTGAGGGTTTTTTTTGTGTGCATTAAACTCCAAACCTGGGGGAAGAGCCCTTAAACCAAAATATTCTTCTGTTGCTAGGACCGAGATTTGCTTAAGGGATATGTTTTGGCGTCCATCGAAGAAAGAAATCTAGGAGTGGGTTGAACAGAAAGAAAGAGAATTTACAGAAAAAGAGAACAGAAACCCTCAATTATCAGCTAAATATTGGTTTTAGAATTATATCTTCGAATAGAAATATTAAATCTTCTTTGGTTCATTCCACATTTAGTTGTACAAGTGGGTATCTATGTTGACTAAGGATAAGACTTGTTTCAAGAAAGACAAACCTATGGAATGGAATATTGAATTGACACAGTGACTGAAGAACATCAATAATAGTATCTCAAGATATGTTGATTTCTAGATCGATAACATTTTAGGAGGATTTATCACTGAGTTTGTGATAGATGTGATCATATCCTATAGCGAAGCCAAACAAATATTTTTCAAAAGACTGTGAGGTAAGTTCTTAAACTCTCTTAATCTCTAGATTAAGATGTTATTGTGTGAAAATGGGATTCTGCAAAAGCAATCAAATTAATGTTTAGACAAAGAGGTAATAAGCATGAACCAGGGTCTACGCAAAGTGGAAAACGATATAGAACATATCCAAAGAATTTTATTGAGACTGAATATAGCCCCTTATTAGGAGGATCTGAGAGTGAAGAAGAAAGAAGTAACCCTACAACCCTATGACATTCCCCCTCCCATCCTGAAGGCACATCGAAGTTAGGAGTTGAGAAAAATCACGGCGTCTTTGGGATTCCCCATCCATCCACCCCCTTACACCCCATCCCCCTCCCCATAACTCCCCTACACCCCCACCCCCTCCCCCTCCACCTAGCCCCCTGAAAGGGAAAATGGTTGACGACATTAAGCTACCTATTTTTAAAGGACTGGGATCAAAGGATCCTGATCAGTTCTAGTTTGTAACTTATGCAGTATGGACAGAAAGACAGATCACTATTGATTATGTAAAGAAGGCACAACTTGTCACATCATTGTGAGAAAGAGCACTAACATGGTATATGAAATAGTCTGTGACTAATTTGACTCCTTCATTTGATGAAATTAAGAAAGCATTGGTATCATAATTCAAGAAGCCAACATCATAATTACAATGCATCACAGAGCTAAAAGAAATAAAATAGGCAGAAAATAAGTCTATGTGGGAGTTGGATCAGCGATTCAAGGTGTTAATGGTACAAGTAAGATTTATCCTACCTCCATAATAGCATAAGGAATGGCTCATAAACAAGCTACTACCACATATTAGGTTACCTTTGACACAGAAAAATATCGTGACTGAAGCTGAAGCATTAGAGATTGTAATGAAGCTAGAAGCTTTGCCAATTGGGGATACTCATGCAAGAGTACAAAAAATTCAGAATCAGGTAGCCAATTTGACCTTAGAATTGCAGGATCTCAAGAAAGATAAAGAGAACATAACAAAAGTATGGTGTACAAAATGCAAAGCAGAGGATCATTATAAGGATTAATGCCCTGTGTTCAAATATTATTTGGCAAGTGGAGCACCTAATCTAGTAAACCCAAGGTTGTGGTGCGAGATTGTACAATGAGAGGCCAACATAGCTATGAAGATTGCTACCTATTAAAGAAGTACATGCAAACTTCGAAGCAATTATGTTGCAACTTTTGTAGATCAATAGGCCATGATGAGAACATTTGTCAAAGTTATGACTTGATGATGGAACGTGCTGCTGACACTTATAGACTACAATTTGAAGGGAATGCACACAAAGATCCAGGTCAGCATGTTGGTCGCAGAGGCTTTCAAGGATGAGGAGGAGGAGGAGGAGTTGGTTGAGGACGTGGCCAGATTATCTGTTATAACTGTGGATAGGTAGGACGCTTCACAAGAGACTATAAGAACCCTATGATAACTTGAAACTATTGTAATTCTTTTGATCATGTGATAGAAGAATTCCCCATCCTTATCGTAGAGATGCAGGAGAAAAGGAACCAGTAGCCTACAACAAATTTTCAAATGATGACCGTTGAGCCAAGGGAGGATGAACCACACATTAATATTGTAACAAGAAGTGGAGCTGTGACTGCAGATGATAAAGTTGATGGGAAAGAGGAAGTTGAATCTACATGGATAAGGAAAACTACTGAAAAGGCTCTTACCTTTGATATCCTAAAGGAAAAACAAGTGTTCATGGAGGCGAGGCAAAGCTTTATGGATGATGGGGCCTCAACCTATACCGTACAACTGACTTAGAAGGATAACTGCGAGATAGTACCAATTGTGACACAAGATGTGGATCTGGATATCTTGAAGTGGCTTCTACAGGCTTGCATGAATTTATTGAGAAATAAGAAGGTCGTAGAGGGATTGTAGGAATTGATAGACTCTTATGCTTCTAAAGAGGTACCACAGAGTGAGATGCCCATAGTGAATAATCTACATAAACACAAGAAGCATATTGGAAAGGAAATGAGGCTTACAACATAGATTGGAGAATACGACATCAATTAGGTTATCTTGGATCTAGGATCTGATGCAATGTCTTTTCAAATTAAACTTGGGAATTGATGGATAAGCCAAAGTTGCAATGGTCCTTAATCCAGCTGAAAATTTGAATTAGCAGAAGATTGTTCATCTTAGAAGGTTTCCAGGTATCACAATAGATATTGATGGAGTGAGTGCTACCACTGACTTTGAAGTGATTGAGATTGTGGATGTCAATAACCGCTATCCTGCATTTCTTGGATTATATTGGGCATTTTCTAACATGGCTACAATTAACTTGAAGAAAAGGAAAATTATATTTGAAAGAAATAATATGAGATTGATTGTTCCATTAGATCCATCGAAGGGAGCAAGGTATATTGAACCTGTCAAAGAAGAGTACAACATGGACGACATTGACAACATTTATCAAATAACAAAAAAGGAAGAATAATGGATTAACGCTACTATATATGGAACATATAAAAGACTGACTTGGGAGCAAGATAGTTCCTACACTTCAAATAAGGAAGAGGAATTGGAAAATTGGAAGAATAGGTTGCACGAATTGTCAACAAGGTGATGTGGAAGGATAACTAAAGTAGTGCAATGTATGACAGCTGAGGTATGTGATTTACCTTTGTATGATGGTTTGGGTAATATAAATACTTTCTTTAGAGATTATGAAAGACAGGTACCCAAATGTCAGAGACTGTTAGCTCCAGAACAAGCATTTATGGCTACTCCTACTAGATGGTGGGGTACTCATAAGAATAATATAGGAGATTGGAAAAAGTATAGAAGGTTGATGTGGGTAAGGTTTGGTCAAGTAGAAACAAAGCTCGTAAATAAGTATGATGGCTAGACTGATCCTGGAAACCATGTACAACTTTGTATGGTAGCTTGGAAAGAAATTCGCAAGAAGAATGGGTGTATGGCTTCATCCATACCCTGGAGACAATTCCTCAAAATTGGTATCTAGAAACTAAGCTTCGACATGGTACAATTAGTTGGGAAATAATGGTTGATGGATTGATAATGACATTCAGATTTGAAGATGATTGTCCACATATAGATGCATTTCTGAATATAATTAAGAAGAAGATTTTGTAGAATGAAGTTGTAGTTATCTGGCAACCTGATTGGGTTGCATAGATACGTAATGTAATGGAATGCTATAATCTCATTGTGGAAGAGGATGAATATCCTCGCAATATTTACATCAAAGAATCAGAAGGTCATCGTGAAGTAAATGGGTCTTAGATAGATATTTCTAATATAACAAAGCCATTGAAGATGAAGAAGATGAATATAGGGTTAGAGGTTGAACCAAAGCACACAACAATAGGAGATTACTCAGATGAAGACACAATCAGTAAGATAACAGATCCATTTCATGAATATTAGGATTTGTTCCTCTCAAATTTTTCAGATATGAATGGTAGAGTAGGGGATTTGGAAGTTAAGAGGATTCCTTTGAAGCCTAATGTGAAGCCTGTTAAGCAGAGACCTTATAAATTGAATCCAAAATACCAAAAGGTGAAAGAATAATTAGAAAAAATGTTAGCAGCTGGGATAATTGAACCTATTGAAGAGTTTGAATGGGTAATTCCCATGGTGGTTCAGGAAAAGAAGGCAAAAAGGGAAATCATAATTTGTGTCGACTTAAGGAAATTGAATGATTCACCCCTACATGTCCCCTTCCCTACACCATTTACAGATGAAGTATTGGACAATGTAGGAGGAGAGGAGGCCTATTCTTTCACAGATGGCTTTTGAGGATACCATCAAATCAGAATTATGCCAAAAAATAGACATAAGACAACTTTTGCTACAGAGCGGGGCTCTTATCTATAAAGAATGAACCTACTATCTTTTCCAAAGTTGTAGTTGCGGCCTTTAAAGAATATATACACAAATTTTTGGAAGTTTACTTCAACGATTGGACAATATTTAAGCTATTAAAGAAGCATGTGGAAAGCTTAAGGTTGATGTTGGATACATGTAGGTAGTACTAGATATCATTGAACTTGAAGAATTGTATCTTATGTGCACCATTTGGTATACTGTTGGGACATGTAGTTTGTAAATAGGGATTAATGGTGGATCCAATGAAGATCACAATTATTGTGAACCTGCCAGCACCAAAATCAGTGAGACAACTATGCACAACACTCAGAAACACTAGCTATTAAATAAATTTTATAAAGGGGTATATGCAGATAACTACGCCAATGGAGAAATTGTTGAAGAAGGACGTGACTTTTCAATGGAACAAAGAATGCAAGAAGAGCCTCGATTTACTAAAGGAGAAAATGGTAACCGTGCCTATTCTAGTTTTCCCAGACTGGAAGAAGGAATTCCATGTACATGTAGATGCATCCTGCATAGCATTGGTTGAAATGTTTGCGCAATTAGGAGCAAGAGAAATTGATCATCCCATATCATTTGCAAGAACAAAATCGTCCAATGCGGAAAGGAACTATAGAATGATAGAAATAGAGGGATTAGCTATGGTATATGCATTAAAGATGTTCAGGCACTACTTGTTGGGAGTGCATCTCAAAATGTTCATTGATCACTCTGTGCTAAAATATTTGGTGAATCAGCCTATATCAATAGGAAATATCTGTCGATGGTTTTTATTATTCCAAGAGTATGCCTTCGAGGTTATAGTGAAGCCAGGGAAATTGAATGTCGTGCTTGATCATCTATCAAGAATAGACACAGGAGAAGAAGCCATAAATATCAAAGAAAACCTTTTTGATGCACAACTATTCATAATTAGAGTTAGAGATTATCACTTCGTGGATATTATTATCCATAGGAATGGCACCTGTGGAATACACTATGAAGTAAAATAAGAGTTGGTGGTTCGAGTAGCTGATTCCGCATTAATTGTTGGACACTTGTACAAGATGGTACTGAATTAAGTACTAGATAGATATGTCCTTGAACATGAAAGAAAGAGTATTCTAACAGAAGCTCATGGAGGAGCCACAGGTGGGAATTATGCAAGAAAATCCACTATGCAGAAAATCTTGAGAGCCGAGTTATGGTGGCCCATCATACATAAGGATGAAAAAGAATTTTTTCAAGCATGTGATTTATGTCAAAGAATAGGAAGGCCATCTAGAAGAGACAAGATGTGGCTAGTGCCACAAGTAACCTTGCAGGCCTTTTGAAAATGGGTTATTGAGTTTGTTGGACCAATCAGTCCGCTGGGGAAGAGGATTGGTGCAAGGTATATAATCCATTCAACTAATTATTTGACAAGATGGGCCAAGGCATAACTAGTGAAGGATTGCAACGCAAAAACTATTGCAAAGTTCATCTTTGAATATATATTATCTAGGTTTGGTTGTCCAAATATATTGATGAGTGACTAGGGCACACATTTCTTGAATAATACCATTGAAGCACTAACTAAGGAATTTCAAGTTTACCACCAGAAGAGAACTCCTTTTCATCCTCAAGAAAATGGAACAGTGGAAGCTTTGAATAAAATTCTAGAGAATGCATAAACACATTTTCCCTAAGTGGGTGACTATACCTAGAACAACAGAAAGAAATTAGTTCAACCTTTTCTTATAGATGATAGATGAGATGGGGGAACTTGCTTGTTTCCTTTTGCTTCCTAAATATCTTTTTAATCGCTCCCATTGCTCCCACTTGAACTAAATCTGCTCAAAAGGTACCTGCATCAAGAAAAACAAAAACAAGAAATGATCAAAGCATACATGAACTATCGACTATAAAACAATGGAATCGAATACATTGAAACACATAATGGTCACAGATATGAACAATCATATGAGAAAAGGAATAAGCTATTTATTAATGTAGAAGGTAGAGTATCACCTAATACAGTTTGATCCTGTGGCACTCCTCCAACTTCCGTTCAACCCTCACCACATCAAAATCTCAACACTCTAGTAGCATAACATTACTTAGCATAAACTCAATCCTCAAACCAACAGAGTTTCCTTACAAACTTCAGATTCCATCCCCTTGATCACTATGATGAGTACTCAATTTATAGGAAATGGAGGTGGTTTTGTCATAAATGAGGGTATTGAATGGCCTTCCAAACTTTGAGTTAGTTTCCATGGAGTAAGGGATGAGAGGATAGGAGGTTAATGGATCCTTAGCCTATCCAATTTCAAGCTCATACGAGGGGATAAGAGATGGGAAATTTACAGAATCATCTAGAATAAAGGAATATTCCCACAACCCTATTTAAATTTTACTCAATCTCACCTAGCGCAGGCTAAAGAGGGCCTAAGTGCATTGTAGTGCAGGCCATAGTGGGCATGTCTATTTTGCAGTGCACTGCATCAAGGCTTGGGCTACACTGGTGTTCCAAGGAGGCATTTCAGGAAGGATTTAGGCCATGAAACTTTCATAGAAGGAGGCATTCAATGAATTGACTTCTCTAGGGCATGTAAAAAATTAATTAGGGTTTGATGAGCACTAATAGTACTGATCTGAATGTCGGGAGTGATGTGCCCAAATAGACCTGTAATAGTTGTCTCCTAAAGCATGAAGTTGAAAATGATAATGTTGAGTGATATGTTATACGATGTGACGGAGAGGAAATGAAGTGGATGGTAACCTGCATGGATTACAATACATAACATCATGATATTTTGGATTTTTCATGAATTGCTGAGGGAAGGCATACCCATACTCAGCATATAAATTTTTCATTACATGTACTTAGATAGTCGTCTACAAATATAGACCCATGATGGGATGACCATCAGTGTAAAGACGTCATACAGATGATTTAGTACTTTCCTCAAATCGCAGCCTGGATGGATGAAACTAGATCTGGGGTCTTTTATCTCGTCCAATCATTCTCTCAAGTACGAGTCTAACCATGTGAATATGTGATCTGAAGTGTAACATGGGAAGACACCATCTAATTACCAGCCAATGATATAATCCATTAACAAATGCAAGAGAGATCACCAATAATGATAATGATTTTCAAGTTACTACAGTACATTCTGCATGGTGTGAATAGATGTTTTGATGTGGAACACCATACAAAGTCTTTCGGTCAAAGGCCATTGATGTCAACCTGTTGCTAAAAGTGGGAAATTTGCCATTTATGTATGCAAGCCTCAAGGTACTGGAAGGGTGTTTCTAAGTCAACATCTTGGATAATGTGCTTATGTTGACAAGAAGCGACTCATCATAGGACGGCCTTGATGTATCCCACATCAATGACATGAAATGAGTGTAGTGATTTTGTAGAAGGAATGTGAATGATGACACAAGGTTCATGAATGGAGGTCATGAAAATGAAGGTTTATGAGTATTGCAAAGGATGAGTTTTACTAAGTGACTTCTCTTGAACATATCAGCGAAAATGAATGAATTGGCAACATTGACCCAAAACCAAAGTGATGGATGGTGTGATAGACCATAGGTATGATAACCATCAAGCAGATAACCAAAACCAAATAGTCACAAAGGTGAAGTGAAAGTGTCATGTTCAAGAGTGACTTGCTACCATAAAGTGATTTATCCCTTTTCCCATTTCCCCAGTCATTGTTGACCAGCACCTCTTTATTTTTTTAACAAGCTTGAGGAGGATAACATATGCTTGTAGTATAATTCCACCCTTCGGGTGAATCCATCACTATGTGATGTTTTAACAAGTCTAGCGAAGGTGAAACTCGGTCTTGTCATGATGGACAAGTTTTGTTGCTATTTGATGTTTTAATGAGTTTAATGATAATGAGAACTTGCTCCTTTTCATGTTTAGATATTTTGAAAAGGGACAAAAAGAAAACTCCACAAGTTCTTTTTTGTAAGTTTGTCTCTTAAGTCCAAAAAAGCATAAAATAGTACAAGAGAGAACCTATTGACCATGTTCGATCAACATATTCCTTTTCATAAGTAATCTATCTTAGTCCGGAAAAGGGTTAAACTTATACTGAGTAGTTGTCATTTCCAATCCATTTACAAGATGAAAAGGACAAGCACCCAACAATATTTTCGTGTCTAAAGAGTCGGAAAAGAGCTTGAAAGTAGACCCGCTATTTTTATTTTCTTTTAACAAGTCAAAAAAGGAAAATACTCGGTGACCTTTTCATTTTTTATGAGTCAGAAAAGAGCTTAAAGAGGACTCCACTTAGAGGAACGAGTGGTGTCTAGGATAGAACTAGTTCTGGTGATGTTGGAACTTTTCAAGACATATTGATTTATGTAAAGGGGTTGGCTAATAAGACCACTCATTGCAACTGTTCCTCAAAAAGGGTAAAACAACCAAGTGAAAGTGTATGACCAGCCAAGTAGATAGTGATGATGGAAGGAGAAAAACCAAGGCTCATCTGATGAAAGAGGTTGATAGAATGGAAATCACGAGGGTTTAAATGGGTTCATTTTCACACAAGCTTGAACCATAGGGAACTATGTTTGGATTTAGTTTCATGTTTACACAAGCTTGAAATGAAAAACTATGCTTGGATTTAGTTTCATGTTTACACAAGCTTGAAATAAGAAAAAACTATGCTTGAGATTGGTTTACATGCCCCCAACATGATGACTCAATTCTAGGTGCATGCCCGTGAAGCTTCATCACATTTACCTAAGTAGACTACTCGTGGTCATCAAGTGGATGGAATGAAGGTTCATTTACAATATCAATCAAAAAACTCTACTCGGATTTTATGAGATCTAATCAAAGACTCGGATTGGAACTTTGCTCTAGGGGACCTTGTTTCATTTTTTAATGAAATTGAGACAAGACAAGGAACTTTGCTCAGATTCCTTGTTTCATTTTTTAATGAGCTTGACATAAGACAAGGAATTATGTTCTGGGAACTGTTTCATTTTTTAAAGAGGTTGACACAGTAAAATAAGTATCCTCATATTCCTTGTTTCATTTTTTAACGAGCTTGACACAAGACAAGGAACTATGCTCATACCCTTTGTTTCATTTTTTAATGAGGTTGACACAAGACCAGGAACTATCCTCATATTCCTTGTTCACGACCCATAAGAGGTCATGACTTCCAAGAGGATCTCATTAGATGGGAGAACAATTTTTTGGAAGGGATACGTAGCAAGGAAACCATTAGATATATATGGTTCCAATGCCCCCAGTATATAATGCACAACATCACGAAATTGATCATTAGTTGATGTAGGCATGTAACAAGTTGTCGCATAATTGACCTGTAGCAGGGAAGATACCATTGGGACAAAAGGACCATTTAGAGAAGATGGTTGACTAGAATCCATATTTGGACTGGGAAATGAAAGCTGGTCAATGGTGACAATTCTGCCTTCATGCAGGAAACAGATCACTTGAAAGAGTGTAGAAACAATGCCTCCCATGTCATAAACATAGTCGCGTCCAAGAAGTAAATTTTAATCTAAAGGGCCTGGTACTACCATCACATTGAGATAAATAATTTTCCCTCCCAAAGTAATAGGAAACTAAGGAAGGATCCCTAATGGTTGACTATTTCCTCTATTAAAATCCAATAGATTTTGTGTAACAGGTACAAGTGACGGTGAACCGAGCACCTGCCAAGCAGTGGACGAAAGGATACTCATAGATGCACCTTAATCTAAAATAGTGTCAGATACAATCATATTATAAACATGTACTATGGTCTGAAAAGGAACATAAGAAGGAAGATGACATCCTGCCACTTGATTCCAATCAAAGGAAGTGACCAAACTACTTGAAGGGGGTACTGTAATAACAGGATAATTACCCCTTTGACTTACGAGAATAGGAGGATTTTTCTCCTGTCTTTATGGAACAGGAGGGTTGCCTCCAAGCTCATTGGAGTCTGAAGAAACGAAAAGAACCTAAGTGGTATCATACTCACTCTCTACAGGAAAGGTACAATTAACTGAAGGTGAAATCGGGTAAATTGTTTCCTTGACCTGTGATTGGTCAGGTATAGACTCATGGGATTCACATTTAGAGAGAGTGGGTTTCACCGAAAATTGATTTAGGTCAATCACTTCATCAACTAGTAAAGGATTAAGGGAGAGTCTCATGTAACCAGATGGAAGTCATTGCGGACAAGAAGGACGATTATCCAACACTTTTTGGGCTTCATCCAGATAGGGACAAAGGTGAATGGGGTGATTCCCTTTGCATAACCTACAGGGAAACTTAACTTTACCCTTCTTTCCATGAACTTTACTACCACTAGTTGCTGGTGTCTCACCAGCATGATCTCTAGAAGTTGATGACACAGGATGATGTGAACGAGAAGAGAATTCTTCTAAGATCTGAGGAATACAAAAACAATTTCAAAGAAGATGGTCTCCATACAAATTTTTCAAGGATATCGAAGTTTGTGAGCCTTATCGGATGTTTCTCATCAAAAGTTGCATTTTAAGCAATGGTTGCTTGGTTTCCCCCATCCTGAATTTTCTTCTTCTTCTTCTTCCCTTCCTTCTTCTTCTTATCCACCTGGCTACTAGTTTCAATACTTTCACCGAGTGAATAGGAAGAAGGGGAGGAAGAAACAACCGACGAAGAAGGTAAAGGGTCAACTTTAGGATCAACTAGAGGTTGATTTTGTCCAGGTGGAGGAGTACTCGATTGTAGAGATATCATGACATTTTGAACCAAGGAGGTTGAAGAAAACCATACTCACAAGCCAATGGTAAATCCTGGAAGGGATAATATAGCCATATATGGAGCACCAATATTTCTGAAAGGAGGAAAAGAACTAGGATTCCCATCAAAAGGAATTCCTTGATCAGTGGACTCCGGAGTTGTTGCGATATGTCTCAACCTAAGATCAACTAAGGAGTGACATGGAGGATGTTATCCATAGTCAATTAATTTTCTTTTAATCAAAATAACATAACAAAACAAAAGAGGATAATCTCGACAAAAGGATTACCAAGTAATTGTGAATTGCTTATACTGCCTCAGTAAACCAAGGACTTAACATACGTGGTGTATCACAGTATACAAGGCGGTCGACTCGGTTACCTATGGATGGATAGCAACCTAAAGTAGTCCTCCCATATATACCCGAAAGTACATGGAGTGATCTGATAATCACCCTCTGAGTGTTATTAGTTAAATATTTATTGATTAAAGGTATTACGGACTCATGTGCTGGTGTGTGTGTTCTGTGTTATTGAAGCAATGGATCGATCAGATTTCCAATACACAGACAATTAAATGGAAGGACAGTAGAGAAATACAATAAGCAAATACAAGAACACAAGAAATTAATAAGGAGTTCACCCTATCCTCCAAGGCTACATCTCTAGTCCAGCTTTTAGTGGTGGCCTTGTTTTATTGTGTCTTAAGCAGAGAATTACAATGCAGGGACTCAATGTGAGTTCTCCTGAAACAGGTTTTGCTTGGCAGGGTGGTTCTTAGATTCCCCAAGCCACTGGAGTGCACAGACTCTTCTACATACTAGCTTTGTGACCTTCTGGTCTACAGTGGAGAGAGCCAAATGTGGTGCTCAGTCTAGACAAATCCTCTATGGGATGGCTTGAATCTCTCAAGCTCTCTGGTGCTTGATGTTGCCTTTGGTCAGCTCGGCCCTATGTCCTCTTCTGCTTTTGCTTCACTATCTTCTTCTCTCTGTTTTCTCGTCCTCCTCTCGGGGTTTTGGTGTCTTTCTCTGTCTCTCAGGGTTTTTTGTCCCTCTCTCTGACTGACTGTGTATTCTATCTCTGTTCATGGCTTTGAAGCCATTCATTCCAAGACTATTGGGTTCCTCTATTGCCTCTATTAATTCACCTTCTACAGCTGTGCTTGGAGTTCCCTGTTCGACGTCATCATGAACACTTAGGGAGTGGCCACATGTCCTCCTCTAAACGGTGCCAGCCTGCTTCATCAGTTCGTTCCTTCGGTTACATTGTGGAATGAGTTCTTCCTCCACCATGGTGGTCAAACAGACTTCAAATCCTTCAAAATCGTGGCTCATTTCTCTCTTCTATTCCCCTTCTCCATTAGGTGCAATCTCAGCTGTTAGATCTAGGGTCTCCAGATCCGATGCCGTACGCACGTTTCACATGGTTGAATTGCTCGATCGTTAGCACACGATCAATAGTGGTTTTATCTCTCCTCCGCTTGCCACGTGTCGATTGTTGAGTGGGATCGCTCCACTTCCATCCAAAACTGCTTAACATTTGAGGGTGCCCCGATCAATACCACCAGTTTCTAGAGCACGGGTCCTACCTTTAGCTTTTACCCCTTTTTTGCTTTTTTTCCCATGGTTCTCTGGCTCCCCATGCGACTGTGTGCTCAGGCTTCTCTATTTCGGCCCTATTCACCCAAATTGTGCATAAAAAATCACCTCCATTCCCTGATCCGGGGCTCCCAAGGGCTAATTTGGTCTCCCGCATAGTCTCCATGGGCCTCAGTCAGTGCACTTTGACTATGTCGTCATCGTTCCACGCTGGTTGCCATTGTCACTGGTTCAGGGTGTTTTTGATCGTTGTTTTGGAATTCTTTGATGTTTTCCCCGACCTGATACAGTCATGGTTCTTTGACAATTCTTTATGGATCCAATTCAGATCATGGTCTTCCCACTGAAAAAGATTTTGGACCACCAAAAGTTTGTTTTCAAGCATCAACTAAGTGAGGGTATTGTTTTCTCACTTGCCCAATCTCAATCCACTTTTCATTGCTTGGCTTTGAACCTTTGAGCCTAATCATGAGGTACTCAACATCTCCCCTGCGTGTCGTCCTCACCTTCCTATCCAGCACTGTGTCTTCCTACAATGCATTAAGATATTCAAGTAGTAGGTCATCAATAGAAGGCAATTGACTCTGCTCTTCAAGGTCCTCAATCATTGAAGGTTCAAACAATCTCAAGCAATCTACATTTATCACTGAGTAGATGTGCATGTAAGCTAGTAGATAAAGGCGAAAATAATTTTCACCAATCTTCTCAAGTATCCTAAAAGGTCCATACCTGATAGGCTTTAGCTTCTTACCTTCACCTTGCATCTTATCCTTGCTGATATACAACCAGACTTGGTCTCCAACTTGAAAACTATGCTCCATCCGATGCTTTTCATGTCTAACCTTATACTTGGCTTGGCTCTTTTCCAGCTGTTCTTGTACTGCCTGGTGGATCTCCTAGATCTGTTCAATGAACCTAGTTACCTTTTCCACATCATTGTGTTATGAAACCAGCTCAAGAAAAGATAGAAAAGATAGGTCAATGCCTTAGAATTTAGCCTCTTCGAGGGGGCAACCTCCTTTACATTACATAAATGAACAATTATTGGATGATTCAAATGACAAAACCTCCTTTCTATATATAGGAGTCTAAGGAGTCACAATATAACCTAGCCGACCTAACAATAATAATATAAATCCACAAAAATAACAATAGAGGGGTTCTATGGGGCATAGTAATAACAATATGGGGATAATAGGGGCACAACAATATTAATAAGGGATGCAACTACAATAGTAATGGGGTAATCACTAGTATTATAGGGACCCAACATGCCCCCCTCCTTCAAAAAGTGTTGTCCTCAACACTTGAGTAGTTCTAGATGCTTCTGTATAAAATTCTCATCCTCCCATGTGGAATCTTCAGCAGATAAGTTCTTCCACTTGATAAGATACTCCGAAATTGATCGATTTCATAGCTGTCGAGTTCTTGTTTATGTGACTGCTTTCAGTTCCAATATAATTTTTCCTTCCTCGTTAAGTTCTGGCAATATTGTTTGAACTAGGAGCTTGTTGCCTATAACCTTCTTTAAACATGAAACATGGAAAAATGGGTGCAATCGAGAAGCTGCAGGAAGCTCCAATTTGTATGCCATAGTACCAATCTTTTGCAACACCTTGTACGGAACATAATACTTTGGTGATAATTTATTATCCTTCTTAGCTTGCTTGAGGGACATTTGCTGATATTGTTGTAGCCGTAGGAATACCCAATCACCTACATAAAAGCTTCTTTCACTGCGATGTTGATCTGCCTATTGTTTCATTCTATTCTGTGCCAACACGAGGTTATCCTTTGAGAGTTGTAGGACTTGTTGTTGATGTTCGATGTGATGTTTCACTGCTTGAACCTTAGAATTTTCTCTTAAATATAATGTGATGGATGGTGGTTGATATCCATAAAGTGCCATAAATGGGGTCATTTTTGTTGTTGTATGGAAGGAAGTGTTATACCACCATTCAGCCAGAGGCAACCATTTGACCCATTGTGTCTGTTTATCAGATACAAAGCAACGAAGATATCCTTCCAAACATTTTTTTACTATCTTAGTTTTCCCATTATATTGAGGATGATAGGATGAGTTATGAGCTAACTGAGTACCAAGAAAAGAAAATAATTCTGTCTAAAAAGTTCCAGTGAAAATGGGATCTCTGTCACTTACAATAATCTTCGGGTTTCCATGTAGCTTTTAAATTGTTTCCATAAATGTAGTAGAAACTGTACTGGCTTTAAATGGATGTGAAAATGCACAAAAGTGTGCATACTTGGTAAGTCTATTAACTACCACCATGATGACACTCTTTCCCTCAGACTTGGGTAAACCTGTGATAAAATCCATTGAAACCTCCTCCCGACGTTGGCTTGGAATGGATAAAGGTTTTAATAGACCCGGTGTCTTAATTGTTTCAACTTTATTTTGTTGGAAAACCAAACATTCCGCCACAAATTTTTGAATATCTGATTTAAGGCCATCCCAAAAAAATTCCTTCTTAACCCTGTGGTAAGTTTTTAAAAATCCCGAGTGCCCTCCTAAGGGAGAAGTGTGCAATTCCATAAGAATCTTTTGTTTTAGTTGGGAATTCTTACAGAGGTATAAGTGATCTTTGTACCATAAAGAATCATTTTTCCAGCTAAATGTATCAGACGTACTGGAATCTTGTTGTAACTTTCGAATAAGTGCCCACACTTCTTCATCATTCTTCCATTCCTCCCTTGCTTCGTTTATCCAATCTGGTTGGATAATGGAAATGGCGCACAATAATGCTTCCACATCCTCATCCTTTCTTGAGAGTGCATCTGCCACCACATTTTGCTTCCGTTTTTTGTAGATGATTTCAAAGTCATAACCCAACATCTTTGTGACCCCCTTTTGTTGCTCTTCAGAGGATAATCTTTGTTCTAAAAATTATTTAAGGCTATCATGATCTGTTTTTACCTTGAAGTGACTTCCCATTAGGTAGGGTCATCATTTCTTAAGTGCATGGAGTATTTCCAACATTTCCTTCTCATAAATAGCTTTGTGTAAAAACTTTCCCTTGATTGGATGACTTTCAAAAACAATGGGTCTTTCATCTTGCATTAAAACAACACCAATTCCATTTTCTGAAGCATCACATTCCACAATAAAGGTTTTTGTGAAGTCCAGTGTGGCTAATACCAGTGCTTGGCACATTGCCTCTTTAAGATGTTCAAAGGCCTTTCTTGCCTCTGAAGTCCATGGAAATGCATCTTTCTTCAATAATGTTGTTATAGGTGTTGCTATTCTCCCATAATTCTTAACAAACTTGCAATAATACCCTGTCAACCTAAGAAATCCTTGCAGATGCTTTATGAATGTGGGGATTTTCCATTCCTTAATGGCTTTAATTTTGCTAAGGTCTACCTTAACTCCTTCATGAGATACAATATGACCCAGATATTCCACCTCTTGTACTCCAAAGAAACATTTGGATCTTTTTGCATATAATTGTTTCTCCTCCAATAGTTGTAGCACCCTGTCAACATGTTCAACATGATCCTTCCAAGACTTGTTGTAGATTAGTATATCATCAAAAAATACTAACCCAAATTTACTAAGGAATGGTTTGAAAATGGAATTCATCAAACCTTGAAATGTTGAAGGTGCATTGGTAAGGCCAAAAGGCATGACCAAAATTCATAATGACCCTCATAAGTTCTAAATGTTGTTTTCGGAATGTCTTTAGACTTCATTATGATTTGATGATATCCTGAACGAAGATCCAACTTGGTGAAGTAAATTGATCCATGCAATTCATCCAGTAATTCATCAATGACGGGAATGGGAAAGTTATCTTTAATAGTGAGCTTGTTGAGCTCCCTATAATCCGGACACATGCACCATGATCCATCCTTCTTGTGCACTAATACTAATGGAGCAGAGAAAGAACTCTGACTTGGTTGAATTATACCAGCCTCTAGCATTTCTGCAACCATACATTCAATTTCACTCTTTTGGGCATAGGGATATCTGTACGGCCTGATGTTTGGAGGAACACTTCCTGGAATCAAATGAACAGCATGATCATGATCAAGAATAGGTGGGAGAACTTTGGGAGTCTCAAATACCTTGGAATGATTGTCCAAGACTTTTTGGAGATCTGGAGAAATAGATGATTGCAATTTGGAAACATCTAGCAAACATAATTGTGCAATTACACCCTTTGTTCCTTTTCTAGAAGCTTTGTCATACCATTAGAGCTCATTATCTTTCCCGGTTTCCTTGCAATACCCCTTAATTCAACTTCCTTTCCTTCCATGGAAAATTTCATGAAAAGTTCTTGAAAATTAAAAGCTATTGTACCCAAGGATTGTAGCCATTGGACTCCTAGTACAACTTCAGGACCTCCCATTGGAATGGAAAGCATTGGGCTAGTCAATACATATTCTCGCATCAATAGCTTGATATTATGGCACTTTCCAGAGAAATTTATTGTTCCTCCATTTGAAACGATCACTTGACACTCTGGTGCTAGATATAAGAAGCAATTAAATTCTTTTGCTACCTTACAATGAATAAAATTGTGGGTACTTCCTGAATCAATCAACATTATGACCTTTTTCTTCTTGATTGGTCCTTCTATATTGATGGTTTTAGGAGTGGTAATTCCCACCAATGCATTACAAGATATGGTCGGATTCATTTCTTCTTTATCTAGGCTTTGTTTCTGGAGTATATCCTCTTCTTTTGACCTTTCTTGCTCCTTTTCTTCTTCCTCTTCGCAATCTATGTAGAATAATTTCTTCTCAACACACTTATGACCTTTAGTGTATTTTCTATCACAACTGTAACAAAGCCCTTTTGCTCTTTTTTCTTCCAATTGTTGTGGTGTCAACCTTATAGGTTGTGGAAGACTAGGGGCAACCACACTTCCATCTTTATAGTTGTCAGTGGTATGCTTCCTGGTTGCCATAATTTTGCTTTCCATTTTTCTTGCTAACCTGAATGCCTTCTCTAATGAATCAGGTTCCCAAAGGTGAACATCATTTTGGATATTATCCTTTAAAGTCCCTATGAACTGCTCCTCTAGAATATTTTTTACCCTTATGTTCAATTTTTGGAACTCCTCAATGTGCTCCATTATTGAAACCTTTTGTTTGAGACTTATCAATTGGCTAAAAAAAGTGTTGCTTTTTGTATCCTCATAATGTGCTATCAATTCTTCTATAAAAATTGCCCAAGTGATAATTTTTTTACGAGAGAAAAGCCATTGATACCATACAAATTGATTTGGTTCCAAATATAAAGTTGCAATACGTACCTTTTGTGTGTTTTGCACATTATTGAGATCGAAAAATTGCTCCATTTGTAATATCCATGTTGCTGGATCCTTGCCATCATACTTCCTCATATTGATTTTTTGAATATGGTGGGTCTTCGCTCCCACATTAGAGTCTAAGAAAACATGATTAACATTTATTTTGTTTGCATCATGAGTTTCCTTTACTACCTTTTCACCATTATTAAGTATTTCTTGTAGAAAATTTGTCAAATCTGTCTTCAAATCTGCCATGCCTATCTTCAAATTTGTATTCAAATCTATCTTCAAGTTGCCCATATTAGCTTCCATGCCATTCATCTTAGCTTCCATGCCATTTATCTTGGCTTCTGTTAGCTTTTGTGAGAGTGACATTTTTTGCACTTATTCTTGTAATTTTGATATATCATGTAGCATTTCTTCCTCTTCTTTATGAGTCATGCTAGAGCTTTCAGGTTGCTTACTAAGTGTTTGCATTTTCTTTCCTCAGGGAATTAGTTACTGATAATAATGCTCTACTATGCCCTTTGAGTTCCTTCAAAGTAAATTTCAAACCAAGCTTAAGCAAAAATTTAAGAAAATCTACACACCTTTTTTCACTTTATAGGAGCTCGATATTGCCTCTAATGTATCTCTATACTTTCTGATCATCCAGTTCTAAAATTGTGATCTATAGTAGCCCTATGTATCCTCTTTCCAATGCCACTAGTCTGACCCAAATTGGATTCTCCAAGGAAGAGTTATGCGAAATCTCCCACAGTGACTTGATTATAGACTAGTTCAGTAGAGCGAACTTGTACGATGTGCCACGAGTCACTGTTTTGACCTTTGGCTCTAAAAATATCTGCAGGAAACTATAGCCCATCCTATTTCTGTAACTTCTTACTAAATTTCAATCCGATGCTCAGAGAGAAAGTTATGACGATTTTCCCCAGGTCACCTGTTTGGAATGTAATTCAGGAGTCTACAAAAAGACCAACTTCCTCAGATCATATCTCAGCAAATATAGCGTGAAAAGCTCTGAAATTCAGACCCAAGGTTCAGCACGATGTCATCTCAAATGGGTTTTTTTTTAGCTTCTGAAATGTCGCAGAAAAAAAGTTATAGTGAAAATGCCACGATGACCTATTTGGAGCAGCGAAACCATAGAATCCAAAGCTCTGATACCAAATGTTATGAAACCAGCTCAAGAAAAGATAGAAAAGATAAGTCAACACCTTAGAATTCAACCTCTTCTAGGGGGAAACCTCCTTTACATTACATAAATGAACAATTCTTGGATGATTCAAATGACAAAACCTCCTTTCTATATATAGGAGTCTAAGGAGTCACAATATAACCTAGCCGACCTAACAATAATAATATAAAGACAAAAAATAACAATAGAGGGATTCTATGGGGCATAGTAATAAAAACATGGGGATAATAGGGGCACAACAATATTAATAAGGGATGCAACTACAATAGTAATGGGGTAATCACTAGTATTATAAGGACCCAACACACTGTGTCCATCAACCATGGTACCTTTACCAAAGACAAAATCCAAAGGAGAGTTGGTGTGAAACCAAAACAGGTCTTAAAAGGAGATCTCTGTGTAGAGGAGTGCTTTTATCTGTTGTAAGCATGCTGCACATAACACAAGTGTTCATCCCAAAGTTTAGGATGTTTGCTACAATAACCTCTCAGTAAATAGATCACTGTCTTGTTTACTATTCTGTCTGGCCATCTGTTTGTGGATGAAAAGCTGTGCTTTTCTTCAATTTGGTGTCCATCAGTTTCCACATACTCGACCAAAACTTCCCCACAAATCAGGTGTCTCGATCAGATACAATGGAAGTGGGTAATCCAAAATGAACCCATACATGTTCAAAGAATAATTTTTCTGTCTATTCGGCTGTAATCTATTGATAACAAGGTATCAAGATACACATTTTGCTAAACCTATCCACAACAACATATAAATAATCATGACCTTTCCTATATTTAGGAAGCCCTCCAAAAAAATCCATGGAAACACTTTCCCAAGGGTGAGAAGGAACTGGCAATGGAGTGTACAAGCCTAGTTTTCTATTACCAGGCTTTCTTTTAGCACACATAGCACACCATCTTACATATCTAGAAACTGTCTCATTCATTTTCAGCCAATAACAAAATCTTTGCAGTTGTGCAACTGTTTTACTTACCCCAAAGTGACCTAATATCATAGAAGTGTGCGTTTCCCTAATTATCTTTATCGTCTCAGTTTGTGGAATGTAGAGTTTCCCACAATGGTATAAGAGTCGGTCCTTTACATGATAGTCCAATTCTTCTACTCTTTTGCATTGACTCAAAGTTGCATATACATCTTTAAAGTCCATATCCTGAGCATATTTTTCTATGTAGCTTTCATGTAGCACAAAATTATGCCTAAATATGGTAGATGCATTTATAATGGGTCTAGATAACATGTCTACAACCTTGTTATGTATGCCCTTTTTATATCTGATGGCTAAATGAAATTGTTGTAGAAACCCCATCCATCTGTAATGTCTTGATTGCTGCAACTTAGTTTGGGAGTGTAGATATTGAAGTTGTTGATGATCAGTATGTATCGCTGTCTCTTTACCCATTAAGTAATGTTTCCACTTTTTTCACACTCTAAACTAATGCATACAATTCTTTATCATATGTAGGATAGTTAACTACTACAAGATTAAAAGTCTCAAAATGATAACATATGGGTTTACCGTGCTGTGTCAACACTGCTCCCATGGCATAGTCACTAGCATTAGTTTGGATCTCAAATGGTCTTTGTAGATCTAGCAGTGCTAGTACAGGTGTTGTACTAATCTTTTCTTTGAAGGTGTCGAAGGATTTCTGATGTTTGCCTCCCCATTGAGACACCTTATTCAATCCTGTTAAAGAATGTAAGGGAGCTTTTATTGAGGAAAAGTTAGAAATGAAATTCCTCCAATATTGTGTTGCTCCTAAGAAGCTTCTCACTTTTGTAGCAAACTTGGGTTTAGGCTAGTTCACAGTGACTACCACTTTAGAGGGATGTATTTTCAATTCACCTCACCCTACTATATGACCCAAGTAGTTCAGAGATGTTTTGCCAAATTCACATTTTGAGAGTTTAACATAAATTTTTTCTCTTTTCAAAACATCTAATGTCTGCTTAACATGCTTTAAATTTTCTTCCCACATTTTACTAAAAATCAAAATGTCATCCAGATACAAAATAACAAAATCATCAAGAAAAGGTCTGAGTAGTTCATTCATTAATCTCATGAAAGTAGCAAGAGCATTAGTTAAGCCAAAAGGCATAACCAGCCATTCAAACAATCCCTGCTTTGTTTTGAAAGCAGTCTTCCATGCATCTTTCTCTGCAACCCTGACGTGATGGTATCCACTGTGCAAATCCAGCTTAGTGAAATAAACAGCTTCCTTTAATTGATCTAAAATATCATCTATGCAAGGAAGGGGATAGCGATTTTTTATTTTTATCTTATTTAGTGCTCGGTAATCAATGCACATTCTCCACGAGCCATCTTTCTTTCTCACCAAAACGATTGGTGACCCACATCGTGATGCGCTAGGCCTGATGAACCCTTTCTTAAGCAACTCTTGCACCTGCTTCTTGATTTCAGCATTCTCTAAAGTAGACAACCTTTTATACCTGTGGCTACAATAGTTGTTTCATCTCCTGAGTTTGACCCCAAATCTTTCTGAATAGCCACAATAGTCTTATTCTTCTTTCCCTCGGACTTCTTAGGTCTCAGCTCTGGATGCATAATCCAACAATGCCCATCCTTTTTACAGTGAGTGCATGAAGATTTGCTTTTCTGTGCAGTGTTAGCCTTCCTTGCTTTCCACTTCTACTTTCTTTTCTCCTTGCTCTTGCTTACAATGGGTCGGGATGGTCCCCCAACTTCTGGATTTCCATTCTTTCCTCTAGCTTCTAGATGAGTAGCTTGTATAGATACCTCATCTATACTAGTGGGATTAAATGTGAGAATGGTATGCCTCATGTAGCTGTGTAGAGCACCAATGTACTTCAAAAGAGTCTCTGGTGAGTCTAATGAGATACCCAACATCAATGCTCTCTTTCTAAATTCTTGAGTATACCCTTGCACACTTTGCGCTTTCAACTGTCGAAGAGTTTTCCAACTCATCATGGCTTGTTGCATGTAGGCCAATGGATAGAACTGCTTTTTTATTGTAGCAATAAATTCACTCCAGACAGTGATGGTTTTACCATGTCTTTTCATGTCAGCTTAGGTTTTGCCTTCCCACCAAACCAAGGTAGTGCCTTCTAGGCATAGGCTTGTGATCAGGTGCTCGTGTCCTAAGTGTCGTAAAATGCTCAAAAATGAAAGTGCTCAGAACTGGTTCAAAATTGAATGAATATAAAGTGCCCGTCCTCCTGATTCTGGCACCGTGAACGGTTCAAAAAATGGTCGCCGTATGAGAAAGTTATGCCAAAAACGAAATCACCCAATAACCCTTAATTTTTGAATTTAAAAAAAAAAAAAGAATATTCCATAGAATATTCCTTGGAATATTCTAGGGAATATTCCTTTTTGGACAACCAATCGTAGGTTGCCATGTGGCAGGCCCGGAGGCTGCCACGTGGCCCGAGGTGACGTCAGCAAGATATGTGCGCATGCATTAAAATTTTCGCAATGAAGTGGTTTGAACCCGCGACCTCTCGTGGAGAAATGAAATGCCTTACCAACGCGCCACAAAGGTTGCATTTGAAATGTACGTGGAATGTCATGAACAAATAGTTTGAACTTCCGTTTGGGTGGGAAATGAAGGGGGCTAGCCCCTAAGCGCCAGCTGTTGTGGGGAAAAGTATCCGATGCGGATGACACTAACCCTTTCTAAAGGTGACAGACTTTAGCAACAACTGAATGACAAAGTTTTCATGTTCATCTTTATGAAAGCACAGAGAGAATAGAAAGAGGATCAACCAACCTGGTGTCTTGCGCTTAGTCGATCCTTGTCCTTCTCGCTTTGTATCCCGTTCCCAGCTCTTTACTCTCCAAGCCGATCCAGCTACACACAGAATCTGCACAACAAAAGGGAGCAAACTACGAGATACAAGCAATCATAATTGAAGCATGGATTAGGTTGCATCAAATATACATGTAAACACAAAAGCATCTATGTAAAACAAGTATATAGAAGAACATGCAAACTTTATTGATAGAAAGTAACAGGGTTCCAGAGGAAGTTACAACCAATGATGTTGGCCCCAATCCAGCAGCACCTCCTCGGCAGCAAGAACTCTCTTCTTCACCTCTAGTAAAACAATCACCCAATAATCCTGGCAGTATACCAACAGCACCTCCTTGCTTATACAAAATTCCAGCCTCCTTAGACCTCATAGAAGAGCTCTATATATAGGAGAGAAGAAGAGAGGATGAGTCAGCTTGAGGCTGGCATAGAGCTGACTAGTGTCCTCTCCCTCTTCAGTTAATCTTCAGTTCTTGAGTCCACTTGGAGATCCTTGGTTACACATGGTGATCAAGTACCTCTTACTCATCACAAGGCGAATCTGATGAACCAAGTGTCAGTTTGGAAGCTTCCTGGGCAATTGACACCTTGCAGGAGGACTGTGCCACTTGGCCAATCTCGCCCAGCGCAGGTAGCCTTCATTGTTTTTGACTTCCAGCGCAGGTACAGAGTGGGACAGTTGCAATACAGCGCGGAAGCTCAGTTAAGCAGCTGACATGATCCAAAATAAGCCTGTTCTGAAGTGTTTTCAGGTGGAGAACTGATTGGAAGTGCTGTTGATTGATGACCTTGTTCTTTTAGGGGTAAGAACAACATGTTTAGGGACTGAGGATCCCTGTAATTATCGACATTTCTTGCTCCTTGACGCGAGGCACAAAAATATCTATAACAGTTGCCCCCTAAAGTATGAGGCCGTTAATCGGGTGAAATGCTTTAGCTAGAGGGTCCGAAGTTCGTTCCAGTGCTGAGGAGAGTGCCCTGTAATACAATACAATACAATACATTATCTTTCATTCATCATTATTCTCATGATCTAGCTGAGGCGGGTATTCCCATGCTCAGCTTTCTATAAATACATTTTGGTACATATGACAGACGATCGTCTGAAGACAGACTGATAATCTTCCGCTAAAATTATCATCCTTTGAGGAGGATGATCATCTGCTGCAATGATGTACATGGTAAATGCTTTTATATTTCCTGAATATATATCGTAGCCCAGATGGATGAAACTAGATCCGGGGTCTTCAAACTCGTTCGATCTTCACTCTAAGTACAAGTCGATCCATGTGAGAATTACGCTGAAGTCGAACATGGAAAGACATCGCTTGATTACCGGTCAATAATGAAAACCGTTAACAAGCGCGAGAGGAATCACCAATAAGGACGATGACCCTCAAGGTACGGCAGTACAATTCACGTGGCGTGAATAAAGGACTTGGCGTCGAACGCCACGCAAAATCTTCTGGTCGAAGGTCATTGATGTATACCTGTCGCCGGAAGTGAGAAACTTGCCATTGAGGCATGCAAGCTTCAAAGTACTGATGGGGGTGTTCCTAGATCGACTTCTTGGATAATGAGCTGATGTCGACAAGAAGCGATCCGTCAAAGGAGGGCCTTAATGAATCCCACATCAATGACACGGAACGGAGCTAATGATTTAGTGGAGGTGGAAACAAACTGTGACATATGATTCAGGGTGGCGATCATGAAATGGATGAAGGAAAATGTATGGTAGTGGATGGGACACGGTTGACACTTTCTGAATGACCCCTCTTGAACATATAACGACACTGATGTGATGGATCGGTAGCATTACCCCGAATGGATGGTGTGGCGAGGACCATGGTGATGAAACCGGTGAATGAGACAACCCAACCCGATGTGATACGGAAGAAAAGTGTCATGTTCAAGAGTGACTTGCTACCTCTAAACTTTGATGTTCTCCCAATTTTTCCCCAGTCATTTCTGACCAGTACCTCTTTATTTTTGTCAAGCTTGAGGAGGATAACATATGCTTGTTCTATAACCTGCCCTTCGGGCAAGCCCATCGCTAAGATTTAACGAGCCTAGCGATAGGGAAACTCGTTCTCGTCTAAAGACAAGTTTGTCGCTATTTAATTATTTTAACGAGTCTAACGACAAGGAAAACTCGGTCCTTTTCATTTTTAGAGAGTCTAAAAAGGTACAGAAAGTCAACTCCATAATTCCTTTTTCGTCAGCTAATCCCTTAAGTCCGAAAAAGTATAAAACAATACAGAAGGGATGGCTGTTCGGTATTTTTAACGAGCTGAACCAGGCAAGCGCTCGATCCTTTTGTGCAATAATCCCTCAAGTCCAAAAAGATTAAAATTTAGAGGAGGGATAGCGTTCTGGTCATTTTAACGAGCTGGAAGGCCAAAACTCGGCAAACTTTTCATATTTTACGAGTCAGTGAAAAGAGCTGAAAGAAGACTCGTCTTTTGAGGAACGAGTGATAAACAGGGATAGCTACAGATTCCAGGTACAGGTTGGAATTTCCAATCACGGCAGTGTCACAAGGATGGCTAGGTGAAATCACTCTTCGCAGCTGTTTCTCAAAAGAGGTAAACACACAAATGGAAGTGAATGATCAGCCAAATGAACGGTGGAGGTGGTGGATGAAAACACGATCAAGGTTCTTATGGCTAATGAATTTACGATCTCAAAAGGTTATTTACCGGTTCATTTTTTCCATGAGCTTGAACTCTGGGGGAAACATTTGCTCACACTTTTTTCTATTTTTTAACGAGCATAAATTCAGGCCTAAAACTGCTCGAATTTCGCGTTTATTTTTTAACGAGCATGAACTATATGCTAAAACTGCTCGATATACCAGTCATAAGAATGCCTCCTATAAGGACCAATTTTTATAGAGCTTATGCCTTACTACAGATATGCTCTTATTTTGGCAAATTTTACTTCTGCCCCACAGGCTTTCTTTCATGCAAGTTTGGAAACGGCTAATCTTAAAACCAGATAAATAACCGCCCCTAGCTTGCACTCCAGAAAGTTTGCATGCCCCCAGGTATAGGATAGAATTTCGAGGTTGCCCCTCCTCTCTCCTACTTCTGCTTTTCTTTGGGTGTTCACAGTTATTTGTCATCTTGCTAATCTAATGCTAACGATACTTGTCTTCTCGTTATTTTAAGGGGTCTTACGCAGTACTCAGACTTCCTGTCGGCCCACTTTTAACAAACAGCTATTGTGACAATAGAAGAACACTACTCAAAGATAAAACATTGGTATTATCGAGGGAGGCTTGCCTCTTTCTTATTATCCGAAGAGTGGTTCTATTCGCTGCCGCAAATCAATCTCTTTCTTCGGCGGTGTCTATCATTGGGTTGTCCAAAGATGGTTACCCTCTGTCACAACAATACGGTCTCCTTCTTAGTTTACTGCCCCTGCTTATCCTTCAAAACATATGTTTCGATGGGCGAGGCTTGAATTTAAAGATGGTGACTACTTGTTACAATAAGGGAATTCCTACTTGGGCATTGCCCACTTTTTTAGACAAAGGTGAATGATTCCCAAACACATAACTTTAACAAAAGATCATTATTCCAGAACAACCCCACTTCCTTCGGACGGGGTACGGACTAGTCATGTTCTCCTGCGGAAATTCTTCCTTATACCCGGAGTTTCTTCTGCCCGAAGCAGACCAGGGTGCATGCCCCCTGGGTCCTAGTCTTTCTTTCCGAATTACTCGCGCTCATCGGGAAGGAGGACTGGGGGCGGAGGTGAATCTTGAGTGAACAGACCATTTAGGATTGGTATTTGACTATTTGCGATGCGAGATCCCGGAAATGAAAGCTGGTCTACGAGCTTGACCACCCTTCCTTCGTGTGGAAAACACATTACTCTAAAGAGTGAGGAGACTATCGCTCCCATGCAATAAATATAGTCGCGTCCAAGGAGTAGGTTATAATCCAAGGGTCCTTGAACTACCAACACGTTCATCCTGACGGTCTTCCCCTTCAATGTAACAGGTACATCGGGGAGGATTCCTAATGGTCGACTGGTTCCTTTATCAAAACCTGAGAGATTTCTCAACTCAGGTAAAAGTGCTGGGGAACCCAGTGCTTTCCAAGCAATAGAGGAAAGGATACTCACAGACGCCCCTTCATCAATGATAGTACCAGCCATAACCATTCTATAGATCTGGACAATGATTCTAAATGGTGTACTGGCTGGTAACCGGGGTCTGCCTAGTTGATTCCAATCAAAGGATACAACCAGGTTGCTTGGTGGTGGGACCGAATATATGGCCGGATACGACTCAGATGATGTTCCTTCCTGCGATAAAGGAATGGGCGCATTGCCCGGATGCTCGTCGGAGTCGGTGCTGATAAAGAGAACCTGGATGGTGTCATCCTTGTTCTCATCAGTGAGGGTGTCACATGAAGACGACACTTCGGTGACGGTGTCATTTGAAGACGGGTCTTCAATGACGGAGTCATTGGACGATAGAACCTTTGAAGGAAGAACCGGGTCAACTGCCGTTTCGACCTTTAGACTTTCGTCTGGTCTAGATTCGGTAGGTTCATTCTCAATGACTGACACATCAGCTGACCACTTGAGTGGTTCAACTGGATTTTCAACTATCGAGGGATTAGGCGCGAGTTTTCGGTATCCAGGCGGAAGTTGCACCGGTGACACCGGGCGATCTTCCAAAACTCTCTTTGCCTCATCTAAGAATGGACATTTGTGGATGGCATGGTGACCTTCACACAATAGACAGGGTGATCTTGGTCCCCTTCTTCGTCCTTCACTCTCGCTAGTTGAGGGAATGCAATCAACTTGACAACCAGAGGTTGATGCTACCGGATTGTGCAACCTCGGGGACCAGTCCCTTAGTATCCGGGGAATACAAGGACAATCACGATGGAAATGGATCCCTTTGCAAATGACACATGGCGATTTAGGCCCGGTCGGTGCAGTGTGTGGGTTTTTGTCAGTTTTCTTCTGCTTGCCCCCAGTCGCCTTCGCCAGAGGCTCCTTCTGCTTCTTCCCTTTCTTCTTCTTTTCCTTCTTCTCCTTGGGAGGCTGACTCTTGCCGGCTCTACCCTGCGAAGATGAAGGATCAGAGGAAGTATCACAAGAGGTAGAAGGCTGGTGGGTAGTTCTAGATTGTTCTGACAGTTGATTCGACTGCTCAGGATTAGTGGCGATTTGGACAACATTAGTTGAAAAGAGCCAAACAGGAAGGCCGATTGTCAATCCTGGAAGTGACAATGTAGCCATATGAGGCGCACCAACATCTCCCCAAGAGGAGAAGGGATTTGGACTTCCGCCAAGGTTACTTCCTTGGTTGGTGGGCTCCATACTTTTCAACTGAAAGATCAACGTGGGAATAACAGGTGATTATGTTCCGCTTTAAAATAAGTTTTATTTACGACGCTTTTAGACACAAACTTGCTTTTTCATGTTTTAAGAGTCGAGAAAAAGCTAAAGATGACTCTAGTCGCCTTCGATGTATTAACGAGCCCGAAGTGACAAATGCTCGGTTGGACCTTTTTAGTTATAGAGTTTGAAAAGGGCCAAAAGAAACTGCTCTGGAGATCTAGGCAGAGGGTGTGCCAAACCTTTTGCGAAACCACAGAATACGTTTTACAGTACGGGTGGTCGATCTTCGTGAATGCTGTGTTCACTGCATCGCGATCAGTAGGGCGGCCGACACGGTTTCCTAAGGATAAAGGATAAAAGCCTATAGGGGTCTCCCAATATACGCGACGGTACGCGGGAGCTCAAATCCGTGTTAGTGCCACCGACTCTCAGGAGGAATCACCCACCTTCGTAGAGATCGACAGTCACTATGTTTAACGACGCCGAAACACGTCTCTACCTAGACCTCTAGATGTTTGCGTTAAATTCCAAAGCATTGTTATGTAAATTGAGTTTATTTTAATGTTGATCTTCCTTAACAGTTTGCCTTTCAGGTTCGCCACGAGATGTATATATACAACTTCCTATATGCAATCTAAGAATGAGAAGCAAAATCTTTTCAATCTTTCAACTTTGAAAACCTTAATCTACTTGAGGAAAGAGCAAGACACAACTTTTTCCACAGATCAAAGAACACACACTAAAATGCACATTTTCCTAAATCGTCAAGCATACAGTCAAATGCAAAATGCACAATGCATGTATTTCTTTTCGTTATCCTTAATGTTGATGCTTAACAAAAGGAAACTGTTGTATGATTTTTGAATCAACTTTCAAGTAAAAATAAACAAGCTTGTCCACAATCAAAAGAACACCTTATGAAAGACTTGTTTTAAATACAGGAAAAGTATAGATTCAAACCATAAAGTGAGAAGCAAACCAATCCAAAACAGCTATGAACAGCAATAACACTAACTCATAAGATCGCAATCTAAGAGGCCACAGCTACTAGGTTCGCTTTTCACAATGGGAAATTGTAACTGAAACAAGAAATACTGAAAGAACGTTTACAATTTCATCACACAACTGAGGCGGAATAATGTCAAGGAGAAGTGGTCTACAGCAAATACAATAACCAGCAAGCAATCAGCCAAAAAACAAGTGCAAACAGGGCCAAGACACAAAGGAAGAGCTGAGCTAGACTAAGGCCAACTGGACCAGCGCAGGCACTGGTCTGCCAGTTTCACTCTCAGCGCAGTTCCCGAAGGGAGCACCTGCGCTGTAATGCAGACTGCCTGTGGACAGCCTGCACTGACTTACGAGAGTTACGTCTGCTAAGAATTCCGGGTCATAAAAAGCTCAAAAATGTACTGTTTTGACTGAAATAAAATGCTATGGGTTAAGTACAGGCTAAGGGATGATCAAGAGGATAAAGATCTATCACTAAGAGTAAGGATTCATCTGTAGATTAGCTCTTTAAATCTTGAATTTGCTCAGCAAAGGAGCAAGAGTAGCAAAACCCTCTACTTCGCTTTTGATAGAGTCAAAAGCTTTTCGATTCAGTACTCCTTTCTTCAAGAAATGAATAGCAAAATACTACAACAACAAGATACTAGGGTTCCCCAGCGGAGTCGCCAGTTTGTTGTGGGGAAAAGTATCCGATGCGGATGACACTAACCCTTTCTAAAGGTGACAGACTTTAGCAACAACTGAATGACAAAGTTTTCATGTTCATCTTTATGAAAGCACAGAGAGAATAGAAAGAGGATCAACCAACCTGGTGTCTTGCGCTTAGTCAATCCTTGTCCTTCTCGCTTTGTATCCCGTTCCCAGCTCTTTACTCTCCAAGCCGATCCAGCTACACACAGAATCTGCACAACAAAAGGGAGCAAACTACGAGATACAAGCAATCATAATTGAAGCATGGATTAGGTTGCATCAAATATACATGTAAACACAAAAGCATCTATGTAAAACAAGTATATAGAAGAACATGCAAACTTTATTGATAGAAAGTAACAGGGTTCCAGAGGAAGTTACAACCAATGATGTTGGCCCCAATCCAGCAGCACCTCCTCGGCAGCAAGAACTCTCTTCTTCACCTCTAGTAAAACAATCACCCAATAATCCTGGCAGTATACCAACAGCACCTCCTTGCTTATACAAAATTCCAGCCTCCTTAGACCTCATAGAAGAGCTCTATATATAGGAGAGAAGAAGAGAGGATGAGTCAGCTTGAGGCTGGCATAGAGCTGACTAGTGTCCTCTCCCTCTTCAGTTAATCTTCAGTTCTTGAGTCCACTTGGAGATCCTTGGTTACACATGGTGATCAAGTACCTCTTACTCATCACAAGGCGAATCTGATGAACCAAGTGTCAGTTTGGAAGCTTCCTGGGCAATTGACACCTTGCAGGAGGACTGTGCCACTTGGCCAATATCGCCCAGCGCAGGTAGCCTTCATTGTTTTTGACTTCCAGCGCAGGTACAGAGTGGGACAGTTGCAATACAGTGCAGAAGCTCAGTTAAGCAGCTGACATGATCCAAAATAAGCCTGTTCTGAAGTGTTTTCAGGTGGAGAACTGATTGGAAGTGCTGTTGATTGATGACCTTGTTCTTTTAGGGGCAAGAACAACATGTTTAGGGACTGAGGATCCCTGTAATTATCGACATTTCTTGCTCCTTGACGTGAGGCACAAAAATATCTATAACACCAGCCCCCCATACCACGTGACCAAAGCCAAAAAACATCGGGCCAATCCCCTAACTGTCGGCAGGGAATCTGATACAAACCTCCAGCCACTTATCCCAGTCACATGCGCGCTGAATGCGGAGTTAACTGACAATCCAGTTGGTAGACATTTTGGCAGAGCGCCAAATTTGGGTGGACCCACCATATTTTGCGGGCCTAACTGGCCCCAACTAAAGTTATCTGGTGTTTTTGTAGGGGGCAGCTGGCAGTTGGGAGTAAATGGCCATAACTTTGGCTAGGAAAGGCGGTTTTGGACAAATTTTATTTTGATTTTGGGTATCTTCGACCTTCTAAAGCCATTGGAATAGGTCTTATAGCCGTATGAGGTCATTTGCAGAGGTTTTGGAGCCATGGAAGTTCTAGGAGCCACAAGGGCCCAGTAGTGGGAGAACTATATAGGGTTGCAGGTACTCATTGGAGGTGAACCTGTACTCAATCTTAAAGGATTCAAGTGTTCTAAATCCATTTTTACAGTCTATTCCACCTGTAGAGACTTTTATTCAGTTGTATATTCATTTTGAGCATTTAATTAAAACGAGGACATGCCCATTTGGGAGCCCTGGACCCAGCAGACGTAGCCCAGGAGGGGTGAACTGCTTCATCAACTTCTTTTGCATCTGTGGTTGATTTATTTTGCAGAACAGATTCGTTTTAGTGTGTTAAACAGCAAAAGGAAATAAATCTGCTATACATAAATGGGTCATGAACAACTGAAAATTTCATTTGTTTCTTTTCTGCAAGACATGGACATCTTTTAAACATGTATATTACTGAATTGAATACCTTGCAAACCATTTACAAGTAGTTTCAAATTCAGATCAAGTTGGTATCAGAGCTATGTTGTTGTTTCTTTGTATCAAAAGCAGTCAAATAAACTATAGACAGAGCCTGAAATGAGCCAGGAAGCCTTCGAAATTCTCTTGTTATACAATTGCTGTTAAGAAATTTACCCAAGAACACAAATTAATTACTGAGAATTACTGAGAGAAACAAATATAAACATTAACCAGTAGCAACCATAAACACATAAACACACATGTTTATCTGGGAAAACCCCAAATCCGGGGAAAAACCCAATCATAATGAAATTTCATTATCCTTGGCCAAAACCCTGGCCAATCCGGCCAAGTGAGCCATCACCGCTCACCTCCAAGCCCTTGGATTACAATGAAGTCATTCCCGTCTTTTATAAGCTCCATTACATATAATACCATGGCCAGAATACTATGGGTGCACAATACCATGTGCCCCAAAACCATCATTGTTTAACCTGGTCAACTTTGACTCTATCCTGAGTCAAGTTTACCTAACAATTCCCCCCTTAAACTTGACTTGGGGTTCCTTGACTAACTCCAGCCAAACCTAAGTGAGACAATCGCATTCACTCTAGCTCTTACCCCTCTCAGCGTTTTTACTCGAGGTATTGTTAACCCGACATCCCCCCTATCACCTAGGTCTAACCCAGACTTTACCGGTGATCACCGAGGGGTACACATGCCTTACTAGGTCTTACAGTAGTATGCCCATTTACATGCAATAATTTTGACTTCATTAATTTTTTTTTGTTTATTGCTGCTGCCATTCTGACCCATCTTCTCTCAATTGTGGGCATCCTTGTGCAATTTCACTCGATCTTTACTACCCAATTTATTGTTGTTATTATTCTCCTTTTCCATAACTGTCTGCAGAGCATCCACAAGAACCTGATCCACCTTTACTTGGTTGCATCGACTCATGCCAGACTCTCTCCTAGCAGTATATCCTAAGACCCACACCGGATCTTACCAGCTCTAGCTCCTTCACAACGAGAACCGGTGCTTCCTCCGCCACCTGTGACTCCGGCTTTGTCAACGCACTTCAATCCATAGTCCGTTGTAGAATCTCAGACCTTCTCACTTGATCCATGGCCTTAACCATATTTATCGTGACAGGCTCGAGCAAATACTGCCGAATCTGGCTCCTCTGCTACGTGCTTCCTTCTCCATAATTCCTTCTGTAACCGCACCTTCATGAGACCTGTCGGTGACATCCTCATTGTTGTTCATCCACTAGTTTCGTTGTTGGAATGTCCCTGGCTAGCAGTCCGTGGCCATTTCCACATTCTGTTACAGATTAGGCTGATAACTTCTGCAATACCCACTTGCATGCCTATAGGTTCTCATCTTGGGCTCAGCCATTCAAGCCACATTGACCGCGATCTACCTTTTTGCACCAAATCTAACTAGATCTGGTTTCTTCACATGAAATCTACATGCGATAAAACACTACACAACAGATCTAAGTTATTCACACGTTGATCTGTCCAGCTAAAATTTAGACAGCGGATCTTGCTTCTTCACGCACAGTCTTTGTTCTTTAGCAAGCCGACCATTTCACAGATTCTGAAGAGTTCCAAAATGCAACAGTATTTCTTGCCATACCTCGTTGCCTTCACGTGGCCCTGCACTTGGCCCGCTCGCCAATCCGCAAAACCAGGGGTTATCGACCAGAAAATTCATCGCGTCCATGGCTTGGCTTAAGGAACTCGCACTCACCGGTGAAAAGGGACTCCAAACATCGTTTAACAGAGAGTTGAGATCCGTTTGGAGAGATGGTGGCTCCCGGCGCCGCCTCTCATCAATTTTCAGCACATTGCTCTCTTCTGCCATGTGCATTAACATTGAATTCATCCTCGGGGAGTCGACTAAGCGTATCAAGGCCTCCACCAGATCTAATCCACAGATCCACATTAGATCTGACCAGATCTGACTTCTTTTCATACGCATAACAGATCCGTTCTCTTCTCACGCAAATTTATCTATCCACCAGGTCTTCGACAAACATCACTGATCCAGATCTATGCCAAATCTGAATTTAATTCTCTTTAACCATTTTCAACAGTGATCTCACGAGCAATAACAACTGCACTGATCCTTTTATCTATTGGGTTAAAAATAAATCCTTCACTGAAAGGCGTACATTCGAAGCCCAAACTCTCAACCATGGCTCTGATACCAATTGTTAAGAAATTTACCCAAGAACACAAATTAATTACTGAGAATTACTGAGAGAAACAAATATAAACATTAACCAGTAGCAACCATAAACACATAAACACACATGTTTATCTGGGAAAACCCCAAATCCGGGGAAAAACCCAATCATAATGAAATTTCATTATCCTTGGCCAAAACCCTGGCCAATCCGGTCAAGTGAGCCATCACCACTCACCTCCAAGTCCTTGGATTACAATGAAGTCATTCCCGTCTTTTATAAGTTCCATTACATATAATACCATGGGCAAAATACTATGGGTGCACAATACCATGTGCCCGAAAACCATCATTGTTTAACCTGGTCAACTTTGACTCTATCCTGAGTCAAGTTTACCTAACAATTGCAAAGTAGATAAATGCTCTTTCAATCAATCTCTGGTGTAGTTGTCTTTTGATTGTTTTTGTGCAAAGATCTTCTAACTGTCTTGCAAGTATTGATGCTTACTAGGTTGAAACTTAAAAGAGGGGAAGGACAGTTGACTAGAGAATGAGAGAATCCTCAATCAAGGAAGGCCAGAGAGTCATCACCTCCACCTTCAATTTCACCCTCAAGAGTCTCAGCAGAAGCTTCAAGAATGTCTGCACATGAAGGAGAAATTCCTGCAGACATGGATCCAAAAGAAGAAGAAAGAGTCTTCAGAAAGGCTTTCTTGGACCTCACTGAAATGGTGAGGATATTGTACCAAGAAAGAAATGAGAAATTGGCTGGAGAAGGGTCCAAACATCCACATGAAGGAGAGGGCTATTCAGGAGGTAAGAAGGATGATGATCATTCCAAGAAAGGACATGGAGGTAATGGTGATCCGCCACCCCCATCATCACCTTCTTCCTCTTCATCCTTGTCTTGGTCTTCTGTGCCTAAGCATAGATCCTCTGGAAAAAGTCATTTTTTGAGAAGTGAATGCAGAAAAGCTTGACCACTGGATTAGGCAGTTGGAAGTTTACTTGAGGATCCAGAATATGCATGATGATGCCACCAAGATTCAGTTGGCTTCTTTGAGAATGGATGGAGCAGCATTGGTTTGGTGGGAGGCCAAGACTAAAGAGGATATCAAGAAATTTGGTAAGGTTACCTTAACATGGCCTGAATTTCTGTTAGCCATTAAAAAACAGTTTTATCCTCTTGCTCACACGCAGAAATCCATTATGAACTGGAAAAATTTCAGACAACTTAAGGGTCAGAGTGTTCAGGACTACACCCAAGAATTCAGGAGAAGAGCTCTCTTGTTAGGGGTAGATTTACAAACCCAGGAAACCTTGCTGAAATACATTGGTGGCTTGCATAGCTACCTTAGACACATCATCTTGATGTTTACCCCTACTAGCCTGGACGAGGTTTGTGTCCAAGCTACCCATTTAGAGGCAAGGGGAAAAAACACATTTGAAGAGGGTAGAAACAAGCCCCCCAAGGGGAAAAACAAAGAAAAAGCCTCCAAGGGAAAGGGCAAAAAGAATACATCTGTCAAACAGGAGAGTGAGAAAGTGATCTGTAAACACTGTTCTAAACCAGGCCATGAGGAGAAAAACTATTGGAAATCTCATCCTGAGAAAAGACCTCAATTTAACAAATCCAAAGGGAAACAAAAAACTGCTCCTACTACATCTACACCACAAGATTTAGGGGATGATTCAGGTGATGAAACCAAAATTGTAGCCATGGGTTTGAAAAACTTGAAGGGAAAAGAAATTGAAACTCAAGCCAGCACTAGTACCTCAAACTATCATGTACAAGCTCCTAATGAGGAAGAAAGAATTGAACTGTTTCATGTGAGGGTGATTTCAAAACATACTAAAATTGACACACTTTTTGATAGTGGGTCACTAGCAAACCTTATATCAGAGGACTTGGTCAAGCAGCTTAAACTTGAGATCGTTCCACATCCGAAGCCATATCCACTTGGATGGATTTGCAAGGATGAAAATTTACAAGTTTCAAGAAAGTGCACATTGCGCTTTGCAATTACTGCACATTTTATTGACACAGTTGAACTTGATGTGGTGCCTTTTGATATAGCAGGAATTGTTTTGGGAAGTCCTTACTTGTTTGACAGGAAAGCTATCTTTCATCGCCATGAAAACAAATATCATCTTTTCAAAGATGGAAAGGAGTTCATTGTTAGAGCTCATCGCAAGAAGACAAATATAGCGATGGTGAATACAGGACAGGTAAAAAGGCTGGTCAATTCAAGTAAGAATTTTATTCTTCTTATGATTAAGCCCAAGGTTGATGTGAATCATGAGTCATTTGAAAATTGTGATCCAAAACTTAAGTCAGAACTGTATGATGTATTTGATGCATATCATGAGATGTTTCAGGAGCCAACAGGGTTGCCTCCTAAGAGGGAGATTCAGCATGAAATCCATTTGCATCCAGATTGTCCTCTTCCAAACATAGGCATGTACCGCATGTCTATTATGGAGAATGCTGAAATAAAGAAGCAAATCAAGGACTTGTTGGACAAGGGTTTCATAAGGCCAAGTACTTCACCATGTGGGTCACCGATTGTATTGATTCCAAAGAAAGATGGCACTTGACGTATGTGTGTTGATTTCAGGGCCTTGAACAAGATAACGGAAAAGAATCGTTACCCACTCTCGAGGATAGATGATTTGCTAGACCAGCTGAAAGATGCTCGATATTTCACTAAGTTAGACTTGCGCAGTGGATATCATCAAGTAAAAATTGAAGAAAGTGACAGTTGGAAGACAGCCTTTAAAACCAAACAAGGACTCTTTGAGTGGCTTGTGATGCCGTTTGGTTTGTGCAATGCACCTGCAACTTTCATGTGGGTAATGGATGATGTCTTGCATCCTTTTCTTGATGATTTCGTTATTGGCTACTTAGATGACATCTTAATTTTCAACAAGTCTAGAGAAGATCATGTCATGCATGTTAGGAAAGTACTTGGTGTTTTGAAGAAGAATCAGTTATTTCTTAAAATGTCAAAGTGTGAATTTGGAAAGACTTCTTTGGTTTATTTGGGACACATAGTAGGAGGAGGTGATTTGAGAATAGATCCTACTAAAATAGAGGCTATTGTGAATTGGCCTACTCCCAAATCCATAACAGAGGTAAGAAGTTTTTTGGGTGCAGCTGAATATTGGAGGAAGTTCATCTCTAACTTATCTTCTATAGCAGCTCCTATGCATGCAGTGACAAGTGTGAAGCATGCTTTCCAATGGGGAGGCAAGTAGCAAAAAGTTTTCAAATATTTGAAAGACAAGATTAGTTCAGCTCCGGTCCTTGCATTACCGGATTTGAGACAACCATTTGAGATACAAACCAATGCTAGTGATTATGCCATGGGTGCAGTTCTTCTACAACATGGTAAGCCTATTGCTTTTGATTCTGAAACTTTTAATGGTGCTGTTGTAAATTATCCTACATATGATAAGGAGTTGTATGCATTGGTACAAAGTGTCAAAAAGTGGAAACACTATTTGATGGGCAAAGAAACTGTTATACATACCGACCATCAACCCTTACAGTACTTGCAATCACAAAGCAAGTTACAACAGTCACGACACTTCAGATGGATGGGCTTCTTGCAATAGTTCCATTTGGTAATAAGGTACAAGATAGGCACTCTGAATAAAGTTGTTGATATGCTTTCAAGGCCTATTATTGGTGCTGTTACTTTACTTAAGAATGATTCCATTGTACATGATAGTTACATATAACAATATGCATCTAATGATGACTTTAAAGATGTGTATGCTAACTTGAGTAAAGGGAATCATGTAGAGGAAAATGACTATCACATGCATAAAAATTTGTTGTTTCATTTGGGCAAGTTGTGTATACCACAGGGGGAGAGAATAAATTTCATAAGAGAAGCTCATTCTTCTCTTATTATTGGCCATTTTGGTGTAAGCAAAACAGTTGCACATCTACGGAGGTATTGCTATTGGCCTCACATGGTAGATTCTGTTTCAAGATTCACAAGAGGTTGTTCATTATGTGCTACAAGAAAGCCTAGTAATAGGAAGCTTGGCTTGTATACTCCTTTGCCGGTACCTTCGAGACCATGGGAGAGCATATCTATGGATTTTGTAGGAGGTTTTCCAAAATCTAGAAAGCAGCATGATTATTTATATGTAGTAGTTGATCGTTTCAGCAAAATGTGTATACTTATGCCTTGTAAGAAAACTATAACTACTGAACAAACTGCTGAATTTTTTTTTCATCATGTATGGATTCACTTTGGTTTGCCTACTTCAATTATTAGTGACAGGGATTCTAGATTTGTGGGGAATTTCTGGTCCAACCTATGGGAGATGATGGACACAAAGTTGAAGAAAAGTACTGCTTTCCATCCGCAAACAAATGGACAGACAGAAGTTGTGAATAGAACCATTGTGCACCTCTTGAGAGGTTATTGTAGCAAGCATCCCAAGATTTGGGATGAACATTTTCACTACATACAACATGCTTACAATCGTGCCAAGCACTCTTCCACAAACACCTCACCGTTTGAAGCTTGTTTTGGTTACTTGCCAAAATCACCTCTTGATTTCATTCTTGAGAAAGATGTCGCCATTGAGGGACATAGTGATATTGACAAAGCTTGTTCATTCATTGAAAGAATTCAGCAAATACATCAGCAAATTCAAGAACAACTTGAGAAGAGTCAAGACAAGTACAAGGAAAGACACGACAAGCATAGAGTCGATCACAAGTTTCAAGAAGGGGATGAGGTATGGCTATACATTAGTAAGGAAAGGATGCAAGGAGAAGGTAAAAAGCTGAAGCCTATTCGTTATGGTCCATTCAAAATCCTCAAGAAGGTTGGAAATAATGATTTTCAATTAGATTTACCTTCCTATAGGCAAATGTATTCTATTGTCAATGTGGAGAACTTACGTTTGTATGAACCTCCTTTGATTGTTGATCATGAAAGTGCTATTCAACTGCCATCTATAGAAGATTTCTCGCCAGAATTCTTAGATGAGCTGAAAGAAGATAAATCCTTGACAGAAGGACACGCACTTCAAGGAGGGGTAATGTAGATTATGTTCGGGTTGGTTTCAAAGGCAGCAAACCAAACAAGGTAAAGTGGATGGAGGTGGATAGAGTGAGGGAGTTGTACCCTCACCTCTTTAATAGGTAGTTGAAGGCTTTTGTGGTCCAAAAGCTTCCCAATGGGGAGGTGTGATCAGGTGCTCATGTCCTAAGTGTCGTAAAATGCTCAAAAATGAAAGTGCTCAAAACTGGTTCAAAATTGAACGACTAGAAAGTTCTCATCCTCCTAATTCTGGTGCCACAAACGGTTCAAAAAACGGTCGCCGTATGAGAAAGTTATGCCAAAAACAAAATCGCCCAATAACCCTTAATTTTCGAATTTTTCAAAAAAAAATTGAAAAAAAAAAGAATATTCAACAGAATATTCCAGGGAATATTCCTTTTTGGACAGCCAATCACAGGTTGCCACATTGCAGGCCTAGAGGCTTCCACGTGGCCCGAGGTGACGTCAGCAAGATATGTGCGCATGCATTAAAATTTTGGCAACGAAGTGGTTTGAACCCGCGACCTCTCGTGGAGAAATGCAGTGCCTTACCAACGCGCCACAAAGGTTGCATTTGAAATGTACGCAGAATGTCATGAAAAAATAGTTTGAACTTCCATTTGGATGGGAAATGAAGGGGGCCAGCCCCTAAGTGCCAGGCCCCCATACCACGTGACCAAAGCCAAAAAACCTCGGGCCAATCCCCTAACCGCCGGCACGGAATCCGATACAAACCTCTAGCCACTTATCCCGGTCACTTGCGTGCTGAATGCGGAGTTAACTGACAGTCCAGTTGGCAGAAATTTTGGCAAAGCACCAAATTTGGGCAAACCCGCCATATTTGGCGAGCCTAACTGGTCCCAACTAAAGTTATCTGGAGTTTTTGTAGGGGCAACTAGCAGTTGGGAGTAAATGGCCATAACTTTGGCTAGGAAAGGCGGTTTTGGACGAACATTTTTTTTTTTTTTTGGTATCTTTGACCTTCTGAAGCCATTGGCATAGGTCTTACAACCATCTGAGGTCATTTGCAGAGTTTTTGGAGCCGTGGAAGTTCTAGGAGCCACCAGGGCCCAGTATTGGGATAACTGTATAGGGTTGCAGGTACTCATTGGAGGTGAACCAGTAGTCAATCCTGAAGGATTCAAGTGTTCTGAATCCGTTTTTACAGTCTATTCCACCTGTAGAGACTTTTATTCAGCTGTATATTCATTTTGAGCATTTAATTAAAATGAGGACAGGCCCATTTGGGAGCCTTGGACCCAGCAGACGTAGCCCAGGAGGGGTGAATTGCTTCATCAACTTCTTTTGCATCTGTGGTTGATTTATTTTGCAGAACAAATTCGTTTTAGTGTGTTAAATAGTAAAAGGAAATAAATCTGCTATACTTAAATGGGTCATGAACAGCTAAAAATTTCATTTGTTTCTTTTCTGCAAGACATGGACATCATTTAAACATCTATATTACTGAATTGAATACCTTGCAAACCATTTACGAGTAGTTTCAAATTCAAATCAGCTTGCGAGCTGAATCTTACTCTTGTCTGAATCTATGTTCTACACCCTGCAATACACATCAATTTGTCTAATCCAATTGTCCAACTTTTTAGCTTTTAGCTCTCCATCATATATAGGAAAATCAAATTTAACATCTAGCTTAATCAAATATGCTTTCTTATTATGCATATGGCTATTAGGAGGTGTGAGAAAGCTTTCCTCTTTCCCCTTTCCTTTGGAGTGGTCATGAAAGTGAGACTCATATTCTTCTTTATGTTGTTTAGAACCTGAGGAGTCTTCAACCTTATGCTTTCTAGAGTCCCTATACATTTCTTCTACCATAGACTTTATAGCTAGGAAACTTTCTATGAATTGAGGGTCTAGCCCCACAAAACCTTCCTCTAACATTCTCTTTTGAGGATAGACTCTCCCAATTTCAAGATTAGTTTCCACCAACTCTCCTTCTCCTAATTTGAGCTTTGATCTAGTGAGAGTTCAACAGCTAAACCAACACAAGCTTGTCTAACCTTACAGCCTAAAGCTCTGATACCACTTGATCTGATAATCACCCTATGAGTGTTATCAGTTAAAGATTTATTGATTAAAGGTATTACAGACTCATGTGCTGGTGTGTGCGTTTTGTGTTATTGAAGGAACGGATCGATTAGATTGCTAATAAACAGATAATTAAATGGAAAGACAGTAGAGAAATACAGTAAGCAAATACAAGAACACAAGAAATTAATAACGAGTTCACCCTATCCTCCAAGGCTACATCTCCCATCCAGCTTTCAATGGTGGCCTTGTTTTATTGTGTCTTAAGTAGAGAATTACAATGCCAGACTCAATGTGAGTTCTCCTGAAATAGGTTTTGCTTGGTAGGGTGGTTCTTGGATTCCCCAAGTCACTGGAGTGCACAGATTCTTCTGCCTACCAGCTCTGTGACCTTCTGGTCTATAGTGGAGAGAGCCCAATGTGGTGCTTAGTCCAGATAGATCCTCTATGGGATGGCTTGAATCTCTCAAGCTCTCTGGTGCTCGATGTTACCTTTGGTCAGCTCAGCCCTTTGTCCTCTTCTATTTTTGCTTCACTATCTTCTTCTCTTTTTTTTCCTATCCTCCTCTCAGGATTCTGGTGTCTTTCTCTATCTCTCGGGGTTCCCTGTCCCTCTCTCTGACTGACTGTGTATTCTGTCTTTGTTCATGGCTTTGAAGCCATTCATTCCAAGATTGTTCGGTTCCTCTACCGCCTCTATCGATACGCCTTCTGTAGCTGTGCTTGGAGTTCCCTGTTCGATGTCATCATCAGTGCTCAAGGAGTGGCCACATGTCCTCCTCTAAATGGCGTTAACCTGCTTCATCGGTTGATTTCTTCGGTTACATTGTGGAATGAGTTCTTCCTCCACTATGGCGATCAAATGAACTTCAAATCCTTCTAAATTGTGGCTCATTTCCCTCATCGATTCCACTTCTCCATCGGGTACAATCTTAGCCGTTAGATCTGGGGCCTCCAGATCTGACGCCATACACACGTTTTGCACAATTGACTTGCTTGACCGTTAGTGCATGATCAATGGTTCTTTTCTCTCTCCTCCGCTTGCCATGCATCAATTGTTTAGTGGGATCACTCTGCCTCCATCCAAAACTGCTTACCATTTGAGGGCGCCCCAATCAATACCGCTGGTTTCCAGAGTGTGGGTCCCGCCTTTAGCTTTTAGCCCTTTTTCACTTTTTCGCCCGCGGTTCTCTGGCTCCCCACGCAACCGAGTGCTCAGGTTTCTCGATTTTGACCCTATTCGCCCAGTGTGCTAATCGCACATCAAAAATCACCTCCATTTCCCGACCTGGGGCTCCCAGGGGCTAATTCGGCCTCCCACATAGTCTCCATGGGCTTCCATTAGCGCGCTTTGACCGAGGTCCTCGTCATTCCATGCTGGCTACCATTGCCACTAGTTCAGGGTTTTTTTTATCATTGCTTTGGAATTCTTTGATGTTTTTCCTGACCTAATACAGTCATGGGTCTTTGACAGTTCTTTATGGATCCAATTCAGATCATGGATGCCAATCCGTGTTAGCACCATCTAATGCAAAACCGCACAGTGAGTGCATTCCTTTATACTTTTCTTACTATAAAAACACCCTATATACCCGAAGGTACATGGATGAGCTACGATATACTTACGTACGTGGAATGAGGTACCACACTCGGAATGTATTGCAGACCATTAATGATAGCTGCTATGTTTTACAATGCCAAAACACATCTCTAGCCTAGAACCTCTAAATGTTATTCGTTAAGTGACAATGCTCCATTAGGTTAATTGAGATATCTTGTAAGTTGATCTTGATTAAGAGTTTGTCTTTCAGGTTCAATGCATGATGTATTTGAAATTCCTAAAATGCAACTATAATGAGAAACATTCTTTTCATTTGATTTTGAACAATGAAAACCTTAACTACAAGGGATAAAGGAATCATATTGTTTAATCAAAAAGCAAAGAGCAGATCTAATGCAATTTCCCTATACTATTCCTATAAGCACACACAAGAGCTCTAATTGAATAATGCAAGTTTTTCTTTTCAATTCCCTTAATGTTGAGATGAACAAAAGGAAACTAATGCACATACAATCAATCAATATTTTTGTAAGAAATGAAGACTTTACGATAGTTCCTTTTTGAAAGAAATGAAGACTTTATGAAACTTCCTTTTCCGAAAATATTAATCGACTATAAGATAACTTTGATAATGAATTGATAATGATAAAGAAATCATTTAAGAAACACTAAACAATCAAGGCCAAAGTAGGGCTAGGAGGAGAAATACAAATTGATTTCATAACCATAAGAAACATTGATCGTTCAACACACAAAAGCAGAAGAAAATTTGGAAAAATCAAACCATAGGTGAGTTTTTAAGCCTAAGAGGGATTACCGCAGGCCAAAGTGGGAGACAATGCACTATCTCTAAGCTAGGGCTCCTCTACAGCACACTGTGTCAAGACCAACACTACGCTAGTGCCAGAGAGTCAAATCAAGAGACATTCAAGCATAATGTTTGACCAAAAACACTTCAAAAGGACTGAAATAAGATCAATGAAGTCAAGAAAAGTTTACTAGGGTGTAATATGATGAGGGTAAGCCACCAGGAATGACAGTCGTTCCCCAGTATGGTCGCCAATTTGTTACATGTAATTTGCATCTACAAATAAACATATTTCCCTAGGTGGGTGACTACACCTAGAACAACAGAAAGAAAGTAGTTTAATCTTTTCTTATAGAAGATAGATGAGATGGAGGAACTTACTTGTTGCCTTTCTCTTTCTAAATCTCTTTGGAATCGCACCTGGCGCTCCCACTTGAACTAAATCCGCTCAAAAGGTACCTGCATCAATAGAAACAAAAACAAGAAATGATCAAAGCATACATGAACTATTGACTATAAAACAATGGAATCGAATATATTGAAATACATAATGACTAGAGATATGAACAATCATATGAGAAAAAGAATAAGCTCTTTATTAATGTAGAAGGAAGAGTATCACCCAATACAGTTTCATCCTATGCCACTCCAACTTCAGTTCAACCCTCGCCACATCAAAAGCTCAACACTCCAATAGCATAACAATGTTTAACATAAAATCAATCCTCAAACTAACAAAATTTACTTACAAACTTCAGATTCCAGACCCTTGATCACTATGATGAGTGCTAAATTTATAGGAAATGAAGATGGTTTTGTCATAATGAGGGTATTGAATGGCCTTCCAAACTTGGAGTTAGTTTCCATGGAGCAAGGGATGAGAGGATAGGAGCTTAATGGATCCTTAGCCTATCCATTTTTGAGCTCATAGGACGTGATAAGAGATGGGAACCTTCTAGAATCATCTAGAATAAAGGAATATTCCCATAACCCTATGCAAATTTTGCTCAATCTCGCCCATCACAGGCTAAAGAGGGCCTAAGTGCACTATAGTGTAGGCCATAGTGGGCCTGCTTGCTCTACAACACACTGTCTCAAGGCTTGGGCTGCGTTGGTGTCCCAAGGAGGCATTTTAGGAAGGCTTCAGGCCATGAAACTTTCATAGAAGGAGGCATTCAATGAGTTGACTTCTCTAGGGCATGTAACAAATGAATTAGGGTTTGATGAGCCCTAATAGTACTAATTTGATTTCAGGAGTGATGTGCCCAAATAGACCTATAACAGGTATGCAATGTGAAAATGGATGATTAGGATTGAAGGATTCTAGTGGTGTTGTGGGCATATTGAACAACATGCAAGAAATTGAAAGGGAAGGCACATTTTAGGCTGGTATATTTAGAAGAGACAGTTATGCCTATGCAATACATTGTGCCAAGTTTTAGAATTGTAGTTGTCACAAATATGGCACACCCTAACATTATGAAGGAAAGGATCTCATAGATACTAGCTCTAAAAAAAGACAAGTTCATAGCAGGGTTCCATAAGCAAGTACAAAAGGCAAGGAAAAAATCTTGGCATGATAGGCATCTCAAGAAGAAGACATTCCGAGAAGGAGATCTTGTATTATTATATGACAACAAGTTCGCGAAGTTCCCAGGAAAATTTCAAACACTATTTAGGACCATATATCATCAAGCACATCTTTGACGGTGGTGTAGGTCAGCTCACGAATTTGAATGGTCAACTGATTCCACAATGAGTGAATGGTAGTAGATTGATGTTATACAGGGATGTCTTTATCCTTGGAGCATCACACTGAAAAATGAAGGGAGAAAAATCTCAGTACCACCTACAGTTGAAAGTGGGCCCGTGACTATAAACTACTCTGCAGAAATGGACTTCATCGATGGAAAATTACTACATGATACTCAGGAGCATGACAAAGTCTGAAGGAACTAAGACAAATGAAAGGTGACTTCATCATGAGGGAAGGTTCATCGAAGTTGGCCGGAAATATGATTGTTGGAAGGAAAAGCTACTGTTAAAAGGAAATTGACGTTAAATTGCATGGGAGAAGAGAATTTATGAAGCACAAATGACTGTATCTAGCCCCATACTAGCATTAAATGAGAAAATATTGAACCAATCATGGGGCTAGAATTCAAACTCGTTATAAAAACCATATCCCATGTCACATTTTACACTTTTCCATTTGGAGAATTTTAGAAGTTTCATCTAAGTGTGAAGAGAAGATACTTATTGTATGTCTAAGAGGAGTTTTGAGGAACTTGTTAGAATATTTGCGAAAAGATGATTAGCAAGTATTATGGAGGCACAAGTAGCACCCATGTCCCCAAGGTGTGTGAGGTCTCCCAAAAAGTAGGCACCCATAGAACCAAAACCACATAAGCAGGTATCCATAGAACCACAACCACATAAGCGTTGCTGGAGGAGGTACGCTGAGAGGAGAAACAAATGGCAGAGACAATCCAACAGTACAATGATATCTTCAATAGAATTGTAGTGAAAATCAAGGGAATCGCAGCTGAGTGAATCAAGATGAGTCATGGGTAAGTGTTGGGGACATGTTGGGTGCAATGGAACTTGGTCCAATTTTTAGTCAAAGAATGTGCATTTTGAGGAGCAGAGCACGCAGAGCTGGTAAAGTATTCATTACGCAGTGTTTAAGGCTTTGGGGTGGGTCAACGTCCCTTATTTTGTAACAGGTATTGGGTATTAGTCCATTCATTTGTCTGACCCATGGTATGTGGACCATGGTCTTGTAGTAAGGAAAGTGATATAAAGAATATGTAATACTTGTTGAAGATAACAAAGCATAAAAATAATTAATAGAATGGTTGTATTTTTTGTCTTGGGTTTGTGTTTTGAGGAAGGCTCCACAACTAAGTGTGCATAGGCCTTGGAAGTGTCTACAGTTGAGTGTGAAAACCACCTCCAGCTGGGTCCACAGGTCAGAGAAGTGTATGTATTAAAGATCCTTATTAATAAAGAAGAAGTTTTGGTGAAGTATTGTGCATCCTTTTGTGTTCATTATATGTTGTTATAAATATCATCATGCATGTTTTTTACTGAATTATGTGAAAGAATACTTGTTATACGGTTCTATGTTATGTTTATGTGTTAAGTACCAATTTGTGAAGTTAATCACCAGTGAAAATTTATTCATGTATGAAAAGTTTTAGATAGTTATAATATATAAGTGAACACACAAATGCTGCAACATGGATATACCTTTGGCTACAAAAACTTGGTTCTGCAACCTCACATAACTGCTTTGGGTGAGACTGTGATTTGCTTACAGACCGTTGCCAAAAGGGCCAATGGTTGAGGGTTTTTTTGGTGAGCAGTACACTGCGAACCTGGGTCAAGCCCCCTTAAACCAATAATATCCATCATATAGTGTTTGGATTCCACTACTCTAAATACATATGACATGTTGATCGCATGTTACATAAAAAAATTGGGGGGCGTATATGCCCTTACATCTCCTCATTATCTTTGCAGGATCTTGTGTCAGTAGGGTCAAACACTTGAATCCATTATTTGAGCACCTGGAACATAATGGCACTCCATAAACTCATCCATTTAGGGACATCATCTCCACCTTTGCATACTCGATCATTCCCCTCCACCACATATCCTTGGGGGAAGTATCTCATGCATGGGGCATGATGGCACCCTTGGCCACCTTATCACTTGATTAACATAATTCTCAGTATAGACCCCAACGATCTAGGTATGGTGGATTATACTTTCATTCTTTGGATCATATGTCCTATCGGTCTCTCTGGCAAGCCATATGCACAACGCATATTGTAGATGATTGATGCCATATTTTAAAATATTCTACTCTATGTGATGACACATTTACCATCTAGTCCCCATGTTTGACTTCGTTGGCAAGGATGATCCTAGACCATTTCTAGTAGTTCATTCATGTATTCCTTTCTTACCTTGATTCTTCACTAGGAACCATCCTTCCAAGAAGGTCACAGATTCAAATTTTGATAGTCAGTTCTTCCAGTATGAGTTCACCAAAATTTAGGGCCTTCTCCTCCTCTCCAAATTCTCCAACAACTCAATGTGTAAATGAATTGGATTTGGGGGCAAGAAGCCCTTTTATAGGAAAAATCCTAATCTTTTTGTCACCCATTGCGACCAAACCATCAACACCATTGGAAAGCTCTCACCGAGCTCTATAATGGGTCTCCCTTTATTTTTGGTAATTTAAAACTTCACTAGGAAGCCATTTTTCCCAATAGGTATCACTTTGTTACCTATTAAAATCAAATTTATTCATATGATCCGCTTGTACTCTTCTACCACTTCACCTTTGCACTTTTCAACTCATGTTTCAATTTTCGTCATGAGTAACCATTATGTTTCTCATTTTGTTATGGTCCCCTTTGGGCCTCCCCCATGTGGCAACATCATTGCGTCACCCTTGTTTATAGCATAAGATATGAGTCACCCTTGCATCATGGATTCTGTTGAGTCACAGTGAGTCTTTTTATAGTGTATCATCCACCTTGTTAGTGCCTAAATCTACCTCAAGCTGAAGGAAGGTAGGTGTAGGGTAACATCAAACCAAGCTTAACCTGGTATCTAGCCCTACCAGGTCAGGAGAGGGCTCTCTCCTTGTCAATCATAGTTGAGATGACTAAAATGAATATGGATTTTAGGCTAGGTATATTAGCTCAGAAGATTTGATTGGATTTATTTTCGGTCGAAAATAGCAAGAGAAAGGATGATTTGGATTATGGCATCAATGTTAATTTCTACGACAAACCTAGGGAAAATTAAGTACCATGTTTAGCCAGATAAAGATTATGAATGTGAGTAGCATAGGGAAGAAAACCCATTGTCCTATAGGCATCAAACAATGGATGGATCTGTAGTAGCAACTTTAGATGAAAGAGAATAACGAGGTTGCTCAACAGAGCATCTAGCAAAGGATGAATTCTGTTAAGACAACCATTACAACTAACAGCAAAATCATCATGAAAGGAGCATAATTACGGATGAATTCATAACATATCATTTAGATAATGCTGAAACAAAGTATAAAAAAATAATGTGTAAGTGAATTACATGAAAAACATACTGAACGATAATACCGTGATGGATACCAGGTCTAAAGGGCAAAAAAATGCTTTATTAAAATGATATTCAGGAAAATTTTACATAATGCTAAGTAGCCTCTCTGCTGCCAAAATCAAACCTATACACTATGAAATTCATAAAATGTATACATTTTCTCATCCCTGTACTAAGGGAATTGAGCTCAACCATTTTCTTCAAAATAGAATCAGTTACATTAAACTTGGACCGAATTTCTGAAAATAGGTGTGGAAGATGAACTCGTATCTCCTAAATCATAGCATCTGTTACAAAAATGAAAGAGGTTTATGTAGAAAAGGTCATTTTTGAGAAAAAAACTCTCTCAAATTTTGTAAATTCGTTTCCAGTTGCTCGAAATCTGTGCCACAAAATCATCTCTAAAACATAAAATCATTAAAAAATTAAATCTGTGAAAATGAGCTGTAAAGATCTAGTCATATATCTCAATTCATGACACCTGTGAATAAAATGAAAGAGGCTTTTGCTATATGGCTCGTGGTTAAAAAAAAACTCCTTGTGTTTTTCAATATTACTTTCCATCTATTGTAAAATGGTACCGCACTAAAATGACTAAAACAGTAAAATAAATAAAAAGTTTGCTTTGTTTTAATGCAGGCTCCAAATATCACTACATATCTCCCACATAGTAGCATATGTGCATAAAATAAAGGAGTTTTTTGTTATTTGGTATATGATGGATGAAAACCTCTTTCACGTTTGAAAAATTCCTTACCATTACTTCAGAAACAAATTTTGTAGTAAACTTGTCTTTGTGTGTAGCAACTGACCTCAAAACATGCATAACCAAGAATCACTCATTCATTTCGATCATATCTTCTGATCCGGAAACCGGTTACGGGAGTGTGATATACCATTTGAAAGCTCTTTCTGAGATTTTTCTGATGAAAATACTTAGGATATGATTTGCACTAAAGATCATGTGCAAAACATCTCTGAAAACTAGACATAGTAAGAGAACATTTTGTTCCCTAGTGACAGGCTGCGAAGACTGGAACTAACACACCTCTACATCAAATTCATCCCATTTTTCTCATATTTTTCCTCTGGCTATACTTATATGTCTTTGAAATTCCTTCGTCTGAGTAATATACCATCCCATCTAGTATCAATTCAGTCGCTTCTAGGTCAAACATGTATATTTTTCTCTGACAAGGGAAGGCATTAGGCCACCATTCATATTGTATCCTTCCACCATTATCTATGGTGTTATTCTATCAGTATCATTACTATTATCTATGCTCCTTTGTTGAGGAATCCTCGTTGCCTAAAATCAGTGGGCCCTCTTCTGTCGACTTCATCATATCTATTCTAGAAGGGTGGCCTAGAAGACAATGTACCTTAGTCCCACACTTCATCATTGTTTGGTACCTTAGATCAATCAAAGGGAATAATAATTTCCCTTTGACTTGGTGTTTCTCGTGTGCTTGAATCCATCTCATTATCGCATGATCGAGAATCGTACACTTGATGGTCTAGTTATCTAGCATATTGTACCATCATTTCCTAGGTGTGTGTAAGATGTTCCAGACCTCACAAGGGGGTGGTCATTTAGGTAGCCCCCCACATGCCCGGTGTTAGTACCTAGATTTACCTCAGGCTAAAAAGGTAGGATCCAGGGCCAACATCAAACCACGCTCAGCCTCGTAGCTAGCCCTATGAGGACAGGAGAGGGCTCTCTCTGGGTCAATCTCAGCAAAAGATAATCAATGGGGCTTGAGATGACTAAAATAAAAACTAATTTTAGGCTAGGTATGAAGTGCAAGGATTTGATGTGATTTTTTGGGGGTTTAGTTGGAATCAAGGGAAAGGCAGATTTTGGGGTGCGGGGATTGAGGCTCAGTTCTGCAGAGATCTTGATGGGGCAAGGTAGGTAATCGTTTTGGCACTTAAATTTTAGTGAGATGGAGGGAAAATACAAGTGAGGTGTTGAGGAGGGCAAGGGAAATCAAGAATCCTCCCCAAACAGCTAAAAACATCGAACAACTAAAGCAAACTTCAAGTAGAGCATTGCACTTTCAATGAATTCTACTTACACTCTTGTTTGTTTAGTTCAGAAGAAATAAGATAGATGATGGCATACATAAACAAAATTCACAATTACAAATAGAAACACTGTACCAATACAAATTTCCACATGAATCCCAAAGAGTGCTGCAAATCCTGGTCTCAATTCCTTAGCCAAAATACTGAAAGTGAATGTACAATGAAGCTCAAGGCTTTCTCAAGAATCCAACCATGCTAATGAATGAAAAAACATAAGATATAGGAAAACAACAACTCATCCTAGCCTCCAGGGGTTGAGCTCACAAGTTTAGGAGCTGTTCCAACTAATTCTAAACTGAGAACTACAAATTAGGCAGTGAAACAACTTGCCTTTATAAACTAGGGAACTAATTCATTCAGTTGCAAACTACCTTTTCATGGATGAATCTACCTCCATAAGTGAAAATTTTACATATTTACCTCATGATCCATCAATATTCATCAAATTGCATCATAAATTTTCCATTAGGAAAGTGAAAAAGTCAAACTAGGTGAAACTGGCCGAAAAACAGAGCAAAACTTGGTCAAACTGGCAATTTTTCCTCTATGCGCCTTGTCTGTTTCTCTATGCATAGCGCCTATTTGAACCAACTTTTGGAGGCCTTCCCGATGTCCAAATGAGATCCAGGTGTGCTTTCTAGAAAGGTATACCTGTCTACTTTCCAAACCAAGTGGAATTTTTTAATTTTTCCTCCATTTTCCCCTCTAAAATTCCATTCTCCCAACACTACTTCCTGTGTGTCAAAATAGGGGCAGTGAGGTCATTTTTTGAGTGTTTTTTGACCTTTTGAGGGCTCAAAACCTGCCCAAATTTCTTGGACATAGGTAGACAAGTGTAATTTTGCATGAAAAATCCAAAAATTCTGAACTTTTTAGATTCATAGGCCTCTAGCAAAAGCGAGCGCCACGTGGCGCGACGCATAGAGCAGAAAACCCTGTGTTAAAAATCTATGTGCATAGTGCCTTTTTGCAGAGCCGTTTTGAGGGCCTTCTTGGTGTCAAAATTGGGTGCACAATAGCTCGTTGAAAAATTATTGAGTCTACATTCCAGCCCAACTTTAATTTTTCAGTTTGGAGTTCATTTGCCCTGTCAAAAGTCAAATCTCCCAAGACTTATCAAAATGTACAAAATGAGGCTGCCTAAAGGCGGAGTGCTGTTGCAGTCAACGTTTTAAGGTCGTCCTCAACTCTAAATTGAGCTCATGATAGCTCATTGGAAATATATTTGTGTCTAGTTATCATTTGACTCATAAAACAAGTCATTTGGCCAACCAAGCTAGGAGAAAACTTGATTTTCCCAAGGTCACTTCAGAGGTGCATCAATTCTCCCGAGGAAACTGTATTTTTGACATTTCTCTAAAACCATGACACCCATGTAAAAAGTGAAGGACATTTTTCTTCCTTGGCCTATTTTGGACAAAAACCTCTCTCAAGTTTCCCAAATTCATCATTTATTTCTCAGAAACATCATTGGAGTAAAACCTATCCCGATGTGTGGAACAGGGGATTTGTCGAAATGAAGCGAAATGAATGGGATAAGGGGCTTCTAAATTCTTGAGAAAATTTTTGGAAGTAGGGAGGGATGTTAGGAAGTAGGGGAAAGTGGAATTTCAAAGATTGACTGAGGGGAAGGGGTCCAAAAGGGAAAAACGTAGGCCTAGCACAGAAAATTGTCAAGTTGTAGCAAGAAACTAGGGTTTGTGAGAAAGTGAGAAATTTGAGGGATATCAGTGATGGGAAGAGTTTAATAAGGTACATTAAGGATAGGGGAAGGTGTATGAACATCAGGATAAAAATTTTGCTGATGATTTGACCATCCAAGATAAATTACCTTCAAAACCCTAGGAGAGGGAAATGAACCTTACCTAGGCACAACTAAAGTATGAACAAGGTGTAAAATGACACATTAGAACTTGACATGATGATGAAAACCCTCAGAATGATGGTACACTCAGCTGAATGGTGACATGAATCTCTTGGGATAGCCATTACAGTTTGGGAATTTACACTTGGGATTTTGGGAAAGGGAACTTGGGATAGGGGATTAGTGAATTTAGGGGGTAGGGGAACTTAGGGAATAATGAAATCAATGGACAAATGGGATAAGGGAGTGATGGAGGGATGATAGACTTGGTAGAAAAATAGTTAAATACAAAACCCTAGTAGCAATCTCCTTTGAAAATTTTGAAAAAGTATGGTTTGATTTTTTAAACACTCACCGTTCATCAATCACCATGACATACCAAACATGGATAAAAACAAAGATGGAGGCTCTACCTACTTGTATCAAGACCAATTCATGCGATTTGGGGTGATGAAAGCGATTTTGGGCAGTTTTTGGGCTCTTTGGCTATGTACACTGCACATCCAGCCCAATGCGTTGCGCCCAACGTATGCGTCACGCCTGTGTTGTTTTACACTGCGAAATGCGGCCTAATGCACCACGCCTCCTACCCAGTGTACCGCGCCTTTGGATTTGCACAATTTTGCTTCAAACTTGCTTCCTTTCTCCAACATGACCTTATCTTGCTTAATATGTCTTCTTTGAATGAAAATGAGCTCTTTGAACATGACCAATGAGTTATATATAAGAGATTTTAAGTTTTCACTTATCAACAACCCACTTTGTAATGTTTGCATTGTGACTTTACTTGTCAACTCTGTTTTTTGAGCTTTTCATTTTTTTGAGTCTTCTCATGAACTGAATGACTTGATTTTTATGTTTTCCTTGCAGGTGATGGAGATGTTGAAGCTTGGAAAGGTGACCAGGGTTGCCACTGAAGTTATTACATATGGAAAAAGTAAAATTACATCAAATTTATACAGTAAAAACCTAAAATACTCTATTTTTCCTCAAAACAGATTTTTAGGAAAAATACATTTCTAAGTGAAATTTATTGGTACTGGAACTTTATTCAACCACCTCATGCACCTGTTGACTGTTATTGGACATTTTGGAGACCTTTTTGATGAAACCCTAATGAAACCCTAGACCTAAATGACAATGAAACCCTAGAAAAGACTTCTGCAATCTTCAAGACAAAAAGGTGACTGTATACAATTTTTGATGAATAAACATGAGCCAGCAGGTAAATGACATGAGGGAAACTGTAGGAGAAGCCACTACCATCAGATGATCCATGCTCCTAATGTAATGCAACTGACTGGGTGGGACACTTAATATGCAATGCAACAAGGGGATTTGATCTCTAATGGAGGGATGAAGATACCGACACTAACACCCGGATAACAACACCTTATGATCTAGCCTCAGATGCAGTTATGTAGATTTGACTAGTTCAGTTTCTGCTACTTATAGCACCCACAACATGCATGTCTCCTTCAGATAGTCCATTCAGATCTTCAAATCCCTTTCCTATTGAACAAGGCTTCTTTGGTTGTGATCCCTCCCCTCACCGTGAAATCTTGAGGGGAATTATGTATCATGTACTCAAATCAAAAGTTGTTATTGTACTCATTCCTAGCCTCTATTTTTCCAGGGACATTATGTATATGGGACTCATTATACCAATGTATCACTCTTTGGCCCATTGATGCCAACATACCATGTACTTTGTAGCCTAGTCCCAGATTGTTGGGAACATCATTATTATTTGTACTCAGTTATCTTGATGGGTATGAGTATGCCTCCCCCACCTCATTTGAGATCATGTATTCCAAAATAAAGGAGACTTGTATCAGTTTAGTAGGTCTCGCTCCCTTCATTTCCAGTCTTTCCTTGCATCACTTCAACTCTCTCTCTCTCTCTCTCTCTCTCTCTCTCTCTCTCATTTGGTGTGTCATTAAAGTGCAACCTACAATGTATTTTTGTCATATTATTTTCTCCTAACACTCTTACATTGGGTGGCAATTTGTTATCACCCAAAAAATTATCATTTAGCCATTTCTTACTAGGTGTATTGAAATACACCATGTAGGATTAATTTTAGCATGGTAAAGCCACTTTCACCATGGGAAATAATTTAGTAGACCATTTTTCCTAAATTACTTCTCATTAAAATTCAAAAACCCGCTGAGAATAATTGAATAAATTTTTATTTTATTTTATTTTATCTAGAAATAATTATTAAATCATTATTTTATAATTATTTCTTAATTAATTTTTACTTGATCACCTTGGAATATTTAAATAAATCACTATTTATTTATTGGTCCTTTTTATTCCATATTTTCCTTATGAGATAATTATTAAACCACTATTTAATGATTATTTCTTTCTTAATGCTCACAAAGTGATAAATATATCATTTTTATTTATTAACTACTTCAACCAATTCCTAAACAAAGATATTTGACCATTTTGAATATGTTTTCCCTCCCCAAAAATTATAATAAGGTATTCCCAACAACTAGATTTTGATTTGGTCAATAATATTTTATTATTTTCAAATTCCTAATTTAGCTCAATTCTTTGTTATAAATAGAGGGTTTTTCCATTCATTCTTCACCTTTATCGTTTTCATCGTCACCACTATTGTCTTATCACATTTGAGCTCCCACTTGAGTTCAAGTTACTTTCTTTTTTTTTCACCCATGACAAACTGACAGAGAGAAACATATCATTGAAGCACATGGAAATCAAAAGGACCCATCCCACGAAGGGGATATATAGACCCAAGTTTGTAAACTCCCCTCACTAGGTGTTTCATTTACATTAATAATTTTTTCTTATTTATCTTATCCATTGGGTTGCTACACTTTCATCTTTGTTGTTATATGTTTTGGGTTACATATGATCTTTTGTTGCAGAGTTTTCCTTTCATTTTTCATTGCAGATCTGAAGCATAAATGAACATATTTTTTTGTTAGGGTCACTTATCACTAGTGACTTAAGTGAAGCATTTTTTGTAGACTTATTTGAAATATGTACGCTAAAAATGGTATAAGAGCTAAGGAAGATCGAAGAAGCGTGACAATTCTCTCTCTCATTGAAGCTTAATTCATCTGGAGACACTTCTAGCAATAACCAAATAATTCTGAAAATGACCGAAGTCTAAAGTACTTATCTAATTTTTTTAGTAAAATTATGTTGCATTGATGTGAAGGAAGCAAACAATAGTTAGAGGACATCATATTTGAATAAAAATGCGAGTTGTAGGAAGACATTGAGTTTTGATTATGTACATGATACACGTTTTTCTCATATATATATATATATATATATATATATATATATATATATATATATATAATGCAAGCCTCTATGGTTGTGACAAAAATTTTATATGAAGATATATCTTTGTCTATCACATATAAAATTTTCTTTGACACTAACATGCGAGTTTTGTAATATATTCTCCATGTGACATGTGAAGTACTTCTACTTCTGAAGATCCATCTTTTGTATGGCATTATATCTTTGCGGCATCCAAACTCTATGATAATTCTTTGAGGTTCATAACATAATTTACATATTTGAAGTACTCCATATTATATCCAAGACGAAGAATAACTATTGAAGGGTGAAAATAGAAGTTACAATTGATCTTTTCTATCTCTCAAGAGGATAAGAAGACCAAAATTTGAACTCGATATTCTCTGAAGTTAAATCGAATCTCCTACGGCATTATATGCAAAGTATCCTAGGCACTATGGGCTGTACTATATCATATTCCCTTGAAATAATAACTACCATCCAAAGTCTCTAGAAATTATAATCATATTGATACTTTTGACTTTTAAATATAAGGAAAAGATCTAGTCTAAGCATGGAAGGTCACAAGTTTGAATATCTCTATGACAAATCAAAATTGACAAGGCTACTCTAAAGAGAATCTATCTATGAGACCAAGGCTCTGTGAAAAAATGACCAATTTATTAAAATCTATGTGATATTTCTCATTGAAAATAATTATGATTCTGGACCAAGGATATGTGAATTCTTTAGGGATATAAGTTATTCCTCGATCATTTTTGTGGAAGCCTATGCAAAGAATTATGCAAATTATATAAAAATGTCATAGTCTATAACATTACTCCTTGAAACTTGCAAAGTATTGAAGTTTGAAGACCTAAGAATACATGGTGACTTCATTACATTGATCTCATAAGTTGACCCTGTTACAAATAGATGGCAAACTTCTCAGATTTTTTTTTTTGTCTCTATGGAAAATCATCTTACTGAACCTTAAGTCTATGGTATAGTGGAAGGGACCAAGACTCTATGATCATATTTGTAATTTTGTGAAAGAATTATGATTAAGCTACTATATTGAGCTCTTCCCTATGGCACAAATATGAGAAGCAGTTATGCCATTGAGATTTATACTTAAAAGAAGGAAACATCACATCATCAAAGCCAACTAGTATGATACAATATAGAACTATGACAAGATATCTAAGGATCGTGAAGAAAATAAATCCCTTTCCACAAAATCAACCCCAAAGAATTCTCTATTATTAGCATCCTAGTTCAATTATCGAAGGTCTAAGGTACCTCTATTGAAGGAAGTCAACACATGTCAACTGAAGAAACAAGATTAGAGATTTGAAAGGATGGATAAGTAAGGTGGAAAAAGGTATGTATCAACCTTGGTAATATGCTATTAATATTAGTGCATGTAATGTTAAGATAATGATCTCTTGAAAGATAGTAATGCATCATAGAAAGGATTTGTGTAGATATATTTTAGAGATCATTGATATGTTAGCTTTTCAAGTCTTTCCTTGCATATAAAAGTCTAGTTTTCTGAAATCAAAGGAATGAATTTTCATGTATAGAGAGCTTGCTAATGACATTTCTATGGTTTGCAACTAATAGAGTTGTGTAATTAGAGAAATTGAAACTTTTAAAGGATGACAGATCTAGAAGATTTTTGAACTTGAAGCATCTATGGTTTGTAAAGCCTAGCAAAAATTTGAGTTAGAAAACCCTAGGAACAAAACCCTAACTAATAATTTCCACTATAAAAAGAAAACATAGCTTTTGAAAATGATAGGTATGACTTCATGAGGATGTGAGGATAAGGTTAATGAAAAGGTCCAAGATTAAGAGGGAGATAAATCTTCTTAAAGGGATAAGTATTCTACACCTCCTTTGATTATTACTATTTCTATTTTGTCTATGCACTTTTCCTTTTTGTTCTTTCATAGTCTTCTACTAAAGGTTGTAGGTCAAGACAATATCTATCTAAGCTTGACTAACAGATGGAATAATTGGAAGAATGTATCAAAGCATGAAGACAAGAAGAAAGAGATTTAAAGTATATATCAGAGAAGTCAATTAGATGACAACATAAAGGGAAGAAGTTCACTTACCTCAACTGAATAGAGGGATATATAAGATTTTGGATGGATATAATACTACTTGAAGATGATTGGTTCCTTAAACACACCGACTGGGTTGATGTTGATAGATATACTACTAATGATTGGGAGCTAAGATAATTTCTTGGAAAAACGTGAAGCAGAATTCTATTGCAATGTGAATAAAGAAGATGTGAAGGCGTGTGCTCTCAACTGTGAAGAATTTTTGCTCCATAGGGTGTTTGATGAATGACTTAATGGCATATTGGATTAAATTAATAAAAGTTGCATGAATATTGTCATAGAAATAGGAAGTTCAAGGTGCTTTATGATTCAAAATTATGATGTTGATAAGATTCGAGAAGCTACAATAGATCTCCATGGAAGAATAGGTAGTTGATGCATTGATGAGTACTTTTTAGACAAGCTCAGGCTTGTGATTATTTCTTGTTGTTTGTGAAGGGTTGAGGATATCCTCCCTACTTGAGAGGGAGTGAGGGTGGACACCATATTCTCCATGTTTCATGTACTATGGCCAATACTAATAGTCATGTGCCTAGTAAATGCACTAGCTTGGACAATGGTAGATTGGACAAGCATTAGGGACGTACATTCTTGAGTCATGTATTGTGATTGACTAGGATTAAAATCCTAACTTGGATACATGGAATTGGTAAAGAATGATCTAGAGGACATACATTCCTTGGATTAGGAAATGAACATATGAGGTCATAGCTTAGGAACACCAAAGTGGGGTCTATACCAGAGAGGCGGTGGTGTTTAAAATTTATGCCTCCAAGCAGTGTGCTCTCATATAATGGAGAGATAGAGCTTGTTAGTCAATGCCTTAGTATTTTTGACAATGTTGGCTATGATGATGTAAATTATCATTAATTCTTACCAATATGGATCCATTAATATATGAATATTTCAACTGGAGAGTATCTTGTTGCGCCATTATGAATACCTCCCTAGTTAAGAGGGAGTGTTAAAAATGTAACTAGTGTTGGTATTCATAATGTAATAAAATGTAATTTTCATTGATATATTTATTATTATGATTTATTTTGGGTGAAAGCATGATATTCGTGCTTATAAGAGTCAAAAAGAATAAAAAATAAATTATTTTTAGTGAAATAAAATGTAAATTCCATGTCCCATTGGAATTTTGTAAAGAAAAGAAAAAAAAAAATTCATATTGAGTCAAATTCCACTAAAATTATCAAGTCGACCCTCCTTGGGAACAAGTTTTCCTAGGTCTCCAAGATCCAACTATTGGACCCTCCTGCATAACTATATATAAGAGGTAGTTTGACTCATTTGGAAGATCATCTTATCCCACAACAACAAGCATATATGATCCTAACAAAGGAGAATTGAAGGATGAATAAAAGGAAAGAGAAATTCAAGCTACAATACATACACATCATTCTTTTTTATGACATAATTTTTTAACATGACAACTCATACATGTGAGGACAAAGTTTTGTAAAAAGGCTAAATTTTCGTTGTGCTATTATAGGCCTAAAATTTCGGGGAGTTGGCAGTTTGATTTATGATGACCTATGATTTTGGAGGTGACTTGGAGGAGGTTTGGACTTGGAGTTTCGGTAGAAATTTTGGGTATTATTCTTGGTCTTGGATATCTCATTCTGATATGATTCTATAATAGAATTATTGTTGTTGGGTGTTCCCCCTTATGAATTTTTCCCTAGTTTGGAACCTAATTTTTGGTATTCCTTGTATTATGTGCACTATGATATCTATTTTCTTGTTTTGAATGGTAATTTTTTGATGAATAATGAAGGAAAAACAAAGAAGAAAACTAAATAACTTCACAAGTAATTATCATGTTAAGAAATTCCCCCCTATATTAGAATTTCAACATAGACCTCTTTTTTATTGCCCATGGAATAATCTATAATGATCCCTTGCTAATTCTCTAACCAATATTGCAGATTTGTGTATTATTCTTGCAAAATTACTCCATTTATCATGCACTTATTGAAGCTAGGTGGAATAAACAACATGGAGTCTTGCTATTATTAGTTATGGATTCTTATTAGTTTCTTGAATATTTTGTAGTGAATTTTCTTATAAAAGATGCACTCTCTCATCTCCATTGTTGGTGTAGTGTGTATTGGCATGAAGAACAACCATGAATGATCCATAAAGATGAGGCACACCCTCATCTTCAATGACCTATGGAAAGTCTGTGAAAGAGAAGGTGATAATGTGCCTATCAATCCAACATCAAACAAAGAGATTGTCATTTGGGAGAATAATAATAATAATGTGTGTGCCCTAATTATTTCTTATGTAAGTAAATAGGTGATTCATCACATTATTCAAACTATAAAAAAATTATGCATTGAAGAAGTTGAAATATTTATTTGACACACTTAGAACTAGAGGTAGTACAGGTTATGATCAAGCTCTTCCATATAGAATTGAAGGATGATGACCCCCTAGCACTAGCCTAAAAAAATATATCTATTAGCATGATGTAGAAGCCACCAGAATCAAAATGGATATCCCTCTCACAAATTTTTTTAAGGCCCTATATCAAACATAATCTCACTATATTGAATCCATACAAGGTAGTGCCCAACTCAAATACATTACTTTTAACATTCGTGTGGATAATTTTGTGAGAGAGGAGAAATATTTTGGGAAGAGCAAGACAACATCTTGGCATTAGAGGACATTTCATTCTAACAATGGACTCCTAAGGAAAAATAATAAAATAATAGTTAAATGAATAAAATAAGAGTTATGAATTTTGGAGGGAAAAGAAGAAAACTACTTTTTAACAATATTTTTGGCTTATGTCCTTATAGGTTTACTCAAATTTAAAGTGTATACATTGTTGGATACATAATTAAATTCCACATCCAATGAGTACCCATTATGCATACTTCTGAGAATAGCCACATTGATAAAAAAAAATGAAGACACATTAAAAAAGCATGTTGGAGATAGTTTGAAGTATTTATTACCAATAATTTGATCTAAAATGGATTGGACAGTGGTCTACAAAAATGTGTGGAAGAATAATGGCTTCAGTAAAAGGATCATGTTTAATTAAGGCTTTAAATACTACTAATCGATCTAGTCTACTAACTACTTCATGCCTTCCTCTCCTATGACTATTCCAAGTATAAATCCCATTAATAGTATTCATATCAAGCATTTGGAGTTTTTGAAGAAGGTCAAATAACTGTTGTGCCTCTAGGTTGAGCCTATTGATCCCCCCCCCTCTTCTTCTCGAAGGATTTAATAAGGTTGAAATCTCCACCAATGACCCAGAGCAAATATTGATGGAGGGATTTGATTGTTTTAATGTTTTTCATAAGGTTTACTTTTCCATGAGAATATGGGGGTTGTATACTATTGTTAGAAAATTGGATTCCTCAGCTCTTACATAGTGAAATATCCCTAAGATAATGTGAGGCAATGTAATTCGATATTGGAATGATACTTCTAGGGGATTCCACAGAATGGCAACACCCGTTGCACTTCCTTTGGCATCCAAAGTGATCACTTCAAAACCTCTCCAACATCAAGGGGCGATTTCCTTAACTTTTATCTCTTAAGTATTTTGTTTCTTGGATCATAAAAATGGATGGGCTTTTCCTTTTAATTATATCTCTAATATATCTTTTTTTTACCCTCACTATTGGGACCACATATGTTATGGGAGATAATCTCCATTGAGTAGAGAGTTGGAAGAGGAAAGCACCTCTAGCAACATGGCCACCTACCACATATTCACTAAATTTTCCCCAACTATCTTAATCAAAGTTAGTCCTCTTGCCCATTTTTTGAATTTCCCATGCATTTGGTATTTTTTTTCCCACTTGATATGAGTACTCCCAAAACATTTCCTTTTGATCCAGCCTTCCCATTTTTTTCCATTGACTAATCCTTCACTATGAGATAAATATGATCATATTGGATTTTCTAGAGCTCTGGAATGCGTATCAAATCCTTATTTTTCAATTCTTCAAGAATATTTAGCAATATTTACTCGTCATTGTTCAAGATTTTAGTATCCTCCTTTGCATCCATCTTACAATATCTAGCATGATTATCTCACCCTAGTTTGGGATTTCCAGGGGTTTTGGGAGCCTTCATTTATGTGTAGGATTTAGCCTAAGGCTCCTCCACATTTCAATATAAATTAATCAAATATTTAGACACCTCTATATAATCATCCTAATTTTTAAGAATTGAATACTTGTTTTTAGTTAGAATTGAGGTTGCCTCAAGTTGAGAAAATTGGTTTTTAGGGTTTCTTTTTATAGTTGAACTTATTGAAAACCTTCAAAATTAATAATGTAGTGTACCTCCTGCATTTATTCTTAATAATCCAACAATTCTCTAAATAAGTGGTCATACTCATGGCATCTTTGACACCGAAAGGAACATGTTCATAGTCTAGAGGTTTACACTAGGCTTCATCTTGGTAGGAGATTTCTATAGATTATGGAAAACGTTTGGAGATATTCATGTATATGCATATTATGGCATATGAGGTGTACCACCCACATTTGGTAGCCTCTGAGGTATTGAAAAAAGATCTAATCAATTTTCCAATTCCTTATAGAATCTTTGGGTCCCAAAATTCTTTGGGTTGAGAAAACAAGTCTCACCCACATGAGTGCTACTAAAAATTTCTCTTCCCCAAGGTTATAACATTCCTTCTAGAATCTCATGAATAGGCATGCATTGTGGTAAAAATAAGTACCATTTTCAAAGACTTTTTCCTTATCTTCCAAGTTGGTGAAGATTACTGTAAAGAATCCTTTGACCCCTTGTTCCAAATCAATTTGGCCTTTTGGATGCCATTTTTTGTAGATCCATTTTACCAAGTCCTTCTCTGATGGTCATATCCCAATAAACTTACAAATGACAGTGTGATCTTCATATATTGTTAATATCCTTCCAATTTGTTGGATCAAACCTTGTATTTGGGATTTTTGTTGCTTTGGGCATAAATATGCTCTTGAAACAATACTTCCAATGTGCTCCAAGAATCATAGTGTCTTGGGTATCTCCTTCTCTCTGCAAAACTCCAAATCCTCCCACACCAGACTATTTTTCCCCAATCACAACGTTTTTGTAGGAGGGGCACCTACCCCTCCAAACATAGGCACTCATAGAGGAAGTCAGATATGGTTGAGGTGATGGTATCCAGATCCAAAACATCTTCTTATTGGATGATTCTAACCGATAATGGTGAACAAAGTTTTCAAAAAAAATTGTAGAATCAAACTCTAACCCTAGGCAATTGAATTCTAATTCACTACTAAATATTGTTTGGTTAATTTTTCAGTTGAAGGCCCAAAAGTTGAATATTCATCCTTGTCATCATTTTTTGGCCCCATTAGGAAAAATAAAATGTTATCAACCTCATATAGGATATTGAAACATTGATCAAAGGAGGGAAACACCATATCCCATGAGGAAAATATTCAGTGATGAAATTAAGCACATACAAGGTAATATAGTAGCACATCTACCATAAATGAATTTTCTTGAAAGCCAATCAAGGACCCTATGTCTAATGGATCATAAGCATGGATTTCAATGTACAACATCAAATTTTCTTCTTCCTTTGTTATATATCCAAATAATCAATGAATATTTGATAGAGTATGCCCACATGATCTATGTTGCAGATGCCCTCCCATTTGTCTTTATTCCAATTGAGGATTCCTATGATATTGTCTCTCTTTCATTGGGAAACATAGTTCAATGTGTCAAAATTTTCCTTCCTTTTTCTAGTTTAAATGTTGAATTTGTGATTCCACTAAATTTGGTGTCGTGACAACTAGGTAATGAATTAAACATGCCCACAAAATTCCATGTAGAATTATTTTCCATCGGATGCATGATATCTAGATATGTCTATGTGAGTCCTGATGGCCAGAATCATCAAAATTGAACAGACAAATTTCTCCACATCTTTTATGTGGAAGTTTTGTGCGTCGAAAGCACAAAAAGTTTCTATGGTTGTTCCAGTTGTGATATCGTAAATGTTAGTGTGGAATTGGATAGGTGGTTTTTAGGCCCCCAAGGTGATCCCACACACAATCGGGATGGTGAGGGTGAAAAAATATTGCCATCACAAGAAATGTTACATTCCTATTTAAAATAGGTAATTAATCCTACATGCAGAATAATATAGAGAAAGAGTCTGAGTTAGTTTGATTTTAGTCGAAATTTGAGAAATTCAAGTTAGTGTGAGTTTGCATGAAGTAGTTAGTTCAAGTGATCTTTAGTTCAAACATTAGATAGAAAGTATAAATGCATCACATAGGGTTTGGTTTTAATCAATCCAGTTTGTGTTTAATATAGAAATTAACCAGCAACTCACATGATTTGTGTGAATTTTATGCCTTCCTCCTCTTCCTTTCCATTAGATTTGTATTAGAGTGAGGTTTCAGTGAGTTGAGGAAGAGCTAATCTCTTTATGAATCAATAGTTGTATTACGTATAAGGTGACAATAGCAACGCACCCAAGCCAGTAATTACACATGTTATAACACAAGAGAGGAGCAAGGGTGAATTGCATTAAATTGCTCCAACTTACCAACAATTGTAGTGACGAAGCCACTCCTTAACATAGGGTGCATTAGCAATAATGTGGCCCCACTATATTGCAAGGTGTTAAGCTAGTCGTCAATAGTTTGAGAGTGAATACTCTCTTGAATTCATTCAATGAGATAGTTTTTTCTTTCTTTTTTTTCACATAAGGAAAAATCGTAATTTTATTAATGATAAAAAAATTACATTTTGTAGATGTTGAGGTGCATACGCATAAAGCAGATCAAAAGAGTGCTGTCAAAAGAAAAACCAGAAAAAATATAATGTACAAGTGGGGAGGAAATCATGCTTTTCTCCCTTTTTTCTTCTCAACCTTTCTCCATTCCCCTTGAGTCGGTGAGGATGAATAAAGTATGAGAGAAGTGCCCTCCATAGGGCATGGATTTTCCTTGTCAGAATCAGAGTGTTCTGGAGAATGTTGTCTTTTGGCTCCACTGGTGTCTGATGTATCTGGTATCTTCTCCAGCAAAGAGTCCATCAATTCCTATGTTACAAATTCCTCTGTTTCTGGCGCCTTGTGTGTCTTATTGATCGCTTTGGGGATGGTAGGGACATCATCAAGATCTAGTGGAGGGAAAGTTGCCTCGTTATGCTCTATTACTTCATATGGGTTCACTGTGCACTCCCATCCTCTTGGTTTTTGTGTTTGTTTCTTGTTTCTTCCGGTTTCTTTTTTGGCTTGTGGGCAGTTACTAAGAAGGTGACCAGTTTTTTGATAGCCACGGCACTTGAAGGCCATGTCATCATAATCTAGTGGTTGATTCCATTATGTGTTGTTATGGATCAGAATTATGTTGTCAAGTAAGCCTTGGCTAAGATCTACTTCTACACAAATTCTGGCAAAAGTATGTATACCTCTTGTAATTCTTTCCATATCTTGCTTGAGGTATTTTCCTAATGCGTTCCCCATTGCTTCGAAGACTTTGGGAAGCCAGAAGTGTAGTGGGAGGTTGTGTAACCTGACCCATACTGGCATTTTGGAAACCACCATAGTATTGGCATCAAAACCTGGGAACCAGGGGGTCATGAAGAGTCCTGCATTGCCCCAGAACCATGGACCCTCATGGAGGGCATATTCCTTTTCCTTGACCATGTTGAATCTGACAATAAAAAAACCTTTGGAGCATAAATGGATATCATAGTTTGTTGTCCATGTGGAGTAGATCCATTGATGTAATGCATCTGTTTTGGGCCAAAAGCCATTGAATCTGCATATGACAGCCTTTGTAGAAAAATCAGTATAAAATTTGTTTACCTCAGGCAGAGTGATTGTCAGTACTGGAGTCTACATTTTTTGCTCCACAATATAGGGTCCCGGTAGATCTTGTGGTGGTGCTGGCTTGTTGTTGGCTTCCCCCTTCCCTTTGATGGCATCCTTGAACGAAGTTGTACCCTTTGAGCTAGATCCAGAGCTTCCACCTCTCAGTCTCGTGCTTAGTATGATGGTTGAATCTCGCACAATTCCATAGTCCTGCACTGTGTATTGGTCCTATAAAATTTGTCCTGCATATATCAAGCTTTGCATGTTTGCTAATATGCCTGTCTGTGCTTGTATTTCATACTTTATATCTTCTATCAGCTTCCCCTTCCAGGTTTGCTTGCACATCATTCTCCCTGACAGGGTTCTGATAAAAATTTGTATTAGTTCTTGTCCAGAGTCCTTGGTTGACCAGGATCCTTCTGCTATTTGGGCCACCGAAACAGTGAGATGTTTTGGCTCTCCGAGGTCATTTTTCAGATTCCCATTCATGATGTCCAGAGTTTCTATTTGTATCAAGGAAGCCTTGACCTCCCGAGGTATGGTAGTTTTGATAAGGAGAGTCCCGGTCATGAGTTTCTTCTTCCCCTTGACGTCATCAGCCCACATATGTCTAGTGGAGAATAGGGCTACTACAAGCCACTTGACCCTCAACTCTTTACACACACCCTTTTCTTGTTTTTCAGCCTCTCCCTCGTTCTTTTGCCTGAGAATGGTGTATCGGTCGACACGGGATAGTATGAAGGAGGACAGGGGTTCAAACAGCTGCACGGTCTTCAACCCATCGCGTGCATCCCTACCTTGCCTAACTGTTTCTCCTTCATCAGTTTGATTTGGTGGCTTGAACGAGGGTAGGGTCTGGTCGATGCTATGGTAAATCCATCCTTCCTTGTCCCGGTGATATGGTTCCCTGCTCCGTCCAGTGTAAACAACCCTGAGTCAGGAAGAGAGAACCCTCCCCTGGCCGATGTAAGAGTCGATCTGTCCCATGGGTATCATTTCTTGATTTAGATCTAGGCCAAATCATTGACAGGTAAACATGCTCAACAATCCCAACTACCAAACTCCTTACTGTTCCATTACAACTCTGATTGGTGGGTTGTTGTGCGGTGGCGGCGGAATTTGTTCCTTCTGAAACCCTAGCCATCGCTCTCCCCATATGATCACAATCTCAACTTTTTCTCTTAAAAGAGTCTCTTTAAACATATTAAAAAAAAATAGTTTAAAAGTAAAAGGACTTATTTATAAATTTTTAAGGGTTAATGAAAACATCATTTGAAAGGCTTTGAGATATCTTGAAAAATAGGTTCTTGGATACATTTGGGTTTAAATTTTTTTTTTTTTATATTGAAAATCATGCTCTAAAATATATATTTGGGAGACCCTTCTAAAGTGAAGTTCATTTTACTTATTATAAAATAAGTAAAAAAGGTTTATTGGGTCATATTTTTCTATTCAAGAAACAATTTTTTAGAGAAAATATTGTAATGAGATTAAAGATTAAACAATGGTTTAAAATTTCCTCATATATTTGTCTACAAAATTTGATGTTGTAGTAGAAACTATTGAAGAAGCCAAGAATTTGGGCATGATGCCAGTTGATGAATTGATGCGATCACTTCTATTCCATGAGGAAAGGATAGAGAGAAATACAGATTCCTCCAGAGAGACAACTTTTAAAATCCAAGTCATTATCTCAAGAGACAAAGATCAAGGCAAAGGTAGATTGAGAGGAAATGGTCAAGGTGGAAGGAATAGTGGTCAAAGAGATGAAAAAGGAGAGAAAGAATAAGAAAGTGGAAGAAATAGTAAAAAGATTCAATAGTAATCAAAGAGTCAATAAATCAAAGCTGAGATGTTATTCATGCAATAAATTTTGTAACTATGCACATGATTGTAGGAAGATGATAGATGATAGAGGAAAGAAGAGAGAAAATGTTACTACATAAAATAATGACTCCATGTTCCTAGAATGTAACATAATGCATGAACCCTCTAATAATGATTGGTTATTAGATAGTGCTTGCAATAACCACATGACTGACAACAAGAATCTAGTTGCAAATATGGATGCATTGGTCAAGATAGAGGTAAAATTTGGGACTAACATGACTGTGGATGGAGATGGAAAAGGTGTGATCAACATACTAGCCAAACAATGTGTAACAACCTCCTCCCACATTTACCTAAGCTCCTTGATCCACTGGGGTAAACATGTGACGAAGATTTACTATGATGTGATTCAAGTCCCCATGTACAACTAAGGAAGTGGAATTGACAAAAAAAAACCAATATGACCTTCCCCAAGAGCTACAAATCCTCGAGGAGGCAACCAACCCTTCCAGGTGCCCAACCCCTGAGACAAATTATCATTTTTCTGAGCTAGAACCCTATTCTCTCGCGTGACAATCAATTCATGTGACTGAGACCCTCTAGTCACTCCCACAACAAGCCATGCTGCAACTGTCGCCTCTTTTAGGTAGTTTTGAGCCAACAACCACATATTTTGTGCCAATTCTTCAAGGCAAGGTATCAGGCCTTTTCCAAGAACATCATGAAACTTCCATAAATGATAAATAAAAATGAATTAAAGCTACTAATGTAAAACATCTATACAAGGACTTGACCTGAACCCTACTAACCATGACAAACACTTCATCAAACATATCACAAACATGTAATCTACAAGTCATAACCATAGATTTGAGCATCTGGGTCTCATACTTATTTAAGAATTGTCAAGGAGAATTGATGCCTTATCAAAATAGTTTATTGGCTTGATGGGCCCTGACCCAGGTTCAGCTTTAATTAGTTAAGCAAATCCCTACACTACTAGCCCTTTCGGCATCAATCCATGGAGCACAGACTGAAGTCTCACCCGAAGCAGTATGGGGGGATGTAGGAACCAAGTTTCCACACCCTAAGATAGTTGTGATGTCATTTTATACCCTAACCCTTCCTTTGCACAGACCGATAAGCCCTTTAGGGCTTATCAATATACTTCTCTTATTCGGCTTTTAGACCTCCGCGGAGGTCTATGACTATCCTTTGCATACCCTAAATAGGTAGATCAAGCACTTACGTGCCTCTATGATTACCCTTACTTCTGTATTTATGCAAATTAGCTTAAGTATTGGATAACTTTAACATGCATGATGATTATCTTCGCGTAAACACATATTCTTATTTGCATCCATATGACAAAGCAACACATATAGATTCATGCTTCAATACAAAATTAAATCATAAACCTAGTATTCAACATAACATAATCACATGCATTCATAATAGAAGTAACATAGCTCATACATAGGTAATTCCAGAATACTTCTCTTTATTGATGTTTCAGATCTTCAGTACAGACTCTAACTACCATGTGCACAAAACTACATGGGTCCGCATACTTAGCTGTGAACTTCTACCCTAGGCCTCTGAGTACACAGCTACATAGCCTCTTCCCTACACTAAGAATTTTCTCTCTTAGCTCTCACAGGCCCATTACATAAAACATAACCAGACTCAATTGAACTGAACTGCCTTAGACTCTTCTAAGACTTCCTTTTTACGCAATCCCATGGTTCACGGACCATGGGTGGATCTCTTAAGGCTGACACAAGTTACATAAAGTAAGGGTGGAAACCATTTTTGACTCTTTACATCTTCGTCTCTGCGACCACAAAATGCGGATACTTTACATTCTTTATACAAAACTTGGGTCTTTAGCCCCAAAAGTTTAGCTTTTAACCCCAAAATTTACCTTAGGTGACTTGTTCCCAACAGGCCCCTAGCACAAATCTTGTGAATCACTCCAAGTAACTCGATCGATGTAGAGATCTTGTCACAAAGACCTCCCAGCTCTACTTGGACTACTGCAACCTCGGTGGTGCAATGTGTCGCTACCTGCTTGACCTGCTCTACCAACTGCTCCATCGTTGGTCCTTCACTATCCATCTATATTTTCTATTGTGTTTCCTGCAAACTAGCCAGTTTTCCTTGAATGGTGGTCGTGAGCACATATGCTTCATCTAGCCAAGGCCCCAACCTCGCCTTTAATACTACCTCCTTGCACTGTGTTATGTCCACCTGTTCGTTGAGTTCCTTTTCTTCTTGCAGCTTCTCCAACCTCTGCATGATGGTGATGGTGCACACCATAACTTTTACCTTGTCATACCTCTACTGTAGTTCCCATGTCTCAGTTTCTAGCCTCTACATGTTGGGATCTTCACGTAGATTGGTAACTACTTCGAGCATCTATTCGAAGAGCATAATGCAATATTTCACTGTGGTATCGACAGCTCCAACGACATCTTTGATAGTGGCCTCGCACTACTCTCTAACTTCTGGTGGAGTTGAAGGTTGGGCCCTCAACTCAAGTTTTGTGATCTTAAGGTTTACTTCAAACTGAACCTTAACCAACTATGTTCGTGCATTGCGTACACTTGTAGTGAGATTCCAGATTCTTGCATCAACTAGTGCATCTTATGGGATGTTCAGCTTTGGAATAATCTGTCATGTCTCAGTCACCACAGTTATTGTGCACTCATTCTTCTCTATGATATTCTTAAGAAGATCAATCATGGACATCTTTTCTATGAACATCTGGGCATTTTTCACCTTTTTCTCGCTGATAACATTCAATGTGTGTTTTTCATGAGCTCGAAGTTCCACGATAACACCATCTTTCAGGGTTTGAAGGACTTCATTTGGAAGCGCGGCCAAGTTTAACCCAACTTTCTTGAGAGTGCTGATAGTGGCCCTATTAGATTCTGTTTCTGTAGTCAATGCTCCATCTGGCAGCATGATGACTTGGGGATCCATTGAGTGTACCATCTCTACTGCATCTAGAATTCCAGGCACCAAACTGCTCGACGTCGTGTTGCCCCGCCCTACACTGGTCTACACTTGAGTAGCTTGGATCTGCAAGTTACGCAGACCCGTTTGAATGGCGACTAAAGCTTGTTTCTATTGTTGCTTGAATTGTTGCAGCACTTCCACGGTCATTTCCCTCGCTGTATGGTTGATGTAATTCATATCATCCTCTGTTAAGGTGATGGGGTCAAGGGATGATTTGTTGGCCTTTGACTTCTTCCACAACCCTACTTTCTCCTGCTCGCTTGTGTGCTTAACCTGGAATGGAGTAGTCTTCGGGTCTCTTCCCCCCTATTATGATTGTTGCTCTTCCTCCTCTATCTGTGGCAAAGGAGACCTCTGACTTCTGTCAAATTCATGTTCTTCTTCTCCTTTCTCCCATTTTTTCTACTTCTTGGCAATGTAATCTTCTTTGGCTTTTCCCTCAGCCTTCTTCTTCCTCCTTTCGGCCAACTGCTCCATCTTTAACCTGGCCTCTTCTTTCTTTCGCTTCAATGTAGACTTACTGGACCCAACTGACAAGTCTGAGGCCATACGCCACTCTGTTGGCCAACTATCAATGACTGTGGCAATTGCATCATCTCTTTCCAGGTATGGAAGATCATACCATTTTTGCTCGGGGTCCTTCTGCACTCTGATGGAAACACAGTGGAAGTTCTCCTTAAACTCCAGATATTCAAACAACTACTCAAAGAGAGTCAGAAAGAGTTGCGACTTGTGTTTGATTATGGTGCGAATGCTTGATTCCATGAGGACCCAAAATATATTACTGTCCTTGATCCTTTGGGGGTCCTTTGTGGCCCAGAGCGAGGCGAACTTCGCTGCTTCTAGCAGATCTGAGGCAATTGGAGGAAACTAATTGTCCTCTAGTAAATCCCATGCAACCAGTACAATTGATAGCAACATCCATGCATAATGGAAGGTCTTGCTTTGGTCTTGCACATCTCTGTAGTTCGCGAGGAATTCACTGCAGAGGTAGGGCACCAGTTAAATTGTACACCCTCCGCATGCTAGGCTTCTAATGACACAACTGGTGTCGGCACTTCATCTGCGTGACACTTCCTCATTATTTTCCCAGCCAGGATCTGGGTGGCTCCTCTAACTGCAAGGTCATTTATGCTAGAAATGGAGTAGTCGCACAGCTTCTTGGCAAGCTTGAATTTTTCCTTCATTCATTTGGCGAGGTCACATTCACCTAGCTTTTCGCCAAATGCCACGGCCAGAGCCTGAATGCAAGAGCAAATTGATCCTATGGACTAGCATGTCAGTGATCAGTATCGGTTCTCCTAACCACAGGAACCCATCATGCACCAAGAAAAACAACTATTTGATCACTATAAAAGCTATGGGCGTGCGGTTGTAATGTAACACCCATAGTAGGTTCAGTAGTCCTGCCTTGTCCACCCCCTTTATCCACTGTCTCAGCTCCAGCATGGTCACACCAGAGTCTTTATAGAAGATGTGGTGCATGAATGTATCAGTCACCAAGTGGGGAAAGTGCTCTATATCTGCCAAATCCCAATCCTCTAGCCTTAAATGGGGGATGCGCTCTAGGTATGGACCTTCAAATGTAATTTTTCTGGCAACAACAGTGTCTGAAGTGTGATTTTTCTCTCATAAAGGTCCTTTGGGACCTTCAGCTTGCCTCGACGCAGAGGGACGTATTCTTGTAGCTTGGAGATAGGTTCTACCCCCTCAACATTAATGTCTTATGCTCCCATATCAACATCTTCCATGCCCATATTGATTTCTTTTGTGTCCTCGTCAGGTTCTAGGTCTACTACCTTGCCCTTCTCCCGTGCGGTGGGCTTTTCTTTCTGCATATGTCTCCTAAGTGATAGGCACACCAGCTGTGCCACTTTCTGTTTATCCTTCTTTGCTTTATGCCCCTATGTAGTCGGTGCAGGCCTCGGCCTGGGCAACCTCAGAGATTTGGGTACTTCTACACTTGATACCTCTGGGGTATCTCCCTCAGCTACCATCACTTCTCCAACACTTGCAGTCTGTACGAGTGCCAAAATGATGCTAGTCAAGAGCTCCTAAGTTCCCTTGGGCAGCTTCTCAAACACTGAACTCGCCACCAAAGCCTTAAAATTGTCAAGGTTCATGCGCACCTGATAGCTTAACACCTCAATTCTCAAAATGCCAAGTTTTTTCCTTTGGGTGGCCATCTGTAATTTATAGGAAATTTCAAATTTGAATTTGAACATTCCCCCCAAAATCTCTTCATAAATGATAGGTTGGCGACAGAGTTTCAAAGATCTTTCTCTTAAATTGTGACTTGAATGCTACCCCTCCACTCCATTTAGCCATTTGCCCACTATAATCTCATGGACAATGACCATAACGGTGACTTTCGGGTGGCCATACGTAGTCTATCCTCCTATAATTTAGCTCCCTTCGCACTTCTGTTGATATTGCAACATTCCTCCCTTCCATGAAGTTCCCTAGTCGCGCAACTCTACAACCCAAGCAGTGTAGTTTATAGTCTTGTGCCTCCTTTCAGCTGCCTAGAGTGCTCAGACTATGCTTCGACCATATAGTCATCTTACTGGATCCCCGGTGTATGGCTTCAATTGACTTCCATTCACCTTCCCTGGAAATGGCTCTCCATTCAACTTCACCAACTAAACTGCTCCACCATCGGTAATCTTCTTGATGACATAGAGCCCCAGCCAATGCATCCAAAATTTTCCTAGAAATTTATCAAACTTGTTGTCATATAATTATAATAAATCATTTGCCTTGAAAGTGCGCAGTTTGAAGTGCCAATCGTACCATGCCTTTTAGTGCTTCTTTTGAACTTGCTGATGGAATCTAGCCAAAAACCTATCTTCTTCCAGCTCTGTCAGCTGCACGAGCCTTTCTTCTAGGGCTCCATGATCCATCATTCCTATGAATGTTGTTATCCATAGACTAGGTATAATGTACTATATCGGCATCACATCTTCTATGCCATAAACTAGCCTCAAAGGTGTTTGTCTAGTCACTTTTTTGCAAGTCGTTCTATAAGCCCATAGTACCACGGGTATGCGCGCATCCCAATCATTTATTTATGCATTGCAGACTTTCATCAATGCGTTCTCTAATATTTTATTAGTTACTTCCACCATCCCATTAGCCTGCGGATGATATGGTGTAATCTTCTAATGATAAACCTGGAACTCATCTGTCACTGCACTAATCGCCTCATTAAGGAAATGTGTATCGTGATCGCTCATCAAAATCTTCGGGAAACCAAATCTAGTCAGCACCTACTCAAACAGGAATTTTTCTGTTGTTTCCCTTATACAGTCTCTTATAGGCTATACCTTCACCCATCTGGTCAAATACTCAGTCATGGTGATGATGTACCACGCACCCATCTTCTTTCCTAGAGGCTGAATTAGTCCTACAAAGTCAATTGCCCACTTTTAGAATGGTTGTAATGACATCTACAGATTCAAAGGTAGCTCATCCCTCCGGGATGGCCTACCTGTCCTCTGACATGCATCACATGCCTTACAATAAGCCTTTGAATCATTATGAAGCATCAACCACCATAACCCAGCACGTAAAATCTTCTGTATTATAGATTGTCCTGCATAATGTCGTCCCGCAGCTCCTCCATGAGCTTCAGCAAGGATGTTGTTTCGTTTAAAGTCAGGTACATAACATTGTAGAATTTCATCTAAGCCCATTTTATATAAATTCCCTGTAATGACAGAAAAGTTTATCATGCACACCACTAGCTCCTTCTTTTGTTGACTATTATACCCTTCTGGAGCCATCCCCTTCATCAGGAAGTGTATGATATCTGCAAAGTGATTGTCCAGCGCACTACAAAGAGATGTGCATCAAGAAGTCCTTCCTCCAAATTTGTGGGCTCCTCTCCTGTTTCAATGCGCGATATATGATCCGGTCCAGCAATCAATCATCCAGGCTTCACAATAAATTCAAAATCATATTCCTGAAACAGCAATAGCCATATGCATATCTTCCCCCCCAACACAGGATTGTTCACCAAATACTTCAATGTAGAATGGTCTGTATACATCATAAAGTGTCCACCTAGCAAGTAGTGTGTAAACATTTGGAGCGTGTACACCATGGCCAACCCTTCACACTCTGTTGTTGAATAATTCTTCTTGGCTTTAGACAACTTCCTACTTACAAACATTATCATATGATCCAATTCTCCTTCATCGACTTGTGTCAGTACTACCCCGAGCGCAATACATGATGTGTCCACATGCACGTGAAATTCCTTCTTCCGATCTAGGAAGACTAGGATCGGTGTGATGACCATCTTTTCCTTCAACACATCTAAGCTTTGCTAACATTCTTCATTCCAATAGAACGTGGCATCCTTCTTTAGCATATTCTCCATCGGTGCGGTAATTTGGGCATAAGTTTTGATGAACTTTCTATAGTACCTTGTATGCCCCAACATTGCACACCACTGTTTCACACTACTTAGTGCCTCCAAATTGATTATAATCGCAATCTTAGCAGCGTCTACCATCAAGCCTTGTCTACATACCACATGACCTAACAAGATCCAAAAAGGGACATAGAACAAGCATTTCCTCAAATTGAGTGTGATCTAGTACCTCTGGCATGTATCCAACATCAGGCATAGACTAGCTATGTGGCACTTTACCAATCAAAACACTATCCAATCATCGAAGTATACCTCCAAAAACTTGTTAATGAAGTCCTTGAACACTGCGATGACCACGTGCGAACATATCGTCGGCGCATTCTTCAACCCAAAAGGAATTACTGTATACTGGAAGCACCCCCACTCCGTGGCGAAGGTCATTTTACTTTTATCCTCCAGCACAATCTTGATCATATGGTACCTCGATAGTCCGTCTATGAACAAATATGCCTCCTGTCCTCCTACATTATCAAGCACCTCGTCAATGAACAGAGTTGGAAAGGGATCATGTACGCAGTCATCATTCAACTTCCTGAGGTCTACACATATCCTTATTTCATCCTTTTGCTTCTTTTCCTGAACCACTATTTGACTCACCCAATCAGATTCTTCAACTGCCTCGATAATCCCTGCAGCCAACATTTTATCCAACTCCAAGAAATCCATTTCTTTATACTTTGGGTTGAGGAGGTAAGGCCTTTGCTTAATTGGCTTCGCGTCTAGTTTTAGAGTGATCTTCCTGACACTGAAGTCCCCTATTATCTCTTTCATATATGAAAACGTTGTAGGGAGCAGATCATGATATTCACGGAGCAATTCAGCGACCTTATTTACTATAGCATCATCCCAGTAGTCCCCATTCTTTGCAAACTTTGGCTCTGCTTTCATGCCAATGTTCACTTGTCTAGTTTTGAGTGGCGGACTGATGTTTGGATTCTCTAGTTGTGGTCCTCTAACTTTGTGGTGACCTTCAATATATGGAATATTAATCTTCCTTGGATCTTCGACTTCTTCTTCTATTGTCACATTGTAGCACTCCAACATCTGGCTCAGCTGGGTAGTCTAATTAGGTTGAATCAAATCTAGAGGATCCTGTGGTATTCTGAAGATCATTGCCTTGACCTCCTACAATGCTTCATCAATACATTCAAATCCATCCTCAAAGCTGAACGTCATCAAAAATCCTTGGTGCAAAGCATCCCATTCTTTAGTGCCATGATAGAGTGTTGTCTCCAGGTACCAATTCATCGGTATAACATCCAAGGTATGACAAAACAGATGTACCCACTCCGGCTAAGGCTCCAGTCCATACACTCATTTCCATTTGGCTAAATGGTTTCACGGGTCATTCCTCCCATCATATTTTTCTGTTAGCCGCACTTGTGGGTGACCAAACTGCACTCTCGTCATCTTTATATACATGTTCCAATCATCAAAATTGTCCTTGTGTGTGCCCCATCATCTCGCACGTGTAGTGCGTAGCACCCAATCCAAGGTCTGGAAGCAATGCTTATCTCGCACGCCCAGTGCGTAGCGCCCAATCCAAGGCCTGGAAGCAATTCTTATCTAGCACTTCTCTCTCGAATGGATCCAAAAAGTTATCAACATCAATTTCATAGCAAGGAAGATTTCTTACCTCTGAGGATACAAAATGCAGTGACTTGGTCATCATATTACAGAGCAATGTTGATACTTCATGCAGTCAGTTTTGTCAGTGTTCCAACTCCTCATCTGAATCTGAAGTGCAGGAGCCTTCACGATCCCATGTAATATGTCCATCTACTGTCAAATTCACCCAATCCTGATCTTGTGCTATTATATTATAAATATGTTCCAAGTCATTGTCACTTTCATAATCGTGGACTGATTGAGTATAGCGTAGTCCTTCTGCAGGGTCCAGGGGCACTACTATGCAGAGAGCCTTCTTCTCAAATATCATCTTTCACTTCTTCAAATTGATTACCCCATTCATGTCAATAGCCCAATTGATCCTAAGGAGAGTGAGGTAGGGATTGTTGTCATCCATAATCTCTATTACTTCAAAATCATCTAATGCGCTCGCGTCCTCAATATCAACTGTTACTCCCTGCAATCTTCCCATGGGGATGATTTTTTGTTGATTTTCCATTCTTAACTGAATCAACGACCACTGTAGCACAAGTCTACCCATCCTCTCCCATTTCTATTGAGGAAAACATTCATGTCTGACCCCAGATCTAGAATAACTTGATCCATCTCATATTCTCCTATCTACGCAGTGAGCCTCATCTCACACCTTGTTCTCGCCTTATGCCTGCCAATCTTCTTGACTACACACGGTTCATCAATAGCGTTTTCCTTCCCGATGCACCTATTGATTAGTTCTTGCAGTCCCTTCACAACCTTGCTATCATGGAACAACTTCATACAAGTCTTTAATAAAGTAGTAATCATGGAGGGGTCCATTTCTTCAGCTGGCTTCTCCTGACTTCCTGAGGTAGATGCCTCAGCGAAGCTCTTTATCGCTTCCATAAACATTTCTCTTGTGCATTCTAGATCAAACTTGGTCTCTTTTTCTAGCGCTTTGTGGACCCACTGACCTTCTTTAGGCTGCTTCCCCTTACCTTCACCAGTCATCGTTCCACTTCGCAGCACAAAATTTACCTTAAGATTTTCCTCGCGAGGCTCAGCCCTCATCATCTATAGGTTCTGAGTCGGGTGTTGAGGCTTCACCCCCTTTTCGTGTATCTTAGCTAATAACATAGGGAAATCCTCTATCGCATGGTCAAACTGAGTACAATATCGGCATGACAGATGTGTCAGATTTGGGTAGTCTCGCACGTAGTGTCTTAGGCCTCCACAGTTGTAACAAATGACATGTCCCCGCCCTCTACCAGGTCCTCCTCCACCTTGGCCTTGTCTGCACCTCTGATACTCACCTCGCGCTACCCCAATGCCTTGGTACAGAGGTCAGGTTTATGCTTGCACCCTATGTGTGAGCATTCTATCTAGCATTAGCTCATAGCTACGACAAGTACGCTCATCATGATCCACCAATTGACAAAAGTTATAGAAGAGTTGTTGAGGCATTTGTACAAATTTCTGCAGCAAATGGAAATTCTTTGTCACATGTTTTGTAGCTACTCGATAGATAACACACCATAGCGCATGCCCCACACTTGGCCTTTCTTGAGCCTCTGGCCTCAGGAGCATTAGTCCTCCTGCTGTAACATAATTTGAGAAGACTGGGTAGTGATCTTTGTCATGCCCTTGACCTTTGCATTTTAGGCACTAGAGTTCTTTGTACACCTCTGTCTGAATTGTCCTATTGTGCTTCAGACTCTGCATCTCCAGGAAAAGGTGCTACAACTTTGTGTAAATCTGTTGAACCCCCAAATTAGCATCTTGCATCGGTGTTATATGCAATCTCATTGCAATTTCTAGAGCTTCCACCTGGGTCCCAATTTTTTATTGTGATAGCAAAACCCTTAGATGAGGAAAGAATGAAGCTACAAACCATTCATGGTGTTTCCCATCTGTCAGATTCATGTGAGCTTCACAGATCCTGCATTTCAACCTCTGATCCAAATCCTAGGGTGTCTCACCAGGCTTCATCATAATCTCCTTGAATCCAATAATTGATTGAGCTTCAAATTTGGGCATATTGAATTCCTTATTCAGCGTGGTAGGAATGTCTGCTAATGCAGACCTCGGGTTATCAATACAGTACTTAATGTACCATGTTAGCGTGTGTTCCTACAAAGCATTAAACAATGTTTCTTTCTTCATCTAATCATCTGTAATACACTGAGCTTCCCATACAACCTTTGCCACAAACCAAAATTGGTCTAGGTCCTCAGTTCCCGACCCCTTAAACACAAGAAATTTTATTTAATTCACCATATTGGATGGCGGCGGAGGTGGCGGTGGTGTGGGTGAAGGCGTATGCAGTAGAGATGAAGATGGAGGTGGAGTGGGTGGATGGGGTATTCACGGGAATGCTTGTCCTATCATTTGAACAGTGCTCTGTGGGGAAGCCTGTGCTGCTTCCTCATCGTCACTGAGAGGGGGTCCCTCTATCCCTGAAGATATTTCCACTTCATGTAGCTCCAAACATCAAGGTAGTGGCATAACCCTCTTTTCACACAAGAGCATCTTAATCCAAGTATTTAAAGACCTTAAATAAGTACCTCACACTCCTTTGAAGAAGCGGTGCTCTGCTTCGCTGCAACTGACCGAAGTATCGACTGCGAGCTCTATCATGAATCTCGCTAGGATACAATCGAGCCAATGATCGATGGCACATGCGATCTTATCCTCAGAGGCTTCCAATATCCACACTAACTCAGGGTCCAAACTATCAGACCATCAAGTCTCCACCATCCTTGGTCGTTTTCCCATTTCGTGATCCACTTGTATAATTCAACCAGGAATGAACAGAAGAAGATTTCATGTATCTGTGTGTACATATATCTATCCAACCATTGTTTTTTCTGTTAGCCTCCTATTGCAATAGGTTTCATATTTCATGATTAACTATTTTACATGCCAAATATGTCATATTTTCATGCTGCAAGGTTCCATATTTCCAAGAAGTTCCATTTTGAAGAATCATACCATTTTTGAAGAGTTGTACTCATAAGGGAAAGCCAAACAGCTTAATCTTGGCTTCCCTAGGTTTAAATTGCTTGTTTTAGAAGATAGAGAATGAATATATGTCCAAATAGCTTAAGCTTGGCAGATCAGTAGCTAGGTAGAGAAATGAAGGAGCCCAACTGCTAAATTGGGCCCTTGGAAGATATAAGGGTACACTTAGATAGGAGGGCAGTCAAAATAAAAGAAGATAATCAGGGTCTGCAAGTCCAAGTGCATCCATGCAAAAAGAAGAAAAAATGCTAGGTAAGTAGGCTGGGTAAGTAGTTTTGTGGTTGCAGAATCAAGCTATGTGATCCATTTCATGTTTTCAAGTGTTATACAATTATGAGGCAGTTTTTCATTTGGAGGAGCTCAAGCGAGGCATGTCTAACTCCCCCTTCTTCTTATTCCCCAAATCATTCACTAACCTCCCCAAAGAGGTCAAGATCTGCTTGATATCTCTTAAGTTTCATCATTTGTCGTATCATTGGCCTAAGTAAAGGTTGCTTTGCTTAGGAGTACTCTTATTCACTCTATAAGTCATTTTTCCCTTTTAAGTGGCCTAAGATCTCTAAACTTAGCGCCTTCTTGTCATTTTCATATTAACTTCTAAACATTATTATGTAAATCCCTATCTATTTCGCCTTCTCCTTACTAAAAAGCACTAAATAGCTCCCATATGTACATATTCCCATCCCCTGGCACTATAGCCCTATAACATCAATTTGGGGAAATGCTGAGTTCATTTGGGGCTTAGCATTAACCTTTCGCATCCTAACCCTAGGATTAAATTAACATTTGATTAAGTTAATAACCTCTTTCCTCACCCCTTTACCCATAACATTTCATCATTTTTACCCTCTCGCGCTCATCGTTTAAAGTTTAGTGTTAAAATGTTTGAATAAACATTAAACACCACCAGCGCATAACCCACAAACCCAAAGTTTTGACCCCCCGCCACACAAATAAATCAAATATATGGTGGGCCCCTATACACTAACTTGCCGCCAGCTCCGCGCTCCATCGGCCCTTCGATCCGCCCTCCCAGATTCGATGGCTCTTGGTGATTTCGGAGCCACCCCGACGTCCGACGGTTAGCCTCCGATAGGCTAGTGGTTTCTCCACCATACCAGAAGATGCGTGTCTCCACGCGATTGTATCGAAAGGGCTCTGACACATACTGCCCTCATACAGAAGGCGGTCCGATGAAACCACAAACTGCCTTCTGTCTCTCCGCCCCTGACGTCAGCACCACGTTGTTGCCACCGCATCTGCCTCCGTCCCTACCCCGCCACTGTGTCCTATGCCACATCGTCACCCTGCCGTACTGCCACGTCACCCTACCACATCATCCTACCGTACAGGGACCTGCTGCTGACGTCATCACCGAAAAGGCGCAAAGGGCGAAAATCGCGCCAAAGAGAGCCCGAAACGAGAAACTGAGGCAGTTTTTGATGTGCGATTAGTGCTTAGCGCTAATCGCACATCGCTAAGAAAAATGGCTCAAAATGGAGAGCTTTCGTGCTTGGCTACCTGCAAAACCCAAAAATTCACGGGAGGCAACACTGGAAATAGAGAAACTAAGGAAAAGACAGCATAAACAGAACTAGAGAACTAAAGGTATGCTGGTATGTTCATATTCAATCGGCCAGCGCCGATAGCATTCTAGAGGCCACGAAAAGCATTTTCAGTAGTTATTTTTGCCTTGAAAGGGTAGAAAAGGGGCGATTTGACAGTTTCAAGCATATCAGAGGAAAGATAAAGCCCAGATTCAATCAGAGAGTATCAGTGAAGCGGTAAAGAGTATCAGATCGGCAATACCAAAGCATGTGAACATTAAAGGCCTCCATCCAAGTCAAAGAAGCAATAAAGGCCATTAAAAGCTCATTAGATCGGGATTAGTGCACATTAAAGCCACCTAAAAAGCACCAGAACCGCCTAAGAGGTGCAAATAAGAGAGAAGGCACAGTTATTGCAGAAACATTGCACTCAGCCACCAAGGACACCATATTAACTCATTTTGATGTAGCTGCCTCTAGCGCAGCTCAAATAAATATCTTCTTGCATTAATTTCAGGACAAGATTAGGTTAAAGAACTCATTTCCCTAAGATCTGTTTAAGATCTGCTGTAATAGATATTTTTGGATATTTTCTCTATATAAACCACCCTAATTTATTGTTTAAAGGGTTGGTTGGTTGATAATCCTCATCCGAGACTTGCGCTGTATACTTTGAGAGCTCTATAATCAAAGATTGTTGGAATGCTTTGGATGAAGAACTGATTGTTATGTTATTTAATGGCCAAAGAGTGACTGTGGAATTCCTGTGCTACTACATGGCTCAATAAGTGTTTTCCTACCTCTGTTTATAATTTACATATGTTTATGCACCATTGTGTTACCATCTAAATAGCAAGAAAGAAGAATAGCTTAGGTTTTGCTTGACTGCACCCTATGCTCAGTTCTTGTTATTTCTATATGTTTTCTTCAAAAATGGTTATGAATATGCATACTTAAATGATCATTTTTACCCTGTTTCTTTCACATATGACTGTTATTTGGGAATTCTTGACTGCTCCTAGACAAACTTTCATTCACCTTCCCTCTCTGTTAGCTAATGAAAGATTCTTAGTTGCCTTTCATCTCTGACCTTCATTCCATATTTATTCCAGCCTGATATTGTTCTATGTGTAGCTATCCTGCTTTGTATTCCTCTTGTGACCAAGAAAACGCAACAACAAGCCCTAATCCATGACTCCATGCCCAATGGGCTGAACTTCTCACACTATGCATCCCAACTCTGCTTGAAAAACATCATCCTTCCCACCAAAATAAAAAAAAAACCCATGTACACCATAACTAGCCTAAAATCAACCCAAAACAAAGTTAAATCATAAAGAGAGAGCCCTATCTGACTGCAGGTAGGCTAGGACCTGCAGCCCAAAGCTTGGTTTGTGGTTACCTCGGCCGTATCCCTTAAGGAGCCAAGGGACAACCTGAGTGATAACATCATTGGCGACTCCGCTGGGGAATTATTCAGAAAATTCCAAAAAACAAGTTAGAAGCTGGCTCCCAAGAAGAAAACACATAATACTAGGTCAAAACTAGACCCAAATCCACCAGCTACTTTTGAAAATCCCAATTTTATCTCTAGAAACCTTAGCAAACAAAAACAAGAAGAGTTTGTTGATTCTAGTCCTGAAACAGTTCAGCCAAGCTATTTTCCAACCCGTGTTAAAGTTTTGTTTCGTTCAACCCCTACTTCCCCTTATTCGCCATCCACCTCTCCAAGCACCTTTTCCACACCTCCATTCACTGCGCATACTACCACTACCACCATTGTTATTACAGCTATTCCAGTTGTTCCAGTCGTTCCACTTATCCCTGTAAATATGGCTAACAGATATGCACCTTTACAGTTACCTACAAATATAGGGGCTATGCCTCAGGATTATCAAACTAAAATCACATATTTTGAAGGTACTGGTTCTGGCACAACCCTGCAACATACCAAGAAAATGCAGGACTATTTTTAGAGTTATGAAATAGATGATGATAGTGTAAGAAGAAGATTTTTGTCCAAAGTTTAACAAGAGATGTAAGGCCCTGGTTTAGAGCTCTTCCTGCAAATTCCATAGCTGACCTAGAGGCCCTTTACCAAACATTTCTTAACAGATGGGAGAAGAAGAAGGACCCTCTGCACATATTATCCGAGTATGACACTATCAAAAGAGGCCCTCAAGAAATTGTCTTAGACTATTGTGCCAGGTTTAACAATGTTTACAACGCTATTCCACAAAACCTTAGACCTCCACCCGATCTTGCTTTATACAAATTCCCTGATGGATTTGATTCAAACATGGCTTATCAGTTAAGGGAAAGAGCCCCTCAAACCTTAGCAGACATGCAGAATGTAACTGTTAGTGTGGAGGCAAATCTGATTGCCAAGCAAAATAGAGCAAGAGCTGAGAGAAGAACTACTTTTAAAGATGAACCTTCAGCCTTTGAGCAAAAATTGGACACAATCATCAAAGGTATGGATAGCTTTGAAAATAGAATGGGAACTATTGAAAGAAAAGCCTCATGGGAAGGACAGCAAAACAATCCTATCAAAAATCCAAACTTTAGAAAAAATAGGAACCCAAACGTTGGAAGGGCAAGTCCTGACCATGATATAAGACCTCCTTTTCATGAAAACTATGCTGAAGCATCCACATCTAGTGAGAAGATAGAGGACACTCACATAAACTTGATGGGTTTGAAGAGTGAACAACAAGTATTCCTAACCCAAGAAGACCAAGATGACCATGATATAAAGAAATTTCAGACTAACTCTGGAGAGTCATTTGACTTCAAACAAGGCTATGATTTAGCTATCTACGAAGTCCATAAACAATACAAATTGAGAACAAGAACCATTGATGTGTCTGATCCCATCAAGCCAAAGGATGCCAAGCAGCCTAAGAAAGTAAAAGACAAGGTCGCTATTACAGAACCTGCTGATAAAACAGACCCAAAATTAAAAGAAGTGACCATAGAGGATGTAGCTGACATGCAGCCCTCTAATAACCAGTCGTTTGTGTCCTTTCCCTCAAAATACAATGTAAATAGCACTCCTCAAAGCCTTCCCAAAACAGAACAATCTCAAGAAATCACTGATAACCAAGAGAAGATCAATGAAGATACAATTGAAAAGGAAAAATCTGCCAGTCACAATACTAAAACACAGTCAGAAAATCCTGTTGATCTAGAAGCAGAAATTGGTAAATTAAAAATATCTATTCCTCTCTCTGAGCTTGCCAAACATGATGCGTATAGACAACAAATCAAAAGATCACTACAAATGCCAGAGAACAAGGATGATGTTAATGTCTTAGATAATCAACCTGAATTACTTTTTGGTCCTGAAGTCAATGGTAAATCAAGACATGGAGTTGTTCTACCTTTTTATGTCAGTTTGCACATTCATGATAAAGTGTTGCACAATGCTATGTTTGATTCAGGTGCTTCACACAATCTAATGCCCAAAGCTGTAATGGAGAAGCTAAACCTTGATGTCACTAGACCCTACAAAGACTTATTCTCATTTGATTCTAGTCAGGTCAAGTGTTTAGGCTTGATCAAATACCTTTGTGTGTCTTTAGTCCAATTTCCCAAAAAAACGATCCTAATGGACGTGGTGGTTGTTGACATTCCACCAAAGTATGGCATGCTCTTATCAAGATCTTGGGGAGCAAAAATCCAAGGATCTCTCCAACTAGACCTCTCCTATGCCACTATTTCAGTCTTTGGGCAACCAAAGAGACTGTATAGAGAAACACTGATGAAGTATGTGGTAAGTAGTGAGGAAAAACCCCAAAACTTTCCCATTTACTTAGTCCATTCTGATATGGATTCCTTTATAATGTTCAATGATGATAGCTTCCCTCCCACTGATGAGAAGCCTTTGCCTTTAGAACAAGAAACATGCATCAACCAAGAGTCGGTTGCCCATACCTGTGAAACTGTTAAAACAATTAGTGCAACCAGCATACAATAAGAACCACATGAAGCAAAAAACCTAGGTCCGCCCAATCCTAAAATGACTGAAACTCTTAATACCAACCACAAGCGAGAAATCACATGGTATTTAAAGTTTGATGGTTCTGTTAATAAGCTAGGAGCAGGGGCAGGAATATGGATTCAAAATACACATAACAGCCATGCAGAGGGTCATGCTTACAAACTAAACTTCAAATGCACCAACAACATGGCAGAGTATGAGGCTCTCCTTTTAGGCCTTATAATGCTCAAATCTCTAGGAGCTGCAAAAGTGTCCATTCTAGGTGACTCCGATTTGATCATTCAATAGATGAAAGGTAACTTTGTTACTAATGACAACAGGCTAAGAGCTTATAGGTCTGCTGCCACAGAAATACTCAATTCCTTCACCAAATCCAAGCTTGCTAAGATTTCTAGAAGCCATAACATGCATGCTCATAGTCTAGCTACTTTTGCTAGCACTTGCAGGCTTCCCTTTGAGCCCAATTACCACTTTACTGCTGAGATAAAGCACAGGCCTACTGTGCCTAACAATATCAAAGATTGGCAAGTGTTTGAGGATGATGCTCAAATCAACAATTTTCTTACCTTACAGCAAGAATTCTCAAGCTTAAACATTGATGAAGATGCCATGGATGACCCACAATAGCAAATGAGCCAAAATGAGCAAACTATAACAGATGAAGCAGCAAATCAAATGCTGCATCCAACTATTTTTGATGAGAAAAACATGCAAGAGCTGAAGCAAATGCATTTAGATGAAATATTTGAAGCAGAGGCCGAAGTGATTGATTTAAAAGACAATTTTCTACCTGCTGGCCTCACTCCATTAGAAGACATATTTGATTCAAACGATGCCCCCAAAAAGCCAAAGATGCAGCCCTTAAACATTGTTGTGGAAGACTGTAATATTGGGACAGCAGAAAAGCCCAAAATGATTAAACTGTCCAATTCTTTGCCTCCCGATCAAAAACCAAAATATGTTGATTTATTTAAAGAGTTTCAAGATGTATTTGCCTGGAGTTATGAGGACCTTAAGTCCTATGACACCTCCGTTATTCAACATACCATTCCCTTAAAGCCAAATCAAAAGCCCTTCAAACAGAAACTGAGGAGAATCAATCCTCTGCTTCTCCCTTTGATTGAGAAAGAAGTGAAAAGAATGTTTGAGGCCGGTGTTATAGCACCCATTAGATTTTCAGAATGGGTATCCAATCTTGTTCCCACAAGGAAGAAAACAGGCGAGATTAGACTATGTGTGGACTTAAGAAATCTGAACCAAGTCATCCTTAAAGATCACTACCCACTGCCAAAAATGGACCATATTCTACAAATAGTAGTGGGGTCTTCAAGAATTTCTTTTCTAGATGGCTTTTCAGGTTTTAATCAAATACTTGTTCACCCAGATGACCAAGACAAGACATCCTTTACAACACCGTGGGGAACCTTTAAATATGTGAAAATGCCCTTTGGACTAGAGAATGCAGGTGCCACCTTTCAAAGGGACATGGACATTGCATTTTCTAAGGAAATCCATGATTTCCTAGTGGTTTACCTTGATGACCTTACTCCTTTCTCAAAATCTGATCAAGAGCACCTAAAACATTTGAGACAAGTGTTCCTAACATGTAGGAAATATGGCATTTCCTTGAACCCCAAGAAGTCTTTATTTGGCCTTGAAGAAGGAAAATTGCTAGGCCATATCATTTCAAAAGATGGAATTAGAATAGATCCTGAAAGAATTCAAGCCATCCTGCAAATCCCTTATCCGAGAAACATCAAAGAATTGCAAGCATTCCTAGGAAAGATCAATTTCCTAAGGAGATTTATCCCAAACTTGGTCGAGCTGATACGAATGCTAAATAAAATGTTAAAGAAGGATTCCAAGGTAAAATGGACTTTAGAGGCCAAGCAAGCCTTTGAGGGCATAAAATCTGCCTTAAACGAAGCCCCAGTCCTCACAAGTCCTCAATTTGATAAGGATTTCATCATTTTTTCATTTGCATCTGAACACACCATTGCTACTGTCCTTTTGCAGAAGATGATCAGGGAAATGAAAATCCAATTGCATTTTTCAGCCGAGCCCTTAGAGATGCACCCTTGAAGTACCAAATCATGGAGAAGCAAGCATATGCCCTTGTTAAAGTAATCAAAGATTTCAGAATTTACATTTTATATTCACATGTGATTGCTTATGTGCCAAATGCTATTGTAAAAGACATATTAACTCAGGAGGGCATAGAAGGAAAAAGAGGCAAATGGATTGCCAATATCATTGAGTATGACATTGAGATAAAACCCACCAAGCTAATAAAGGGACAAGGTTTAGCCAAGCTGATGTCCGAAACCAATTTTCAAGCCTTAGACATTAATCAACTGGACAATGAACAGGAGTTGGCGACTCCACAGATCAGTCAAGCTTTTTTGCAATCCCCATGGTATGCTGATATATGTTTTATATTGTTAAACATGTGTGCTCCTCCAGGGTTGTCCAGAACCAAAAATATATTTTTAAAGATGAAAGAATCAAAGTTTTGTGTCTTAGGTAGTACCCTGTTTCGGAAAAACCATGAAGGAATATTGCTGAATTGTCTAACTATGAATGAAACTGACAGTGTCATGAAAGAATTTCATGCAGGGGACTGTGGAGGGCACTTATATTGGAAGTCCACTACTGATAAGATACTAAGGGTTGGTTTCTATTGGCCCTCTTTGTTTGCTGATGTGAGAAAGTTTGTTGTTTCATGCCACATATGCCAAATCTTTGAAGGCAGAAGAAAGCTTCTGCCCTTACCCCTTAAGCCCATTTTAACCGAGAAGCCTTTTCAATAATGGGGTCTTGACTTCATTGTAGAAATCCATCCATCCTCTTCTGGCCAGCATAAGTGGATTCTAACAGCCACATATTACTTTACCAAGTGGATTGAAGCCATCCCATGTAGGCAAGCCAATGACTCCACTATCATCCAATTCCTTGAAACCAACATTTTGTCCAGATTTGGTTGTCTTGAGAAGATCATTGTAGATAACGATGTTGCCTTCAAATCCAAGAAAATGATCAGTTTTTGCCACAAATTCCACATTACCTTAGGTCACTCCAAAGCCTATTACCCTCAAGGGAATTGCTTGGCCGAATAATCCAACAAGAGTCTGATTAACATCATTAAGAAAGTCTTGGAGGAGAACAAGAAGAACTGGCACAAAAAGCTTGTAAATGCCCTATGGGCAGACAAATTGTCAACCAAGAGATCCATAGGGATGAGCCCATATGAGTTAGTCTATGGCATGGAGGCCAGGTTCCCCTCTTCTTTGGGAATCCCTGTTATCAAATTGCTGCAAGAGATTCAGGCAGAACCAAATTATATCCAAAGAAGAATAAACCAAACCATCCATTTGCAGCAAAAAAGAGAACAAGTGTACGATAGAGCTCAGATTTTACAAGAGAAGCTCAAGAAAATGTTTAACAACAGAACCAAGGCTGAAGATTTCTACAGAGGCAACAAATTATTAAGATGGGATTCAAGAAGAGAGGACAAAGGAAAGCATGGCAAGTTTGATTTCCTGTGGAAAGGCCCCTTTATTATTTCTGCTGTTCAAGGCAACAACACATATTTTTTGAAGAGTTTGGATGGCAGCACAACTGAAGAAGGCCCTGTCAATGGCAGAATGCTAAAGCACTATCATGATCCCTTTTGTTGAACACAACACAGCTCTGTATACTATCTGTACATTAATATTTGTATTTTCAACACTTTTTCTTATAGGAGGCCAATAAGAGGGAACAACGCAGCAAATTTTGAAGGAAAGATCAAAGAAATCTCTATTTCAGATCTCTATTTTTGAAATAATTCCAAAGAAGTGCTCAAGCAAATTTCAATATGTTTACTAGCACCCAAAATTCAAGAAGCAGAGCTATAATGTTTCTGTAATTCAGCTCAAAAGGAAACTGCATATCAGCTTATAAGAATTCAGTCAAAGGCATTGAGAAGAAGAAGAATTTCAGTTTACAGCAACAATTGAAGATCAAGGCATTCTGACCTGCTGTTCTTGGCTTTTCATCTCGAAAAACCATCCCCAAGTGGAGCCATTGTTAGCCTCCTATTGCAATAGGTTTCATATTTCATGATTGACTCTTTTACATGCCAAATATGTCATCCTTTCCTGCTGCAAGGTTCCATATTTCTAAGAAGTTCAATTTTGAAGAATCATACCATTTTTGAAGAGTTTTACTGATAAGGGAAAGCCAAACAGCTTAATCTTGGCTTCCCTAGGTTTAAATTGCTTGTTTTAGAAGATGGAGAATGAATATCTGTCCAGATAGCTTAAGCTTGGCAGATCAGTAGCTAGGTAGAGAAATGAAGGAGCCCAACTGCTTAATCTGGGCCCTTGGAAGATATAAGGGTACACTTAGATAGGAGGGCAGTCAAAAGAAAAGAAGATAATTAGGGTCTGCAAGTCCAAGTGCACCCACGCAAAAAGAAGAAAAAATGCTAGGTAAGTAGGCTCGGTAAGTAGTTTTGTGGTTGCAGAATCAAGCTATGTGCTCCATTTCATGTTTTCAAGTGTTATATCTATTCAGATCACAATTATGAGGTAGTTTTTCATTTGGAGGAGCTCAAGCGAGGCATGTCTAACTCCCCCTTCTTCTTATTCCCCAAATCATTCACTAACCTCCCCAAAGAGGTCAAGATCTGCTTGATATCTCTTAAGTTTCATCATTTGTCGTATCATTGGCCTAAGTAAAGGTTTTCTTTGCTTAGGAGTACTCTTATTCACTCTATAAGTCATTTTTCCCTTTTAAGTGGCCTAAGATCTCTAAACTTAGCGCCTTCTTGTCATTTTCATATTAACTTCTAAACATTATTATGTAAATCCCTATCTATTTCCCCTTCCCCTTACTAAAAAGCACTAAATAGCTCCCCTATGTACATATTCCCATCCCCTGGCACTATAGCCCTATAACATCAGTTTGGGGAAATGCTGAGTTCATTTGGGGCTTAGCATTAGCCTTCCGCGTCCTAACCCTGGGATTAGCTTAAAATTTGGTTAAGTTAATAACTTCTTTCCTCACCCCTTTACCCATAACATTTCATCATTTTTACCCTCTCGCGCTCATCGTTTAAAGTTTACTATTAAAATGTTTGAATAAACATTAAACACCACTAGCGCATAACCCACAAACCCAAAGTTTTGACCCCCCCGCCACATAAATAAATCAAATATATGGTGGGCCCCTGTACACTAACCTGCCGCCAGCTCCACGCTTCGTCGGCCCTCCGATCCGCCCTCCCAGATCCGATGGCTCTCGGCGATTTCGGAGCTGCCCCGACGTCTGACGGTTAGCCTCCGATAGGCTAGTGGTTTCTCCACTGTACCAGAAGACACGTGTCTCCACGAAATTGTATCAGAAGGGCTCTAACACATACCACCCTTGTACAAAAGGCGGTCCGATGAAACCACAAACCGCCTTCTATCTCTCCGCCCTTGACGTCAGCACCACGTCGCTGCCACCGCATCTGCCTCCGTCCCTACCCCGCCACCGTGTCCTGTGCCACATCGTCACCCTGCTGTACTGCCATGTCACCCTACCACGTCACCCTGCCATACTGGGACCCATCGCTGACGTCATGCTAACATCATCACCGAAAAGGCGCAAAGGGCAAAAGTCGTGCCAAAGAGTGCCTGAAATGAGAAACTGAGGCAGTTTTTGATGCGTGATTAGCGCTTAGCACTAATCGCGCATCGCTAAGAAAAAAGGCTAAAAATGGAGAGCTTCCATGCTCGGCTACCTGCAAAACCCAAAAATTCGTAGGAGGCAATGATGGAAACAGAGAAAGTAAAGAAAAGACAGCATAAACAGAACTAGAGAACTAAAGGTATGTTGGTATGTTCATATTCAATCGACCAGCATCGATAACATTCTAGAGGCCACGAAAAGCATTTGCAGCAGTTATTTTTGCCTTGAAAGGGCATAAAAGGGGCGATTTGACAGTTTCAAGCATATCAGAGGAAAGATAAAGCCCATATTCAATCAAAAAGTATCAGTGAAGTGGCAAAGAGTATCAGATCGGCAATACCAAAGCAGGTGAACATTAAAGGCCTCCATCCAAGTCAAACAAGAAATAAAGGCCACTCAAAGCTCATCGGATCAGGATTAATGCAAATTAAAGCCACCTAAAAAGCAGCAGAACCGCCTAAGAGGTGAAAATAAGAGACAAGGCACAGTTATTGCAGAAACACTGCACCGAGCCACCAAGGACACCATATTAACTCATTTTGATGCAGCTGCCTCCAGCTCAGCTCAAATAAATATCTTCTTGCATTAATTTCAGGACAAGATTAGGTTAAAGAACTCATTTTCCTCAGATCTGTTTAAGATCTGTTGTAATAGATATTTTTGGATATTTTCTCTATATAAACCACCCTAATTTATTGTTTGAAGGGTTGGTTGGTTGATAATCCTTATTTGAGACTTGCACTGTATACTTTGAGAGCTCTCTAATCAAAGACTACTAGAATGCTTTGGATGAAGAACTGACTGTTGTGTTATTTAATGGCCAAAGAGCGACTGTGGAATTCCTGTGCTACTACATGGCTCAATAAGTGTTTTCCTACCTCTGTTTATAGTTTACATATGTTTATGCACCATTGTGTTACCATCTAAATAGCAAGAAAGAAGAATAGCTTAGGTTTTGCTTGACTGCACCCTATGCTCAGTTCTTGTTATTTCTATATGTTTTCTTCAGAAATGGTTATGAGTATTCATACTTAAATGATCATGTTTACCCTGTTTCTTTCACATATGACTGTTATTTAGGAATTCTTGACTGCTCCTAGACAAACTTTCATTCACCTTCCCTCTTTGTTAGCTAATTAAAGATTCTTAGTTGCCTTTGATATCTGACCTTCATTCCATCTTTATTCCAGCATGATATTGTTCTATGTGTAGCTATCCTACTCTGTATTTCTTGTGATCAAGAAAACGCAACAGCAAGCCCTAATCCATGACTCCATGCCCAATGGTTTGAACTTCTCACACTATGCATCCCAACTCTGCTTGAAAAACATCATCCTTCCCACCAAAATCAAAACAAAACCCATGTACACCATAACTAGCCTAAAATCATCCCAAAACAAAGTTAAATCATAAAGATAGAACCCTCTCTAACCGCAGGTAGGCTAGGACCTGCAGCCCAAAGATTGGTTTGTGGTTACCTCGGTCGTATCCCTTAAGGAGCCAAGGGACAACCTGAGTGATAACACTTTCTTTAATCATGTATTCTTGTTCTCTTGCGCTACGAATTCGTGCATCTTTCTATCGAATGAGTCTTCAATCTCCTTCTTACTTGGATTATAGTGATGTGACATCACACATCTTGTTATGCAAATCCATGTCCTAGCAACAAAACCATTTATTGGCTTGATGGGCCCTGACCTAGGTTCAACATTAATTAACCAAGAAAATCCCTACACTACTGGCCCTTTCAGTATCAATCCGCGGAGTGTGGATTGTAGTCTCACCCAAAGTAGTATGGGGGGATGAAGGAACCAAGTTTCTACACCCTGAGATAGTTATGATGTTGTTTTATACCCTAACCATTCATTCGCACAGACCGATAACCCCTTTAGGGCTTATCGATATGCTTCTCTTATTCGTCTTTTAAACCTCTCTGAAGGTCTATGAATGTCCTTCGCATACCCTAAATAGGTAGATCAAGAACATACACGCCTCTGTAATTACCCTTACTTCTGTATTAACCCAAATTAGCTTAAGTATTGGATAATTTTAACATGCATTATGATTATCTTCGTGTAAACATATATTCTTATTTTCATCCATATGAAAAATAAACACATATAGATTCATGCATCGGTACAGCATTAAATCATAAACCCAATATTCAACATAACATAATCGCATGCATTCATAACAGAAGTAAAATAGCTCATACATAGGTAATTCCACAATACTTCCCTTTGTTGATGTTTCAGATCTTCAATACAAACACTAACTACCCTGTGCACACAGTTGTAGGGGTCCATGCACTTAGCTGTAGACATCTACCCTAGGCCTCTACGCACACAGCTGCAGAGCCTCTTCCCTACCCTAAGACTCTTTGGTCTTAGCTCTCACAGACCCATTAAATAAAACATAACTAGACTCAACTGAATTGAACTGCCTTAGACTCTTCTAAGACTTCCTTTTTATACAATCCCATGGTCCATGGACCATGGGTAGATCTCTTAAGGCCGACACAAGTTAAACTAAGGGCGGAAGCCCTTTTTGACTCTTTACATATTGGCTCTCCATGACCACAAAATGTGGAGAATTTACCTTCTTTATACAAAACTTGGGTCTTTAGTAGCAAAACTTAGGCTTTTAACCCCAAAATTGACCCTAGGGGACCATTCCCAACATAGTTCCAATATCATCTGTTAGATCATATAATCATTCAAAATTCATGTACTAACAAAATCATGATGAGAGCCATAACCAAAGTCTATCATGAGCCATGCTTATAGCCAACATATAACTAGCAGAATAATAATAATAGAATAGTCATTAAAAGCACACATTAACAAGTACATTTACACATACAAAACAAGGGGAAGGAGCTCTTATTAAGATATGAAAAAGCCAACCATGCTAGGGACTTCCATGTACCACCCGACCATAGATTAGGCTTAACCAAATATTTCTTTCAGCCAATCGCCCTAGTGCCATATTCAAAGCATGAATGTGGGACTCACAAGAAAACCATCTAGGGCTTCCTCAATCTTGACCATATATCCCACCAAGGGATTCCTAGGCCATAAACCCTCATCAATACAACTAGGATTTACTGCAATCCCATTGGATCACTGGGCCCTAAACAAGCATGGATGGCTTCAAATCTCTCTACCAAAACCATGAGGAATTTTCCCATCTCCACTTCTAGGATGTATCATATATCCTTCCATTCAATGGTTGAGGATTCCTAGGTCCAACGAGGCTCCACGCTCTTTGCTTTACCATATATCCCGCCATTCACTAGTCGAGTATTCCTACGCCTAATGAGGGCATACATAGTCAGGATTTACCACAATCCCACCTTCATTGGTCCAAGGATTTCTATGCCTTGTGTTTCTCCCTTGAGACCACCCCACTCAGTTCAAAAACCATCCAAAAATCTAGCTCAACCAAAACAAGAGAACCCCATCACACCATGGTTATCCAGAAATGGCAAGGCAAGGTTGAAAACCACTATCACACCTGGAAAAACCCATTCCAATGACAACAAGAGAACCAAAAACACACATGCATGTACCATGCATTCCAAAACTAGCAAGGAAATCATACATGCACTCGATACCTGCAAGTATTCTCGTTGTACCCACTAGATCCCACTCTTCCTTGCTTGATCTTTGCTTCCATTTTCTTTCTTGAACTTCCTTTGTCTTCCTTCCTCCAATGAAGGAGTACTCCAAGAATGTTCTAAGTGTCCAAGGGCATGATAGAGTAGAGAGAATAGAGAGATATCAACAAAATTGAATTGACAAAAGTTTGTGAATTGATCCTTAAAATCCTTTTTATCAATGAGGCCTTTATTTTCTTCAATTTCCATTATTTTCCTTCATTTTCGTCCTCACATGTAACATGGGACCTTTCACCATCCTTTTCTCCTAATTTCCATTATTTTCATAAATAAAATTCCAATTAATGCCACTTTCCCTTTCCAAATCCCTTTCCATTGTCTTTGCTAATTTGCTTAACCATGATAAACCAAATGAACACCCACACTAGGATGATTTGCCCAACATCATCTTGGAATACGTGTCCCATGACATTGGTTATTATTTTTCCTTTATTAACTTTGTTACATGAATTTTTAACTTGGGTTGTTACAAAACCATCTCCCTTGGGGAAAAATCATCCCTAGTATTCAATGGCACCTACAACTAGCAAGACCATTTAAAAGAAAAATATACTACCCATGGAGCTTTATAAATGTGCTCAATGTTGTATTTAAAATAATCATCCCGCTGAGAACCAAACCAACATGAGGAACATAACAACATGATAACCATAATGACATGACACCCATACCGCATATTGGAGCTTTATAATACAAAAGATGGTGGTATTTACATCCATATACATATATACATATACCAAAACATCACACTAAAACACATTCCACAAAAATTCACTCAACTAGCGAATAGAGAAGGATACATAGCCCGCATTTGATTTGCCATCTCCTATGTAGCTTCATCGGGCCCAAAGTGATTCCACTACACTTTGATCTTCTCAATTGCTCAGTTCTAGAGCATGGGAACCTTTCTCTGCAAAATGCACTAAGGATTCAACTAGAATTCTCCATTTAGCTCCTCCTGCAATACATACCAGTCAATCATATGAGCAACATATTTAACATATTTTTAAGCAAGGACACAATGAAAACATCATGGAATTTCACTGTCAGGGGCAGTGCAATTAGATAAGCTATTGGTTCAATCCTTTCAAGAATCTTAAAAGGTGCACAAAATCGAGGTGCCACCTTGGCACATGATCCAATCCTCAAGGAGCTCTGCCTGGGCTTGATGGACAAGTTAACTTGTTCCCCAACCTCAAACTCCTTAAAAATCTTGTTCAAATTTGCAAAGATTTTATGTTTGTCCTATGATTCATTCATATTCTTCTTGATTACCTACATTTCTTGTTCCATCTAAACCAACATCTTTGTTCCTATCAATACCCTATTCACTAGGTCACTCCAATGTATAGGAGTTTTAAAACTTTTCCAATACATGTTGTGGGGAAAAATGCCTATGCAGGACGATCCTATCCAACTAAGGTGTGACAGTGCCTTAGCAACAAACAGAGACAGCTATTCTGATTTCTTCCTTTATGAAATGTGAAAGAAGAGAGATCAATAGACTTACCGGTGTCTTCCGTTTGTCCCTCGATCCGGTCTCTCTTCTCTTTGGGAGTTCATAGCTACTTGCCTTCTTGCTTGTCCAGCTTCAATGGGTTCCTACAAGATCACAAGAGAACAGCTACTTGCGACAAGATAACAGCTACTTGCAACAAGAGAAGAACACTACACAAAGACAGATATCCACATTCATAACTAGTTTAGGATTAGAAATAAACTAAATACACTACTGCATTCATACATCAAAAATACATCAGCATATAGGAGAAACCAAGATAGCTTTATTGATGAATAACAAGGTTCAGGAAGAGATACAACCCAGAGGGCTCCAATCCAGCATCTCCTTCCCAGCAAATGGAATTCCTATCTTCACCCCTTTCAAAGCATTAAGCACCCAATGATTCCAATCTCAAACCAACAACAATTCTTTGCAATAACAAAATTCCAGCCTCTAGATCTCATGGAGGAGAGATCCATATATAGATGTTTGGAGAGAGGATGAGTCAGCTTGAGATCTGACTAGTGTCCTCTCCCTCTGTCAGTTCTTGAGTCCACTTGGAGGTTCTTGCTTCCACTTGGAGATTTGGAACCTCTTACTCATCACCAGTCGAATTCCCTGAGGCAAGTGTCATTTTGGAAGCTTCCTGGGTTTTGACACCTTGAGAAATGAGCCTGCCACTTGTCCACTCTCGTTCAGCACAGGTAGCCAGTGTTCCAGTTGACATTCAACGCAGGTAGCTAGTGTTGGCTTTGACATTCAACGCAAACAGCTAGTGTAGCCACTGAAATGATCCTGAATGGACTTGTTTTTGAGCAGTTTCTGGTGGAGAACTTTCTGTGAATTGCTGTGGTTTGTTAGCCTTGTTCCTCTAGGGGTAGGAACAACATGTTTAGGGACTTTGGATCCCTTAGATTATGGACATTTCATGCTCAATGCTGTAAGGCACAAAAATGTCTATAACAGTTGCCCCCTAAAGTATGAGGCTGTTTATCGGGTGAAATGCTTTATCAGGGGGATCTGAAGTTCATCCAATGCTGAGAGGAGACCTGTAATAAGATACAATACAATACATTATTTTTCATACTGCTTTCATGATCTAGCTGAGGCGGGCATTCCCATGCTCAGCTTTATAAATTCATTTTTCTGTACATAGAACAGACAATCGTCTGATGGTAAACTGATAATTTTGATGAAATTATCATCCTTTGAGTAGGATGATTATCTGCTGCAATGATGTACATGTCAATGTCTTTATCTTTCCTGAATATATATCGCAGCCCGGATGGATGAAACTAGATCCGGGGTCTTCAAACTCGTTCGATCTTCACTCTAAGTACAAGTCGATCCATGTGAGAAATGTTCTGAAGTCAAACATGGAAAGACATCGCTTGATTACCGGTCAATGATGTAAACCGTTAACAAGCGCGAGAGGAATCACCGATAATGATAATGACCCTCAAGGTACTGCAGTACAATTCACGTGGTGTGAATAAAGGACTTGGCATCGAACACCACGCAAAATCTTTCGGTCGAAGGTCATTGATGTATACCTGTCGCCGGAAGTGAGAAACTTGCCATTGTGGCATGCAAGCTTCAAAGTACTGAAGGGGTTGTTCCTAGATCAACTTCTTGGATAATGAGCTGATGTCGACAAGAAGCAATCCATCAAAGGAGGGCCTTAATGAATCCCACATCAGTGACACGGAACGGAGATATTGATTTTAATGGAGGTGAAAACGATCTGTGACATATGATTCAGGGTGGCGGTCATGAAGGGATGAAGGATAATGTATGGCAGTGGATGGGACACGGTTGACTTTTCTGAACGACTTCTCTTGAACATGTGGCAACACTGATGCGATGGATTGGTAGCATTACCCCAAATATGGATGGTATGGCGAGACCATGGATGTGACCGGTGAATGAAACAACCCAACCCGATTGTGGTACGGAGGAAAAGTGTCATGTTCAAGAGCGACTTGCTACCATCAAAGTTTTCTTTAGTTTCTCCCAATTTTTCCCCAATCATTGCTGACCAGTACCTCTTTATTTTTGTCAAGCTTGAGGAGGATAACATATGCTTGTTCTATAACCTGCCCTTCAGGCAAGCCCATCGCTATGTTTTAACGAGCCTAGCGATAGTGAAACTCGTTCTCGTCTAAAGACAAGTTTATCGCTATTTAATGATTTTAACGAGTCTAACGACAAGGATAACTCGGTCCTTTTCATTTTTAAAGAGTCTGAAAAGGTACATAAAGTTAACTCCAAAATTCCTTTTTCGTCATCTAATCCCTTAAGTCCGAAAAAGTATAAAACAATACAGAAGGGATGAGTTTTCGATAGTTTTAACGAGCCGAATAAAACAAGCGCTCGATCTTTTTGTGCAATAATCCCTCAGGTCCAAAAAAGATTAAAATCTAGAGGAGGGATAGCTCTTCCTGTCCCTTTAACGAGCTGGAAGGCCAAGGACTCTGCAATCTTTTCATATTTTACGAGTCAGTTGAAAAGAGCTTAAAGAAGACTCGTCTTTTGAGGAACGAGTGATAAACAGGGTTAGCAGCTGATTCCAGGTACAGGTTGGAATCTTCCAATCACGGCAGTGTCACAAGGATGGCTAGGTGAAATCACTCTTCGCAGCTGTTCCTCAAAATGGGTAAACAATCATATGGAGGTGAACAATCGGCCAATGGAAAAGTGGAGGTGATGGTGCAAACACGACCAAGGCTTTAATGGCTGATGATATTACATTCACAGTGGTTATTTACCGGATAGGTTCATTTTTTATTTTAAAATGAGCTTAAACGCTGGTGGAAACACTTGCTCATTGCTTATGTTTATTTTTTAACGAGCATGAAGTCCGCGTTAAAACTACTCGGATCTTGCGTTTATTTTTTAACGAGAATGAACTGTGTGCTAAAACTGCTCGATTACCCAGTCATATGATAAGAGTGTCTCATTGAGATTCTATTTTTTATGGAGCTTCATCTCACTAAGCTATGCCCCGCTCCTTTCTTTATGCAAGTTAGGAAACGGCTAACCTAAAAAACAGATAAATAACCACTCTTTGCTTGCACTCCAAAAGGTTTGCATGCCCCCAGGTATAAAGTACGATTTCAAGGTTACCCCTACTTCATTTCCATCAAAACATTCGTTTCACCGAGAGAGGCCTACCTCTTCCAGGTTACCCAAAGATTGTCTCGTTAATCTTTCAAACAAAACACTTCCTCGGCAATGTCTACCGAAGTAGACAAAGGTGAGCGACGTAGCCCGCCAACTCACATAACTTTAACAAAAGAATATTATTCTAGAATAACCCTCTTCCTAGACGGACGGGGTACAAACTAGTCATATTCTCCCGCGGAAACCTACTCTATACCCAAAGTTTCCCTGCCGAAGCAGACCAGGATGCATGCCCCCTGGGTTCCAGTCATATCCTCCCGGATTACTCACGCTCATCAGGAGGACGGACCGTGGGTTGAGACACTTCTTGCGTGAATAGACCATTTAGGGATGGTATATGACTATTTGCGATGCGTGATCCGGGAAACGAAAGTTGGTCTATGAGCTTGACCATTCTTCCTTCATGCGGAAAACACATTACTCTAAAGAGTGAGGAGACTATAGCTCCCATGCAATATATATAGTCTCGTCCAAGGAGTAGGTTATAATCCAAGGGTCCTTGAACGACCATCACGTTCATTTGAACGGTCTTCCCTTTCAATGTTATGGGCACATTGGGGAGGATTCCTAAAGGTCGACTGGTTCCTTTATCAAAGCCTGATAGATTTCTCATTTCAGGCAAAAGCGCTGGCGAACCAAGCGCTTTCCAAGCAATAGAGGAAAGGATACTCACAGATGTCCCCTCATCAATGATAGTGCCAGCCATTACCATTCTTTATATTTGAACGATAATTCTGAATGGTATGCTTGCTAGCAACCGGGGTCTGCCTAGTTGGTTCCAGTCAAAGGACACAACCAGGTTGCTTGGTGGTGGGACCGAATAAACGGCCGGATATCACTCTGACGAACTTCCTTCCTGCGATAAAGTAATGGGGGCATTGCGCCCTTGTTCATCAGAGTCAGTGTTGATGAAGAGAATTTGGACGGTGTCGTCTTTATTCTCCTCTGTGATGGTATCATTCGAAGATAGAGCCTCTGAAGGCAAAACCGGGTCAACTGCCGTCTCAACCTTTTGACTTTCGTCAGGCATGGATCCAGACGGTTCATCTTCAATGATAGGTGCTTCGGCTGACCACCTGGGCGGGCCAGCCGGGTTCTCAACTAGTGAAGGACTCGGCAGGAGTTTTTGATATCCAGGAGGAAGTTGCGCTCGTAAAATCGGGCGATCTTCCAGAACTCTTTTAGCCTCGTCTAAGAAGGGACAACGGTGGATGGCATGATCGCCTTCACACAGTTTGCAGGGAAATCTAGCTTTCCCTCTCTGTCCTGTGGCTTCACTTTCACTAGTTGACGGTGAGCAGTCAACATGGCTATCAGAGGTTGATGCTACCGAATTGTGCAAACGGGGAGACCAGTCCCTTAGTATCCGAGGGATGCAGGGACAATCTCTGTGGAAGTGGTCTCCCTTGCATATGACACATGGCGATTTAGGCCTGGTCAGTGCTGTGTGTGGATTTTTGTCAGACGACACTTGTTTGCCCCCAGTCGCCTTTGGCTCCTTCTTCTTCTTCTCTTTCTTCTTCTTTTCCTTCTTCTCCTTAGGAACCTGGTTTTTTGTTTTACCAGTTCCGTCAAGCAAAGAGGAAGGAGGAGAGGAAGATGAAGTAGAAGGCTGGTGGGCAATTCTGGTCTGGTCTAACTGTTGACTCGACTCTTCAGGAATGGTGGTGTTCTGAACGACATTGGTTGAAAAGAGCCAAACTGGCAGGCCAATTGTCAGTCCTGGAAGCGACAATGTGGCCATGTGGGGCGCACCAACATCTCCCCAAGAGGAGAAGGAACTAGGATTTCCACCAAGGGGAATTCCTTGGTTGGTGTGCTCCATTTTTTCAACCTAAAGATCAACGCAGGAATAAAGGGTGATTGTTCCGTTTAAAATAAATTTTAACGACGCTTTAGACACAACTTGCTTTTTCAGTTTTAAAGAGTCGAGAAAAAGCTAAAGATGACTCTAGTCTCCTTCGATGTTTTAACGAGCCCGAAGTGACAAATGCTCGGATGGACTTTTTCCGTTATAGAGTCTGAAAAAGGCCAAAAGGAACTGCTCTGGAGTTCTAGGCAGAGGGTGTGCCAAACTTTTCGCAAAACCGCAAAATACTTTTTAGGGTACGGGCGATCGATCTTCCTGAATGCTGTGTTCAGTGCATTGCGATCAGTAGGGCGGCCGACATGGCTTCCTAAGGATAAAGGTTTTATGCCTATAGGGGTCTCCCAATATATACGCGACGGTACGTGGGAGCACAATCCGTACTGGCGCTATCGTCCCTCAGGAGGAATCACCCACCATCCACGAGATCGACAGTCACCAGGCTTAACGACGCCGGAACACGTCTCTAGCCTAGACCTCTATGTTGTGCGTTATGTTACAAAGCGTTGTTAAGTTCATTCAATTTATTTTAGGTTGATATTTTTAAAGTTTGCCTTTCAAGGTTCACCACGAGATGTATGATACAAATTCCTAAATGCAGTCTAAAGATGATAAGCAAGCTTTATATCTTTTCAACTTTGAAAATCCTAGCTACTAAGGGAAAAGAAAGACACCATCTTTTCTCAAAGAGCAATCAGCACACTCTAATGCACTTTTCCTAAATCCAACATGCAAACTATCAAATGCAAATGCACAATGCAGGTGTTTGTTTTCCGCTTTCTTAGTATTGATGCCTACAAAGAAAGCTTTTTGTACAACTTTGAATTTGCTTTTAAATGATCAATACAAACAAGTTTACTTTTTCGAAATCAGAGAGGGTAGAAGAGATTACAACACTTAACGATTTTCGAAATAAAGACTTGTTTTGACACTTAAAAGAGACAAACTCAAACCAATAAGCAAAAGTAAATGTGTAATCAATCTGCAAACAGCCAATGAACTCTCTTCTAAGATCACAATCAACAGATCTGAATCAAGGGCTACAGGATGATTATTTCACTCATGCAAAGGAAAACTATAAATGACGCCACAAACACATAAAAGCACTCACAGTCTTTTTGTACAAAAGGAGGCGGAATCTAAGCAGAGAAAAGGGGTTATCAGACTGGTACCTATGCTGGTTATAGGCTGCAAAAATCAGAGATCAAAACAAGGCAAAACAGAGCAGAGAACCCCAGCTGCACAAGGACAAACTGGTTCAGCGCAACCTCAACACAGGGGTTTTGACATTCAGCGCAGGTAGCCTTCACGGGACCTACGTTGAAATGCAGAATCCCTTCACTGGGTCTGCGCTGAAGGAGAAACTCTCGTTTCCCTCAGGTTCTGGGTCACAGATTGCTATTTAATTCATTGTTTTAGGCCAATTAAAAGCAACAAGCAAGGTGTAATCAAAGGGATGCTTTGAAGGGCTACTAAGATCTATCACAAGGATCATCAAATCATTTGTGAATCCATTGTTCAGATCATAGACAAGTCCAGCAATTGGATCAAAGCAGCAACTATCTACTTTGCATCCAGGAAAGATGCAGTTCGATTGTTGCTGTCAGGTCTATGAAGCAAACAATGATAGAAACACAAATAAAATGACTAAACAAATGTCCCCAGCGGAGTTGCCAATTTGTTGTGGGGAAAAATGCCTATGCAGGACGATCCTATCCACCTAAGGTGTGACATTGCCTTAGCAACAAACAGAGACAACTATTCTGGTTTCTTCCTTTATGAAATGTGAAAGAAGAGAGATCAATAGACTTACCGGTGTCTTCCGTTTGTCCCTCGATCCGGTCTCTCTTCTCTTTGGGAGTTCACAGCTACTTGCCTTCTTGCTTGTCCAACTTCAACGGGTTCCTGCAAGATCACAAGAGAACAGCTACAGAGAGAACAGCTACTTGCGACAAGAGAAGAACACTACACAAAGACAGATATCCACATTCATAACTAGTTTAGGATTAGAAATAAACTAAATACACTAATGCATTCATACATCAAAAATACATCAACATATAGGAGAAACCAAGATAGCTTTATTGATGAATAACAAGGTTCAGGAAGAGATACAACCCAGAGGGCTCCAATCCAGCATCTCCTTCCCAGCAAATGGAATTCCTATCTTCACCCCTTTCAAAGCATTAAGCACCCAATGATTCCAATCTCAAACCAACAACAATTCTTTGCAATAACAAAATTCCAGCCTCTAGATCTCATGGAGGAGAGATCCATATATAGATGTTTGGAGAGAGGATGAGTCAGCTTGAGATCTGACTAGTGTCCTCTCCCTCTGTCAGTTCTTGAGTCCACTTGGAGGTTCTTGCTTCCACTTGGAGATTTGGAACCTCTTACTCATCACCAGTCGAATTCCCTGAGGCAAGTGTCATTTTGGAAGCTTCCTGGGTTTTGACACCTTGAGAAATGAGCCTGCCACTTGTCCACTCTCGTTCAGCGCAGGTAGCCAGTGTTCCAGTTGACATTCAACGCAGGTAGCTAGTGTTGGCTTTGACATTCAGCGCAAACAGCTAGTGTAGCCACTGAAATGATCCTGAATTGACTTGTTTTTGAGCAGTTTCTGGTGGAGAACTTTCTGTGAATTGCTGTGGTTTGTTAGCCTTGTTCCTCTAGGGGTAGGAACAACATGTTTAGGGACTTTGGATCCCTTAGATTATGGACATTTCATGCTCAATGCTGTAAGGCACAAAAATGTCTATAACAATACAGTGCCTTCAACAAACTCATTCTCAGTGAATCCTGATACCCATTTTTGTAAGAAAACTCAACGAATGGAAGGTACTCCTCCCATCTCCTCTGTTGATGCATCACATACATCCCCAAATTTTCCTCCAATATCTTATTGACCCTCTCTATCTATCTATCTATCTGTGGATGATGAGTTGTGTTAAAGGCCAACTTTGTGCCAAAACTTGTAAACAACTCCTTCTGTAATCTAGAATTCAGGTTAGCATCCCTATCTGACACAATATTCGTTGGGACACCATGCAGCCTCACTACATCTCTGATGAAGACTTGTGCTACATCACTAGCTGAATAGGTAGACTTCACTGGAATGGAGTGCGCTACCTTTGTCAACATGTCCACCACAACCATGATAGAATCATGCTACCTAGATGTCGTCGGTAAAATTGTGATGAACTCGATGGAAATGACCTCCCATTTCCACTCTGCAATTAGAATCAGTTGTAGTAATCCACCTGGGTGCTTATATTCTGTTTTTACTCATTGAAAATCCAAGAATATAGCCACAAACTCTGCCACTTCTTTCTTCAAATTCAGCCAATAATAAAAACTTTTTCGCTGTTGTCAATGTCTTCTAGTATCCTAGGTGCCATGAATATGGTTTTTCATGGAATTCTTACAAGATGGTCTTCTTGATCTCAGTGTCATTCAACACATAGATCATGTCCCTAAATCTCACCAAACCATCCAATGTGAGATGATAGTCCACATTCTTATCACTTGTACCCTACTATAACCTATGCCTATGCTCCATGTACTTGACATCTTGTTTTCCTACTTGTAAAATATGATCCTATAAGTCTATCCCATAAGAAATCATAGCTTCTATAATATTCACCTACACTCTCCTACTAAGAGCATCTGCAAACCTATTTTCCTTTACCTTAATGTATCGGATCTCAAATTCAAACTCAATAATCATGGCCAAACATCTAAATTTCCTAGAATTTAGATTCGGTTGGTCAAACTGATACTTCAATCCACTGTGATCGCTCATCAATACAAACCTCCTGATAAGAATATAGTGCCTCCACATCTTCAATGCATGGATGATCATTTCCAACGAAAGATCATGTATCGGATAATTATGCTCATTCTCGTTTAGCTTCCGTGAATCATAACACACTACCTATCCTTCTTTAATTAATACTCCACCTATTCCTCTCTTGTATGAATATGTGCACACCACAACTCTTTTTTTGGATCTGCAATATTTAGAACTCGAGCATTTGTCAACAAATGATTTAATTGATCAAAACTTTATGTACATTCTTTTGTCCATTCAAATTTCTTATCTTTCCTCTACAATGACATAATAGGATATTCAATCTGAAAGAAGTTCCTGGTGAACTTCCTATAATAACCTACTAACCCTGTAAATGACCTTACCCCATCCACATTCCTAGGAGTTGCCCATTCCATGATAGATCTCATCTTTTCCAGATACACTGTTATGCCTTCCTTGGAAACAACATGCCCCAAGTAATGTACCTTTGTCTGAAATAAACTACATTTTCTAAGCTTGGCATACAACTGGTGCTCTCTTAGAAATCTTAACATTGTTGCTAAGTTTTCGACATGCTCTTCCTCATTATTAGAATATATCAATATATCATCAATGAACACAATGAAAACTTGTCCAGATAATGATGCAACACATTATTCATCAAGCACATGAAAGTAGCTGGAGCAATAGTCAATCCAAATGGAACTACAACAAACTCATAATGTGCATACCTGGTCCGGAAAGTAGTGTTATAGATGTCCTCTTTTTTAATGCATACCTGATGATATCCATATCTCAAGTCAATCTTTGATAACATTGTAGCTTCCTTCAATTAGTCAAACAAGTCATTAATCCTCGACGAATACCTGTTCTTGATGGTCACTTTCTCCAAATGCCTATAATCAATGCATACAATTTTTTGTAGCTCCTAGAGACAACCCATAGGTTGATGAGATGTCAGTGCCTAGGACATCTTAATCTCTTTTGGCGATAAATCAGTGCAGCTAAAGAGATGGATGTAAAAAATGGTTCAGATTTTGGTTCACTTACCTTTCTCAGAGGGAGCTTTCAATATACACATGAACAATTTATCATTCCAAAGAATAATTCTCAAGTCTAGTCACCAAAACACAAAGAATGCAACTTAATTTGTTGTTGTAGTAAATATGGAAAGGGAAAATGCAAGGGAGGAACCTAATGCAGAGGGATGGATAAACACAGAATCCTATGCAACAAATCCCATCATAATCATGAAGAGATGAAAGGAATGAAATGCAGAAATTATGTAGCACATTTTAAGGCTTTCAACTCTATCCCTCACAAGTACTATCAGTTATTTCATGACACATGTAAATCTGCAATTTCTGTAGGTATCATTTGCTAATACATAACATAGATAAATCTACAATCTCACAGGTACCATCTATTATCACATAACATAAGTAAATCTTTGAATTAAGAGTGAATCCAGTAGATACAATTACATAATTTATAAAGGGGGAAATACACATATGAAATGTCATACAAGGAAAGAACACCCACTGCATATCCCAAATGGTTGGAATCACTAGAAATTTTTCATTAATCTTCTAGAACAAAATACATGTCACAGCCCAAAGTTGTGTGAATCGAAAAATGATAACAACCTCCTAGAACCAAGGAAATCCCCTCGCTTCCTATTAATTTTTTCTCCCCTTTTATAGGGAGAGAGTTCAAACAAACGGTTACAAAATATATCGAATTCTCCAGCTTTCTGAACTTCTTAGTTGTGTGAGTATGAGAGTGGCCTAGCTGTCTTATTAGATTTTGGTTCCTCTTTGGAATGAAATATTTACAAAACATACACAAAATATGAGGTGTCATTATCGACACAGTAAAATATCTCCCTCACCGACTCCTATGATTTCTTGGGGTGGACTGAGGCTCTCTTATCTGGACTTGTGGTGGGATGATGATCTCAAGTTGTGGGAATTGATGAATTAATCACATTCATGCATCATTAACTTCTAAGAATGGACCTTTGAGTGATCTCCATAATGTGAATTAATTCTCATTCATACTGCACAAAGATCAAAAGGTACAATGGAATGGATTTTCTAAACTGATGGCATTATTCTTTATTTAATCCTGTGTAATGTGCATGCTATATCAAGTACAACTTAATTCTCAGTACAAGACAAGAAAAAATCTCTTCTGCTGACTGTGGTCCTTCTTTCCTTGACCCAATGATATCTACAGTTGCAATTACTCCTACGACACCAACCTTCTGCATGCATTTACTAAGTTGCTGACACATTCATCTTGCATACTCCTTTTCTGCACTATAGGACCTTTATATATCATAACTCTTATCAAAATAAAGTTTTGAAATCACAACCTCCCGATGCCCCTAACTCCTCTTTGTTTAGATCCTTATTGTTTATTTGCCATAGAACCACTACTTGTGACCAAACACTTTCATACAATACAACATTTGATATTTTCATAGCCCATGTGCATCATAACTCTATTAAAATAGAAGTTACAAAATCATATTATCTCATTGTGCTTGGCCCCCTTTTTTATTAACTTCCTTATGGAAACTCTACCATAGAACCAGGTGCCATGACCAATGGCTTGGCACTTAGGTGGTAAAGCCTTCGAGTTCCTTTTGGGGACTAATTTCCTTTGCAATTTCTCTTCCCCTTGGTTCTTTGGGTTTCTACAACCACACACCATTTCACATCAGATCCCCTTTCATTGGATCAAAACCTTTTATCAAATAATTTAACAAGGGTTATGAAAACTCCAATCTCTAGAAGACTGATCTCAAAAGTGACGTCATGCTGACATCATCATATCCATGTGATGCCTTCTGAGTGGTGACATGTTTCACCCAGATTTTCCTTATTAGGTCTTTGAAAATGTCGAAATTGACTGCTAGGTGTCCACCCAACATCCCTATCATGCTGATGTCATCATCCATGTCTTCTCCTTAGGACCAATCACCTATTTCCATGTGTCTTATTGGAGGAGAGAGAAAATGTCTCAAGTTCCTTTGGTTTTGTGATGATTTCCTTTGTATTTCCCCTTCTCTACAATTTCAGCACTTACAAAGGAATTACAATTTTTAAGGGGTTACAAAACTCCGATCTTCAAAGTTTTGGAATAATTAACCATCTAAAATTCAAGCTCTGATGTGTTATCTGCCTTTCCTTCTGATTTTTAGGTCCTAAAATTTTGGTACTTCCTTTGGTTTTGGCCCCATATGTGCTGAGCCTTCTCCAAAATTGGGATCCTGATGGTCAACCCTCCTTTTTAGCTTTTGGACTTAGAATTTTCTCTCTCCCTTTTTGCCAACCAAGAATGCATTGGTCCTTCTCTACACTAGGGATGAAAAATAGGATCATCTGGCATAAATATAAGATGGTATGATAGGTGACAACAACTTGAGAGTACCATCCTTCTTCTTCACAAACAACACTAGTGCACCCTGTTATCACATGGATTAAACCTCAGGCTGAAGGAAGGCAATGTCAGGGTAACCACAAACCACGCTTAGCCAAGTATCTAACCCTACTAGGCTGAGAGAGGCCTCTCTCCATAAGGATCTCAGTCAAGATGACTGGATCATGTAAAGGATTTTAGGCTAGGTATAGTATCTTAAAAGTTTTGATTGGATTTTGTATAGGTTTTGGCGGATCAGGAGGAGCTGGGCAATTTAGGTCTGGGAAATTAGGTTAGAAATGCAGTGTGTTCTATGGGGCAAGGTAGGCATAGGCTTTAGCACTCTGTCACATGGAATAAGTCGATCTTGCGGACAAGATAGACCTTCCTAGAATCTAAAGAATACCTAATGACAAGCAAACCAACCAGACATTATCTTTCTCTAAATATGCTTTAATAAACAATAGCAAACAAGTGTTTTTAGGGCCTACCTTAGGTCCAACGCTAGCTTGTGGATGCCCTCGCTCCTTCGATCCAAATTATCTCCTTTTCGCGAATCTGCAAACACAAACAAGGCAAACAAATTAAATAGCACCTGAAAAGCCAATTGCATAAAACATATTTAACATGAAAGTCAAGGAGTCCATGAAACAAATAAAATAAGATACTTGTTGAGAAAAATGAGTTTGATTGTATTAATTCAAAAGAATAAAAACCTTACAACCTTTGCCTTGACGTTGTACAAGCTTCTCCCAGGGTTGAGTAAGAAGTCTCCTTTACTTTGACAAGTTTCACTCACTCCCCAATGAAACCAAAAAGGTATGTAATCTCTCCTCTTTAGGCTTAACTAGGAAGTCTTGATTTCACCAGCATTTACCCTCAAAAATGTTCAGCTTCTAACCTCTTTAGCAACCAGCCCAATGCCTGTATTTATAGTGCAATGGAGGGAGGTTACTAGGTCCTCCTTCAAAGGGATAAAGACCTCCTTCAAAGGGATAGCTCCTCTCATCAAGGGATTAGCTCCTTCTCTTTTGGGATGCATGAACCACCTCAGAGCGAACAATCCATGTCAAAATTCCTTTTAGAAAACTCTAGAATTAACCCAAAGTGAGTCTTTTAAGATAAAACTTGCGCCTTTTGACTTTCACAGGGGTCTGCACCTACACCGTTAGGGACAGAGCGGGCAGGTCCGCAGCTTTTGTACACAGAAGGTGCGGGACCACAGGTGACCATGAGAGAAAGTGCGGAACCAGAGTTACATTGATTTTTAATGTCTTTCTCTCATTTCCAAAGCTTGATTTGAAGAGCTGAGGTCTGATACTTGCTTAGGAGGACAGTATAAGTGATGATAGACCTATACTGACTGCAAATAATCATGATGACGATATTTTTTTGTAACACGCTCTAGGGCTTGATGAGGTGAGATATTTAAGACTGGTGAGAAGCTAAGAAGGGCATGTGACAATCATGGATCCTTCCTGGACTATAGAAAACATGAAACAGTGAATGGTTCCCCAAGGCAGAGCATTGATGCAATGAATTCTGCCTATCAAACTTGAAAACATTCAAGTAGAAGCAATGAAATGATTGATGGCATACATAAAACATATAAACATATAATCACAGAAGAAGAAACTGTACTAAAACTCCATACCACAGGGATCCCATAAAAATAACTGCAATTCTTATTAATCTCCTACCAAACTACTTACAAAGGTGTACAATCAAGCTCTGAGCAATCCAACTGAGTCCAACCAGTAAAATCACTGAGAAACTACATGATAGGCCTCAAAACAACTAATCCTAGCCTCAGTGGTTGAATCCATGAGAGGAGGAGCAATTGCACAAAAGACTGAACTGAAAGCTAAAGGCTAGGGTGGTCGAACTAACTCATCCCTAATATGAAGCAAACTGACTCATTACATGCCACTTAGGCCATTCATATGATGTATCTACCCTAGGTAACATTAACACCCTTTAATTACATCATCATCATGAATTACATAACTTATCAAAATCCCACATGTGAAAAGTATTTTCTAAGAGAAACAATGAAAATTTCGGCTGCCTGTCAAGTGTTCAGCGCCAATGTCAAACGCGTAGTGCTTGAAGGAAGTGCGTAGCACCATGTTCAAACCCACTTGTGACTGCCTTCCTGATGTCCAAATCTAGCTCAGGATAGCTCATTGGAAATATTATACTGTCTAGTTTCCAAAAATTCCCCTAGTTTCCAAATTGAGTTTGATTTACCCCTCCAAAATGAAATCTCGCAAGACTGCTCAAACGCGCAGCATCTGGCTCAAAAAATAGGTAGAGACATGATTTTTAGGTGCTTTTTTCCTTTTTCACCTAGTAATTTTGACTTTCAGATCTGGAAGCATGGTTTCATTGAGTGTAAATGGTCTTCTGAATCCAATGGTGGTGGTCGTTCCTCCAAAATAGGACCCAAAAAAGTGCGTTTGACCAAAAGTCTGATACAAAAATTTCCTGGAAAAAACAGGAAATACCAAAAGAAAAAACTGAGTTTAGCGTATTCAAAAATGGTTAACATAGCTGATACTGAAGGTGACTAAGCATGGAGAGAAGACTCCACCAATAGTCAAGCTTGTCCTTCTCCTTTGGATTAGTTAAGGCCTCAATTTTTGCATGAGCCCCTTTGAGCTTGGATCTAGCAATTTTGTTTCTCATGGGATAGTATTTGGCCATTCTTCTTTGAACCTCTATATCTATATTAGCTTTAGCTAATAGGTCCTCAAGATGATTTTTAGCCCTCTCAAGCCAATATTCCCAGTTTTCATTCATCATTATGCCAAATTTTTCATTTAAGGTGAGTTGGTTGGCAAGTTGAGCTTCTTTTTCTCTTTCAAGCTCCAAAGCTTGCTTTAGGCCTCTAGTCCTAGGCCTCCTCCTAGGCATGTTTTCCTCCATGGACTCACCATAGTCACCATAGGCTTCCTCAAGTTGGACTTTAATCTTTTTGGCTTCCCTTTTAGCTTTGATGAGCTGAACTTCCATAAGCTCATGCTTGGTCTTCATTTGCCTATTTTCCTGTTCATAATAAGATATAATGTATTTTTCTCTTTGTAGATTCACTTGCAACTCACCTATCAATGCTTTTTGCTCTTTGAGGATCATTTTGATGTTTTCCTCTTCATCTTCCTCATCTAAGTCCACCTAAATCAAAATCTTGCACAATTTCATGGGGGTATTTTTCCTGTTTTTGAATTTTTTCTTCAAGCATTTTTTCATTTCCTTTCTATACCTACTTTGCTGATGAAGAGAGCAAGGCCCCTCCAATAATTTGTGGGGAAAACACTTGCCTATTTACTCTCTGATAATTGTGCACCACAATATCTAAATTAGCCCTTCCTGGCTTGCTGCTTTGACCCTGATCACTTTGTTCTTTGTCACTGTCCTCTTCCCTATCAGATGAAAGAATAGATCCATGGAATGGTGATAATAGGAATGATGATGGATGAGATGAATAATGCATGGGTTGAGATAGAGGAATGGAGATTGGTGGATGAGATGATGAGGGAATGTCTCGAATATTTTGAGTGGAAACTTGAGTGAAAATGGGGTTAGCTATAAATGTACTCCATGAAATGTTAAGTTCTTTAAGGTGAAAAAGAACTATGATCTTTATGAGGGAATGGTGAAATAACCTTTTCATTTTATCTTCGTATTCTCTTCTCTCAGCAATGTAAGCCATCTTCTCAACACTCCTGAAAAGATAGTAGGGTATATTGAGCATTTTAAGCCTAGTGAAATGCATAAGTAACTGGATGTGGTAAGAATAGACCCTAGATAACCTACCCTCACATGAAAAATACTCATTATAATCTTCATCATGGGTGAATATCTTTCAAGGAGGTATGAGAAAGGGAAATAGCCTTTTCCTTAACTTCTATACCTAGGTTTGTTGTATTGTTCATAAAAATGTGCTTCTATTTCACCCTTCTTGAACCATTTTTCCCCAACTTCTGGAATCCCGATGGTAGTTGATATGATGGCAGTAGACAATGTGAAGGTTATGCCTGCAAGAGTGACTTGGTTATCTTATATTTTGGTTATAAAAAGCCTAGTCAACTCAGGGTGGTATTAGACTACTTGGACCTGCTCACAAAACTCAAAACACCCCAACCATTTGAAGGATGTCACTGTCATAAGAGAAGCTAGGAGCTCTTTCAGATCTATGGCCTCAAATCTATGAATTTTCCCTTCTTTATGTGGCCTTCTCTGCTCTATTTTTCCCTCTCTATCTGATCCCTCTTCTTCATTGTATGGACTATATCCTTCATCAGCCATGGTGTCTTTGTTATGAAACCCTAAGTAAATGGTAGGGGAATGCAAGTGTTTAGGAAGTAAAAATGATAAGGGAAAGGTGGATGGGGAGTCTGATAGGTATATGGGGTCTCTGAAAGGGGATATAGGGTATTAATCAGGTAATTTTGGGAAATGGGAAGCTTGCTTACAAAATCAAGGTTTAGGAGAAAAACTAGGGTTTTGAATGTAAGACTAACACCAATCTTGATTTCATTCTTCAATAATTGAGGAAACAACATTAAGGAGAGGGAAAATGATGTTTTGAAGAAGACACTTACTTGTTTTAAGGCTGAGGAGGTATTAGGAACATTGAAGAATGAACATGGTCAAAACTGGCCAAACGCACAGTGCCTGAAGGGAGTGCTTAGCACCAAGAGCAAACGTGAAACACAAAGAGGAAACACGCAGCGCCTCCACTCTTTCTGTTGATTTCGAACTCAAATTGTAAAAAACACTGCTGGGGTTTGCTCAATGCATGGTAAGAGGGAAGTAAAGAAGATATGAAGGAAAAAATATACTTATAGACCCTTGAATTTAATCTTTAGCTCCTCAAACCGCCTTTGCTAATGGTTTTGTCACTTTCATCTTTTCATTTAATTGCTCTTGATTTTCTAACCGTTTCCTTTTTACAGGTGGATGAATGCTCAATCGGACTTGAATTTTGCAGTGTTTGTTTGTCTTCTAGCAAGGAGAAATCCTCCGATGCAGCTGAGATCCATTATTGCATATAGGAACTTAAAATTACATATGAAATACAAATAAACTTAAAATACTCTGCTTCACCTCAAAAACATGTTTTTGTGGTGAAAATTACATTAGGTTAAAAAAAATAATAAATTAGTAGCTTATGACTTACAAATCATCATGCTTGTTTTATCAATCATCCTCATACCCTTGCTGACCTTTATTTACCCTTTAACATCAAACTTTTGACCTCAGTGGTGAAACCCTATGACCTAATGAAATCATGCCCTATGACCTAATGAAATCATGACTGCAGGTTAATTATAAAACCATAACTAAAGACAATTTCAAGGAGGATCATCAAGTATACTCTATGAGGGAAAAATTTAGGTTATCTAAAGAGAAAACAACCATCGGTGGATCAGTATATCATGACCTAATGGAATGATGCAAAATTTTCAGTATGGGACGCCTAAAATGAAAAATGAAAGAGTGAATTTTGATCCCTGATGGAAGTATGTAGACACTGACACTAACACACCCTAAGGTGATACACTTGGCCTAATGTGTCCCTTGTCAAGCATTTCCTTCAACTACAACTTCGAATCTACCAACTCTGGTGTGCTCATCCTTTATGGTGCCTTTGATGCTGGTACTGCCCCTAGTACCAACTCAATAGAAATGTCCACCTCTCTCTGAGGTGGAAAATATGAAATATCTACAGGAAACACATCCTGAAACTACTGCAATATCTAGTGCCTCTTCATAAATTTTGCATCCTCAACATCCTTACATTTAACCCTAGAAATATGCACTGCAAAAATAACACACACCCTTTTCTGCGACTGCTCTTTGCTTGCATAGCTGCCACCTTTCTAATTGATGTAGATTTCTTCTAAAACTACAAGATTCTTTTTTCTCCATTGTCATCCAAGAATTCAATAGATTTATCATCTGACCAGTCCACCTTAGTCCTGTGAAGATACAACTAGTCCATACCCAAAATCATACTATATGATCCCAACAATAGTACATTCAAATGTGTTGAGGTAGGCATACCATTCAACTCAAATGCACATGTTCTTACCTAGTGATGAGCTCTCTTCTTTGTACATGTTTCCAACTACACTAATCGAGATTTTGCATGCACTTCTTTATTCAAACCACACTTATCCACTAAGTCAGGACTTACATAACTATAATTAGGTCAACAATCAATCAAAATAGAAACAACTTGATCACAAATCTTACTATCCATCTCGATAATAGATGCCTGGTGATTTTCCTACCTGGTATCCAGTGTTGCATAAATCTACCGAATGCTTTGCCCAAAATACCCAACCGTATCCACATCTTGTGCACTATAAATCTGAGTCCTACCACCATGATTTTGTGGACAATATCTCTTGAGATGCTCCTTAACACATGTCCAACACTGCAACTGTCCCTTACCATCACCTTTTTTTTTTTTTCTCCAGGCTGAGGTCCATTAAACTTCTTGTAAGGTGCAACATTTTCTTTCTCACCTTCATCCTGAGGTATTGTTTGCTTTGGTTTCCATTTACCTTTAACATTTTATTTCCCTTTCCAACCTTGAAGTGACTTTGTCTTGCACTTTGGTTGCTCATAACAATGCTTCAACTTACCAATGACTTCCTCAAGTGACCGAGTCTCATCATACTCAATCCAAACTCTAAATGCTAATGGAAATCCACTAAAAAATGTTTGAAATTTGGCTTTTTAATCCTTAAGATATGGTACATACCTAAACAATTATAGGAACTTAGTCGTATACTCCTCATTTGTCATCAACCCCATCTTTAGCTCATAAAATTCCTTGGATTTCCTATCATATTACCTCTATGACAAATATTTCTACCTGAAGAGTCTCTTTAATTCATGCTGAATCAAATCCTTTGTCCTAATGTCTCTAATATGCTTCACATATTCCCACCATATGTCTACTTTCCCTTCGAGACTGAGGATAACTATTATGGCCTTCATGTTTTATGTGTAATCATAAAACTCAAATAACTTGTTCATCCCGTGTAACCATGTTGTTGCATCCTCTGGCTTATTCAAATCCCCATCAAAGGTAGGTGGCTTGGATTTCTTGAAATTGTCTGAAAAATATCCCCTGTCACTCCTCCTGTAAGGATGATAATGATGATGACCATGGTACCTGTTAGAACCAAAAATAAAATACAACCTATTTCTTTCACCTCTCATATATGGTGTATCCAAGAACCTTCCATCTCTGATCGTGTCATCTCTATCTGACTTATGTCCACCATGTGGCCTACTAAAATATCCCCCATTAGTCCTATCCTCCTACCCATGGATGATCCTAAGCATTCCCTGTCTCTGCAAGTATAAAAAACTCTAAAGGATTACTTCATTAACTTCTGTGTGTTCCTCCTTTGCCAACATGTTTCTGTCATTATCTACTTTGTAACTTCTTACTTTTTCCTTAAAACTTATTAATGTGTCTTCTAGGTTAAAAGAGTGCCCACCACCATGTTGCTCATTTGATCCATAGGGAGAGTCTCGTGAAATATAGTCTACCATCTTTCTAGTCATATTTGATCTTCTCTTCCTGCAAGTATACCATGTCAGCTTAAACCAAAACATAACATAATTAACATACCTTAGTATAGTTTAGGGGAGGATATCTCATCTGCAAGATCAACCAGATTAGTGCAATACTTGTATAAACATAATCATAGAATTATATAAACATCATCTCAATCATCATTTAGTTACCATGCATAATTATAGAAACCACATACCATGACCTCATGCATGAAAAATATAACCATGAAAATGTATTCATAATGACGTATAGACACTAACACGGATAACAAATGCATAACCGGCATGCACTCATGATAAATACATCCAACAACAAAATCATCAAATTTCACGTGGCAACACAACTACAACCATTCCTACACAAAAATTACATAGACCACAACCATCAAGAACACACATGCAACTGAATTGTATGCATGAAAAACATATTCCTCCCATCCAGTCCAAGAGGTGAACCATGCTCTGATACCACTCTATAACACCCTCCTCCCACATTTACCCAATCTAATTGGTCCATTAGGTTAAACATGTGATGAACAGTTACTATGATGTGATTCAACTCCCCATGTACAGTTAAGAAAGTTGAATCGACAAAACAAAACTAATTTGACCTTTCCCGGGAGCTACAGAACCTTCAGGAGAAAACCAACCCTTCCAAGTTCCTAACCCCTGAGATAACTTGTCATTTTTCTAAGCTAGACCCCCAGTCACTCCCATGACAATCCATGCATGTGATTGAGACCCTCTAGTCACTCCCACAACAATGATTGCATGTGACTATGGCCTTTTTTAGGATATTCTAAGCTAGTGCCTCGAGATTTTGTGCCACTTTTTCAAGGCAAGGTTTCATGCCTCTGCCAAGAAATTCATGGAACTTCCAAAAATGATAAATAACAATGAATTAAAGCTACTAATGAAAACATTGGTATAAGGACAAAACTTGACCCCTACTAGCCATGATAAACATTTCGTCAAACTTATCACAAACATGTAATCTACAGGTCATAGCCACATATCTGAGCATAGGGGTCTCATACTTATCTTAGAATCATCAAGGAGAATTGATGCCTTGTCACAATAGCTGCATTATCATCTGTTAAATCATATAATCATTCACATTTGATGCACTAATCAAATAATTATGAGATACATAACTAAAGTCTGTCATGAACCATGATTATAACCATCAGAATAAAAATAATAGAACATGCATTAAAGACACACATTAATAAGTACATTTACACATAAAACACAATGGGAAAAGAGTTCTTATTAACATATGCAAAAGCCAACCAAGACAAGGACTTACACGTACCACTTGACCATAGATTGGGTTGACCCAAATATTTCTTTTAGCTAATCACCCACGTGCCATATTCCAACCATGAATGTGGGACTCAAAACAAAACCATCTAGGGCTTCCTTAGTCTTTACCATATATCCCACCAAAAGATTCCTAGGCTCGAAACCCTCATAAATACAACCAAGCTTTACAGTAATCCCACCAAATTACTAGGCCCTAAAAAAGCATGGATGCCTTTGGATCTTTGCACCCAAACCGTGAGGTATTTTTCTGTCTCCACCTCTAGGCTTTACCGTATATATCACAATTCAAAAATCAATGATTCCTAGGCCAAATGAGGCTCCACCTTCTAGGCTTTACCATATATCCTATCATTCATCATTTGAGAATTCCTAGGACTAACTAGGGCATACAAAATCAGGTTTTATCACATTCCCACCTTCGCCAATCTAGGGATTCCTAGGCCTCATGTTTCTCCCCTGAGACCACCCCACTCAATTTCAAAAACCATAAAAAAATCCATCTCAACCAAAACAAGAGAACCCCATCACACCATGGCTATCTGAAAATGGTAAGGAAAGCCTGAAAAACCACTATCACACCTAGCAAGACCCATGCCAATGATAGCAAGAAAACCAAAAACACACATGCATGTACCATACATGCCAAAAATAGTAAGCAAATGATACATGTAACTTGATACTTGCAAGTAATTTTGATGTATCCACTAGATCTTGCTCTTCCTTGGTTGATCTTTGCTTCCCTTTGCTTTCTTGTCCTTCCTTTGCCTTCGTTCCTCCAATGCTAGAGTGCTCCAAAAATGCTCAAGTGTCCAAGAGCATGAGAGAGTAGAGAGAATAGACAGAGAGCTCCAAAACTAAACTAACAAAAGGTTGAACTGGCAAAAGGTTGTGAATTGACTTCATAAGCCTTTTTATCAAAGAGACCTCTATTTTCTTTAGTTTCCATTATTTTCCTTCATTTTCCTCCTCACATGTGACTTGTGACCTTTCACATTCATTTTATCCTAATTTCCATTATTTTCATAAATAAAATGCCAATTAATGCCACTTTTCCTTTCCAAAGCCTTTTCCATTTCCTTAACCATAATAAACCAAATGAACACCTACACTAGGATGTTTTTCCCAACATTCAACTTGGAATATGTGTCCCATGACCTTGGTTATTATTTTTCCTTTATTAACTTTATTACATGGATTTTTTACCATGGTTGTTACACTGGGGGAGCAGAACACAATTTCATAGGTTTACTATGTTCTAGGTCTAAAACATATTGTAATAAGTGTTGGTCAATTAATGAAGAAAGGATACAAATTTATTTGTGAGGGACAATATTTTTTCGTATATGAGAAGCCTCCAAGCAAGTAGTTGATAGAAAAAGTGCAAATGACAAAGACCAGATTGTGCTGTCTGATCACGAATTGCAAAAATCAGATTAGATCTTTTAAGGTTGCATGTGTTAATGATTGTTAGTTATGGAAATTCCGGTTTGGAAATCTACATTTTTATAGTTTGATATTATTGCAGCATAAACAGATGGTTAGATGATTACCTCCCATCCAAGAACCCTATAGTACTTGTGAGTGTTGCATCTTGGGAAAGCAACGTTATGAAAGTTTTATGAAAGGAGTTTCATAAGAAGCCACTAGAGGTGGTTCATATAGACTTGTGTGGACCCACGCAGACACAGTTGATTGGTTGAAGTCATTACTTTCTCACGTTTATTGATGATTTCAGTAGAAAAATGTGGATTTATTTTTTGAAGCAGAAGTCTAAGACTTTTGAAAAATTCAAATAATTCAAAACCCTAATAGAGAACCACAATGATATTCATATCTAAGTATTGAGATCATATTTTCATGGAGAATAGGATTCAAAGGCATTTCATGCTTACTGCAAAAAACATGGAATTAGAAGGAAATTTGCAATGATATTTACACTACAGCAGAATGTAGTATCAGAGAGAAAGAACATAACGATTATGAACATGGAAAGGAGCATGTTAAAAGGAATAAATTTTTCAAATGAGTATTGGGGAGAAGTAGTTGCATGTGAAGATTATTGTATAAATAGATCTCCTACAAAAAGTGTGATTGATAAAGTTTCACAAAAAACATCATCAAGTATGACTTGTAGTGTATCTCATTTTAGAGTGTTTGGATGTATAGCATATGTGCATACACCTAATTAGCTAAGAGGAAAGCTAGATTATAAAACTGAAAAGCGTATATTTACTGGGTATTGTGAGCATTAAAAATCATATAAATTATATAACCCTATCACCAAAAAGGTTATAATCAACATAGATATGGTGTTCAAAATACAAGAGTCCTGGAATGGGAGTGTAGAAAAAAAAATTGATGCAAAAGTACCACTCATAAAAGAAGAAGATGTAGCAGAAAATGATAGCAAGGATCATAGGAAATGACACTAATCAGAGACACACCAAAAAGGACTCCGTGATATTCTAGATCATCAAGCAAATCAGAAGATCAAAATACTCCCACCTATCATTCAGGTAATGAATCAAGTAATGGTAAGAGAAAAATGAGAAGTTTGCAAGCTATTTTTGTGATTTAGATATTAGTTCAAATTTTCAATTATGTCATTTCAACCATCATCATTTGAAGAAGCTATCAAAGACGAGAATTGGGTGAATGTTATGGATGAATAAATATAATCTATAGAAAAACATGATACTTGGGATTTGGTTGAGTTACCTAAAGATAAAACTTTCATTGGTGTGAAATGGATATAGAAGACGAAGTTGAATGAAAAAGGAGAGGTTGACAGATTTAAAGCATGACATGTAGCAAAAGGGTTCTTACAATAACCAGGAATAGACTTTGGAGAAAATTTTGCTCCAGTAGCCAAGTTGGATATGGTAAGAGAAGTATTGGAAATAAAAACTCAGAATAAGTGGAAAGTGTATCATATGGACGTCAAATCATCCTTCGTAAGTTGATTCTTGAAAAGGAAATCTATGTGCAATAACCTGCAGGTTATGAATTTGAAGGTCATGAAGACAAAGTTTACAGACTGAAGAAAGCACTCAATGGACTTAAACAAGCTCCAAGATCATGGTATCATAAAATTGATTCATATATGATTAGGAATGGATCTAGCAGAAGCAGCAGCGAACCAAACTTGTACACTAAGGTAAATATGCATGTGGAAATTTTGATTGTTTGTTTCTATGTAGATGATGTGACTTATATAGGTGATTTTGAACTAGATCAGTTTAAATTAGCATTGAAGAAATAATTTTAAATGAAATATATTGATCTTATGATATTTTCTTGGCATAGAATTTGTGCAATCACAGAAAAGGAATTTTATTTGTCAAAATAAATATGCAAAATAAAAGTTGAAAAAATTCAGAAAGGAAAGTTGTGTGACCTGCACCTACACCAGTAGTGATAGGTACAAAGGTAAGTAAGGATGATGAAGGCTCATATGTAATTCCAACTACAAGACCAGATATTATGCATGGAGTTAGTCTTATTTCTAGATTTTTGGAGTCATCAAAAGACTCACATTTGAAAGTTGGAAAAATGATTTTGAGATACATGGTAGGAGCTACAAATTTTGGAATATTATATGAAAGCACACAAAATAAATATTTTGTTGGATATATTAACAATGATTTTGTAGGAAGTTTTTATTATAGGAAAATCACTTTTGGTTATGAGTTTCATATTGGTTCAAGAGTAATCTCGTGGGCATATAAGAAGCATCCTATTGTGACACCTCCATTAGCAGAAGGAAAATATGTAGCAAGAACATCAACAACTTGTCAAGTAGTATGGTTATGAAAATTTTTGGATGGACTTCAGTAGAAACAAAAGGATCAACAAAAATTTATTATGACAACATCTCAACCATTGCACTATCGAAGCATAATGTGTTCCATCAAAAGAAAAACATATAGATACAAGATATCATTTTATAAGAGAACTTGTGAGCAATGGAGAAATTTGTTTGGAGCCTCGTAAATCGAATGATCAGTTGGATGATATACTCACTAATCCATTAAAAAAATATGTATTTGAGTTTCATAGAGGAAATTTATGTGTTGTAAGCCTAACTGAGTCTTAGACCAACAAACATGTTTAAGTTCCGATGAGTCATGTTTTAGTTTGGTGGTCTTAATTTTGGAGGCATGTTAAAAATAGGTAATTACTCCCACATGAAGAATAATCAAGAGAAAGAGTCTGAGTTAGTTTGAGTTCAATCTAAATTTGGAAAAGTCATGTGAGTTGTCATGAAGTAGTTATTCGAGTGAGATTTAGTTAAGACATATTTAGAAAGGATAAATACATCACATTGGGTCTATTTGTAATCAATCAAGTTTGAGTTTAATAGAGTAATTGAGAATCAACTCATGTGTTTTGTGTGAAGTTTGTTTTCCTCCTCTGTCTTTCCATCAATTCCTTATAAAATTTGTAAGAAAATTGGATTTTTCATGCATATGAGAGAGCTCGGTAGCTTAAGCATGTAGTGGGATCATCAGTACAAGTTCACTGGGAGGTATTAGGATGATCAGGTGTAATGGACGGCATGCACACTCAACTAAGATGAATTGATGTGATGATGACTTGAGATGGGGTGGTGTGTGGGAATGTGTACCCAAATAGTTGGTTAGAATGACGGAGGTGTTAACGCATAGATATTCTAGCATGATTGAATGATGGGCATGGCGATTGGAACACATACCTAATTGGTGGAACATGTTGATATATGGAGCAATGTGTGAGATAATTTGTGTGATAGAGGAACAACATTATGGCTTGGCCAGGGAAACAAAATATCAAGATGGTTGACGGAACACCAAGGGTCACACCCCTTGGAATTCCTTCAATTTGTAATTATATGTGAGATGGAGGAGAACCAAATGGTCATAATTTAAAAATGAGGGGAATAAAACACAACCAAAAAACCACAATGAGATGAAGGGTGATTGTATCGTAGTAAGATGAAGGGAGAACTAACCAAATTTTGGGGATATCTCTTGTGTTTTCGGTTGATCTTCCAACCAGGATGGTTGGGATTTAAGCCAAGGGGTTTGTTTGGATGACCCTAAATTTTTATTGTGCACATGACTTGTGTTGTGTGGAGGACTTAGGTGGTGGTGACCTAAGATTTTAATTTTTTGTTGTAATTTTGTTGTTTTTTATACCAGTTGGGTGACTTTGTTGGAAACCTAAACCAAGTTGTTCTAGAAATTGAAAAATCTAGTTCTATATATATATATATATATATATATATATATATATATATATATATATATATATATATATATATATATATATAGAGATATAGATATATATAGATATATATAGAGAGAGAGAGAGAGAGAGAGAGAGAGAGAGAGAGAGAGAGAGAGAGAGAGAGAGAGAGAGAGAGAGAGAGTGTTAGATTGAGTTTGATATTCCAATACCTAACGTTTCTAAGATGTTTTAAAGTAGGTGTTGGTTTGTGAGGTGTAGTATAGGTGAAGTATTGTCGAGGTGGTCGAGTGATCAGTGAGAAACATAATGGTTCAACATGAATAGAGATCATGAGGCACCTAAAGCCATGTGTAGTCTTTAGGGGCATGATAGGTGGTAGCATAGATGATCACCACTAAGGATGTATCGAAGTATGATGATATCCTCTCATGGATGCAAGGCAGGTTACCTCTCTCTCTCTCTCTCTCTAATGATGAGGTAACATGCCTTGCATCCATGAGAGGATATCTTCATGAAATAATTTCACTAACCTAGTGTAGGGGAAGTCATCCATATGAGTGTCATGAGAAGGGGAGAGCACATCCTCATCAGATGTCAAGGTTGGGACACTCATAGGTGTAGAAAGAAGAGAAAACGGGATGTTGTTTAGGGGAAGGAACACATCTTAGGAAGTGTTCATGTATGACGCAAAGGAGTAATTATATGCAGGTAATGAATACCAGGAAGGAAGATACTTACCTTCAATTTCAGAGAATACTTCTCTTGAGGTGACATCAAGAGGAATGATCAAGACAAATATCAAACTTGTAACATTTGTAGGAGATGGATAATAGTTCCCCTCAATGTTGAGATAATTATTAGCTCTTTTGTTCACTTAGGTGATAGTGATGGAGAAAAAAGTAGCAGCTCTAATAGATATTAGGGTGACACATGATTTCATCAAGGAGAAGACAACCAAGGCTCTCCAATACAAGAAGGAAGTAGAAGGAAGTGAATACAAGGAAATTAAATCTAGGATGAAGTTAACTACGTGATTACTTCAAGAAGAATCAATTTAGGTTACGCAATGGTTCGAGAATATGGATTTGAGAGTATTTCCTTTGAATGACTATGTGATGATATTCGGGTAGAATTTATTTCAATTTTCAAAGTACCATTGTTGATAGTAAGGTAGTTGAAATTTTTAGATGCGGACATGACCATACATGTTCCTTTGAGAAAGAGGAGAAGATTGGGACACCGATCTAGGATGTTGATGACCAAATTATATGAGGAGTATCCTCACATGTAGGTATCACAAGAAGTAATAGATAGAATCTTGTTTGTCTAGAAATGGGTTCGAAATCACTTTGGAGCAGTGGCATGTGAATTGATTAGTAAATTTGTTCACATGAGGAGTTGGGAAGGAGGAGGAGGTCCTTCCATGGACAAAGGTGCTAGGAATCATGATGGTTAACTTGGTTGCATTCACTACCAAGATGGGTTCTATGGAGGTGTGTGGTGAAGTAAAATTATAAGTGCGGACACAAACAATTTCCTCTAGCCCGATAATGGGTCTAACCACAACTGATACATTCTATGGAATATTTCCTTAGGTTAGAACCAATTAAGAGGGCCCACCTCTTAGTACGGTTCTCCTTTTTTATGATGTCCTTGTTTTCTCACTCCAACTATCTCTCGCTTCCTTCTTCAAACACCTGAAACAAGTAAACAACAACAAACAACAACTGTGATAATAAACAAATTGTAATTCAACCTGCTTCAAAAGTCAAGAAACATTAAGCCATGGATATGTAAGATGAAAAATCATGTAGGAAATCAAAGGTAGTTGCATATATATTGAATAAAGAAGAGATTACAACCATTATGTTGACGTTTTCATTCTCCTCTAACAAGACCAAGTTCCCACAAGCTTCTGCTAGCATTCCATGTTGGCCCCAACAACAATAGTTTTAAGGCTTTTCCCTTTAGGCTTCACTCCAAACCAAGTCACACTTCTCCCTCACACAACTAGAGAGCTACAACTATGAATAGTTTGTTGTTAAATTACTCCAAACTTAATTAGCACTAGCACACCAACATTAACACTAGCTTGTGCTTGGGAAAAAGGGAGGTTTATATAGGATGAATGGATGGGACATGGATCCTCTTCTCATGGGAGAAGGTCTTACCCCTTGAGGTAGTTCCATAATTATAGGGGAAAGGAGCCCATACTAACATCCTCGACCCCATCCTACCAAACCATTTACCAAAACTTCATTACGAAGCTTCTAGAGCTGGAAGCTTCAGCTTTTTATTTTAAAAAACTTTCCATAAGAGGATTGTCGTGACTGGAACATAGCTCAATCGCTCTGGTCGGCACTAGGGACAGTGCTAATCCCTGCATATTGGCACGAGGAAGACAAGGGCCATTACCACCACTCTTGTAAACTGGGTAAAACAAAAGTTTCAGGGGAAATGGTGCAAAATGGAATTGATATGTTCATGAAGAGGGGCACAATGGGAATTTCTTCATGAAGGGAAAGCATGTAGGGTTCACTATAGAGGTCCTCCAAGATCAAGGAACGGCGAGTATAGGGATAGTGACAAGATGCTATGTAACAGATGCCCCCTAAAGTGTGAAGGCCAAACTAGAGTGAGGGATGAAGTGCTTTATAAATCAGTGCAGGAAACCATAGTCTACCATTGGAAAACCTACAAGAAAGTATAGATACATATACATAACTAAGAACTCTGTCAAATGATACATGAATCATGGCATGGACACAACCATCTTTCAAAGAGGATCATAACGAAACCAAGGTATGGTCGCAACCATCCATTTGAAAAAGACATGCATATCAACATAACCATGTTACATTACTTCGCAACCTGGACTTTTGTGATCTAAGTCTAGGGTCTTGCGCTGCAACATGACCTGATCAAAGTACAAATTCTAACATGTAAATAAATGCATTGACATTGCAAATGCTAGAAATTCACTTGATTACTAGTCAATGATGTAAACTATCAACGCGAGCGAGAGAAGCCACCAATAATGACAATGTTCCTCAAGGTACTATCAGCGCAATCCACGGAATTTGAATAAAGGAACTAAAGTCGAACGTCCGTGAAATCACTCTATCAAAAGCTAGTGATGTGAACTTGTCATCGAGTGCGAAGAAATTTCCATTAGGGCATGCAAGCTCTAAGGTACTGGAAGGGATTCTATTGGTCAACTTCCCGGATAATGAGTTGAAGTTGACGGAAAGTGACCATGTCGAAGGAGGGCCATAATGTATCCCACAACATCGACATGACACGAAAGGATGAAAATTGATTTTGGATGATACAGAGAATAAGAGGTAAGTGTAATTGTAGAAGGACGACTCTTAAACATATCGACAACACAACTGGAAGTTTGGGAAGATTTTGGATCCATAGGATCGGTGGTCATGATGACATGGCAGAGATCAAGCAGAAGGAAAAAATGAATGGCCCAACCCAGGAAGGTCAATGATACAAAGGAGGATATCTGAACTCGACACGAAGTGGAAAGTGTCATGTTCAAGAGTGAGTTGTTGACACAACTGATTAGATTTCCAAATTTTTCCCCACCATTTTTGACAGGTACACCAATTATTTTTTAATTGCAAGCTTGGAGGGGATAGCATATGTTTACACTCTAAGTTCATCCTTGATATGAATCTGACCTAGTAAGTTTAACGAGCCCTTGGAAGGAGAAGCTCATGTTTGTCATGACGACAAATCCGATGTCAATTAATATTTTAACGAGTCTGACAAAGGCGTAACTCGGTATCTTTTTTATGTTTAGAGATTTTGAAAAAGAAACGGAAAAGAAAACTCCACAGGGTTCCTTTTCGTACATATGTGTTTCTCGAGCCCGAAAAGGTAGAAAACGATACTTGAGAGAACCACTTGACCATTTCAGTCAAGGAGTATATTTTTTGTAAGTAGTGCATCACAGCCATAAAAAGGGCTAAAATTATATTGGGTGCACGACATTTCACATCCATTAACGAATTCGAAACGACAAGGGCTCGACCATCTTTTCACTTTTAAAGGGTCAAAAAAGAGCTTAAAAGCAAACCCCCCATTTTATTCTCTCTTATGAGTCAAAAGGGAAAATACTCGGAAATATTTTCATATGAGCTTAACGAGTCGAGAAAAGAGTTGAAACGTGACTCTTCATCGTCATCGAACATCCATCACCTATCGTTGTGCAAAAAGGTAAAGTGTATTATCCAGTTTCTGATGCAAAATAGGTTAACATATTTATAAAAACCTAATATTTTCATGAAAAAATGAATAAAAAGGAGAAAAGTAAATATATTTTTACCATTTACCATTTTACCTTGCTGTGAAGAATTTTTACTCACTTTTTCCCTAATCGTTCCAAAGCATATTGCAGGAGATCTAGGAGGTCATTCGTCGAGTCACTAACTACAGGTAAGAGCCAAAGCCCTGAGCTCCATTTTCATGTCTTTTATTCTTGTTTTTAACCATTTTTAGGTTTCTTGATGGGGGTTTTCTAAAAAGTTTTTCACCATCGGTCAGTGTGACTTCCAGGCACGGAATCGCCTAGGACGAGGGTGATTAACAAAGCCTGTCACGCTGTCGCGCAACTGTTTTTAAAACAGGTGCGTCGGTGCCAAGAATAGGGAAAAACCCTATTTCCTCACAAAATCATTGTTAAAACTTGAATTTTATGGGCCAAGCATGATTGTTGACTCCAATTAATGGATTTCCCAGGAAAGAATCGTTGAAAATGGTGGACAAGAAAGAACGAGAACATGAGGATGTGGACACCAAGGCACTGAATGATATGAATTTCCTGGAAGATTTGAGGGCTTGTGGGCTCCTCAAATTCTTTCTCAAGCTAGGGATGCGGGCCCAACCCGAGTTGCTTTGGTACTTGATTAGTCTTTGGGACATAAATCGGGAAATATTTGTCATTGGTGACCAGGAGTTGGAGTTGGAAACTTCAGATATATATTTCATCATTGGACTGTCCCGAAGAGGGGAACCAGTCAACTTGTACGGGTCACGACCAATTGGGGCAAGCATATATTCATTGCTTGCTGAGCACTACCCTGAGGCCTTGAAATACAAGAGTGGGAAGATTGAGATTTGTAGTGTTCAGGATTTGACACTGAGAGTGCTTCTGTTGACAATCAACGGAGTGGTGGGGTCCTAAGCAAAACATGAGACCAACATGAGACCAACAAGTCAAAGTTCCTATAGGCTATTGACTATACAACACCTATGATATTCAATTATGTAGAGGCCATGAAGATCAACATAAAATGCCAGCTGACCAAATCTAAGGCGGGGAATCTAAATCAATTTTGCTTCAAATCTATGCTTGTGACCTTTTTCTTAGAACAGGTGGCATTGTTCCAGTATCAGCTGACTAAGGTGGATCCTCCTATGCTACACGATCCATGGATGGCCTGCTAGATTCGTTTGATGCCTTGGATCACTGGGGGTCAACACATGTCGTATAGACCTACATTCTTTTCATGGCTATGATGGCAGAAGATCATCATGGAGGACTGGCCATACAGTGGCACCTACTTCTGTGGAGATTCGTACCTACCCTTACCAAATGGAGAGGATATTGACGATGAAGGTAAAAAATCAATCTTTTAATTTTGATATTTTTTTAATTGTTTTTGGTGTATATGTGCTTATAACATTTCTCTTGTTAATGTAGACGTTGGACTAAATCAGTCTGCTGGGATGTCCCTAATAGCCAGGCATGTCCCCTGCCCAATTGATGTTGTCACTCCTTATCAAGAGGGGAGTGACAACGAGGAGGATATCATGGGGAACCTTGAGGGGTTGACTCGTGGTATCCCAGAGTATGCTCGAGTAGGAGACATTCCTCATCAGTACCAGAAACACATGGTGGGAGTCTTGGATCGGATCCACCGATTGCTGAAACGTGTTGCATGAGTTGCATCATGCTACCATGATCACCATGCTCATTAGTTCCTAGGTCTAACACTTACATTTTTGAGGCCTGCGTTCCATAAATATATGAGGCCTGCAAGCCATCGATGTTATTTTGGACACACATATTATTTTTTTGGGTTCTGATGTATCAAACATTATCACCATATATATATGTTGTATTTCCTTGTTTACTATGGTACAAATGGTTTGTTTCATCTTTTCACATGTTTCATAAATATCTATCCAACACATAATTCGCTAATGCATATGTCAATGTATTCAGGTGCCTAGGAATATGATGATATGTAATGTAATCAAAATGTTTTTCCAGTAGACAAATACAGAGATACATTCTCAATATTTTAGGGTTTCTAATGGAATATTGCTTGTTGAGTTGAAGGACAACAAGCTATGAATCCAGGTTGACAACCAACTCTCCAATGTCAAGAGCAATGGCTTCTAACAATAGTTCGATGACCGCATTGTATTAAGAAATGTTGTTAGTTATACAACCTAAATAGATACCTTGAAGGTTAATCAACTCACAGTTATGGTCATAAATAGCGCATGCCACAGATGATAGGTTCCGGGTATTATGACAAGCACCATCAGCGAAACTTATGTGAGGATTCATAGACATCTGCAAAGCAAGAAAAGCATAGTAAACGGGAAAGTCGTTTAAGAACTAACACACCAAACCACACTGTACAAAAATGAATGAAACACTAATGTACACAAGTAACCATGCAAGATGACCTAAGCATAGTACTTAAGAGAGTCCATGCTGGGACTTGGGTAATCGATCAACACATAAGGACACCGAAGTTTTAATGTTGACATAACGAGTAAGCATTGACTTGGCCAAATAATGGATTAGAACTCATATAACGAGTTGCCCCAATGCCCCCTAGGTGAGGGAGGGTTACGAGTCAGATGGCAACCCCATTGTAAGAATGGGTAATCGGTGAAAACTCAGGGTGGGGGAAAAAGCCTGAATCCATGAAGGGATAAAGGTGCCCTCGGTCAAAATATCTTGATCATGTCAGGATAAGATGACACATCAACAGACAATGGAGAAGAGAACTCTTCAAAAGTGATATACATGACCATCAGATGAGGTAGGAACAAAGAGCAGTGATGAGTATCGGTCCAAGGCGGTTTCTCGAGAGACATGACTTCCATGATACCTTCATCAACAAGAAAGGTCTTGGCTAAGGGATCAGGGGATTCCAAAGTGCCAAGCCATGGGGATTGAGAGTACATATCAAGAGAGGTCTTTGAAACAGAAGAATCAAAGGATGTGGAACTTGAAGCTGACACAATTTCCACGTAATTGACTTCAGTGGGACTAAGCAGCATAACCTCTCCCCAAGGATCAACAAGATCTGGTGAAGGTACGACCCAAGGATCAGATTTAACCGAGACCATGTTGAGAGAGGAAAAATGAGGAGGTGGGAGAGGAAAAATTCCCATCAAGGAAGAATTTTTAAAAATACTTGCCCCCACACTCTCATTGGGAGCACCAGTGTCCTTCACATATGGAACATTTCCATCCGAGGAGGAAGAGAGAAAGAAAGACAGCTGGTCAACAGTGACAATATTCCCTTGATGGGGAAAATGAATCACACGAAATAGGGAGGAGGCTACAGCATGTATTGCATGGATCCAGCTTCGGCTGAGTAGAAGATAGTAATTAAGATTTGCATCAACAATCTCTACCTCAACTTGCCCTATCTTTCCTTCCAAAGTAATGGCAAGGTTAGGTAAGACACCGAAGGTTTGTTAATCATTCCCATCGAAATCTTCCAAGGTGTTCGGAGATTGGTTCAAAGCAGGAGAATTAATAGCCTTCCAACATGCAGTTGACATGATGCAGGTGGAATCACCTTCATCGATGGCAGTCCTATGGATGGTCTTCTCATTAATGATTACCTGAATGAGAAAGGTAATATGATGAGGGAGGCATAGAACATGGTTCTCTAGATCAAAAGATATCAAATTGGAATCAGTGGGATTGATACCCTTGATAGCTAACAACAAAGATTTCCGCTGCGATGGGCAGCTTTGGAGCACCTCGAGAGCTAACATAGTTGATGGAGTGCAAGCCAAATCCTCAACAATATTATAGTGTTGAGCGGCTCGGGCGTTAGGATTGTACAAGGATTTCCGTAGCACACCTTGAGAGGGTGGCCATATAGCGGAATCAGGGTGAGGGAACTTAATATGAAGAGGGCTAGAACTTGGGGTAGAAGAAGAAGGGGTGGATTCTTTATCTTTCCCAGCTGTCAAAGTAGGTATTTGATAATATTTCGATCTAGTAGCCACGTTAATAGGTGTACTCATCATGAACACTTGAGATCTTGAGGAATTAGATCGGGGTTGGTCTACCATTTGGGTTTGTTGAGATGGAAATGGCTTTTTGAGGACAGTGGGGGTCCCTTTGAGCAAGCGACTAAATTCAAATCATCGGGAATAATCCTTAGTGTAGTGATCTTCCTCGCAAATGAGGCAGGGATACTTGGGTTTCCGTTGTGAAGCTTCACTAGCAGATGATTTCAGAGGACCCTATTTTGGGGCATCGGCCTTACCCTTGTCTTTGCCTTTCTTCTTACCTTTCAAGGATTTATCCATTGCAATAGACTAGACAGCGTGGACCTCTGAGGTTTTACCAGGTCTAGGTGGATTTTGGGAAGAAATATTAGGAACAACATTTGAGACCGACTTTTGTTTGGAAGAAGATTTAGTAGGGATTTGGGATACTGAACCAATAACTCCATCTACATGAGGTACAACTTGTGACTTTGATGTTGCAGGAACGGATGATGGTCATAGAGCATCGGGTAATAACTCATACAAAGTGCCAGACTGAGAGTAAAGTAGATCTAAGTATTGGGCATGAGAAATGGCTTGCTCTTTAGTAATGCATCCACCAATAGATATATCACGAGTAATTGGGGCCACAAATGATTTAGTGAACCATTCAGTGACCAACTGAATAGCAATCTCAAATTTTATCAGGTGACGTCTACATCTCCATCCATGGATGTGATCGAAGATGTGTGTCACAGTATCTTCCTTAAGCGATGTGAGAAAATAGGTGTCAGTTTAATAGCGAACTACCAACTGAAAATGTGTGAGGAAAGCCATGGATAAAGAGTTAAATTCATGATAAGTACTTCGAGGGAGCTCGATGTACCACTTGGTTGCAACGCCTGTAAGAGTTCTTTGGAAAAGATAGAGATGAATGGAACCATCAACGTACGAGTTTGATGAGCACCAGAGGTGATATGTCATCACGTGGGCTTGAGAATCTTCTTTTTCTTTCCCATCGAAATTTGGACAATCGCTTGGTATCTTGGACAGCACTAGAGGCCAGTATGGTGAATGAAGGATTGGATTGTTCGTAAGGAGAGATACAATTGACAACTTGAGTGTGGCCAAGAATGCCAATTAGGTGTTAAAAGGCATAGGAGGTCGATAAGCAGGTCCAAATGAAGGATCCCATCCCTACTGGTAAGGATTTTGGGCCCATAGTGGGGGATTTTGGCCATATGACATCTGATGCTACCCCCATTGTAGATTACCTTAACCATAGGGAGGATTTTGACCTTCAATACCTTGGAATTGACTAGTCATACGTTGCTGATAAGCAAGGTATGGGTTAAAAGGTTGTTGAGCATGTTGACCTTGGACATATGGATATTGGACCTATTGTCCTTGAACATATGGGTGATGAACCTGTTGTCCTTGAACATAGGGGTGATGAACTTGTTGTCCCTAAACAAGAGGATTTTGGACCTGTTGTCCTTAGGCATAAGGTTGATACATTTTTTGCCCTTGGACATAGGGATTATGTAACTATTTGCCTTGACCAAAAGGATTTTGAACTTGTTGACCTAGGGCATTAGGGTTTGTACTTAATGCTTTTGGCCAGAAGGATTCTGGACCTGTTGACCAAGGACATTAGTATTTTGGGCTTGCTGCTGTAGGACTTGACCTTGGCCTTGCCCTCGCAAGGCTTGACCCTGTTGATATGTATACAAGGGTTGTTGCTGCCTGGGTTGGTTTTGTTGTTGCAAGGGTTGACCTTGCGGTTGCAAAATTTGTCCCTGGGGCTGCAGAGGTTGGTCATGGGAGGACATGGGCTGGGAGGTGTGTGGAGCATATTGCATCTGTTGTTGCACAGTTCCCTGCAAGGTTTAACCTTGCAGTTGCTACAGCTGACCTTGCTGCGGGTTCATTTTCCCTTACTATTGTGCGGATGGCCCTTACTACAACAGAGGTTTCCCTTGCGGAAACAAAGGTTTCCCTTGTTTTTGTAGAGGCTATACTTGTTGTTGCAAGGGTACTTGAATAGTCCCTGGAAAATTTCCGAATTGAATCTGGCCATAAACACCCTTGAAGGTGGACGACTCAGGCTAAATGTACTGCCCAGACTGAAGGGTGTAAGGTTGATTAACCATTCCTTGAGAACCATATGGAACGTAAGGAGTTTGGTATTGGACTAAGCCTCATAGGTCTACTGATACTGGACATTTCTTGATCCAGATGGGCCAACGAGATTCTGAACATGTTGGTACTGGAAATTGCTTGATCCAATAGGATCAGCAGGGTTATGAATAACACCAGAAGAAGGTTGGTTCATACCAACCATGTGAGCTTGTGAGCCACTCACATTGGTGGCACCTGACACCATAGAAAAATTCAGGTTTTTCCCCCCAGGTAGTGGCACATCTTGGCCACTGACTAGAGGGATAGAGGAACTGACAAAGGCATTCTTTGAAACCACCAGTTTTTCTTGACAGGTAACTGGGATTGATGATACAAGGGTGTTCAGAATGGTGGGTTACACCAAGACTGGGGTAACAACCTGTTGGGAGGTCATGTTCGAAATGAAAGGACCCGAAGTAGGCAAGGCACCTGACACCCAAACAGGATTATGGTAAAGTGATGAGGCACTAGGTGTACCTGAAACCAACTATGCCAAAGACACATAGTTAGGTGGAAAACTAGGTGGAATACCCCCTACATCGGGGAAACCCTCAGTAGGAAAATGTTTTTCTTCCTCCTCGATAGTGTGTGGTGTAGAAACTTCTGACTCCTCTAGAGAGGTGACTGGAGCACCTCCTTCGGGTTCCATATCCGGGAACAAACGCTGACGAATGACCGAAGAAGTATGAGGGCATAGTTCCAAAGGAACACTCGGCTAGTCGTACAGACTTTAAGGACACTGCAGTGATATCACAATAGGATCAAACAGAGGCTTCGGAGGGTATATAACCAATCAAAGTTGACCATTAGTTGTCAGCGAGTTCTCAGGAGTTTAAACGGGATTGTCTGGAGATTCTGGGCCAAAATCAACATATGACCCAGTATCGAAAGTAGGCAGAGGATGAGATGACAAAGGATGAATGCTCAGAACAATTTCAAGTTCAACACCTTGGTCCTCGGGTGACTGGTAACTCAGGAAATGTCTCCTCAGACAATCTTTCAGATGGGGGAGAGGAAGAGGAACTGGGTGAACTAGATGGTTCAGCCACGATGACCTTGTCTTAGATGATATGACAATAAACTTGAAGGCTTTAAAATGTTCTTTTAAGGGAAACTCATGATTTGGTCTTAGAAAAGACTAATAAGGTGTTATCAAATCATGGGAAATCAATTATTAAGACGCATAAAAGACTGGTGCTCTTTCATTTTTAAGAGTCGAGAAAGAAACAAAGATGACTCTATCACTTTCGATTGGAAATGAGCTCGAAAGGACAAGTGCTCGAATGATATTTTAAGTTTAATGAATCAAAATTATCAAATGACTACTTTGGATGATCTAGGTAAACAGGATTACCAGGCAATTGTGTACTACAAAATACCTCCCGGTGAACCGAGAAGTATGAGCAGGAAATCTCCCCAAATGTTGTGGTTGGTGTATCACATTTGCAAGGCGGCTGACTTTGCTTCCTAAGGATAAAGGATTGCAACCTAGAGGGGTCTCCCGTTATATACTCAATGGTACAGGGAGCACAAATCCGTACTAGCATTGTCTAATGCTTAACCTAATGACAGCTGCTAGGTTTGAAGACGTCGAAACACATCTCTAGCCTAGACCTTCTAGATATGATCATTAAATGTCAAATGTGCCTTAGGTTAATTGAGTTCATTTTAAAGTTTCTCTTGAGTTATGTTTTAGTTTTTAGGTCTTAACAATGTCACTCGAAAAATCTACAATGAAACTAAATGAGACAAGACCCTTTCAATTCAATGAATTGCCTACACTAGAGAGGGTAGAAACTACACAATCAAATGAAAACAACCAAGCAATTGAAAAAAAAATGATCTTTCACTACTTCACTTTTCAAAAAAATTAAACTAACGAAAAATGCATTCCAATTGCTAATTTCCTGACAAGCACATTTCTAACAGTCCTTCGAAAAGAAAAAAGAGTTTTTTTCCTTTTTCAAATTCTAATGCAATCCCATTCTTTAATGATGTAGGCTATCATAGCACAAGGATGCAACGAACTAGAATTTCATACTTTTCATGAAACAAAGAAATAAAATTTCCACATACAACACTTCAATGAAAGAGTTTTCAAGAAAATCAACTCTTCAAGAAAATGAAAACATGAAAAGAGAGGCTCATTCATACTAATGAAGCACCGACTTTACCGACAATAAGAAAAGCAATGTAATCCATGTCGAAAAAGAAACGTTTAGATAAGCAAACAAAAACTTTTCAAACTTGTGTAATAGAGGTCAAAGTCGCAAAAGGATCGCAAACGAAATGCAAGGAGTAAGTACACCTACAACCCGACCCACTGAGTCCACAAACAGCTGAAAGGATTACAATCTATATACCCTAGTGCCACTAACCACTCAATGACTCAATAAATCAAGCAAAAATATGATAAGCCAACAAGCAAACAAAACCAAATGAAAAGCAACTTTCTAGTCAGGGAGAAAACGATCTAAAAGGCTTACGGGGTCAAACTCATGAGAGCAAAACACACTGCCTAAGACTGGGGACAAACCCTCATCTTCACTTATAAGCATCGGTGCGACTGTCTAACTGACAACAAGCACCAAAGGCTGGTCATCACGATTGTTGCCCAGGATGTCGCACTGATTGGCGCAGCTGTCAACAAATTAAGTGCGTTGATCGAGGGAGCCAAGAAAAAAAATAAAACAAATTGAAAGAGGGACCAGATCTACTACTATGAATTTCAAACTCAGGCTAGTAAGCAAGAGAAAGGAAATAGAAGCAAAGGGAAAAAGCAGAACTAGAAAAGATCACATGAAATCATGAAATCTAAGACAAGCAAAAGGATTGGTTCCCTAGTATGGTTGTCAATTTGTGGTGAAGTAAAATTATAAGTGTGGACACAAAATAATTCCTCTAGCCCGATAATGGGTCTAGCCACAACTAATACATTCTATGGAAAATTTCCTTAGGTTAGAACCAATTGAGATAGCCTACCTCTTAGCACGCTTATCCCATTTGATGATGTCCTTGTTTTCTCGCTCTAGCTATCTCTTGCTTCGTTCTTCAAACACTTAAAACAAGTAAACAACAACTGTGAAAGTAGACAAATTATAATTCAACCTACTTAAAAATTCAAGAAACATTGAGCCATGAATATGTAAGATGACAAATCATGTAGAAAATCAATCGATAGTTGCATATATATTGAATCAAGGAGAGATTACAACCATTATCTTGACCTTGTCTTTCTCCTCTGACAAAACCAAGTTCCCACACACTTATGCTAGCATTCCATGATGGCCTCAACAACAATAATTTTAAGTCTCTTCCCTTTAGGATTCACTCCAAACCAAATCACACTTCTCTCTCACAACTAGAGAGCTACAAGTATGAATAGCTTGTTGTTTTACTCCAAACTTAATTTGCACTAGCACACTAACATTAACACTAGCTTGTGCTTGGGAAAAAGGGAGGTTTATATAGGATGAATGGATGGGATGTGGATCCTCTTCTCATGGGATAAGGTCTTATTCCTTCAGGTAGTTCCATCATTATAGGGGAAAGGAGCCCAAACTGACATCCTCAACCCCATCCGACCAAACCATTTACCAGACTTCCGTTACGAAGCTTATAAAGCTAGAATCTTCAACTTTTTATTTAAAAAAATTTCCATATGAGGACTGATGCAATTGGAACACAGCTCAGTTGTTTTGGTCAGCGCTAGGGACAGTGCTAATCCTTGCATATTGTCATGAGAAAGACAAGGGAAATTAGTGTCAGTCTTGTAAACTGGGAAAAATAGAAGTTTTAGGGGAAATGGTGCAAAAGGGAATTGATCTGTTCATGAAGAGGTACACAATGGGAGTTTCTTCATGAAGGGAAAGCATGTAGGGTTCACTATAGAGGTCCTCCAGGATCAAGGAATGGGGAGTATAGGGATAGTGACAAAATGTTGTGTAACAAGGGGAGAGTCATGACACTTCTTCTATAGGTGGTTTGGAGGATGAGGAGGATAAAAAGAGTGATATAGATCATGCTTCCATTATTTTGGAGGCATGTTATTGGTATTTATGATTTTTAGCTTACGATAGAGAAAGTTGCGAAGTTGGGTTGTTCAGTGATAGATGTTCATGCATTCAAAATATATTTGGAGATGTAGCATCAATCCAATACAATTGTTGCTCATAACCTTTGAGGGGATTTCCATTCCCTTAGAATATGAGATAAATATGAGGACGATGTGATGCCTCCTCAGAGAGAGGAATTGCACTAATGGTGCCTAGGAGAAGACAATAAATGTGGTAAATGGATGTAATCATAACACATGCCATTAACAAAACATGAGGTAGATGAGCATACTCTAACAATATGGGGAAGTTCATTCTCATTTAGTGGGAGTGATGATTGGATTAGATACTTAGTTAGCCTATGAGATGGGTGAGCTTAGTGTGTAGAGATGTCTGTAGGAGGATCACCAACTACAATTTTAGAATTATGTCATGAGGATGGTAGTTTATTGATACAATAAGTGTTAGGAAAGTGTAGGTATCCATCATGTGCATACAAACAACTTGCTAGAGCTACGAATCTTGTGAAGATATTGGTTTTCATGCCTGTGAATAGCTCTAGTGATAAATTAGCCAAGTGCATTTGTAAATGATATTTTGAGCTCTCCATATACAAATATATTTTTCTAGAACCCCCAACTGAGAGATTCTTGGTTGACTTATGTTATAACCTTGGAGGGGATGGAGATTATTTTAGGGGCCCTAGTGTAGAGAATAAAATCTTATATTCTGGGTTATACAACTTAATGGGGAGGAAAGTTGGGCAGTTGGAATTGTTGGATTTGTATCAATGTGAATTTATTTTGGGTTGCGTGAGTGGACTGTAAACACCCGTAAGATCTTATTCGACCTTGTAGACTGGTAGCACTCCTCAGTGTCCCAAGGATGAGAAAGGAAGCCTGGACTTGGAAGCTAGCCCTGCCAAATCAGAAAGGGTTCTCTCTAAAACAACCTCACAGTCAATGGAAGTGATTAGAGACTATGTGGATTTTAGGCTAGGTATTTAGCACAATAGGGTTTGTTGGACAGAAGCACTAGGTCTGAGAACTAGGTCAAGTATCCCAAATGATCAATTACAGATATTAAATGAGGCAAGGTAGGTGTAATAAATGGCACAACTTGAATTTGTCATTGTAATATGGTGAGGGGCGAAGAATAAGCAAAATGAGCATATATGTATGAATTCATTTTCTTAGAAGAAAAAACACTTTTATGAAAACCTCAGACAAAATAGAGCATATTGATCATGAAATCTATTTTAAAAATTAAGAGATAATCACCAGAAGAATATAGATGGATTCTAAAAATACTTAACCATAAAATTCATAAAGAAAACTGAATAAATACAGTGTCACAAACCACATCACAAGAATCCCATAAAAATAGTTGCAACAGTATATATTTCTGCAAAAATGTCTAGTACACTAGTCCAAGAGATGAGCTTCAATAATCCAACCCTTTCTATGAGTTCATTCTGAGTACATATAAATTAAAAACAAAATTCCCCCTCTGAGGGGTCGAATCCTCCTTCCTAGAACTAATTTCCTAATCCTACCTAACCACGACCACATCATGAGGAGTTAGAAACCACTTTCCTCCTTTACACTAACTGATTTGAGTTTGACTTTGAAATCATTTAATTACAAGATATTCATTCTAACCATCATTAAAACACTCAACTACATCAGGTAAAATCATTTTGACAATAATTACGTCAATAAAAATCAACTCTACAACATGAAAATGCAGGAAAAGGCTTTCTCGATAGAAGCACAGTGACTATTAATAGAAGTGCAGTGAAAGTTTGGAAGGTGATTTGGAGGCCTTCCCGGAGGAGTTTTTGGCTGAAAATTGTATGATTTTAAAGATGGATATTTCTAATACATCATGGAATCATAAAGTACTATAAAACACTACTCCAAACCCTTGACCAATTGCCTTGAAGTCAGACTATCCAAAAGAGTAGTGAGTGGTTTAAAAGAGTGGCAAAAAGATAAAAAATGAGCACTATTTTGTCATTTACTGAAAGTTTATGCATCCTAAAGCTTCCAAAAGTACTTTTATGTAATCCTTGCATCATTATCCATCTCCACATTCTTTTCAATATTCATTTAGAGCCTCTGGGAAAAAGCGCAGCGAGCACACGTGTTTTTGGGTAGTCAAATTTCTACATTTATGCAAAGTACGGCTCAAAGATGAACCAATATCTCTCTAAAACAAATACGTTTTGAAAACCTCAGACAGTTCTTTGTAGATAATTTTGTTGTGAAGGAAAAACTCTCTCCATTTTCTGCAATTCATTCCCATATTCTTGGAATACATGCCACCAACAAATGACTAAAACAAGAAATTAAATTGGAGAATTTGTTTTTCTGAAATAGGCCTTCAAGAAAGTTGAATATCCCCCAATATATGAAACCTATGAATAAAATGAAGGTAGTTTTTTTTTTCCACTGGAAAAATCCGTGAACTTTCATTATGTAAGAAAATTTACATATAGATAGTGCTATGCACATATGCCTTAAGATCATTGTTCACAGTGTGCCTGTTAAATACATGTAGGTTATGTTCATATATATCAGTTTAGATATACCTCGTAGGGTCATGTTTTTAATATTCTATACATAGTCTGTTTGAAAAAATGCCTTTCGGCTTGCCTATGCTGTTCAAAAACATGTTCAAATATTTACAAAAATACTGTTCAGATCTATACAAAATTTATCAGATGATTTATAGCTCTGGTGCATGCTGATATCGCGGATCAATGTATGGGCGGTGGTAGTATTTGTACTCCTGATTTCCTTGTACTTCTATGATTTCCCATACTCCTCTGTCCATCATCGTGGCCTCCTTGGATAGTTTGTCAGCACTCTCGTTATGTTCCCTGTAGATGTGTGAACATGTGATGTTGTTAAAAGCTGCTTTGAGTTCAAGAATTTCATTCAATATTATGCTGAGTGTGTGAATGTGACAGTTTGATATGTTGTTGAACCAATTGATGATGGTTTTTGAATCCCCATAGATGTTAATGCGGGTGATATGATGACTCAATGCAAAATGAAGTAAATGGCAGAGGGTGATGAGTTCTGCAAAGTTGTTTGTCCCCATTCCCAGGCCTGCTTTTATACGATAAAATTGTTGTTCGGATTTATATATGATGATACCACCCCCACAGCTCTGTATGTTTGCGGCCCCATCAAAATATGCCCATGGGGTGTCTCGATCAATACGGGGCGGTGGATGAGATTTACGCACATGAGGGGGTGGGGGCTCTGGCAGTCCACCATAAGCTGCTATGATTCCAGCCTCCACTAATTGCCAGATGACGGTCTGGTTAGGGAATATGATACGGTTACGAGCTTTCCAAATGAGCCAGTTTACGATGATAGGTAGGTTGACAGTGTTGGTTCCCTTGTGCCTCGACTCCCAGCCTGTCCATGCCTCAATTAAACTTGTGCCCGCCCAGGTGCCAGAGTAAGGGATGGTGTTTTTTATGGCAGTCCACAGGTCTTGTATCATCCTGCATTGCATGAACAGGTGTTCTGTGGATTCAGATTCTTCTTTGCAGATCGAACACCAGGTGGGTCCGTAATATGCTCTGTGCAATAGATTTTCTCCTGTGGGCACCTTATTACGGAGAACACACCAGAAGAAGAGCTTTGATCACGAGGATGCGAGAGTTTCCAGATGTTGTGCCACCAATTTGATAATACCTCTGGCTTTTTGTGACTTATGAGGTGGGTATAACCAGCCTTTGGAGTGTAAAAACCGGTTTCAGACTGGCTCCAAGTAAGTTCGTCTGGCCCCTCAATGATTCTGATGTGAGATTCCATCAGGGTCTCCCTGTAGGTCTGCCATGCCTGATGCCATCTAGGAGGGATGTTTAGTTGCTGAGCTGTCCTCCAGGCCTGATGGAATATATCAGAGGATTCCCTGTCGGCAATCTGGGCTAACACTTTGATATTGCGGGTAAGAAGGTAATCGACCAAGTCTTGAGGCAGTATGTGCCTACCTCCACTGCCAGCCCATGGGTCGATGCCAATCCTAGCCAGGGTCCCGTCTCTAATCTTCCAGGCCAAATTGTCTCTGATCATAAGCATAGAGTGTAGAAGGGCTTTCCAAATTGATGATACCCCTGTTCTGTTCCAATTTGGGAGCCTGATCCAATCCAGTATGCCTAGGGGCCATATATATTTGTGGTAAGAGAGGCGGGTCCATAAGTTCTGACTAGTAATTAGTGCCCAGCTCATCTTTGCTGCCAATGCTTGTGCAAACAGTGGAAGGTCTTTTAGGCCCCATCCTCCCCACTTCTTTGGGAGTGCGATCTTTTGCCAGCCTATCCATGCAAAAATGCGCTTTTCTTGACTTCCCGCCCAGAGATATCTATTGCAGATTTGCTGGAGACGGGCCAGAGTGTGTCTAGGAATCCAAGCTAGTGCCATCCAGAAGACCGGGGTTGCTTCCAGCACGGACTTTATGAGGATTAGTCGGCCTGCTCTAGAGAGGTATCTATGGCTCCAACAGGTGAGCCTTTTTTCTAGTTTGGATACCAGCCAAGACCAATCTGCAATCTTCTGGCTAGTGGGTTTTAACCAGAAGCCTAGATATTTAAGACCCCTATCTACTGGATGTATGATGTAAGGGAAGGCCTGCAGAGCATATTGTGCTTCATTGACAGAGGTACGGGCCAGTGTAATGGTAGATTTCTCTCTATTTACTTGCATCCCTGTGGCCTGTGAGAATAGCTGAAGTATGCGGGAAAATGACTGTGAGTCTCTAATGCTTCCATCCAAAAGTATGAGTACATCGTCCACAAACAGCAGGTGTGTGAGGTAGCATTCTTCCGTGATCTTGAGGCCTTTTAGAGACCCTTCCCTTGTGGCAGAGATGATTAGGCAACTCAGACCTTCCATGACCAAAAGGAATAGAAGTGGTGATAGGGGGTAGCCCTGCCGAAGTCCCCTTTCAGAGTGAAAGAAGTGAGAGGTTGATCCATTGATCAAGATGCTGAATGTAGGGGTGGTAATACAGGCCATGATCCAGTTTATGAAAGGTAGAGGGAAGCCCAGATGTATAAGGAGAATCTTAATGTAAAGCCAGCTGACCCGGTTGAAAGCTTTAGAGAGATTGATTTTCAAGAGAGTGCACTTGAGATGTTTAGACCAGATGGAGTGCAGGGCTTCCTGGGCAGACCCTATAGCTTCATGAATTTGCCTATCCTCGAGGAAAGCAAATTGCTAGGGGGGAAAATGAAGGTAGTTATTCTGATTGGTTATGTCCTTAACACAAACCTCCTTTTCTTTTCCAATATTCATCTTCATTACTTCAAAAACAGATTTGAAATAAAACTATCCCTATGTGAAGCAAATGACCTCAAAACCCAAAATATCATGCCAATAACCTCCTCCTTTTTGGTCGTTGATGTTTCCATGGTGCAGGAGTTGTAGAGTTACCTTTTTAATTGACATGGAATTCAAAAAAAGGTATGAGGAATTTATACTTAAGGGAAAAAGGTTGTGAAGGGGAGGCAAGGGATTTGATTTGCAAAACAGGGCTAAAAGTGCAGCAAGTTGGGGTGAGGAAATGAAGGGGAAGGGAGATGTAATAATTCCTGAGAAAATTATGGGGAGTAGGGAAGTTTTTTTGGAACACAATGAGAGTGGAATTTTTGAATTTGAGTGAGGGGAAGGGGGCAAAAGTGGGAAAACACAGTCCTTGCCTAGAAGTGCAACAACTAGCTAGGGTTGTGTGAGAACATGATGAAATAACTGAAGTAAAGTGAGGGTAATGGTAGGGAGTGTATAATGAGGGATATTAGGGATGTATAGGCCAAGAAACTAGGAAATTTCCCTATCAATTGAAGAAAAACCATGAAATCATAAAAGCACAGCAAAAGCGCAACAACAAACCCTAGGGAAGAAATTTATTAGTTTTGTGAAGGAAATGACTAAAGTAGGGGTTTTTAATGGACCCGCTTACTTATCTGAAGTTTTTTGAAACACCGAGATGGAGTTTTCACTTGTTCTTTCCCTCCTTATGTCTCCAAAACATAAGCACAACAACCCTCCTAGAAGCACAACAAGCTAGTGAACTGAGAAATTAGTGATGTAATCTAAACTTTTGATGGTTGTGGAAAGTGCTTCAATGGCCGAGAGGAGCTCTTGGAGACTTGGAAGGATAGAATGAACTCTTGAAAAGCTTTATTTCTCTTTATAGCTAAAAAAACTCGATTTTGGCTCATGACATTATGTGTACTTTTGAAAGAAAGACTTTTGACTAATGCAACCGCAACATAATTTCTTCAAATGGAAAAGTTACCTTTTTACACTATTCTCTAAGCTACTAACTCCCATGATGGTGACCCAAATGATGTACATGACTCCCTTATTTGTTTTTTATTGATTGACATTATGGTGACAATCAAATGTAAATCCTAGACCATGACCTATATGATGGCACATTAACTCTTTTGACAACCTAGGACACCTAGATGATGACATGACCATGATACTTGACGATCACCATGAGAAATTGAAGGGAGTATCACTAACCTAGATAAGAACCAATGATCATTTGACAACCAAGATATGTCAATTTTTATTTGAAAACATAACAATTTGACCTAATGACCCTATCAACCACATGGAAAGAGTACATTTGATCACTAGTGACTCATAGACACTAACATTGGCTCCAACTAGGGATGGAAACTCCTTTAGGAGGTGTCAAGAACATTGTAGACTAGGTAGCCTCATCTATTGGGAAATGGAGTCAAAATAATACACTTGACGCTCAAATGACTAACTAACAAAACTGAGAAAAATAAAAATTGACTTGACTTGACTCAACAACCACACCTACATATGGAAACAGACCACCGGGATCTTAGGGCCTTCACCTTAGGCATAAAATCCTAATAATAACCACCCACCTACTGAAGATATATACAATCATGTGATATGATCCCTCTAGTGTAACCAATCTAGCAAATGGCTACTTATTTGAATCTTTCTCACACTTTCCTTTAGCAGATAAGAAAAACAAAATATAGGCAACTCCAAGTGACCACTGAACATGTTCTCATTATCCATAAATACAAGAAAGGTAATATTCCCATATGGCTGCAACAAATAAATAAAAGGATCCTCAAACAAATGTGCACTGAGGTTTATCTCATCTAACAGATTGTAATTCTGCTCTAGATGATCTTCATACTATGGGTTCAAATTTTTATCCGCATCCTTGCTTTCCTAAAGCTTGAACTTATAACTATCATGATAAGGATGCAAGACTCCCTGTCACCTTTGTGATGAATGTGATGAGACTTCTAATGGATAACACACCAATTTTTTTTTTTGAACTAAATCTCCCTTACCCCTATTTTCAGGCTCATAAACAACCAAAGGAGGACCACCCTGACTGTAAAATTCATCCAAATAATTAGCCATCGAATCATTTAAAGTCAACAAGGGCTTCTTTAACTCATTGTATATGAGTTCTGAGGTAACTATAGTCTCTTGAATCAATCACTATGTTTTCAAATTGGGTGAGTCCTCCATATAACAAAAAATAAGAATATCACATACAATAGAAGGTTGTTTCCATTTTAAACTAGCTTCAAACTACTTTGGCGAGCTTATAAATTTCCTTTATCAATTCAAATGTAGCATAACATAAAGGTAAAGAGTTACCATCAATGAATTCATCACTCTCTTTGTGTTCACTATCAAAGTTGCAAGACTGCTTACCCAATTCAGAACTTTCATCAAATTTCTCCTCGTTGTCATAAACCACATGTGCAAGCTGACTGCCTTCCTTAAATTATTGAATTTTAGCATCCTCTTGTTGAGTGCATAGTGTTTATTTCTCTTCAAGACTGTCTTCAAATAAAAAAATGAAACAATCAGTGTCCATATCATGATGAGACAAATAACCAACCTCTCCTCCTTTCACCAATTGTGCTTGGAAAGGAGGTTTTCTTTGCTGCCTTCTAACAACAGGTTCATCTTGCAAGGAAAATGTTTGCATTAACCTTTCCATAGTTTCTATCACTGCATCCAGCCTATGGTCTGACAATGGAGAAATATTCTTAACCGCTTCTCTCCTTTCAACTTCCATTCTGGTCCTTCTTATCATCAAATTGGCTTCCACATCAACCACAATTTTCTACATGTCCTCCAAAGTAGAAATATTCCTCTCTCTAAGATGATAAGTAATCTCAACTTCAAAACCATCCGGAAAATGCAACATAGCTAAACCTGGGGGAGGTTTTATATCTACAGGTATGGCATTGTAAACTCTATTGAAAAGTGTAGAAAAGTCCTGGACTAATTCGTAAAACTGTCTCTTTAGGTTCTTGTACTCGTCCATGATCTAGAAAGGGTTCACCTTGACCTCCCATCTATTGAGGAAAACATGTTCAAATTGCTGGAAAGAGGAAATACTTCCAGCTGCCAGAATTTTATACCATGTCCTAACTTATCCCATAAGGATTTGAGCAAACAACCTTAATTTTGCGTCCTCATAATCAACCTCCTCCAAATCCATAAAATCAACAACTCTACTGACATGCTGCATGGCTGTAATCTTACCTGTACTATCAAATTTGGGTAGTCTCTGAGCATAACTCTGTGGTAACTCATGCAAAGGGGTTGACAGTTTTAATGGGGCATACCAAGCAACAAACATGACTGTTGTTTGAGAGGAAACTGTCTTAGCTGGACTATGATTGTCATCTAAATCTTGTTTAGGGGTACTATTACAACCAAGAGATGCACTTGTAGTTTCAATAGGATGACATACAACTGTCAAAGGGGACTTATGTACTATTTTGCAGTTCAAATTGGAATTAAAAAGATAGGAAAAAATCTCTTTAATGTACTCAGGAAAAAATAAGAGGCACTTGATACAACAGAAAATTATATCCTGCAAAGAATTCAGGTTCAAGTACCTGACTCTCACATGTTGTTTTCCCATCCTTATTTGATGAAGTTTGTCCTTCTGCAAATCTGTTTTGAAATCTTGGAGTCACCAGGTGGATAATTCAACCTTTATTGTGCCTGATTGTTGTCTACCATCAAGAATCAGATCTGCAACCTTCAACAATCTTTCCTGGAGAAGATTAACTTTCGCCCTCCCTGGCAATGATGGAAAAATAGTTAGCACTCCTAGGTGTCCCAAGGCTGAGAAAGGAAGCCAAGGAGGTAACCTCAAACCAACTTTGGACTTAGCAGCTAGCCTACCCAATCAGAGAGGGCTCTCTCTAAAACAACCTCACATCCAATGGAAGTGATTGGAGAATATGTGGATTTTAGGCTAGGTATTTAGCACAATAGGTTTTGATTTAGGGTTTGTTGGATAGAAGCACTAGGTCTGAGAACTAGGTCAAGTATACCAAATGATCCTCTATAGATATAAAACGAGTCAAGGTAGGTGTAATTAATGGCACAAAGTGAATTTTTTATTGTAGTATGGCGAGGGGGAAAGAAGAAGAAAAATGGACATATAGGTATGAATTCATTTTCTTAGAAGAAAAAACACTTATATGAAAACCTCAGACAAAAAAGAGCATATTGATCATGAAATCTGCTTTAAAACTTAAGAGATAATCACTAGAATAATATAGATGGATGACGAAAATAATTAATCATCACATTCATAAAGAAAATTGAAGAAATACAATGCCATAAACCACATCACAAGAATCCCATAAAAATAGCTGCAACTGCATATATTTATGAAAAATTGTCTAGTACACTAGTCCAAGAGTTGAGCTTCAAGAATCCAACCCTTTCTATGAGTTCATTCTGACTACATATATATGAAAAACAACCTTCCCCCTCTGAGGGGTCGAATCCTCCTTCCTAGGAACTAATTTCCTAATCCTACCTAACCACTACCACATCATGAGGAGTTAGAAACCGCATTCCTCCATTACACTAATTGATTTGGGTTTGATTTTGAAAGCATTTAATTACAAGTTATTCACTCTAATCATCATTAAAACACTCAAATACATCAGGTAAAATAATTTTGACACTAATTACATCAATAAAAATCAACTCTAAACCACGAAAATGCAGAAAAGGGCTTTCTCCACAGAAGTGCAGTGAATGTTAGCAGAAGCACAATGAAATTTTGGAAGGTGATTTGGAGGCCTTCCCGAAGGATTGTTTGGCTGAAAATGGTATGGTTGGAAATATGGATATGTATACTACACCATGGAATCATAAAGTACTCGAGAACACTACTCCAAACCCTTGAAAATTTTCCTTGAAGTCAGACTGTCCAAAAGAGTAGTGAGTGGTCTGAAATAGTGGAAAAAAGGTAAACAATGAGCACTATTTTGTCATTTTCTAAAAATTTATGCATCCTCAAGCTTCAAAAGGTACTTTTTTGTCATCCTTGCATCATTATACATCTCCACATTCTTTTCAATCTTCATTTACAGTCTCTGGGAAAAAGCGCAGTGAGAACATGTTGTGTTTCTGGGAATCAAATTTTTGCATTTATTCAAACATAGGGTTCAAATATGAACCAATATTTCTCTAACCAAAATACGTTTTGCACAACTAGGAGCTTTTGTTTTAGATAATTTTGTTGGGAATAAAAACCTCTCTCATTTTGGTGAAATTCATTCCCATCTTCATGTAATATGTGCCACAAAAGAATGACTAAAACATGAAATTGAATTGGAAAATTTGATTTTTTGAAATAGGCCTCCATGAAAGTCGAATATCTCCAAATATATGAAACCTATGTAGAAAATCAAGGAGTTTATTTTTATTGGGTTTTTCCTTAATAAAAAACTCCTTTTGTTTTCCAAGATTGATCTTCATTACTTCAGAAAATGATTTTGAAATAAAACTATCCCTATGTGCAGAAAAGGACCTCAAAACCCAAAAAATCATGCCAATCACTTTCTTCTTTTTGGTTTCTGATGTTTCCACAGTGCAGAATATGTAGACTTAACCTTTGAATTGAAATGGAATGCAAAAAAAGGTTTGAGGAAATGTTGCTCACGGGAAAGGGGTTGTGAAGGGGAGGAAAGGGATTTGATTTGCAAAACAAGGATAAAAGTGCAGCAAGTTGGGTTGAGGAAATGAAGGGGAAGGGAGATGAGATGATTTCTGAGAAAATTATGGGGAGTAGGGAAGTGTTTTGGGAACACAATGAGAGTGGAATTTCTGAATTTGAGTTAGGGGAAAGGGGAAAAAGAGGAAAATCATAGTCCTAGTCTAGAAGTGCAACAATTATCTAGGGTTATGTGAGAAAATGTTGAAATAACTGAAGTAAAGTGAGGGGAATGGTAGGGAGTGTCTAGTGAATGACATTAGGGATGTATAAGCCAATAAAATGGGAAATTTCCCTGTCAGGTGAAGTGAAAGCATGAAATCATAAAAGTGCAACAACAAACCCTAGGGAAAATGTTTATCATTTTTGTGAAGGAATTGACTGAAGTAGAGTTTTGTAATGGTCCCACTTACTTATTTGAATTTTTTTGAAACAACGAGATGGAGTTTGCACATGTTGTTTCCCTCCTTATGTCTCCAAAACAAAAGCGCAACAACCCTACCAGAAGCACAACAAGGTATTGAACTGAGTAATTAGCAATGTAATTTGAACTTCTGATGGCTACGATAAGTGCTACAATGGGTGAGAGGAGCTCTCGGAGACTTGGAAGGATAGAATGAACTTTTGAAAATCTTTATTTCTATTTTTATCTCAAAAAACCTAATTTTGGCTCATGACATCATGTGTACTTTTGAAAGAAATACTTTTGATTGATGTGACTGCAACATAATTTCTTCAAATGGAAATGTTACCTTTTCACTTTATTCCCTAAGTTGCTAACTCCCATGATGGTGACCCAAATGATGGACACGAATCCCTTATTTGATTTTTATTGACTGAAATTGTGATGACAATCAAATGTAAATCCTAGACCGTGACCTATATGATGGAAAATTAACTCTTTTGATGACCTAGGACACCTAGATGATGGCATGACCGTGATAGTTGAAGATTACCATGAGCAAGTGAAGGGAGTAGCACTGACCTAGACAAGAACCAATGATCATTTGACAACCAAGAGATGTCAAATTTTATTTGAAAGCATACAAATTTGACCTAATGACCCTATCAACCACATGGAAAGAGTACATTTGATCAATGGTGACTCATAGACACTAACATAGACTACCATGGATATTCCAAACAAATCTAATAAATTATATTTAAATAAAAATCCAAATTTTATACTATAAGGTTTTATTTCACTTTATATTTTTTTATTTGTAAATTATTATCTATTTTGTATGCATGAAAATTGTAGTTATGGAAAAAATAGAGAACAGTGGAATATAAACTTGTAAACCATGATTTAGATAAGATATAACATGGGAAAACCTTTTAGTAGAAAACCCAACTGGAAGGTAAGGTCGCTCTACTGTCTTTCCTTGAATAGAAAATGACTGAGTACAAAGAAGTAAGGGATGTGGTTCGTGGCCTACTACAATTCACAAATCCTCTCTGTGTGCTCTCTAGCTACTCTACTTGTTTATGGAACAAAATTCCCTCAAAAGGAATGGAACCCCTTTTCCTCCTACTGGCCCGGTTATACCACATCTTGATAACCTAGCAGTGGTTTGTTTTGACTCCCTTGACTCTTAACTAGAGGTACAATATGTAATATTCTAGGGTATTATTCACCATGATCACATGGATATCCCATTATCCTTGAGCAATGGGGAATGACATGACATCCTCTCGAATTATGGTGGTTGAAATGGGAAATTCAAATTTTAAGTCACATAATGTTTGCATACAAACTCTGATTAAGGTGATTCTTGCCCCATTGGAATTATGTGTAGGATAGGGAAAAAAGGTAGTGCACTAAAGTGGAAAGGTTTTAAACACAAATAATTCCATTTTATCCATCAAAATGCTCCCAAAAGTTTTCATACCCTTTTCCAAACTGGGTCCTGCCGGTAAAAATGATCTCGTCAGTTGATTCCTCCACTTTTTCCATTATTAAAGCATCAATATGGATGACAAACAAAATAATGATCAAATCCATATCAATGATATTTTTATTGTTTGAGTTGAATTCATAAGGAGACATGAGCTCAATATAATTCTATAATTTTTTAAATGGGGCAAGGAAACAATAAATACAATGGAATTAGTGCTTGTGTGAAACTAACCCTTAGGAGATACCAAATGATCCATGATGTAGTCCAAATCAAATGATTCATTGAAATAGTTGGCTGGTACAAATTGCATTCAATCCATGAAGGCCATGAGTAGGCAAGGCCAATGCATTAATTAGAGATATAGTGTGAAAATTGAAGCTTAAATTTTCAAAATAATTTGAAACACATGCTTAGTAGAAAAATTACATTTGCATTTAATATGATGCAGGTTATTTTGGAATGCTACATGTGGAAATGGGAAGACATACATGCCTTCAAATTGTGAAACTATACCTAGCATGGGGGCATTACACTATGTCCAAGGTAAAGACATGGATGACATCTTTACCATCAACATGAGAAAGCATTCATGCTTTTTTGGATTTTACATTGAAGCAAAGGGATGTGAAATTGATGAATGTAAAAATGATGGATATGTGAAACAATGGAAATATGCCCCTCTTAATCCAAAAGGGCCACGCCCAACTTCAACTTAGTAAGAAATGAATGCTAAAGAGGTCATGGTTTCAATGGATCATGATTGAGTTTGTAACATTGTTAGGGAGGGTAAATGACTTCATTAATAAGGTCATTATATATTAATGGTGTTTTTATTTGGCCTATTCAACTTAATGTTTTAACTTTCAAACTTGATAAAATGCATATTGACTAATGTTTGAATTGTGGTTGCAGGTGATTTGTATGTTGTCAATACACCATAGAAAAATTGAAGAGAATGAGGCCTATTATTTAAAACAATACATGAAAATAAAAATAAAGTTGGTGCAACTATATTAGGATGGAAATTACACATGCTAGACTGGTCACATTGTTGCAATGGGTCATTTTTTAAAAAGAAAAAAAAAAAACATGGTGATTATATTATCTATATAGATTTTATTCTTGAATATATGCCCATCCAAAACATTTGTTTGGTGGCAGCTCCTCAAATACGACTAAAAAAAAATTAAATTTGAAGGGAGGTGGACCAAAAAGGTTGAAGATAGTGGAAGTTGACTGTGAATGCATTATGGAGGCTTGCATTCGTATAACCCATTTTCCAAATAAGTAAACTATAGAACACTTTTAGGTTGACTTGGATGATTCACAAAAGTGTTCTACAATGACTTAATGAAATGCTTTTGCTATTCTTGGAAAATTAATCATATATCTGTTTTAAACTTATTTCCTTGATTAGTTTGATGGCAGTTTTTTATTTTTGTTTCATTTATGTTATATTATTGAATCAATAGTTTCTTATTTTGTTTCTATTAAATTAAATTAACTATAATTGAAAGCATGTCAAAGTGATGTAATGGAATCCCCATAACATATTAGCCAAAGTTCAAACCCTAGTTATGATATTTGATGCCAATATAAATTTTGCATCTCCCTTGTTACCTCTTCACTTTCCTCCAAGAAGTAACCATTATACTAATTTGTATTGCATATCCTTATTGGGTTGTCGATTATAATGGTGATAATGGTCTTGATTTCCTTGTGCTTGACACTTCACCTTCCTTTCACATGACATCAACTTCCCTAATGTAACACTCTTGATGCAATATTTCTACATTCCTATGTCTCATGTGCATTACTCTGTCATGTGCTCCTCTTCTATTTTATTATACCATATGTGCCTAATATCTTGTGCTCTTAAAATATATACATATAATAATTCAATCTCATCATTGTTTTTGTATTACTCAACGTGTATATTATATTTATCAAATCTAGTCTGGTAGAAATTTGTTTCATGATCTTCAAAGTGCCATGGTTCAAGTGACCCAGCCTCCTATGCCACAAGTCATCGATGTCTTAGCTCTGCATCTTCTCTAATTTAGTGCTCAAGGCAACACAATAATATACATCCACCTTGTAGAGGTTCTTCACTCGAACCCCTATCCTCTTAACCTATCCTATGGCTATGTGACAAAGGAACACCTTTCCCTTACCAAATATCAAATCATAGCCTCTATCCTCCAACATGGCAACAAATACCAATTTCTTCTTCAAACTAGGAACATACATAACATCTCGCAAAGTGAAGGGAGAGCCTAACTCCCTCTGAAAGGTAACTGTACTGATGTCGATAGAGGTATACCTCCCATCATCACCCATCTCAATATGCATATGGATATCCTTCTCCTCCAAGTTATTGAAGAGTTCTTTGTTACCGATAATGTGGAAATAAGCTCCATTGTTTAGGTACCACACACTGCCCTTCATCGATGACACCATACAAGAGATGAGGGTAAAGTCCAATTCGAGCTATGATGCAAGAGCTTCACCTTCCCCTCTTCCTGAAGTATTCTTACCAGCCTTCTTCAGTGGACACTTTGTGGCAAAGTTTCCCAGCTCGTGACAATGAAATCATTTTACTTTGGACATGTCCTTCTTCTTGCCGCCCTGACAAGAATTTGATCTAGAATGGGATGAATTCCCCTTTCCTTTATTTTCCTTACCCGCTAAGGAAAAATTCTCCTCATCATCATGCTTTGATGATGATCCATCTCTATTGTTCTATTGAATCTCTTCCTGTACCAAGTCAGAACACAATTGCTCCCACTCTAGTAGCTTCTCCCTCCCATTAACTAAGTCTTGCTAACTGTTCCAACTCTTGGGAAGTCCTAGAGGTGCTAGGGTCACCAGATCGTCTTCAAAAATAGTAATATTGACACTTCCAAGCTCATCCTCACATTGGGGGAATTTGGTCAAGTACTTTGGAATATAGTCACCCTTCTCCATTTTTATCTTTCTGAGTTTGTCCTTCAGTGCCAACTTCCTATAGTCACTGCTATTTTGAAACAGGTCTGTCAATTCCTTTCACATTACAAATGGAGTATTCTTACCATGGATATTCAAGATAATGTGATATAGAACTCATTCTAGGATAATCCTTCTCGCTTTTTCCACACACTTTTTCCATTCAACTAGATATTTAGAATCAAATGCTAGAGGCTTTGGAATATCATGATCTATGAATTCCTTGAGCCCATTGTCTTCTAGCACTTCCTCCATCCTGTCCTTCCAAGATATGTAATTTGAGCTTCCCTCTAGGGCATACTCAAGTCTCAAACCATAGACTGACATATTATTGACTCTGAAATATGAACTTGCAAATTTTATTTCACCTGCACAATAAACTTGAATTCTCCTGTTCTATTATGTCTTCAGCTCTGATACCATGTAGATTTTTACTATAGATTCAACAACTTACATGATATGATTAAAGACATGACAAGAATCTACTCTACTCTTCAACAAAATCCAAAATTGATTAATAAAAACAATAAGCTAAATACAAAGAATTTCAATTTCATATAACAAAATATTTTTGAAGGGAAAGAAACTTCTCAAAACGTTGACTAAATATATTGCATTAACTAGAAGATCTGAGTAGAAAATACAAAGCTTGTTTAACTCGAACAATTCTTTCACAAGTACAATTTATCTCTCTGCTTCACAAACCAACTCAAGCCAACACTTAGCCAAATGTTTTGCTTGCCAAGCCCCTATTTCCTTGCGCAATTCCTGAGAGAATTAGCCCATATTTAACTGGCAAGTTCTCTCTCCATAACTGCGCAATCCATCATAGGCCCTCAACAGATTGCATGCACCATCTGTAAAACTCAGAAAATTATACCACTGAGAGTACATTGTCCCTAAACTCTAATCTCAATTGGGTTTTCCTCTTAACTGACATGCATGAGTTATTTATAATTGAATCTTCAATTAAGTGGTGGAGTAGTGAATTTGCATTGGTGCCTATCCCCACCACTAGACCTCCTACTAGTTCCTCCAATAGTTGGAACTACTTTAACTTACTATAACTTATTTAGACTGAGCTAATTAATTACAACTCAAAAGAACTCAACCTAGGCCCCTAAAATTTAAGAATCACTTTACATGACTCTAGATAGACTTTCAACTCGAATTTCATATGAGAATAGAATTTTGATTTAATTCCTAATTTAATTCAAGGACAAATTAAATTATGATTTCTTGTTGCTAGTTTTAACATTGCATTCCTATAACCTATTGGCCAAATAAGTAAACTACATGCCACTTTGAGATTGAATTGGATGACGCATAAATTTTTTCTATAATGCCTTAATGAAATGATTTTGATATGTTTTGCACATTAATAATCTATTTTTTTGAAATTTATTTCCATGATTGGTTTGAAGACAATTTTTTAATTTTCTTTCATTTATATTATACTATTGAATCAATAGTTTCTTCTTGTGTTTCTATTAAATTATATTAACTATAATTGAAAGAACGTCAAAGTGATGAAATGGAAACCCCATAACCAATTAGCCCAAGTTCAAACCCTAATTTTGACTTATATTTCATCTCCCCCATTGCCTCCTCACTTTCATCGCAAAAGTAACCATTAAAATAATTTGCAATGCTTCCTTATTGGGTTGTGGATTATAATGGTGATAATGGTATTGATTTCCTTTTGTTTGACACTTCACCTTCCTTGCACATGACATTAGCTTCCCTAATGCAACACTCTTGATGCAATATTTCTACATTTCTATGCCTTTTATGCATTGCTCTATTATGTGCTCCTCTTCTAGGTACCTATACCATATGTGACTAACATCTTGTGCACTTAAAATAGAAATAGATAATAATTCAACATTGTCATTTTTTTGTAGTTGGTCAACATGTATATCATATTTATCAAATCTATACATTTCAACTTTGCTAATCCAATTCTAGCTTAAAGAAAAAAATGTTCTTATTTAGATACAATTATTTAAGAGGTGATATTTTCATTTAGTTTCCAAATTTTTATCATTATTGTGAATTCATTTATCTCATATTTTCTTGAAAACATTTTCCCTTGTGTAGCCCACATTTGTGATGTAGAAGCTACAATGTATTGCCATAACATAGGAATCTAAGTTGAACTGTGCAATTTTATTTGTATGCCATACTAGTGGAAATTTTTTATCAAATGCATTTGTACATATCTCTTAAGTAGTTGTCAATTCTCTCGCTACATTGTCTACATGATAAGGAAGAATCATCCCTAATGCCTTCACTTTTGCTTGTAATTCCCTTTGAATTTGTTGTCAACAAGCAAGATTTGGTTTGCCATCATACTACTCAAACATATATGTTGCACATTTTTGCCATTATTTTTACATAAGGAAGACCAACCCAACCTAATCATAAATATTCCTTATAGGATGGACCAAGTGGGGACTGGTAATTTCTTTACATAGTTGTATGGTCTAGGCAGATACATATCCTTACTTCACTTTAAATAACTTTATAAACCCTATGGGGTCCTTACTTTTGTGCCCAAACAACTTTCTCGGCATCATTATATCTATTGTTGAGATGTTAGGTGGCCATCCAAAAAGAATTTAGAAAGGCATAGTCTAATTATTATATATTTTTGTCTTTTTTATTGGAATCCTATAATTTGGGTGAGATTGTAATTTCTTATTATTTAAAATGAATTTTTGAATTGATAAATAGATTCACTTGCCCATGGAGCTTTGGATTGACACTGAATGGGTGTTGTATTAAGACACTCTATGAAAAAAGGTCACCGGTTGCATTCACCCAAAAAAATAACACTCTAGAAAATCCATAAAGCATTAAAATTTCGTAAATTACACGACTTATTAGAATTCAATAATACAAAATTGGGTGTGATTGAAGCAACGTATTATTTTTCTTAATTATTATTTGAAGCAATATTATTTATATATTATTAAACAACAATGGCATCCCTATTGAAGAGTAGTGAGAAATATGGCAACATTTTCAATATATTGCATTTGAAGGGTCTACAATTTGGAGTAAAGTCCACAATGTTTTTTTTTTCTCGTTAAAACTGAGCTAATTATATTACAAAAAAGTCAAAATTACAACCAAATTTACATCTGGGCCGAAGCCCTGTTTCTTCAGAGAAGATATCAGTCATTGCTAACCTTGCAGAGAGATTCGACACGAAGCATACAGTAATCGACACGATGGATTCATGACTTGACACGATGGATTCATGACATGACACGGTAAATACCGAAATCGACACGATGGATGCATTACTGGACATGGTGAACACAATTCGACACGATGTGTATAGAAAACGACACAGTGAACATGTAGACTGACGCGTGGACTGAGACCATGGTGATTTGGACCGACATTACGAACAGAAACCCCATGACAGATATACAAAATCATGAAAATGAGAAGGTCAGAGAAATTCATTCCTTGCTGCCCAGACTTGGCGTCTTCTGAGTTAATCTTCATCCGTGGTGTGAGGCTCATCTGTTGCAGGACCCTTGAGCTTTTCCGCTGCTTCCTTACCCTGGCACGAGCTCCTCTGAACAGGTTCACTGGGGCCGGCCTCATCCTTCTGAACCGGACGCGTGAAGTCGACAGGGGGAGTCTCCATATCTACCCGCGGAACAGTCACAGTTTCCAAGCGCCCCCGAGTACTGCTACAATGCTCCACAGTAACCGAAACTATCAAAGTGTTATTTGCAAAAGCACAGGGAATTCTATATCGAATGGCCGGGTGTTCCGAGTGACCACACTCCGGAATGCCCCAGCTTCCTCTAACATTGCGGCCTGGAGGCCTGGTTTGCTCAGAGGTAAATTCAACTGAGGACGAAGGTGACATTTCAGGCCTCTGAGAGTCAGAACGACCCCGTGACCCTCCTCTGCGACTGCTCATCCTGAGCCTCTCCCTTGGCATTTGACAGTGGCTTCCCACACCAGCGATTCCTTCAGAAACCTTACTCCAAGCTATTACCCACTCAAACGGCTTGGGATGCGGCAGAGTGGTTAGGGTGGCCACCTTAATAGCTCCCATGCTCCTCGGATGTTGCAGCGCATTGAATGGCGCCTGCAAACGTCTGTACATTCCCACAGCGTTCCCCTGCAATCGACTTGACAAACTAACGACATTCCCCTCCACATAAAACATTTCCAACTTGCTGATTGCATCGCCTTCCGGCGAATTTAAGGAGCCTTCTCCTTGGTGTGGCGTGGCTTGTCCGGGCTGACAGAGGCCCATGTGACAAGCCACATGCCTCATAACTTTCTTAACACGCGGCATTGACATTGATAGCACCCGCATCCGGGAGGTAAAGTCCACAATGTTAATTGGAGCAACTTTTGCAATTAGAGAAAACATTGCCTAGCATTCACAGTGCATTAATACTTGACACTAATAATGGATAAGCTTTTATGGATTGAGTGCTATTATGAACTATCCTTGTTAGTCTTAAAACCCCTACCATTGATGTCAAAGTGGGAGGCAACGCATGTATTTTTTCTGGAGGTAGAGGTATAAGAAAAGGTATTCCCTGACAAGAAAGATAAGGAATTGCTATGTTGCCATCAATGCCAAAGGGGGAGAATGTTGGTAATATTGACATTGATGTCATTGATCACATTGGTGATACTTTATGTTGAATGTGAAGTGCACATGAATGTTGAATTTTGAATGGATGATAATTTATGCTTGAATGAAAATGATTGAAAGTGATGTGAAGTGCAAAGGCTATGATAATCAATGTGAAGGTTGAACATTGTCAAATGGAATATAAAATATTGAGGCACAAGCTGAAAAATATATGTTTTATTTAAATAGAAAAATGTATGATACAAGATAATACACATCTGATTTGTCTCTTGTAATCATTACTGGTTGAGTTGTTTTATTCCAGCTCTATTTTATATTACAATGTTTTTCAGAACTGAAAATGAAGAGACAAGCTTATGAACAATTTTATAAGACCAAGAGACAATGCCTCATTCCATATTCCTGCAAAGAATACAAACAACCAATAAGGCTTGCTTATAAAATATATAGTGTTGAATAGAAAGAGAAATTTTGAAGTGAAGCAGTATGCATGAGAAAGTTGAGGAGCAGCATCAGAAGAGGCATAGAGTTGCAAAGGAGAAGTAGTGAAGATTTTCAATAGACTTGACAACAAAATTATATATCAGATATCCAACATTTTTGACTTGATATTGTGATTGAGATATTTTTTTCCCTTTCTATGTTATAGCTTGATAAAGAACAAGTTGTATCATGTTGAGGTAGGAGCCTCTTGTGGATTGTAGCCTGTAGAAAATTTGTGGGAGTTGGAGCTTCCTTTGAGGTAAGAGCCTCTTGTAGGTTGGAGCCCTACGAAAATATGATGTAATAAAGAGTAGAAACTTTCCTTCACATCACTTTCAGCCTAAAATTCATGGTTTTCTCCCTTTGGGGTTTCCACTTATATCTAGTGTCTTCATGTGTTGGTTCTTAAATGTTGTGTCAATGTCCTTGAATTCTTGATAAGCATATGTGAAAACTTTTTCTCTGATAGCTACAAAAGGTATCCAATATTAATTGAGAACATACATAAATCATTAGTTGCATAACAAGAAAATTAAGTTGAGCAAAAAGTAAAGTTTTAAATTACGGATTGAACCTCCTCTCAGTACAGTAATTTCCAAACATAACTATCAGAAAGTGTCTGTCTGTCGTTGCTTCGGCTACATGGTCTCCAAGAAGAAATACATATTTATAATTGGTGATTACTGCTTTATTTCCAAGGAACCCTCTCGAAACCACATCAATGTTCTATAGCAGTACATTCTAAACTTGTTTTCCCCTTCAATTCCATTCTTTTTCAATAATTATATGATAGAGGGAAGAAATTTTGTGCATGGGTACTCATTCAGCCTTTTCCATGGAACACCAAGTGGAGTTTCTCATGGCCTCTGGATAAATATCCTTAACTATGATGCCTCCACTTAGCTTGTTAAGCCTTAACTATTTTAATTTGAATCTTACCATTACACCTACTTGAAGAGGGCTTTACAGGTAATAGGTAACGTGCATAGTTATGAATAAAAAAATCTTACCCAATTTTAAAAAAATAATTAAAAAAACATGTAACCCAACTCACATAAATTTAAACAAATTAATTTAACCCAAAAAAGACGAACACATGGTTATGAAACAAAAGAATGTGAAGTGAGATTTACATGTAACAAATAATGTGGATAGTTATGAATTATAATTTTAAAAGATTCTTCCCCAATTTTATACAAATCAATTAAAAAAAATGTAACCCAACTTACCTAATTTTAAACAAATTAATTAAAAAAAACCCAAAAAAGATGAGCACGGAGTTACTACTAAAAGATATTTTAATTTGAATCTTATCGTTACACCTACTTGAAGAGAGATTTACAGGTAACAAGTAACTTGCATAGTTATGAATTAAATTTTAAAAAATTCTTAAGCAATTAAAAAAAAATAATTAAAAAAAAAAGTGTAACCCAACTTACCTAATTTTAAACAAATTAATTTAACCCCAAAAAGACGAACACATGGCTGTGAAACAAAAGAATCTGAAGAGAGATTTACAGGTAACAAATAGCGTGGATAGTTATGAATTAAAATTTAAAAAAATATATATATCTTACCCAATTTTAAACAAATTAATTATAAAAAATGTAATCCAACTTACCTAATTTTAAACAAATAAAAAAAAAAAAAAAGATGAGCCCAGAGTTACAATTAAAAGATATTTTAGTTTGAATCTTACCATTACACCTACTTGAAGAGATATTTACATGTAATAGGTAAGTGTATAGTTATGAATTAAATTTTAAAAGTTAAAAGTGTAACTCAACTTACCTAAATTTAAACAAATTAATTTAACCCAAAAAATACTAACACATGGCTATGCAACAAGAGAATCTGAAGAGAGATTTACAAGTAACAAATAACGTGGATATTTATGAATTATAATTTAAAAAATTCTTACCCAATTTTAAACAAATTAATTAAAAAAAATGTAACGCAAATTACCTAATTTAAAAAAAATTAATAAACCAAAAACCCAAAAAAGATGAACACACAAGTACAATTAAAAGATATTTTAATTTGAATCTTACCATTACACTTACTTGAAGAAAGCTTTACAGGTAACAAATAGTTATGAATTATAATTTTAAAAAAATCTTACCCAATTTTAAACAAATTAATTAAAAACCAATTTATAACTGAACTAAAACTCGTCTACTCTTCTCTTTAAAATTCGAGCTGCCAAAATCCAACAAAAAGGGTTTTCTAGAAATTGGGCAAAAAAATCTTCCCTTTAAAATTCGAGCTACCAAAATCCAATGAAAGGGGTTTTCCGGAGATTGCACAAAAGTGTGAATCCCCACATAACAAAACAAAACAAAACAAAGCTCTTGCCTCCTCTTCCTTATTTTATATATATATATATATATATATATATATATATATATATATATATATATATATATATATATATGAAGAGGGACAAAACACTTTCAATTCTTCCTGATTGATTGTTGAAGATTTGGTTTTTTGTGCGCGTTCATTAGAAACAAAAAAAAAAAACTTCCAATTCTTCCTGATAGTGGAAGATTGGGTTGTTCTTTGGCTGTGTGGCTTTTCTGTTCTTTCATTTCTTATTTCTATTTTGTAGCATAGTGGAAGATTAGGTTGTTCTTTCATTGTGTGGCTTTTGTTTTCTTTCATTTCTTGTTTCTATTTTGTGGCATCAGTTGATGAATAATAATAAGATGGCAGGTTCTAGTGCTGTTGCGACCTCATTCCTGAATGAGGAAGTGGACATAGTGATACCTATGATCCGGAACATGGATTTCTTGGAAATGTGGAGGCAATTTTATGAAAAAATACTGCACTCGTAATAGTGATGATGCCCTCAATTTTTGTTATTATGATGGAGCAATTGTGAAACAACTATCGAGGAATTCGTGATTGTGAATGAGAAAAATAAGAGGCACAAAGGTTGAACAGATATGCACTACATTGCATGTCACCATTTAAGCAATGACCATTAGCATCACCATATTGTTGCATGGCCACCTCCTTTTCATTTAATGACATATTAATGTGGTTTTGTCACTATAACATAGGGTAAATAAAAAAAGAAAAAAGAAAAAAAGGTATTCCAATCAATGCCCAACTAATGCCAAAGGCCCAATAATATCATATAAAAAAAAAAGGTTCATCCATGTAGAAAATTAAAACATCTCTTGAGTTAGTTTATGGAAAATTACAAAAAAAAAATAGTGCATTAGATAAAGAAAAAGGATTTAATACTAAAAATTGGTAAATCTATGCAAATAATTACTAGGAGCCCTTGCTCAAGGTAGGAAGAGAATAACAAACATGTCATATAAAACAAGCCAAAATGGTAAACAAATAAACACCAATATCATACCTACCATGTTTAAAAAGGTATACCAATTTCATTTTGACACTGGACTAAAATTTTACATAGGATAAGCATTGACGATACCTATAGAGGAAAATACATAATCCTTTTTCATAATCACCTTTCCAATTAACACTACCAAGTTTTTCCTTTATAAGAAGAAAACAATGAAAGAGATTGTAATGACACTTTGAAAGTAGGAATTTGGACATCCTAACAACTCTTAGCATTCCTCGTCAAATAGGTTCCCCAAGTAAGAAAGTAACAAAGTGTTCTATGTTCATTTAATTCCCTTGTAATAGAATACTCTCGAAAGCAATCTTCCATCATCACTTTATCCCACAAATACAGATGTAATATATGATGTTCTTAAGTGAGGGAGTTTGAAAAAAAAATTAAGGAATTTTTTTTATCACTATTATAGGATTCAAATGCTTGGACATACTTTATTTATCTTTTGAAGCCTATATAAATTTAAAACCTTTTTTTAAGAGTGATTCAAGGAAACAAGTGCACTTTGGAGGTACTTTAGCATTCCATATTATTAGACACATAATCCTCCAGAATTGGGCAAAATTATGTAAATATGTAAATAGAGAAATTCCATATGTTAGAATAGGAAAAGAACTTGGAATTTGAATCCCAAAGATCACCATTTTTATTGTATATAATGATATTCATCTTAATGGAATGCATCACAATTGAAAGTTACCTTCCTACCTTGACATGTTATCAAAGTGCAAGTCTCAAATTTAGGCATTCCTCTGCCCCTTGTAACTCCATTTTTTCACTCTTCCTAATGTCTATGTCATTTTTTTACCCTGGCAGAAGTGCCCTTGCATATTTGTTTTTCTTTCCTACTATGATAATGATGTGTTGGATTTTTCTGCCACTAACATGCTGCCAATTCCCTTCCATCCTTATCAACCCTAATGCATGTATACTTATCTGACCTACAAAAATTTTGTAAAGCCAACATCATGTGGTCCCTGCAACAAGAAAAATTTCACGCCTCATGTGGACTCTGTGATAATGGTTACTTCTTGGATTTGAATTATTTGTCCATGTAATCGCGAATGAAATGTGATTCACAAGAGAATTTTCCACCATAAAGCTCTTTTCGATTGTCCATGGAATAATGTAAATGATTGCTTGTTAATTATCTAATGAAAATTGTAAATTTTTGTATTATTCTTTCCAAATTGTTCCATTTATCATGCACTTCTTGAAGCTCAGTGGAATAAAAAGCATGGAGTTTTTCTATTATTAGTGGAGCAATGTGATGCTTATATCCTAGGATAATATAACAAATAACCATTTCATGATTTTATTACCAGAGAACGTAGAAATATTGCACTAATTCATTTTGATTTGTGTGGCTCTATGCCTATTCCTTCTACAAATGGAAATAAATATATGATGAATTTTATCAATGATTACACTAGGATCTATAGGGTATATTTGTTAAAAGGTAAATCAGAAGCTTTTGAAACTTCCAAAAAATTTCATGCATGGATCTATTGATATTGATAATGGAAAATAATATACTTCAAATGAATTTGAAAAATATCTTTGCCAACATGAGTTTCATTATCAAATAACAATGCCATACAATCCTCGACAAAATGTTGTAGCTGAAAGAATGAACATGAATATCTTAAATATGGTTCATTCAATGATGTTTTTCAAAAATGTAAAGCAATTGTTATGGGTTGATACAATTCTATGTGCAATATATATAAAAAATAGATGTCCATTTCATGCTCTGGAGAAAAATAGTCCTTATGCAATGTGGTACGGCCACATTCCTTCAATAAGACATCTCAAGATCTTTGATTCCACTAGTTATGCCTTGATTCCTAAGGAAAAACGAAAAAAACTTAAGAATATCTTCTTAGGGTACTCAGATACCAAAAAATCATATCATCTTCCAATATTAACAATACTATTGAGTGATAGCTTGATCATTTTGACAAATTCAGTCATGGAAAAACTTTCATGAATTTGATAATGAGACTCCACATATTGAAGGGGGGATATCTATCCTATATAAATATATGGAATCTTCTTTTTAAGCACTCTCTACCTCTCATGAAGTCCCAACCACTTCTTCAGATCAGGAAGACACTTTGAGTGATGTGATTGAGAGAATTGGAAGGCTAAATCTTGATGTGACCTCATATCAATTAACAAAGAAGCCCAAAACATCTCTGAAAGGTACTCTAAAATGGTTCACTAAAACACTTAAAAGTTTTCATCTTGCTGAGGATATGAAGACATGAACGAAAAGTTCCACCAGACAAAATGGAGGTGATGTAGATGATTTAGATTCAGTGAATGATATGGAATTTTCTTATGATTGTGAATTAAATTTGTCTATTAATTTTGAACCAACTTCCTTTGAATAAGTTTCTTCTCATGATGAATGGAAAGAATAAATGGAAAAATAGTATGAAACTCTCATAAATAATGGAACATGGAAGCTAGTGGACCATCCATTTGCAACCAAACCAAATGGTCTCTCCTCTTAGAATGATCGAGTGTAATCTAAGACTAGCATTGGAATGAAGAGTAGTGTATGTAGTTTGCATGTGTGTTTAATGGGGAGGGTTGGCCACACTAAGCCCCCTCTTAAATGTTATGGGAGGTAGTATGGTGGTAAGATCCCCCCCCCCACAATCTCCAACGTCCTAACTTCCAAAACCCTAATATGGGGCTTTCTATCTACATCTAGTATGACTTGCAAAGGTTCCTTCTACCTTGATGAAACCTCTTTAGACAACAATTTTGTTAGACAAATGTATCGATCCTGGCACCCCAATTTAGACAAGAAGTCAGTCGCTTTGTTTCCCATTCATTAAGAATGTGAAGCTGTGACATAAGGAATAGAATGGAGAAACTTTTAATGTGAGATATTGTGTTCCAAATGCCAACTCTTTGATATTTTTTATAGGTGTCTCATTGATTATTTTCTTGACAATTGAAAAAACCAACTAGGAATCACCATCAATCTGCAACTCTGAATATCCTTCATTAATCGATAATACTAGACCTCTCTCCAAGACAAGGAATTCCACCACATTATTACTTTTGATCCAACAACTTACAACATACAAATTCAAGGCTCGACCTTCCCAGTCTCAAAAAATCCCTCCATAACCATCTTGAACTAGATTTCCTTTAGAAGCACCATCAAAATTTAACTTCAGAAAATCCATTGCAAGGGGGGCGGGATGTAGGCTAAATGAGAGGAATTTTAGGGAGAGGGGATCTTGGAAGGAAGAGATGAGATCATTGAAGGAGAGCTTAAGTTTTGATAAAATATCTATTTCATGTTGATTCGATTTCCAATCCTCCTGGTTCCATGCTTAAGAGAGAATGTTATGCTCTTAACCTGCAAAATGATATCCAAATACAGAATATGCGAAGAAAAGATACCCAGAACACAGAACAACAATGATTTTATTATTCAGAGAGTAATGTTCACTTGCCTCTTCGAGGGGGAAACCTCCAATAGAGCAGAGCTCGCTTACAAAAATAAGACACGATGCTCCTCGCAGGGAGTCTCTATCCTTTATATATGACTCATACATGCAATACCACGGGTCAATACCGTGGATTTTATTAATACCATCTATCTAATACTACGACCCATTTGCAACTAACTGTGGTCTTGTCATTAATTGCGGGTTAACCACTTACAAATATTAATATGGGCTTTATTGACTATTGACTATGACGTGATCCCATTACATAAATAAGGGGGTTAGGGTGGGACCCTAACATGCCCTCCCCCTTAAGACTAGCCTTGTCCTCAAGGCTGAAGCTGCAGAAATTGCTGAAGAATAGTGGCTGGTTCCCAAGTTGCATCTTCCGGAGAGGTGTCTTTCCATTTGACGAGGACTTCCTTAATCATGCGGCCGCGCAGGTGCTTGTCTCGTGTGTCTAGGACCTGTTCAGGTTGAAGCCAGATTGACCCTTCTTCGTCCAATTCAGGTAGACTGGTCTGAATTCTGCAATTGTTCCCAATCACTTTCTTGAGGCATGAGACATGGAAAACTGGATGGATTTTTGCAGTAGGCGGCAAGGCAAACTTGTAAGCCACTTCTCCAATGCGCTGAAGTACTTGATATGGTCTGTAGAATTTGGGAGATAGTTTCTGACAACCCTTGTCTTGGACTGATGTTTGATTATATGGTTGCAGCCGTAAAAAGACCTGATCCACTTCTTGAAATTGGCGCTCTGAGCGATGCTAGTCTACTTGTTGCTTCATGCGGTTTTGAGCTTGATGAAGATTCTCTCGAAGATGGGCGAGCATGGTGGCGTGGTGTTGTAGGAGTTGATCCACTACTTGTACCTTCGAGCATCTCTTAATATAAGAAGTAGGGGAAGGAGGGAGTTGACCATAGACTGCTTCATAGGGAGTCATTTTGGTGGTGGCATGATAGTTGGTGTTATACCACCATTCAGCCAGAGGTGGCCATTGTACCCAAAGATGTTGCTTTTCTGAAGTGAAACACCTAAGGTAGGTTTCCAGACATTTGTTGACGGCTTCAGTTTGACCATCTGTTTGTGGATGATAGGAAGTACTGAGTTTCAGTTGAGTGCCTTGTAGCCTGAAGAGTTCCTGCCAAAAATTACTTGTGAAGATTGGGTCACGATCGGACACAATAGAAGTGGGCATGCCATGCAATTTGAAGATCTGATCCATGAAAGATTGAGCGACCAAAGTTGGTGTAAACGGGTGGGGTAGGGCGCAAAAATGAGCATACTTCGAAAGTCTGTCCACCACCACCATGATGACTGACTGTTTTCTTGACTTTGGAAAACCTGTAATGAAATCCATAGAAACCTCTGTCCATATTGATGCCGGGATGGGCAACGGTTGTAATGTGCCTGGTGTATTGACTATCTCCCCTTTGTGTCGTTGACAGACATCGCATTCGGCTATGAAAGTAAGGATGTCTTTTTTCATACCTGTCCAAAAAAATGATCTTCTGGTGCAAGCATATGTCTTCTGAAATCCTGAATGTCCTGCAATGGGGGATGAGTGCAATTCTGCCAAAATGCAACTTTTGAGGGTGGAGGTTGGTGATATGACGACTTTATCCTTATAGCGAAGAATATCATCCTGCCACGAGTAGCCCTTGTTGGAATTTGGATCCGTCTGCAATTGCGAAATGAGTTGGGAGAGCTTGGGATGTGAAAGCCATTCCCGGCGAGCTTCTTTAATCCATTCTGGAATGGGAAGGGAAATTGCTAGCAGGGAACTTTCCTCCTCAAACTGGCAAGATAATGCATCTGCTACCCTATTGTCTTGCCCTTTCTTGTAAATGATCTCATAATCATATCCCTGCATTTTGGCTAGCCATTTATATTGGTGTGGGGAGGATAGGCATTGCTCCAAAAAATATTTAAGACTATGATGGTCTCGATGGATTTGGAAACTTCACCCCAATAAATAAGGTCGCTAGGCCTCTACTGCATGTAATATGGCCATCATTTCCTTATTGTAGGTAGATTGGCCCAGATTCTTCCCATTGAATTGTTGGCTGGTGAAGGCCAAAGGTCGTCCTTCCTGCATTAAGACTACCCCAATACCCATACCCGAAGCATCACATTCAATGACAAAAGATTTGGTGAAATCAGGTAGTGCTAAGACTGGAGTGGAACACATGGCCTTTTTGAGAGTTGTAAATGCCTGTTGTGCTTCCTCATTCCAGAAGAATGAATTTTTCTTCAGGAGTTGAGTGAGGGGCTTTGCTATGCGACCATAATTGCGGACAAATTTGCGATAATAGCCTGTGAGACCCAAGAATCCTCTCAGGCTTTTCAAGGTCCGAGGTTGAGGCCACTCCTGCATTGCCTGGATATTTTTGGGTTCCACCTTGACACCTTCACGCCCCACAATGTGGCCCCAATACTCAACTTCTTCCATGCCAAATGCACACTTGGACATTTTAACAAATAATTTATGCTTGCGGAGCAGTTGCAGGAGTAGATCTACATGCTGAAGATGTGCGGCCCAAGTGCAACTATAGATGAGGATGTCATCAAAGAAGACAAGGACAAATTTCCTGAGATATGGTTTGAGAAGGTGGTTCATAAGGCTCTCAAAGGTAGATGGGGGATTACAAAGACCGAATGGCATGACTAGGAACTCATAATGGCCTTCATGAGTGCGGAAAGCAGTCTTTGGAATGTCGACTTCCTTCATGCGAATTTGGTGGTAGCCTGAGCGCAGATCCAGCTTAGTGAAGAATTGAGCCCCATTGAGTTCATCCAGCAAATCATCAACCACTGGGATGGGAAATTTATCTTTGACTGTCAACTTATTGAGAGCCCTGAAGTCTGGACACATCCGCCACTCCCCATCTTTCTTGAGCACCATGACCACCGGTGATGAATAAGGACTAATGATGGGACGAATGACACCTGCTTCCAAAAGTTCCTTGATTATTTTTTCTATTTCATTCTTTTGGGTGAATGGATATCTATATGGGCGCACATTTGGGGGTTGGGCCCCTGGAACCAATGTGATGCTATGATCATGCTCCCCTCTCGAGGGTGGAAGCTCATGAGGCTTGTCAAAGACCGGCAGATGGTTATTTAAAATCTGTTGCATCTCCGGATGAATTGGAAGAGACTTGGTTGCGACTGCCTAGATGGCATTAAATTGAGCTATAACTCCACGATGGCCCATTTTTAGCAATTTTTACATCCTATGCAAGCTGATGATAGAGGGAGCTCCCGCCTGGAGTCCCCGGAGGGTATGTGTGGAGTTGTTCTGCTTAAAACTCATATATAACTCCTGGAAATCCATTGTGATAGGCCCCAGAGTGCGGAGCCAGTCAGCGCTGAGGAGAATGTTGCATCCTCCCATGTGTATGGAAAACATGTGGGTCTTCAACTGATAATCCCCCATTTGAAGTTTGACATTTTCACAGCAGCCTTCACATTTCATTGTGCCCCCATCCGCGATTTGAACTTGGAAGTTAGAAACTGCTCGTACAAAACAATGCACTGCTTCTGCGGCTTTTTGATGGATGAAATTATGTGTACTTCCACTATCAATCAAGACTACTACTGGGCGATGTTTAATAAAACCTCTGATTTTGAGAGTTTGAGGTGAAGCAATCCCTGCCAAAGCATGCAGCGAAATAACTGGTTCATCAGGTACATTGTCCTGTTGGCTGTCCTCTTCTACCTCCTCATGTTTCTCCAGTGGTGGATCTTCCTCCGATGAGCTATAGTCAGTGGCATCAATTTGAAAAAATTTGGGCTCCTCGCATTTATGACATAGGGAGTATTTTTCATCACAGTAGTAACATAATCCTTGCTTTCTTCTTTCGACCATTTCTGCAGGTGACACCTTTTGGACATTAAGTGTTTGAGTGGTGCTGTGAGCCTGTGGGGAGTGACCCTTAGCGGGGAAATTTGGGCGACTGTACTGGGCTGCTAATGCACATTCCATGTTACGAGCTACCTTGCAAGCCTCTGTCCACGTGGGAGGGTGGTGCAGTTGGACTTGGGCTTTTATGGCTTCTTTAAGACCGCTGATAAAACATTCCGTGTAGAACACATTTGAGAGATCCCAGGTGCGGAATGCTAAGGCTTCGAAGGCTGTAATATATTCGTCCACTATGCCAGTTTGTCGGAGCTTAGTAAGACGACCCAAAAAAGAATATTCTTGGTCAAAGCGGTCTTGAAGAGCTTTTTTGAAGGTGGTCCAAGTCTGAAAAGGTCCATTGTAACGTTGATGCCATTCTCACCATTGCCACCTTTCATTTTCCAAGTACATGCTCGCCATCATAAGCTGAGTATCATCATCTAAGATGTTATTCACATTGAAATACTGCTCCATTTGTGCTATTCATGTTGTCGGCTAAGACCCATCAAATTTATGCATATGCAACTTGGGACGTCGCTGACGAGATTGTTGGTGGGTGCCCTAGACATGAGGAGAGTGGCTAGACTCACCCTCACTGTGTCCCTTGCCATTATATGCCTCCTCGTGGGCTTCCTCCTTGCCCTTCAAGATTAGTTTCGATAGGCTTTCAATTTGATTTTGGATGGATTGCAAGGTTGTTTCAAGGTTGTCCATCCTCTCATTGGCCATAGCTTGAGCTCTAGTTTCTACCATGCACCAATCAGATGTTCTTGAGATTTGGGACCGCCCAAAAAAAAAAAATTCAGTAAGAATTGAATGGTACCACCTTGCTCAGCTCGTCGTCCTGATTCTGATGGGCTAGATCACCAATAAGCGCCTCAGGAGATCTCAGAATTTTTTTTTTTTTCTGAGTTTTACTCCTTCCTTATGAATACTGCAGTCGCCAATTCTTCAAAATGTCAATGCTGCAAAAAGTCCTGCGAAAATTATGCCCCGGTATAGGAACCCCACACACTACTCAGATCTGGTGGATCTGAGAGATCTGAATGGCGGATCTGATGGCTCTGCGGCTCTGATGGATCTAATAAATCTGATCTGTGAACTCGAGACTGCGGGACTGATGTCTGCTGCTGCTGCACCTCTTTGCACAAGCGGATCTGGAAGAGATGATGCGTGATCCCCCGACAGAAAAGGGAACTATGGTCTTGAGGAGTGTCAGGTGCTACAGATCGCAATATACATAAGGGTCTGGCAGTAGTACTCGGCCCAATGTTTCAGGGCTCTAACTAAGGAGGATCGACCGTTCCCTTAGCCGTACAACCCAACTACCCTATCGTACGGGCGAGTAATCTCTCCAAGTGTTGTTCTCGGTGTACTGTAGCCGCAAGATGGCCGACGGTTTATCTATGGCGAGGTTTCAAGGGAGCCTAGGGGGCTTCCGATATACCCAGAGGGTACGTGGAAGACAGTCCGTGCGTGGTTCTCTCTAATGCGCTACTACTCGAAGGGGTACCCACAAGGGGTTACAAGGGAGTCCAACAGACGTGACCACCTCTTGTATTTCCTGCGTGCATGCCTCCCCAAATCCATAGGTTTATGCACTCAATAACAGATCCTGTGGTTTAAAGACGCCGGAACACGTCTCTAGCCAAAAAAAAAATTTGCTAAGAAATGGAGATCCCACCGGCCCTGGAAAGTGCTCTGATACCACTTGTTATGCTCTTAACCTGCAAAATGATACCCAAATACAGAATATGCGAAGAAAAGATACCCAGAACACAGAATAGCAATGATTTTATTATTCAGAGAGTAATGTTCGCTTGCCTCTTTGAGGGAGCAACCTCCAATAGAGTAGAGCTCGCTTACAAAAATAAGACACGATGCTCCTCGCAGGGAGTCTCTATCCTTTATATATGACTCATACATGCAATACCACGGGTCAATACCGTGGGTTTTATTAATACCATCTATCTAATACTACGGCCCATTTGCAACTAACTGTGGTCCCGTCATTAGTTGCGGGTTAACCATTTACAAATATTAATATGGGCTTTATTGACTCTTGATTATGACGTGATCCCATTACATAAATAAGGGGGTTAGGGTGGGACCCTAACAGAGAATGGTCTCATGGATATTTTACTTAATAATTTGATATACCGTCCCTTCTTCATTTATGTTTTGTTTAAATATCCTCTTATTTCTTTCTTTCTAATTCACCCACATGAAAAATTCAAGAACAAGAATCCTTGCTTGATTCAAGACAAGATTACTAATTATACTAGTTCTCCATTGCTCCAAAGTTTCCATTAGGATGTTGTTGTTGTCTAAGTATCCAAAAAGGAGTAAGACTTGCACCCAAAGATGGTCAACAAAAGGAAAATAATTCAAAATATGTTCCATAGTCTCTTCCTAATTCCAACATAAGGGGCACATTGAAGGACCTTGTAATCCTTTCTTCTAATTTGATACCACATGAGGATCTTCTATCTTCCTATCATCCACAGGAATTGTGCAACGTTACTCCAATGGAGATTAATTTAAATTTTGCACCAAATAGGTTATTGATGGATATCCTTGCGGTTGGCTAGCAGGGAATACACTTCCTTGAGAGTTAACATCCCTTTAGTATGATATCCCCACTAGCATTTTTCATGGTCCTCAACAATGGTAATTTTACAGTTTTGCATGTGTTGAGCAAGATTGGGTCAGGTAGTCACGGTTGGGTGCACCAGCTAATCCGCAATTGTTTTCCGTCCTCTCCAAAGCATAGAATCATGTATTAGTTTCCAAAAATCTTCTACTGTAGTGCACTATTTCTCAAAAGTAAATTCCTCTAACGCTTTGGGTCCCTCACGGTCCCACAACCGTGGTAATTGTTTCCAACCATATTTTTAGAAGAGGGTTGTGCATCCATTCTTAATATCCCAAAAGTTGTGAGTTTGGATTAGACTCTAGTTGGCCTATGCAAAATTCCATATAGTGGAGCCTAAGGGATACTCTGTAGCACTTAACGTTTTCGACTGAGAAGAGGTGTGGCAATATTTCATGTTTTAGATTTGTTTCCAAAGTTCATTTCCTCCCTAAATCCATCTCCACCATATTTTAGATCCCAATTCCTTATTCAGGATACTTTTTTCTCTGAAGCCAAAACCCTCAACCATATTGGGTATGGAAATATTTTCCCAAGAAACTAATGACCATTTTTTTCTTTCTTTGCTCCTCTCCATAGAAAATATCTATAAAATGTAGCGATGGATTTGAACATGACTTTGGGAGAAACTAAGGCTGGCAGTTGGTAAACTGGAAGATATTGAAGTAAGAACTTAAGAAAGACCAGCCAACCCACCAAATTAAGAGATCAAAACACACAACTTTCTAGCTTATTAGAGATATTTTGAATTATTCCTTACCAATAGGCTAATCTCAAAGATTTCTCTACCATTGGAGCTCCAAGGTATTTAGCAGGAATTTTTCCTATATGAAAGTCCATCAGGTGTGCTAGGTGTCTCTAAATAAACACATTAGTGTTAAAGAAATATATTTTGTTTTATTTTCTGAATGAGCAGGTTCTTTAGATGACACCATCAATGAAAGAAAAGGTGTAAAGTTTTTTGGTTTTGAAGAAAATAGAGCCAAAATATTAACAAATAAATGAACTTATCTTTATTTTATGAAGGAGAAGTAATGCACTCATAATGGCACATATATAGTCATACAAAGTCATCAATGGTGACAAATTTATCTTCTTTAACTAAAGTGGTTCTCCCTAGTGCTTTTTCAAGCTCTCCTTCTCCTAGTAAGTTTGACTATTCAGTATAATAGATGATGCTCTCAATTTTTGTTATTAGGATGGAGCAATTATGAAACAACTATTGAGGAATTCATGATTGTGAAGGAAAAAGATAGAGGCACAAAGGTTGAGCACATATGAAAAACCCTTCATGCCACCATTTAAGCAATGACCATCAACATCACCATATTGTTGCATGGCCAACTCCTTTTTATTTAATGAAATATTAATGTGATTTTGTCACTCCATTCAAAAGATATTAAGATTCTGACATGTTAACAAATTTAACAAAGTGTGAACATAGGGTAATTAGAAATAAGAAACAAAGTATTTGAATTAATGCCCAACTAATGGCAAAGTACCAATAATATCATCTCAAACAACAATTTTCATTCATGTAGAAAATTAAAAACATCTTCTAATTTAGTTTATGGAAAATTACAAAAACAATAGTGCATTGATAAAGAAAATGGATTTAATACCAAAAATTGGTAAATCGATGAAAATCAATTAGGAGTCGTCATTTCTCAAGATAGGTAGAGACTAATATACATGTCATATAAAACAAGACAAAATGTTAAATAAATAAACACCAATCTCATAGCTAACATGTTTAGAAATGTATACCAATTTTATTTTGACATCGAACTAAAATTTGACATAGGAAAACATTGAAAATACCTATAGAGGAAAATACAAAATCCTTGTTCATAATCACCTCTCCAATAACACTACAAAGTTTGTCCTTTATGAGAAGAAAACAATGAAAGAGATTGTAATGACACTTTGAAAGTGGGAATTTGGACATCCTAAAAACTCTTGCCATTCCTCGTCAAATAGATTACCCAAGTAATAAAGTAAGGAAGTGTTTTATATTCCTTTAATTCCCTTCTAAGAGAATAATCTTGAAATAAACCTTCAATCATCATTTTATCCCACAAATGTATAAGTGGGATATGATGTTCTTGTGTGAAGACATTCTAAGAAAAAAATTAAGGAATTTTCTTCATTACTTCTACAAAGTATGCAAATGCTTGGAACTGCTTTATTTTTATTTTGAAGTGTCTCTAAAGTTAAAACCTAAGTTCTTGTTGAGAGAAATTCAACGAAACAAAGCACACTTTGGAGGGACTTTTGAATTTGATACTATTAGAAACCCAATCCTCCAGGAATGGGTGAAGTTATGTAACTATGTGAATAGAGAAATTCCATAAGTTAGAATAAGAAAATACCTTGAAATTTGAAGCCCAAAGATCACCATTCTAATTGTATACAATGATGTTCCTCTTAGTGGAACACATCACATTGGAAGTCACCTTCCTAGATTGGCATGTGATCAGAGTGTAGGTCCCAAGTGTAGGCATTCCTCTACCCCTTGTAACTCCTTTTTGTCGCTCTACCTAACATCTCTATCATTTTCCTGCCCTAGCAGAAATGCCTATGCATATTTTTTTTCTATCCTACTATGATAGTGCTATGCGCTTGAGTTTCCTACCACTAGCATGCTGCCAATTTCCTACCATCCCCGTCAACCCTAATGCATGTATACTTGTGACCTACAAAATTTCTGTAAATCCAACATCAGGTGGTCCCCGCAATAAGAAAATTTTCATGCCTCATGCAGACCCTGTGATAATTGTTACTTCTCGTATTTGAATTATCTATCCTTTCAATCTTGAATGAAACATGATTCACATGAGCTTCTCATTTATGGTCCATATTCATATTAAAATCTTGTGGTTACATTGAAAATATTTTAATTACTAATTCAAGATTTCTATACAGTCTTTCAACAACACACCACTCTCACACGTTTGTTACATTGAAAAGATTTCACCACTTTGATCCTTCCTGGAAGTGTTTCAATAACACATTTCTCTCACACATTTATTTTAATTTTATTAGTTTCAAAGTGTGCACTAGTTATAGGTTGCAATCTTAAAGAAAGCCTCCATTGTGTGTAAAGGTCAAGTTCTATCTAAATATGGACATAATTTGGTAAAGGATTGCATCTTAATTTTTTTTTTCTTGAGGTCATGAATGACCAATCTTATGTTGTTGCACAAAAGAGAAGGTCGAGCAAGGTAAATCATCATCTTGCAAACACTAATTGTCTGGGAAAATGTCATGGTCATGTATTGGGTTGTTTTGGTTGCATATTAGGTTGTAGACACATTTAATAAGAAGAGGAGGTCGAGTTGGAGCTTGTGGGGAGAATTTTCCACCATAGAGATCTTTTTAATTGTCCATGGAATAATGTAAATGATCACTTTCTAATTCTCTAAACAAGATTCCAAAGTTGTGTATTATTCTTGTCAAGTTGTTCATTTGTCATGCAGTTCTTGAAGTTTGGTGGAATAAACAACATGGATCTTTTCTATTATTAGTTATGGATTCTTATTAGTTGCTTGACTATTTTGCAGTGACATTGCTTATAAAAGATGCACTTTTTCATATCTGTTGTTGGTGTAGTTCTTAATGGCAAGGAGAACTACCATGAATTGTACAAAAAGATTAGGCACACCGACATCTTCAATGACATGTGGAGAGGTGTCTATGAATGAGGTGGCAATGTGCCTTCCAAGCCTACATCAAAAAAATAGCTCACCATTTGGGAAAACATGAATAATAAGGCCTATGACCTGATGATTTGTTTTGTAAGTAAAGAGGTGAGTAATCATATTATTCCAATTACAAATTATTATGATGCATTAAATAGGAAAGATTTATTTGATTCACACTCAGAGCTAGAGGTAGTTCATATGACAATCAAGCTCTTCAATCTAGAATTGAAGGATAATGACTCCCTAGCCCTAGCCTCAGAAAGTAGAGCTATTATGCATGATCTAGAAGCCATAGGGATCAAAATGGACATACCTCTATTTTTTCAAGGCCCTCTATCCTACATATCCTCACAATCTTGAATCCATACAAGCTACTTCCCCACTCAAAGACATCAATTTTGATAGTTTTGTGGAGATGTTTGTGGGATGGGAGAGATATTATGGGAAGAGGAATACAACTTCTAAATTTACTAAAAAAGTGTGTGCCTTTCACATAAGTAGAATAATTTGACACAAGATTATTCTAGGGGAAGAGGTGGAAGAAGAGGATATGGAAGGAAGAATAATAGAGGTAGATGGGATAAACATCATCAAAGTGGGTAATATAAGCCCCACTATATTCATTGTGATAGATATGGACATGATGCATCCACATGCAAACTCTCTTGGGAAAGAATCTAGCAAGAATGGAAAGAAGAGAAAGGTAAAACACTAGATCCAGGGAAAGGTAAAGCACGTGAATCTGCTCATTATATTGTTGCAAATTGAAATATTGGAGTAATTTAACACTTGTTTCATACTTCATTTTCTCCTTAGAAAGATGCATGGCTGCTTGATATAGGTGCAACCTACCACATGCCATTCCAGAAAGACTTGTGAAGACTTTAGTGACAATGTAGATGGAGAAATTTACTTTGTAAGCAAGTTAAGTCTCAAGCCACCTGGACTTAGCACCATCAAGATTAAATTGTTTTGACTTCTTGACTTTCTTCTGCATGATGTTCTCTGCCTTCTAGATCCATGGAGAAACTTGTTGTCCCTGGTTCACATTCCCCAAAAAGGACACTCCATTCACATATTTGATGGCAAAGTTGAGGTGACAAAAGCATGATACAACACAATTGTCATGACTAGAAAAGAGGAGGAAAGACCGTACAATGAACATATGCTAAGAACTATGCATACATTTCTTAGTATAATAAAGGTACATTGTCATCGAGCCTTCAATGGCATGGAAGATTTGAAAATCTTAATTATGACAATCTTCATTTATTGAAAAGAAATAATGTTTCTAGTTTGCTAATCATTCCAAGGAAACTGAAGCAATGTGATGCTTATATCCTAGGATAATATAAAAAATAACCATTTCATGATTTTATTACCAGAGAATGTAGAAATCTTGCACTAATTCATTTTTATTTGTGTCTCCCTATGCCTATTCCTTCTACAAATGGAAATAAATATATGATGGATTTTATCAACGATTACACTAGTATCTGTAGGGTATATTTTTTTAAAGGTAAATCAAAAGCTTTTGTAACTTCCAAAAAATTTCATGCATGGGTCTATTCATATTGATAATGGAAAATAATATACTTCAAATGAATTTGAAAAATATCTTTGCCAACATGAGTTTCATTATCAAATAACGATGCCATATAATCCTCGACAAAATGTTGTAGCTGAAAGAATGAACATGAATATCTTAAATATGGTTCATCCAATGATGTTTTTCAAAATTGTAAAGCAATTGATATGGGTTGATACAATTCTATGTGCAGTATATATAAAAAATAAATGTACATTTCATGCTCTAGAGAAAAATACTCCTTATGTAATGTGGTACGATCACATTCCTTCAATATGACATCTCAAGATCTTTGATTCCAGTAGTTATGCCTTGATTCCTAAGGAAAAAAGAAACAAACTTGGTGCAAGTAGTTGAAAGTGTATCTTCTTAGGGTACTCAGATACCAAAAAATCATATCATCTTCCAATATTAACAATACTATTGAGTGATAGCTTGATTGTTTTGACAAATTCAGTTGTGGAAAATATTTTATAAATTTGATAATGAGACTCCACATATTGAATAGGGGATACATATCCTATATAAATATATGGAATCTTCTTTTGAAGCACTCTATACCTCTCATGAAGTCCCAACCACTTCTTCAAATCAGGAAGACAACTTGAGTGATGTGATTGAGAGGATTGGAAGGCTAAATCTTGATGTGACCTCATATCAATTAACAAAGAAGCCTAGAACATCTCTGAAAGGTACTCTGAAATGGCTCACTAAAACACTTAAAAAAAAATTTCTTGCTGAGGTTAGGAAGACATGAACGAAAATTTCCACCGCACAGAATGGACGTGATGTGGATGATTTAGATTCAGTGAATGATATGGATTTTTCTTATGATTGTGAATTAAATGTGTCTATTAATTTTGAACCAAATTCCTTTAAATAAGTTTCTTCTCATGATGAATGGAAAGAGTAAATGGAAAAAGAGTATGAAACTCTCATAAATAATGGAACATGGAAGCTAGTGGACCCTCCATTTGGAACCAAACCAAATGGTCTCTCCTCTCAAAATGATCGAGTGTAATCTAAGACTAGCATTGGAATGAAGAGTAGTGTATGTAGCTTTCATGTGTGTTGCATGGGGAGGGTTGGCCACACTAACCCCCCTCTTAAATGTTATGGGAGGTAGTTATATGGTGGTAAGATCCCCCCCCCCCCACACACAATCTCCAACGTCCTAACTTCCAAAACCCTAATATGGGGCTTTCTATCTACATCTAGTATGACTTGCAGAGGTTCCTTCTACCTAGATGAAACCTCTTTAGACAACAATTTTATTAGACAAATGTATCGATCCTAACACCCCAACCTAGATAAGAAGTCAGTCACTTTGTTTCCCATTCATTAAGAATGTGAAGTTGTGACATAAGGAATAGAATAGAGCAACTTTTAATGCGAGAGATTGCATTCCAAATGCCAACTCTTTGATATTTTTTTTATAGGTGTCTCATTGATTATTTTCTTGACAATTGAGAAAACCAACTAGGAATCACCATCAATCTGCAACTCTAAATATCCTTCATTAATCGATAATAACACACCTCTTTCCAAGACAAGGAATTCCACCAGATTATTACTTTTGATCCAACAACTTGCAACATGCAAACTCAAGGCTTGGCCTTCCCAGTCTCAAAAAATCCCTCCATAACCATCTTGAACTAGCTTTCCTTTAGAAGCACCATCAAAATTTAACTTCAAAAAATCCATAGCAAGGGGGGCGAGATGTATACTAAATGAGAGGAATTTTAGGGATAGGGTATCTTAGAAGGAAGAGATGAGATCATTGAAGGAGAGCTCAAGTTTTGATAAAATATCTATTTCATGTTGATTCGATTTCCAATCCTCCTGGTTCCATGCTTAAGAGAGAATGGTCCCATGGATATTTTACTTAATAATTTGATATATCATCCCTTCTTCATTTATGTTTTGTTTAAATATCCTCTTATTTCTTTCTTTATAATTCACACACATGAAAAATTCAGGAACAAGAATCCTTGCTTGATTCAAGACAAGATTACTAAGTTTACTAGTTCTTCATTCTCCAAAGTTTCCATTATGATGTTGTAGTTGTGGTCTAAGTATCCAAAAAGGAGTAAGACTTGCACCCAAATATGGTTAACAAAAGGAAAAAAATCAAAATATGTTCCATATTCTCTTCCTAATTCCAACAAAAGGGGAACATTGAAGGACCTTGTAATCATTTATTCTAATTTGATACCACATGAGGATCTTCTATCTTCCTATCATCCATGAGAATTGTGCAATGTTACGCCAATGGATATTAATCTAAATTTTGCAGCAAATAGGTTCTTGATGGATATCCTTGTGGCTAGCTAGCAGGGACTATGCTTCCTTGAGAGTTAACATCTCTTTAGTATGATATCCCCACTAGCATTTTTCATGGTCCTCAACAATGGTAATTTTACAGCTTTGCATATGTTGAGCAAGATTGGGCCAGGTAGTCACTATTGGGTGTGCCAGCTAATCCTCAATTGTTTTTTGTCTTATCCAAAGCATAGAATCATGTATCGGTTTCCAAAAATATTATATTGTAGTGAACTATTGCTCGAAAGTAAATTCCTCTAACAGTTTAGTTCCCTCATGGTCCCATAACTGTGGTAATTGTTTCCAACCATATTTTCATAAGAGGGTTGTGCATCCATTCTTAATATCCCAAAAGTTGTGAATTTGGATTAGACTCTAGTTGGCCTATGCCAAATTCCATATAGTGGAGCCTAAGGGATACTCTGTAGCACTTAATGTCTTTTACTGAGAAAAGGTGTGGCAATATTTCAAGTCCTAGATTTGTTTCCAAAGTTCCTTTCCTCCCTAAATCCATCTCCACCATAGTTTAGCTCCCAATTCCTTATTCAGGATATCTTAGTCTCTCAAGCCAAACCCTCAACCATATTGGGTATGGAAATATTTTCCCATGAAACTAATGACCATTTTTTTCTTTCTTTGCTCCTCTCCAGAGAAAATCTCTATAAAAGGTAGTGATGGATTTGAAGATGACTTTGGGAGAAACTAAGGCTGGCAGTTGGTAAACTGGAAGAGATTGAAGTAAGAACTTAAGAAAGACCAGCCAACCCACCAAATTAAGAGATCGAAACACACAACTTTCTAGGTTATTAGAGATATTTTGAAGTATTCCTTACCAATAGGCTAATCTCAAAGATTTATCTACCATTGGAGCTCCAAGGTATTTAACAAAACATTTTCCTATCTAAAAGTCCATTAGGTGTCTCTAAATAAAAACATCAATTTTAAAGAAATATATTTTTTTATTTTCTGAATGAGAAAGTTCTTTAGATGACACCATCAATGAAAGAAAAGGCGTAAAGTTTTTTTGTTTTGAAGAAAATGGAGCCAAAATATTAACAAATAAATGAACTTATCTTTATTTTATGAAGGAGAAGTAATGCACTCATAATGGCACATCAATAGTCATACAAAGTCATCAATGGTGACAAATTTATCTTCTTTAACTAAAGTGGTTCTCCCTAGTGCTTGTTCAAGCTCTCCTTCTCCTAGTAAGTTTGACTATTTAGGATAATACATGATGCTCTCAATTTTTGTTATTACGATGGAGCAATTGTGAAATAACTATTGAGGAATTCATGATTGTGAAGGAAAAAGATATAGGAACAAAGGTTGAGAACATATGAAAAGCCCTTCATGCCACCATTTAAGCAATGACCATCAACATCACTATATTGTTGTATGGCCAACTCCTTTTTATTTAATGAAATATTAATGTGATTTTTTCACTACATTCAAAAGATATTAAGATTTTGATAGGTTAACAAATTTACCAAAGTATGAACATAGGGTAATTAGAAATAAGAAACAAATTATTTTAATTAATGCCCAACTAATGGAAAAGGTCCAATAATATCATCTCAAACAAAAAATTTCATTCATGTAGAAAATTAAAAACATCTTCTAATTCAGTTTATGGAAAATTACAAAAACAATAGTGCGTTGGATAAAGAAAAGGGATTTAATTCCAAAAACTGGTAAATCGATGAAAATCAATTACAATGAGTCATTTCTCAAGATAGGTAGAGACTAATATACATGTCATATAAAACAATACAAAATGGTAAATAAATAAACACAAATCTCGTAGCTAACATGTTTAGAAATGTATACCAATTTTATTTTGACATCGAACTAAACTTTGACATAGGAAAGCATTGAAAATACCTATAGAGGAAAATACAAAACACTTGTTCATAATCACCTCTCCAATAACACTACAAAGTTTTTCCTTTATGAGAAGAAAACAATGAAAGAGATTGTATTGACACTTTGAAAGTGGGAATTTGGACATCCTGAAAACTCTTGTCATTCCTCGTCAAATAGATTACCCAAGTAATAAAGTAAGGAAGCGTTCTATATTACTTTAATTCCCTTCTAAAAGAATACTCTTGTAATAAACCTTCAATCATCATTATCCCACAAATGTATAAGTGGGATATGATGTTCTTGTGTGAGGGAATTCTAAAAAAAATTAAGTTTCTTCATTACTTCTACAAAGTATGCAAATGCTTGGACCTACTTTATTTCTCTTTTGAAGTGTCTCTAAAGTTAAAACCTAAGTTCTTGTTGAGATAAATTCAATGAAACAAAGCGCACTTTGGAGGGACTTTAGAATTCCATACTATTAGAAACCCAATCCTCCGGGAATGGGTGAAGTTATGTAAATATGTGAATAGAGAAATTCCATAAGTTAGAATAGGAAAAGTGCCTTGGAATTTGAATCCTAAAGATCACCATTCTGATTGTATACAATAATGTTCCTTTTAATGGAACACATCACATTGGAATTTACCTTCCTAGATTGACATGTTATCAGAGTGTAGGTCCCAAGTTTTGGCATTCATCTACGCCTTGTAACTCCTTTTTGTCACTCTACCTGACATCTCTATCATTTTCCCACCCTAGCAAAAATGCATATGCATATTTGTTTTTCTATCCTACTATGATAGTCATTATGCGCTTGAGTTTCCTACCACTGGCATGCTGCCAATTACCTACCATCCCTGTGAACCCTAATGCATGTATACTCATGACCTGCAAAATTTTGGTAAAGCCAATGTCAGGTGGTCCTTGCAACAAGAAAATTTTCACGCCTCATGCAGACCCTGTGATAATTATTACTTCTCATATTTGAGTTATATATCCTTGCAATCTCGAATGAAACATGATTCACATGAGATTTTGATTTATGGTCTATATTCATATTAAAATATTGTGGTTACATTGAAAATATTTTAATTACTAATTCAAGATTTATATACAGCCTTTCAACAACACACCACTCTCACACGTTTGTTACATTGACAAGATTTCACCACTTTCATCCTTCCTAGAAGTGTTTCAATAGCACTGCTCTCACACATTTATTTTAATTTTATCACTTTCAAAGTGTGCATTAGTTAGAGGTTGCAAGCTTAGAGCAAGCCTCTGTTGTGTGCAAAGGTCAAGTTCTATCTAAATAAGGACATAATTTGGTAAATTATTGCATCTTTTTTTTTTTCTTGAGGTCATTAATGACCAATCTTATGTTGTTGCACAAAACAGAAGGTCAAGCAAGGTAAAGCATCATCTTGCAAACATTAATTGTCTGGAAAAAATTCATGGTCATGTGTTGGGTTGTTCTGGTTGCATATTGGGTTGTACACACATTCACCAAGAAGGGGAGGTCGAGTTGGAGCTTGTGGGGAAAATTTTCCACTATAGAGATCTTTTTAATTGTCCATGGAATAATGTAAATGATCACATTCTAATTCTCTAAACAAGATTGCAAAGTTGTGTGTTATTCTTGCCAAATTTTTCCATTTGTCATGCACTTCTTGAAGCTTGGTGGAATAAACAACATGGAGCTTTTCTATTATTAGTTATGGATTCTTTTTTTTATTAGTTACATGAATATTTTGCAGTGAATTTTCTTATAAAATATGCACTCTCTCATCTCCATTTTTCATGTAGTTCTTATTGGCAAGGAGAACTACCATGAATGGTCTAAAAATATTAGGCAAACCCTCATCTTCAATGACCTATGGAAATGTGTTTATGAAGGAGAAAGTGACAATGCACCTGCCAAACCCATGTAAGACAAAGAGGTCATCATTTGGGAGAATATGAAAAATAATGTGCATGCCCTAATTATTACTTTTGTAAGTAAAGGTTCGAGTTATTAGAGTATTCTAATTACAAATTATTATGATGCATTAAATAATTTGAAATATTCATTTAACTCACATGATGAGCCCCCAAATTGCGTAACCTATTGGGCTCATTTTGCCTAATTATCCTTGTTCAATCCTCCATTTTCATAGATTATGCATGTTTTCCTAGTATATTTATGTTATTTGAACAAATAAGGGTGGTCACTCTACCTAGGAGGCTAATACGTGGTTATTTTAGGATTTTTGGACAAATTTTGGAGCAAAACCAAGCAATCATGGGTCAGCTGACAACCAAGCTTGAGGTGAGGATTCGTAGGAAGGTTGTCTCTTGCATTAAATGGCCTTCCTAGAAATCTCCACCCTCAACACCGAGCTCCACAGGCCACCAAAACGAGTTTATAAGGCAGCCAAGCAGATTTTGGAGGAGTGACTGTTCACTAGCAGTTGGGACAGCCGAGTCCCTTGAATCTAGGAGGGCTGCTAGCCCCCTCGTATTGTACAAATAGGAAGGCCTCAGCCTTCATAGTTTACTTTTGGAACTATTGTTACTTTTGCACTATAGTGTTGTCATTTTGCTCAGTCTGTTTTACTATAGCTACTACTATATAACTTCCTATTGATGGTTATTTTTGAATAATGATAAGAAGCTTTATTTGGTATCAGATTTGAGTCCTTTATAGGAACCTGAAGCTCTTGGGGTTGGGCCCAACTCGAGTGCTAAGGCCTCCTCTATGTATTGTTAGTTGTTCTTTATGCATTTGCAAAAACATTTCTGTTAAGTAAGTTAAAGTTTGCTGATTAACTAGGTCACTGTAAATGGTTAGATAGACTTTTGAATGCTCAGATTTTGTTGATAGGTTGTTAATAGGAAAAGGCTTCCAGAAAAGGGCCATCAAACATCTCTGGTTTCACCTCTCCTTCAGTAGGATCTGGAGCTGGGATCAGGATAACTTTGCTGCCCACAAAAACACTAATTTGTCTTTGTCATGCAATCGCTAGTGTTTGATTTCCATGTGTAGAAGTTGGTTACAAATTCAGACTTTCGTTTGCTTAGTTGCATGAGATAAAATACATGGTTTCATTGCATGTCACACTTCTAATTCATTCTCTTTACTGGCAGCTAGCAGATTAGGTCATCGTAATTAGGTTTTTGAAATTCCAAGTCTTTGTTTGATCAGTTGGAAGAAACGCCTTGCAGAGAACCTGTACCACTCCTTCATCTGTTCATTCTCCATCAGCACCATCCACTCCACCCTCTGCTTAGAATCCTTACCTCTTGTTCGCCATTAGCTCCCATAACCCTAGTTTTATGTGTAACATCGCTTTAGTCTTCTTTGAACCAAATACATCCATCCACACCTGTCCACAACTCCATTCACCGAGTCCTAGACCATCTCCAACCCTCAACCTACCTCCACACTCACTCCTTCACCTTTCCCTCTCCATTCACCCACCAAAAACCTCATTACTGAACATCCTGTAGAAAATTCCAGACATCCTGTAGAAAATTCCAGACATCCTGTAGAAAATCGCAGACATCCTGTAGAACCCCTGCAGACTTCCTGTAGAGGCTCACGAATGAGGTTTCTTGATAGCCAAACTCGGTGAAACTCTAGGGAAGGGTGTTAGGGACCCCTTAGGCCCTCTCTGAACCTTCTTGACCTCCTCCAAACATTTCCTCTTGCCCATCCACCTCTGCACAGCCCAAAAACAGTCAAATCATATGTATAATAACTCTGGTAACTTATTCAAAAATACAAAAAGATGTTTCTTTCAGATGTTACTATAGAAGTAGCTTAGATACATGTATTTACCTTCCTAGAAGTCAATGGCATTTCTTTCAGTAGCTTGCATCCTCTTCCTTGCATCAGTAGGGTTAGCTGGTAGAATTAGGGTTTGCTAGGGTTTGCGTTTCCTTTTAGCTTTTCACTGTCTTTCTGCAAGTAGGTCAGCCTTCTTCAAAGTAGCTTTCATCCATCAGTTAAAAAGCTTCTTCTCAGAGCTCATAGAAGTTGGCTTGAGCCCCTAGCGGACTTGTGCCAGCTGACCAAGTGACAGCTGCGACAAGAGCTAGTACTTGTGCATACAGCACTGTCGCTTCCAAGTTTGTTACGAACTACCAGGTTGATAAAAGTAAAGAAGGGAGTCCCAGGAGTTGTAGCATCATTGTTGCAATACTGGAGTTCACCACTCTTTTTGGCGTCGTTGCCGGTTAAGCATCAGAGTATTTGTGATTGTTGATTTTCTTCTATTTTACTACTCTCGCCTTCTGCTAAATAGTTTATTTCATTTCCATTCTGCAATTTCGTTTCTGCAAAAGTAAAATAGACATTTCTTGCTTTCATAGATTAACCTTTCAATTCTACAAGCGTAAGATAGAATTTCAATTTTGCAAGTGTAGTCTAGTATTTCCTTCTCACAATTTGACTTCAGTAAAATAGATTTTTCTTTCCCTACTTTCATTTCAATTCCACATTTTCATTTCTGCAAGATAGATTTTAGATAGCTGCAATTCCATCTGTTTCAGTTTTGCAGGTACCGGCAGAGAAAAAAAACAAAACAACCAAAAGTCCTTTCATGCCTCGTAGGAATAGAGATAATACCGGAATATTCCTACCCAACACCCCCACCACTTCACTGAGTCACCCTTCTCTCTTCTTTGGTGGCAGTGATCCAGAGGAACCTATAGGTGAACCTCCTGAGATATACGAAGATCCTATAACAGAAGAAGAGCAAGAAAACATTCCTTTTGAGATTATGGCTAACAACAGAGATGGTAGAGACGACGATGAGATAATAGAAGGTACCTTCCCCATCCGAGAGACTAACGGGGACATGAAAATGAAGAACATAAGTCCCTCAGCCTTACCTCATTTCCATGGATTGACCACTGAATACCCTGATACCTTCCTGTTTGAGTTTGTTGTCCTTTGTCGAACTTATGACTATAACGAAGACGAGCAAAAGTTGAAACTCTTTCCCTCTACCCTCAAGGATGCAGCATTACGCTAGTTCATGGGGTTACCTGGAAGCAGTATCACTACTTGGGCTCAGATGCAGCAAGCCTTTAACAACAAATACCAAGATTACTATAGGTCAAAGGAAACCAAGGGGGAAATCTTTCGGATGACAATGGGAAATCGTGAGTCTCTAGAGGACTATGAGGAAAGGTTCCAACTTAGCTATAAACGGGCCAGGTGCACACTTGACCCTGAATCTCTAAAGCTGGTTTTGCTCCGAGGAGTCCCTGAAGACCTTCTAGATACCCTTCACATGCTAGCTAGAGGAGATATTTACCAACTACCTTATGAGGACATAAAGACTTTGTTTAGAAACCACTCTAGGGCAGCCTAGAAAAGAGGTAGGGGGAATCCACTTTTAGCTAGTACTACCTTCTCCAAGCATGAGTTTGCTAATCAGATGGAAGGCCTCAAAAGTGAGATGAGATAGACCATTGCCATGCAACTTGATACTTTCCGAATCCAACAAAAGAAGGAGGAAGCTGAGAGGGCTTTGGCCATTTTCTGTCCCAGATGTACGAGGAAGCACCCTAAGAACGAGTGTCCATTGCACTCAGTGGAGGTATGTTTCGTTTGTGAGGAGAACCACCCCACAAACCAATGCCCAACCTTGCCTGGATTCAAAGCCATGTACCAAGGGACTGAGGCACCCACTGAACCTCTCTACTTCCTCAACCAAAGGAGACCGTATGGACCCAGACCTTACTAGCAGGGGATGCAAGGGACACCCCAAGCTTATTATAGCCCCAAACAATCTGCTCACATGCCTTCTTTGGGTCCCCCTGCTCATGCTTCCTGGTCTGCACCTCCTCCGTGGTCTTATCCACCTCAATACCATTCTCAACCCACTGCTCATTCATTTCACTCACATGTCCAGCCACAGCCTCAGTGGAATGCACCTCAACTAGGGTGGAGGCCCCAATACAACTCTCCTCCCGCCATTCTGCCTCCACCACCGGCTCAACCACAACAATTACCTCCTGCTCCTCCAAGACAACCCCAGATTCCCACCCAACCGAACCTGAACCCCAACAACCGACAGGCCCAACAGGTATACACTAGGGAAACAACATGTCCTACCTATGCTGTGGAGATCCAGGAGATCAACCTACGATCCAGAAAGACCCTTCCAGATCGCCAACCTCCTCCCCTAGAGGATGAGGAAGAGAAACATGAAAGTGAACCCAAAGCCATTCCACCCTTTCCTGAGCGACTAACGGTAACCACACAACCAAACCCAGAGGAGACCAAACTTCTGGGGGAACTAAAACAATTGTGTGTGAGAATACCCCTTCTCCAGGCCATCAAATATGTACCAATATACAACAAATTGGTTAAGGAGAAGTGTTTCAGGCACCCAGGCAAGAGAAAGAGAGATGCCTCGACTATTAATGTCATAGGACAACTGTCTGATCTAATGTTGGGGCAAGTAATCTGTCCAAATTATTTGGACCCTGGGAGTCCTGTAGTTGATGTCCACACCAATGGCACCATTATCCCCCATACCTTGATTGATCTAGGGGCTGCCATTAATGTGATGACCAGGGACACCATGCTGAAACTCAACCTTCAGGGTTCCTTAATGGAGACTTCGACAGTCCTGCAGTTGGCAGATCGCTCCACCGTGACTCCCAAAGGAATTGTAGAGGATTTCTTGGTATTGGTTGACTCTTGGGAGTATCCTGTGGACTTCTTAGTCCTTCAACCAAAGGCAAAGCTTACTGGATGCCCCCTCATTTTGGGAAGGCCTTGGTTAGCCATTGCGGATGCTTACATCAGTTGTCGAGCTGGAAACATGACCATCACAAATGGTCCTATGTCCAAGCAGCTAGTCCTATACCCTCATGCCCAACCTCTGCTAGAACATGACTTACCGCTCTGGAAAGAAGAAGGAGATGAGGATGAGGTATACTTTGCGCCCATGTGCACCATAGAGACCACTAGGGGAGGTCCTCAAACCGATGATGATTTGATTGAGACCTTGATTCAGAATCCACCTCCCAGTGCATTGTCCTTAGAAGAATTGGTGGAGGATACCCAAGCCAGCACCTTAGTGGACCTCTGTGTGATTGATCCAACCTCTCCCAGAGTTAAGAATGTGGATTTTGGCCCCGAGAGAACTTTGAAGATCAGCTCCTCCCTATCTCCTTCCCAGGAGAAGGAGCTGTGTAGCTTACTGAACAAACATTTAGATGCTTTCACCTGGAGCTATAAGGAGATGAAAGGAGTCCATCCTTCGGTCTGTACCCATCACATCTACATTAAAGAAGATTGTAAACCATTGAGGCAACCTTAGAGGAGAGTGAATCTAGCCCTTAAGGACATTGTCAAAGAAGAATTGCAAAAATTGTTGGATGCAAGATTCATCTATCCTATCTCTGATAGTGAGTGGGTTTCGCCCCTAGTTCTTGTGCCCAAGAAGAATGGGAAGTGGAGAATCTGTGTAGATTACCGAGAACTTAATAAAGCGACTAAGAAAGACCATTTCCCTTTGCCTTTCATAGACCAGGTGTTGGATGGATTGGCAGAGAAGAAGTTCTTCTCTTTCCTAGATGGGTTCAGCGGGTATAACCAGATCCAAATCAGCCCGGAAGACCAAGATAAAACCAACTTCACCTGTCCTTGGGGTACCTTTTCCTATTGAGTCCTTCCCTTTGGGCTATGCAATGCTCCTACCACTTTCTAGAGAGCAGTATTGAGCATCTTTTCTGAGTTGGTCCATGATTAGGTAGAAATCTACATGGATGACTTCACTCCTTATGGGTCCAACTTCCAAGAAGCATTGACTAATCTGGGAAAAGTTCTAACCAAGTGCATTGAGATGAACCTATCCCTCAGTCCTGAAAAATGTGAATTTATGATGACTGAAGGGATCGTGCTAGGACATACCATTTCCCGCCAAGGATTACAGGTGGATCCTAATAAAATAGCTATCATCCAAAAGGTCCCACCTTCTCAAAAGGTAAGATATTTTCGAAGTTTCCTAGGCTTAGCAAGATATTATCGAAGATTCATTAAAGACTTCAGTAAGCTAGCCTCGCCTTTGTTTGGACTCTTAGGGAAAGATGTTGAGTTTAAATGGACTGAAAAATGTCAAGGGGCACTGGATGAGTTAAAACAAAAGCTGGTGTCCACCCCAATCTTGAGAGGTCCAAAATGGGCCCTACCTTTCCACATCCACACTGATGCCTCAAACAAATCCATAGGGACAGCCTTAGGAAAAATTGAGGAGAAACTCCCATATTCCATATACTTTGTTAGCAAAAACCTGTCCAAGGTAGAAATGAACTATACTGTAACCGAGAAAGAGTTCCTGGCCGTAGTCCATTCCCTAAACAAGTTCTGACACTACATCACCGGTTATCAAACATTTGTGCACACTGATCATGCTGCGATTAGATATTTAATGAATAAGCCTGATGTCAATGCTCGTATTATTAGATTGTTACTTTTGTTACAACAATTTGATTTGACGATTGTCGACAAGCCAGGTAAGGAAAATGTTGTTGCTGACTTCTTGTCTAGATTGGATTTGCCTGCAGGTGAAGAAGGAACAGTGGATGACCAGATGCCAGATGAACATCTATTTGCTATCTCAGTACTCTCTCCATGGTTTGCTGATATAACAAATTACTTGGTCTCAGCACAGTTCCCTCTGCATCTGTCGTCAAAGGAGAAGAGCAGAATTGTAAGGAAGAGTGCCCCGTTCACTTGGATCGGGGGCAACCTGTTTAAACTTGGCCCAGATCAAATTTTGAGGCATTGTGTTAGGGAGGAGGAAGTCTTTGACATCCTCCTAACCTATCATGATGGACCTTGTGGAGGCCACTTTGCAGCCAAAAGGACTACCTTCAAAATTCTACAGGCAGGCTACTATTGGCCTACTCTTCATCAGGATGTCAGAAGATACAGTGTGACCGATGTCAGAGGATGGGGAAACCGACTCCAAGAGATGAAATGCCTCTCCAACCTCAAGTGACCTTCGAGCCATTTGAGAAGTGGGGCATGGATTTTGTGTGTCCTATCAACCCTCCTTCAAAGCAACGGTCTTACATCATTGTGTGCACCGACTATCTGACCAAGTGCGTAGAAACGAAGGCAATCAAAGCAGCAACAGAAGAAAAGGTGGTTGAGTTTCTGAGGGAAAATATCTTCTACAAGTTTTGCTACCCAAGAGAGTTAGTCACAGATCAAGGAAGCCAGTTCACCTCCAACCTGATTGAAGATTTTCTTGCTCATCACAAGATCAAGCACAAGACTTCCACGCCCTGTCATCCTTAAGCAAATGGGCAGGTTGAAGTCACTAATCGAGCATTGGAAGGGATTTTGACAAAGGTTGTGAGCAGCAGCAGAAAGAATTGGGTAGATCGCCTGGTTGAGGCCACCTGGGCCTACAACACCACTTGGAGGACCACAACCGGTTTCACACCTTATGAGCTGGTCTATGGGAAGAAAGCTTTGTTGTCCATAGAGTTCAAATACAATACATTGAGGGTGGCAGCTCAGCTGGACCTAGATCTCAGCCATGCTCAACGTGAGATATTATTGCAGTTGAATGGATTAGATGAACAAAGAATGCAGGCCCTCCTCCACTCAGAAGTAGTTCAACTCCAGAGGAAGATATGGCATGACCGACACCTTAATGAAAAGCAATTCCAGCCAGGAGATTGGGCGCTGTTGTATGACTCAAGATACAAGTATTTCAAAGGGAAGTTGAGGACAAGATGGTTAGGAACATATACAGTGGAGAAATGTAACGACAATGGTTCAGTCCTTATCAGGACCATTGATGAAGAGGCCATCCCCATGCTTGTCAATGGACATCGACTGAAAATCTACAAGAAACCCCTCTCGAGGCAGGAATTCATTGAAATTGTGGAAAAATCAGTGCCAGTAATAGAGCAGGGTTCTGCCTCTGTTCTGGCCACACCTTGATCATCAAAAAAAAAAAAGGAATAAAAAAATCCCTAGACGAAAACCTCTCTGAGGTGGCCAGGGCAGGCAGTGAGGGTGAAAACCTCATGAAGGCGCCCCTACTGTCTCTCAAAAAATAAAGAAATGGAATAAAAAATATCCTTGGGTGAAAACCTCTTTGAGGCGCCCGGGGCAGATAGTGGGGGTGAAAACCTCATAGAGGCACCCCTGCTATCTCTCTCTCAAAAAAAAAAGAAAAAACAAGGAGAAAAAGAAGAGAAAAAAGAAAAAAACAGGTTTGATCTTTGAAAATATTGCAGGTTGTAGGGATATAATGCAGATAAAGAGGGTCATGCAAACCAAGGACAAGGGTCCATCCCAAGCTACCAAGCATCCTCACTGACACTCCCTCCATGGCCCCACACGTTTTCCAGGATTTGGACCCATTCGGGTCAAGATTCAACCTCCTACAGGAAGTTTCAGGGCTTTCTACAGGAAGTTCTGCATTTCTACAAGAAACATCCTGTAGAACCTTTGGATGAGCCAAAATCTATTCTAGAGGAGGATTTAAGACTTGAAGTTTGTTGGTGAGGCCTGCAGCCACCCCTTTGTCCCATCCATCACCTGTTTCCTCTCTTTCCACTGCCATTACCACCATTTGGTCTTGTACCCCTGCAAAATCATGTAAAGAAAGTCCTGTTTTCCTCAGATCGCCATTTTCTTCCAAGGGACAAATCAAATACATGAAGGCCCACACACTATACCTGTCAAAAGCTCCAAGAGGACCCTTCATCTGTGACTGTAGCCGTGCCTGGTTCAACATGAATCCCAGGAGGAGAAGTAGCTACAGGATGTCCTACAAGAATCCTTTAGCAGCTGATCTGCCTAGAATACACACTATGGAGTCAAGAGCAGTTGAAATCATCACAAGAGGCATGCAACCAGCTTCGCATAAATCTGAACACCTCCTCAACAGTTGAGAGCAGACAGGGATGTGCATGCAACGTTCACCACCATAGGACCGGTTCTTAAAAGCCTTGCATCTGGCATCAGCAAATGAACAATGGAATTACCACACCTTTGCATGAAGCAACAGTGAGCAAAACCATTGCTTCACGTCCGAAAACCTGCAAAACACATCCGCGGTCACCCCAAGTAAGTGCTTAACCTTATTTCATCAAATTAACATGAACTATACTATGAAACTTGCATGTCTGTGAATGTTCGGATTGAACAAATGCAATGGTCAGTCAACTGGCCACCCACAGCCATTAGAACTATCTCGTGGGATCCGAACGAGCATGGTTACGCTCAATTCTGCCAGAAAGATGTGGAGCCGACACGTGGGAAGTGTCCAGTCGAGGAAATCAACAGATTTGCAGTGAAATCAGTGGACTGACAAGGATGACGGCGGGTAATGGCAAAGATAGATATTGGCAGTCAGAAACATGCCGCGGAATGATGGCCGTGACATTGTCTAACGGCTCGGCCTGGACACCTCACCCCCCGTGCCATGAATTGCATCGTATTTCAAAATCATTCGGCCAGAGCACGCACATCAACCACTGTCATTTACGCCACAGCCGGTTTTCAGCAACGTGAGCGTCCTCCTCCTCTACAGTTCATTAGCTCGAGTTTCTCGGCCTAGTTCAAACTCTTCCCACGTCCCAGACTTGCTTCACAGCGTCGTGACATCCTCCAGAAGCAGCAGAAGCTCTCTACAGGAAAGAGCTCTACAGGAAGTAGAGTGAAAGATACCGGAGCAGAGAAACCCGTGTCTGTGCGTTGGAATTGGAAATCTTGAAGAGAGGTAGGCCCGAACATGCCATCCCCATGCTTAATTTTTGAAAGGTGGTGAATTAGCTTGTTTAAAGTGGGAAATTGAAACCAGTCTGCATGTGGGTCAAGAATGGTGGTTTGCTTATACGATACACCAAATTTCTTTCGAATGGTGCTGCGTCATATTCTCCCCCATGCTTCCTGTTAACAAACTCTCCCCATTAGAACGATAAACCGCTGAAAGGCTCACCTGTGCACATATAAATTTTCTTTTTGTGACTGTTATATGATTGGTATGAAAATTTGCTCTGCACTCTGTCTGTGAGAGCTTCATTCCTCTCGACAAGTCGAGTTTTGGGTGGCAGCAGTATTTTAACCAGAGCATTGGTGAAAGGGGAGATACAAACAGTGGAGAAACCCTATCCTGAGAACCAAGGAGGAAAACCATATCCAAATTTCCATTCTAACCAGAGCTCAAGCCAAAAACAGGGTATTTTCACCATGCCAGGAGGGTTTATTGGAAAGGAACCCTCGGATTCCAAGAAGTTGAGAGAAACTCCTGAGGTGGTAGACCTGTTTACCCGTGCAAAGTGGATGACCTTCTGTGATAAAATTCAGGGTCACGATGACGAAATAACATAGGAGTTCCTAAGGTCCCTGCAACCCAAATCAAAAACATTGGCAATTGTAAATTTCAGGGGATTAACCTTGAGACTCACCCCAAAACTCATTAGCCGGGTCACTAATTTGCCATTGGGGATGCCCTGGGATAAAGAGGAAAGGAAATTGGGCCAAAAAGCCAAAAAGGAATTCTTCCTACCAGAAGAACAATTTTCAGAGGATAAAAATGGGGTCCGGAGAGCTATCTTACATCCATTTTGGAGTGAGGTCAGCCTTCAAATTATGAAATATATTACTTGTGACGGGTGATTTAGTATTTTGTATGGTTATCACTTCCGCTTGTTAACTGAGCTCAGGCATAAGATGGATTTTCACTCAGAACAAAAATTGAGCATCCCATACTTCCTCCTGCAGTCATTGATTGAGTGTGGCACAAAATTGAAGGAGGGGACACTAGACCAGCTGGCTCATCATGGGCTTATCAAGATCCTCATAGAAGATTCCCCACATACTTACACCATCCCTATCTCCTGGGATATTTTCCGCAATATGACCAAGAATGATGATATCCAGACTCTGGCAGAAGAACTCACTTCATCCAGCAGTGAGGAGAAGGAGCATATTGAGGCAGAGAAGAAAACTAAGGGTAAGAAAACCCAGGACAGGCCATCACAGGAAAAGCCACAAGAAAAACAAAAGGAAAAGCAAGAAAAAGGACAAGCTGCTGAGGCCAAAGCTGGGAGTAAAGTAAAAACACCAACGCCAAGGGAGAAACGGTTGCAAACTCGGGCAGAGAAGACTGAAAGGGTGCAAACAACACCCAAGGCAACCACAACACAAGTCAAAGAGAAGGCACCCTCAGCCAAGCAAGCCAAATCAGGGAAAACTGGTTCTACAGGAAGCCAACAGACTATTTCTATAGGAAGTCAGAAAATTGCTTCTACAGGAAGGCAGAAAACGGCCACTACAGGACTTTCTACAGGAAGTCCGGGGAAAGGGCAGTATAAGGATAAATCGGCCGAGATTTTAGCTAGGGAGGCAGCAGCTGTGCTGGCCACCCTAAGCACGTCCCCCAAGTAGAAGGTAAAGAGAAAGAGGGAGCCTCCCCTGTACTTTAAGGCAAGAAGAAGTGTAAGAATTAAAATCGGCAGACCCCAACCTCCATCCAAAGAACCAATCACCATCGTAGACACCCCTACCACACCAAAGGAGAGGTCCCCCTCCAAGGCAGCCATTAATTATGAGTGAGGAAGCCCGAAGACATCCACCTGGAGGGAGAAGATGAAAATGCTGGACACAAAAACCTCTCTACAGGATGTTGAAACCATTCTACAGGAAACATTGGCTAGACTGAAGGAGACTAAAGAAATGGAAGGTGAGGTAGCCAAATCACCACAGAAGGAAGAAGAGGTAGAGCACATTATGAAAACTAGCCCCCAGCCCAGCTTGGGCTCCTATTATAACTTCTTGGAGGCTGGAAAGATCATTCCTCATAAATTCAAAGTGCCATTTTTCCTTGCACTAAAGGAATAGAGGGTGAGGACCCACACTTGGATGAAAATTGCTAAGTCCAAGGGAGTAGCAGATATAGGTCCTCTGGAGGAGTAGCTCAAAGAGGCTAGAAGAGAATTGGCTATGGTACGACATGTGGAAAGCATCCAACGGGTCAGGCTACAAGAAGAAAATGAGCAGCTCAAACAACAGCTATAGTCACAGGGGAAGAGGAAGGAAGACAGGCCTCAGATATTGGGGGAACAAGAGCAATAGGAGGGGCCCAAAACAGCCACAGATACCCCTTATGAATAGCAAAGAAAGGAAGGAACACAGACTAAAATTGAGGCACTAAACCAGCAGCTACAGGAACAAGAATTACATATACATTCTCTTAGACAATGTCACGGCTCAGCCTGGACACCTCACTGGAATGATGGCCGTGACATTTGGCAAGTTTCCTACACTTGTTCAAGTTAAGTTGATGAACAATATTTTCAATCTATAATTGAAGCATGATGACCCCTTAACCCTGGCCTAAAAAATTAGAGATATTATGCAAGATATAGATGACACGAGAATCAAATTAGACATCCCTCTCAATACTTTTTCAAGGCCCTCTATCCTACATATTCTCACTACACTGAATCCATAGAAGCTACTTCCTAAGTCAAAGACATTAATTTTGGCACTCTTGTGGAGAAGTTTGCGGGGCTGGAGAAATATGTTAGGAAGAGGAAGACAAATTTTTAGTTTACTAAATAAGTTGTGTTCCTTGCACATAAACAGAAGAATTTGACACAATATTCTTCTAGAGGAGGAGGTGGTAGAAGAGGATGTGGAAGGAAAAATAATAGAGGTAGAGAGGGTAAACATAATCAATGAGAAAATATAACCTCCACTGTATCTGTTGTAACAGATATGGACATGATGCATCCACATGAAAAATCTCTTGGGAAAGAATCTAGCATGAATGAAAAGAAGAGAAAGTTAAAATACCAGATCTAGGGAAAGGTAAAGCACATGAATCTACTCATTATATTGTTTCACATTGCAATATTGGAGTAACCAAACACCTATTTCATACTTAATTTGCTTCTTGGAAAGATGCATGGCTGGTTGATATAGGTACAACTTGTCACATGACCTTCTAGAAATATTTTTTTTTAATACTTTAGTGACAATGTAGATGGAGAAATAGAATTTGTAGAAAATTCAATTCTCAAGCCATCTAGCTTGGCATCTTCAGGATTAAACTCGTTGGACTTCCTAACTTTATTTTTCATGAAATTATCTATGTTCTAGAGCCAAAAAGAAACCTTTTTTTTCGTAATTCACATTTTCCAACAAGGAAAATCCATTCAAATATTTGATGTATAAATTGAGGTTAAAAAAGCACGAGACAAAAAATTTGTCATGATTAGAAAAGAGGAGGAAATACTATTGAAGTTGCAATGAACGTTTGCTCAGAACTATGTATACAGTTCCCAGTATAATGAAGGTATGTTTCCATCTAGCCTTTGATGACATGTAAGATTTAGACATATTAATTATGTCAATATTCATATATTGAAAAGAAATAGTGTTTCTAGTTTTCCAATCAATCCAAGGAAAATGAAGCAATGTGATGCTTGTTTCCTAGGAAAATATAGGAAACAACCATTTCATTATTTCGTTACCGCAACACGTAGAAATATTGCACTAATTCATTTTTATTTGTGTGTCTCTATCCCTGTTCCTTATACAAATGGAAATAAATATATGATGACTTTTATTGATGATTATTCTAGGTTGTGTTGAGTATATTTGTTAAAAAGTAAATCAAAAGCTTTTGAAACTTCCAAAAACTTTCATGGATGGGTTGAAAATTATACGCAATCACATATTAGATATATTCGTATTGATAATGGAAAATAATATACTTCAAATGAATTTGAAAAATATATTCACCAACATGGAATTCAACATCATATAACGATGTTATACAATCCTCAACAAAATGGTGTAGTTGAAATAATGAATAGGTCTATCTTAAATATGGTTCATTCCATGATGATTTTCAAAAATGTAAATTTGATGTTTTGGGATGATACATTTTTATGTATAGTAAATATAAAAAATAGATATCCATCTAATGCTCTCAAGAAAAAAAGTCCTTGTGTAATTTGGTATGGCTACATTCCTTTGATAAGGCATCTTAGGATCTTTGGTTCCACCCATTATGCCTTGATTCCTAAGGAACAAAGAAACAAACTGGTGCAAGGAGTTGAAAGTTGAAAGTTGATGTTCTAGGCTGATACAATTCTATGTATAGTATATGTCAAAAATAAATTTCCATCTCAGGACCTCAACAACAAGACTCATGCAATTTTTTATGGCCGCATTCCTTCGGTAAAACATCACAGGATCTTTGGTTCCACCCATTATGGCTTGATTCCTAAGAAAAAATGATTCAACAAACTTGGTGCAAGAAGTTGAAAGTGTATCTTCTTGGGGTAATTAGATATCACCAAATCATATCATATACAATGAGGTAAATAAACAAGTAATATTGTCTAGAGATGTGATTTTTCTTGAATCTTCCAAGACTGACAATATTGTTGAGTGACAACTTGATTGTTTGGACAGATTCAATCATGTAAAAACTTTTCATGAATTTGATAATGGTATTCCACATCTTGAAGGGGGGATCAATATCCTAGATAAATCCACGGAATCTCCTTATAATGCATTCTCTACCCCTCATGAATTTCGAACCACTTCTTCATATCAAGAAGGCATTTTGAGTGAAGTGTTTGAGAGGATTGGAAGAATAAATATTGATGTCTCCCATCTCAATCAATAGAGAATCTTGGACCATCTCCAAAGGTCCTCCAAAATGTCTCATTAAAACAATTGAAAGTGTTCATCCTAATAAGGTTGGAAAGAAAGGAACGAGAAGTGCCACCAAACAAAATGGAGGTTATGTAGATGATTAGATTCAACTGATGATATGGATGTTTTTATGATCATGAATTAAATTTATCTACTGATTTTGAACCAAATTCCTTTAAATAAGTTTCTTCTCATGATGAATGGAAATAGTCAATGCAAAAAGAGTATTTTTTTCTCATAAATAATGGAGCATTGAAGCTAGTGGACCATGTATTTGGAACCAAACCAAATAGTCTCTCCTCTTAGAACAATCAAGTGTAGTAAAGATTATCATTTGAATGAAGAGTAGTGTATGTAGTTCATATGTGTGTTTCATGGGGAGGGTTGTCTATGGTAATACCCCTCTTAAAAATTTTGTGGCAGTAGAAGGGTGGTGGCACCCCCCCGACCGCCCCCTGACCTCGAAAGTCATGAATTCCAACACCCTAATTGGGGGGCTTTTTGTCAGCATTTTTTTGACTTGTAGAGGTTCCTTCCAGTTGGAAAACACCTCTTCAGACAATTATAATGTTAGAAAATGTCTCCATCCTGACACCACAAGTTACACAAGATGCCAACTACCTTGTTTCCCATTCATCAAGAATCTGAAGCTGTGACACAAGGAATAGAATGGAGCAACTTTTGAATGTGATAAATTATGTATTCCAAATGCCAACTTTTGGATAGTTTTTTTGTAGGTTTTGTTAGTCTCAGTCTTTGCAGCCTTCCTCCAGTGATGAAACATGCTCTTACAAAGTGATTTTAAGGTGTCAAGGTCAAATTTTGTCATTTCAGTGAGTCTTCAAGTAAAATTTGGTCACTAGGTATTAGGTCTAGGGTTTGTTTTCACTCTTTTCAAATTTGTCCAAATGTCGGTCCATGTCACCATTCAACTGAGTGTACCATCATTCAGAGGGTTTTCATCATCATTTTAGGTTCCAATGGGTCATTTTACACCTTGTTCGTGCTTCAGTTGTACTTGGGTAAGCCTCATTTCCCTCTCCTAGGGCTTTGAAGGTAATTTCTCGTGGATGGTAAAATCATCAGCAAAACTTGTATCCTGATGTTCATACACCTTCCCCTATCCTTAATGTACCTTATTAAACACTTCCCATCACTGATATCCCTCAAATTCCTCATTTTCACATAAACCCTAGTTTCTTGCTACAATTTGACAATTTTCTAGGCTAGCCCTGTGTTTTTCCGTTTTGGACCCATTTCCCTCACTAAAAATTTGAAATTTCACTTTCCCATGTTTCCTAACATCCCTCCCTACTTCCCAAAACTTTCTCAAGAATTTAGAAGCCCCTTATCCCCTTCATTTCACTTCATTTTGACAAATCCCCTGTTCCACACATCGGGGTAGGTTTTACTCAAATGATGTTTCTAAGAAATAGAAGATGAATTTGAAAAATTGAGAGACTATTTTTTCCCTAATAGGCCAAGGAAGAAAAACCTCCTTCAATTTTTACACAGATGTTATGGTTTTAGAGAAATGTCAAAAATAAAGTTGCCTCAAGAGAATTGATGCACCTTTGAAGTGACCTTGGGAAAATCAAGTTTTCTCCTAGCTTGGTTGGCCAAATGACTTTCTCGATGAGTTAAGGGATAACGAGACACAAATATCTTTCAAATGAGATATCATGAGCTCAATTTGGAGTTGAGGAAGACCTGTAAAAGTTGACTGCAACAGCACTCTGCCTTTAGGCAGCCTCATTTTTCACATTTTGACCAGTCTTGGGAGATTTGACTTTTTATAGGGAAAATGAACTCAAAATTGAAACATTAAAGTTGTGTTGAGAATTAGACTCAATAAGCTTTCCAAAGAGCTATCCTGCGCCCAATTTGGACACCGAGAAGGCCTCCAAAACTACTCTGCAAAAAGGCACTATGCACTTGGGTAGTGGCACGGCGCACTTGCCTGCTTTGCTCAAATTTCACTCAAATCATCTTGAAAAGCTCCCAAATCTTGCAAATCTCATTTCACAAGTGATTTTAACATTCCTAAGTGCCATTGCAAGGGTTTTAGTCAGTTTTCATGGTGTTTCAATAGGTGAAAAATAAAACCCTAGCTCCTTGCACAGTTTCATTGAAAATTTTCCTAGGGTTTGCAAAATTGCCATTTTTTGTTGTCTTATTCCCCTCTACCACTTTCACATCCCCTTCACTAAATTTCACTAATTTCATTTCCCATTCCCCCTCTCATTTCCCTTAATCCTACTCCCCTATCCCCGAAACCCTAAAACCCTAGCTTCTAGGGTGAAACCCTAGTTTTCTTCATTGCACTAATGGTTGTATACCCTATCCCCTTAATCCCACTCCCCTCATACATTTTCCCCTTAATCCCATTCTCCACATATAATTTCCCAAACTCTACACTCCCCAAACCATATCCATATTCCTAAACCCTACTCACATCCCTAAACCCTTACTCGCATTCCTAAACTCTATTCACACATACATTTTTACACTCTCTTCCATACACTCTACCCATTTCATTCCTCCACCATATTTTCACACTGTTATCCACAAAACCATCCATATACAACCACATTTTTCAAAACCAAAGGAAAATAATGGAAAGAGACAGTGATCATGGGTATGAGCAAGAGATTGAACATGACCGGGAATCTTGGCTTGAGAGAACAAACTTTCACTTGGAAAAGATGTTGGAGAAGGCAAACAACGAGAAAAATATGTTGAGGAACATGGCATACCACTACTTGTCAAGAAATATGGTGTGCAAAGTAAGAATCAGGAATTTGAAGGCCAAATTAAAGAAAGCCATGAGGAAGAGAAAATTGAAAAATAGAATCCAGATCTTGGTTGAGGCTTCCTTAGCCCAACACAGCACCTAATGAGGAACACTCGGCCCAAACTTGTTGGGAAAATTTTTGCAAATTTTGAAATTTTTGGCCTAAAAACAGGTTTTTCTACCCAATGCACTGCACCATCGGCGCTATGCATTGAGTTGGCTAAGAATTTTGCAAAATGTCTTGCATTTTTGGAGTTGTCATGGAAAAATATGAATTCCCTCACATGGCCAAGAAATTTTGACAGGTTTTGATCTCCCAAAAAGGTCAAAAACATCTCAAAAATGACCTTTATGCCCCCTTTTGGACACACAGGAAGCAGTGTTGGGAGAACTCAATTTTGGATGGGAAAATGGAGGCCAAATTTAGAAATTCCACTTCGTTTGGAAAGTAGACAGGCAGATCTTTCCAACAAGACCACTGGGAGCAAATTTGGTGCATGTGAAGGCCTCCAAAATCAGTTGCAAAAAGGCGCTATGCATAGGGAAATTAGCACGGTGCATTCGAGGAAATTTGCTCATTTTGGCCAAAAAAACTCTGTTTTTCGCCTAGTTTCTTCACAGTTTGACTTTTCTCTTTCTAATAGTCAAACTCATGATGTAATTTAATGTGACTTGATGGATTTTGATTTAATTATGCTAAATTTTTACTCATAAAGGTAGATTCATCATGAAAAATTAGTTTCCAACTGAATGAATCAGTTTCCTAGGTTTTAGAGGCATGTTGTTCCACTGCCTACTTTTCAATTCTTAGTTTAGATCTTGTTGAAACAGCTCCTGAACTCATGAAGTCGACCCCTAAAGCCTAGCATGAGTTTTTTTATGCCTATATCTAGTAGTTTTTCAATCATTGAGAAAGGTTGGACTCTTGTGAATGCTTTGAGCATTATTGTACATTCATTTTCAGCAGTTTGGCAAAGGAATTGACCAGGGTTTGCAGAACTTCATGGGATTCTTGTGGCATCTTGATTTGTTATTGTGTTTTCTTATGTAATTTCAAGTTTTACATGTGTTTTATGTATGCCATTATCTCTCTTTGCTTCATCTTAACTAAATCAAACAAGGATAAAGGTAGAATACATTGAAATTGCAGTGCTCTACCTAGGGTTTGTTTAGTTATCTATGTTTTCAGCTATTTGAAGAGGATCCCTGAGTCTTTCATTCCCTCTCCAACTCCTCAGCAGTATAAAATCTCTCCATTTCATTCAATTTTAAGTGCTAAACCATTTTCCTACCTCGCCCCATAGAGATCTCTGCAAAACTGTGTCCATTCCCTGCACCCAAATTTTCTTTTCACATTTGAACCAACAAACCCATCTTAAATTCAATCAAACACCTCTGTACACATACCTAGCCTAAAACTAGTCATTACATTAGTCATCTCAAGCTTCATTGGCCATATTTTCTGAGATTGATAAGGAGAGAGCCCTCTCCCGACCTGGTAGGGCTAGCTACCATGGTAAGCATGGTTTGATGTTACCCTAGATCCTGCCTTTCTCAGCCTGAGGTAGATTTAGGCCCTAACAGGTTTCCTATTGATTATTTCATAAAAAATGAGATAACCAACTAGGAATCACAATCAATCTTCAATTTTGAATATCCTTCATTAATCGAAAGTCCTAGAACTCTCTCCAAGGCAAGGAATTCTACCACATTATTACTTGTGATAAAAAAATTGCAACATACAACTTCAAGGCTCGACCTTCCTAATCTCGAAACATCCCTCCATAACCAGCTTGACTAGGATTTCCTTTGGAAGAAGCATCAAAATTTAAATTCACAAAACCCATTATGGGGGGGTAATGTAGACTTTGGGAGAGGAATTTTGGGGAGAAGGGATCTTGGAAGGAGGAGGTGAGGTCATTAAAGGATAGCTCAAGTTTTGGTAAAATATTTATTTCATGTTAATTCACTTTCTAGTCCTCCTAGTTCCATGCTTTAGAGAGGATGGTCTAACAGATATTTTGCTTAATAATTTGATGGATTGTACCTTATTAATTTTTCTTTTGTTTTAATACCCTCTTATTTCTTTCTTTCAAATTCACCCAAATGAAAATTTGAGGAACAAGAATCCATGCTTGATTCAAGAAAAGGTTACTGAATATGCTAGTTCTAATTACTTGAAACTTTCTACCAAGATGTTGTAGTTGTGGTCTGAGTATCCAAAAAGGAGTAAGTCTTGCACCCAAAGACAAACAAAGAAAGGAAAGGAATGCATAATATGTTCCATAGTCAATCGCTATTCCAACATAAGAGGCACATCAAAGGACCCTAAAATCCTTTTTTTATACTTTGACCCTACGATAATATATTTTATCTCCATATCAACCACAGTAATTGTGAAATTTTTTGCCAATATCCATTCATTTAAATTTTCCACCAAAGAGGTTCTTTATGGATATCCTTGTAACCGACTAGTAGCGAATATGCTTCATTATGAGTGAACATCACTTTAGTGATGATGATGATGGTTAACGTCCACTAAGACCAAATTGGTCTATCGGACCTACAATTTTCTTAGTTTTTAATTATTTGGCTCCTTGTCTTTCTTGGCGAGATTGGTGCTATAGCTTTCTTTTTTTTCTCTACGGTCTTCCAACTTCCTTTATCTTGCATCTCCTTCATCTCTTCTGGTTCTTGGTACATTGGTGTTTTAGCTTCGCGATCTATTGTGTTCATCCTTTTGAAGTTAGTCGGAGAACAAGTTTGGTCTACGAGATCTGCTTTGCTGTTAAGTGAAGATTTAATTTGTGCGGTATTCGAATCTTCATCACGGTTGATGCTTGAGGGGTTATCGAGTTCACTTTTCTGTTGTTGGGTGGGGCTTTCTCCCTGCTTGTCTTGAGAGTTGTTTCTTTTTTGCTCGATTTCTTGTGATTCAGAGTTTTCTCTAGAGTATTCTTCTTTGATGACAGTGTAGTGTTCTTTTTGTGCTCCTTCCCACCATGTAGATCTGTGGTAGTTTTTTCTAGCAGAATTTTTCTCAGAGGCTTTTGGGCAATTTTTCGCTAGATGGCCTGTCTCAAAGCAGGATCGACATCTGAAGAGGACACTTTCATAATCAAGTTTCTGGTTCCACACATAGTCTTTACTTGTTAGGTTTATTTCAGCTGGGAATCCAGCGCTGAAGTCCATTTCCACACAAATGCGTGCATAGGTGGTTCTGGCATATTCCTCTGTTTCTGGGCTCCTGCAGTAAAATTCCCCAATTGCATTTCCAATGGCTTTTAGTGAGGAGAGATTCCAGAGATGCAAGGGTAGACTTGGCAATCTCACCCAAACTGGTGTTGAGGTTATCACTGCTGTTGATGGATCGAATGATGGGTTCCATGGCTTCATGAATAGCCCTGATTTTTCCCAAAACCAAGGGCTGGAATCTAGAATACATTGTCTGCTTTCAAGATTTTCAAAATCTACTATAAAGAAACCCCTAGCATAGGGGTAGATATTAATTTCATCAGAAATGACAGGCTTCCATACCTCCAAGATCCAATTGTGGAGAGCTGTCAGCTGCAGCCAAAAGCCATTGAACCGGCAGATTAGGGCACTTTCGGAAAACTTCAAAGCCTCATCGAGTGAGGCCTGGACCACCTGGACAGTGGGAGCTGGGGCTTCACTGACGATATGGGTAGGAGCTTGCGCTCCAGAAGTGGATGGAACTGAGCTAGCAGCGATTTTCGCGAAGCTGGGAGCCATATTTTACTTGCGTAGAACCCAGCTCAGAAATGCCGCAGATCAGAACACCCCGTCCACCAAAAATTTTAGCACTGGATTTTATTTGTGTAAAGCCACAGATCAGAAGTGCCACAGATCGGAAGTGAGAGTATGATATCTCCATCAAATTTTTTCATGGTCCTGAGTAGCGATAAATTTACAGCTTTGCAGTTACTCAACAAGAAAGGGCTAGGTAATTAAGGTTGGTCATGTTGGATAATCCTCAATTGTTTTCCATCCTCTCTGAATCATAAAATAATGCATAAGTTTCCAAAAATATTCTATTGTAGTGCACTATTGCTTTAAACTAAATTCCTCTAACACTCTGAGCTCCTCACAGTCCCACAACCATGGCATTTGTTTCCAAGCATATTTCTAGAAGATGGTAGTGCATCCATTCCTAGTCTCTCAAAAGGTGTGAGTTGGGATTAGACTCTAGTTGGCTTGTGCCAAATTCCATATAGAGGATCCTAAGGGATACTGTGCAACTCTTAAATTTTTCAACTGAGAAGAGGCGTGGAAATATTTCTTATCCCATATTTGTTTATGAATTTCATTTCCTCATTGAATCCATCTCCACCATAGTTTAGCTCTCAATGCCTTGTTCAGGATTTCTTAGTCTCTCAAGCCCAAACCCCCGGCCAACTTGGGTATGCAAAGCTTTTCCCATCAAACTAATGACCATTTGTTTTCTTTCTTTGCTCCTCTCTAGATAAAACCTCTATAGAAGGTAGTGATGGATTTGAAGATGAATTTGGGAGAAGCTAAGGCTACATTTAGTAAACTAGAAGAGGTTGAAAGGCATACTTAAGAAGGGATAACCAACTCGCCAAGTTATGAGATTGAAACATGCAATTTTCTAGCTTGCTGGAGATATTTTGAAGTATTCCTTACCAACATATTGATCTCAAAGAGTTCTCTACCATTGGATCTCTTGGGTATTTAAATTTTCTCTCAAAGAGTTATCTACCATTGGATAACTTTTCTAAGAAGTTTTAAATAAAGTGTTGATTTGTGAGGTGTAGTTTAGGTGAAGTATTGTTGAGATGGTCGAGATATTGGTGAGAAACATAATGACACCACAAGACTAGAGATCATGAGGCACCCAAAGCCATGTGAAGTATCCAGAGGCATCATAGGTCATATCAGATTTGATTACCACTAAAGTGATATCAAAGTAGAACGATATTGAAGTGATCTTCACAAATATCTAAGATAGGTGGTATTCGAGCTTATCACTGCTAAGGTGATATTGGAGTGGAATGATAGTGAAGTGTTGTTCACTAGAATCTGAGATAGGTGGTATCAAAGCACATATTAAAGTAGTTGAGCAGAAAATATATTGGAGCATATAATAGATCATAGTGATACTAAGGTGGTGAAAGGAACCTCCTTGAGAGTATGTTACCATGGAGGTTTCTATAGAGCATAATTGGGACTGAGGTCCAAGATAGATGTGTGGAATTGTCTTTGTCGTAATTTTGTACCAAAAGACACCTCAACAATTAGTTTTTCACTGCAAAGGATCACAAACAGATTTGGTGTTGTGAGTGAACAAAATTAGATAAACAAAGAATTGCAAATAGTGAAAACAATGCATATACAAACATAAACTAAAACAAAGAGATAAATACATAAACAATGCTCAATGGAGAAAACAAGTCAATAAAATATAGGAAAAAACTCCCTTTATTGATTGTTGGTAGTAGAGGTTGAATACAATAGAAGAAAATTAAGCACTTGAGGAGAATCCTTGAGCTATGGTGCTAAAAAATCCTCAGCAAGTGGGGTTATTTTCCTCGATCTCTTTGCAAATTTCTCCTCCCTCTCAAAGAGGTATGAAGATTCTCCAATGTTGGACTCTTTCTTTCCCACTAGGATAATTGATTTATTAGAAGAAATATGGCTGACGTGATAGTGCTCTTACTTTCTTTGGCTTCAACAATGGAATGTTGGTTTTCTTTGATAGCAATTTGGCCAGCATAACAATGTCTCATATTTTGGTTCTCACATGGCTTGTTTATATATAACTTTTTGAATCCTTCTTCCATCTCTTGATTCATGCATGACGATGACTCATCAGTAGGACAAGATGATTCCATTGAGGGTTTCATATCTTTAGGGTGAACCAAATTCGACTGTCGTCAACTGAGATCCTATCAGGGAATCACCTCCAAGTGTGTGAAGTGGCCTCGAATTTACTGAGTCATTTGTTTCTTCGATCACGTGACATTCAAAGGAAATTTTTCTTGCATGTGACTATCTAAGAAATAGACGTGAAGCTCTCAATTTTTTAACCTTATAAACTTTGGGTCTTTGAAGAAATTAATTTTTTTAAACTTCATCATGTCTTTAGCTGGACAATATTCACTTGTGTATTCTGTTGGACATCTTTTAGCATCTTCTAGATTGTGAAAACATGTGTACGACTTTCTGGTGTTAAAAGTTTTCCCCTAATGTATGAGGTTAGGAGAAAATGTATAGTTGAAATATATCACATTTTCTATTCTGATGGAGAATCTAATCAACTTGTTCGAGAGAGGATAACTTGTGATGGAGATGAGTAGAGAAACCCCTTGACTAAGTATAAAGAATAACCATGCTCTAAAGAAAACATAAAGAGTAAAAAATGAAAATTTGTATATGAGGTTGCATGGCCCATGCTTGTTATGATGACTAGTGACAAATTATTACAAATAGATAAATGGTTTTGTCCAGTCAACGTTATGGTGGTTGACGTGTTGATGACTGAGGATGATAACTATTGCCGCCCTGATGGGTGCTTCTTGGACAAATAGATTGAATTTGGTTCCCCCATGCATAAAAAAGGTGAAGCATTGTTGAATGAGGTGATGAGGTATGCATGTGTCTTCGACTTTGGGTACCTCCCCCATATCATGATGTGAGCACTGTTGAATGAGGTGCTTAGTGATGTGGGGGTCTTCGACTAAATGAAAGAACTGCAATGGTCATTAAGTATGGTACCACCTTGACATGGAAACTTGTGTTGGTGTCGAATGTCAAGGGGATTGGTGACATCAGTAGGAAATAGTGATTCCCATTGTGCCACCTGAGGATATCCCTGCCAGGGGGGAGTGCCCAAGGTACTGCCTCTATCCTAGAATATGAGTGTTGAAGTCGATAGGAAAGGAGCATCAACCACCGACATGTTGTGTCAGGGAATCAATATAAGATGTAAATAGAATTTAATAGTGTGGGTCATATAAGGCATGATAATGAGAGATGACAATATGAGTGGACATGGACAACTGGCCCAAGGTCAGAGCTATTATGCAAATGGCGACAGTCAAAACATGTTTGTTGATAAGGATGGCCCTGGAGTCGGTAGGATTTCCAAGGTGGGTGTAAGTATGTTCTAATTGGCATGAAGATAGTAAATGACTATGGGTGATGTGTGAGCTTTGACCAAGGGTGACTAGAAACTTCCATCGGGTAAAAGACATGAAAATATGGGTGGGAGTAGTTTTCCTAAAAAAAATATTTGTACACTTGCCAAAAGAATATGAAGGTGATTTGGATGTATAGACACAGAGATGGGTGCCCCATAATAATGGTGACCTGTATGGAGGTGTGGTGCTTTTGTTGAGGGTGGGGGCCCCATTGGTTGGTCTCTGTGCTGGGTTGGTGAGGCAGATGAAGTGACACAGATGAGCTATATAATATAGGTAGATGATAGGCAAATGTAAGATGTGGTGGTGCATCCGCCTTGATCTCTCATAAAGTACCAGGGATGGCCTGGGAAGGGGGTGTATGGGCGATGACTGCAACAGAATGAGGTTGATCTTCAAGGCATGTAAGTGGAGTGATTCCCAGGCCTAAGTAGGTGGTCATGGCTCTTGATAGTGAATAAGGTTCTACAAACCTAAAGAGACCATGAGTGGGAGGGCTCTATCGATCGACATGGATTTTGGTCATATGTAAGGTGAGGTGGTGATAAAAATGGTTGAGATGATGGAACCTATGGTGCATTTTGGAGAAATTATGTCAGGATATGCAAAGCTTAAGAGGAAGCCTATCATGCTAAGTGGTGAATGATACCTGCTCTATTATTTTCCTATTGGGGTGTTGGTCGAAGGGGATTGTTTGTGATGTACCTACAATATACACAACCAATACCCCAAGTGAAAGCATATTTTTAAAACATATACATAATCGGTGATTGACTGAATGATATGAATTAAAGAATAAGAGAAGGTGTACCTAAAATGATTTTTTGAGCATGCGGCAGGTCCAAAAAATGAGTTTTGGAAATCACTGGAACGGAGAGTTCCATGATGGAGATGGTGTGGTACTAATCCTTGTGTCTCTCTCGATTTTGACAACAGAGGTCCTAAGCTTCTGTAATGGGCTCCAAAAAATGGAAAAGAGGGCATGTTACACAATATTTTGTCACACCTCCTGCACTTCCTTGTGACATACCCTGAAGTGCCTGAAACATGACCATTATGTAGTGTACCCATTCATATATGCAACTCAGGTCCTTCCTAAGACAATGATTGGAAAATGCCTTGCGCTTTCGCTGAAATAAATAGCTCTAAAACCATAATTTGAGAATCATTGTGCTTATGAGACTAAAACCAATGATGATTGCCTATTGCATTGCACTTGACCCACAGTGACATTGCTATGTTCACTTTTATACCTACGATGATCCCAAAAAAGCATTTTCCTAAAGAGGATGAGAACCTTCGTGATCTAGAAGATTCCAGAGCAGTGAGCTCGAGGTTGTTTGGCATAGATTAGGTCAAATTCTCCCAACTTGACCTATTGGTTTTATCCCTATGAGCTACCTCCTTGAGATAAGGGCCTAATCCTATCTTTGGAGAGGTTCTAACTCCTTTTCCTAGCCTATATATTCATCCTCTTCCATTCCCAAATGGTTGGTCTATGCCTATTTGCACCCTTATGCTAAGATTGTGCATATATGCTACTCATTTGGGTTGGAGAGCTTAGCTTGGACTTGGATATTCATTCAAGAAGAGCCTATCAACATCAAGGCTTGGTTGTATGCTTCCCCTTATTTTCTATTAATATACAACTTCTGGTTCATTTTCCCTAAATGTGTATGCTCATGTATCATTTAGCTTAGCATTCCTTGATCTGTTAAGTTGCTTACTTTTGAATATGCTATTTGTATTTGAATGCGTTGTTGTGTCTTGATCTCTTGTGTAGGTGCATAAACACTATGAGCAGTAAGAATGAGCCCGTGATGCAAGTGATTCAAGGTATTCAACAAAGGAGATCGAGATAGCATCAGAATGAGGTAGGCCATCTTCTTTGTCTCTCTTTTCAATTGAAACTTAGGAAAGTGTCTAGTAGATTGTCACTTCCATTGCTATACCCACTCATTGGGCTAGAGGGATCATCTCTATCCACAGAGAGGATTTACCTAGACAACAAATGGTGACTCCACTGGGGAGCCTATGATCCTTTCCATTCAATCCTTCACCTTGCTTTTGTGATGAGTTTGACCAACTGTCCATTCCCAGACTTGTTTGCTTGTCTTTAACTATTTTCACTTTCTGGTAATTGCTTGAAGGTTCTTGATTTGTGCTGCTCTCAATTTTTTTTTCTTATCTTTCTCAACCATCGCAGTTTTGTCCCTGACACTCACAATGAAATCGCAAATATTTTGATTACAATAGCGATGATTGCTGCTTTTCTTTCAACAAGGGTGATGATATCAAAGGTTAAAGAAAATCAAGGTTTGTCTTCTTGTTTTCTTCATTTCACCTTTTGTCAGTGGCTTACCAGTGTGATTTTAGTGTCCTTGTCTTGTTTGACATGTTTATCTAACTGCAATTACCTCTTGATTTGGTTTAAGTGTGTTTGGAGCTTGATTTTCCTTCTAGGGTTTCTAGGACTTCTAAGTCATCCTTCATTCACTCATTGGTCTTCTCTTCAAAGATCAATTACCCTTGATCAAAGAGTCTTTTTATGTTTCACCTTCTTTTGAAAATAACTTTTGGTTCTTGGGCATTAAGTTGTTTTCATTAGTGTCGAATTGAGTAGATGCTTTGAAAATCACTTTAGTTCAAAGAGTCTTTTTGTTTTTCAATGTCTTTTGAAAATAACATTTGGTTCTTAGGTATTAAGTTGTTTTCATTAGTGTCGAATTGAGTAGATGCTTTGAAAATCACTTTAGTTCCATTTGGCAAACAATAGATTACAAAATTGTTCGTTTCGATTGAATTGAAAAGAAGTATTTTCTTTGAATTTTTCATTTCGAAAAGTGAAAGTGAAAGTATTTATCTTCTAAGTATTTTTCAAAGAATTTGTTGCATTAAAAATCATTAATGTGAAAGATATTTTCATGATTATTGAGTTTTTCTCATTCTCTTTTACTCTTTTGCAATAGATTACGTTGATTGCATTAAAGTGAAAAGGAAATCATCATTGTATCTTAAGGTAGATACCTTTAATATTTTATTGTGGCATTGATTTTTCTTATGAAATGAAAGATTAGATTCCTTGTTTTGCATTTAGCATTGGAACAATTGTCATTGATACATTGTTTCTTGTTTGATGCATGATTTGGGTGTTTCTCTTCCCTAAATAGGTAGCCTTCATTGAATGAAAGCATTTCAATTTCATCATTTAGCTTCATTTTAGGAACATATGACATCGTTAAGGACTTGAAATCGAAACTTAATTTCACGATTAACTTTAAAATATATCAATTAATCTAAGGAGCATTTGAAACATTAACACTCATACTTAGTGGTCTAGGCTAGAGACATTTTCTGACGTCTATAGAACTCAACATTTGTCTTTTTCTCTTCCATTAGACAACGCTATCACTGACTTGTGCTCCCCATACCATTGAGTATATAAAGGGAGACCCTCAAAGATTGCAAACCTTTATCCACAGTAAGCTAAGTTTGCTACCTTGTGAACGTGATACACCAAACACAACATTCGGGGAGATTTATTGCATGTACATCAAGTCCTTGGTAAATTTATTTTCAAAGGTGTATATTGCAGTTCAGAGTTACCTAGTACTCCTTTTTTCTTAGAGTTACCTAAGTTGTCATTTCGATCTTTTCTGACTCCTTAAATTTGAAAAGATCATCGAGCACTTGTCCTTTCAAGCTTGCTAAACCAACGAAAGCAACTAGAGTCACCTGTTTCCTTTTCTCAACTCTTAGAAGATGAAAAGGAAAATTTTTTGTTTCTAAAAATAATTTCCCACGATAAATATGTTGAACCGATGCAGTTGCTTCTTGGACAAATATTGAATAATTCCTTGTTAATTTTAAGATTTTTAATAAGCCCTTACCAAATTATCTTTCCTTCTCTACTCTTGAGAGGAAGTCATCATGGATGAACCATTGGGTTAATCTCACAGTTCCCCTTCATTGTTTGATACTGAAGGGTCCTCCCAAGGAGTTCATTCAAATATTCCTCAATCACTTGAAGATCAAGGTTTCAAACTTGGGATTATTCCAAGTATCCAACCCCTGTATTCTCGTCCACCACCATCAGATTCCTGATCACCTCAATAATTTGATCCTGAGACCCTTGACAATCCTATACAAACCCCTGAGAGTTTGTAGAACCCTGAGAGTCCACAAAGGATTGTTGTTTATCTGTCGAATCTGTTGTTTGATCATGTTGTGATATCTTCTTAGCATCCTTACAGTTCTTAAGACTGGCCTGGTGTTCCTTTGGAGTTATCTCCTCATACATCTCAGGTTCCTCCTCACCAATTGTTTCCACCCATGGATTCAGAAGGTGAGATCCCAACCTCTTCTCTAGGGCATTCAAAAGTTTCCACTAGTCATACTCCTCATGTCGATGATGAAAAAGGGTATGAATTTCCTCCAAAAGGCTTTCCTTTTATAGGAAGAGTCCCATCTCACACACTTCCTTAAACCAGTGGGCTCGTGTTTCCACCTGGTTATACAACCCTAGCCCAGTTAGTTTTAGGAACTCCTATAGCTTCATCTTTGTATCAGAATCCCATTTGGTCTTCAAATGCAATGCCTACTTCTGGTCCATTCATTCCAAATGTGACCTCTCAAATTTCTGTACAAACTGCTATCATGTTAGTTCCTAGTCAACCTACGATTCTATCACAACTTATCAACATTTCAACAGACTCTTCTAGTACCACTGACTATTTCAGGTCAGGTTTTTGTTATTTCTTCCACCCCTCCGTCAAGTGGACATAATGTGCCACTTCCTTGGGCGGGGGGGAATCTGAATATTCCTCTTGTGTCAGGTGAAACCAATGTGAGTGGATTACAAACTCACATGGTTGGAGTTAATCAACCTTATTCTGGTGGTATTCCTAACCCTATTGGTCCATCCGGGTTTGGTAACATCTAGTATCAACAACCTTATGTGGCGCAGATTCCACTCCAATAGGTTTATGTCCCATATGGTTCGCAAGCCTTGGTAAATCCACCTTACACTCCACAAGCATGAGCTTATGTCTAGCCTAGTCAATCTACTATTCCTGGTGGATATGGTCAGATTCAATTCGGAAATTACCAATACCCTTAAGGTATATCCCAAGGAACTATCCAGCAACCCTTGCAAAAGCAGGGGAAACTCTTGCAGCAATAAGGGCACTCGTTATAGTAGCATGGGAAACCTTTTCAATAGCAAGGGAAACCTTTGCAGTAGTCTTAGCAGCCTTTGCAGCAACAAACTCAGTTTGTTCAGAAGCCTACTCAACTTTTGTATCTGTAAGGAAAACCTTTGCAACAGTAAGGTCAACCTTTACAACAACAAAGTCAGCCTTTGCAACAACAAAGTCAGCCTTTGCGGCAGTAAGGTCAACCTCTGCAACAAGCTTCATATGCATATCAACAAGGTCAACCCCTGCAGCAGTAGGGCCAATCTCTTCAGGTCCAAGGTTAATAGGTTCAACAACCTTACAATCTGTATGCCACGTATAATTCTTATCAATGGCCTATGCTAGGTCAATATCAAACCTACCCTGGACAAAATCCACCTTATTGTCAAGGTGCCCCTCAGTGGGTGTTGGCTTGTATGGGCCTAACCCAAGTTCAGAGGTGATTTAGCCAAACAAATCCCGGTACTATTGCTCCTTTTGGAAACATTCTATGGAGTACAGACTAAGGTCTCACCCGAAGTAGTATGGGAGGGTGCTAGAACTAGGCTTTCACACCCTGGGGATGTCTGGTGAGATTTTGGCAGTCTATGGTTTGACCCTGTGTGCACGTCACTATGCGCATATGTTAGTCTCTCAAAACCTATGATGTTTCCTTCGTGCAGCCCTACTCGAGGCGCAATCATATTATACCCAAGTTCCTTACTATTTAACCTATTATTACTCGATTACTTAACTTATCTGTGTAAGACTAGTGATAATTAATAGCGTATCCAGCAATCATATAAGTGCACGCGATAAACAAGATAGTATCAGTGTATAGAATGCAATACACAAGCAGAAGAATAGAATTTGGAATCAACTTCTCTTTATTATTTTTCGTTCAAGGTTACAGACTTGACACCGCCCTGCGCACTCAGCTGCAGGGGTCCATGCACTCAGCTGTCGACTCTACTAGGCCTCTGTGCACTCTGCTGTAGAGCCTCTTCCTACTACTACGACCCAATACGCTTAGACTCTTACTCTATGCTTGAACCATTCGTATTTATCTATCTCTCCTCTTCCTTCACTCTATTTATACAATCCCATGGTCCACAGACCATGGGTAGGCCGACATGTCATTACATTACATAAAAAAACTTAGGGCGAACAACCTTATGACTCAACCTATACTTCGCGCTCCGTGCCCGCAGTTCACAGAGTCTTACAATACCTTTGACCAAAACTTGGGCTTTGAGCCCCAAAACATGATGTGTGGGGGATCCAATGCACAAAAAGCCCCCAACATAATCATTGTGACTTGTCCCCAAGTCACTTAGTTGGCACGACGATCTTGGCGTGAAGTCCCTCCAACTAGTCCCGCACTGCTCGTAGGTCCGCAATGCACTGTTCTGTGATTTGCTGGACCTATTGTATGCGCTCTTCTGATGCTTCTTTGTAAGGATCAAATCCCTGCCTTAGCACGTAGAGCCCTTGCATCTATGCGAGCTTGCCCTTGATATCTACCGTAATGTTGGAGGCCTCATCAATCCATGGCTAGACACACGCTTTGAGAAGTACCTTTTCTGTCTTGCAGCATCCACCTGCTCTTTCAGTGCCCTTGCTTATTGCATCTTTGCAAGCCGTTGAGTGAGGATGACTATCTACGCAGTTCCCCTTGCATTTTTGTACTACTCCTGAAGCTCGTGCACCTCCATTTCTAGGTGTTGTATGTTGGGGTCCTCCTACAAGGATGTGAGAACTCCAAAGGCTTGGTCCAACATACCAGGACAGTCTTGTACTGCCCGTCCAATTTTTTCCAACCTTGTTTGGATAGCACTAATGCACTGCTCTCTAACTTCTAGAGGAGTGGAAGGCTGCGCCTTTAGCCGCAGCTCAGCAATATGGAGATTCAGCTCCAGCTGCACTCGTGTTGTTTCCTCGCACGCGTTTCAGACTCCACTTGCCAAACAATGGATCTGCATTTCTGTTGGTAGGTCCGCGGCAATGGACAACTCCGGGACATGCTAACATGCTTCTTCCACTATCTATACTAACTGTTGGTTTTGTGACACCAGTTCATCACACTACAGGCTGAGCTGTTCGATGTTGACCTTTTTCTCACTCATCACCTCAATCGCATGACCCTCTATGGTGCAGAGCTCTACTGTTATTCCATATTGTATTTGGTATAGTGTGTCTCGCAGAAGGGCAGCCAAATTAAGGCCAAGTCACTTGATCCTGCCAACCGTGGCTCTGTCGATCTCATTCTCTACTATTAGTACCCCTTCCGGTAGCACTATGGTATTGGCCATCCTTGCGCATCGCATATGCTCTGCTACTGATGTGCCTGCTACGACATAGGTGGCTACGGTTCCTTCACGTGGGGGTCGCACTTGTAGTTCTTGCAGTTGCACCCTTAGGGCCCCCAACATAGTCTGCTACTCCGGCATGGCTTCTTGGAGTGCTTCCTTGGTGACCTCGCGAACCGTGTCACCGATGTCATAGAGGTCACCTTTCGTTAATGTGATTAGGTCAATGGAAAATTTGGAGGGCTTGAACTTTTTCTGTGGACTCAATCTCTCTGTGGTACGCAGCCTTTTGAGTTGGCTGGAAGTTGTGCTCGAGTCCGCGCCTTCTTCTACAAGATCTGTGTCCTCTACCTCCTACCCTGTAGATAATTCCTGGCCCTCCTTTGCTTGCGTTGTTGTGGCCCCTGTTGTCTGTGTTGTTGCTGCTACTTCAGCGGCCTTTGCCTGCTCCACAGCTGCCTGTGCTACCTTGTAGACTACCCTTACCTTTGCTGCCGCTTTTTCATTGCGCCTCTTCTCCGTCAACTGTGTGATGTGCAGCTTGGCCTCATTATTTCTTTTCAATGCTTCTATTCTATCAAACTCCGCCAAATCTGAGGCATGCCACTCGGGAGGCCATGATTCTAACACTGTAAAAATTGCATCATCAGTGGCAATGAAGGGGAGCTTGTTCCACTGCTACGCCGAATCCTTTTGCACCTTGATGTAAATATTGTGCATGTCCCCCTTGAAGTTTGCAAAGCTCCACAGACTGTTGTGCACTGTGGGGGATAGGAGCAACTTCCTATCAATCCACATCCATATGCTCGCCTCCATGAGCACCCAGAAGATCTTTGTATCATGAATCCGCTTCGCATCCTTGGTAGCCCAAAGTGACGCATACTTTGTGACCTCTGGTAAGTCACGCTCAATGCTCAGGAACTGGCTGTCCTTTGGCAATTCTCCCACTACCAGCAAAATGGACAAGAGAAACCACGCGTAGTGGAAGGTCTTACCCTGCTCCTATGATTCCTTGCAGTTGATCAAGAATTCCTCGCAGAGGAACTTGGCCTAGTTGATTTGGACCCCCTCTACACATTTTTTTGCCAACGCAACTACCGACACTGGTACTTCATTGCCGCAGAATTTTCTCATTACCTTCTCAGCCAGGAGTTGGGTGGCTACGCACACCCCTTTATCCTTGATATTGTTGATGGTGTAACCCCTCTTTTTCTTTTCGAGATTATATTTCTTCTTCATGGCTTCCAACAAGAGCCAAATCGCCCCTTGTTCCTACTATCATCACGGGGTCCTTTCCCTTACAGGGAAGCCAAGAAATTTTGTGGATGAGATCCGTCATGATGGGAATAGGCTCCTTCAGCCATAAGTACCTGTTAGCCATGAGGTGCAACGCTGCTAGTTTTAAGAATAAAGGAAGAAGATGATCTGATTTGCTATCCTAGAAGGGGCCCCACACAGGCCATCACTCCACTTTCCCCTACTCTTCCACTTACATTCTATTCCACTCATATCCTAACCCAACCCTCACTTCATAAACAAACCCTCTTTCACCTTTGCCTTAAGAAAATTAACCCAAAAGCCCTAAAAAACCTTACCTTTCCACAATACGCACCCTCTGCACATTTCTCGAGAACACCGCGTACCTCCATGTCCCTTCACTGTTGATCTCTCCCCATCGATCTGATGGCCTATGTTTCACCCGATCGACGAGATATACTCGGTCAATCTCTGTCATTAGATCACTACCGCTAGATCAAATGGCTATTGCTCTTATCACACTGGCAACAAGCGATAGGAATACCCACCCGATAAAGGAAATTGATCTCTCTCGTACTCCCCTATGTGGCGTGCAATGAGTGGCATTAGGCAAACTCCACCCTTTATCACTTACCACCCTATAAGCATCCGATAAAACCATAACCACCCAAACAAAACCACCTCGGGCGCTATCGTCTGAGCACCTCCTCCGCCTGATCACCGTCAAATCCATTCACCCGAGATCCAACAGCCTGACTTATTCTACTCCTTCCATGACTTCAAACCTACTGCACTCAATCTCCTCCATCCATTTCATCCGATCCAATGGCCCTCATTCAGGGTCGCTCCTGCTTGTCCTTCGCCACTCCACCATTACTCTATAGCTCCGATTTTCCACGTCCAACCGCCCATGCACCTCATACCTGTCTATCTATCAATCACCCAAGGAGGAAGGTGGTTGCCTCTATCAATATCATGATAGTCAGGCCACTGAACTAAATTAACAGAAAGTATGGCTGAAAGAGGAAGGACACACCACAACACAAGTAAAATGAATTAAATAGTCATCGAGCCTCACTTGCACAATCAAGCCAGCCACCTAACATGGAAGTGTTGTACCAGAATTAATTATCATTTTCATGATGCAAGGAGAAATGTTTCCTCATACACAACTAGGTAGTTAAAGCCAAAGGGGGTAGGTTAGGACAGCTAGAGACCTCCGAAAGCTACAAAGCATTGTAAAGGGCCTATAAAAGGCTGGAAACTAAATGTAAGAAGGGTTCAACTCTGAGAGACTATTAAGACTCTGCTACTCAAGCTTCTCATCTTCATTCATCAGTAATACAAGATTGTTTTGTTGTTATATGTTCAATATCCAAATTTCCCTTCTACTCTAATCTTGCACTTGAATAGGTTGTTCAGGTTTCTTTTGTGTCTAATGCTAGATAATTGTCATCTTATCTCTGCGTTGATGTATTAGATTTGCAAGTTTCATTTACTTGCTATAGTTGGCCATCATATGTTTATGTATGTATCTACTAGTATAGTTAGTACTCTCCATTCATTCACTTAATCTACAAACTATTGAGCATTAGTGGTCTAAAGCCTTGTAGGCTGAGGGTGTTCATGCATGTCTTGAGTTAAACATAGACGAAACGATTATTTGGCTTGATCCAAGCCATCATCCATTCCAATAGTTCTGAGAAAAATATCGAAGATTACATGTTACCAGGCATCTCCAAGCCACAACCATAGGAGATTTTTCTTGGAGTGATAACATAAATTGGCACTGTTGTCGGGGAGAGGAGAGTGTTACCAAGCATCTACGAGCCACAACTATAGGAGAGTTTCCTATAGTGATAACATAAATTGGCATCGTTTCCGGGGAGAGGAGACTGAAGCTCAAATTCCCTGGGAGACGACACAAACCTAGCTTTGATGATAGATAAATTCTGGACACTATTTTGGTTGTAATCATCTATCTGGCGACTCTACCAGAGGACGAACCTCTTGGTGACTCCACTCCATAAATCTGGCTCAGTTTGGAAGGCATACTCGGAGAAATCTTCAGAAGCCACAAGCCGACCCAGTGACTGACCCTAAAAAGATCATCAAAGAAAGAAAGGCATTCCAGAAGGGAGCATCGGGTTCAGGTAAACCTAAACAATATTGTATACATCTTCCAGAAAATCCTACAATAGAACAAACACATGTCGAAAGTATAGGATCTAATACTAGCAGTGAAGAAAAGATCTCAGAGATACATAAAGCCCTTGATTCTTTAGGTTCTCCTTTTGTTGTAAGCCCAAAGGAAACCTCACCTCCTATACATCATCCCCCTTTAATCTTATTAGTCACTCCTCAGCCCTCTGTCATTCAGACTTCCAGTGCCCTTCTAGCCACCATAGTTATGGCAGGTCCATAAGCGCCCACCAAAATGGAGAGAATTATAGATGCTACGTATGGACCTCTAGTACTGCCCAGTCCTCTAAATGCTATGCCTATTGGAGAATATCATAAATACATGCCTAAGTTCGCTCGGACTAAAGGTGTTATAGCTGAAGAACATCTTGAGTCATTCTATAGCTATGTTAATAACCTGGACATTAGTGAAGATGATGTCTGGATGAGAGTCTTTTTCCAAAGCCTAGATGGAGAGGCTAGAAAATGGTTCAGAGAATTGACCCCAAGGTCTATAGCAGATATTGATGCTTTATATGATGCATTTCTAAAGCATTGGGGGGATAAGAAGGAGCTACTCTACAACCACATTGAGTTTGGTAAATTAAAGAGGGAAAATGGTGAGTTTTTGTTTGATTTTAATAAGAGGTTTAATCGAATGTATAGCAAGATACCAGATGAAGTAAAACCCACCACTACCTCTACTAAACTCACCTATGCCAATGATTTTGACTCTGACTTCTGCCTACTATTGAGGGAGAGGCAATGTGCTACTTTGGCTGATATCAAGGATGCAACCTTGGAAGTAGAATCAAACATCATGGCTACAGAGAAGCTCAAAGGTAGTGTTGATAGAAGGAGACATAGCGGCGAATCTTCATCATCTTCAAACCCCAAGATAGATAAAATGACCAAGATGATAGAGTCACTAGCCTCTGAAATCTCAAAATTAAAGGTTGAGCAGCACCCTAGGAAAGGAAGAGTCCCAAATACCTTTGTTCGTATAAATCCAAATCCACATAGAAGGGCTAATGAGCAATTGTAGATTCTACAAAGAAGAAAAGATGTCAGTGAAGACCAAAGGCTGAAGACCCCCTTACAGAATGTAGTCATGGAAGAGGAGCAGTTTTAAGAAGGTGATGAGATCCATTGTATGGAATACAAAGGCAGCGCCTCCTTTTTGACCTTAGCAGCCTATGAAAAGTCATTATTCAATGACCAGATCAGCCAAGAGTGGGATGTTGAGGCTGTTCTAAAAACTGAAGATCGGCATTGATATAACCTAAGGTCAAAGATGAATAATGCCAAGGAAACTCCTGTGTAAAGAGTTGTTGTACCTGCAGAAAAACAAGCTAATAAGCATAAACAACCAACAGCTGATCCTATCATCCTAAAAGCTCTAGCTCACGAGGTAAGAGGCCTTAACAAGTCTCCTTCTCCTTTCAATTTTCAATCATAAATTTAGAAGCTAAGGATACATATACCTCTAGTTGAACTAGTGAAAAATGAGTCCTTCAAGAGATCTATCCTAGAGGCCCTTGAGCCCAATGCCATCCAAGCCTCCACTGACTACATAAACCTGCAAGATGACAAACCAGCTATTGTTATCAGCCCAATGATTGAAAATTATGATGACATCTCTCCATCATTCTATGTCTCTTTAATTATTCATGACAAAACCCTTCACAACTGCCTTCTGGACATAGGAGCCAGCCACAATCTAATGCCCAAGGTTGTCATGGATGAGTTGGGTCTTGACATTACCAAGCCTTATCATGACTTGTTTTCTTTTTACTCTAGAAAAGTGAAATGTTTGGGATTAATCAAGGACCTAGCCATCACCTTGTCTCAGTTGCCTCTGAAGAGCATGATGATGGATATTGTGGTAGCAGATGTGCCCCCAAAGTTTGGCATGTTGCTTTCCAGAGGTTAGATCAAGAGATTAGGTGGAACATTGAAAAATGATCTGTCCTATGCTACTGTCCCAGTTTTTGGAGGTGAGAGTAGGAGATTATACAGAGAATCTCAGTTGGCTTATATCATCAGTGATGAGAAGAATCCCACTAATCATCCTATCTATGCTGTTGACACTGATTTTGGAGCCTGTATTCTTCAAATTGAAGAATCCTAGTTGACCTCCATGCTGCTTAGGGAACCAGTTTGTCAGATCACAAAAGAAGAAGACCCACAAATTTGGGATATGTTCTTTGATGGAGCTTGCCCTAAGGAAACTATAGGGGCAGGTGTAGTCCTTGTATCCCCCACACAAGAATGCATTCATTTATCTTTCAAGCTAATTTTTCAAGTCACCAATAACATAACAGAGTACGCGGCTTTGATATTAGGCTTAAACGTTGCTAAAAAAATGGGCATCAAAGGTTTAAAGGTGTTTGGAGATGCAGACCTTATCATTCAGCAGGTGAACAAAACTTTCCAAGCAAAGCATCCAAGGCTGAAAGCATACAAAGATTATGTATGGAAGCTCAAAGGTTCTTTTAGTAGTTTTAGTATTTATTGCATCCCTAGAATGAACAACCAACTTGTTGATTCTCTTGTTGTGTCTGCTAGCATGTTTATCCATCCTTTGCCTCCTAAATTGACTTATGAAGTTTAGGTGAAATATAGACCATATCTGCTTGACAATGTCAAATACTAGAGAGTTTTTAAAGATTATGATGATATCAATAGGTTTTTACAAGTCATTGATGAATTTTCTGAAATGCACATTGACCAAGAAAATGAAACCATTGAAGAATGAAACCAGTCTAAGCTAAAGAACAAGATTGGCCAGGATAACATTGTCTAGTTACCTAGTAACCATATACCCAAAGGATTGGTGCCCCTAGAAAAGATAATTGATCATAATGATGTACCTTATAAGCCTTCCAAAAAAGAAAATGAGTCTATAGTTCACATACATAATATAGGGAGCCCAGATCATCCAAAATACATAAATCTGTCCACCCATTTGTCTGCTACCCAAAGTTCTGAGTTTTGCACCCTGATGAAACAATTTGTTGATGTCTTTGCTTAGGAGTACAGTGATATTAAGACCTATGAAACAAACATCATTCAACATAAGATCCCACTAGAGAAGGACACTATCCCTTTTAAGTAGAAGTTAAGACCTATCAGCCCTCTCTTATTTCCTTTGATTGAAAAGGAAATTAAGAAACTGTTGGATGCCAAGATCATAGCTTCCCTAAGGTATTCAAAGTGGTAGCTAATCTGGTGGTAGTCAGAAAAAAGAATGGGGAAATCAGGGTATCCGTTGACTTCAGGAATCTAAACAAATGCTCTAGAAAAGACAAATACCCCCTGCCTAAGATGGAACACTTGCTACAAAAAGTTTCAGGGGCTAGAGTCATGTATTTCTTAGATGGATTTTTAGGTTACAATCAGATTGTTGTACATCCAAAAGATCAGGAAAATACCACCTTCACTACTCCTTGGGGCACTTTCATGTACTCCAAAATTCCTTTTGGATTGATGGATGTTGGGGCTACTTTTCAGAGGACCATGAACATAGCTTTTGTGGGAGAAAAGGACAAGTCTGTCCTTATTTACCTTGATGACATAAAAAAAAAATTCCACCAGTCACAAGGACCATTTGCAGCACTTGAAGAAGATGTTTCTAAAGTGCAGACAGTTTGGAACCTCTGTAAATCCAAAGAAGTCATAGTTTGCTCTAGAAGAAGGGAGACTTTTAGGACATATTGCTTCTGCTGTAGGTGTCAAAATTGATCCAGAAAGAGTTCAAGCAATACAGACATTGTCCATCCCAAGGTCAAAGAGGGACATTCGATCCTTTCTGGGTAGAATTAACTTTGTGAGGAGGTTTATTCCAAACTTTGAAGAGCTAGTGAAACACATCACTTCCATGCTAAAGAAGGGCTTAGAGATAAAATGGACAGAGGTCGCAAGAAGATCTTTCGAAGCCATCAAAAGAGCTATCATGGAAGCTCCCTCTTTAATCAACCCTAACTACACCAAGGAGTTTTATATCTTCTCTTTCACCTCCTATGATACACTACATCAGTCTTGTTGCAGAAAAATGGTGAAGATGCGGAGCACCCAATGGCCTTCTTCAACAAAACTTTGAGGGATGCTGAATTAAGGTATGACCTTATTTAAAAACATGCATATGCTCTTATAAAGTCTTTAAAGGCATTCCAAATTTACATTCTATACTCCAAGATGGTTTCCTATGTGCCTTCACCTTCAGTAAAGGATGTCCTAACCCAGCTAGATTTTAATTGAAGAAGAGCCAAATGGACTGAAAAACTCATAGAATTCAATATAGAGGTGAATCCCACCAAGCTTGTCAAAGGCCAAGGCTTGGCTAAGCTTATGGCCGAGGAAAATTGCAGTCTGCAGGACATAAATTGCATGAGCTTAAATTTACATGGAGAACAAACAGAGGAAGCAGCAGGAAATCATGAATAGAACCAATCTTTGGCTGAGAATTTGGCCACTTGTGAGTAGTATTCCAGTATAGTTCATTTCTTACTGAAGCTAGAAGTCCCTCCATGGCTTAGCTTAGGTCAGGCCAAGACCATTAAGCTCAAATCAACTAAGTTTTGTATTAACGAGAACCTGATTTATTGGAGGGACCCATCTGGAATCCTCTTGAGATGTCTAGACAAAGAACAATCTGTGGAAGTCATGCACCAGTTTCATTCTAGCATCTGTGGAGGGCATCATTACTAGAAAACCATAACCCACAAGATACTAAGGGCTGGGTATTATTGGCCCGCTCTGTTCTCTGATGTGTTTTCATTTGTGAAATCTTGTGACAAATGTCAGAGGTTTACAGGAAGAAAACAGCTGAAATCTCTGCCCTTGAAGCCAATACACACCAATGGTCCCTTCCAGCAATGGGGTTTAGATTTCATAAGGGAGATTAATCCACATTCCAGTGGCCAGCATAGGTGGATCTTAGTAGCCACCTTCTATTTTACCAAATGGATTGAAGCTATACCCACTAAGAAGGCTGATCACCAGGTTGTCATGAAGTAATTAACCGAGAATATCTTCACTAGATTTGGCTGCCCAACCAAACTAGTCATTGATAATGAAGCAGTTTTTAAAGCAAAGGAATTGGTGGAAATGTGTCAATCAATGGGCATTCAATTAGTGAATTCTACCTCATATTATCCTCAAGGTAATGTCTTGGAAGAATCATATAATAAGAGCCTGGTGAGGACAATCAAAAAACTATTGGAAGACAACAAAAGGAGTTGGGATTCCAAGCTAAAGTTTGCACTGTGGTCTGACAGAGTTACCACCAATAAATCCATAGGGAACTCTCCCTTCAAGTTGGTGTACGGTATTGAGGTTTCTTTTCCCATCCAATTGACCCTCCTTGTGGCCAATTTCTTACAAGAGGAGCAGGATGAAGGAAATGACATGGAAAGGAGGATGAGCGACTTGGTTGAAGTCCAGCAGATCAGGGAACAACTGATTGAGAAGTCAGGAATTCATCAAAAGAAGATCAAGGAAGTCATTGATAAAAAGGAAAAGATGGACAGTTTTCAGGTTGGTGACTGGGTCCTCAAGTGGGATGCGTTCAAGGAAAAGAAGGGTAATCATGGCAAATTCGACGCCTTGTGGACAGGACCTTTTGTCATTACTCAAGCTCACACAAACAACACCTTTGTCCCTCACAATTTGGAGGGGGAGAGTGTTCTCGATGGCCTAATCAATGGGCAGTTTCTCAAGCTTTATTTCGTTTAAGGTTGTAAAGGCCTTAGCATTGTAAATATGTTTTTGTCTCAGTTTTTATTTTTATGCAAAATTGACTCCATGCCCAATGGAACACTAGGAGGAAGATTTTATTTTGGTTTTAATAGAAAGGCAGTGGTCTACAGTTCTTGAACCTCATAGGGAGGATTTCATCCCCAGAAGGAGCCAGTGTTAGCCCTGAGGTGCAGCACTACTAGTTTGAAGAATAAAGGAAGAAGATGATCTGCTTTGTTGTCCTGGAAGGGGCCCCACATGGGCCATCACTTCACTTTCCCCTATGCTTCCACTTACATTCTATTCTACTCATATCCTAACTTGACCCTCACTTCATAATGAAACCCTCTTTCACCTTTGCCTTAAGAAAATTAACCCAAAAACCATAAAAAACCTTACCTTTCTGCCATATGCGCCCTCCACACATTTCTTGAGAACACCCCGTACCTCCGTGTCCCTTCGCCGTCGGTCTCTACCCGCCGATCTGACGGCCTACATTTCACTCGATCGACAAGATATACTCGGTCAATCTCCACTATTAGATCACTCCTGCTAGATCTAACAGCTGTTGCTCTTATTGCGGGGGCAATAAGCGAGAGGAATACCTGCCCAATAAAGGTGGTTTTTCTCTCTCCTCCTCCACTACGTGGCATGCAATGAGTGGCATCGGGCAGACTCCACCCTTTACAGTTTACCACCCTATAAGCGCCCAATAAAACCATAACCACCCAAACAAAACCACCCTCGGCGCTACTGTCTGAGCACCTCCTCTGCCCGATCACCGTCAAATCTACTTATTCTACCCCTGCCACAACTTTAAACCTCCTACACTCAATCTCCTCCATCCATTTCATCTGATCCAACAGCCCTCGTTCAGGGTCACTCATGCTTGTCCTCCACCACTCCACCATTACTTTATAGCTCTGATTTGCCATGTCCAACCGCCTATGCACCTCGTACCCATTTTTCTATCAATCACCCAAGGAGGAAGGTGGTTAGCTCTATCAATATCATGACAGTCAGGCTGCTGAACTGAATTAACAGAAAGTATGTCCGAAAGAGGAAGGAAACAACACAACACAAGTAAACAGAATTAAATAGTCATGGAGCCTCACTTGTACACTCAAGCCAACCAACTAACAGGGAAGCAATGTACCAGAATTAATTACCGTTTTCATGATGAAAGGAGAACTCTGTCCTCATACGCAACTAGGCAGTTAAAGCCAAAGGGGGTAGGTTAGGACAATTGGAGACCTCTAAAAGCTACAGAGAATTGTAAAGGGCCTCTAAAAGGCTGGAAACTAAATTTAAGAAGGGTTCAACTTCTGGAGACTGTTAAGACTCTGCTACGCATGCTTCTCATCTTCATTCATCAGTAATACAAGCTTCTTTTGTTGTTATATGTTCAATATCCCAATTTCCCTTCTGCTCTAAGATTTCGCTTGAACAGGCTATTTAGGTTTATTTTGTGTCTAATGCCAGATGACTGTCATCTTATCTCTGTGTTGATGTACTAGATTTGCAAGTTTCATTTACTTTCTGTAGCTAGCCATCATATGTTTATGTATGTATCTGCTGGTATGGTTAGTATTCTCCATTCATTCACTTAATCTACAAACTATTGAGCATTAGTAGTCTAAAGCCTTGTAGGCTGAGGGTGTTCATGCATGTCTTGAGTTAAACATATCCGAAACGGTTATCTGGCTTGATCCAAACCATCATCCATTCCGATAGTTCCAAGAACAATATCGAAGATTACATGTTACCAGGCATCTTCAAGCCACAACCATAGGAGAGTTTCCTGGAGTGATAATAGTACCCATCATGCACTAGGAAAAGCAGCTACTTGATGATGGAAATAGTGATGGGCGTGCTGTGAAAGTGTGGTATCCACAAAAAATGAAGCAATCCAACCTTCTCCACACCGCACAACCATTTTCACGGCTCTAGTCTTATGATTGGCCCCTCTGTGCTCTACTTCATGAGGCTCTTCGTCTCTACGTGTGGGAACTTATATTTTTCCATAAGGTCCCAATATTTGAACTTCATTGTGGGCACATGGCCTAGGTGCAAGCCCCCAAACACAATTCCATCAGGGAGGAGCGGGGTCTGGAGTGTGCTCGTTGTGGCATCCAGATCCTTTGGTATCTTGGTTTTCCCTTTTCGCGGAGGGACGTACTCGGGCAATTTTGCTACAAAGCACACCAGCTGGATATCCTCTTCCATGTCTTCTACTTCCTCCACCTCAGCAATGAAAGCCTGTAGGTCCTCCTCCTCGTCATATGACTCAATGGTGACAACCTTTGTTATAGACAATTTTGTGCCTTACAGCAATAAGCATGAATTGTCAATAATCCAAGGGATCCAAAGTTCCCTAAACATGATGTTCCTACCCCTAGAGGAACAAGGTCAGCAAACCAACAGCTCTCAGATCAGTTCTCCACCTGAAAACACTCAAAAACAAGCAATCCTGAAATCAAAGCAGGTGCTCCACTAGGCTTCTGCGCTGAAGCACAACTGCTCCATGGTGTACCTGCGTTGCAAAGCAGGTAGAACAAAGCCCACCTGCGTTGGGCGAGTTTGGACATGTGGCACAGTGAGTCATTGCTTTGGAATCTTCCAAAAATGACACTTGGGTCAGGTATTTCGCCTTGTGATGAGTCAGAGGCTTTGTTTCTCCAAGTGGAAGCAAGGTTCACCAAGTGGACTCAAGAACTGAAGATCAACTGAAGATTAACTGAAGAGAGAGAGGACACAAGGCAGCTACACATCAGTTGCAAGCTGACTCATCCTTTCTCAATTCATCTATATATTGAGCTCTCTCCTATGAGCTCAGGAGGCTGGAATTTGGTGCAAAGTAATGATATGCTGTTGGTTTCATTCTTGAGTTATTGGGTGATTGTTTGAGAGAGGTGAAGAAGAACAATTCTTTCTGCTGGGAGGTGTTGCTGGGTTGGAGCCTGCAATGGTTGTAATCCTCTCAGAACCTTTATTTCTTCATTAATAAAAGCTATTGAGGTTCTTCTATGTGCTCTTGTTTCAGTTATATATTGTGATGATTGCATGTTTGGTTTACACTAATCCATGAACCAGTTATGATTGCATGCCTCTTGTAGTTTCCTTCTTTGTCATTGTGCAGGATCTCATTGTAGCTGGGCGAGCAGAAGGACAAAGAGCTAGGAACAAGTGGCCAAAGAGGAGAGTTTGGATTCGACATTAAGCGCAAGGCAACGGTTAGTGCTTTCTCCATCCTCTTTTGCTTTCATAAAGAAGTAAACCTTCAGTAGTTTGTTTTACAGTTGTTGCTAAGGAACTGTCACCCTTAGAGTGGGTTAGGGTCATCCGAGTCGGATACTTTTCCCTACAACAAACTGGCGACTCCACTGGGGATCGTATCCGTTTGATTGTGTTTGTAGTATCTTTGCTATTCATTTCCTGAAGAAAAGAGTACCAAATCGAAAAGCTTTTGACTATATCAAAAGCGAAGTAGAGGGCAGCTACTCTTGCTCATTTTCTGAGCAGATTCATGATTTGAAGAGCTGATCTACAAAGATCCTTGTAAGCTCTTAGTGATAGCTTTGTACCTTCTAAATCATCCCTTTGAGTATGCTTGACTGATTGCTTCTGATTTGAGCAAAAACCGTGAATTTTTTAGAAAACTGTGACCCGGAAACTGTGAAAAACGCAACTTTCGTTTTCCAAAGCAGGCTGTACACAGGCTACCTACTTTGCAACGCAGGTAGCCCCTTCGGGACCTGTGTTGAATGTCAAACAGGCAGTGTACTACCTGCTTTGATCCAGTTTTGCCTAGTGCAGTTGGGGTTTCCTCCCTTTTTCTTGCCTGTTTTCACTACAGTTTTTGCAGCAAGTTGTCTTTCTTGTACCTATTCTGAAACCAACCTTACTTGCCATCATTCCGCCTCTGTTATATAACGAAATTGTACTTGTTCTTTTGTATTTCTTACATCATTTACAATTTCCCATAACGAAAGTGAACTAGTCTTGCTTTGGCCTCTTAGATCTGAACCTGTATTAGGCATTTTGCTGGTCTAAAGAGTTAGCTTGTTTGCTGTCCATAGCTGATTAGTCTTTTTACTTTCGTCATTATGGTTTGATTTCATGTATTTCTAGTGATTAAACAAGTAAATCTTAAGGTGTCTTTTGATTTTGGACAAGCTTGTTTGTTTTCACTCGAAATTGAACTCAAAGTTATATAGCAGCTTTCTTTCTGTAATACATCAACATTAAGAAAGAGAAAAGAAATACTTGCGTTGTGCATTTTGCATCTGAAAAGTTTGCATGTTGATTTAGGAGAAAGTGCATTAGTTTGTGCTGTATGAACTGTGTGAAAAGATATGCCTTTCTTCTCCCTCAGTAGTTAAGATTTTCATCAGTCAAAAAGATTTGAAAAAGCTTGCTTCTCATCTTAGGCTGCATTTAGGAATTTGTCACATACATCTCGTGGTGAACCTTGAAAGGCAAACTTTAAAAAGATCAACTTAAAATATACTGAATGAACCTAACAACGCTTTGAAACATAACGCAAACACATAGAGGTCTAAGCTAGAGACGTGTTCCGGCGTCGTTAAACGTAGTGATTGTCGATCTCGAAGAAGGTGGGTGATTCCTCCTGAGAGTCGGTGGCACTAATACGGACTTGTGCTCCCACGTACCGTCGAGTATATATTGGGAGACCCCTATAGGCATATATCCTTTATCCTTAGGAAGCCGTGTCGACCGCCCTACTGATCGCAATGCAGTGAACACAGCATTCACGAAGATTGACCACACGTACCGTAAAACGTATTCCGTGGTTTTGCGAAAAGTTTGGCACACCCTCTGCCTAGATCTCCAGAGCAGTTTCTTTCGGCCTTTTTCAAACTCTATAACTGAAAAAGTCCATCCGAGCATTTGTCACTTCGGGCTCGTTAAAACATCGAAGGAGACTAGAGTCATCTTTAGCTTTTTCTCGACTCTTTAAAACTGAAAAAGCAAGTTGTGTCTAAAGCGTTGTTATAAAATTTATTTTAAGCGGAATAATCATCACCCTTCCCTCGTTGATCTTCGAAGTTAGTCCACCACAAGTGGAAGTTCCTGTAGAATCGCTAAGAAATCTTTTGGATAGACTAGATATGTCTGAACAACCGTCGACATCTAGGACTGTGTCGTCTGACACAGCAGCAGCAGAACCTCCTGCTGCTACTCCAACGATGTTCGCTGGTATACCATCTGTCTCGGAAAATTGTCAACAACAAGCCGGAGTCCCATCAGGGACGACAATATGGTTAGTTCCTATTTCTTCATCCGGATTATCATCTGGTACTTCTTATGTTGAAACTCGACAAATTGATCCAATGTGTCTTCAAGGGCCAATTTGCCCTTTAAGTACTGGATTTCCACCATGTGGAGGGCAGTATGCTCTTTCATTGTTCCCTCCTAGAGAACAACCATATGAGAGTTTACAACAAGGATCAGGTCAAACTGGAATTACATCCGGCAGTTGGGTACCAATACTGCCTCAACAATCAGGAGTTGCATATTCAGTGCGACCAGTACACCCTGTGTCGAATATTACCACCACACCTGCTATGGCGAATGCGTCGCAAGTACAAGCGCTACCTGTTGTAATACAACAACCTCTTGTCTCAGCGGCTCAATCACAACCTCAGGGTAGTGCCTCCTTATCTGGAGTGACTCAGGCTCAAACAAGTACTGTGACTCCTCATCTTGGTCAATCATCCAGTATTGGTCAACAGCAAATGGTCCAACAACCACAGCTGGTTCAATCTCAACAACCGCCATTCCAGCAATCATATCAAGGACCTGAGCAACAAGTCTTTGTAAGTAACGGGCAACCGTGCTATAATGGTTATGCCCATCAACCTTGTCAAAGTTGTCAGCATTATGCTGGTCTGCAAAGACCCATTGCTCAGGCGATACCATCTTATCCGGGATATGCTTCGCCTAACCTGAACCAACAGTTGCCTTTTATAGCAACTCTAGAATTACCAGATCTAAACCGGCTGACTAATGATCCAATTGCTTATGCCTCTTGGTGGCCAGCGATTCCGCATAAACTTCCATCGGACATTCCTAAATTCAATGGAAATCCAGGTGAAGATCCGTCGAATCATGTGATGACATTCCACCTATGGTGTTCATCAAACACCCTGAATGATGATTCGATAAGACTTCACCTCTTCCAGAGGACATTGACAGGTCCAGCGGCTAAATGGTACATTGAATTGCCAAGAGCCTCTTTCGACAATTTCAGCTCCTTAGCCACGACTTTCTTAACCCATTTTCAATTACCAATAAGGTATGAAACAGGAACAGAACTCCTTACCAACTTCAAACAGACAACGGCCACTCACATATCTGATCATATACATGAGTGGCGACGTCGTCGTAGGATGGTGAAAACTTACGTTCCCGATCAGCTGTTAGCTGAATGGTTTATAAAGTCGTTACTTCTGGCTATAACGGAAGATGTGGCCAAGGGAGGAGTCGTAACAGAGGAGCAAGTCATTGCTCGTGCTCAATACTTAGACTTAGTATATACTCAGTCGGGCACGCTCTACGACAAAATACCTGATGCCCCTAGACCTGAATTTTCAATTCCTCCCCCTCCTGAATCGAATACTAACTCTCACGCCAGTAATGGCGTGACTGGCAAATGCAAAATTTCTAGTCAAAATGCAAATGAAGAACTTCTTGCCTCAGAAGTAAATGCCATGTCGACCAACAAGGACAAACAACTGAAGCAACCAGGGGGCAAGAAGAAAAAGAAAAGGAAAGGGAGACCCCCGACAGGGTGTCATATATGCGATGAGGATCATTGGACAAAAGATTGTCCACATATACCTGAGGTTAAGAAACTCTTCAAGAGTTCAAAAACCCCGGCAGTATTGACTGATCCGTTTCCTAATCCAAGACAAAATCTGGTAGCGAATCAAAATGCTTCCCGATCCCAAGTGCTTATGTTGTCCACCTCAAAGCAGCAGAATAATGCTTTGACAAGGAATAAAGGTTACCGGAATCCACAGCGGTCGAATAACAAGGTTGATAAACAACCTAGTAGTTCGACAACAACTTTGAACGAAGTTGTGACACCCATCGTTCCTAAGCCAATAATAAACTCGCCAAAGGGAGTAGTACACAAGTCGACATTTAATCCTCATGCAAAAGTAGCACAGAATTATAATATAATAGAGGACCTGACCCAATCGTCGTCCACTATGTCGACGCTTGAGGTAGCGCAAAATTGCACCTCCCAAGAGCAAGATTTATTATCAGCCATAGGTGGGATTGGCCCAATGGATTCCAATCTTGTGGCCTTTGATGATAAAGGATATGACCCTAAGTTACCAGCTCAACTAGCTTTCCTTATTAAAGTGGAAGCCCTCAACAAAACTGTTCATCGAACAATTATTGATGAGGGGGCATCTACATGTCTTATGTCAATGAGTTGCTGGAAAAATTTAGGCTCACCACCCTTGTCGAAATCGTCAACGACGTTAAAAGCATTTGATGGACGATCATACACTCCATACGGGATTTTAAATAACTTGCAAGTTGAACTGGGGGGCAAACCAGTAGAAGTTGATGTGGAAGTAATCGACGGAAACCTCGATTACAACATCCTACTGGGAAGGCCTTGGATATATGCCATGGCCACAGTTGTGTCGACCTACTTCAGGAGGATTGTATTTCCTTTTCAAGGAAAAATTACAATCGTTGACCAACAAACATTTCTCCCCAACAGTTCTCAAGTTACAGGAAGCAGCACAATGATCCATGAAAGTAATCAATCACTCCAAAATATCGGAGTAGGTCTCCTAAAAGACCCTGCCTTAATGGGTACTTTTGCCCTACCGCCGGCAAGTAATCTGGCGGAAGTAGCCACAGTGGAAACCTACAATATGAAATCTTCTATATCCAACGGATTCAGAAGACTCCTAAATATTTTGTCAGCATGGATCGTCACCCTAATGGAAATACTGTAAATACAGTGGGCCTGGAGGACGGTTCTTATCTCGTGTCAACCTCGTTAAAAAATGAAACAAGGAGTCATGAGGATAGTTCTTTTACTATGTCAACCTCAATAAAAAATGAAACAAATCCCCTTTTCAAAATTCAAAGGTAAACCTTCATTCCAACCACCAAGTTGAATGCAATGAAGCTTGGGGGGCACCCTCCTTTGACATGCATCATTATGATGCTGGGGGCATGCAAAAAATCGAGCAGTTTTAGCAATGTTCATGCTCGTTAAAAAATAAAAGCAATCATCGAGCAGTTTTTGTGCAGAAGTTCATGCTCGTTAAAAAATAAACGTAAATTGTGAGCAATCTTTCCCTAGCAGTTCAAGCTCATCCAGAAAAATGAACCGGTAAACAACCTCGAGAAATGTAACCTTTGAAAGCCATATTAAAAGCCCTTGGTCGTGTTTATATGCCATCACCTCCATCTGTTCATTTGGCCAATCGTTCACCTCCATATGTTTGTTTACCCATTTTGAGGAACAGCTGCGAAGAGTGATTTCACTTAGCCATCCTTGTGACACTACCGTGATTAGAGAATTCCAACCTGTACCTGGAATCTGCTGCTATCCCTGTTCATCACTCGTTCCTCAAAAGACGAGTCTTCTTTGAGCTCTTTTCACTGACTCGTAAAATATGAAAAGTTTGCCGAGTTTTGGCCTTCCAGCTCGTTAAAGCGACCGGAAAGCTATCCCTCCTCTAGATTTTAATCTTTTTGGACCTGAGGGATTATTGCACAAAAAGATCGAGCGCTTGTTTGTTCGGCTCGTTAAAGCAACCGAAAATTCATCCCTTCTGTATTGTTTTAAACTTTTTCGGACTTAAGGGATTAGATGACGAAAAAGGAATTTTGGAGTTAACTTTTCGTACCTTTTCAGACTCTCTAAAAATGAAAAGGACCGAGTTTTCCTTGTCGTTAGACTCGTTAAAATGATTAAATAGCGACAAACTTGTCTTTAGACGAGAACGAGTTTCCCTATCGCTAGGCTCGTTAAAACATAGCGATGGGCTTGCCCGAAGGGCAGGTTATAGAACAAGCATATGTTATCCTCCTCAAGCTTGACAAAAATAAAGAGGTACTGGTCAGCAATGACTGGGGAAAAATTGGGAGAACCTCACAGTATTAATGGTAGCAAGTCGCTCTTGAACATGACACTTTGTCCTCCGTACCGCATCAGGTTGGGTTGTTTCATTCACCAGTCGCAGAACCATGGTCCTCGCCACACCGTCCACAATTGGGGTAATGCTACCAATCCATCACAACAGTGTCGTTATATGTTCAAGAGATGTGGTTCTGTAAAGAGTCAACCTTGTTCCACCCACTGCCATACATTATCCTTCATCCACTTCATGACCGCCACCCTGAATCATACATCACAGTTTGTTTTCACCTCATCATAATCACTAGCTCCGTTCCGTGTCATTGATGTGGGATTCATTAAGGCCCTCCTTTGACGGATCGCTCCTTGTCGACATCAGCTCATTATCCAAGGAGTTGATCTAGGAACACCCCCCTCAGTACTTTGAAGCTTGTATGCCTCAATGGCAAGTTTCTCACTTCCGGCGACAGGTATACATCAATGACCTTCGACCAGAAGATTTTGCATGGTGGTCGACGCCAAGTCCTTTATTCCCACCATGTAGATTGTACTGCCGTACCTTGAGGGTCATCATCCTTATCGGTGATTCCTCTCGCGCTTGTTAACGGTTTACATCATTGACCGGTAATCAAGCGATGTCTTTCCATGTTCGACTTCAAGAAATTCTCACATGGATCGACTTGTACATCGAGTGAAGATCGGAAGAGTTTGAAGACCCCGGATCTAGTTTCATCCATCCGGGCTGCGATATATATTCAGGACATAAAGACATTTGATATGTACATCATTACAGCAGATGATCATCCTTCTCAAAGGATGATAATTTCGGCAGAGGAATATCAGTCTACATCAGACGATCGTCTGTTCTATGTACCAAAATGTATTTATAAAGCTGAGCATGGGAATGCCCGCCTCAGCTAGATCATGAAAAATGTATGAAAAATAATGTATTGTATTGTATCTTATTATAGGATACTTCTCAGCAGATTGAATGAACTTCGAATCCTCTCAATAAAGCATTTCACCCGATAAACGACCTCATACTTTAGGGGGCATCTGTTATAGACAATTTTGTGCCTTACAGCAATAAGCATGAATTGTCAATAATCCAAGGGATCCAAAGTTCCCTAAACATGATGTTCCTACCCCTAGAGGAACAAGGTCAGCAAACCAACAGCTCTCAGATCAGTTCTCCACCTGAAAACACTCAAAAACAAGCAATCCTGAAATCAAAGCAGGTGCTCCACTAGGCTTCTGCGCTGAAGCACAACTGCTCCATGGTGTACCTGCGTTGCAAAGTAGGTAGAACAAAGCCCACCTGTGTTGGGCGAGTTTGGACATGTGGCACAGTGAGTCATTGCTTTGGAATCTTCCAAAAATGACACTTGGGTCAGGTATTTCACCTTGTGATGAGTCAGAGGCTTTGTTTCTCCAAGTGGAAGCAAGGTTCACCAAGTGGACTCAAGAACTGAAGATCAACTGAAGATTAACTGAAGAGAGAGAGGACACAAGGCAGCTACACATCAGTTGCAAGCTGACTCATCCTTTCTCAATTCATCTATATATTGAGCTCTCTCCTATGAGCTCAGGAGGCTGGAATTTGGTGCAAAGTAATGATATGCTGTTGGTTTCATTCTTGAGTTATTGGGTGATTGTTTGAGAGAGGTGAAGAAGAGCAATTCTTTCTGCTGGGAGGTGTTACTGGGTTGGAGCCTGCAATGGTTGTAATCCTCTCAGAACCTTTATTTCTTCATTAATAAAAGCTATTGAGGTTCTTCTATGTGCTCTTGTTTCAGTTATATATTGTGATGATTGCATGTTTGGTTTACACTAATCCATGAACCAGTTATGATTGCATGCCTCTTGTAGTTTCCTTCTTTGTCATTGTGCAGGATCTCATTGTAGCTGGGTGAGCAGAAGGACAAAGAGCTAGGAACAAGCAGCCAAAGAGGAGAGTTTGGATTCGACATTAAGCGCAAGGCAACAGTTAGTGCTTTCTCCATCCTCTTTTGCTTTCATAAAGAAGTAAACCTTCAGTAGTTTGTTTTACAGTTGTTGCTAAGGAACTGTCACCCTTAGAGTGGGTTAGGGTCATCCGAGTCGGATACTTTTCCCTACAACAACCTTACCCTTTTCTTCCATTGAGAGCTTACCAAACCGCGGATTCCTCAGGGACATGTGGACTGGTCCCCCTGCCTGCTTATCTTTCTTCAGTCTCGGTGTCTGAGGTCATTTTGGGATTTTCGGTGCAGCCTCAATACCTTTGGGAACACCGTGTACCATGGGGTTCTGCACGGCCTCCTTGGTGGTTTCTTCTACAAAGCCCAAACCTCTCCTGGTAGCTACCATCTTGTTTGAATTATCTGTGGTCGTTCACGAACTTTGGGGCTCGAATATCACTCGGTTTTCAACACTCTGTGCTCTAGTCAACTGCTCAAATCTCAAGTGAACAAGTGTTGTCTCATGGCTAACCCCTAGAGTTTTATAGTGCCTTTCAAATTCAAATTCAACCGTTCCCCCAAATTTCGGGCCATCAATGCCTTCTTGGCAGCAGATTGTCCCAAATACTTCCCTTAATTTGCATCTTAAATGCCCATCACCCACTCCATTTGCCCTCAAATCGGACATCCCGTCATGAACAGTGACACCAACAGTCACTTTCTAGCCTACTCACACGACAGCACAGCCCCTCATGCATGGGCATGAACCTTGTGACATTCTCATTCTGCACGCACCTCCCTTATCGCGCAACCCCCAAACATACTCTATTATAATCCCACACTCTCTTTCAACTACCTGGAGCGTTGAGACTGTGCTTCCTACGACTAGTTAGGTGGTCACACCACCTGTGCAAGGCTTCAACTCGCCTTCCAGTATAGTATGCAGAAAACCCCCAATTGCCCTCGCGACATCTGGCGCTGCACATTCTAACGTATGTAGGGTGCTCCCCTGGTTACTGCACTTGATGAGATGTGGTCGTAGCCATGGCAGCAGAGTCATAAATTCTTGGCGATAATCTTCTAATTCAGTGGTATGATCATCCGCACCTTGCCTTGTCATCCTTGGTTTATTGATGAGACATGCTTGCTTGATCTCATGTTCCAGACTCTTGACCTCGGAATCCATCAAAATGTTTTTCTTCCTCAGTCATACCAAGTATTTTTCGAGTTCGCGAAGTCTAAGGTTCCCTTGCCAAATGGCTTCCTGAATCCTTATGTGTTCAACCTTGTGTAGCTATGCGATTTCTTTGTCCTGGTCTTCGCACACTGTGACATCTGTGGGAGCTATTACATGTGGATTCCTCTTTGCATTCTCTTCAAAAATTATAGTCCCTACTCTATTCCACCCCTTTGGAATCGTTTCTGCGGTCAAGGTTTTACACATGGTCCTATAGGCCCATCGAACCACTAGTACGCTCAGGTCCCAATCAATGTGTCTCATCTGGTGAACCCTGTTCAATACTTCACACACCCTACCGAATTCTTCTCCATGGATAATTAGTAGCGCGTGTCTCCTTTCCTGCTGCTGCGGTTTGTTCTGATTCTCTATTATGGGAGTGGTGTGCACTTGTGTGGGTTGTACAACATATTTCCATACCATCGGGAAACGTGGGCGCGCAAGCTATTCTGCCCCTGGTGATTGGGTTTCCTTCTGAGATGGGGTTTTCCAAATTGTATGCGCATCATCCTTCTACATCTGTGCTAGTCCTCCAAACTTCCTTGATGCCTACCCCACCATCTTGTGGGCGTTGCATGCAGTGCCCACTTCAGAGAACCAAATCGCTGTTGTTCCAGTAATGTGCTTTCAAATTTGTTCAAAAATTCATCCACTGTTGTCAACCCATCATATGTAGGCAGATCCCTTCCCTATGTTGTCACACAGTGTAGTGATCTAACCATCATGTTGCAATTAAGTGTTGTTACTTCATGCAACCAATTCTACCATCGCTTTATCTCTTCGTCTGAATCCGAAGTGTAGGAGCTTTCGCACTCCCACAAAATCCTTCCATCTACAGTCAGATTCACCCAATCCTCTTCTCGCATGGTTATTTTGTAAATACAATCGAGATCGTCATCAATATCATCATCGTGCACTAGTTCAATGTATCCCACTCCTTCGATTGGATCTAGCGTACTACTACACGTAGCGAATTTTTGTCAAAGATCATTTTGCACTTCTTCAGATATATGAATCTGTTCATATCAGTGGCCCAGTTTATTCCTAGTAGCACGGGATAGGGATTACTGTCATCGACAATCTCTATCACTTAAAAATCCGCCTGTGCACTCGCATCTTCAATATCTACTATTACCCCTTGCAATCTTCCCATGGGCAAGATCTTATATTGGTTCTCCATTCGTAACTGAATAGGAGACCACTGTAGTGCAGGTCTGCCCATGCACTCCCATGTCTGTTTTGGCAGTACATTCACGTGTGATCCAAGATCCAAGATTACCTGATTCATTTTTATTGGGTCCCTATAATACTAGTGATTACCCCATTACTATTGTAGTTATACCCCTTATTTATATTGTTGTGCCCCTATTACCCACATGTTGTTATTTCTGTACCCCATAGAATCCCTCTATTGTTGTTTTTGTGGCTTTATATTATTATTGTTAGGTCGGTTGGATTATATTGTGACTCCTTAGACTCCTATATATAGAAAGGAGGTTTTGTCATTTGTATCATCCAAGAATTGTTCATTTATGTAATGTAAAGGAGGTTGCCCCCTCGAAGAGGCTGAATTGTAAGGAGTTGATCTATCTTTTCTATCTTTTCTTGAGCTGGTTTCATAACAATTTCATACTCGGTGATTTTCAGAGTCAACCTCATTTCCCTTCCTATGCGCAATGCATGCTTTCCAAGTTTCTAGACCACGCACAGTTCTCTTGACCCCACAAACCTAGTGATAAGTTCCTGTAGTCCTCTTACTGCCTTGTTGTTGCGTAGAAATTTCATGCATGTCTCCAAAAAGGTAGTGAGCATTGAAGGATCCATCCTTGGTTCTAGTTGATCCTTACTACCTAAAGTGGAGGCCTCTGTGAAGCTCTTCTTAGCTTCCAAGAATGTCTCCTTCGTGCGTTCTAAATCAAATTCAGGTTCCTTTGTAGGAGCCTTACGAACCCACGCACTTTCTTCTAACTATTTCCCTTTATCATTGCCAGTGGTCATGCTTCTCCTAAGCATCATGTCTACATTCGGGTCTTCTTCGCGTGGTTCAGACCTCATCATCTGCAAATTCTAAGTTGGAGGGGGCTTAAGTACCCCTTTTTCACGCAATCTCGCTATCAATGTAGGGTAGTCTTCTACCTCATGACCGAACTAAGTATAGTATAAACATGATGTCCTTTTCAGGTTTGTACGATCACGGGCATAGTGTCCTGGCCCTTCCTGGTCCCATTTTTCCTTGACCTCGACTGTGCCCCTGAAATCTAGTGTGTGCCATTCCCGCATTTGGGTCGAGGGCTCACATTTTGGTCTGCACCATATAGGTAGGAGTTTGATCCATTATTAGTTCCTAGCTTCTGTAGGTGCATTCATCATGGCCTACTAACCTGTATAAGTTACAAAACAATTGTTGGGACGTCGACGTATACTTCTATAATAGGTGACAATTATTCATAATGTGTTTTCCTCCTATCTAATAGATCGCACACCATAATGCAGGTGTTGTGCTTGGTCATGCATGTGCCTCAAGTCTTAATGGCATTGGCCCTCCTCCTGCCAAGTAATTCGTGAACACTAGACAGTGGTCCTTGTCATGCCCCTGCCCTTTGCATTTGATGCAGCATGCCTCCTTGCGTGCCTCTGGCCAAGCTGTCCTATCCTGTTTCAAACTTTGCATCTCCAGACACAGCTTTTGCAGTTGCACGTGGATTTGTTGGACTCCCAAACCAGGATCTTGTATAGGGGTCTCATGCAATCTCATCATCGTCTCCAAAGCTTCAGCCTGGGTGGAAAGTTTTTGTTGTGATAGTGTCGTCCTGAAGTGCGGTGTCAATGGTGCTACAAACCATGCACAGTATTGTCCATCTGTCAATGTCATGTTGGCTTCGCGGATCATACCCTTCAATATTTGGTCCAAATCCTAGGGGGTGTCACCTGAGATCATCGTAATCTCCTTAAACCTGATGATTGATTGTGTTTCTGACTTTGGCCTGCTAAATTCCTTGTTCAGCGCAGTCTAGATTTCTGTGATTCCTGTGTTTGGATGGTCATTAGAATGCTTGATGTACCATGTTAATGCGCAATCCTGCAACATGCTCACTAGTGTAGCCTTCTTGATATTATCATCCAGGACTCATTGTGCTTCCCATACTGCTCTTACCACGAACCAGAATTGGTTTAGGTATTCATTCCCTACTCCTCTTAATACTGGTAGTTTGATCGCACTCGCCATACTGAACTGTGGTGGTGGTAGAGGGGGGTTGGGTCAAGATGGGGGTGAGAAGGGTGAGACGGGTGGCAGTGTAGGTGGAGGTGGTAAGCGTGGAATTTGCTGCCTTATCAGACTGACCATGCTTCTCAGAGAAACTTTCGCAAGTTTTTCCTTGCTTTCTCGTGAGGGGGAAATTAAGGGACTGGTTACCAATTCTTCACTACTTCCACCTCTGTAGATCTTCCCACTTCGCGTAGTCCCAAACATTAATTTATTTTCATAACCTGCTTTTCACACAATAACATCTTAATCAAAGTGTTAAAATATTTGATATACTTACCTCATGGTCCCTTGAGGAAATGTCGCTCTGCCTCACTGTAGTTGATGGTCATATCTACCACAAACTCAGTGATAAATCCTCCTATAATTCAATCGAGCCAATGGTCCATAGCTCGCGTGATCTTATCTCCTGACGCTTCTAGTCTGTGTACTAATTCTGGAGTCCACACGATTGGTTTTTCGAACCTACACCTTCCCTGACTGTCTGCTAGCTTCGCGATCCACTCATACAGCTCAAAAGCAAAGTATGCAAAGAAAATTTCATGGATTTCCGTATACAAGTAGCACTCCAAACATTGTTCCTTAGATACTCGTGGATTTTTTTTTTCCTGGGTTGCGAACTCGTGAATCTTCTTCTCCAACCACCCTTCAATTTCTTTCTTTGTTGGATTCTAGTGGCACGACATCAGACATCCCTTATGCAGATCCTAGTCCCAGCAACAGAACCATTTGTTGGCTTGTATGGGCTTGACCCAGGTTTAGAGTTGATTTAGCCAAACAAATCCCGGTACTAATGGCCCTTTTGGCAACAATCCATGGAGCGCGGACTGAGGTCTCACCCGAAGTAGTATGGGAGGGTGCTAGAACTAGGTTTCCACACCCTGGGGATGTCCGATGAGCTTCTGGAAGTCCGCGATTTTACCGTGTGTGCATGTTGCTATGTGCATATATTAGTCTCTCACAACCTGTGATGTTGCCTTCATGCAGCCCTACTTAGAGCACAATCGTATTATACCCAAGTTCCTTACTATTTAACCTGTTACTACCTGATTACTTAACTTATCTGTGTAAGACTAGTGATAATTAATAGTATATCCAACAATCATATAAGTGCGTGTGTGTTATACAAGATAGTATAAATGTATAGAATGCAATACACAAGCAGAAGCACAGAATTTGGAATCCACTTCTCTTTATTATTCTTCGTTCAAGGTTACAGACTCGACACCGCCCTACGCACTTAGTTGCAGGGGTCTGCACACTCAGATTCAGACTCTACTAGGCCTTTGCGCACTTAGTTATAGAGCCTCTTCCTACTACTACAACCTAATACACTTAGACTCTTACTCTATGCTTGAACCATTCATATTTATCTATCTCTCCTCTTCCCATGGTTTGCGGACCATAGGTAGGCCGACATGTCATTACATTACATTACAAAACTTAGGGTAGACAAATCTATGACTCAACCTATACTTCGTGCTCTGTGCCCATAATTCGTGGAGTCTTATAATACCCTTGACCAAAACTTGGGATTTGAGCCCCAAAACATGCTATGGGGGGATCTGATGCCCAACAGTGGGGGAAAAATCAAAACCCATATGGTCAAAATACTCCACTGTTGGGGAAGAATCCTTACCAGCAAGGTTGGAACCCACAGTTTGGGTCTCCTGAAAGACCCTACATGCCATTCAATCCACAGTTACCCTTATTAGCTACGTTGGAACTTCCTGATGTTTCACAGCTTATGAATGATCCTATCCTTCATTTTCCTTACTAGCCTCCAATTCCTACGAAAATTCCAAGTGATTGCCTTAAATTCGAAGGAAAGTCTAAATAGGACCTACAAGCCCATGTGATGACATATCACCTATGGTGTTCCTCTAATTTGTATGTTGATGATTATATCCATCTTCGCCTCTTTCATATAACCTTAACAGGTGCTGCCACAAAATGGTATATCGAGTTGCCTCGAGCTACCTATGCTGACTTTAACTCTTTAGCTATGGCCTTCCTCACCCACTTCCAATTTCTAGTTTGGTATGAAATTGACACTCATTTTCTCACATCCCTTAAGTAAGATACTGCAACCCACATTTCTAATCATATTCATGAATGGAGACATCGGCATTGCCTCATTAAATTCAAGATTTTTGATGATTTTTTGACTAAATGGTTCACAAAATCGTTCGTTAACAAGATTTGTAAGGATATAACTATTGGTGGATGTGTTACTGAAGAACAAGCTATTGCTCATGCTCAGTATCTAGACTTAGTTTATTCACAATCTGGCACATTATATGAGATGTTTCCTGATGCTCCAAGACCATCTTCAGATCTGGTAGCCTCAAAGTCTCCTGATGTGCAATTGTTGATGGTATAATTTGTTTAGTGTCTCAAACTTCCGCTAAGGTTTCTTTGAAGCAGAAACCTGTTTCAAACACTGGTTCCAATAATCCTTTGAAAAAATCATCAAATCCTAGTAAAACCTACGAGGTACATATTTTTCAGTCTACTACAGCAGATAAGGCCTCAAAAGGTAAGAAAAAGGGTAAAGGTAAATCAAAAACCTATACCCCGAGATAGGAATCACCCAAATCATATGTTGATAATGCTTCCAAGCGTAAGATGAAATATTCTTGCCTCATTTGTGATGAAGATCGATATACCAAGGATTATCCGCAACATTTGAAGTTAACCTCTTCTTGAAAGGGACTCCAGCTGTTTTCAAAGAACCATTTCCATCTTAGCAAACGCAGTTGGTAGACGAATCGCAATCCTCTGCCTCCTCTGGTTCCCAAATTTTCATGATGCAAGGTTCATCGCCTATTTTGATTGTACATGAACAAAGGGCTATGAAACCCCACAAAAGAAGACGGTGGAAAAAGAGGTCACTGATATATCTTCTACTTCCACTTCATCCAATTTTGGTCCGCTCCATATTAAGCGTCCTAATAGTGCGTCTGTAATCCAACCACCTCCCAAGGGTGTACTTCAGAAATCATCTTATAATCTGAATGCTAGAGCTACACAACATTATAATATTGTTGAGGATTTAGCTCAAGCACCTTCGGTGATGTATTCTTTGGAAGTTCTCCAAACATGTCCAACGCAATGGAAATCATTGTTGTCTGCTATAGGTGTCGTTGATCCTGCCGATTCGAGTTTAATTACCTTTGATCTTGAAAACCAAGTTCCTCGTCTTCCTCATCAGATTGCTTTTCTGATTCAAGTTATCATTAAAGGAAAGATGATCCATCAGACTATTATTGATGAAGGTGCTTCTACCTGCATCATGTTTGTTTCGTGTTGGAAGGCCATTGGCTCTCCTCCTCTTAATCAGTCCTTGAACACTTTGGAGGCCTTTGATGGCAGAGGCTCACATCCATACGGTATTCTCACAAACTTTCCGATCACGTTGGAAGGAAAGACCATTGAGCTTGAAGTGGAAGTTGTAGATGTGAATCTCAATTATAACCTTCTTCTTAGGCGAAGTTAGACCCACGCTATGTTTTGTGTGGTTTCTTCTTTGTTTTGGGTGCTTCGTTTTCCTTCTGAAGGAAAAATTGTCAAAGTTGACCAACTGTATTTTTTCTCTTTCAGTATGTTGAACGGCAATGTCCCATATGTGGGAAATACCAAGATTCCTTATGAGATTGTGGGGGTAGGTATTTTCAAACATTATTCTTTATTGGGTACTTTTACTCTCCCACCTTCAAATGTCACTTCAGTCAATATGATCTCGGTCCTATAGATCCTTGGATTATTCCTACTCCAGATCAAATTGATTCATCTAGAGATTCTATGCCATTAAGTCCATTAGAGAAAGATTATCAAGAAATTTTCTTGGCTTCAATGGTCGCTTCAGAAAGTCATGATGTTTTTAGTATGAACTTGGATACTTATGTTCCATCTCCTTGGCTTGGTTCTTGGGATTCTTCGGATCCTTTGAATGAGACATTCCCCACTGATGAGAGTATCATTGAGGTTATGTCTTTAGATGAAACTCATTGGAATGGTCTCCATCATCATTCTTCATTTCTTCCTAGCCTCAGATGCCTTTGTGTCTTGAAGCGTTTGTTTCTCATTTCCCAATGCATCCACTTTAAACACCTGTTTTGGTGCACAATGTCCTGTCTGAGGGTAATATGGGAAACATTACTACAACCCTGCCTCTTGACATTTACATCAAACCTGGATTTGTAGAGAACATTCATATTTGGGTTTCTTGTTCTCCTGATGAGATCAGGGTTTACACTGAACTTTTCAAATAATTTCGAGATGTCTTCGTGTGGTCACACGAGGAAATTCTTGGTATTGATCTAGCAATAGTGGTGCATGAAATACCTAACTATCTTGGTGCAAAGCCTATTCACCAAAGGCTTCGCCCTATGCATCCTCAGAAGGCTGTTGCTATTAAAGAATAAATGGAAAATATTTTAAAAGATGGTTTTATCTATCCCATCCCATTGACCGATTGTGTGTCTAACATTGTCCCTGTTGCCAAAAAGCAAGGCACAATTTGCATTTGTGTTGATTACCGCAACATTAATCGTGCTTGTCCAAAAGACAATTATCCCACTCCTTTTATAGATCAGATCATTGATGAGTGTGAAGGGAGTGAGATTTTCCCATTTATGGATCTCTTTTCTAGCTACAACTAGATCAACATTTCACTTACAAATCAACATAAGATGACCTTTATCTGTCCATAGGGCACTTTTGCCTATAGCAAGATTCCTTTTGGTTTAAAAAATGTTGGCACTACCTTTCAGAGAGAAATGTCTTATGCGTTTAATGATATTTGACACATTGTTCAAACATCTTTGATGACTTACCAGCCCATTCCGCTAACCATCATGACCATCCAGACCACTTAAGATCCATATTTATGTGGTGTCGACATTATAATGTCCATCTCAATCCGCACAAGTGAATTTTTTGCATTGAATCTGGTCACCTCTTGGTTTTTGTGGTGTCCCGCGAAGGTATCTGAATCGATCCTTTAAAATTTGAGGCTATTTTCAACTTACCCCCCCCACCTCATTGCTGCAATTGCAAAGCCTGCAAGGAAAGGCTAACTTTCTTCATCGATTCATTCCTAACTATGCTGAACTCACCAAGGGTTTTACTCACTTGCTTAAGAAGGGTATACCTTTCATTTGGGATGAAGTTGCTCATAAATCCTTTAATGCTTTAAAATACACACTTATCAATGCTCCTTTATTGTATCCCCCTTATTATCGACACGATTATTTCCTTTACTTGGATGCAACTAATACTACCATTGCTATGGTGTTAGTTCAGGATGAAAATGATGGCAATGAACATGTGGTTTGTTATCTAAGCCAAAATCTTCTTGATGCTGAATATCGATATACCCATGTTGAGAAGCTTGCCTTGGCAACAGTCCATGTTGTTCAAAGATTTTGTCATTATATCCTTTTACAGAAAACCACGATGATTTCCGATTCCAACCCCATGACCTATATATTTACTTGTCAATTACTAAGGGGGAAATACTCCAAATGGATTGTTATGTTGCAGGAGTTTGATTTGGATTTTACTGCCACAAAATCAAAGAAATCACTTGATTTTGCTAAGTTGATATGTGCCCTTCCGTCTACAAGCACTTCTACTGATTTTTCTGAGCAGATTCATGATGAAACTTTGTTTCTCATCAGCACTCTTAACTCATGGTATGGAGATATTATCATTTATCTTCAAACCCAAACCTTCCGATCTGATTTGTCTTGATCCAACTAACACCGCATTTGGCATCAATCCAAACCCTATGAGATTCTTGGTGATACATTGTACCAAGTCGATGTAGACTATGTTCTTTGCAGATGTCTCACACTTGAAGAGGCTGAATGACTCTTGAATGAATGCTACTCTGGTGCCTATGGTGGTCATATGTCAGGATATGCCACTACTCAGAAAATCCTCTGCATTGGTTATTTCTGGCCTTTCATCTTTAATGATTGTATTCTGGTTGTTCAAAAATTCCATGAATACCAGATTTTATCCACAAGCAGTGTGCCCCGCCAACACCCTTACATCCAATAGTTACCATTGGACCATTCATAAAATGGGGCATAGACTTCATGACATGTAACCCTCACTCGGCCAGGGGGCATGGGTATATTATTGTCATCGTCGACTATTTTACTAAATGGGATGAGGTGATGCTCACATACAATGTTGATGGTATTGCTGCTGCTTAGTTCCTCTTCAACCATGTCATAGCGCATTTTGGTGTTCCTAAATCCATTGTAATTGACCATGGATCACATTTTTGTTAGTATATGATTGTAGAGCTAACTACTTAGTTGGGCCTTCATCATGATAACTCAACTCCTTACTATCCACAGGACAATAACCAAGTCGAAGCAATTAATAATTTTTTTATTACTATGCTTCAACCCACCATTGTGAAGCACAAAAAGGATTGGTATCTAATGTTATTGACAGCTCTCTCACTTACAAAATGTCCTCTAAGACGGCCATTGGATTCACTCCTTTCCATATGGTTGATGGTTTAGAGGCAACTCTCTTGATTGAATGTGAAATTCCTTTACTCAAATTAGTTGTCAAAATTCTTCCTAATACCTCCCCTAAAGAGGAGCGTCTACTCTACCTTGAGAGGCTTGATGAGACCCGTTGCATTGATGCAATGGTAATTGAAGCCCAAAATAAACGTGTCAAAGCTCATTTTGATCAAACCGTTTCTCCTCGCACTTTTTCTGAAGGTGACCTGGTCCTCCTTTATGATTAGGCTAATGATAAGTTAGGCACTGGAAAGTTTGAACCTATGTGTTACACAACATTTGTTCACTATCCCTATACTCCGAACCTATGTGTTACACAACATTTTGTCACTTTCCCTATATATCGGTCTGTGATCCTGAAGGACCTCTATAGTGAACCCAACATGTTTTCCCATCATGAAGAAACTCCCAATATGTCCCTCTTCATGAAGAAAATATTTGCCCTTTACATCATTTCCCAAGAATCTTCCTTTTATCCTAGTTTACAAGACTAACGCTACTGACCAGTTTCCTCCTCGTGCCAATTTGCAGAGATTAAAACTAGCCCTAGCAAAGTACGAAGAAACTAAGCCCTTTTCCAGTCGCGTCGATCCTCTTTTGGCAAGTTTTTTAAATATGGAGTCGAAGCTTCCATCTCTAGAAGCTTTGTAATGGAAGTTTGGTAGATTGTTGGGCTGGATGGAGCCAAGGAAGTCAGTTTGGGCTCCTTTCCCCTATTAGGATGGGACAGACTAAAGAGATAAGACCTTCTCCCATGATGAGAGGAACCATCTCCCATCCATCCAAGCTATATAAACCTCTCTCTTCCCAAGCTAAACTAGTTTTTGAGTGAGTTTAAATGATCAGTGAGACATCTATAGCCTGTAGCTTTCTAGTGTATGTTTGAGGGAGAATAGTGTGTTTTGGTTTGGTTTGAGACTAGAGGGAAGAGGCCTTAAAAATTCCATTGTTGGGGATATCCATGAAGTGCTAGCAACAGTGTGGGAACTCGGATACGTTGGAGGAGACCAACAACATCAAGGCATCGGTTGTAATCTCTTTCCGATTTATATGAATACAACTATTGATTGATTTCCTACATGAAGTGTTATTTTAGATGTTTATGTTTTAATGTTCCTTCATCTATTAAGTAGTTTGAATACAATATTTTATGCTATCACATTTGTTGTTGTTGCTTGTTTTCTTGTTTCAGATTTTCGAAGAAGGAAACGAAAGATAGCTGGAGTGAGGAAGCAGGATCATCACCAAGTGGAATAGTGTTCTAAGAGGTAGGCCCTCCTAATTCATTCTAGCTTAAGTAGATTTTCCATAGATTGTTTGTTTGTGGCTAGACTCTCTCTCGAGCTAGAGGAATTTTTTATGTCCGCACTGAGAATTTACATGCACCACAAATTGGCGACTCCAAGAATTCGATTTAGTATTCACTATTGCCAAATCTAAGAAATCACTAGTCTTCATTGAGTTGATTTTCTCCCTTCCCTCCACTTCTCTTCCTGCTGGTGCCGACGAGCAATTCCGGATGAGACTCTTTTCTTAATTAGAACTCTCGACCCTTGGTACAGTGATATCATCGTATATCTCCAGACATCCACTTTCTAGTCTGCATTGACCAAGGATGATCCCTGATTCATTCAGCATCAATCTCAACCTTACCGTATCATTGGAGATAATTTATACCACATCGGTGTCAGTTCAATTATACATTGATGTCTCACTCTTGAGAGTCTTGAATGAATGTCATTCTGGTGCATGTGGCAGTCACCTATCTGGATATGCTACAGCTCAAAAAATCCTTCACGCTGGTTATTTTTGGCCCTCTATCTTCATGGATTGCATCCTTGTTGTTCTCAAGTGCCATGAGTGCCAAATTTATCAGCGTAAGATGCGTGCCCCACCCACTCACCTACACCCCGTTTTTATAGTTGGTCGTTTTTCCAAATGGGACATCGACTATATTACCTACAACCCTAATTCGGCCAGGGGGCATAGGTATATTATCGTTGTTGTGGATTATTTCACCAAATGGGCTAAATTGATGCCTACATACTCTACGGATAATAAAACAATGACTCAATTTCTATTCAATCACATTATGTCTAGGTTTGGAGTGCCTTAGGCCATTGTCATTGACCATGGCTCCCATTTTTGAGATTACATGATGGCTGAGCTGACTTCTACATTGGGCTTGTGCCACAATGGCTCAACCCCATATTACCCTCAGGCCAATGGCCATGTTGAAGCTGTCAAAAAATTCTTGGTTACAATTCTTCAGTGCACCATTGGGATGCACAACTCAAATTGTAATCTCATGCTCTTTTCATCTCTATGGGCTTATCAAACCTCGACCAAGGACGCAACTAGATTCACACCATTCCAACTAGTCTACGATCTGGAAGCAAATTTACCAATTGAGTGCAAAATTCCATCTCTCAAGCTGGCTGTCAAACTTATCCTTGAGACATCACCTCAAGAAGAACACCTCCTGTACCTAGAACAACTGGATGAGACTCACTGTCTTGCTACTTTGGTCATTGAAGCACAGAAAAAGTGGGTCAAGTCCCATTTTGATCAATCTATCTCTCCTCGAGATTTTTCTAAGGGTGATTTGGTTCTTCTGTATGATCAGGCTAATGACAAGCTAGGGACAAGCAAGTTCAAACCCATGTGGCATGGGCCCTACATTGTTAAAGTGTGTTACAGAAAGGGGTCTATGAGCTTATTAACTATGAGGGAAATCCATTAGACAAGCCCCAAAATGGGCTTTATCTAAAAAATTACTATGCTTAGGTCATCTTGCATGGCTACTTTTTTACAATAGTGTGTTATTCATTTTTGTATAGTGTGGTTTGGTGTGTTGTTTTGCAAGAAACTTTCCTACTTATTATGTTTCTTCCTGCTTTGTAGATGTCAGTGTCTCCTCACATCGGTTTCACTGATGGTGCTTGTCGTAGTACCCAGAACCTATCATCTTTGGCATGGGCCATTTACGACCCCCATGGTGAGTTGATTGATCTTCAAGGTATTTGTCTAGGTTGAACAACTAATAACATCGCTGAGTATAGTGCAGTTATCAAATTGTTGTCAGAAGTTATCACTCTTAGCATCTGGGAATTGGTTGTCAACCTTGATTCACAGCTTGTTGTTCTTCAACTCAACAGGAAATATTCCATTAGAAACCCTCAAATATTGAGAATGTATCTACGTATTCATCTACTAGAGAGAAATTTTGATTACATTACATATCATCATATTCCTAGACACATGAATACATTAATAGATGCATTAGCTAATTATGTGTTGGATAGACATTTGTGAAACATGTAAAAACTCAAAAATACAAAACATTTGTACCATAGTAAGCAAGGAATTATAGCATATATATATATATATATATATATATATATATATATATATATATATATATATATATATATATATAATGTTTGTCATACATTAAAACCCCAAAAAATAATATTTGTGTTCAAATACCTCAGTGGCTCATAGGCCTTAAAAATGTGGAATGCTAGACCTATGCACTAAACAACATGATGATGATGGTAGCATGTAACTGCTTGGACTACACGAGTCAGCAGTCGACGGATCCAATCTGATACCCCCACTCTATGCCTCTGATAATGGTGTGGGACATCACCCATCTAGGCATACTCTTGGATCCCATGGGTCAATCCCTCGAGGTTCTGCGTGATCTCTTCCTCATTTTCTCTTCCCACCTAATAAGGAGTGACCTCGAACTACTGAGGAATGCGCCTGACAATCAGGGACATCCCGGTAAGACACTCTGGTCCAACATCTACATTCATAAAACCAAAATTTCATGAACACATATATCTCAAAAATAATAAAAAATTAAAATTGTTTTTTTTTACCTCCATCATCATAATCCTCCCCCTCTGGGAGTGGCATATCCAGATCACCACGGAAGTCAGTACCACTGTAACGCCAATCCTCCACTACGATCAGTTATCATCATAACCACGAGAAGAAGGTGGGATTATAGGACATTTATTGGCCCCAGATAATCTTGGGCATCAACGCACTCCAATGGACCATCTGTGGGTCTTGTGGAAATGGCAGTTCCACCTCAACTCGCTGGTAGTGGAACAGTGGAACCCACTCCAAGAAGAAGGTCACTAGAATAGAACCATAGAAAAATTGCTTCAAGTTTCTCACCTTAGCTTTTGATAGCTAGCGCTTCATGTTGACCTTCATAGCTTTTGCCCAGTTGAAGATAGTGGGCACCGTACAGTCGATATCATACTAAAACTTTGATTTGTTGGTCTCATGCTACGCTTGGGCCCCAACCACTCTATTTATGGTCAATAGTAACACTCTCAGCACAAGATCCCGAACAATCATAATCTCGATCTTGCCACTTTTTGATTTGAGTACTTTTGGGCAGTGTTCTACAAGTAACATGGTCACACTTGCCCCAATAAACCTTAAACAATATAGATTGACTAGCTCCCCTCTTCAGTATAGTCCTATCATGAAATAAATGTCTGAAGTTTCCAACTCTAGTTCTTGGTCACGGATCATGAAAAATTCCCTATTCACGTCCTAGAGACTGATCATATACCATAGAAATTCGGGTTGAGCCCATAGACCTAGTGTAAGGAAGAATTTGAGGAGCCCACATTTCCTTAGAGCATTCAAGCAATTTGGGTCTGCCATTGCTTAAGTGTCAATATCCTCATGCTCATGTTCCTTCCAATCCACCACCTTTCACGATTTGTTTCCTGCAAAAACCATATAATCAAGTCAATAAACATCTTTGGCTAGAGAAATTTGGATTCAAATGAATAAATTGGGCAAAAACTTGAAAAAAAAAATCATGGCGCTGACGCAACTATTTTAAAAATTGTAGTGTTGGTAGCGCGCTTAATAGTCTTCATAGCCCCTGATCGGCGCAATTCCATGCCCGAAAATTGCGCCGACAAAGGGAAATTTATTTTTGACAAAACCTCTTCAAAAAATCCCAAAATGGCTAAAAACAGGTAAAATAAGCATGAAAATGGAGATTAAGGTCTTGGCTCTTACCTGCAACTTATAGCTAGAAGAATGGCCTCTCTGATCTCCTACAATCTGCTCCAGAGAAACTAGGGCACAAGTGGGTAAAAATCTCTTCACACAAAGGTAAAATGGTAAATGGTAAAAAAAATTACTTCTTCCTCCTTTTATTCATTTGTTATGAAATATTAGGGTTTTTTTAAAGTATTTTTGACCTATTCTTCCTGAAAAACTGGATAATGAATTTACCTTTTGTGCAACGACAGGTGACAGATTATCGATGATGGTACTAGAGTCACGTTTCAACACTTTTCTTGACTCGTAAAAGAGAATAAAATTGGTGGGTCTTCTTTCAAGCTCTTTTTTGACTCTTTAAACATGAAAATATTGTCGAGCTCTTGTCGTTTTGAACTTATTAAAGGCTGCGAAACGTCATTCGCCCAGTATATGTTTACCCCTTTTTTAGGTTGGGATGAACTATTTATGAAAAAGGTACTCCTTAACTGAAGTGGTCAAGCAGTTCTCTCAAGTATCATCTCTACCTTTTTAGGCTCGGAGACACAAATGTACGAAAATGAACCATGTGGAGTTTTCTTTTCTGTGTCTTTCTTCTTCAAACTCTCTAAACATGAAAAAGATATAGGTATTTATAGGGTAAGTTCCTCAGATAGAACACCAAAGGACACTGCTCACAAACAGATCATAGATTAATACACCAATATTGTTGACGTAGTTAAAACCCTCAAGGAGGGAAATAGTCCATGACCTAAGCCAACATGACCACCTCAGGAAATTTATTAATAAAAGAATGAAAATTTACATAAGCTTCTCTCATGAACGGTTACCCTACAAATGACCCTCCATGCTCTTTAAATAGTGATCATGGACCAATGAGGTGTTGAGCCACGGATCAAGTGTCGATAATACCAAGGAGAGAATGAACCGTTGGATCACTATATAGTAAAGAAACACACTTTACCTAACTCTACACTAGACCAAGTTATACTTAACTATTTCCTATGTGTCGGAATATCCTAACATCCCCCCTTATGAACAACTTGGGATAGGATTGAAGGATGTACAAATATGACACAATAGGAGAAGGACAGAGGCATTAGAGCCTATCCCCCCTTAGTGACAGCTTCCTAAACTCCAACCATAAATCGAAGTTTAGTAAACTTTGCCTTTGTGAGAGCCTTTATAAAATGTTTACAACCTGATCATCTGTTGAACAATTTTTCACTTCAAGAACATGGTCATGAATGAGCTTTCTGATGAATTGTATGTGTAGTTAAATGTGTTTGTTGCACTGATGTTGGACTGGATCTTTTCATAGTTGAATGGCACTTTGATTATCACACCAAAGTGTAGTCGGATGTTGCTGTTGAAATCCAAACTCTGACAGGTTCTCACAAAGCCACGGGGCTTCCTTACTAGCTTCTACGGCACCATGATACTCTGCTTCTACTGAAGAAAGAGAAATGGCACTTTGTTTCTTGCAATCCCATGTAATAGGTCCTGAACCAAGAATGAACACATAACCTGCAGTAGACTTCCAATCATTAGGGTCACCAACCCAATCGGAATCAGTGAAACCAACCAATAGAGGAGACGCTTCTGCACTGTAATGAATCCCAAATTGAACTGTACCTCGAACATAATGAAGTATTCTTTTAGTTGCTTTCCAATGACTTTCATGTGGGTTTTACATAAAGCAAGAAATAAGGCCAACAACAAATGAAATATCAGGATGAGTATGGGTCAGATACAAAAGTTTTCCTACAAGTTGACGGTATAAGGTAGCATCAACTTCAATGGAAGTACAAGTGACTGAAATTTTGGCTCCAAAATAAAAGGGAGAAGGGGCTGGCTTACAGTCTTCCATGTGAAACTTACATAGAAGATCATAGGCATACTTGGACTAGGAAAGGTAAATACCTTCCTTGGATTACAAGACTTGAAGACCAAGAAAATAATGCAAGTGTCCTAACTCTATCATTTCAAATTTTTTTTTACTGTTGGACTTCACATGGTCTATAAGGTTGGGATCACTACCAGTAAAGATAATATAATCAACATAAAGAACAAGAATGATAAGATACTTGCCCACTTTCTCGGTGTAGACAGTATTGTCAGAATGGCACCTAGAAAAGCCAGTTTCTAAAAGAAAGCTATCCATTTTAGCATACCAAGCCTGAGGGGCTTTCTTGAGACCATAAAGGGATTTCTTAAGCCAACATACAAGACTGGTGCTTGTTTGTATAAATTCAGTAGGTTGTTCCATATAGATATCTTCATGCAAGTCCCCATGCAAGAAGGCAGATTTAACATCCATTTGATGGACTTCCCATTTGAAAGAGGTAGCAAGGGAAAGAACAAGGCGGATAGAGTTCATTTTGGCAATAGGGGAGAAGGTTTCATTATAGTCAATGCCTTCTACTTGTGAAAAACCCTTAGCAACAAGACGAGCTTTATGTTTATCAACTTTTCCATCTTGTCCACACTTGGTTCTATAAACCCATTTGCATCTAACAAGTTTTCGTCCCTTTCGTAGAGGAACAAGATCCCATGTATCATTTGCCAATAATGAACGATATTATTCATTCATAGCTACGTCCCAATCTGGATGGCCTGAAGCTTCTGCAAAGGTGTCAGGATCATAATTTGCTGAAGCTTGAGCCTGTAAAGAAGAGGCTCTATCGAACTGAGAATGTGTACGTCATTGATTTGTAGGATCACCTGCAAGAGCATCTAATACATCCCGAGTAACATAGACCCATTTTGGAATTTTAGGAGCTGAAGGAGGACCCTAAGAAGGTGGGGGAGGATTTTCATCCTCGTTGTCATCATCCGAAGAAGAATTATTTTCAGAAGTAGAAGGAATAGAGAGAGGTGGCACATCCGACAAACTAGGCTCATAGGCCGATATATTTTCAGAAAACTTTACATCTCTTCTAGTGATAACATTTTTGGACTTAAGTGGAATAAGTCTATATCCTTTTACATCTTCAGAATATCCAACAAAAATACAATTTTCACTCTTAGGTTCTAAAGCTTTATGTTTCTCATCTAGAATATGGGCCCATGCTTCACTTCCAAAAACGTGAAAGTGACTTACATCTGGTTTAATTGATCTCCATGCCTCTTCTAGAGTGATATTCTTTAAAACCTTAGTAGGAGTGCGATTTACTATGTAATGTGCACAGTTAATTGCTTCTACCCAAAAATTAAGACTAAGTCCTTTAGATTGAAGCATACAATTAGCCATTTCATTTAAGGTGTGATTCTTCCTTTCAGCTACACCATTTTGTTGTGGAGTATATGGAACAGTATGTTGCATTTGAATTCCATTCTCAGTGCAAAAGTTGATGAATTTGTTGTTAACATATTCTCCGCCATTATCAGATCTTAGCTTAAGAATTTGATGTCCAGATTGTTTTTCAACAAAGGCCTTAAAGGCCAAGAACATGTTAAATACTTCACTCTTGAGTTTTCATAAGTATATCCAAGTGCGTCTAGAGAAATCATCAATGAAAGTTAAGAAATACTTGTAGCCAGAGAATGAAACAACTAGAAGTGGACCACATAAATCACTTTTTACAAGTTGTAAGGGGACTGAGGCATGCCGAGAGGCACGTTTTTCAAAACTATCCCAATGATGTTTTCTAAGTACACATCTGAAACAAACACCATCTCTGCAAAATACCATTGGAATACTTGTCACCATATTTTCTTTACATAGATTCTGAAGGGAGCAATAGTTTAAGTGACCAATCGCTCATGCCAAAGTTTGCTCACTTCATCATTATGAGCAACAAATATCGAGGGAAGATTTGATGACCCAAAGTTGTTAAACTTATACAACCTTGTAGAATCATCAGCAATGCCAGTAGCTAAAATATATCTAGGATCTCTTAGGTCCTTAATTACAACATCGTGAGGTGAAAATTCAATGATTTTACTTTCACTTGAATGAGTTATTTGATATACAGATAGAAGATTGCAAGATAAGGTTGGAACACATAATACATCATTAAATTGACCATTGTCTATATGAACAATTCCAGTCCCTACAACACTAAGAGATCTATCATCACCAACATATATATTTTTGGTGTCACAATCATTTAAAGAAGAAAACATGGCTTTGTTTTTGGCCATGTGATAAGAAGCTCCAGAATCAATGAGTTACTCATGGGAATGATAAGAAGAAGATACATTTAGTGCATATCCATACCGAGATGCTTGACAACCACATGCATAAAGTGTTATTCCTGAAGATGAAGTTGAAGTTGAAGAGTGCTCCAAATGGATGTTATGCTTCTTAATTGTTGCTTCTAAGGCTTCCATATTCTTAAAGCATTTGGATTCTAAGTGACCATCTCGATTACAAAAGTGGCAATGTCTATCGTTCTTCTTCCCTTTGTTTTTATTTGCCTTATCATTTTGTTGAAATGATTTTTCATTTTGAGACTGAAATTGCTTAGGACCCTTGTTTGGTTTAGGACCAATTTTTTTTAGGATATGGCTTCTTAGGATTCTTTGAATTTGGTTGCTGTTGGGTGGCTAAGGCTTTCTTAGAAGAGTTTCCAAGATTAAGAAGACCAAGATGTACGAGTTTTTCTTGTTCTCTTATTAAAGAATCACAAAAGGCATCAAAGGAAGGGGACTTGTAGTCTTGTCCTTGAGAAATGAAGGCTTCTCTTGTAGAATGGAAGGTGGAAACAAATATAGAGTAGGTTGGTCCCAACTTAGTAAGAATGGAATCTACCATCTTCTTTCTTAACCTTAACACCTTCCAAGAGAAATATAAGGGTCTTGAACTTAGAAAAAAAATCTTCAATGGAAGAAAAATTATTGGGGTCCAATGTAAGCAACTCATTTTTGAGTTGATGGGCTCTAAGTTCATTTTTAATTCCAAAAACTTTAGTGATCTATTCCATTGCTTTATTAAGAGTATCAAGTTCTGCGATATTGAATCTAAGGTCTGGAGAAATAGACATCCCTATCAACCCACGTGCTTGATCTTGCCTATTTTCCCATTTGGCTGCCTTATCTTCATCTTTCAGTTTGGTTTCTTGGCCTGAGGCTATTCTGTAAATACCTTTACTTCTAAGTAAATCCACAATGTATGACCACCATTGGAAGTAGTTGTTGCTGTCAAGAATAACTTGTCATGGAATTTCCATTTTAATAGAAACTAAAGCTATATATGCTGAAACTAATTGTTCCCATGGAAAGATCTCGAAAAATTAGGCTGATTCAAAAAACAAGGCTCTAAAAACGGCTTCCGAATGAAGAAGTTATGGCTTTTTGAAGAAAAGTTGTTGAAGATGCTGACGAAGTGCGGGAATGTGTGGAATTGAATGATAATGTTATGTTTTAAAAAGCATCTGTCCCCTTTTCCAAACTTAATCTAATTAGCTCAACAAAAAGAAATACTTGAACTCAAGACCTCTATTCTCATAAAGTAGTTTTGGACTATGTGAGCTAGATTAAAAGGTTAGTAATTTTTGGAAAGAGGAAGGGTTTTTTTTTTTTTTTTTTTTTTTTTTTTTTTAAATCACTGAAAATTTGGGGTGTGTGCTTACTTGAGAAAGCTCTTTTTTTTCCTACAAAAAAAAAACACAAAACCCAACATGTACATACAAAAAAAAACAAACCTTATGGCTTGAAGTTAGCTTTAACCAAAAACTAAATATTTTCCTCAATGTTTATGATTTTCCTAGATCACACTAAGGCGTGGCGGAAAAGAGCATACGCATGAGAAAAATCCTACCTTTTTGTTTCTGATTTTCCCAGATCACACAAATTCATGGGGCAAAGAGTATACGTAGAAGTGAAAGGTATAGATCTAGTAATAAAAAAACAAAGAGCTAAATAAATCGAAATAAACTGAGAGAAAATAACTAAAAACTGCAAATAAACATTGTATACCTCTAGATCTTAAAAATGACATAGCTAGGGCTACTGGAAACCTTTTCGCGTCAAACGAAAGGGGTTCCTCACTAGAACATATGCTCCTATCACAATAGAGTAGTCCTCTCAGCTCGAAAGTAGTCAGTAATAGTAGATCTAGGAAACGACAGTTGGATGCAGTTCTACCGACTTCAAATTTTGGATCACCAATGGATGCGGCCCTCAAATAGCTCTGATACCATGTAGGAATTTACAGGGTAAGTTCTTTAAACAGAACACCAAAGGACATCGCTCAAAAACATATCATAGATCAATAGACCAGTGTTGTTGACGTGGTTAAAACCCTCAAAGAGGGAAACAACCCACGGCCTGAGCCAACACGACCACTTCAGGAAATTTATTAATAAAAGAATGAAAATTTACATAAGCTTCTCTCATGAATGGTTACCTTACAAATTACCCTCATGCTCTTTAAATAGAGATCATGGACCAATCGGGTGTTAAGCCACGGATCAAGTGTCAGTAATACCAAGGAGAGAATGAACTGTCGAATCACTACATAGTAAAGAAACACACTTTACCTAACTCTACACTAGACCAAGTTATACTTAACTATTTCCTATGTGTCGGAATATCCTAACAAAAGATACCGAGTTACACCTTTTTCGGGCTCGTTAAAACATTAAATGACATTGGATTCATCACCATGATGAATGTGAGATTCTCCTTCCTAGGGCTTATTAAACTTACTAGGTAGGAATCATCCAAAAGATGAACTTATAGTGTAAGAACATGCTATCCCATTCAAGCCTGCGATCAAAAATAATTGGGGAACCTGCCAGAAATGGTGGGGGAAAATTGGAAATCCTATCAATCGTGTCGGCAGCTCACTCTTGAACATCACACTTTCTTCTATGTGTCGAGGTGGGATATCTTCCTTTTCATCATTGACCTTCCTAGGTTGGGCCGTTCATTTTTTCCTTCCATTCAATCTCTGCCATGCCATCATGACCACTGACCCTATGGATCCAAAAGTTTCCAAATTCTAGAGTTGGGTCACCGATATGTTCAAGATTTAGTCCTTATGTAGCTACACGTACTTTTGATTCTATGTATCATCTGAAACCATTTGTGTCCCTTTGTCTCATGTCGATGATGTGGGATACATCATGGCCCTCCTTTGACATGGTCACTTCCTGTTGACTTCAGCTTAGTATCCAGGAAGTTGGCTGAGAGACTCCCTTCCAATACCTTAGAGCTTGCATGCCCTAATGGAAAGTTCTTCACACTAGACGACAAGCTCACATCATTGGCTTTTGAGGATACCATTAGATCATAATTGTGCCAAAAGATAAACATAAGACAACGTTTTCTACAGAGTGGGTCTCTTATTAGTACATGGTGATGCCTTTTGGATTGAAGAATGCACCTGCTATCTTTTCAAAAGTTGTAGTTATGGCCTTTAAATAATATATACAAAAATTGAAGTTTACTTCGACGATTGGATGGTCTTTAGGCCATTAAAAAAGCATGTGGCAAGCTTAAGGTTGATGTTGGATACATGTAGGTGGTACTAGATATCATTGAGCTTGAAGAAGTGTATCTTTAGTGCACCATTTGGTATACTGTTGGGACATAAAAATTGTAAACAGTGATTAATGGTGAACATCGTAGTTATTCTGAACCTACCATCACCGAAATCAATGAGACAACTGCGCACGACACTGGGAAACATTGGTTATTACATAAAGGTTATAAATGGGTATGTTCAAATAACTGTGCCAATGGAGAAATTGTTGAAGAAGGACGTGACTTTTCAATGGAGCGAAGAGTGCCGAAAGAGCTTTGATGTACTAAAGGAGAAAATGGTAACCGTGCCTATTCTAGTTTTTCTAGACTAGAAGAAGGAATTCCATATACATGTAGATGCATCCTGCATAGAATTGGGTGTAGTGTTAGTGCAATCAGGAGCAGGAGAAATTGATCATCCCATAGAATTTGCAAGCAGAAAACTGTCCAAGGAAAAAAATAAATATAGCATGATAGAAAGAGAGGGATTAGCTATGGTATATGCATTATAGAAGTTCAGGCACTACTTGTTGGGAGCACATTTCAAAATGTTCATTGATCGCTTTGCGCTAAAATATTTGGTGAATAAGCCTATTTTGGAGGAAATATCTGTCGATGGTTGTTATTATTCCAAGAGTATGACTTCAAGGTTATAGTGGAGCCAGGGAAATTGAATGTGGGGCATGATCATCTATAAAAAATAGACACGTGAGAAGAACTCACAAATATCGAAGAAAACCTCCCTAATGCACAACTATTCAAAATTAGAGTCAGAGATGATCACTTTATGGATATTATTCAGTTTTTGGCCACAGGACCCCTGGAGTACACTATGAAGTAAAACAAGGAGTTGGTGGTTCAAGCAGTTGATTTTTCATTGATTGTTGGACACTTGCACAAGATGGGACTAGATGAAGTACTGCATAGATATGTCCCCTAACATGAAAGACAAAGTATTCTGACAAAAGTTCATGGAGGAGCCGCAGGTGGGAATTATGCAGAAAATCTTGAGAGCCAGGTTATGGTAGCCCATAGTACATAAGGATGAAAAATAATTTTTTCAAGCATGTGATGTATGTCAAAGAATAGGAAGTCCATCTAGAAGAGACAAGATGCATCTAGTGCCACAAGTAACCTTGCAGGCCTTTAAAAAATGGGTTATTGAATTTGTTGGACCTATCAGTCTGCTAGGGAAGAAGACTCGTGCGAGGTATATAATCACTTCAACTAATTATTTGACAAGATGGGTCGAGGCACAACTAGTGAAGGATTGCAGCATAGAAACTAATGTTAAGTTCATCTTTTAATTTATATTATCTAGGTTTGGTTGTCCAAAGATCTTGATGAGTGACCAGGGCACACATTTCTTGAATAATACCATTGATGCACTAACTAAGGAATTTCAAGTTTACCACCAGATGAGCACTCATTTTCATTCATAGGCAAATGGAATAATGGAAGCTTTGAATGAAATTATAGAGAATGCATTAACCAAGGTATGCAATGTGAAAATGGATCACTAGGATTTAACGATTCTAGCGGTGTTGTGGGCATATTGAACAACATGCAAAAAATTATCAGGGAAGGCACCTTTTAGGCTGGTATAAGGATAAAAGGCAGTTATGCCTATGGAATACATTATGCCAAGTTTGATAATTGTAGTTGTCACAGATATGTCACACCCTGACATTATGAAGGAAAGGATCTCATAGATACTAGCTCTAGAAGAAGACAGGTTCATAGCAGGGTTCCATTAACAAGTAGAGAAGGCAAGGGAAAAATTTTGGCATGACATGCATCTCAAGAAGAAGACATTTTAGGAAGGAGATCTTGTATTATTATATGAAAGCATGTTCACGAAGTTCCCAGGAAAATTTTAAACACACTAGTTAGGACGACATATCATCAATAACATCTCTGATGGTGGTGTAGTTCAACTCACGAAGTTGAATGGTCAACTGATTCCACGATGAGTGAATGGTAGCAGATTGAAGATACACAGAGATGTCTTTATCCCTGGAGCATCGCACTAAAAAATGAAGGGAGAAAGTCTTAGTGCCACCTGCAGTTCAAAGTGGGCACAGGACTATAAACTACTCTGCAGAAAGGGACTTTGCCAAAGGAAGATTGCTATGTGATACTCAGGAGTATGATGAAGTCCGAAGGAACTGCAACAAAGAAAAGGTGACTTTGGCATGAGGAAAGGTTTGTCAAAGTTGGAAATAAATATGACCGTTGGATGGAAAAATCTACAGTTAAAAAGAAATTGACGATAAGTGGCATGGAAGAAGAGAATTTATGAAGCAAAAATGACTGTATCTCACCCCATACCAACATTAAATGAGAAAATATTTAACCAATCACGGGGATGGAATTCAAATTCGTTATAAAAACCATATCCCATGCCACATTTTACACTTTTCTATCTGGATAATTTGAGAAGTTTCATCTAAGTGTGAAGAGAAGAGATTTATTATATGTCTAAGAGGAGTTTTGGGAAACTTGTTAGAATATTTGGAGAAAGAGGATTAGTAGGTATTATGGAGGCACAAGTAGCACCCATGTCCCCAAGGTGTGTGAGGTCACCCAGAAAGTAGTTACCCATAGAACCAAAACCACATAAGCAGGTACCCATAGAACCACAACCACATAAGCGTTGTTGAAGGAGGTACGCCAAGACGAGAAACAAATGACAGAGATAGTCCAGTAGTACAATGCAGTCTACAATAGAACTGCAGTGAAAATCAAGGGCACTGTGGCTCAGTGGCTCAAGATGAGTCACAGGTAAGTGTTGGGGAACTGTTGGGCGCAACCCAACTTGGTCCAAGTTTTGGTCAAAGGCTCTGCATTTTGAGGAGCAGAGTGCTCAGAGCTCACAAAGTATTCATCACGTAGTGTTTATTTCTTTGGGTTGGGTCAAATTCCCTTATTTTGTAATGGGTATCGAATATTATTCCATTTTTTTTTCCAATCCATGGTATGTGGACCATGGTCTTGTAGTAAGGAAAGCTATATAAAGAATATGTAATACTTTGTTGAAGATAATCAAACATAAAAATAATTAATAGAATGATCATATTTTTTGTCTTGGGTCTATGTTTTGAGGAAGGCTCCGCAAATGCGTGTGGAGAGGCCTTGGAAGAGTCTACAGTTGAGTTCCCAAACCACCTCCAGCTAGGTGCACAGGTCAGAGAAGCGTATGTATTGAAGATCCTTATTAATATAGAAGAATTTTTGGTGAAGTATTGTGCATCTTTTTGTGTTCATTATATGTTTTTATAAATATCATCATGCAAATTTTTTACTGAATTATGAGAAATAATACTTGTTATATGGTTCTATGTTATGTTTATGCATTAAGTACCAATCTGTGAAGTTAAGCATCAGCGCGAAGTTATTCATGTATGCAAAGTTGTAGATAGTTATAAGATATAAGTGAACACACAGACACCACAACAAGAATATACCTCTTGCTACAGAAACATGGTTCTGTAACCTCCCATAACCACTTCGGGTGAGACTACGATCTACTTGTAGGTCATTTCCAAAAGGGCCAGTGGTTGAGGGTTTTTTTGGTGAGCAGTACACTCCAAACCTGGGTCAACCCTCCTTAAACCAACAATATCCATCATATAGTGTTTGGATTCCCCTACTCTAAATACATCTGACATGTCGATCGCATGTTACATAAAAATTGGGGGGTGGATATGCCCCTACATATCCTTGTTATCTTTGCAAGATCTTGTGTTAGTAGGGTCAAATGCTTGAATCCATTATTTGAGCACTTGGAACATAATGGCACTCCATAAACACATCCAGCTAGGGAAACCATCTCCACCTTTTCATACTTGATAATTCCCCTCCACCACATATGCTCAGGGGAAGTATTCCATGAATGGGGGCATGATGGCACCCCTGGCCACCTTATCACTTGAATAACATAGTTCTCAGTCTAGACCCCAACGATCTAGGTATGGTGGATTATACTTTCATTCTTTGGATAGTGTTTCCTACCAGTCTCTCTGGCAAACCATATGCACATCACATGTTCTAGATGATTGATGCCATATTTTAAAACATTATACTCTATGTGATGCCACATTTACCATCTAATCACTGTGTTTGACTTCGTTGGCAGGGATGATCCTAGACCTTTTCTAGTAGTTCATTCATGTATTCCTTTCTTACCTTGATTCTTCACCAGGAACCATCCTTCCAAGAAGGTCACATTTTCGAATTCTAATAGTCAAATTTTCTGCTATGAGTTTGCCAAAATTTAGGGTCTTCTCCTCCTCTCCAAGTTCTCCAACAACTCAATGTGTAAATGAATTGGACTTGGGGGCAAGAAGCCCTTTTATAGGAAAAATCCTAATCTTTTTGTCACCCATTGTGACCAAACCATCAGCACCGTTGGAAAGCTCTCACTGAGCTCTATAATGGGTCTCCCTTTGTTTTTGGTAATTTGAAACTTCAATAGGAAGCCATTTTTCCCAATAGGTCTCACTTTATCACCTATTAAAATAAATTTCTTCATATGATCCACTTGTAATATCGTACCACTTTACCTTTACACTTGTCGACTCATGTGTCTATTTTCGTCATGAGTAACCATTATTTTTCTCATTTTATTATGGTCCCCTTTGGGCCTCACCCATGTGGCAAAATCATCGAGTCACCCTTGTTTATAGCATAAAATATGAGTCACCCTTACAACATGGATTCTGTTATGAGTTACATTGAGTCTTGTTATAGTGTATCATCTACCTCTATGTCAAATTCATCCCATTTTTCTCATTTTTGGCCTCTGGCTATACTCATATGTCTTTGAAAATCCTTTGCCTGAGTAATTGACCATCCCATCTAGAATCAAGTCAGTTTCTTCTAAGTCAAACATGTATATTATGCTCTGACAAGGGAAGGAATTAGTCCACCATCATCCATGGTGTTAGTCTATCAGTATCATTCGGTGGGCCCTCTTCTGTTGACTTCAACATATCTATTCTAGAAGGGTGGTCTAGAGGTTAGTGTACCTTAGTCCCACACTTCATCATTTTTTGGTACCTTAGATAAATCAAAGAGAATAATCATTTCCCTTTGACTTGGGTGTTTCTTGCGTGCTCGACTCCATCTCATTATCGCATGATCGATAATTGTACACTTGATGGTCCCGTGATCCAACAAATTGTACTAGCATTTCCTGGGTGTATGTGAGATGTTCTAGAACTCATGAGGGGGTGCTCATTTAGGTAGCCCCTCACATGGCCGGAAAACATCTTATGATCTAGCCTCAGATGCAGTTCTATAGATTTGACTAGTTCAGTTTTTGTTTCTTGTAGTTCCCACAATATGCATATCTCCTTTAGATAGTCCATTCATATCCTCAAAGCCATTTCCTGTCGAACAAGGCTTCTTTGGTTGTGATCACCCCCCCTCACCATGAAATCTTGAGGGGAATTATGTCTCATGTACTCAAATCAAAAGTTGTTATTGTACTCATTCCTAGCCTCTATTTTTCTAGGGACATTATGTATATAGGACTCATTATATCATTGTATCACTCTCTGGACCATTGATGCCAACATATCATGTACTTTGTAGCCTAGTCCCACATTGTTGGGAACATCATTATTATTTGTACTCAGTTATCTCGGTGGATATGAGTATGCCTCTCCCACCTCATTTGAGATCATGTACTCCAAAATAAAAAGATACTTATATCAGTTTAGTAGGTCTCACTCCCTCCATCTCTAGTCCTTCCTTGCATCGCTCTCTCTCTCTCTGACTCCCATTTTGTGTGTCGTGAAATTGCAACCTACAATGTATTTCGGTCATATTATTTTCTCCTAACACTCTTATGTTGGGTGGCAATTTTTTATCACCCAAAAAATGATCATCTAGCCATTTCTTACTAGGTGGATTGAAATACACCATGCAGGATTAATTTTAGCATGGTAAAGCCACTTTCACCATGGGAAATAATTTAGTAAACCATTTTTCCTAAATTATTTCTCATTAAAATTCAAAAACCCCATGAGAATAATTGAATAAATTATTATTTATTTAATTTTCTCTAGAAATAATTATTAAATAATTATTTCTTAATTAATTTTTACTTAATCACCTTGGAATATTTAAACAAATCACTATTTATTTATTATTCCTTATTTATTCCATATTTTCCTTATGATATAATTATTAAACCACTATTTAATGATTATTTCTTTCTTAATTCTCAGAAAGTGATTAATAAATCATTTTTATTTATTAATTACTTCAACCAATTTCTAAACAAATATATTTGACCATTTTGAATATGGTTTCCCTCTCCAGAAAGTATAGTAAGGTATTCCCAACAGCTAGATTTTGATTTGGTCAATAATATTTTATTATTTTCTAATTCCTAATTTAGTTCAATTCTTTGTTATAAATAAAGGTTTTTTCCATTCATTCTTCACCTTGATCATTCTCATCGTCACCATTATTATCTTGTCACATTTGAGCTCCCACTTGATTTCAAGTTACTTTTTGTTTGTTTTTCACCCATTGCAAGTTGGCAAAGAGAAACATATCGTTGAAGCACATGGACATCAAAAGGACCCATCCCACGAAGGGGATATATAGATCCATGTTTGTAAATTCCCCTCACTAGATGTTTCATTTACATTAATAATTTTTTCTTATTTGTCTAATTCATTGGGTTGCTACACTTACATCTTTGTTGTTAGATGTTTTGGGTTACATACGATTCTTTGTTGTGGGGTTTTTCTTTCATTTTTCATTGCAGATCTGAAGCATAAACAAACATATTTTTTTGTTAGGGTCACTTATTACCTGTGACTTAAGTGAAGCATTTTTGGTACACTTCTTTGAAATATTTACACTAAAAATGGTATAAGAGCTAAGGAAGATCGAAGAAGCATGACAATACTCTCTCTCATTGAATCCTAGATCATCTTGAGACACTTCTAGCAATAACCAAATAAGTTTGAAAATGACCGAAGTCTGAAGTACGTATCTGAATTCTTTAGTAAAATTATGCTACATTGATGTGAAGGAAGCAAACAATAGTTAGAGGACATCAAATTTGAATAAAAATGTGAGTTGTAGGAAGACATCAAGTTTTGTTGATGTACATGATACAAGTTTTTCTCCTCTCTCTCTCTCTCTCTCTCTCTCTCTCTCTATATATATATATATATATATATATATATATATATATATATATATATATATATATATATATATATATATAATGTAAGCCTCTATGGTTGTGACAAAAATTTTCTATGAAGATATATCTTTGTCTATGACATACAAAATTTTCTTTGACACTGACATGCGAGTTTTGTAATATCTTCTCTATGTCACATGTGAAGTACTTCTACTTCTGAAGATCCAATTTTACTCCATATTATATCCAAGACAAAGAATAACTATTGAAGGGTGAAAATAGAAGTTACAATTGATCTCTGCTAGCTCTTAAGAGGATAAGAAGACCAAAATTTGCACTCGATATTCTCTGAAGTTAAATCGAATCTCCTATGGCTTTATATGAAAAATCTCCTAGGAACTATGCATTGTACTATATCATATTCCCTTGAAATAAGAACTACCATCCAAAGTCTCTAGAAATTCTAATCATATTGATACTTTTGACTTTTAAATATAAGGAAAGGATCTAGTCTAAGCATGGAAGGTGACAAGTTTGAATATCTCTATGACAAATCAAAATTGACAAGGCTACTCTAAAGAGAACATTTGAATAAAAGTCTAGTTTTTTGAAATCAAATTAATGAATTTTCACGTATAGAGAGCTTGCTAATGGCATTTCTATGGTTGAAACTAATAAAATTGTGTACTTATAGAAATTGAAACCTTTAAAGAATGAAAGGTCTAGAAGATTTTGGAACTTGAAGCATCTATGGTTTGTAAAGCCTAGCAAAAATTTGAGTTAGAAAACCCTAGGAACAAAACCCTAACTAATCATTTCCACTATAAAAATAAAACCTAGCTCTTGAAAATGATAGGTATTACTTCATGATGATGTGAGGAAAGGTTGATTAAAAGTTCCAAGATTAAGAGGGAGATAACTCTTCTTAAAGAGATAAGTATTCTACACCTCCTTTGATTATTTATATTGCTATTTTGTCTATGAACTTTTCCTTTTTGTTCTTTCATAGTCTTCTAATAAAGGTTGTAGGTCAAGATAATATCTATCTAAGCTTGACTAACAAATGGAATAATTGGAAGAGTATATCAAATAATGAAGACAAGAAGAGATAATTTTAAAGTATACATTAGAGAAGTTGATTAGATGACAACATAAAGGGAAGAAGTTCACTTACCTCAGTTGAATAGAGGGATCTATAAGATTTTGGATGGATATAATACTACTTGAAGATCATTGGTTCCTTAAACCAACTGATTGGGTTGAAGTTGACTATTGATGATTGGGATCTAAGATAATTTCTTTGAAAAGTGTGAAGAAAAATTCTATTGCAATGCGAAGAAAGAATATGTGAAGGCATGTGCTCTCAGCTGTGAAGAACTTTGGCTCCACAAGGTGTTTGATGAATGACTTAATGGAATATTGGATTCAATTAATCAAAGTTGCATGAATATTTTAATAGAAACAAGGAAGTTCAAGGTTCTTAATGATTCAAAATTATGATGTTGATAAGAGTCGAGAAGCTACAATATATCTCCATGGAAGACCAGGTAGTTGAAGCATTGATGAGCATTTTTTAGACAAGCTCAGGCTTGTGATTATTTCTCCTTGTTTGTGAGGGGGTGAGGATCTCCTCCCTAGTTGAGAGGGAGTGAGGGTGGACACCATATTCTCCATGTTTCATGTACTATGGCCAAGGCTAATAGTCATATGCCTAGTAAATGCACTAGCTTGGACAATGGTAGATTGCATAAGCATCAGGGACATACATTATTGAGTCATGTATTGTGATTGACTAGGATTAACATCCTAACCTAGATACATGAACTTGGTAAAGAATGATCTAGAGGACATACATTTCCTTGGAGTAGGAAATGGACTTGTGAAGGCATACCTTAGGAACACCCAAGTGGGGTCTATACATGAGAGGTGGCGGTGTCTAAAATTTATGCCTCCAAGCATTGTGCTATGATATAATGGAGAGATAGAGCTTGTTAGTCAATGCCTTGGTATTTTTTACAATGTTGGCTATGATGATGTAAATTATCATTAATTCTTACCAAGCATATACGAATATTTCAACTTGAGAGTATCTTGATGTGCGATTATGACTACCTCCCTAGTTAAGAGGGAGTGTTAAAAATGTAACTAGTGTTGGTCTTCATAATGTAATCAAATGTAATTTTCATTGATATATTTATTATTGTTATTATTTATTTTTGGTGAAATCATGATATTCATGTTTATAAGAGTCAAAAAGAATAAAAAATAAATTATTTTGATTCAAATAAAATGTAAATGTCATGTCCTATTGGACTTTTGTAAAGCAAAGAAAAAAAATAATTTCATATTGAGTTATGATGACCTATGATTTTGGAGGTGACTTGGAGGAGGTTTGGACTTGGAGTTTTGGTGGCAATTGTGGGTCTTGGTCTTGGTCTTGGATACCTGATTCTGATATGATTCTATAACAGAAGTATTTTTGTTGGGTGTTCCCCCTTATGAATTTTTCCCCTAGTTTGGAGCCTAATTTATGGTGTCTCTTGTATTATGTGCACTATGATATCTATTTTCTTTTTTGAATGGTAAATTTTTTAATGAATAATGAAGGAAAAACAAATAAGAACACTAAATAACTTCACAAGTAACTATCATTTTAAGAAATCCCCCCTATATTATAATTTCAACATAGAGCTCTTTTTTATTGTCCATGGAATAATCTATAATGATCCCTTGTTAATTCTCTAACCAAGATTGCAAATTTGTGTATTATTCTTGCCAAATTACTCCATTTATCATGCACTTCTTGAAGCTAGGTGGAATAAACAACATGGAATGTTTCTATTATTAGTTATGGATTCTTATTAGTTTCTTAAATATTTTGTAGTGACTTTTCTTATAAAAGATTCACTCTCTCATCTCCATTGTTGGTGTAGTGTGTATTGGCAAGGATAACTACCATGAATGATCCAGAAAGATGAGGTACAATCTTCAATGAACTATGGAAAGCCTGTGAAAGAGAAGGTGACAATGTGCCTACCAATCCAACATCAGACAAAGAGATTGTAATTTGGGTGAATAAGAATAATAAGGCTTGTGCCCTAATTATTTATTATGTAAGTAAATAGGTGAGTCATCACATTATTCAAATTATAAAAAAACATTATGCATTGAAGAAGTTGAAATATTTATTTGACACACTCAGAACTAGAGGTAGTATAGGTTATGATCAAGCTCTTCCATCTAGAATTGAAGGATGATGACCCCTGAACCTAGCCTAAAAAATTAGATCTATTAGCATGATGTAGAAGCCACCAGAATCAAAATGGACATCCCTCTCACAATTCTTTTTAAGGCCCTATATCAAACATATTCTCAATATATTGAATCCATACAAGGTAGTTCCCAAATCAAATACATTACTTTTGACACTCTTGTGGATAATTTTGTGAGAGGAAAAATATTTTGGGAAGAGGAAGATAATGTCTCATAATTAGAGGAAATTTTATCCTAAAAGTGGCCTATTAAGGAAAAAATAATAAAATAATAGTTAAATGAATAAAATAAGAGTTATGAATTTTGGAGGGAAAAGAAGAAAACTACTTTTTTTAACTATATTTTTGGCTTATCTCCTTATAGTTTTACTAAAATTTCAAGTGTAGACATTGTTGGATGCATAGTTAAATTCCACATCCAATGATTACCCATTATGCATACTTCTGAGAATAGCCACATTGATAAAAATTGAAGACACATTAAAAAAACATGTTGGAGATATTTTGAAGTTTTTCTTACCAACGAGATGATCTAAAATGGGTTGGAAAATGGTCTAAGAAAAAATTTGGAATAATAATGGATTCAGTAAAAACATAATATTTAATTAAGGCTTCAAAGATTACAAATCGATCTAGTCTACTAACTACTTCGTGCCTTCCTCCCCTACGATTATTCCAAGTATAAATCCCATTGATAGTATTCATATCAAGAACTTGGAGTTGGTGAAGGTCATATAAATTTTGTGCCTCTTTGTTGAGCCTATTGATCCCCCCGTTCTTCTCCTCGAAGGATTTAATATGGTTGAAATCTCCACCAATGACCCAAAGCAAATATTAATAGAGGGATTTGATTGTTTTAATGTTTTTCATAAGGTTGACTTTTCCATGGGAATATGGGGGTTGTATATTGTTGTTAGGTAGTTGGATTCCTTGGCTCTTACATACTAAAATATCCCTAAGATAATTTTAGGCAATGTAATTCGATATTGGAATGATACTTCTAGGATATTCCAGAGAATGGGGACACCCCTTGCACTTCCTTTGGCATCCAAAGTGATCACTTCAAAACCTCTCCAACATCAAAGGGTGATTTCCTTAACTTTTATCTCTTAAGTATTTCGTTTCTTGGATCATAAAAATATATGGGATTTCCATTTTAATTCTATCTCTAATATATCTTTTGCTTACCTTCACTATTGGGACCACATATATTCTGGGAGATAATCTTCATTGACTAGAGATTTTGGAAGAGGAAAGCACCTCTGACAACAAGATCACCTACCACATATTCACTAAACGTTCCCCAACTATCTGGATCAAAATTAGTCCTCCTTCCCCTTTTTTGAATTTCCCATGCATTTGGGATTTTCCTTTCCCACTTGATATGCATTTTGGTTTTTCCTTGTCATAATTTTTCGGTCCCATTGGGAAATATAAGATGTTATCAACCTCGGATGGGATATTGAAACATTGATCAAATGAGGGAAACACCATGTCCCATGAGAACAATATTCAATGATGAAATCATGCAAGGTAATATAGTAGCACATATACGATAAATGAATTTTCTTGAAAGCCAATCAAGGACCCTATGTCTAATGGATCATAAGCATGGATTTCAATGTACAACATAAAATTGTTTTCTCCCTTTGTTATATCTCCAAATAATCAATGAATATTTGATAGAATATCCCCACATGATCTATGTTGCAGATGCCCTCCCATTTGTCTCTATTCCAATTGAGGATTCTTGTGATATTGTCTCTGTTTCAATGGGAAACATAGTTCAATGTGTCAAAATGTTCCTTTCTTTTGCTAGTTTAAATGTTGAGTTTGTGATTCCACTAAATTTGGTGTTGTGACAACTAGGTAATGAATTAAACATGCCCACAAAATTCCATGTAGAATTATTTTCCATCGAATGCATGATATCTAGATATGTCCATGTGAGTTATGATGGCCAAAATCATCGAAATTGAACAAGCAAATTTCTCCACATCTTTCATGTGGAAGTTTTGTGTGTCAAAAGTACAAAAAGTTGCTATGGTTGTTCCAGTTGTGGTATTGTAAATTTTAGTGTGGAATTGGATAGGTGGTTTTTAGGCCCCCAAGGTGAGCCCACACAGAATCAGGATGGTGAGGGTGCAAAAACATCACAATCACAAGAAATTTTACATTCCTATTTAAAACAGGTAATTACTCCTACATGTAGAATAATCTAGAGAAAGAGTCTGAGTTAGTTTGAGTTTAGTTTAAATTTGAGAAATTCAAGTTAGTGTGAGTTTGAATGAAGTAGTTAGTTCAAGTGATATTTAGTTCAGACATTAGATAGAAAGTATAAATGCATCACATCAGGTTTTTTTTTAATCAATCAAGTTTGTGTTTAATATAGAAATTGAGCAGCAACTCACATGCTTGGTGTGAATTGTATGTTTTCCTCTTCTACCTTTCCATTAGATTTGTATCAGAGCGAGGTTTCGGTGATTCGAGGAAGAGCTAATATCTCTACGAATCAGAAATTGTATTACATATACGGTGACAATAGAAACACATCCAAGCCAAGAATTACACATGTTATAACATAGGAGAGGAGAAAATGGCAATTGTGTTACATTGCTCCAACTTACCAACAATTGTAGTGACAAAGCCACTCCTTAACATAGGGTGCATTAGCAATAACGTGGCCCCACTATATTGCAAGGAATTAGGCTAGTCGTCGATAGTTTGAGAGTGAATACCCTCTTGAATTCATTCAATGAGATAGTTTTTTCTCTTAAAAGAATCTCTTTAAACATATTAAAAATAAAGTGGTTTAAAAATAAAAGGACATAGTTATAAATTTTGAAGGGTTAATGAAAACATCATTTGAAAGGCTTTGAGATATCTTGAAAAATAGGTTCTTGGATACATTTGGGTTTAAATTTTTATTTTATTTTTTTTTTAATTGAAAATCGTGCTCTAAAATATACATATTTGGGAGACCCTTCTAAAGTGAAGTTCATTTTACTTATTATAAAATAAATAAATAAGGGTTTATTGAGTGATATTTTTCTGGTCAAGAAAAACTTTTTTAGATCAAACATCATAATGAGATTAAAGATCAAACAATGGTTGAAATGTTCTTAGATATTTGTCTACAAAATTTGATGTTGTAGTAGAAGCTATTGAAGAAGCTGAGGATTTGGGCATGATTCCAATTGATGAATTGATAGGATGACTTCTATTCCATGAGGCAAGGATAGAGAGAAATACATATTCCTCCATAGAGACAACTTTTAAAATCCAGGTCATTATCTCAAGAGGCAAAGGTCAAGGCAGAGGTAGATCAAGAGGAAATGGTCAAGGTGGAAGGAATAGTGGTCAAACAGATGAAAAAGAAGAGAAAGAATAAGAAAGTGGAATAAATAGTAAAAAGAATCAACAACAATCAAAGGTGAGATGTTATTCTTGCAATAAATTTGGTAACTATGCACATGATTGTAGGAAGAGGATAGATGATAGAGGAAAGAAGAGAGAAAATGAAACTACATAAAATAATTACTCCATGTTCCTAGCTTATAACATAATGCATGAACCCTCTAACAATGATTGGTTATTAGATAGTTCTTGCAGTAACCACGTGACTGACAACAAGAATCTAGTTGCAAATATGAATGCATTGGTCAAGATAGAGGTAAAATTTGGACTAACATGATTGTGGATGGAGATGGAGAGAGTGTGGTCAAATACTAACCAAATAGGTTGTAACACCCTCCTCCCACATTTACCTAAGCTCCCCAGTCCACTAGGGTAAACATGTGACAAAGATTTACTATGATGTGATTCAACTCCCCATGTACAGTTAAGGAATTGGAATTGAAAAAACAAAACCAATATGACCTTCCCCAAGAGCTACAAAACCTTCAGGACATAACCAACCCTTCTAGGTGCCCAACCCTTGAGACAACTTATCATTCTGTTGAGCTAGAACCCTATTCGCTCCCATGACAATCGATGCATGTGACTGAGACCCTCCAGTCACTCCCACAGTAAGCCATGTTGCAACTGTGGCATATTTTAGGCAGTTTTGAGCCAACACCCACATATTTTGTGCCACTTCTTCAAGGCAAGGTCTCAGGCCTCTTCCAAGAACATCATGAAACTTCCATAAATGATCAATAACAATGAATTAAAGCTACTAATGTAAACATCTATACAAGGACTTGACCTAACCCCTACTAACCAAGACAGACATTTCATCAAACATATCACAAACATGTAAGCTATAGGTCATAACCATAGATCTAAGCATAGGGATCTCATACTTATCTAAGAATCATCGAGAAGAATTTATGCCTTATCAAAATAGTTGCATTATCATCTTTTATTTCATATAATCATTCACAATTCATGTGCTAATAAAATCATGATGAGATCCATAACCAAAGTCTGTCATGAACCATTTTTATAGCCAACATATAACTGGTAGAATAACAATAATAGAATAGTCATTAAAGCCACACATTAACAAGTACATTTACACATAAAAAACAAGGGGAAAGAGCTCTTATTAAGATATGAAAAATCCAACCATGCTAGGGACTTCCACATACCATCCGACCATAGATCGTTCTTAACCAAATATTTCTTTTATCCAATCACCTGAGTGCCATATTCAAAGCATGAATGTGGGACTGACAAGAAAACCATCTGGTGCTTCCTCAACCTTGACCATATATCCCACCAAGGGATTCCTAGGCTGTAAACCCTCATCAATACAACTAGGATTTACCGTAATCCCACAAGATCACTAGGCCCTAAATAAGCATTGATGAATTTAGATCTCTCCACCAAAAATGTGAGGAATTTTCCTGTCTCTACCTCTATGATTTATCATATATCCTTCCATTCTTTGGTTGAGGATTCCTAGTCCCAACGAAAATCCACCCTCTATGATTTACCATATATCCTGCCATTCACTGGTCGAGTATTCATATGCCTAATGAGGGCATACATAGTCAGGCTTTACCACAATCCCAACTTCACCGGTCCAAGGATTCATATGCCTTGTGTTTCTCCCATGATACCACCCCACTCAGTTCAAAAATCATCTAGAAATCTAGCTCAACCAAAACGAGAGAACCCCATCACACCATGGCTATCTGGAAATGGAAAGGCAAGGTTGAAAACCACTGTCACACCTAGAAATACCCATGCCAATGACCACAAGAGAACCAAAAACACACATGCATGTACCATTCATGTCAAAACTAGTATTCTCGTTGTAGCCACTAGATCCCGTTCTTCCTTGCTTGATCTTTGCTTCCCTTTTCTTTCTTGACCTTCCTTTGTCTTCCTTCCTCCAATGAAGGAGTACTCCAAGAATGTTCTAAGTGTCCAAGAGCATGAGAGAGTAGAGAGAATAGAGAGAGATCAACAAAACTGAATTGACAAAAGGTTGTGAATTGATCCTTAAAATCCTTTTTATTAATGAGGCCTTTATTTTCTTCAATTTCCATTATTTTCCTTCATTTTCCTCTCACATGTAACCTATGACCTTTCACCTTCCTTTTCTCCTAATTTCCATTATTTTCATAAATAAAATTCCAATTAATGTCACTTTTCCTTTCCAAATCCTTTGCCATTGTCTTTGCCAATTTCCTTAACCATAATAAACCAAATGAACACCTACACTAGGATGTTTTTCCCAACATTCATATTGGAATACGCATCCCATGACATGTTATTATTTTTCCTTTATTAACTTTATTACATATATTTTTCACCTACAACAAGAAATACCATTTAAACGAAAAATATATTACCCATGGATCTTTATAAATTATATCGATGTTGCATTTACAATGATCATCCCGCTGAGAACCAAACCAACATAAGGAAAATAAAAACATGATAACCATAATGAAATGACACCCATACCACATATTGGAGCTTTATAACAAAAAACATGGTGGTATTTACATCCATATACATATATACATATACTAAAACATCACACCAAAACACATTCCAAAAAAATTCACTCAACTAGTGAATAGAGAAGGATACATAGTCCACATTTGATTTGCCATATCCTATGTAGCTTCATTGGGCCCAAAGAGATTCCACTACACTTTGATCTACTCAATTTCTCGGTTCTAGAGCATCGACATCTTTCTTTTCAAAATACACTGAGGATTTAGCTGGAATTCTCCATCTAGCGCCACCTGCAATACATAGCAATCAATCATATGAGCGGGATATTTAACATATTTTTTAAGCAAGGACACAAACATCATGGACTTTCATTGTCAAGGGCAGTGCAAGTTGATAGGCTATTGGTCCAATCCTTTCAAGAATCTTGAAAGGTGCACAAAATCGAGGTGCCATCTTGGCACATGTGTTACAGGGAAAAGTGTCTATGCATAACTGCTAATCCCACTAAGGCTGGTAGCTACCTTAGAAACAAACAAAGTAAAACTACTTTCATTTTCCTTTATCAAAGATAGATGAGGGAAGAATAAAGGAGACCAACCTATGTCTTGCGCTTGGTTCCTTGCTCGATTCCTCTCTCTTTTGATAGTCCTTTGCTACTTGCTTTCTTGTATACCCAGCTTCACAGAGTACCTGTAGAATCAAAGCAGCATAACACTATACGAGAACATAGATCTATTATCATAAACAATCTAGGATCAGATGTAAATTGACCATACAAATGCATAAAACATAAATCACACAAGAGTATGGAATAAAAATTGAATAGCTTTATTGATAATCAAGAAAGAGCCAAGAGAGTTACAACCAATTGTTCTGACCCAGCATCATCCTCTCAGCAAGTGAGCCCTTCTTCACCTCATGAAAAGCTTAGATCACCCAACACTATGATGTTGCCTCAAGAGACCAACAGCAATTCCTTACAAGATGCAAAATTCGAGCCTCCCCTCTGGATCTCTGGGATGAGAGATCTATATATAGATATTTGCAGAGGTTTGAGTCAGCTCTGGGTTTTTTATTAGTGTCTTCTCTCTGATAGTTCTTGATTCCACTTGGAGATCTCATTGATCTCTTACTCATCCTTGGGCGATTCTAAGAGGCAAGTGTCCCAGGAGAAGTTTCTGGAAGATTCCAAGATCATCCACTTAGCAAACTGCTTCCACCATTTGTCTACTCTCGTCCATCGCACCCCATAGAAGGGCTTTTTGAAATGCATCACACTTCCCATGTGTATAAGGTGAGATGCATCGCACCCTGGCCATGGAGAAAGTGAGATGATCCAGTTTTGACTAGTTCTGAGTAGTTTTTCATGGAGAACTTCTGGGAGATGATGTAATCAGTTGACCTTGTTCCTTTAGGGTATGAAACAACACTTTTAGGGACTTAGGAGCCCTTGGTTTATGGACATGTTTGATTAGGTTTACAGTGCCCAAAAATGTCTATAATAGTTTCCCCCTAAAGCATGAGGTCGTTAATCTTTTGATGTCGAGTGAAATGCTTTATCATGAGGATCCGAAGTTTTTTCAAGATGGAAGACGACCTGTAATAAGATACAATACAATACATTATCTTCATAATATTTTCATGATCTAGCTGAGGCGGGCATTCCCATGCTCAGCTTTATAAATTCATTTTCATGTACATGAGACAGACAATCGTCTGAGTGTAGACTGATGATTCCGGTAGAGCCATCATCCCTTAGATTGGATGATTATCTGTGCAGCAATGATGTAAATTTGATGTCTTTTTTTTCCTGAATATATATCGCAGCCTGGATGGATGAAACTAGATCCAAGGTCTTCAATCTCGTTCGATCTTCACTCAAAGTACAAGTCGATCCATGTGAGAGATGTTCTGGAGTCGAACATGGAAAGACATCGCTTGATTACCAGCCAATGATGTAAGTTGTTAACAGGCATGAGAGGAATCACTGATAATGATAATGATCCTCAAGGTACTGTAGTACAATTCACGTGGTGTGAATAAGGGACTTGGCGTCGAACACCACGCAAAATCGTTCGGTCGAAGGTCATTGATGTAAACTCGTCGCCGGAAGTGAGAAACTTGCCATTGAGGCATGCAAGCTTCAAAGTACTAAAAGGGGTGTTCCTAGATCGACTTCTTGGATAATGAGTTGATGTCGACAAGAAGCGATCCGTAATAGGAGGGCCTCAATGAATCCCACATCAATGACACAGAACGGAGCAAATGATTTTAATGGAGGTGAAAACGATCTGGTGATATAAGGTTTAGGGTGGCAGTCATGAAAGAATGGAGAGTAAATGTATTGCAGTGGGTGAGACACAGGTGAATTCTCTGAGCGACTTCTCTTGAACATATCAGCGAAACTGACATGATGGATCGGTATCATTAACCCCAAATGTGGATGGTGTGATGGAACCATGGTGATGTGACCAGTGAATGGAACAACCCAACCCGACTTGGATGCAGAGTGAAAGTGTCATGTTCAAGAGTGACTTGCTACCAACAAAGTTTCTTCAAGTTTTCTTCCCAATGTTTCCCCTAGTCATTACTGATGAGTACCTCTTTATTTTTGTCAAGCTTGAGGAGGATAACATATGCTTGTTCTATAATTTGCCCTTCGGGCAAACCCATCGCTATGTTTTAATGAGCCTAGCGATAGTGAAACTCGTTCTTGTCTGTTATGGACAAGTTTGTCGCTATTAGGTTTTAACGAGTCTAACGACAAAGATAACTCGGTCCTTTTCAATTTTAGAGAGTCTGAAAATGGATGTAAAGGAAACTCCAAAAATCCTTTTTCGTCATCTAATCGCTTAGGTTCAAAAAAGTATAAAACATTACAGAAGGGATGAATTTTCGGTACTTTTAACGAGCCGAACAAAACAAGCGCTTGATCTTTTTGTGTAATAATCCCTCAAGTCCAAAAAGATTAAAATCTAAAGAAGGGATAGCACTTCCAGTCACTTTAACGAGCTGGAGAATCCAATGGCTCGGCAATCTTTTCATATTTTACGAGTCAGTTGAAAAGAGCTTAAAGGAGACTCGTTTTTTAGGAACGAGTGATAAATTCGGGTAGCAGCTGATTCCAGGTAAGGTTTGGAATTTTCCAATCACGGCAATGTTACAAGGATGGCTAACAGGATCACTCTTCGCAGCTATTCCTCAAAAGGGGTAAACAATCAAGTGGAGGTGAATGATTGGCCAATACAGAGTGGAGGTGATGATGAGAACATGACCAAGGCTTCAAAGGATGAAGTACTACATTCACGATGGTTATTTACCGGAAATTGGTTCATTTTTTATTTTTAAAATGAGCTTAAACGCTGGGGGAAACACTTGCTCATTGCTTATGTTTTTTTTTAACGAGCATGAATTCCACGTTAAAACTGCTCGATGCGGGTTTATTTTTTAATGAGCTTGAACCCTGCAGTAACACTGCTCGTGATAAGTTTGCATGCCCCCAGCATAATAATGCAAATTGAGGTGCATGCCCCCCAAGCTTCATTGCATTCAACATAGTGGTTGGAATGAAGGTTTACCTCCGAGATCTTTGAAAGTCTCGACTTGGATTTTATGAGATCGTAGTCAAAGACTCGATTTGGAAAGGGAGTTGTTTCATTTTTTGATGAGGTTGACACTAGAAATGAACTATCCTCAAAATCCACTGTATTTATAATATTTGATAGAAAATCAAAAACTGAAGGATGATTAAGATCATTGGAATAATCTTTGTTGTAATCCGGGAGATGGGAATGATGGTGGTAATCTTCCCATGGTGCCTTCCCTAACATCATTGACTAAATGATTCCTTTTTCTGTAGAATGTACATGCGACCAAGGATCTGAAGAGGTATCATATTCCTTAGACCTATCTATCCAAACACTCAATGAGCATTGATTTGGGTTTGCCCCCCAGGCCAAGAAAATTGATTGCTACAATATTTCTAAAATGGCGATGATCCATGCTGACAAAATGTTTAGGAATATCTCGAATCCATTAGATATAGAAGATTTCATATTGCAGGTTTCCACTGTGGCCACTTCCGCTAGATTACTCGGAGGCGGTAGGGCAAAAGTACCCATTAAGGCAGGGTATTTTAGGAGACCTACTCCGATATTTTGAAGCGAATGATTGCTTCCATGGATCATTGGAATGCTTCCCGTAACTTGTGAACTGTTGGGGAGAAATGTTTGCTGGTTGACGATTGTAATTCCTCCTTGAAAGGGAAATGCAATCTTCCTGAAGTAGGTCGACACAACTGCGGCCATGGCATATATCCAGGGCCTTCCCAGTAGGATGTTGTAATCGAGGTTTCCATCGATTACTTCAACATCAATTTCTATTGTTTTGCCCCGTAGTTCAACTTGCAAGTTACTTAAAATCCCGTATGGAGTGTATGATCATCCATCAAATGCTTTTAATGTCATTGACGATCTCGACAAGGGTGGTGAGCCTAAATTTTTCCAGCAACTCATCGACATAATACATGTAAATGCCCCCTCATCAATAATTGTTAGATGAATAGTTTTGTTGAGGGCTTTCACTTGAATAAGGAAAGCTAGTTGAGCTGGTAACTGAGGGTCATATCCTTTATGATCAAAGGATACAAGATTGGAATCCGTTGGGTCAATCCCACCTAATACTGATAATAAAGCTTGCTTTTGGGAGGGGCAATTTTGTGGTACCTCAAGTGTCGACATAGCGGACGGCGATTGTACCAGGTCCTCTACTATATTATAATTATGTGCCACTTTGGCATGAGGATTAAATGTTAATTTGTGTACTACTCCCTTTGGTGGCTTTATCGTTAGCTCAGGAATGATGGGTGGCACAACTTCGGTCGAAGTTGTTGTCGAACTACTAGGTTGATCTTTATCCTTGTTGTTCGATAGCTGTGGATTCTCGTAATCTTTATTCCTTGTCATAATCAAAGCATCATTTTTCTGTTTCGAAACCGACAACATAAGCACTGCTGAGGTTTTTGAACTCTTAAAGAGTTTCTTAACTTCAGCTTTATGTGGACAATCTCTCGTCTGATGATCCTCATCGCATATCTGACACCCCACAGGGGGTTTCCTTTGCCCAGAAGGGTTTGTAGAAGGTTTTTCAGGAGATGACTCATCCTGCTTCTTTTTTCTCCCTTTATTTTTCTTCTTGCCTCCTGGTTGCTTGGTTTCTTTGCCTTTATCGGTCGAGATGGCATTTACTTCCGAGGCAAGAAGTTCTTCTTTTGCATTTTGACTGGAAATCTTACGGACCATTTTAGATGTAGCCTTTGTCGATTTCGTGTCTGTTGCGCCAATCACGCCATCGCCGGCATGAGATTCATTGTTTGATTTAGGAGGAGGGGGGACCGAAAATTCCGGTCTGGGAGCGTCAGGTATTTTATCATAGAGCTTGCCAGACTGAGTGTAAATCAATTCCAAATATTGCGCACGAGAAATAGCTTGTTCTTCAATGACGACTCCCCCTTTTGCCACATCTTCTGTAATGGAAGGTAACAAAGACTTAATAAACCATTCAGCTAAAAGCTGATCAGGAACATACATTTTTACCATTCTACGACGACATCGCCACTCATGTATATGATCAGATATGTGAGTGGCCGTTGTTTGTTTGAAATTGGTAAGAAGTTCTGTTCCCATTTCGTACCTTATCGATAACTGAAAATGGGTTAAAAAGGTTGTGGCTAGGGTACTGAAGTTGTCAAACGAAGCTCTGGGCAATTCTATATACCATTTTTCTGCCAGACCAGTTAACGTCCTCTTAAAAAGGCGAAGCCTAATTGAATCATCATTTAGGGTGTTTGATGAACACCACAGATGAAAGGTCATCACATGATTCGACGGATCTTCACCCGGATTTCCATTAAATTTAGGAATATCTGACGGAAGTTTATGTGGAATCGCTGGCCACCAAGGGGCGTAAGCGATTGGATAGTTTGTTAACCGATTTAGATCTGGTAACTCTAAAGTCGCCACGAAGGGTAACTGTTGATTCACGTGAGGCGAAGCATACCCAGGATAAGATGGAATCGCCTGAGTAGTTGGTCTCTGCATACCAGCATAATGCATTTGATGTTGGTAACTTTGGTAAGGTTGGTGGGCATAACCATTGTAGAATGGTTGAGTTTGACCATTTTCAATATACGGCTGCCCACTATTTGCAAAGATTTGTTGCTCAGATCCTTGGTATACTTGTTGGAATTACGGTTGTTGGTATTGCACCAGCCATGGTTGTGAAGCCATGTGCTGTTGCCCGATACTAACTGTTTGACCAAGATGAGGGGAAATTGTACCCGTTTGGGCCTGTGTCATTCCACCAGTCGGCGATTTTGGTTGAGTCGCTGGGTCAAGAGGCTATTGCATTACAACCTGAGAAACCTGAGGTTGGCATACAACAGGTAGTGCTTGTACTTGCGACACCGTCACAATAGTTGGCGTAGTTGGTATATTTGACATAGGTAAACATTGTTGCATTGAATATACAAATCTTGGTTGTTGAGGCAGTATCGGCACCCAACCGCTAAATGTAATTCCAGCATAACCTAAATTTTGTTGTGAACTCCCGTATGGTTGTCCTCCCGGAGGAGACAATGAAAGGGTATACTGCCCCCCATACAGTGGTAATCCGGTACTTAAAGGAATGGTTTGCCCTTGGGGACCGCATTGCCCAAATTGACACCCTGAAGGATCAATTTGCTGAGACTCAACATAAGAGTTTCCGGATACTATTCTGGATGAACAAACAGGAATGGACCATACTATCGAAATAGCCCCTGCGTGGGCCCCTTCTAGTGATTGAGAGCTAGTTGGGACACATGGTATACCGACGAACATTGTTGGAGTGATAGCAGGAAGTTCTGTCGTCGCTGTGTCAGACGACACAATCCTAGATGTCGACAGTTGTTCAGACATTTCTAGTCTATCCAAAAGATTACCTAGCGATTCTACAGGAGCTTCCGATGGCGGTAGACTAATTTCTGATGAAGAAGGATACAGAGTGATCCCGACTCCAAATTGCGATGGAGTACTAGATGTAGGATCCTCCACAATCTCTTCTATAGAAATCAGACTAGGTGGAAGAGGTAGATCATCAGGTCCGTCAAATATTTTTGGTGTCGAAGAAGGTATGGAATCTGCAACGACAGATGTTTGGGGAATAACACTCTCCGAACCAGTTGTAGATGAAACTGGTTCAGTAACACAAGTGTTTACCTTCAAACTAGGATCAGAGCTACTGTCCCTCGGTGGCTGCTAAACTTCTTCTGTAAAGGCAGGGATACCAAAAACGTTTGGAGTAACCAGAGTCTCTAATGGTGTTGGAACACTTGTTCTAACTTTACTAGGAGATTTGGAACCAGTTAAACGAGTTTGCTTTGTCCGTAATAGTTTCGATTCCGGAGACAAAGACGGTTGACTCGTAAGCCTCTGCGAACGACGGGGTTTCAATTGAATTTCTTCCACGATTGTGGATTACTCGATCAACTAAAAATAAAGGGGAAGTATGTTTCCGAATTAGATGAATTTTAGACGCTTTGACACAACTTGTTTTTTCAATTTTTAAGAGTCGAGAAAAAACAAAAGATGACTCTAGTCGCCTTCGATTTTTAATGAGCCTAAAGTGACAAGTGCTCAAATGGACCTTTTCCGTTAAGGAGTCTGAAAAGGAACGAAAAGGACTGCTCTGGAAATCTAGGCATAGTGATTACCAAACCAATCATAAAACTGCAGAATACTTTTTATGGTACGATAGTCAATCTTCCTGAATGCTGTGTTTAGTGCATTGCGATTGATAGGGTGGCAGACACGGATTCCTATGGATAAAGGATTAAGCCTATTGTGGTCTCCCAAAATATACTCGACGGTACGTGGGAGCACAAGTCCGTACTGGCACTTATCATCTCAAAGTGGAGGAATCACCCAACCAACAGTGAAAACAATAGTTACCAGGCTTTACGATGCCGGAATACGTCTCTAGCCTAGACTTCTAGATGTTGTGCGTTAGGTTCCAAAGCGTTGTTAGATTCATTAAATTTATTTTATAGTTGATCTTGCTTAAGAAATTTTCCTTTCAGGTTCACCACGTGATGTAGATGTACAATTCCTAAAATGCAATCTAAGATGATAAACAGTCGTTTTATCTTCTTTGTGCAATGAAAATCCTAGCTACTAAGGAAAGAGAAATGGTGTTCTTTCAACAAAGAGCATAGAGCACACACTATATGCACTGTCCTAAATCAAACCAATCAAACAGTCTAAATGCAAATGCACATGCATGTATTTGTTTTCAGCCTTCTCAATATGTGAATGATAAAAAGAAAGCTAATGCGCAAATCTGAATTATTTTTCAAAGCGACAATTACTAACAAGTTTCTTTTCAAAATCAAAATGAATAAAATGACAAAACTTTGTGATTTGGAAATGAAAACTTGCTTTCGACACTAGAAAAACTACTAATTCAGATCGAATACAATAGTAACAGGGTAATCGACTATCAAGAACAATCAGATTCTCTTCTATGACTGAAAATGACACTTGCGACACTTTCAAATCAAGAAACGACAGTACAATTATGTTACTTCTTTGTAAAGGAGAACTGAAAATGACCCAAAAAATACATAAAAACATTTACAGATCTTTGCACAATGGAGGCGGAATAACAACAAGGAAAGGGGTTTCAAACAGAGGTGTACTGACTACAGGTAGCAAAACTCTTGACTAGATCTGAAAAGAGTGAACACAGAAACCAAAATTTTGGAACAATGCCTAGTCCGATCAGTGCACCTGTAACACAGTGAAACTAAAATGCAACGCACCTACTACACTCGGGAAGTGCGCTGAATTTGAGATTCACAGAACAGACAGTGCGTTGGACTAGGGATGAGACTTTGACTGGGTTCCGGGTCACAGTTTGTAATTTAGTTCAGGGATTTTGGCTGAGCAAGTGGTAATCAGTAAATCAATCACAGGGGTAGATCTAAGGAGGTTACTAGAGCCACCACGAGGGCAATTAGAAAGCTTGTAAAACAATTGTTTAATTCATAAACAAAACCCGGAGATTGACTAAAGCAGTGTTGATCTACTTTGCACTTGCATAGCAAATGCAGTTCGAAGGCTAGCTGGCTTGACTTCAGGCTCCATCTGTAATTTTATAAAGTAAACAAATGTAGATAAACAATCAATCTATTTGATCCCCAGTGGAGTCGCCATTTTGTTATAGGGAAAAGTTTCTATGCAGAACTTCTAATCCAACTAAGGCTGGTAGCTACCTTAGAAAAAAACAAAGTAAAACTACTTTCGTTTTCCTTTATCAAAGATAGATGAAGGAAGAATAAAGGAGACCAACCTCTGTCTTACACTTGGTTCCTTGCTCGATTCCTCTCTCTTCTGATAGTCCTTTGCTACTTGCTTTCTTGTATACCCAGCTTCACAGAGTACCTGTAGAAGCAAAGCAGCATAACACTATACGAGAACATAGATCTATTATCATAAACAATCTAGGATCAGATGTAAATTGACCATACAAATGCATAAAACATAAATCAGACAAGAGTATGGAGGAAAACTTGAATAACTTTATTGATAATCAAGAAAGGGTCAAGAGAGTTACAACCAATTGTTCTGACCCAGTATCATCCTCTCAGCAAGTGAGCCCTTCTTCACCTCATGAAAAGCTTAGATCACCCAACACTATGATGTTGCCTCAAGAAACCAACAGCAATTCCTTACAAGATGCAAAATTCCAGCCTCCCCTCTGGATCTCTGGGATGAGAGATCTAATATAGATATTTGCAGAGGTGTGAGTCAGCTCTGGGTTTTTGATTAGTGTCTTCTCTCTGATAGTTATTGATTCCACTTGGAGATCTCATTGATCTCTTACTCATCCTTGCGCGATTCTGAGAGGCAAGTGTCCAAGGAGAAGTTTTTGGAAGATTCCAAGATCATCCGCTTATCAAACTGCTTCCGCCATTTGTCTACTCTCGTCCATCGCACCCCATAGAAGGGATTTTTGAAATGCATCGCACTTCCCGTGTGTACAAGGTGAGATGCATCGCACCCTGGCCATGGAGCAAGTGAGATGATCCAGTTTTGACCAGTTCTGAGTAGTTTTTCATGGAGAACTTCTGGGAGATGATGTAATCAGTTGACCTTCTTCCTTTAGGGTATGAAACAACACTTTTAGGGAATTAGGAGCCCTTGGTTTATGGACATGTTTAATTGGGGTTGCAGTGCCCAAAAATGTCTATAACAACATGATCCAATCCTCAAGGAGCTCTTCTTGGGCTTGATGGACAAGTACAATTGTTCCCCAACCTGAAACTCCTTAAACATCTTGTTGTAATTTGCATAAATTTTTTGTTTGTCCTATGATTCATTCATATTCTTCTTGATTACCTGCATTTCTTATTCCATCTTAACCAACATCTTTGTTCCTATCAATACCCTATTCATTAAATCACTCCAATGTATGGGAGTATTACAACTCCTCCAATACATTGCCAAGAATAGACTCATTCTCTGTGAATCTTGATACCCATTGTTGTAAGAAAACTTAACCAATGGAAGGTACTCCTCCCATCTCCTATATTGATGCATCACATACATCCTCAACATGTACTCCAATATCTTGTTGACCCTCTCTGTCTATCTATCTATATGTGGATGATGAGTTGTGTTGAAGGCCAAATTTATGCCCAAACCTGCAAACAATCCTTCTATAATCTAGAAGTTAACTTAGCATCCCTATCTGACATAATATTCCTTGGAAAACCATGCAGCCTCACTACATCTCTTATGAAGGCTTGTGCTACATCACTAGCTTAATAGGAAGACTTCACTGGAATGGAGTGTGCTACATTTGTCAACATGTCCACCGCAACCATGATAGAAGCATGCTATCTAGATGTTGCTGGTAAACCTGTGATGAAATCCACGGAAATGACCTCCCATTTCCACTCTGCAATGATAATCGATTGTAGTAATCCACCTGGGTGCTTACATTCTACTTTTAACTATTGACAATCCAAGCATATAGCCACAAACTCTGCCACTTCCTTCTTCAAATTCAACCAATAATAAAAAAATTTCACTATTGTCAATGTCTTCTAGTATCCTAGGTGCCCTGAACATGGTTTTTCATGGAATTATTTCAAAATAGTCTTCTTGATCTCAGTGTCATTCAACACATAGATCATGTCCCTAGATCTAACCAAACCATCCGATGTGAGACAATAGTCCACATTATTATCACCTGTACCCTATTATAACCTATGCCTATGCTCCATGCACTTGACATCTTGTTGTCCTACCTCTAAAATACGATCCTATAAGTCTGTTCCATAAGAAATCATAGCTTATATATGATTCACCTGCACTCTCCTGCTAAGAGCATCTGCAAACCTGTTTTCCTTTCGCTTAATGTAACGGATATCAAAGTCAAACTCACTAATCGTGGCCAACCATCTAGATTTCCTATAATTTAGATTCGGTTGGTCAAACTAATACCTCAATCCACTATGATCACTCATCAATACAAACCTCCTACTAATAATATAGTGCCTCCACATATTCAATGCATGGATGATCATTTCCAACTCAAGATCATGTATCAGATAATTATGTTCATGCTCATTTAGCTTTCGTGAATCATAACACACTACCTATCCTTCTTGAATTAAGACTCCATCTATTCCTCTCTTGTATGAATATGTACACACCACAAACGAAAGGACCTGATCAAATATGACCGGAGTGACGGATGGAGTTCACGCGTCGCGACCGTAAAGGCTTAGGTTAAGTTGCAGGAGCCGCAGGAAAACGGGAGCTCGCCGGAACGGACAGCACAGATCTGGGAACAGGGCTTCGGTTTCCGTCTTCAGACAGCGACTGCGGTATCTACGGTTGACCGGTATGGAGGGCATCGAAGCTACGGAGCTTGTGGACTACTCCGCGGACCCTCTAGAAGGGATCGCCATCTTCGGAAACCCTAACGAAACTCCCGCACCTGCTGTTGAAAACCCCGCCGCCCAGGACACCTTTCCTGTGGTTTCTCTGTCGTCTCCTCCCACATCCCCTGCACTGGATGCCCCGCCCCTCTCACCAGGTACTGCCCTTCTCCTATCACAATTATCACCCGACGCTCTAACCTTCGATTTGCCATCTCCGCCTAGAAGTGCACCTCCCTCCGCCCCTGTTGAGATTAGGGCAGCAGAGAAAACCCCCGTCACACTCACCGAACACCAGGCGGTACCGAAAAACACCATCACCCCTGTTGAGTCTAGGGCTGCAGCGGAAAAACCCTTGAGCGAAGGAGGGATTAGACCCTCGGGCAGCTTCAGCACGCCGGCCATCAATGCGCAGCCCGCAAAACCCCCCCTGGGGTCGAGGTCACCAACCCACTCATAGATCATCCGACTGCTCCACGCTCGAAGAAGTGATCGAAGTGCATCAGAGCAACTGTCAAAGACATTACAGTATCATTCGGTGATCCCACAAACTTCGAGGAGACCATGGCATTGGCTCGAACGATTTTGGTTGGACATGTGCGGGGGTGTACCTTCACGGCGGAGAGATTGAAGCTATGGGTGAAAGAAATTTGGGGCGCATTATTCACTGAATTGCCGGAAGTACAAGAACTCCCAAGGGGATGGTTCTCACTCCACTTCACAAAAGAGGAACACACGAATTCTGTACTAGCACAGTACTGGCACATAGAATTGGCACCAGTGCTATTGAAAAGGTGGAGCCCTCTATTTGATCCGGAACGCGAACAGATTGGAGCAGGCCCTCTTTGGGTGAGATTGTCGGGGTTGCCTCTACAATACTGGTCTGAGGAAGCATTCGTCAAGATTGGGAATGCATTAGGAACGTATTTGGACCACGATCGATCCTACAAGGAGAACAACAAAAGAATACTAGCTAGAATCCTGGTCCATCTGGATACCAGGGAGGGATTACAAGAAAAGATGACTCTGAGATGGGGGAATTTCAGCAGATCGCAGATATTGGATTACGAGGGCGTTCCCTTCAGATGCAACCGATGTCACCAAGTGGGTCACTTGTTCAAGGACTGCCCATTGAACAACAATCAGGAAGGATCTCCAAAACCGGCACCTGCGGTCACCAGCGGAACTCCCCCATCTATATCTCGTTCGCCACAAAGCAGCGCGGGACCCCAAGGCGAACCTGCAAAATTGGACAAGCGAAAGATTGCCCCGCCTTCGCCCCCGCTGACCAGGGCTCGGGCAGCAGCAGCGGCCACGCAAGTGTCGGGTATCTCTCCTATCCCTCTTTCTAAATCATCTGATATCTCATTTGCAATTGAAAATTCAACTGCATGCACTATGGTTCAATGTGAAATCCCCCCTCCCCCTCCGTCGTCATCCACTGCTCCGACCACTATGCCATTTTCATCTCCGCCCCCCTCGCCATCATCATCCCGTTCGACCCCATCCCACCCATACTCCCTTCGCCCTCGCTCTACACATCTGGAGGTCTCTGAAACCCTTTCCGGGCTGGGTATTGTCCCTCTAGGCCCTGGGTTCCTTACTACCCGGGGTCGCAAATCATATCTCAATAAAGCCATTAGGCACGCGGGCGCGGAAGTAGCAGCAGGGCATCAAGCCACCATCGACGGGGTCCTTAGAGCAACAAAACCCCCAAAGATTGGCCCCCCATGAAGTGCATCTCCTTCAACTGTAGGGGCCTGGCTAGCTCCCCAAAAAAGCTAGCTCTAAAACGACTTTTTGAGGTCGAACTCCCCGATATCATTCTCCTACAAGAAACCCTTGGTTCTGCAGAGTCTGCTACACGAGCCCTTGCCACAGTAGGAGCCCGATGGAACTTCATAGCTTCAGATGCCATGGGCAGATCAGGAGGTCTGGCGTTCGGATACAATCCCAGTTCTATCAGACTTGACTCCTCTTGGGGAGGTCATGGATTCCTAGGAGCTGATATATTCTCTATTGAACTCGGCCTCTCCCTTCGCATTGTCAACATATATGGGCCTTGCCAACATAGGGAAAATTATTGGAGTAAACTCCTCAGATGTAATCTATTATCACTTGATCACATCATCATAGGAGGAGACCTGAACTTCTCCCTGGGATTCAGTGAGTCATGGGGATCATCGGCCCAGATAGATCCCCTCACAGATTTCATGAGACGGTTATTGGAGCAGCATGACCTCATTGATATCCCACTGCAGAAGCCTCATCCTACATGGAGAAATAGAAGGATAGGATCGGCTGCCCTAGCCCGAAGATTGGATAGATTCCTGATGAAAGGCCCTCTGATTCATCGACTGCACACATACAAACAGTGGGTAAGCAATGGAGGTATCTCAGACCACTCCCCAATTGCTATGGAAATCCAGGGACCGCATCTGAAACCAAAAGCACCTTACAAGTTCAATCATCTGTGGCTACAAGACCCTAGCTTCTCTAATCTGATTACAGCATACTGGAGAGCACACCCCATTGATCGGGAATCCTCGATGGCAAGGGGATTTGTTAAAAACATGATTGAGCTCAAGCATATAGTGATCAATTGGGCCAGGGAGAAGAAGAAGCGAGAAGATGAGCAGCTCATCAAGGTAGAAGAAGACCTGAATGCTCTTCTGGACGAGAGAAACATGGGGTTCATAACTCAGGATGACAAGGCCCGCCTCGTGGAGCTGGAAAATCAGAAGAATAATATACTAAAGGGTAGGGAGGAAGCTATCAGGCTTCGTAGTAGAGCTACTTGGCTTAAAGCCGGAGATGAGAATACCAAATTCTTCCACAACTTTGCCAAAGGAAGGAAAGTGGCAAATACCATATGGAACCTCCCTCTCCCTGAGGGGGGTCTGGCAGACTCCTTTAACAAGCTCTCAAATCTGGGTACCTCACACTTCAGAGACCTATACAAGAACCCAGCAGGTACAAATCTGGCAGAAATCATCAACGTGGCGACACACTTCCCCAGATTTGTAGAAGAGGATGAATCTGAAGACCTTGAAGCCCCCGTCACTATGGCAGAACTGGAAAGTACTATCAAATGGTTTCAAAAGGAAAAGAGCCCTAGGCCAGATGGCTGGACTATAGAGTTCTACATTGCCTTCTTTGATCTGCTGGGAGAAGATATCTTAAAGTTTGTTGAGGAAAGCAGGATCTCGGGTAGTCTCTACAATGCTATTAATTCCACTTTCATTGCCCTCATCCCTAAATCAGACAACCCATCCTCATTTGATGACTTTCGCCCCATATCCCTCTGCAATGTCCTCTATAAGATCATTTCTAAGATCATTGCCAATCGAATCAAGCCCATTCTTTCCAGACACATCTCCCCTCAACAATTTGCATTTCTGGAAAACAGGCAGATCCATGAAGCCATTAGCTCGGCACAAGAGGCGATACACTCCATCTGGACTAAACATCTCAAGTGTATCCTGCTGAAGATAGATCTATCCAAGGCATTTGACCGAGTAAGCTGGCTTTATATAAAAATGATCCTTATTCACATCGGTTTCCCCCCCACCATAATCAACTGGATCATGGCGTGCATCACTTCCCCCACCTTCAGTATCTTGATCAATGGATCAGCCTCACATTTCTTTCACTCCGAAAGAGGGCTGAGGCAGGGCTGTCCCCTCTCGCCACTACTCTTTCTTTTGGTCATAGAAGCTCTAAGCAGGCTTATCATCTCTGCAAAAAGGGAGGGGACTATCAGAGGCCTCAAAATCATGGAAGTATGTTTCCTCACCCACCTTCTATTTGTAGATGATGTCTTAATTCTATTGGATGGCAGCGTATAGGACTCAACATCTTTCACTCGTATCCTAGATCTCTTCTCAAAAGCTACGGGCATGGAAGTGAACAGATCAAAGTCCACTATCACCGCGGTGGGTACCACAGCAAATGAAGCGCTCGTGGCCAGACAGGCGTTTCCTTATACCACCCAGCCACTGGACAGAGGCCTCAAATATCTGGGATATTGGCTAAAGACGACATGTCAAAAGATAGCTGATTGGGTATGGCTAGTATCAAAGATAGAAAAAAGGTTAACATGCTGGAGTCACAGATATCTCTCCAGGGCTGGGAGACTAACCCTGATAAAATCTGTACTTGAAGCTACCCCAGTATTCTGGATGGCATTAGCTTGGATACCCCGGAACATATTGGCTAAACTACAGCAGCTATGCAATAGATACTTATGGGTTGGCAACCAAGACAAGCGCATATTTTCCTGGATTGGTTGGAACAAGATAGCCATTCCCAAGAAATGGGGAGGTTGGGGGTTGAAGGAGCTCCCTATCTTCGCAAAAGCACTAGCAGGAAAAATGGGTTGGGCTCTACTAACGACCCAAAGTTTATGGACCAGTATTACATTCCACAAATACATATGGCCACTCAGCATCAATGACTGGGCAAGGCTCCCCGAGTGGAACAAAACTGGCATATCTTCGATATGGAAGGCCCTCTTACATTCACTGCCTCTCATTAGAGACAACCTGGTCTGGCGTATCAGAGAAGGGAACAGTGCAAGGATAGGTCTTGACCCCTGGACGGGGAGTGGGGGAAGGCATACACTACCACAAGATCTGGTTGCACACCTCACAGCACGGAACATTAAGGTAATCTCACAGATTGCGGACCATGACCATTCGGATATCTTCCACCAAGCTTGGAAATCAGCGCACCAATTAAACCTCCCTGGAAGATGGCATACAGCATGGGAGGAATACAGAGATGCCTTAACAGAATCTCACATTAGAATCACAGAGGGCCCGGACGAACTTGTATGGAACCAGGCAGAACACGGGGTATACACACCCAAGGATGGGTACATACAGCTCATTGCACATAAAAAACCTGAGGTAATTGCTAGTTGGTGGCAGAGTATATGGAAACAATCCGCTTCCCCACGATCAAAACTCTTCAATTGGTGCATTCTGAGGAATAAAATTCCCACCGGAGACCAGCTTATGAAAAGAGCCCAGCATGGCCCCACGTGGTGCGTGCTATGTAAAGCGGACTCGGAATCTACAGACCACTTATTCCTAAATTGTCGTTCGACATTGAACCTGTGGAAAAACCTCAAGTCTTTCATAAACTTCGCGGGCGAATGGGCTGGTACTGATATCATTAGCGCATGGACTGATTGGGAAAAGAATAACAGAGGTTCAAAATCTATCAATCTCCCCATCATTGTAAACTGGGCCATTTGGAAAACAAGAAATAGCGTGATATTCGAAAACAAGCCAATTCACTGGCCACTGCTAGAGGCTAGTATTGTAGCTGCCCTGAGGGAACTACCCGACCCACCTCCTCCCTCATCTCGACAACCTGCCCCACCCCCTCCCATCGACCCAAGCACACCCTGGGCATATTTCGATGGGGCGGCAAACCTGCAAAGATGTGGTGGAGGCATCATCCTACATATATCAGAGAATCATCACTACAGAATTAAGGCTGGCCTGGGAGCTGGAACCAATAACTATGCAGAACTCATCACTCTCCGCCACTTACTTCACTTTGCCTTGAGGCACCACTGCACTATCATCAATATTTTTGGGGATTCTCAGACCATCATTAACTGGATAAATGGCACAGCTACTTGTCACATGCACTCACTCAGCATTATATTACATGAAGCACTGACATTTAAATCAGCTTTTAACAATATTACGATCTCTCACATCTACAGGGAACACAACAAGGGTGCCGACAAATTATCCAAGGAGGCAGCGCTGATGGACAGAGGCATCTGGGAGATTACAGAGGTTAAAGATCAGCAGGAACAAAAATTTTTCCACCGACCGTATATAGACCCGGGATATCCAACCTTGGGTCAGCATGCAGCACAATAGGAACCGCTTTTTGACAGCAGTACTTACATAGACTCATACTGAATTTTTTGATATTTTGAAAATGATGAACAGGCTACTGTAATAGAACAGTCCGCATACCCTGCGTGGTAATGCAACTTAACAGCTCAACTGTTAATACTTGTATAAACAGACACTCTCATGTAAATTTTTGCTTATTAATGCAATATTTATGGATTTTTCCAGAGGAAAAAATGTACACACCACAAACTCTTTTTCTGGATCTACAATATTTAGAACTAGAGCGTTTCTCAACAATTACTTCAATTGCTCAAAAATTTATGCACATTCTTCTGTCCATTCAAATTTCTTACCTTTCCTCTACAGTGATGTAATAGGATATTCAATCTGAAAGAAGTTCCTTGTGAACCTCCTGTAATAACCTTCTAACCCCATAAATGACCTTACCTCATCCACATTCCTAGGGTTCCCCATTCCATGATAGCTCTCATCTTTTCTGGATACACTGTTATGCCTTCCTTAGAAACAAAATGCCCCAAGTAATGTACCTTTGTCTAAAATAAACTGCATTTTCTAAGCTTGGCATACAACTGGTGCTCTCTTATAAATCTCAACATTGTTTCTAAGTGTTCATCATTCTCTTCCTCATTCTTAGAATATATCAATATATCATCAATGAACACAATGCAAACTTGTCCAGATAATGATGCAACACGCTATTCATCAAGTACATGAAAATAGTTGGAGCATTAGTTAATCCGAATGGAACTACAATAAACTCATAATGTGCATACCTGGTCCGAAAAGTAGTGTTGTAGATGTCCCCTTATTTAATGCATACCTGATGATATCTAGATCTCAATTCAATCTTTGATAACATTGTAGCTTCCTTCAATTGGTTTAACAAGTCATCAATCCTCAACGATGAATACCTGTTCTTGATGGTCACTTTGTTCAATTTCCTATAATCAATGCATAAAATTTGTTGTAGCTCCTAGAGACAACCCCTTGGTTGATGAGAGGTCAGTGCCTAGGACATCTTAATCTTTCTTGGCGATAAATTAGTGCAACTCAAGAGATGGATGTAAAAAATGATTCAGATTTTGTTTCAATTACATTTCTCAGAGGGATCTTTCAATATACACATGAACAATGTATCATTCCCAAGAATAATGCTCAAGTATAGTCACCGAGACACAAAGAATGCAACTTAATTTGTTTTTGTAGTAAATATGGAAAGGGGAAATGCAAGGGAGGAACCTAATGCAAAGGGATGGATAAACGCAGAATCCTATGTAACAAATACCATCATAATCATGAAGAGATAAAAGGAATGCAACACAGAAATTATGGAGCACATTTTAAGGCTTTCAAATCTATCCCTCACAATTACTATCAATTATTTCATAACACCCATAAATCTGTAATTTCCATAGGTATCATCTACTAATACATAACATAGATAGATCTACAATCTCATAGGTACCATCTGTTATCACATAATATAAGTAAACCTTTGAATTAAGAGTGAATCCAGTAGCTACAATTACATAATTTATAAAGGGGGAAATACACATATGAAATTTCATACAAAGAAAGAACACCTACTGCATATCCCAAATTCTTGGAATCACCGGAACTTTTTCATTAATCTTGTAGAACAAAATACCCACCACAACCCAAACTTGTGGGAACTGCAAAATGATAGAAACCTCCTGGAACTAGGGAAATTCCATCGCTTCCTATTAATTTTTTCTCCCCTTTTATATGGAGAGAGTTCAAACAAATGGTTACAAAATATATCGAATGCTCCATTTGATTGAACTGCTTAGCTGTGTGAGTATGCGAGTGGCCTAGTTGTCCTAATAGATTTTTGTTCCACTTTGGAATGAAATATTTACAAAATATACACAAAACATGAGGTGTCACTATTGACATAGTACAATATCTCCCTTGTCGACTCCTATGATTTCTTGGGGTGGACTTAGGCTCTCTTATTTTGACTCGTGGTGGGATGATGATCTCGAGTTGTGGGCATTGATGAACTAATCACATTCATGCATCATTAACTTCTAAGAGTGGGCCTTTGAGTGATCTCCATAGTGTGAATTAATTCTCATTCATACTGCACAAAGATCAAAAGGTACAATAGAATGGATTCTCTTCACTGATGGCACTATTCTTTATTTAATCCTATGTAACATGCATGTATCAAGGATGATTTACTTCTCAGCACAAGACAAGACAAAACTCTCTTCTGCAAACTGTGGTCATTCTTTCCTTGACCCAACAATATCTATAGTTGTAATTAATCCTACGACACCAACCTTCTGCATGCATTTACTATGTTGTTGATCCATTCGTCTTACATACTTCTTTGCAGCATTATAGGGCCTTAATATATCATAATGCTTATCAAAATAATGTTAGAAAATCAAAACCTCATGATGCCCCTAACTCCTCTTTGTTTAGCTCCTTATTGCTTATTCACCACAGAACCACTACTTGTGACCAAAGGCTTTCATACAATACAATATTTGATATTTTCATAGCCCATGTGGATCGTAAATCTATTAAAATAGAAGTTACAAAATCATATTATCTCACTGTTCTTGGCCCCCTTTTTTATTAACTTCCTTATTGCAACTCTTCCATAGAACTGGGTGCCATGACCAATGGCTTGGCACTTAGGTGTTAAGGCCTTCAGGTTCCTTTAAGCGCCTATTTCCTTTGTAATTTCTCTTCCCCTTGGTTCTTTAGGTTTCTACAACCACACACCATTTCACATCGGAGCCCCTTTCATCGGATCAAAACTTTTTATAAAATAATTTAACAAGGGTTATGAAAACCCCAATCTATGAAAGACCAATCTTCAAAGTGATGTCATGCTGAAATCATCATCTCCATGTGATGCCTTCTGAGCGATGACATGTTTCACCCAGATTTTCCTTATTAGTTTCTTGAAAATGCCGAAATTGACTGCTACGTGTCCACCCAACAGCCCTATCATGCTGATGTCATCGTCCATCTCTGCTCCTCAGGACCAATCACCTATTTCCATGTGTCTTCTTGGAGGAGAGAGAAAACGTCTCAAGTTCCTTTGTCTTTGCAATGATTTCCTTTGTATTTCCCCTTCTCTAAAATTTCAGTGCTTACAAAGAAATTACAATTTTTAAGGGGTTACAAAACTCTGATCTTCGACGTTTCGAAATAATCAACCCTCTGAAATTCAAGCTCCGATGTGTTATCTGCCTCTCCTTCCGAGTTTTGGGTCCCACAATTTTGGTTCTTCCTTTTATTTTGGCCCAAAATGTGCTGAGCCTTCTCCAAAATTGGGATCCAGATGGTTAGCTCTCCTTTTAGCTTTTAGACTTAGAATATTTTCTCTCCCCTTTTGCCAAACAAGAATGCACTGGTCCTTATCTACACTAGGGGTGAAAAATAGGATCATATGGAATAAATATAAGATGTTATGACAAGTAACAATAACATGAGAGTACCATCCTTCTTCTTCACAAACAACACTGGTGCACCCCAAGGTGATACACTTGGCCTAATATATCCCTTGTCAAGTATTTTCTTCAACTACAACTTCAACTCTACCAACTCTAGTGTGCTCATCCTTTATGGTGCCTTTGATGTTGTTGCTACCCCTACTACCAACTCAATAGAAATGTCCACTTCTCTCTGAGGTGGAAACTCTGAAATATCTACGAGAAACACATCCTGAAACTGCTACAATATCAGGTGCCTCTTCATAAGTTTTGCATCCTCACCTTTAACCCTAGAAATATGCACTGCAAATAACACACACCCTTTTCTATGACTATGCTTTGTTTGCATAGCTACCACCTTTCTAATTGATGTAGATTTCTTCCTAACCTGCAAGGTTATTTGTTCTCCATTGTCATCCAAGCATTCAATAGATTTATCATCTAAGAAGTCCACCTTAGTCCTGTGAAGATACAACTAGTCCATACCCAAAAGCATACTATATGATCCCAATGTTAGTACATTCAAATGTGTTGAGGTAGGCATACCATTCAACTCAAATGCACAAGCTCTTACCCAGTGATCAAATCTCTTCTTTGTACATGTATTCAACTGCACCAATCATGATTTTTCATGCACTTCTTTATTCAAACCACACTTATCCACTAGGTCAATACTTACATAACTATAATTAGGTAAAGGGTCAATCAAAATGTTGGGTGTGGAGCATGATTATTTAGAGGTATTTGTTTCAGCCGGATGTATACCCCAGGAAGTTTGTACACCCCTTCACATGGAGAGGTGCGGGGGGGACTTCCCCCCCCCCCCACAGGGGTTCGGGGGGGGGGGGGGCGATCCCCCCCGGCTGGGGGGTTCGGGAGCCAACAGTCCCTTGGCAGGGGTTTCAGGGGCAATGCCCCCGAAGCTAAAAACAGATGTAAAATTTCCTTGTAAAAGTATAGTAATTCCTAGTCAATCTAGGCCATTCATTAGGCGAATGATCTAATGGTAGAACTTATGTTTAGTTTAGGGTATTGTTATAGCTCCAATACCACTTGTTATAGCTCTGATACCACTTGCTATATCTCTGATCCAAAAATATAAGATAATGCAAATATACCCAGAAACAATAAGAGAGAAATAGATAGAAATGATTCACTTTATTGATATCGAAACCTTAAGGTAGGGCAACACCATACATTCACTCCTTAAGGAAGTAGAACACTCCACAAGCCATATGCTTGTTCATACAATAATCCTTGACACAATTCCTTGACATGGAGTCTCTAGCCTCTATATAGGCCTCATACATAAAATACCATGGGTCATTACCATGGTTCCCTCATACCATCAACTAATACCATGGGCCCATTACATTATTATTAACTACTTGTGGTCCCTTACATGATATGGGTTAACCACCTTATTTATTACTGTGGCCCATCCCATTATTACATTATTATGTTGGTTACCTCCCTTGGTACCCCATATTATCCCCCCTAGGTATATAACACTCCACCCCCCTTAGCATGTTTCGTCCCTGAAACATGGGAAGAATACAAATAATAAGATCTACTCAAAAGATTAGTCCATTGGTACCATGCACGTGCATCTAGCTATCCAAGAGAAAGGTGAACCCTCGATCTCGCTGGTGCCTCGCTCGGTTGAGATGGAAGTTGACCATGGCAGCTCTTCTGTGTTGATGTGTAGTAGGTGGATCTTCTCTCCTCGCTATCCATCATACAAGGGTTGTTGTCCTTGTGGCCAATTGGTTGCCATCTTTTTGGTTGTTTTCTTGTGGGGTGATGTGGGTGATGATATGTTGAAGTTTTAACCCACGGTGTCTTTTTCTTTAATTCACCCTGTTGTGGTGCCTGTTGTGGTGTCTTCTTTTCCAATATGATTTCAACCACTGAGCCCTCATCTGATGTACCTGTAACCTTTTCTGCTTCAGCCTCTATTTGTGTTTGATTGTCTATCATCACTGGCTCATCATCTAATATGTCAGACCCTGGAACATCTTCTGCTTCAACGTTTGTGGACTCTACCTATTTATTGATGGAAATATCCTGTAATGTAATTTTCTTCTTTTTATACTAGAGCTTCAGGAATTTCTTCTGCACATTAATATTGATAGTACCTGCAGATTCCATCCAAGGATATCCCAAAACAACACCCATATTATCCATCTCTGAAGTATAAAAATCACCATGCAACACATACTTATCCATAGAAAGCTTCAAATCCTTATAAATTTGAACATCCTCATCATCAACCTATGTATTTTCAATTTGTTTTGCTGTAACTTGAAATTTTTTTGCCAAATTAACATTGATGAAATTATGCTTGCAACTAGGATTTATAGAAACAATGATCTTCTCTTTCTGAATCAATCCATGAACCTGCAATAAGGAGATATCAGCAGAAAATAACCCTTTAGGTTCATTGGTTTCCTTCTTTAAAATAAAATATTTTCTAGGTTGTGTGTCTGTCTGTGTGAGCTTATCCACAAGATTAGCTTTACGGTCAAAGTGGTCCATGAGATCTTTTGTGAATGTGTCCCAAGTTAAGGGCCTTCAATAGCAACGTTGATGCCATTGCCACCATTGCCATCTTTCATTGTCCAAGTACATTATTCCCACACTCAACTGAGTCTCATCATCCATGATGTAATTCAATCTAAAATATTTCTCCATTTGTGCTAGCCATTTGTCTGGATGAGAGCCATCAAATTTATACAAGTCCGTGAAATTCTGACCTAGGGCCGTCATCACAAAAAAATTGGCGAAATTTGAAATGGTCACAATTCTGTCAATATTGCTCAGAATTCGTATTATGACCTGTTTTCAGAAATGGAACAACCATTCTGCATCTGCCCATGTGATAGAAATCCTGATCCAGACACTGGAATTTCAGATCTGCGCTGCTACTCTCCCGCCGTCACCACAATTTTTGCAAAAAAGAGCTGATTTTAAATCAGCGATATCTCCCTCATCCGGACTCCGATTCGACTGATTTTTTTTTGAAATTGGGTATTTTTTCACAAAGAATCCAGATCTTCAATTAGATTTTGCAGATCTTGTGCCAGGATGTCTAGATCTACACCGCAAATTCGTTGCCTCGAAAAATTGTTTGCAACACCATTTATTTTTAGATCAGTGATATCTCCTTCATTCGGACTCCGATTCAGCCAATTTTTTTTTTTGAAATCGGGTATTTTTTCACATAGAATCTAGATATGTAATTATATTTTGTATATCTTGTACCAAAACATACATATCTGATCTGTAAACTCACTGCCCCCGAAATCTTGCAAAATTAAAAAATAAATAAATAAATAAATAAAATAAAATAAAAATTCTCCACTTTTTTGCCCAAGAAAGTGCTTTGATACCAATTGTTATAGCTCCGATACCACTTGTTATATCTCTGATCCAAAAATATAAGATAATGCAAATATACCCAGAAACAATAAGAGAGAAATAGATAGAAATGATTCACTTTATTGATCAAACCCTTAAGGTAGGGAAACACCATACATTCACTCCTTAAGGAAGGAGAACACTCCACAAGCCATATGCTTGTTCATACAATAATCCTTGACACAATTCCTTGACATGGAGTCTCTAGCCTCTATATAGGCCTCATACATACCATACCATGGGTCATTACCATGGTTCCCTCATACCATCAACTAATACCATGGGCCCATTACATTATTATTAACTACTTGTGGTCCCTTACATGATATGGGTTAACCACCTTATTTATTACTATGTCCCATCCCATTATTACGTTATTACGTTGGGTACCTCCCTTGGTACCCCATATTATCCCCCCCAGGTATATAACAAGTATTTTTCCCTAGAAGAAAACCCCCTCTCTTTATATGAGGGAATTGTATTGAGGCTGTGGAATAGACGTGTATTCTTCGAGTGAGAAACAGAGAGGTGATGCTATGAGAGTAAACAGAGGATATTACATCAGATCTGTTGTAGGTTGTGTCTCTTCATTTTGCTAGATAATAGAAAGGAAGGATTGGCTGTTCGAGGTGGACGTAGCCCAAACTGGGTCAACCACGTATATCTATGTCGCTCTGGTTTTATGCATTTTTTGTGTTTATATTTATGCAATATTCTATGTGTTCCATTGCTCTGTAATATATAATTTTCTAACAACTGGTACCAGAGCCGAAGGTCTATTTGGCTGATAAACTCGCACGAAAGAAGGGTTCCTCATTTGAGTGGGAGTAATGGTGGAAGATGGTAAGTTTAGGGTCAAGAAATTTAATGGCCAAAACTTCTCGTTGTGGAAGATGTAGATGGAAGATTATCTGTATCAGAAAGATCTGTACCTACCATTGGGTGGAAAAATAAAGATGTTGATGGGTACGACAGATGAAGAATGGAACCTTCTCGATAGAAAGGCACTCGGAATAGTACGATTGTGCCTCATAGCGTCAGTCGCCTTCAACATTTCGAAGGAAACAATGACATAGGGTTTGATTAAGGCGTTGGTGAAACTATATGAAAAACCCCTGGCCTAAAACAAGGTATTTCTTATGAAACGGTTATTTAATATGAATATGTTGGAAGGTGGATCTATTGCAGATCATTTAAATGATTTTAATACTGTTACAAGTCAGTTAAGTTCTATAGGGGTAAACTTTGAAGATGAAGTTAGAGATCTGTTATTCTTGTTCTCATTTCCAGAAATTTGGAATGGTTTAGTAATGGCCATTAGTAACTCTGTTTCTGGATCTAGTACTTTAAAGTTTGATGATGTTATCGGTGCTATCCTTAGCAAGGAAATGCAATGGAAAAGCTCCGGTGAGACATCGGGTAATGCTTTGATTGTAGAGTTTAGGGGAAGAAAAATAGAAAGAGAAAAGAGCTCAGGATATCACAGTAAATCAAGGAAAGGCAGATCCAAGTCTAGATCGGGGGTAGTGTGCTGGAAATGTGAAAAAAAATGACACCTAAAGAAATACTGTAGATCTCGGAAGGGAAAAGAAGGAGATACACATCAAGAAAACAGTCATGAAGCAAATGTGATAGGTGAGGTGTTACAAGATGCTTTGATTCTTTCTTTTGAAAATATTATTGGTTCCTGGGTGGTAGATTCAGGGGCCTCATTACATGCCACACCTGATAAGAAATATTTTCATGACTATGTTCAAGGAGATTTTGGAAAAGTCTGTTTCGGTGATGATAAACCTTGTAAAATTGTTTGAATGGGTATCGTTCTTGTAAAATAGCAGAATGGAAACCAATGGCTACTAAAGGAGGTAAGACATGTTCCAGATCTGAAGAAAAATCTGATTTCAACAGGGCAGTTAGGCAGTGAAGGTTGTGTGACAACTTTCACAGATAAAGCTTGGAAGGTCACCAAAGGGGCCCTGGTAATAGCAAAAGGTGAAAATGTTGGTACATTGTATTTATGCAATGGTATTTCTAACTCTATTAATTCTTTAACTTCCAAAGGAGCAGATGCAGCATTATGGCGCCATAGGCTCGGACACATGAGTGAGAAGGGGATGAAGATTCTTCACTCAAGGAATTTGTTTCCGGGTTTGAAGAATGTTGATTTGGACTTCTGTGAGAATTGAATTTATGGAAAACAGAAGAGAGTCAGATTTCTTAGAGTTGGGAAAGAAAAGAAGAGTGAAAAATTAGAGCTTGTACATATAGACTTATGGGGACCTGCTCAGGTATCATCTCTCAGTGGCTCTCATTATTATGTTACTTTTATTGATGATGCAACTAGAAAAACTTGGATTTATTGTATTAATAATAAATCTGATGTATTTGATACTTTCAAGAAATGGAAAGCTTTGGTTGAGATTGAGACACAAAAGAAATTGAAGTGTCTCAGATCAGAAAATGGAGGTGAATATTGCAACAAATATTTTGATAGGTACTGTTCAGAGCATGGAATTCGTAGAGAGAAGACAGTTCCAAGAACACCACAAGAAAATGGTGTGTCAGAAAGGATGAACAGAACAATCATGGAGCGTGCAAGGCGCATGAGATTGCATGCAGCATTGCCTTTACAATTTTGGGCAGATGTTGTAGATACTATTTTTTATCTAATAAACAAAGGGCCTTCAAGTTCCTTGGATGGTGGTGTTCCAGCGGAAGCATGGACAGGTAAAAAGGTAAACTACTCTTTTTTAAAGCCTTTTGGTTGTGAGGCCTTTGCCCATATTAATAAAGAAAATAGAACAAATCTTGAGGCAAAATCAAAGAAATGTACCTTTATTGGATATGGTGTTAATGATTTTGGTTATCACTTGTCTGATTATGAAAATCACAAAATCATTAGGAGCATAGATGTAATATTCAATGAAAAGATCTTGTATAAGAATTAGTTGCAGGAAAAGAAACAAGAAAAAGAAAACAAGGAATACACAGTTCTTGTTGAGATCACTGAAAAAGTAAAGGTGCCTGAAAATAATAATAATCAACAACCACAACAACAGCAACAGGCACCCCAAACACATGAAAGTGGTGTTATAAGATCTACTAGGATAAGTATACACCCTGAATGATACTCTCCTTCATTATATCATTTATTGTTGACTGATTCTGGTGAACCCAAATGTTATAAAGAAGCAATGCAGGTTGAAAGCAAGAAGAAATCGGAGCTAGCCATGGAAGAAGAGATGGACTCCTTAATGCATAACCAAACTTGGGACTTAGTCAGGTTGCCTGTAGGAAAAACTAATTTGAAGAATAAATGGGTTTACAGGCTGAAGAAAGAAGATGGAGGAAAACAAAGGTACAAAGCTAGACTTGTGGTGAAGGGGTTTTCACAGAAGAAAGGTATTGATTTTGATGAAATATTTTCTCCTGTTGTTAAAATGACTTGAATCAGAACTATTTTAAGTCTAATAGCAGTTGAAGATTTGCATCTTGAGTAGTTAGATGTAAAGACAACCTTTCTCCATGGGGATTTGGAAGAAGAGATATATATGCAGCAACCACAAGGATATGAGGTAAAAGGGAAGGAGAAACTAGTGTGAAGGTTGAAGAAGAGCTTGTATCGCTTAAAACAGGCTCCAAGGCAGTGGTATCTAAAATTTGACAAGTTTATGTTTCAACAAGGTTACACTAGATGTCACTCTGATCATTGTGTTTATCTAAAAAATCAAAATGATGGCAACTATATTATATTGTTATTATATGTGGATGACATGCTTGTTGCAGGGTCTAACATGCAGAAAATAAATGTGCTCAAAATAAAATTGGAAAATTCAATTGCAATGAAGGATTTTGGAGTTGCAAAACAAATACTTGGTATGAGAATAACTAGAGACAGGAAAAATCACAAATTAACATTGTCTCAGAATGAGTACATGCAAAAGGTGTTGAAAATATTTAATATGCACAATGCAAAACCAGTTAGTACACCTTTTGCTATCCATTTCAAACTTAGTAAGGAAATGTGCCAAAATACCCAAGAAGACATGGATTGTATGTCTAAAGTTCCCTATGCATCAGCAGTTGGAAGCTTAATGTATGCAATGGTCTGCAAAAGGCCTGATATTGCACATGCAGTGGGAGTTGTAAGCAGGTACATGAACAATCCAGGAAAGGAAGATTAGATGGCAGTGAAATGGATTCTCAGATATTTGAAAGGTACCACAAATCAAGCATTATGCTTTGGTGGTTCAAACATTTCTCTACAGGGATATGTTGACACAGATATGGTAGGTGACAGAGATAATAGGAGGAGCACTATAGGATATGTATTTACAGTAGGTGGAATAGCTATCAGTTGGATTTCAAAGATCCGAAGTGTTGTTGCACTTTCAACAACAGAGGCAAAGTATGTTGCTGCTACAGAGGCTAGTAAAGAAATGATTTGGCTACAAAGGTTTATGGGTGAATTGGGTAAGAAGCATGATATGGGCACGTTATACAGTGATAGCCAAAGTTCCATTCATCTTGCAAAGAACTCAGCATTTCATTCCAGGATTAAACACATACATCTCAAGTACCATTTCATGCGATCAATGTTGGAAGATGGAGAGCTGAAGCTGGAAAAGATACACACTAGCCAGAATCCTGCAAATATGCTATCAAAAGTTGTAACTAGGGAGAAACTGAGAATATGCTCAGTTTCAATTGGTCTTCAAGGATGACGATGAAGATGAGAAATAGTCAAGTCCAAATAGGAGTCATTGTCCAGCAAATGAAGCAGCGATGGAGTTGCTACAATCATTCTCCAAGTGATAGATTGTTGGGTGTGGAGCATGTTGTCCACTTTAATTGCTTATTAATTTAAACAACCAGGGCTACATAAATTGTCAACCCAAGGAAGTCTATTTATTTCAAAGGCAATTACACACTATATATGCTCAATCTCAAAAGTAATAAAAAGTTGCAGTATTAATTATTCTAATCACACATTGCTTTAAACAAACTGAAGTTCTACTTCGAGTTACAGCAAAAGCAATCTCTCTATTGCAGACAATGATCAAGGAAATCTTGGATTACATTTAAAAACAACAATCTAGGAAGGGAATCAATCTGCAAAGGAAAAGAGTAGTTGTTCTCTAATAGAGAATAGGACCTTATTCCTCAAGTAGGAATCTTCAGCACCTGTTTTTGATTACTATGCTTCACAAAATCACTCTGGAAAACCAATTAAAATAATCACTGATTACCTATGAACGAATTTATGGAAACAATGCAATGACCAAGCAGAAACAGAGTTTCAGTAGTAAATACAAAGTTTCAAAAATGCATAAGTAAATTCAGCAAACAGAAATTAAAAAGGCATGAATGCAAAAATAATACTTAACACACTACAGAAATTAAGGGGTGAATCTTGTGATGAAGGTGGACCCTATCCTTCTCACAAGATTCCCCTAACAATGGAACTTAAGAGGAAATTCTCAGAACAATATTTTATTCATCTGTCAAAGTATCATATTACAAAAAGATTCAGGTTTCTTTGCTCCCAGCTACACCTTCCCGTAATCTCTCTATATCCTCTAATGTTGATGTCTCCTCCTTTTTAAAGAGGAGACATATATTACAATTAATTACATAAATCCTATTTTGACCTGATATGCTAAAATAGGATAACTGATTCTTCCATTAAAAAAATACTATTACAATGGTTGTGACAATGCCTGACTTCGGAATATAGTTGTTATGGCCCATGTAACAGCTCCTTCGATGATCCCTTTCTGTTGCTGCCAGATCTAAAAAGGAAAATCATGGGCTGTTTCAGCAACGTGATTTGCGCATTGTTCTAACTGTTTCAGAAATGTAGTCCGCAATGATAAATCTGCAGTCTTCAAAATTGTTTCAGCAGCGTAGACCGCAATGATAAATCTGTAGTCTTCAAAACTGTTTCAGCAACTATCCGATCAATGATTAACTATGAAGGAGATGTAAAATTATATGTAAAATAAATCAAACATATAGTAATGAGAAGACATGTTATATACATTGGAAAGTATATTAAAGTAATAACATGGGCTTTAATTATGGTTTGAAAAAGGATGGAAGATAACAAAACATGTGAGCAAAAAGGAACAATATAGAGTCCTAACGTCCCCCCCAACTGAAAGGGTTACATGTCCTCATGCAACTTTTACTCTGAATCTGAGTCGGGGTACTAGGATTTGGAGTGAAAATTACTTAGGCAGTAACTGTGGAAGGTATTGTCAGCTAAATCTCTGAACCCGTGCACATTTTGTATCTTCTGCCACGCTACTACTTCTTCCTTTTTAGTCAATTTGTAATGTGCCTTATATTCTTGTGCTGGCATCCATATAAGAGGAAAACGAAAATGATATCCTATCCATTTTTCAATAGATTGTTGAACACATCTGATATAGTTAGGTACCCTTGAGATTGCTGCTTCAAGATTAGTGGAACTAAAGGGGTTATACTCCTGCCTTTCCTTAGAGGATTGCTGCCAAAATAAGTTGTTTTCTTTTAAGGTAGCAACTTGCTTAGTCTTAACAAAATGTTGGTAGTCCTATAGCACTGTTGTTTGTAGTTGCCTGATGTGCTCACCCATCCCTGGTTCTTTCAAGAATTGAGAATATTCCCAAATGAACATGGAAGGATTCTGTGGCTCTGATCGAATCCACAGGAGGCGGTTGTCCTCATTGTGCTCCGCTGCAAGGAAGGCAGTCTGTCATGTGATCTGATTGGCCAGGAAAGAGGCAAATGCCCTGATCTGAACATCACCAAACAAAGGGTTGAGATTGATCTTCCGGTCTTCAGGGATAGCCTCATTGTGTAGATACAATTCACAGAGAAAATGTTGATCAGTGGTAGATTCTTCTGTGAAAGTTTCCACAAACTGCTTGGGTGTAGATACTTCATGAGGTTTCCCATTTTTTATTGCTTTTATCTGAAAGAATGCTAGGCGTTCCGCAAGAAAAAGCGAATAATTGGAAGATGGTTTCCTGGTAGCTAATAATTTATGAACAAGATCAAACATAAGGAACAGTTTGTTCTTTAGCTCTTTATTCTCTTTCCTCTGTGTGCGAGACTGCTGGAGTACTTGCTCTAAGGCTTCCCAATTTGAGTATATGTGATTTTTCCAGAGTGATTTATGCTCCTGCAAGATCTTATCTTGCGACATTACATATGCTTTCTTCCACTTATCAATTTGTTGTTCAGTACTAGGAGTCTGAGTAAAGAAAGTTTTTGTAGGTCGAGGTTCAGTCTAAGTAAAAATTGTTTTTGTAGGCCGAGGTACCTGATCTTCAGCTTTAACTGGCATAGTAGGCCGAGGCGTTTGTGGTTTGACCTCTTTTTCAAAAAATTTCAAAGGTCCTACTGGTTCTTGTGTAGTAGTAGAGCATTACTCTTTGATTTTTGAAGGCCCTACTAGTTCTTGTGTAACAGTAGGGCATTCCTCTTTGATTGCAGAAGAGGTGGGTGCAGGGGAGGCTTCAGGCAGTGGAATTTCAACTAATTTATAACCTGATTGATGATAAATATTACCGCATTGGCTGCACATATATTCCTTGTACTAATCTGTCTCTGCACTTTTCTCAATCGTGGATGCTGCATGGGCTAAAGTGTACAAATTAAGCTCTTTGTCATAGGCTTCCTTTGCCGTTACTAATTCTTGCTTATAGGATTCAAGTTTTGACTTTAAAAACTCATTTTCTTATAAAAGGGAAGCCAGGGTGACTAGGCTTTGTGTATCAGTCACGATCTCAGTAACTGGTTCTTGTGTGGTAGTTTTTGAATGAGTAGCATCTTGAGCATTGAGGTCTTGTGTATCAGTAGTTGGTTCTTATGGGGCAGCTACTTGTTGTGCAACATCCTGAACATCTGAATTTTGTGGATCACGAGTTGGTTCTTGTGTGACAGTTGCATGTTGTGCAACATCCTGGGCATCTGGATTCTGTGGATTAGTAGTTGGTTCTTGTGTGACAGCTGCGTGTTGTGCAACATCCTAGGCATCTGGATTCTGTGGATCAGTATCTTGTTCTTGTGTGGCAACTGCTAAATGAGTAGCTAGTTCTTGTGTTTCAGTGCCCGAGGGTGAGACCGGTAAAGATTCAGGGACTTGGGACTATGGTGGGGTATGGGGTTTTAGACGAATAGGTGGGGAATTTAGGATGGTGGAAATAGTTGTTGCTTTAGTTGATGCCCTCATTCGTCTTCAGGGTAGAAAGGCAGGGAGAGCAGTGGTTTTCCTTTTATGAGTGGGTTTCTTCTGAGGGAGAGGACTATCAGAAATGGTAGCTTCTTTAGTTGAGGCCCTAGTTCGCCTTTTTGGTAGGAAAGCGTTCTTAACCTGCCTTTTTCTTTTTAGCATAACAATGGGAAGGTTATCTTCAGAATCATCACTAGGAATATGAACGGTAGGATTAGACGATTATGCTAAATTGTGGGATGGAGTTGATGCAATGGGAGGGTCAATTGGATTGACTGATTCTGCTGGTGGGATTTTTGGGGGATCAAGAATGTTATCTGGTTGCTGCTCGTGGGGATTTTCAAGAACTTCTTGAGGATTTTTAGCAGCTTGCTGAGGAATTTCAACAACTTGCTGAGGAATTTCAATATCTTGTTGAGGGTCCAGGGGTGGATTATTACGAGAGAGAACTTGTTGAGCAAAACCCCTCTGAATTAGTAACTGTACAAGACAGTGATGGGTGAGGGAAAGGAGTGGGAATTTTACCTGTCTACAGTAATGTGACATATTCTTCAGACACCCAAGTAAATAATACGGAATATTCAACAGTCTACCATGTCTCAAATGATTTAACAAGACAAAGTCATGCTGATAGACTACCTGGTAGCGACCTTCACAAGTGAGATAATGCTTGACGAATTCAGCAATCGTTGGCCATGGAGGTGGTAATGAGTGAAGTCGGGCACCCCCGGCCTTTGCGCTTAACCTATTCTCCTGGCAAGATAAAATCCATTTGTGCATTCAAAATGATATGCTTATGACTGAACCATCAAATGCCAGTGACCGGCAGGCCTGAAACCTGTGTTATGTCATGCTCTGTGATCAGAATTCAAACTCCATGAACAATAGAATAGCCCTCACGTAGATTACGTGCAAATTCAAGGACCTGTTGTGGATCGAATCCCTGAAGCCTCTGAAAATAATCTACCCAGCCTGCCCACTGAAAAATTTGATATACCTCTGGATGTAATTCAAGTAGAGCTATCGAGTCGAGCTCATGTCGAATAACAGGTCCTCCCATAGTTAACCAACTTCGTTAAAATGCACAGTCAAAAACCGAGCTACCGCACTTCGGACAGAGCAAATTTTGCAAATGAGAACATGGAGTAACAGTGTATAGGCGAGGTGATAAGACGTGATAGTGGGTAAATAATGACGGTAATTGGCTTGTTGTGAAATGATGGCATATAATTTTGGTGTTCCCCCCAAATATGGTTTAAATGATAGCTTTAAATGTACGGGGATCGTGGTAAATATGACATAATCTTCTCATTTAACTATAGCTTAATAGTATTTACACATAATGTTTACATACCTCATGTTTACCTTTAATCCATATTTTGAAAAATATAGTGCTCGTTACCAATAGGTCATCAATAGTCATGGAAGAAATTTTTGGTGTATGAGGATAATTCTGTTATAGGTCTGTATAGTTATAGGAGAAGGTAGTGAAAGGACAGAATTAGCATAAAAATAGAAGAAGTGATTTTCATGACAAAAAATGTTGTGTGATTATGTCTTTTGAAAAAGAAATGGTGTTTCAGCAATAGGAAAATGAGTAAAGGATCATGTTTCAGCAACAGGAAAATGAGTAAAGGATGGTGTTTCAACAACAAGAAAAGGGATAAAGAATGGTGTTTCAGCAACGGGAAAGATAGGGAAAATATTGCTGAAGAATATTATTCCAGGGATGGGAAAAATAGGGAAAATGTTGCTGAAAGGTACTACTCCATTGATGAGGAGAATAAGAAAGATGTTGTTGAAAAGTGATGGGAATATGGGAAATGATGGAAATGTCACTGAAAGATGGGGGAAATGAATTATGGATGGATTGAAATGAGATGACAGAGCTTCAAGATGAAGCTTGAATCTGCTTGTCGTAGGATCATCCTTTTCAATCAACCTTTCCTATGTCTAGAATCTGCAAAATAATCAATTGTAACATGCCAGCCCTTGACAAGGATTATTAGTTAAGAAATCTATTCTAATACTAAAAATACAATGCAGAAATTAATGACAATGAGGGGCAGCAAGCTCACCCAAGAAAAGATAATGTGAATCTGCCATGCAAGTGGCCTTAAAATCCTCATTGGAAATGGGTCGCTGGTACAGACGGAGCCGATGGCCATTTACTAATAATGGTGTTCTAGAATCATCAATTATTAGGAGCCTTACTGTTCCATTGGGAAAAACAGTATCTATTTCATAAGGTCCCAGCCATCTTGTACGTAGTTTCCCTTGAAAATTTTCAAATTGAGAATCATACAATAAAGCCTAATTACCTTTTTGGAACTACTTATGTTTGATGGTTTAATCATGCCACCTTGTCCTTTGTTGTTGGATCATAGTTGTTTGATGAATGGCATCTAACCTCTTTTCATCCAGTTCCTGAAGCTGCTGCAACCTACCTATCTGTGCATCAATCAAATCAAGGTTAACATCTAAAGTAGTTCTTAGGGTTTTAATTTCAAATTCACAGAAAAAAACAACACTTTTACCATAAACCAATTCATAGAGAGAAAATCTTGTAGTATTCCTCCAGGTAGTTTTGTAAACCCATAGTGCTTCAAGGAGCCTTTGAGACCAATCCTTCCTGTTTTCCTTCTCTGTTTTTGTTAGAATGGCTTCTATGAATTTATTTGTACTTTCCACCTGCCCATTGGCTTGGGGGTGGTATGGTGTGGTCATTCTATGATGAATATGATATTTTTTAAGGGTGGCTTTAAAACCATGAGAATTAAAGGGGGGTCCTCCATCTGTAACTAGCTCTCTAGGCACTCCAAATCTAACAAAGATTTCTTCAAATATAAAGCTAAAATAGATTCTTCATTAGCTCTAATGAGTGTTTTAGCTTCCACCCATTTATTCATATAATCTATACAAACAAATATGTAAACTCTTTGATTGGATGGAGGATTAATGGGCCCTACAAAGTCTAGAGCCCATCTTTCAAAGGGTTCAAGTATTACCTGAGGATTCAATGGCATTTCATCTCTATGATTCGATTGACCCATTCTCTGACAGCTGTCGCAGACCCGAACATATTTCTTTGCATCCTTAAAAGTGAGGACCAATAATAACCCATCCTGAGAATTTTATGTGCCGTTCTCTTATCAGCGAAATTCCCTCCACAAGGGCCATCATGACAAGCTTTCAATATATCATAAACCTCATCTTCTCTAATGCATCTCCAGATTCCATGAGCAAGTCCTGTGTAGAAAAGACACCCACTTATCCAGCTATACCGAGCACTCTGTTGAATGATCTTTTGATGCAGGAGCATCAAGACCTTTTCCTCCATTTGTAAATATGGGGTGTGATAATATTAATTTGTAAATATGGGGTGTGATAATATTAATTTGTAAATATGGGGTGTGATGATTTTTAATATTTTATTAATTAAATAGGAGAAGGTGAGGATTTATGTAAATATCTTTTTATTAATAAAAGGATATGAGGAAATTTAATAAATTGAGGGATTTTAGGGATAAAAACCTATCCTTTAGGGGTTTGTTGAGGATTTTAAGAGATTGAGCATTTAATTAAATGATTTTTTTAAATTGTATAAACAGGAGGGTTTTTTTTGAAAAAAAAGACATTGAGAGTGTGAGAGAAGTGTGAGATTGAGAATAGGCTTGAGCAGCAAGGCTATAAGCCTTCAACAATTGTAAAGGGCCACGACATTGAAACATCTGGCCAGTAAAAAGTTGTGTGGTGATTTGTATATGTTGAAGGTTGCTGAAGTTCATTTCTAATATGCCAGAAGTCATGAATTGAGAGAAAGGGTGCAGAAATCTGTGGTGACAATTCCAGCGTGGGTAAATTGTGCTTGACAGAGTTCCACAACAAATACAGAAGATGAATTGGGAGCGTGAGAACCTGTGTTATTAATGGAATCTTAAATGAAATCGATCATCAGAATTCTGCTGGAGAGGAACAACGTTTTCTGCTGGAGTGGAAACAGCATTTTAATGCAGAAATAACATGCCAGAAGCATGGACAAGACGCAGTATTTGTAAAGAAGTTGTAAGATGCAGGTTTGTAAAGAATTGCGTGGGCCAGCGTGGAGCGCAGGTTTGAAATTGATCTATGGAGGCGAGTAATCAGAATCAAGAATGAAATGGTGAGTCGATTTTAATAATAAAATGAGAAATGATTGAGATTAAAAGGCGCTGAAGAATTGTGGAAAGTCAAATCTGGCAATTTCGTTGAAGTGCAGTAGTTGCGAAAGATTAACAGTAATCCTAAAGGGGTATGATAGAGACAGCCTTTTAATGGACATCGTGTTTAACACATGTATGGTTTATCTTGATGGGATATTGATGGTCTTTTGAAATAAGAAAACTCTTATAAATTGACTGGTTTAATTGTTGTGGAAGTTTTATATGAAGATTTGAGTTGGGCTTCATCATAGAACCTTGTATGAGTTTCAAAGCAAATAGAGAAATTATGATGACACGTTATTAATTCCCGCTTATTAGAATATGGGTTTTGAGAACATATGTGCAAAGTGTGAATTTTCCAAGTATTGAGGATTTTGATTAGGGAAAAAAGTGTGAATTAAGTTGATACGCAACAGATGTTTAAGATCATGGTATTTGCAGGTCTAGCCCTGCGTCATTTTTGGTATCAGAGCTTGGCTCTGTTGAAATGAAGAATGTTTATTTGAAGGTTTGTTGAACTGAATGTATAATGAAGATCAGATTTTAAATCTGAAATGCTATATACAATTGCAAGTGAACAGAACGCAGGCAAAGGAGATCATATTCTAATCTGACAGTCAAGCAACCAGAATGCAGGTGAATGAAGGAAGAATCGTGCAGGTATTGGGTTGTTTAATTTTGAATTGGGTTTTACTGACAGATTGAGGATTGATGGTTGCAGCGTCCGAGGAGGTGAATAGAATGGCAGATCGTTGCAGATGGTACAGCACTGGAATGAAGTTCATTCCTGGTCACAGATGCAGATATCCAGGTATGAAATTCAGATACAATTGTCTGAATAAGGCGCACATATAGATTGCCATTTTAAAATCCGAACAGTGTTATTAATTTGCAATGAATTGGAGTTCCATTATGAGGATGGTATTAAAAGTTGTGGCATGAAATGTTTGTAAAAACAAACCAAGGGCGCATTGGTTGATTTTGATTGTATTAAAAATCCATGTTAATTGGGAAGTGAGTTAAATGCATTCTTAATGAGAAGCATTGGGGCTTTAAAATGGAACAATGAAACTGATGTTTTTTTTAAAATAGTCTTTATAAGAAGTGAACAAGGGATTTTTAATGCTATTGAACCTGTTGAAAAGAAGATGGTTGGATTGTGGGTTTTGAACCATTTGTTGAGGATAGTTTCTGCGAATTATTTTGATCTGAAGTTTGCCGGATAAAGCCAGAAGATTTGAAGAGAGGATCAGATTTTAAAATCTGATTGACAGTGAAATTTCGCAGAGGAAGCATAAAGATTTGCGGGACAGATTTGCAGAAGTGGTGCAGGTGAATGGAAGGACAAGATCAGACGAGATCTTGGAGGTAAGATGATATGTTTCTTTGAAGAATAGAATATTGTAGTCTTTGCATTGAAATATTATTGCAACTAACCGATAAAGGAAGCTGGTGAAAGTTTCTGGTGAAAGCATAGGTGTGGCAGAACCTTGAGGAAATCCAATAGAGATTGGATAAGGAAGACAGTTGTGAACAGGCAGATGAGTTGAAGCCAGGAAGAGCAAAGAAAAGTGCTCAAAGGAGGTTCTGGAGATAGAGAACCAATTGCTTGCCAAAAGACCGAGTGAGGAGGGCTTGGTGAGGTAAGTGGCGGCAAGATAGGACTTGCTGCTGAAGAGGCTTTAGTACAACTCATAGTAAAGTGAGTGAGGAACTCATAGAGATGGAAAGGATGATGACTAGTGACAGTCGTCACAAAGGTTCTGAAATAAACCACAGCAGAGGACAAAAGGAGAAGGATGCCAAGGCAATTGGCATACAGAGAAAGTTAAGCAAAGAGGAATATGAGAGGGAAAAGGCTGAGACAGCAGTTCAGCTTGAGGTATTAATGGAGATGTTGCAAAGAAATGAGGAAGACCATAAGCATGGTTATGTCATGAGAAAGAAGTTGAGATGGCAGAGACTACAAGAGAAGTGGAATCATCAGGTAAATTTGCGGTTGATAAAGGAAATAAGGGAACTTGAACAGGTTATTGATGCCAGACAGAGGATAGAGAAGCTTGAAACAGTTGAGCTACAGCAAAAGGAAGATGCTGAGGAAGATGTTGAAGTTTCGATATGTTACCCAGAGAGTGGACCATTACTTTTTGAAAGTGATGAAGAGCTAGAGGAGTTGAATCATATGAACGATTCGAAGCAGTCGAAAGATTTGATGACTGAAGCCTTAAACAAGACCGTAAGGTCTTGTGATTTTAAAACTAATGATTTGTGTATGATTGCAGGTTTGGAAGAACATCTACTGAAGGATGTTAAGGAAGATTTAGCAAAAGAAAGACCATGTGAGGAAATGGAAGATCGTGTAAAGTTTCTGAAATCCACTCCAAGTAAAATCATTGAGTTATATAGAGAAATGGACTTTCAAAGGAGGAAATTGGAAGAACAGAGGATGAATGTCCATGATAGATTGTTGATGAAGGATGACAAAGCAGTTGTCATAAATGATAATCAAGATGAAATTGCAGGTGACGAGCAAAGGAATGTTGCAGAGGGAAAGGAAGTTTGGGAGGCCGCAACATCCATAGTGACAACAAGAGCAACATGTTTTATTGAAGATGTTGGAAACAATCAGCGGACAGAGGACATACTGGACAAAGAAATTGAGATGATAAGGAGATTAATGATAAAGACATCCCAGAGAAAGACAGCCGAAAGAAAGAAGAGGAGCGACAACAAGAGAATGACAGTGAAAGATTGCAAGAGCAGAGCAAGTGGAGCACTACAGCACAAAATATGGAAACCTAGAAGACAACAGCAGATGACAACATCAGTGAAGCAATCAACAAGCACGGAAGGATTACAAAATAAAATCTAGGATCCAGGAGGAAATATCCAGACTTATGACCAAGTGGTCATGAATTTTCTTACATGGGGAGTCTGATGCAGGAGCATCAAGACCTTTTCCTCCATTTGTAAATATGGGGTGTGATAGTATTAATGTAAATATGGGGTGTGATGATTTTTAATATTTTATTAATTAAATAGGAGAAGGTGAGGATTTATGTAAATATCTTTTTATTAATAAAAGGATATGAGGAAATTTAATAAATTGAGGGATTTTAGGGATAAAAACCTATCCTTTAGGGATGTTGAGAAATTTAGGGGTTTGTTGAGGATTTTAAGAGATTGAGCATTTAATTAAATGATTTTTTTAAATTGTATAAACAAGAGGGTTTTTTTTGAAAAAAAAGACATTGAGAGTGTGAGAGAAGTGTGAGATTGAGAATAGGCTTGAGCAGCAAGGCTATAAGCCTTCAGCAATTGTAAAGGGCCACGACATTGAAACATATGGCCAGTAAAAAGTTGTGTGGTGATTTGTATCTGTTGAAGGTTGCTGAAGTTCATTTCTAATATGCCAGAAGTCGTGAATTGAGAGAAAGGGTGCATAAATCTGTGGTGACAATTCCAGCGTGGGTAAATTGTGCTTGACAGAGTTCCACAACAAATACAGAAGACGAATTGGGAGCGTGAGAACCTGTGTTATTAATGGAATCTTAAATGAAATCGATCATCAGAATTCTGCTGGAGAGGAACAACGTTTTCTGCTGGAGTGGAAACAGCATTTTAATGCAGAAATAACATGCCAGAAGCATGGACAAGACGCAGTTTGCCGGAGTATCAGAAGTGTTGAAGACGCAGTATTTGTAAAGAAGTTGTAAGATGCAGGTTTGTAAAGAATTGTGTGGGCCAGCATGGAGCGCAATTTTGAAATTGATCTATGGAGGCGAGTAACCAGAATCAAGAACGAAATGGTGAGTCGATTTTAATAATAAAATGAGAAATGATTGAGATTAAAAGGCACTGAAGAATTGTGGAAAGTCAAATCTGGCAATTTCATTGAAGTGCAGCAGTTGCGAAAGATTAACAGTAATCCTAAAGGGGTATGATAGAGACAGCCTTTTAATGGACATCGTGTTTAACACAGGTATGGTTTATCTTGATGGGATATCGATGGTCTTTTGAAATAAGAAAACTCTTATAAATTGACTGGTTTAATTGTTGTGGAAGTTTTATATGAAGATTTGAGTTGGGCTTCATCATAGAACCTTGTATGAGTTTCAAAGCAAATAGAGAAATTATGATGACACGTTATTAATTCCCGCTTATTAGAATATGGGTTTTGAGAACATATGTGCAAAGTGTGAATCTGCCAAGTATTGAGGATTTTGATTTGGGAAAAAAGTGTGAATTAAGTTGATATGCAACAGATGTTTAAGATTATGGTATTTGCAGGTCTAGCACTGCGTCATCTTTCTTTTCTCTCAATGTGATAGGTGTGATGGTAACTTTCCTGTAACCAAATAATTGGCAATGTCTGCATACCAAGGTGAGTGAGCAGATACTGCAAATAAATATTCATCAGGAAAGGAATCATCTACTGGAGTATTCTCATCAGCTTTTAACCGAGAAAGGAAAATAGCAACTACATTTTCTTTACCTGGTCGATATAATTTGTAATATCAAACTCTTGTAATAATAATAACCACCTGGTAACTTGGGCATTTGTTACAGATTTTTTCATTAAATACTTAATAGCTGAGTGGTTAGTATGGACAAACGTAGAGTAACCAGTAATGTAATGCCGAAACTTATTAATAACATAAATGACTGCTAAAATTCCTTTTCAGTAACTGCATAATTAAGCTCAGCAGGAGTCATATTCTTACTATGAAGTAGATAACATAAGGAAGATGGTTTTCCTCTTGTCCCAAGACATCTCCAATTGCAGTATCCGAAGCATCAGAGGGTATATGAAAGGGAAGTGCCCAATCAGGTCCCCTTAAAATAGGAGTTATAGATAGCTGATGCTTGAGTTCATCAAATGCTTTCTAGCAAAGATCAGTCCACTTGAATTCAGCATTTTTCATCAGTAACACAAAAAAAGGAGAAGCTATTTTATAAAATATTTTGATAAATATTCTATAGTATCCTACATGTCCTAAAAAACTTCTTACATCAATTTGTGTTCTAGGAATAGGAAGGTTTTAAATTACCTGTATTTTGGATGGATCTACCTAAATTCCTTGAAATGAAATAAAATGTACAAGTACAATTCCTTCATTCATCATCATATGACATTTTTTAGTGCTTAAGGAGAGGTTAGCTTGTACACAACGTTTAAGTACTTTTTCAATGTTTTGTAATGCATCTTCAAAAGATACACCATAAGGGGTAAAATCATCCATAAATATCTCCATAAATTCATTAAGCATATCAAAAAAGATTCCTATCACTGCTCTTTGAAAGGTTGTTGGAGCATTACATAGTCCAAATGGGAGAACTCTATAGGAAAAAGTTCCCCAGGGACTAGTAAAAGTGGTCTTATCCTGGTCTTGGGGTGCAATTTTGATTTTATTATACCCACTAAAACCATCTAAAAAGGAGAAGAATTTCTTCCCTGACAAACTATCTAACACCTGATCAATGAATGGCAAGGGAAAGTGATCCTTTTGAGTGGCTTTATTTAAGGCTCTATAATCTACACACACCCTCCATTTCCTGTTTTTCTTAGGTACTATTACCAATGGAGAAACCCATTCATTGTTAGATATGGGATATATAAACCCTGCATTAAGAAATTTTTGAAGTTCTTCTTTGAAAATTTCCCTTAAATTGGGATTCATTCGTCACTGGGGTTGACAGATTGGTTAGCAACCCTCCTTGATATATATGCCATGTGTACATAATTCAGGAGAGATTCCCTTCATGTCTGTATAATCTCGTGCAAATGCTTCCTTATTTTCACAAAGTAACTTCATTAATTGTTGTGTTTCAGAATCTATCAAGTTGGGGTTTATGTTCAATGTTTTCCCATGTTCAATTTCTACTGTTATGCTTTTAGAGGAGATGGTAGTTGATGTTTGAGGTAGATCTTCTGATTTAAGCTTTTCCTGGGTATCAGACTTCAAAACTGCAGTCAACTGATTATGTGTTTCAGCAGTGACCGAGGAAGGTTCACAAATAAAATTATTAATTACTTCATCCTTGGTGGTATCTTTAAGGCTTAAAGCTTGTCCAATAGTCAAAATAGGTTGGGTAGCATCATCATCATAGTCCAACTATACATAATTATTATTAATCATAGGTGTGGCATGAGGGTAGAGAGTAAGACGCTTGGTTTCACATCCATTAGAAATTGTCATTGAACTAGATCTACAACTAATAAAGGCATCGGTTGTTGCCAACCAGGGCTTTCCCAGAATTAGAGGATGTCCCCCCAACTTTGTTTTAGTTTGTAATACCACAAAGTTAGCTGAGTACTTCCAGGACTCAAGTGAGATGATTAGGTCTTCAATGACTCCTTCCGGTTTGATTGTAGAATGGTCATCTAATTCTAGAATGGTTGGTGTCTCTCTGATCACATTCTCCAGCTGTAACACTTGTGAAGTTTCAAGAGTCATAATATTTATAGCAGCACCTAAATCTACCAGAACGCGTGAAATGATAATATTTTCCAATCTGAATTGTAGCAGTAGGATGGACGGGATCACCATATTTAACAGGAGGAGCTTTTCCAGACATTAAGGCTGATAGATCACCCATAACATGAACTGTAAGGGGATCTTTAGCTTTCCTACCAGGTTTCTTAATACAAATTTCTTTCATAGTTCTGGCATAAATTGGTACATCTCTTAATGCTTGTGAAATTGAAATTTTAACATAAAGATTCTGTAATCCCCCCAAAATATTGAAAGCAGGTGGCTCAGGTGTTTTAGTCAAAGCTAAATGCTCAGGGAATGGTGGCTTTGTTGTTTCAGCACCCTTATTAGAGGGTGGTTGTATCTCCTTACGTGAATTATTTTTCTCAGTCTCTTCTTTATCAGAATCAGAAGAGGTAATATCATCAATAATAGGTTCAACTATTTTCCCATATCGTAAGTGAACACAGAAAGTATAGGCTGGTTCTGAATATCAATAACTTGCACAACTTTATTATTGGGGTTAGGGTTTGGTTGTACATGTAGCTGGGGTCTCATCGTTTGATTATTTGGTGGAGCGCCTGATGGTAGAGGGAGTGGTTGCTAAAACTGAGGAAATTGATTTGGAAACGGGAGTTGCTGACCCCTCCAATTTGGATTCTAAAGACTAAAATAATATTGTTGTTGTGGAGGCCAAGATGTAGAAATTTTGAATAATTTAACACATATTCACAGAGATTATCCTGATCATAAAATTATAAGTGGAACATGTATAATACATAATCTCCTCTACGTTGATCATCAATTTACAGAAGCAGAAACATTCACAGGCACACATAGAAGCATCAATCAAACTCATTAACACAGTATGTATCCCGGGGAAATCATCTCGCTAAAAACCCCACACTATCTGTATATTATATTGATTGGATCATGTAACAATACACAGCATAATACTTCTCACAAGTATCTCCACCTGTTACACACAATATAGCTCAGATCTGATCTCCAAATCTATTCCACTGCTTGCCTGCCTCCACTGCTCAATACCTGCTCAAGAACTAATGAGAATGACTTCCGAAACTCGTATTTCACCTGCAAAATAGTCACTCACACTTTGTTGGACGTGAGCACAAGCTATAATGTGGGAAAATACGTGAGCAAACTCATTGGAATACTCAATCCCTTGATTGTGCAAGATCTAGTGCACAACTATAGTCACAACTGATAGCAATCTGATTCTCTACCACCCATCCCTGTTGAACTGAACATGTACTGACATGCAACTGAGTTAACTAATGTATTCTATAGTTGCATTATGAGTTAATAACTTGTGAATTAATTAATAACTAATTCACCCAACTCATCTCTAGTCTATTGATCAGTTAGACTAAATACAACCAGTTTAACAAAGCTAAACTGAACACAACTCCATCAACTGCACCTCCAGTCCACTAAACTCAACTCACTTGAGTTCTAACTGAAGTCCTGCATGCAAATATTAGTCATCCCATAGGTAACCACGTATTTCCTTCTGGGATCTGGATGTACCACATCCGTAGCTCATCCTGAAGTGCTCCAAAAGAATAAGATCAAGTTTATAGTCCAAATATTATTATGAGACAATAATATTTGACTTTTCTATTTTTGACAGCCAGTCTAAAAATAGACTTTGATCACTCACACTGTGATCACTCACACTTTCATCAAAAATAGAAGTCCATCTATTTTTCCCAACTTGACCAATCATCCATAAACAACAACCTGAAATCCATAGACATGATCCATATGTCTAAAAATAGACATAGTCTAAAAATAGACTTGCACCAAAAATAGCTTGCGGGCCCACTTAGTGAAGGCGACTCTTTTCACTAAGCTCCATCATCTTGTTGCAATCTCAACAAGCATTTCTTGTTGCACACTTTTCAACACTCCCTCTCAACAAGAAAGGCTTCCTCTCAAACCCAATCCTGTAACTCTAGAATGTTCTCCATGCAACACATCTGGCCGGTCCACTTGCTCTGTTATCAAAGTCTCTGACTGCTATTGCCTCTGTCGACTGAAACTCTGCATCTCTGTGCTCTTCAATATCCGACTGCTCTAGCCTCTGTCACTTTGATCTCTTACTGCATCGGTGCTGCTACTGGTTCTCTCTCCCAGCATTGCATCCGCACTGCACCTCCCAACTGACCTCCCTGTTGGGATAGAAACACCCTCTGATGCTGAAGCTCTACCTGCTGCTGACAAGTGCTCCCTCTCTGACGTCTACGCTACTGCAACATCTCCATGCATCTCGCACCATTGCACACCTCTCTGTGCCACCTAGCACTGTGCAAAACACTTGTGCCTCTCGCATTGCTACAGCCTACTAGCTATGCGCTGTCCTGGGATTCCCTGCACTGTCGCTCTCTCTGCCGCTCCATCCGCATCTGTCTCTACCCAATCAGTCAGTTCCTGCTACTACACATCGAGGCTCCCATAGCAAGGTCTCATCCAAGAGGTTGGGTACCTCAAGGATCCTGCCCCTCCTCCTTGGGACAATCAATCCACATCACCCCACCTCCTACCTGGAGGTATGGCTGCATGCGATCCCTCAGCCCACCTGGCTTGAAGTTTCCCCCTACTGGAGGTCTCTATATGAGTAGATGTCTCTACTCGATATCCTCTCAGCTTCCCTTGTTGTGGCTTCTCCACAACCTCCTGAAGCTGTTGCACCAATCGTGGCTCCTCCACAATCATCTGAGACTTCTTTTGGCTCTGCATGTTGAGAGGTAATATACGCTCCCTCTCAACCACCAAGTCTCCATCAGTTGCCTCACTGCTCAAGGCTTTGCATGCATCTTGAACCTCAAGAGCATACAGGTTCTTGACCCGTGAACCAATCTGCTTCACCTGTCTAGTGATGATGTGTCTAAGGAAAACCTTTCCCTTACTAAAGACCACATCATAGCCTCTGTCTTCCAACATCGCGATCGACACGAAGTTTCTCTTCAATCCTGGTACATACTTGACATCGGTCAAGGTAAGGCGAGCTCCATGCTCCCTCTGAAAAATAATCATGCCTACCCCTGAGACACTATACTTCTCATCATTACCCATCCCTATGAGTATCTGGAGATCTTTCTCCTACAAAGTACTGAACAAACTTTTGTCACCGGTCATGTGGAAAGAAGCTCCACTGTCAAGAAACCAACCACTTCCCACCATGGATGAAACCATGCATGCGAAGAGTGTGAAGTCCAACTCAAACTGTGAAGCAAGTGAGGTTGCCTCACCTTCAGATCCTTCCACAGATCCCTTCTTGGACTTCTTCTTTGGGAAATTAGTAGCATAATGACCCAACTCATGACAACGAAAGCATCTCATCTTCTCCTTGTCAACCTTCTTCCCATCATTGGAAGAACTGGATTCGGAAAGAGAAACCTTCCCCTTCCCCTTCTTCACCTTACTCGCTAAGGCACAGTTCTCCTCATCCTGCATGGATGAAGAACTGTCTCTGGTGCTCCGTCTAATCTCCTCCTGCATCAAATCTGACCGTAGTCGTTCACAATTTGGCAGTTTCTCCCTTCCATTCACCGAGTCCTGGTATCTATGCCAACTCTTAGGAAGTTCAAGGAGTGCTAGACTCACCATCCTCATCCTGACAGTCACCCCCACACTTCCCATCTCATCCCGGCATTGGATGAACTTCGTGAGTTACCTGGGCATACTGTCTCCATTCTCACACTGAATGTTTCTGAGTTTTACTCTTGCTTTGGAATTAAATTCGAATTCCACCAGTTCAATACTCAACCGCTTCTGATCTAGAATTCGTGAGAACACAATATTTCTCGTACAGAGATTGATTGTATGGGCATTCACCAGATACCTCACCTTCCAAAGGAAGGATGAATCCAGAGGCTACCTGGCCCGATTACAGACTCTGCCTGAAGAAATAGAATGTAAACACTTCCTGAATAGTAGATCTGATGATCAATCCTCGCTTGATATCCTGTAAAAATCTCTTCTACAAATCAAGCTGCTCCGATACCATGTAGAAACTTTTTCTACAAATCATCTAGCTCTGATACCATATAGAAATTCTGAATAATTTAACACATATTCACAGAGATTATCCTGATCATACAATTATAAGCGGAACATGTATAATACATAATCTCCTCTACGTTGATCATCAATTTACAGAAGCAGAAACATTCACAGGCACACATAGAAGCATCAATCAAACTCATTAACACAGTATGTATCCCGGGGAAAGCATCTCGCTAAAAACCCCACACTATCTGTATATTATATTGATTGGATCATGTAAAAATACACAGCATAATACTTCTCACAAGTATCTCCACCTGTTACACACAATACAGCTCAGATCTGATCTCCAAATCTATTCCACTACTTGCCTGCCTCCACTGCTCAATACCTGCTCAAGAACTGATGAGAATGACTTCCCAAACTCGTATTTCACCTGCAAAATAGTCACTCACACTTTGTTGGACGTGAGCACAAGCTATAATGTGAGAAAATACGTGAGCAAACTCATTGGCATACTCAATCCCTTGATTGTGCAAGATCTGGTGCACAACTATAGTCACAACTGATAGCAATCTGATTCTCTACCACCCGTCCCTGTTGAACTGAACATGCACTGACATGAAACTGAGTTAACTGATGTATTCTATAGTTGCATTATGAGTTAATAAATTGTGAATTAATTAATAACTAATTCACCCAACTCATCTCTAGTCTATTGATCAGTTAGACTAAATACAACCAGTTTAACAAAGCTAAACTGAACACAACTCCATCAACTGCACCTCCAGTCCAGTAAACTCAACTCACTTGAGTTCTAACTGAAGTCCTGCATGCAAATATTATTCATCCCATAGGTAACCACGTATTTCCTTCTGGCATCTGCATGTACCACATCCGTAGCTCATCCTGAAGTGCTCCAAAAGAATAAGATCAAGTTTATAGTCCAAATATTATTATGAGACAATAATATTTGACTTTTCTATTTTTGACAGCCAGTCTAAAAATAGACTTTGATCACTCACACTGTGATCACTCACACTTTCATCAAAAATAGAAGTCCATCTATTTTTCCCAACTTGACCAATCATCCATAAACAGCAACCTGAAATCCATAGACATGATCCATATGTCTAAAAATAGACATAGTCTAAAAATAGACTTGCGCCAAAAATAGCCTGCAGGCCCACTTAGTGAAGGCGATTCTTTTCACAAAGCTCCATCATCTTGTTGCAATCTCAACAAGCATTTCTTGCTGCACACTTTTCAACACAAGAAGTCCACATTGCTGAATCTATAAAGGGAGGGTTTGGTTGTTGCATGGGTGGGTAATTCATTTGATTGAAGGGCAGTTATTGCATCTAGTTAAATGGAGGATAACTTGCTTGATTAAAAGAAGGATAATTGTTCCAATGATTATAAAATGGCATATTAGAGTTCATACCTTGTCCTCGTGGTTTCCATTGCCTTCTCTATGTCAGCAAATAAACTACTTCAGCTTCTTCTTCGGTTGGTTGAAATGCTACTTTTATTCATGGTAAAGAAGGACATTGTTGTGTTTCATGATCCCTCTCACAAAGGGTAAAAATTGGCACTTTGTCCAACGGGCATTCCCTTAGTGTGTGTTTTTCTCGGCATTTAGAACAAAATATAGCCAAAGCAGCTTCTGCTTCTGCTTGTTTCTTCTTAACCTGCAAGGTGCCAATCTATGAAGAAAATGAACTTAACATTTTAGTTTTAAGTTCCTCAAGTAAATTACCTATTTCAGCTCTTGTTGCTCCTCCACTAGCTGATTTCTGAACTCTTGAATATGTATTATCCTTGTTGTTTGATTTGTTCCTTGAAACTCCTCTTGAACATCTTTTGCAAAGGTTAACAATTTCATCATATGATTCTTTAGATATGTCCCCTTTACCAAGCATATTTAACATGTCTAGACAGTCATCCCTCACCCCTTTAAATAATATTGTTTTAAGAATATCTTTACTTACATCGGGATGATTGGATCTCTGCAGATTATATTACAGCCTTTCCACAAAGTCCTCCAGATTCTCGTCCTCCTTTTGCAACATCTTAAATAATTCCTCCCTTTTTCTTCTCATTCGGTAGTAGTCCCGATATTTGAGCAGAAACTTCTGTTTCATCTGTTCCCATGTTGTGATTACATGGCCTCCCAGACTCATGAACCATCTTAGTGCATTTCCTTTTAGTGTTGCTAGAAACAGCTTCAATTTTTGAGCATTAGTAACATAATCATAGCTTCTACATAATATATCAAACTCAAAAAGAAACTCATCAAGATCTTTAGAAGATAAACCATGGAAGTTAGGTAAGGCCGAAAGTGGGATATTCTTCATGGGAGTTGCTCCTCTAGGCAGATCACCAATAGGAAATCCCAAGGTAGAGAGAGAATTCTCATCTCTTCCTTCAGGCTCTACCTATCCTCCACCAAAGAATCCTTCGTTGTTCTCTTCCACTGGTTGTTCTCCTGTTGCACTCACTCTGTCTTCAGTGTTTTCTGTTGGCTCCTCAACGTCTTCAATTGGTTCCTCAATGTCTTCAACTGGTTCCTCAATGTCTTCTACTATCTCCTCAACTTTTTCAGGGCCCACAACTTCCTTTGTTTTGTAGTTTGTTTGGAAGGAGAGTTGGGGCTTAGGCTTCCGAGAGCTTAGCCTCTGAGGAGTTTTAGCCTTTGATATGATATCATCAATAAAGGTCTTTCCTCCTCCTCCTTTTCCCTTGCCACCTGTATGGTTCGTTTTCTTGCGTCCTCTCATGCATTCTGCATATGTAAAAGAGAAACATTAATTCTTTTGAAATCTACAATTTCCTTCCCCAGCAACAGCGCCAAAATGTTGATCACTTTAATTGCTTATTAATTTAAACAACCAGTGCTACATAAATTGTCAACCCAGGAAAGTTTGTTTATTTCAAAGGCAATTATACACTATATATTCTCAATCCCAAAAGCAATAAAAAGTTGCAGTATTAATTATTCTAATCAAACCTTGCTTTAAACAAACTGAAGTTCTACTTTGAGTTATAGCAAAAGCAATCTCTCTATTGTAGACAATGATCAAGGAAATCCTGGATTACATTTAAAAAGAACAATCTAGGAAGGGAATCAATCTACAAAGGAAAAGACTAGTTGTGCTCTAACAGAGAACAAGACCCTATTCCTCAAGCAGGAATCTTCAACACCTGTTTTTGATTACTATGCTTCACAAACTCACTCTGGAAAACCAATTAAAATAATCACTGATTACCTATGAACGAATTTATGGAAACAATGCAATGACCAAGCAGAAACAAAGTTTCAACAGTAAATACAAAGTTTCAATAACGCATAAGTAAATTCAGCAAACAGAAATTAACAAGGCATGAATGCAAAAATAATACTTAACACACTACAAAAATTAAGGGGTGAATCTTGTGATGAAGGTGGGCCCTTTCCTTCTCACAAGATTCCCTAAACAATGGAACCTAAGAGGAAATGCTCAGAACAATATTTTATTCATCTGTCAAAGTATCATATTACAAAAAGATTCATGTTTCTTTGCTCCCAGCTAGACCTTCCCATAATATCTTTATATCCTCTAATGTTGATGTCTCCTCCTTTTTAAAGAGGAGACATCTATTACAATTAATTACATTATAAATCCTATTTTGACCTGATATGCTAAATTAGGATAACTTATTCTTCCATTAACAAAATACTATTACAATGGTTGTGACTGATCCAGGTGGATGTTGGTGGCCACCCACCTATCCCATTTGGACCCCCACAACTGTCTCTTTCAGTCTTTTCAGTTTCCTAAATTGTAGCACAGTTTACTATTTTTAGCAGCTTTTCGAGTCCTGAACTTCCGGAGCCGTTTTGAGGCCATAAACGACATTTTTTTGGGAATCTGGGGACCCATGTTGCCTCCCAAAGTGGTATTACTCGGATAGATCTTTCTAACGAGCTATCGTACGCGTCAAACTGAGATCGTATTCCAAAGTTACGACCCCGGGAAATTGATGTACCAATTTACCCAAACGGGGCCCACAATTTGGCGTTTCATCTTCTAGGGTTAGGATTCGGGATGTGAAGGGTTTTCCATTGTTTCTCAACAATAAATAGGCCTTCGAGCCTCATTGTAACACAGTTCAGAATAGCTCAGAGGCATGTAGCCACCACATCTCTTCTCAGAGATAAGCTACCATCGCCCTAGCTGGTTTATTTCCATTTCTGGTTGTAAGCATATTTCAGTATTTTCCATTAATGAAATGAAGTATTATTTCCACTGCATCTTTGTGTATATGGTTATCTCTGTAATTTGTTGCGTTCCTGTCTAAATCCAAATCAGTGGTATCAGAGCGGTCTACTTTTTCTCTGTTTTTCTTTGCATGTCCCCAACGAGGTCAGGATATAAGGAGTTAGGGCTTGAACTGGTCGAACCTTTGCAAGACCAGCCTCGCAAATCCCGATGGCCTCCCATGGCGGATGAGAAGAAAGATGAGGGAGCAGGAGATCCTATCAAAATCTTGCTCGAAGAAGCCCTCGAGCGACAAAGGAACGCGATGATGGATAGCTTTGCGCAGATTCTTCAGCGGCTACCCAGAGGTGACGCATCGGCTTCCAACTGTGACTCTGGAAATGCCACACCCTTCAAGGTACAAGTTAATTTTGAAATCCCCATCTTCGAGGGTCAAATAGACACAGATGCCGTAGATAAATGGTTAAATCTGCTAGATGGGTATTTTTCTGTTCGTGAATTTTCAAATCGGGAAAAGATTGTTTTCGCTCTTCTCAAAGCAGCCCCCCACGTCAAGGACTGGTGGGAAACCTACTGCGAGCAGAAGGATGAAAGTACAGGCTCACTATTTTCAGCCGCACCCACTTGGAATGACTTCCAGGATGCCATCAAGGAGCAGTACTACCCTGTCGGAAGCTATGAGGACAAATACATCAAATGGACCACACTGCGGCAGGGACGAGACCAAGATGTGCCGGAGTTCACAAACATTTTTCATACCCTTCGCACACAGTTGGGTATCAAAGATTCTGAGCTGCATCTGGTACTCAAATATCGCAGCTGCCTACATAGATACATCCAAGAAGAGATGGGGTTCTTGAACATTTCCTCACTCGGCACAACATACCGATACACTGTCAAAATTGAGCAAAAGTTCAAACAGAAGAAGCGAGAGTTTGGATCTGCAAATCCGAAGCCCAAAGGACAAAGCCAAGGCGGGGTGACCCAAGACAACCCGTCAAAGCCGCAAGAAAATAACAACACCACGAAGCTGAAGAAGGACACAGGAAAGTGGTGTGAGTTCCACAAGAGTCCCACTCATAACACAAGCGAGTGTTGGACCAAGCAGTCGCTGGTGGCGGAATTGAAGGCTTCTGAATCAGATACATGTTCTGACCCTGAGCCAGAACCCGACAAGGGGAATGGCAAAGGGAAGCAGATTATTGATGCAGATCCCAGTGCCACTGTTGCCACCGCCAAGATCCAGAAAGATGAGCCCGAAAATCCAGAGGAAGCGGAGCGTCTTTTCCACTCACAGATGTGGGTGAAGGGTTCGCCGCTACAATTCATTGTCGACAGTGGCAGCCAAAAGAACCTCGTATCAGTAGAGGTCGTGAAGCGGTTGGGCCTACCGACTACACCACACCCACAGCCGTACAGTATCGGGTGGCTTCATGAAGGACGAGATCTCAAAGTTCGCCAGCAGTGCCGCCTTCCCTACAGCATCAAGCCCTTCGCCGACGAGGTATTGTGTGATGTTACACCTCTGGATGTTTGTGATGTATTATTAGGCCAACCATACTTGTGGACGCGACATGCTGTGTATGAGTCAAGGCCTCGTGTTGTCATTATTTTTTTGAATAATTCACTATACAGGATACCGGAGGTAGCCCCACCTACCGCCACATCTTTGATCACTACCAAGAAAGGCAGCAAGCTCATATCACAAACCAGGAAATTCATCTGTCTGGTTCACTCCCAAAGTAAGGGGAAGATCGTTGCTACATACATGACCCCTGCAAAGGGTTCCTCCATGCAGCAGCAGCAGCAAAGGGATACAGTCATGACAAGACACAGGAACAACTTCTCCTCACCCACAGGGGTACCACACAAGTTTCAGGTGGGCGACAAAGTTTGGTTACATCTGCAGAGAGAATGCCTTACCAAAACCCATCAGAAACTCAAGAGACTCCGACATGGTCCTTACACCAGTACCAAGGCTACGGGAAACAATGCTTTGAAGCACAGCATTCCTCCATTCCTTCGCTTGCACCAAATGTTCAATGTGGACCATCGCCGACCATGCTTCCCACCATTTCTGGTCACAGCAGAGATTGCAGAACAGCTCACCAAAGACCTAGCTCAGCAAAAGCTTCCTCATCTCAGGGATGAACTCAACGCAATGGGGACCATTGCTTCCTAAGGGGGGAGGAATGATCCAGGTGGATGTTGGTGGCCACCCACCTATCCCATTTGGACCCCCACAACTATCTATTTCAGTCTTTTCAGTTTCCTAAATTGTAGCACAGTTTACTATTTTTAGCAGTTTTTCGAGTCCTGAACTTCCGGAGCCGTTTTGAGGCCCTAAACGACGTTTTTTTGGGAATCTAGGGCAACATGGGTCCATGGACCATGTTGCCTCCCAAAGTGGTAGTACTCGGATAGATCTTTCTAACGAGCGATCGTACGCGTCAAACGGAGATCGTATGCCAAAGTTACGACCCCGGGAAATTGATGTACCAATTTACCCAAACGGGGCCCACAATTTGGCGTTTCATCTTCTAGGGTTAGGTTTCGGGATGTGAAGGGTTTTCCATTGTTTCTCAACAATAAATAGGCCTTCGAGCTTCATTGTAACACAGTTCAGAACAGTTCAGAGGCATGTAGCCACCACATCTCTTCTCAGAGATAAGCTACCATCGCCCTAGCTGGTTTATTTCCATTTCTGGTTGTAAGCATATTTCAGTATTTTCCATTAATGAAATGAAGTATTATTTCCACTGCATCTTTGTGTATATGTTTATCTCTGTAATTTGTTGCGTTCCTGTTTAAATCCGGATCAGTGACAATACCTGACTTTGGAATATAGTTGTTATGGCCCATGTAACAGCTCCTTCGATGATCCCTTTATGTTGCTTCCAAATCTAAAAATGCAAATCAGGGGTTGTTTCAGCAACGTAGACTACAATGATAAATTTGCATTCTTCAAAATTGTTTCAACAACTATCCAATCAGCGATTAACTATGAAGGAAATGTAAAATTATTATATGTAAAATAAATCAAACATATAGTAATGAGAAGACATGTTATATACCTTGGGAAGTAGATTAAATTAATAACATGGCCTTTAATTATGGTTTGAAGAAGGATGGAAGATAACAAAATATGTGAGCAAAAAGAGACAATATAGAGTCCTAACAGAGCATGATTATTTAGAGGTCTTTATTTCAGCCAGATGTATACCCCAGGATGTTTGTACACCCTTCCACATGGGGGGGTGCGGGGGAGACTTGTCCCCCCTGTGGGGGTTCGAGGGGGGGTCGATCCCCCCCCCGGACTAGGGGGTCTGGGGGCCAGCGGTCCCCCGGCAGGGGTTACGAAGGCAGCGCCCCTGAAGCTAAAAAAATATGTAAAATTGCCTTATAAAAGTATAGTAATTTCTAGTCAATCTGGATCGTTCATTAGGCAGATGATCTGACTATAGAACTTATGATTAGTTTAGGGCTTTTTTCCCTAGAAGGCAACCCCCTCTCTTTATATGAGGGCATTGTATTGAGGCTATGGAATAGACGTGTATTCTCCGAGTGAGAAACAGAGAGGTGAGACTGTGAGAGTAAACAGAGGATATTACAGCGGATCTATTGTAGGTTGTGTCTCTTCATTTTGCTAGGTAATAGAAAGGAAGGATTGGTTGTTCGAGGTGGACGTAGCCCAAACTAGGTGAACCACGTATATCTGTGTCTCTCTGGTTTTATGCGTTTTCTGTGTTTATATTTATTCAATATCTATGTGTTCCATTTCTCTGTAATATATAATTTTCTAACACAAAATAGGAACAAATTGATCACAAATCTTACTATCCATATTGATAATAGATGCATGGTGATTTTCCTACCTTTTATCTAGTGTTGCATATATGTATGGAATGCTCTGCCCAACATCCCCAACTGTCTCCACATCCTATTCACTGTAAATCTAAGTCCTACCACAATGATTTTGTGTACAATCTCTCTTGAGATGCTCCTTAACACATGTCCAACAATGCAACCATCCCTTACCATCACCTTTATTCTATTGTTCTCTAGGATGAGGTCCATTAAACTTCTTGTAAGGTGCAACATTTTCTTTCTCAACTTCATCCTGAGGTCTTGTTCACTTTGGTTTCCATTTACCTCTAACTTTTTATTTCCCTTTCCAACATTGATGCGACTGTCACCATGACTTCCTCAAGTGAGCGAGTCTCATCATACTCAATCCAAACTCTAAATGATAATGGAAATCCACTGACAAATCTTTGAAATTTGGCTTTTTCATCCTTAAGATATGGTACATACATAAAAAATTCTAGGAACTTAGTTGTATACTCCTGATTTGTCATCAACCCCATCTTTAGCTCATAAAATTCCTTGGATATCCTATCATATTACCTCTATGACAAATATTTCTTCCTAAAGGGTCTCTTGAATTAATTCCAACTCAACTCCTCTATCCTAATGTCTCTAATATGCTTCACATCTTCCGACCATATGTCTACTTTCCCTTCGAGGCTAAACATCACTATTATGGCCTTCATGTTTTCTGTGTAATCGTACAACTCAAATAACTTCTTCATCCTGAGTAACCATGCCTCTGCATCCTCTAGCTTATTCAAATCCCCATCAAAGGTAGGTGGCTTATATTTCTTTAACTTTTCTAGAAAATATCACATGTCACTCCTCCTATAAGGATGATAACGATGATGACCATGGTACCTGTCAGAACCAAAACTAGAATAAAACCTGTGTCCATCACCTCTCCTATTTGGTGTATCCAAGAAGCTTCCATCTCTAATCATGTCATCTCTATCTGACTTATGTCCACCATAAGGCCTACTAACATATCCCCCATTAGTCCTATCCTCCTTCCCATGGCTGATCCTAAGCAGTCCTTGTCTCTACAAGTCTAACAAACTCTAAAGGATTAGTGCATTAAGTTCTTCTTATTCCTCCTATGCCTGCATGTTTCCGTGACCATCTACTTTCTAACTTCTTATTTTTTCCTTACAATTTCTTAATGTGTCTTCTAAGTCAGAAGAGTAACCACCACCATGTTGCTCATTTGATCCATAGGGAGAGTCTCGTGAACTATAGTCTACCATCTTTATAGTCATCTTTGATCTTCTCTTCCTGCAAGTATACCATGTCAAATTAAACCAAAACATAACATAATCAACATACCTCAATGTAGTTCAAGGGAGGATATATCATCTACAAGATCAACCAGATTAGCACAATACTTTTATAAACATAATCATGACATTATATAAACATCATCTCAACCATCTTCTAGTTACCATGCATAATTATAACAACCACATACCATGACCTCATGCATGACAACTATAACCATTTCAATGTATGCATAATGACGTATAGACACTAACATGCATAACAAATGCATAATCGACATGCACTCACAATAAATACATCCAACAATAACACCATAAAATGTCACGTGGAAACACAGCTACAACCATTCCTACACAAAAGGTACATAGACGATAAGCATGAAGAAAACATATGCAACTGACATGTATGCATGACAAACGTATTCCTCCCATCTAGTCCAAGGGGTGAACCATGCTCTGATACCACTTTGTAACACCCTCCTCCCACATTTACCCAAGCTAACTGGTCCACTATGGTAAACATGTGATTAAGAGTTACTATTATGTGATACAACTCCCCATGTACAGTTAAGGAAGTGGAATCGACAAAACAAAACTAATCTGACCTTTCTCAAAAGCTACAGAACCTTCAAGAGACAACCAAGCCCTCCAGGTTCCCAACCCCTGAGACAACTTGTCATTTTGTTGAGCTGGACCCCCACTCACTCCCATGACAAGACATGCATGTGACTGAGACACTCAAGTCACTCCCATAACAAGGCATGCATGCGACTATGGCCTTTTTCAAGAAATTCTAAGCCAGCGACCCCAGATTTTTGCCTCTTTTTCAAGGCAAGGTTTCATGCCTCTACCAATAACTTCATGGAACTTACAGAAATGATAAATAACAATTAATTAAAAATAATAATGCAAACATTGGTATAAGTACAAAACCTAACCCCTACTAGCCATGACAGACATTTCATCAAACTTATCACAAACATGTAATCTATAGGTCATAACCACATATCTGAGGATAGGGATCTCATACTTATCTAAGAATAATAAAGGAGAATTGATGCCTTGTCACAATAGCTACATTATCATCTATTAGATCATATAATCATTCACATTTGATGTACTAATCAAATCATGATGAGAGCCATAACCAAAGTCTATCATGAACCATGATTATAACCACCAGGATAAAAATAATAGAACATTCATTAAAGACACACATTAAAAAGTACATTTACACATAAAAGCCAACCAAGATAGGGACTTACATGTACCAACTGACCATAGATTAGGCTGAACCGAATATTTCTTTCAGCCAATCACCCGCATGCCATATTCCAAGCACGAATGTGGTACTCACAACAAAACCATCTAGGGCTTCTTCAAGCTTTACCATATATCCCACCAAAGTATTCCTAGGTTCGAAACCCTCATCAATACAACCAGGATTTACAGTAATCCCACCATATTACTAGGCCCTAAACAAGCATGGATGCCTTTGGATCTTTGCACCTAAAACGTGAGCCATTTTTCAGTCTCCACCTCTAGGCTTTACCATATATATCGCAATTCACCAGTTGATGATTCCTAGGTCCCATGAGGCTTGACCCTCTAGGATTTATCATATATCCTATCAATCATCGGTCAAGGATTCCTAGGACTAACTAGGGCATACACAATCAGGCTTTATCGCAATCCCACCTTTTCCAGTCTATAGATTCCTAGGCCTCATCATTCTCCCCTGAGACCACCCCACTCAGTTTCAAAAACCATACAACATTCCATCTCAACCAAAACAACAGAACCCCATCACACCATGGCTATCTGAAAATGGTAAGGTAAGCCTGAAAACCACTATCACACCTAGCAAGACCCATGATAATGACAACAAGAGAACCAAAAACACAGATGCATGTACCATACATGCCAAAAATAACAAGGAAATCATACATGTAACTTGATACTTACAAGTAATTCTTATGTATCCACTAAATCTCACTCTTCCTTGCTTGATCTTTGCTTCCCTTTGCTTTATTGTCCTTCCTTTGCCTTCCTTCCTCCAATGCTAGAGTGCTCCAAAAATTCTCTAAGTGTCCAAGAGCATGAGAGAGTAGAGAGAATAGAGAGAGAGCTCCAAAATTTAACTAACAAAAGGTTGTGAACTAACCTCATAAGCCTTTTTATCAATGAGACCTCTATTTTCTTTAATTTCCATTACTTTCCTTCATTTTCCTCCTCACATGAAACTTGTGACCTTTCACCTTCATTTTATCCTAATTTCCATTATTTTCATAAATAAAATGCCAATTAATTCCACTTTGCCTTTCCAAAGCCTTTACCATTTCCTTTGCCAATTTCCTTAACCATAATAAACCAAATGAATACCTACACTAAGATGTTTTTCCCAACATTCAACTTGGAATATGTGTCCCATGACCTTGGTTATTATTTTTCCTTTATTAACTTTATTACAAGGATTTTCTTTACCAGGGTTGTTACACTGGGGGAGCTGAAGAAAATTTTAGAGGTTTACTATGTCCTAGGTCTAAAACATAATATGATAAGTGTTGATCAATTAATGAAGAAAGGATACAAAGTTATTTGTGAGGGACAATATTTTTTCATATATGACAAGCCTCCAAGCAAGTAGTTCATAGCGAAGGTGCAAATGACGAAGACCAGATTATTCCCTCTGATCATGAATTGCAAAAATCAGGTCAAGCCTTTTAAGGTTGCATGTTTTGATGATTGCTAGTTATAGAAACTTCGGTTTGAACATTTGCATTTTTCTAGTTTGATATTATTACGACATAAATAGATAGTTAGAGGATTACCTCCCATCCAAGAACCCTATAGTACTTATGAGTGTTGCATTTTGGGAAAGCAACACTATGAAATTTTTTTGAAAGGAGTTTCAAAAAAATTAAAGAAGCCACTAGAGGTGGTTCATACAAACTTGTGTGGACCCATGTAGACACAGTTGACTGGTTGAAGTTATTACTTTCTCACGTTTATTGATGATTTCAGTAGAAAAATGTGGATTTATTTTTTGAAGAAGAAGTCTAAGGCTTTTGAAAAATTCAAAGAATTCAAAACCCTAATAGAGAATCAAAGTGATCTTCATATATAAGTATTGAGATCATATTTTCATGGATAATAGGATTCAAAGGCATTTCATGCTTACTGCAAAAAACATGGAATTAGAAGGAAATTTGCAATGATATTTACACTGCAGCAGAATGTAGTAGCAGAGAGAAAGAACATAACGATTATAAACATGGAAAGGAGCATGTTAAAAGGAATAAATTTGTCAAATGAGTATTGGGAAGAATTAGTTGCATGTGCAGTTTATTTTATAAACAGATCTCCTGCAAAAAGTGTGATGAATAAAGTTTCACAAAAAACATGGTCAGATATGACTTGTAGTGTATCTCATTTTAAAGTGTTTGGATGTATAGCATATATGCATATACCTAATTAGCTAAGAGGCAAGTTAGATGATAAAAGTGAAAAGCATATATTTACTGGGTATAGTGAGCATTAAAAATCATATAAATTATATAACACTATCACCAAAAATACTATAATCAACATAGATGTGGTGTTCAAAGTTCAAGAGTCCTAGAATGGGAGTGTAGAAAAAATTGTTGATGCAAAATTACCACTCATGAAGAAGAAGATGTAGCAGAAAATGATAGGAAGGATAATAGGAAATGACACTAATCAGAGACACGCAAAAAAGGACTCCATGATATTCTAGATCATCAAGAAAATCAGCAAATCAGAGTACTCCCAACTATCATTCAGGTAATGAATCAAGTAATGGTAAGAGAAAAATGAGAAGTTTGTAGGATATTTATGGTGATTTAGATATTAGTTCAAATTTTCAATTATTGTCATTTCAATGCTCATCATTTGAAGAAGCTATCAAAGATGAGAATTGGGTGAAATTTATGGATCAATAAATATAATCTATAGAAAAACATGATACTTGGGATTTGGTTGAGTTACCTAGAGATAAAACTTTCACTAGTGTGAAATGGGTATACAAGATGAATTTGATTTAAAAAGGATAAGTTGATAGATTTAAAGCATGACATGTAGCAAAAGGGTTCTTACAATAACCATGAATAGACTTTGGAGAAAATTTTGCTTCAGTAGCCAAGTTCGATATGGTAAGAGAAGTATTGGAAATAAAATCTTAGAATAAGTGGAAAGTGTATCATATGAATGTCAAATCATCCTTCTCAAATGGCTTCTCGAAGAGGAAATCTATGTGTAACAACTTGCAGGTTATGAATTTGAAGGTCATGAAGACAAATTTTATAGACTGAAGAAAGCACTTGATGGACTTAAACAAGATTCAAGAGCATGGTATAATAAAATTGATGCTTATATGATTAGGAATGGATCTAGCAAAAGTAGCAGTGAACCAAACTTGTACACAAAGGTAAATATGCATGGGGAAATTTTGATTGTTTGTTTGAATGTAGATTATGTGACTTATATAGGTGATCTTGAACTAGATTAGTTTAAATTAACAATGAAGAAATAGTTTGAAATGACATATATTGGTCTTATGAAATATTTTCTTGGCATATAAGTTGCACAATCATAGAAAGGGAATTTTATTTGTCAAAATAAATATGCAAAATAAAAGCTGAAAAGATTCAGAATGGAAAGTTGTGTGACCTGCACCTACACTAGTAGTGATAGGTACAAAGCTAAGTAAGGATGATAAAGGCTCATATGTAATTCAAACTACAAGATTAGATATTATGCATGGAGTTAGTCTTATTTCTAGATTTTTGGAGTCACCAAAAGACTCACATTGGAAAGTCGGAAAAAGGATTTTAAGATACATAGCAGTAACTGCAAATTTTGGAATATTATATGGAAGCACACAAAATAGAGATTTGATTGGATATACTAACAATGATTTTGTAGGAAGTTTGGATGATAGGAAAAGCACTTATGGTTATGAGTTTCATCTTGGTTCAAGAGTAATATCATGGGCATATAAGAAGCATCCTATTGTGACACTTTCATTAGCAGAAGAAAACTATGTAGCAGTGACATCACAACTTGTCAAGTAGTATGGTTACGAAAAGTTTTCGATGGACTTCAGTAGAAACAAAAGGATCAACAATAATCTATTATGACAATACCTCAGCCATTGCACTATTGAAGTATAATGTGTTCCATCAAAATAAAAACATATAGATACAAGATATCATTTTATAAGAGAACTTGTTAGCAATGGAGAAATTTGTTTAGATCCTTATAAATCGAATGATCAATTGGATGATATACTCACTAATCCATTAACAAAATATGTAATTGAGTTTCATAGAGAAAATTTAGGTGTTCTAAGCCTAACTAAGTCTTAGACCAACAAACATGTTTAAGTTCTGATGGGTCATGTTTTAGTTTGGTGGTCGTAATTAAGGAGGCATGTTAAAAATAGGTAATTACTCCCACATGAAGAATAATCAGGAGAAATAGTATGAACTAGTTTGATTTCAGTGTAAATTTGGAAAAGTCAAGTTATGTGAGTTTTCATGAAGTCGTTATCCAAGTGATCTTTATTTAAGATGTTAGTTAGAAAGGATAAATACATCACATTGGGTCTGGTTGTAATTAATCAAGTTTGTGTTTAATAGAGTAATTGAGAAGAAACTCACGTGTTTTCTGTGAATTTTGTTTTCCTTCATTTCCTTTCCATCAATTCCTTATAAAATTTGTAAGAAAAATAGATTTTTCATGCATATGAGCGAGCTTGGAAGCTTAAGAATGTAGTGGGAACATCAATACAAGTTCACTGGGAGGACTTGGGATGATCAGGTGTAATAGAGGGCATGCACACTCAACTAAGACAACTTGATGTGATGAGATGACTTGAGATGAGGTGGTGTGTGGAATGTGTACCCAAATAGTTGGTTAGAATGATGGAGGTGTTAACACATATATATGCTAGCATGATTGAATGATGGGCATGGCGATTGGAACACATGCCTAACTATTGGAACATGTTGACATATGGAGCAATGTGTGAAATAATTTGTGTGATGGATGAACAACATTATGGGTTGGCTCATGAAACAAAAGATCATGATGGTTGACGAAACACCAAGGGTCACACCCCTTGGAATTCCCTCAATTTGTATATAATTTGTGAGATGGAGGAGAGCCAAATGTTCAAAATTGAAAAATCAGAGGAATAACACACAACCATAAAACCAAAATGAGATGAAGGGTGGTCATGTCATAGTAATATGAAGGGATAACTAACCAAAGTCTAGGGATATCTCTTGGGTTTTCGGTTACTCTTCCAACCAGGATGGTTGGGAGCTGAACCAAGGGGTTTGTTTGGATGAATCAAAAATTTTATTGTGCACATGACCTGTGTTGTGTGGAGGAGTTAGGTGGCAGTGACCTAAGCTATTAATTTGATGTTATAATTTTGTTGTTTTTTATACCAGCTAGGTGACTTAGTTGGAAACCTGAACCAAGTTTGTTACAGGGAAAAGTGTCTACACAGAACTGCTTATCCCACTAAGGTGTGGTAGCTACCTTAGAAACAAACAAAGTAAAGCTACTTTCGTTTTTCCTTTATGAAGTATAGATGAGAGAAGAACAAAGGAGACCAACCTCTGTCTTGCGCTTAGCTCCTAGTTCGATTCCTCTCTCTTCTGATAGTCATTTGCTACTTACTTCCTTGTACGCCCAGCTTCACAGAGTACCTGTAGGATCAGGGTAGCATAACACTATACAAGAACATGGATCTATAATCATAAAAAATCTAGGATCAGATGTAAATTGACCATACAAATGCATAAAACATAAATGGCACAAGAGTATGGAGGAAAACTTGAATAGCTTTTATTGATAATCAAGAAAGAGCCAAGGGAGTTACAACCAGTTGTTCTAACCCAGCATCATCCTCTCAGCAAGTAAGCCCTTCTTCACCTCATACAAAGCTTAGATCACCCAACACTATGATGTTGTCTTAAGAAACCAACAGCAATTCCTTACAAGATGCAAAATTCCAGCCTCTAGATCTCTGGGATGAGGGATCCATATATAGATGTCTATAAGGGAGATGAGTCAGCTTGTGATTTGATTAGTGTCTTCCCTCTGATAGTTCTTGCTTCCACTTGGATATTGATGATCTCTTACTCATCCTTGGTCGAATTCAGAGAGGCAAGTGTCACAGGAGAAGTTTCTGGAAGATTCCATGCCTCTCCACCCCGCGGATTCACACTGCCATTTTTCACTTCTCGCCCATCGCACCCCATAGAAGGGATTTTTGAAATGAAACGCACCCACAGAGTGTACTTAGGTAAGATGCAACACACTTTGCCTATGGAGCAACTGAAATGATCCTGTTTTGACCAGTTCTGAGCAGTTTTTCATGGAGAACTTCTGGGAGAAGCTGTAATCAGTTGACCTTGTTCCTTTAGGGGTTAGAACAACACTTTTAGGGACTTAGGAGCCCTTGGTTTATGGAAATTTTATGCTTGGGGTTGCAGTGCCCAAAAATGTCTATAACAGTTGCCCCCTAAAGCATGAGGTCGTTAATCTTTTGATGTCGGGTGAAATGCTTTATTATGAGGATCCGAAGTTCTTTCAAGCTGGGAGGAGACTTGTAATAAGATACAATACAATACATTATCTTCATAATATTTTCATGATCTAGCTGAGGCGGGAATTCCATGCTCAGATTTATAAATTCATTTTCATGTACATAGGACAGACAATCGTCTGAGTGTAGACTGATGATTCTGGTAGAGTCATCATCCCTTTGATTGGATGATTATCTGTGCAGCAATGATGTACATTTTATGTCTTTATTTCCCTGAATATATATCGCAACCCGGATGGATGAAACTAGATCCGAGGTCTTCAATCTCATTCAATCTTCACTCGAAGTACAAGTCTATCCATGTGAGAGATGTTCTGGAGTCGAACATGGAAAGACATCGCCTGATTACCAGGAAATGATTTAAGTTGTTAACAGGTGCGAGAGGAATCACCGATAATGATAATGACCCTCAAGGTACTGCAGTACAATTTACGTGGTGTGAATAAAGGACTTGGCGTCGAACACCATGCAAAATCTTTCGGTCGAAGGTCATTGATGTAAACCTATCGCCAGAAGTGAGAAACTTGCCATTGAGGCATGCAAGCCTCAAAGTACTGAACGGGGTGTTCCTAGATCGACTTCTTGGATAATGAGCTGATGTCAACAAGAAGCGATCTGTCATAGGAGGGCCTTAATGAATCCCACATCAATGACATGGAACGGAGCAAATGATTTTAATGGAGGTGAAAATGATCTGGTGATATAAGGTTAAGGGTGGCGGTCATGAAATAATGGAGTGTAAATGTACTGCAGCGGGTGAGACACAGGTGAATTCTCTGAATGACTTCTCTTGAACATATCGGCGACACTGACGTGATGGATTGGTAGCATTAACCTCGAATGTGGATGGTGTGATGGGACCATGGTGATGTGACCAGTGAATGAAACAACCCAACCCGACTTGGATGCGGAGTGAAAGTGTCATGTTCAAGAGCGACTTGCTACCAACAAAGTTTCTCCAAGTTTTCTTCCCATTTTTTCCCCAGTCATTGCTGACCAGTACCTCTTTATTTTTTTCAAGCTTGAGGAGGATAACACATGCTTGTTCTATAATTTTCCCTTCGGGCAAACCCATCGCTATGTTTTAACGAGCCTAGCGATAGTGAAACTCGTTCTTGTCTGCTATGGACAAGTTTGTCGCTATTAAGTTTTAACGAGTTTAACGACAAAGATAACTCAGTCCTTTTCAATTTTAGAGAGTCTAAAAATGGACGTAAAGGAAACTCAAAAACTCCTTTTTCGTCATCTAATCCCTTAAGTCTGAAAAAGTATAAAACAATACAGAAGGGATGAATTTTCGATACTTTTAATGAGCCGAACAAAACAAGCGCTCGATCTTTTTGTGTAATAATACCTCAGGTCCAAAAACATTAAAATATAGAGGAGGGATAGCAATTCCAGTCCCTTTAACGAGCTGGAGAGGCCAATGGCTCGGCAATCTTTTCATATTTTACGAGTCAGTTGAAAAGAGCTTAAAGGAGACTCCTCTTTTGAGGAACGAGTGATAAAATTGGGTAGCAGCTGATTCTAGGTAAGGTTTGGAATTTTCCAATCACGACAGTGTTACAAGGATGGCTAGTGGTATCACTCTTCGCAGCTGTTCCTCAAAAAGGGGTAAACAATCAAATGGAGGTGAATGATCGGCCAATGCAGAGTGGAGGTGATGATGAGAACACGACCAAGGCTTTAAAGGCTGAAGTACTATATTCACGATGGTTATTTACCGAGAAATAGTTCATTTTTTAATGAGCTTAAACGTGGGGAGAAACATTTGCTCATGACTTATGTTTATTTTTTAACGATCTTGAACTATGTGCTAAAACTGCTCGATTAATCCAGTCGTAAAATAAGAATGTCTCATATATGAAAACGGCAATTTTTTGAGTTTTGCTCCACATCCTTTCTTTATGAAAGTTAGGAAACGAACAATCCTACGAGTTTAAAGGGTTAGAGGACCTACAAATTTAAAAAATAAATGGTCGCTCTTCGCTTTCATGCCAAAAGGTTTGCATGCCCCTAGGTATAAAATAAAGCTTCAAGGTCACCTTTCATTCTACCGACAAAACATTTGTTTTATCATGAAAGGTCTACCTCTTTCAGGTTACCAAAGATTGTTCTATTCACACCACAAACAAAGCACTTCTTCGGCGATGTCTACCGAAATAGACAAAGGTGAGACAATCCACTCACATAACTTTGACGAGGGAATCTTATTCCAGTCTAACCCCCTTTTCCAATCACGGACGGGAGTACAGAATAGTCATATATCTCTCGTGGAAACCTATCCTATACCCGAAGTTTTCCTACCGAAGCAGACCAGGGTGTATGCCCCCTGGGTTTCAGTCATGTCCCCCGAATCACTCGCGCTCATCAGGTGGACGGACTGGAGATTGATGAGAAATTCCTTGTGTGAAAAGACCATTCAAGGATTGCATATGACTATTTGCTCTGTGTGATCCGGGAAATGAAAGCTGGTCTACGAGCTTGACCACTCTTCCTTCGTGCGGAAAACACATTACTCTAAAGAGTGATGAGACAATGGCTCCCATGCAATAAATATAGTCTCGTCCAAGGAGTAGATTATAATCTAGGGGTCCTTGAACTACCATTACGTTCATGTGAACGGTTTTCCCTCTCAATGTTATGGGCACATTGGGAAGGATCCCTAACAGTCGACTGGTTACTTTGTCAAAGCCTATTAGATTTAACATTTCAGGCAAAAGCGATGGCGAACCAAGCACTTTCCAAGCAGTCGAGGAAACGATACTCACAGAAGCCCCTTCATCTATGATGGTACCGGCCATAACCATTCTATATATTTGAGCAATAATTTGGAATGGTACACTAGCCAGTAAACGAGGTCTGCCTAGTTGACTCCAGTCGAAGGAAACAACTAGGTTGCTTGGAGGTGGGACCGAATAGACGGTCGGGTACAACTCTGACGAACTTCCTTCCTACGGTAAAGGAATGGGTAAATTTCCCCCATGTTCATCAGAGTCTGTGCTTACAAAAATAATTTGGACGGTGTCATCCTTGTTCTCTTCGATGACTGTATCATCTGAAGATGGAACCTCTAAAGGAAAGACCAGGTCAACTGTCGCCTCAACCTTTTGACTTTCGTCTGGTATGAGTTCAGATGGTTTGTCTTCAATGATAGATGCTTCAACCGACCACCTGGGCGGGTCAGCCGGATTTTCAACTAGTGACGGACTCAGCAAGAGTTTTTTATATCCAGGAGGAAGTCGTAACAGTGAAACCAGACGATCGTCCAAAACTCTTTTAGCCTTGTCTAAGAAGGGACAACGGTGGACGGCATGATCGCCTTCACACAGTTTACAAGGAAATCTATATTTTCCTTTTTGTCCTAGGACTTCATTTTCACTAGTCGACGGTGTGTTTTCAACATGATCATCAGAGGTTGACGACACCATGTTGTGCAATCGAGGAGACCAGTCCCTTAAGATCTGAGGGATGCAAGGACAATCTCTATGATAGTGGTCTCCGTTGCAAATGACACATGGTGATTTAGGCCTGGTCGGTGCAGTGTGTGGATTTTTGCTAGACAATGCTTGGTTGCCCCCTTTCGCTTTTGGATCCTTCTTCTTCTTCTCTTTCTTCTTCTTTTCCTTCTTCTTCTCAGGTACTTGATTTTTGGCTTTACCAGCCCCATCAAGCGAAGAGGAAGGAGGAGAGGAAGAATTGGACGAAGTAGAAGGTTGGTGGGTAACTCTGGAATCGTCTAGTTGCTGACTCGATTGTTCAGGAATTGTGGTGTTCTGAACGGCAGAGGTTGAGAAGAGCCATACGGGCAAGCCGATTTTCAGTCCTGGAAGCGACAATGTGGCCATATGGGGTGCACCAACATCTCCCCAAGAGGAGAAGGGACTAGGATTTCCTCCAAGGGGAATTCCTTGGTTGGTGGATTCCATTTTCTCAACCTAAGATCAACATAGGAAAGGGTGATGATTATTCCATTTAAAATAAATTTTAGACGCTTTGACACTACTTGTTTTTTCAATTTTTAAGAGTCGAGAAAAAACAAAACATGACTCTAGTCGCCTTTGATTTTTAATGAGCCTGAAGTGACAAGTGCTCAGATGGACCTTTTCCATTAAGGAGTTTGAAAAGGAATGAAAGGGACTGCTCTGGAAATCTAGGTAGAGGGATTACCAAACCAATCACAAAACTACAGAACACTTTTTACGGTACGACAGTCAATCTTCCTGAATGTTGTGTTCAGTGCATTGCGATTGATAGGGCGGCAGACACGGCTTCCTATGGATAAAGGATCAAGCCTATTGTGGTATCCCAAAATATACTCGACGGTACATGGGAGCACAAGTCCATAATGGCACTTATCGTCTCAAAGTGGAGGAATCACCCAACCATCAGTGAGAACAACAGTTACCAGGCTTTACGACGCTGGAATACGTCTCTAGCCTAGACTTCTAGATGTTGTGCGTTAGGTTCCAAAGCATTGTTAGATTCATTAAATTTATTTTATAGTTGATCTTGCTTAAGAAATTTGCCTTTCAGGTTCACCGCGAGATGTAGATGTACAATTCCTAAAATGCAATCTAAGATGATAAACAGTCTTTTATCTTCTTTGTGCAATGAAAATCCAAGCTACTAAGGAAAGAGAGATAGTATTCTTTCACAAAGAGCAAAGAGCACACACTAAATGCACCGTCCTAAATCAAACCAATCAAACAGTCTAAATGCAAATTCACATGCATGTATTTGTTTTCGACTTTCTTAGTATGTGAATGATAAAAAGAAAGCTAATGCGCAAATCTGAATTACTTTTCAAGCGACAATTACTAAAAGTTTCTTTTTAAAATAAAAAATGAAGACAATCACAACACTTTACAATTCGGAAATGAATACTTGCTTTCAACACTAGAAAAACTACAAATTCAGACCAAATACAATAGTAACAGGGTAATCGAATATCAAGAGCAACCAAACTCTCTCCTATGACTGAAAACGACACTTGCGACACTTTCAAATCAAGAAACGACAGTACAATTACGTTACTTTTTGCAAAGGAGAACTGAAAATGACTCAAAAAATACACAAAAACATTTACAGTTCTTTTGCACAATGGAGGCTGAATATCAGCAAGGAAAGGGGTTTCAAACAGAGATATACTGATTACAAACAGCAAAACTCATGAGTATAACTGAAAAGAATGAACACAGAAACCAAAACTGAGGAACAATGCCTAGTCTGATCAGCGCACCTGTAGCACAGTGAACTTGAAATGAAGCGCACCTACTACACTCGGGAAGTGCGCTGAATTTTAGATTCACAAGACAGAGCCTACGTTGGGCCAGAGACGATACTTTGCTTGGGTTCTGGGTCACAGTTTGCAGTTCAGTTCAGGGGTTTTGGCCGAGCAAATGGTAATCAGTAAACCAACAATCAGGGGTAGATCTAAGGAGGTTACTGGAGCTACCATAGGGGCAATCAGAGAGTTTGTAAATCAGTTGTTTAATTCATAAACAAATCCCAGAGATTGACGGAAGCAACATTATCTACTTTGCATTTGCATAGAAAATGCAGTTCGAAAGTTACCTGGCTCGACTTCAGGCTCCGTCTGTAAGTTTATAAAATAAACAACAAGGAAGATAAACAAACAACCTAGTCGCTCCCCAGCGAAGTCGCCATTTTGTTACAGGGAAAAGTGTCTACACAGAACTGCTTATCCCACTAAGGTGTGGTAGCTACCTTAGAAACAAACAAAGTAAAGCTACTTTCGTTTTTCCTTTATGAAATATAGATGAGAGAAGAACAAAGGAGACCAACCTCTGTCTTGCGCTTAGCTCCTAGTTCGATTCCTCTCTCTTCTGATAGTCCTTTGCTACTTACTTCCTTGTACGCCCAGCTTCACAGAGTACCTGTAGGATCAGAGTATCATAACACTATACAAGAACATGGATCTATAATCATAAACAATCTAGGATCAGATGTAAATTGACCATACAAATGCATAAAACATAAATGACACAAGAGTATGGAGGAAAACTTGAATAGATTTTATTGATAATCAAGAAAGAGCCAAGGGAGTTACAACTAGTTGTTCTGACCCAGCATCATCCTCTCAGCAAGTAAGCCCTTCTTCACCTCATACAAAGCTTAGATCACCCAACACTATGATGTTGTCTTAAGAAACCAACAGCAATTCCTTACAAGATGCAAAATTCCAGTCTCTAGATCTCTGGGATGAGGGATCCATATATAGATATCTGTAAGCGAGATGAGTCAGCTTGTGATTTGATTAGTGTCTTCCCTCTGATAGTTCTTGCATCCACTTGGAGATTGATGATCTCTTACTCATCCTTGGTCGAATTCAGAGAGGCCAGTGTCACAGGAGAAGTTTCTGGAAGATTCCATGCCTCTCCACCTCGCGGATTCACACTGCCATTTGTCACTTCTCGCCCATCACACCCCATAGAAGGTCTTTTTGAAATGAAACGCACCCACAGAGTGTACTTAGGTGATATGCAACGCACTTTGCCTATGGAGCAGCTAAAATGATCCTGTTTTGACCAGTTCTGAACAATTTTTCATGGAGAAATTCTGGGAGAAGCTATAATCAGTTGACCTTGTTCCTTTAGGGGTTAGAACAACGCTTTTAGGGACTTAGGAGCCCTTGGTTTATGGAAATTTTATGCTTAGGGTTGCAGTGCCCAAAAATGTCTATAACAAAGTTGTTCTAAAAATATATTGTGTGTGTGTGTGTGTGTGTGTGTGTGAGAGAGAGAGAGAGAGAGAGAGAGAGAGAATTAGTGTTAGATTGAGTTTGATATTCCACTACATAACTTTTCTAATATGTTTTAAAGTAGGTGTTGATTTGTGAGGTGTAATATAGATGAAGTATTGTCGAGGTGGTCGAGCCATCAACGAGAAACATAATGGTTCTAGGTGACTAGAGATCATGAGGCACCTAAAGCCATGTGTAGTCTTTAGAGGCATGATAGATGGTATCAGAGATGATCACCACTAAGGATATATCGAAGTAGAATGATATTGGTGTGCTCTTCACAACTATATAAGATAGGTTGTATCAGAGATTATCACTAATAAGGTGATATTTAAGTAGAATGACAGTTAAGTTCCCTTAACAAGTATATGATATAAGTAGTATCAAAGTGAAAACTAAAGTAGTTGAGCAGAACTAAATCTCCCTTACCCATGTTTTCAGGCTCACGAAGAACCAAAGGAGGACCACTCTGACTGCAAAACTCATCTAAATAATTATCCATAAAATCATTTAAAGTCAACAAGGGCTTTTGCAACTCATTGTATATGGGTTCTGAGGTAACTACAGGCTCTTGAATCAATGACTATGTTTTCAGATTGGGTGAGTCCTCCATACAACAAAAAATAGGAATATCACATACAATAGAAGGTTGCTACCATTTTAAACTAGCTTTAAACTACTTTGGCGAGCTTATAAATTTCCTTTTATCAATTTAAACAAAACATAACATAAATGTAAAGAGTTACCATCAATGAATTCATCACTCCCTTTTTGTTCATTGTCAAAGTTGCAAGACATCTTACCCAATTCATAACTTTCATCAAATTTCTCCTCGCTGTAATAAACCACATGTGAAAGCTGACTGGCTTCCTTAAATTGCTTAATTTTAGCATCCTCTTGCTGAGTGTATAGTGTTTATTGCTCTTCAAGACTATCATCAAATAAAAAAAAAAATAGTTAGTGTCCATATCATGATGAGACAAATAACCAACCTCTCCTCCTTTCGCAAATTGTGCTTGGAAAGGAGGGTTTATTTGTTTCCTTCTAACAGTAGGTTCATATTGAAAGGAAAATGTTTTCATTAACCTTTCCATAGTTTCTATCACTGCATCCAACCTATGGTTTGACAATGGAGAAATATTCTTAACCGATTCTCTCCTTTCAACTTCCATTCTAGTCCTTCTTATCATCAGATTGGCTTCCACATCAACCACAACTTTCTGCATGTCCTCCAAAGTAGCAAGATTCCTCTCTCTAAGATGATAAGAAATCTTAGCTTCAAAACCATCCAGAAAATGCAACATAGCTAAACCTGGGGGAGGTTTTATATCTACAGGTATGGCATTGTAAACTCTGTTGAAATGCGTAGAAAAGTCCTAGACTGATTCATCAGACTGTCTCTTTAGGTTCTTGTACTCGTCCATGATCTAGAAAGGGTTCACCTTGACCTCCCATCTGCTGAGGAAAACATGTTCAAACTGTTGGAAAGAGGAAATACTTCTAGCTGCCAAAATTTTATACCATGTCCTGACTTCTCCCATAAGGCTTTGAGCAAACAACCTTAATTTCGCATCCTCATAATCAACCTCCTCCAAATCCATAAAATCAATAACTCTACTGACATACTGCATGGTTGTAATCTTACCTATACTATCAAATTTGGGCAATCTCTGAGCATAACTCTATGGTAACTCATGCAAAGGGGTTGACAGTTTTAATGGGGCATATCGGGCAACATACATCAGAGGAAACTGTCTCAGTTGGACTATGCTTATCATCTAAATCTTGTTTAGGCGTATTATTACAACCAAGAGATGCACTTGTAGTTTCAATACGATGATATACAACTGTTAAAGGGGGCTTATGTACTATTTTGAAGTTCATATTGGAATTAAATGGATAGGAAAAAATCTCTTTAATGTACTCAAGAAAAAATAAGAGGCACTTGATACAACATAAAATTATATCCTACAAAGAATTCATGTTCAAGTACCTGACTCTCATACATCGTTTTCCCATCCTTCTTTGATGAAGTTTGTCCTTTTTCAAATCTATTTTGAAATCTTGGAGTCTCCAGGCAGATAATTCAACCTTTACTGTGCCTGATTGTGGTCCACCATCAACAATCAGATCTGCAACCTTGAACAATATTTCCTAGAGAAGATTAACTTTCATCCTCCTTGGAAACGACGACAAAAATGTTATCACTCCTAGGTGTCCCAAGGCTGAGAAAGGAAGCCAAGGAGGTAACCTTAAACCAACTTTAGACTTGGAAGCTAGCCTGCCAAATCAGAGAGGGATCTCTCTAAAACAACCTCACAATCAATGGAAGTGACTAGAGAATATGTGGATTTTAGGCTAGGTATTTAGCACAACAGGGTTTGATTTAGGGTTTGCTGGACATAAGCACTAGGTCTGAGAACTAGGTCAAGTATCCCAAATGATCAATTGTAGATATAAAATGAGGCAAGGTAGGTGTAATCAATGGCACAAAGTGAAATTTTTATTGCAATATTGTGAGGGGGAAAGAAGAAGAAAAATGGACATATAGGTATGAATTCATTTTCTTAGAAGAAAAAACATTTATATGAAAACCTCAGACAAAAAAGAGCATATTGATCATGAAATCTTATTTAAAACTTAAGAGATAATCACCAGAAGAATATAGATGGATGCTGAAAATACTTAATCATCAAATGCATAAATAAAAATGAAGAAATATAGTGCCACAAACCACATCACAATAATCCCATTAAAATAGTTGTAACAACATATATTTTTGTAAAAATGTCTAGTACACTAGTCCAAGAGATGAGCTTCAAGAATCCAACCCTTTGTATAAGTTCATTCTGACTACATATAGATGAAAAACAACATTCCCCCTCTGAGGGGTCGAATCCTCCTTCCTAGGAACTAATTTCCTAATCCTACCTAACCACTACCACATCATGAGGAGTTAGAAATCACTTTTCTCCTCTACACTAATTGATTTGAGTTTGACTTTGAAAGCATTTAATTACAAGGTATTCACTCTAACCATCATTAAAACAACCAATTACATCAGGTAAAATAATTTTGACACTAATTACATCAATAAAAATAAACTCTAAACCATGAAAATGTAGAAAAAGGCTTTCTCCACAGAAGTGTAGCGAATGTTAGCAGAAGCACAACAAAAGTTTGGAAGGTGATTTGGAGGCCTTCTCAGAGGATTTTTTGGCTAAAAATGGTATGGTTGGAAATATGGATATTAATAATACACCATGGAATCATAAAGTACTAGAAAACACTGCTCCAAACCCTTGAAAATTTTCCTTGAAGTTGAACTATCCAAAAGAGTAGCGAGTGGTCTAAAATAGTGGCAAAAAGGTCAACAATGAGCACTATTTTGTCATTTTCTGAAAATTTATGCATCCTCAAGCTTCCAAAAGTACTTTTTTGTCATCCTTGCATCATTATCCATCTCCACATGCTTTTCAATATTCATTTAGAGCCTCTGGGAAAAAGCGCAGTGAGCACACACTGTGTTTCTGGGCAATCAAATTTCTACATTTTTGCAAACATAGGGCTCAAATATGAACCAATATCTCTCTAACCAAAATACATTTTGCACAACCGAGATATTTTTTTGTAGATAATTTTGTTGGGAATAAAAATCTCTCTCCTTTTTGTGAATTTTATTCCATCATCTTGTAATCTGTGCCACAAAAGAATGACTAAAACAGGAAATTAAATTGGAGAATTTGATTTTCTGAAATAGGCCTCCAAGAAAGTTGAATATCTACCAATATATAAAACCTGTGTAGAAAATCAAGGATTTTATTGTTGTTGGGTTTGTCCTTAACAAAAACCTCCTTTTGTTTTCCAAGGTTCATTTTCATTACTTCAAAAATTGATTTTGAAATAAAGCTATCCCTATGTGCAGTAAATGACCTCAAAACCTAAAAAATCATGCCAACCACCTCCTTCTTTTTGATCTTTGATGTTTCCATGGTTCAGAGGATGTAGACTTACCCTTTGAATTGAAATGGAATGCAAACAAAGGTATGAGGAACGGTTGCTCACAGGAAAGGGTTTGTGAAGGGGAGGCAAGGGATTTGATTTGCAAAACAGGGTTAAACGCACAACAAGTTGGGGTGAGGAAATGAAGGGGAAGGGAGATGAGATGATTCCTGAGAAAATTATGGGGAGTAGGGAAGTGTTTTGGGAACATAATTAGATTGTAATTTCTAAATTTGAGTGATGGGAAAGGGGAAAAAGAGGGAAAGCACAATCCTAGTCTAGAAGCACAACAACGAGCTAGGGTTGTGTGAGAAAATGATGAAATAACTAAAGTAAAGTGAGGGTAATGGTAGGGAGTGTCTAATGAGGGACATTAGTGATGTATAGGCCAATAAACTAGGAAATTTCCCTGTCAAGTGAAGCAAAACCATGAAATCATAAAAGCGCAACAACAAACCATAGGGAAAAGGTTTATCAGTTTTGTGAAGGAAATAGCTGAAGCATGGGTTTGTAATGGTCCCACTTACTTATTCGAAGTTGTTTGAAACATAGAGATGGAGTTTTCACTTGTTATTCCCTCCTTATGTCTCCAAAACAAAAGAGAAACAACCCTTCCAGAAGCGCAACAAGCTAGTGAACTGAGTAATTGGTGATGTAATCTGATCTTTTTATGATTGCGGCAAGTGCTACAATTGTTGAGAGAAGCTCCTAGAGACTTGGAAGGATATAGTGAACTCTTGAAAAGCTTTATTTCTCTTTATAGCTCCAAAAACTTTATTTTGGCTCATGACATCATGTGTACTTTTGAAAGAAAGACTTTTGACTGATGTGACTGCAGCATAATTTCTTCAAATGGAAATGTTACCTTTTTACTTTATTCGCTAAGTTTATAACTCCCATGATGGTGAACCAAATGATGGACATGAATCCCTTATTTGATTTTTATTAACTGGCATTATGATGAAAATCAAATATAAATCCTAGACCGTGACCTATATGATGGCACATTAACTCTTTTGATGACCTAGGACACCTAGATGATGACCTGACCATGATAGTTGATGATGACCATGAGCAAGTGAAGGGAGTAGCACTGACCTAGACAAGAACCAGTGATCATTTAACAACCAAGAGATGTCAAATTTTATTTCAAAACATAAAAATTTGACCTAATGACCCTATCAACCACATGGAAAGAGTACATTTGATCATTGGTGACTCATAGACACTAACATAGACTACCATGGATATTCCACTAGACCTTTTATCATAGCAAATATAATAAATTATATTTAGAATTCCAAAATTTACACTATAAGGTTTTATTTCTCTTTAGATTTTCTGATTTGTAAATTATTATTTATTTTGTATGCATGAAAATTATAGTTATGAAAAAAATAGAGAATAGTGAAATATAAACTTGAAAACCATGATTTACATAAGATGTAACATGGGAAAATGTTTTAGGAGAAAACCCAACTGGAAGGTGAGGTCGCTCTACTCCCTTTCCCTAAATAGAAAATGACTGAGTGTAAAGAAGTAAGGCGTGTGGGTCATTGCCTACTACAATTCACAAATCCTCTTTGTGTGCTCTCTCAGCTACTCTACTTGTTTATGGAACAAAATTCCCTCGAAATGAATGGAACCCCTTTTCCTCCTAGTGGCCCGATTATACCACATCTTGATAACCTACCAGTGGTTTGGTTTGACTCCCTCGACTCTTAACTAGAGTTACAATATGTAATATTCTAGGGTATTATTCATAATGATCACATGGATATCCTATTATCCTTGAGAAATGGGGAATGACATGACATCGTCTCGAATTATGGTGGTTGAAATAGGAAGGTCAACTTTTAAGTGGCATAACGTTTGCATACAAACTTTGGTTGAGGTGATCCTTGCCCCATTGGAATTATGTGTAGGATAGGAAACAAAGGTGTTGCACTAAAGTGGAAAGGTTTTAAACCAAAATAATTCCATTTTATCCCTCAAAATGCTCCTAAAAGATTTCATACCCTAATTTTCCAAACTGGGTCCCACTGGAAAATGATCTCGTCAGTTGATTCCTCCACTTTTTCCTTTATTAAAGCATCAATATGGATGAAAAACAAAATAATGATCAAATCCATATCAATGATATTTTTATTGGTTGAGTTGACTTCATAAGGAGACATGAGCTCAATATAATTCGATAATTTCTTAAATGGGGGAAGGAAAGAGTAAATACAATGGCATTAGTGTTTGTGTGAAACTAACTCTTAGGAGATACCAAATGATACATGATGTATTCCAACTCAAATGATTCATTGAAATAGTTAGCTGGTACAAATTGCATTCAATCCATGAAGGCCATGAGTAGGCAAGGCCAACACATTAATAAGAGATATAGTGTGAAAATTGAAGCTTAAATTTTCAAAATAATTTGAAACATGTGCTTAGTAGAACATTTGCATTTAATATGATGCAGGTTATTTTGGAATGCTACACATGGAAATGTGAAGACGTACATGCCTTCAAATTGTGAAACTATACCTAGCATGGGGGAATTAAACTATGTTCAAGGTAAAGACATGGATGACATCTTTACCATCAACATGAGAAAGCATGCATGCTTTTTTGGATTTTACATTGAAGCAAAGGGATGTGAAATTGATAAATGTAAAAATGATGGATATAATGGAAATATGCCCCTCTTAATCCAAAAGGGCCATGTCCAACTTCAACTTAGTAAGAAATGAATGCTAAAGAGGTCATGGTTCAATGGACCGTGACTACGTTTTTAACATTGTTAGGGAGGGTAAATGACTTCATTAATAAGATCATTATATATTAATGGTGTTTTTAGTTGGCCTCTTCAACTTAATGTCTAAACTTTCAAACTTGATATAATGTATATTGACTAATGTATGAATTGTGGTTGCAAGTGATTTGTATGTTGTCAATACACCATAGGGAAATGAAGAGAATGAGACCTACTATTTAATGCAACACATGAAAATAAAAATAAATCTGGTGCAACTATATTAGGATGGAAATTACACATGCTAGGGTGGTCACATGGTTGCAATGGGTCACTTTTTTAAAAAGAAAAAAAAAAACATGGTGATTATACAAAACATTCATTTGGTTGCAGCACCTCAAATACGACTAACAAAAAATAAATTTGAACAGAGGTGGACCAAAAAGGTTGAAGATGGTGGAAGTTGACAATGAATTCGTTATAGAGGCTTGCATTTGTATAACCCATTTTCCAAATAAGTAAAATATAGGACACTTTAGGTTGACTTGGATGATTCACAAAATTGTTCTACAATGACTTAATGAAATGCTTTTTCTATGTTTGGAAAATTAATCATCTATCTGTTTGAAATCTATTTCCTTGATTAGTTTTATGGCATTTTTTTTTATTTTTGTTTCATTTAGATTATATTATTGAATCAATAGTTTCTTCTTATTTTTCTATTAAATTATATTAACTATAATTGAAAGCATGTCAAAGTGATGTAATGGAATCCCCATAAGATATTAGCTTAAGTTCAAACCCTAGTTATGATATTTGATGCTAATATAAATTTTGCATCTCCCCCATTACTTCTTCACTTTCCTCCAAGAAGTAACCATTATACTAATTTTAAATGCATTTCCTTATTGGGTTGTGGATTATAATAGTGATAATGGTCTTGATTTCCTTGTGCTTGACACTTCACCTTCCTTGCACATGACATCAACTTCCATAATGAAACACTCTTGATGCAATATTTCTACATTTCTATGCCCCCTGTTCATTTCTCTATCATGTGCTCCTCTTCTAGTTACTTATACCATATGTGCCTAATATCTTGTGAACTTAAAATATATACATATAATAATTCAACCTCATCATTTTTTTTTGTATTAGTGAAAGTGTATATCATATTTATAAAATCTAGAGTGATAGATATTTGTTACATGATCTTCAAAGCACCATAATGCAAGTGACCTAGACTCCTATGCCACAAGTCACAAATTTCTTAGCTCTGCACCTTCTCTGCTTCAGTACTCAAGGAAACACAATCTTGTACCTCCACCTTGTAGAGGTTCTTCACTCGAACCCATATCCTCTTAACCTATCATGTGGCTATGTGACAAAGGAACACCTTTCCCTTACTAAATATCACATCATATCCTCTATCCTCCAACATGGCAACAAATACCAAGTTCTTCTTCAAACTAGGGACATACATAACATCTTGCAAAGTGAGGGGAGAACCAAACTCCCTCTAAAAGGTAATTGTACCAATGTCGATAGCAATATACCTTCCATCATCACCCATCTTGATATGCATATGGATATCCTTCTCCTCCAAGTTATTGAAGAGTTCTTTATTACCAGTCATGTGGAAAGAAGCTCCATTGTCCAGGTACCACACACTACCCTTCATCAATGACACCATACAAGCGATGAGGGCAAAGTCCAATTCAAGCTATGAAGCAAGAGCTTCACCTGCCCCTCCTCCCAAGGGCTTCTTATCGGCCTTATTCAGTGGAAACTTTGTGGAAAAGTTTCCCAGCTTGTGACGATGAAAGCATTTGACTTTTGACATATCCTTCTTCTTGCCACCCTGACAAGAATTTGATCTAGAATGGGATGAATTCTCCTCATGAACATGCTTTGATGAAAATCCATCTCTAGTGTTTCCGTTGAATCTCTTCCTATACTAAGTTAGACCACAATCGCTCCCACTCTGGTAGCTTATCCCTCCCATTAACTGAGTCCTGCTAACTGTGTCAGCTCTTGGGAAGTGCTAGAAGTGTTAGAATCACTATATTGTCTTCAAAAATAGTAATACTAACACTTCCTAGCTCATCCTGACATTGGGTGAACTTGGTCGAGTACTTTAGAATATAGTCGCCCTTCCCCACGTTGATCTTTTTGAGTTTGTCCTTTAGTGCCATCTTCCTATAGTCACTACTATTTTGAAATAGGTATGTCAATGCCTTCCACATTGCAAATGGAGTATCCTTACCATGGATATTCGAGACAATGTGATCTCAAACTCATTCTAGGATAATCCTTCCTGCTTTTTCCACACACTTTTTCCATTCAACCAAATATTTAGCAGCAAATGCTCGAGGCTTCAGAATATCATGATCTATGAATCCTTGAGCCTATTTTCTTCTAGAACTTCCTCCATCCTGTCCTTCCAAGGTATGTAATTCAAGTTTCACTCCAGGTGGTGAGCGCCAATATTGTAGCAAGAATGCTGCAACTCCTGGACTACCAACTTTACTTTTATAAACCCGGTAGTTCGTAACAAACTTGGAAGTGTCGGTGCTATATGCACAAGTATTATTTCTCACTGTAGGTTGTCACTTGGTCAGTAAGCGCGAGATCCCTAGGAGCTCAAGCCAAATTCTATAGATTTCATAAGAAGTTCTATGTGTGATGAAAGGAAAGAAATATTACTCTGCAGATGTTATTCTAGCTGTAGAAAGGAGAAAGACTGGAATGTAAAGAAAAACCTAGTAAACCCTAATTAACAAGCTAATTCTACTTTTGCCAAAAACACTATGAAAACCATGAAAGAAATGCCATTACCTACTCAAGGAAGTAAACAACATATAACCATGCTCTTTGTAGAAGTAAATAAGCAAAAAAATTATGTGTTTTTATGTGAATTTAACATGCATCTAATTTATTGTGTGTGAGTGTGGCAGCGAACATGTGGCGTTAGAAGGTAGTTTTGTATCTTGGGAGGATGTAGGATGGTGTGGATGGGTCCTAAGAGGTATTATGTGGCCTTCTAGAGGCTTTTCCCACACTTGGCCTTCAAAAGAAAGCCTACAGGAAAAACTACAGGAGGACACAGGAAAACTACAGGAGGAAAACAGGGAAACTACAGGAGGCCTACATGAGGAGGCCGAGAGAAATTTTCACTATTTTGAGGGTGTGAGAGAGGGTGGAAAAGGTGGATGAAGGTTACAATGAGTGTTAGGGTGCCTAAGGTCTACCATGAATCACCAAGAGAGAGAAAGATGATTTGGTTTGCTCAAGGAGAGAGGAAGAAGTTCTATGAAAAATGAAGGAAACTAGGGCAGAATTGAGGTGAGGTTTAGGAGACCTATAGGGCATGGATCAGATGGAGGGTGTGATTGCTAGTAATATGGCCTATTGCTGGAAGATATCTGCTGCATAGAAACTGACAATCAGCCAAGAAAATCAAGCAACCAACGAAATGAGTGCATTCTAGGAAAAACAGAGTTTTTCATTAAAATGGCCTAAACTATGATGTATAGAAGGAAATGTTGGGAAATATTGTAAGAAAGGAAAGCATGAAAAAGGACTATTTCAAATCAGGAAGTGAATATGATAAAGAAGATCTAAAGCAAAGCAAAACTGGACTATCAACCTACTAGAGAGCTGCAAACACTAGAAGTCCTAGGAATGAGGAAAATTTGTGTTTTTGGGGCTTCAAGAGAGTCTTTGCCTCAAATCATGGTCCCAGAGGGAGGAAAAGAGGCCAAGGAATTGTTGCTAGCCTTTTTAATCTTCTCTGATCACTGCTTAACCTGCTACAGAAAGTACAAATGGAAGAAATCTACTAAATCATCAAAAGCAACCTATTCTTAACCATAAGAGAAATACATCTAACAACAAACTAATATACAAACTGAAGTAAAGAGTACAAATACAAGCAAAGAGAAGCTTGGCTGCTTGGATTGGGCCCTAACCCAAGAGCTTCAGCCCTCTGAGGTAACTCAATGCTAGCTCAAAACGGATTCCATCTTCATTATCAAAAAATAGCAAGATTACATAAAACTGTCATAAAATAGTAAGCTCGAAATTTGAGCAGAGTTTAAACCAGAAAAAAAGTTGACCCTAGTGAGGCCCTAGGCCTCTCTAATTATACATCTGAAACTACCAACAACTTCCTTACAATTAGGGAGGCTTAGCTCCCAAAACTCGAGATAACTATCAATCATCTTCCACTTGATTGACTGCCTTCCAGTGCATGATTTGGCTACTTGTGCTCTGAGCTGAATGAAGGAGAATTCAAAGTGAGGAGCAATAAATGAGGGGGATTCCCTCCTATAATTCCTCTCCTCTGTCTTCTTCGAGTTATTGTGTTAAAACCAGCTCAAGAAAAGATAGATCAACGCCTTAGAATTCAGCCTCTTCGAGGGGGCAACCTCCTTTACATTACATAAATGAACAATTCTTGGATGATTCAAATGATAAAACCTCCTTTCTATATATAGGAGTCTAAGGAGTCACAATATAACCCAACCGACCTAACAATAATAATATAAAGCCACAAAAATAACAATAGAGGGATTCTATGGGGCACAGTAATAACAATATGGGGACAATAGGGGCACAACAATATTAATAACGAGTATAACTACAATAGTAATGGGGTCATCACTAGTATTATAGGGACCCAACATGCCCCTCTCCTTCAAAAAAAGTTTTTTCCTCAACGCTTGAGTAGTTCTGGATACTTCTATATAAAACTCTCATCCTCCCATGTGGAATCTTCAACAGATAAGTTCTTCCACTTGATAAGATACTTCGAAATCGATCGATTTCGTAGCTATCGAGTTCTTGTTTCTGTGACTGCTTCTGGTTCCAATATAATTTTTCCTTCCTCGTCAAGTTCTGGAAATATTGTTTGAACTGGGAGCTTGTCGCCTATAACCTTCTTTAAACATAAAACATGGAAAACTGGGTGCAATCGAGAAGCCGCAGGAAGCTCCAATTTGTATGCCATAGTACCAATCTTTTGCAACACCTTGTACAGACCATAATACTTTGGTGATAATTTATTATCCTTCTTAGCTTGCTTGAGAGACATTTTCTTATATGGTTGTAGCCGTAGGAATACCCAATCACCTACATCAAAACTTCTTTCGTTGTGATGTTGATCTGCCTGCTGTTTCATTCTATTCTGTGCCAACACGAGGTTATCCTTTAAGAGTTGGAAGACTTGTTGTTGATGTTCGATGTGATGTTCCACTGCCTGAACCTTAGAATTTTCTCTTAAAAATGATGTGATGGATGGTGGCTGATACCCATAAAGTGCCATAAATGGGGTCATTTTTGTTGATGTATGGAAGGAAGTGTTATACCACCATTCAGCCAGAGGCAACCATTTGACCCATTGTGTCCGTTTATCAGATACAAAGCAACGAATATATCCTTCCAAACATTTGTTTACTATCTCAGTTTGCCCATCAGATTGAGGATGATAAGATGAGCTATGAGCTAACTGAGTACCAAGACAAGAAAATAATTCTATCCAAAAATTTCCAATGAAAATGGGATCTCTGTCACTTACAATAATCTTTGGGTTTCCATGTAGATTTTGAATTGTTTCCATAAATGTAGTAGAAACTGTACTGGCTTTAAATGGATGTGATAATGCACAAAAGTGTGTGTACTTGGTAAGTCTGTCAACTACCACCATGATGACACTCTTTCCCTCAGACTTGGGTAAACTTGTGATAAAATCCATTGAAACCTCCTCCCAACGTTGGCCTGGAATGGATAAAGGTTGTAATAGACTCGGTGTCTTAATTGTTTCAACTTTATTTTTTTGGCAAACCAAACATTCCACTACAAACTTTTGAATATCTGATTTAAGGCCATCCCAAAAAAATTCCTTCTTAACCCTGTGGTAAGTTTTTAAAAATCCTGAGTGCCCTCCTAAGGGAGAAGTGTGCAATTCCATAAGAATCTTTTGTTTTAGCTGGGAATTCTTACAGAGGTATAAGCGATCTTTGTACCATAACGAATCATTTTGCCAGCTAAATGTATCAGACGTACTGGGATCTTGTTGTAACTTTCAAATAAGTGCCCATACTTCTTGTTCATTCTTCCATTCCTCCCTTGCTTCATTTATCCAATCTGGTTGGATAATAGAAATGGCGCACAACAATGCTTCCACATCCTCATCCTTTCTTGAGAGTGCATCTGCCACCACATTTTGCTTCCCTTTTTTGTAGATGATTTCAAAGTCATAACCCAACATCTTTGTGACCCACTTTTGTTGCTCTTCAGAGGATAATGTTTGTTCTAAAAAGTATTTAAGGCTATCATGATCTGTTTTTACCTTGAAGTGTCTTCCCATTAGGTAGGGTCGCCATTTCTTAAGTGCATGGAGTATTGCCAACATTTCCTTCTCATAAATAGCTTTGTGTAAAAACTTTCCCTTGATTGGATGACTTTCAAAAGCAATGGGTCTTTCATCTTGCATTAGAACAGCACCAATTCCATTTCCTAAAGCATCACATTCCACAATAAAGGTTTTTGTGAAGTCCAGTGTAGCTAAGACCGGTGCTTGGCACATTGCCTATTTAACATGTTCGAAGGCCTTTGTTGCTTCCGGAGTCCATGAAAATGCATCTTCCTTCAATAATGTTGTTATAGGTGTTGTTATTCTCCCATAATTCTTAACAAACTTGCGATAATACCCTGTCAACCCGAGAAATCCTCACAGATGCTTTATGGGTGTGGGGATTTTCCATTCCTTAATGTCTTTAATTTTGCTAGGGTCTACCTTAACTCCTTCAGGAGATACAATATGACCCAGATATTCCACCTCTTGGACTCCAAAGAAACATTTGGATCTTTTTGCATATAATTGTTTCTCCTCCAATAGTTGTACCACCCTGTCAACATGTTTAACATGATCCTTCCAAGACTTGCTGTAGATTAGTATATCATCAAAAAATACTAACACAAATTTTCTAAGGAATGGTTTGAAAATTGAATTCATCAAACCTTGAAATGTTGAAGGTGCATTGGTAAGGCCAAAAGGCATGACCAAAAATTCATAATGACCCTCATGAGTTTTAAATGTTGTTTTTGGAATGTCTTCAATCTTCATTCTGATTTGATGATATCCTGAACGAAGAGCCAACTTGGTAAAGTAAATTGATCCATGCAATTCATCCAGTAATTCATCAATGACAGTAATGGGAAACTTATCTTTAATAGTGAGCTTGTTGAGCTCCCTATAATCCGGACACATGCGCCATGATCCATCCTTCTTGTGCACCAATACTACTGGAGCAGAGAAAGAACTTTAACTCGGTTGAATTATACCAGCCTCTAGCATTTCTGCAACCAAACGTTCAATTTCACTCTTTTGGGCATAGGGATATATGTATGGCCTGATGTCTGGAGGAACACTTCCTAGAATCAGATGAATAGAATGATCATGATCACGCATAGGTTGGAGACCTTTGGGAGTCTTAAATACCTTGGAATGATTGTCTAGGACTTTTTGGAGATCTGGAGAAATAGATGATTCTGATGTGGAAACATCTAGCGAACATAATTGTGCAATTACACCTCCTTTTTCCTTTTTTAGAATCTTTTTCATACCATTAGAGCTGATTATCTTTCTTGGTTTCCCTAGGGATTATAGCCATTGGACTCCTAGTACAACATCAGCACCTCCCATTGGAATGGAAAGCATTGGGCTAGTCAATACATATTCTCCCATGGATAGCTTGATATTATGGCACTTTCTAGAGCAATTTATTGTTCCTCCATTTGCAATCATCACTTGACACTCTGGTGTTGGATATAGGAAGCAATTCAATTCTTTTGCTACCTTACAATGAATAAAATTATGGGTGCTTCATGAATCAATCAACACTATTACCTTTTTCTTCTTGATTTGTCCTTCTATCTTGATGGTTTGAGGAGTGGTAATTCCAGCCAATGCATTACAAGATATGGTCGGATTCATTTCTTCTTTATCTAGGCTTTGTTCTTGGAGTATATCCTCTTCTTTTGACCTTTCTTGCTCATTTTCTTCTTCCTCTTCACAATCTATGTAGAATAATTTCTTCTCAGCACACTTATGACCTTTAGTGTATTTGCTATCACAACTGTAACAAAGCCCTTTTGCTCTTTTCTCTTCCAATTGTTGTGGTGTCAACCTTATAGGTTGTGGAAGACTAAGGGCAAAAACACTTCCGTCTTTATAGTTGTGAGTAGTATGCTTCCTGGTTACCATAATTTTGCTTTCCATTTTTCTTGCTAACCTGAATGCCTTCTCTAATGAATCAGGTTCCCAAAGGTGAACATCATGTTGGATATTATCCTTTAAAGACCCTATGAACACATCAATCCTATGCTCCTCTAGAATATCTTTTACCCTTATGTTCAATTTTTGGAACTCCTCAATGTGCTCCATTATTGAACCCTTTTGTTTGAGACTTATCAATTGACTAAAAAAAGTGTTGTTTTTTGTATCCTCGTAATATGCTATCAATTCTTCCATAAAAATTGCCCAAGTGATAAATTTTTTACGAGAAAAAAGCCATTGATACCATTTAAACTGATTTGGTTCCAAATATAAAGTTGCAATACGTACCTTTTGTGTGTTTTGCACATTATTGAGATCGAAAAATTGCTCCATCTGTAATATCCATGTTGCGGGATCCTTGCCATCAAACTTCCTCATATCGATTTTTGGAATATGGTGGGTCTTCGATCCCACATTAGAGTCTATGATATCATGATTAACATTTCTTTTGTTCGCATCATGAGTTTCCTTTACTACCTTTTCACCATTAGTAAGTATTTCTTGTAGAAAATTTGTCAAATCTGTCTTCAAATCTACCATGCCTATCTTCAAATTTGTGTTCAAATCTATCTTAAAATTGTCCATCTTAGCTTCCATGTCATTCATCTTAGCTTCCATGCCATTTATCTTAGCTTCTGTTAACTTTTGTGAGCGTGACATTTGTTGCACTTGTTCTTGTAATTTTGATATATCATGTAGCATTTCTTCCTCTTCTTCATGAGTCATGCTAGAGCTTTCAGGTTCCTTACTAGGTGTTTGCATTTTCTTTCCACAGGGCATCAGTTTCCGATAATAATGCTCTACTAGCCCTTTGAATTCCTTCAAAATAAATTTTCAAACCAATCTTAAGCAAAAATTTAAAAGACTCTACACACCTTTTTTTCACTTTGTAGGAGCTCGATATTGCCTCTGATGTATCTCTATACTTTCAGAACATACAGTTCTGAAATTGCGACCTGTGGTAGCCCTCTATGTCCTCTTTCCAATGCCACCAATCTGATCCAAATTGGATTCTCAAAGGAAGAGTTATGCGAAATCTCCCACAGTGACCTGATTATAGACTAGTTAAGTAGAGCGAACTTGTACGACGTGCCACGAGTCAGTGTTTTGACCTTTAGCTTTGAAAAACATATAGAATAAATTATAGTCTATCCTCTTTCTGCACCTTCTTATGAAATTTCAATCCAATGCTTAGAGAAAAGTTATGACGATTTTCCCCAGGTCACCTGTTTGGAATGTAATTCAGGAGTTTGCAAAAAGACCAACTTCCTCAGATCATATCTCCACAAATATAGTGCAAAAAGCTCTGAAATTTGGACCTGATATTTAGCACGATGTCTTCTCCAATGGGTTTTTTTTCAACTTCTGAAACATCGCAGAAAAATGTTATAGTGAAAATACCATGATGACCTATTTGGAGCAGTGAAACCCTAGAATCCAAAGCTCTAATACCAAATGTTATGAAACCAGCTCAAGAAAAGATAGAAAAGATAGATCAACACCTTAGAATTCAGCCTCTTCGAGGGGGCAACCTCCTTTACATTACATAAATTAACAATTCTTGGATGATTCAAATGACAAAACCTCCTTTCTATATATAGGAGTCTAAGGAGTCACAATATAACCCAGCCGACCTAACAATAATAATATAAAACCACAAAAATAAAAATAGAGGGATTCTATGGGGCACAGTAATAACAATATGGGGACAATAGGGGCACAACAATATTAATAAGGGGTATAACTACAATAGTAATGGGGTAATCACTAGTATTATAGGGACCCAACATATTGCTGCAGTTTGACCACTAGATCCTTGACTTTGACCACGAAATCCATCAATAATCTGCATTAAATACATGTTAGACCACATGGCATAATAACTAACTCAACTCACCCTATAAGCATAAATATAATCAAAAAATCATACAATAAGATGTGAGAATGGTTGATTTGACTAGGTTAGGAGGTAAAATGACCCCATATAATTACCCATTTATGAGGCTCATCATCACCCCCTACTGAAGGTGTTGCTCATCCTTTGAGTAACCTAGTCAATCTCTTCGTCTTTTATGGCCCTGGTGGCCTCCATAACATTCCAGGCTTCTGATGTGGTCTGCTTATGTTCTCCATAAAATCCTACCTTTCTGCCTATGTCCTTCCACTGCTCCTTCTCTTCTTCTTCTCTTCTGCCTTCCAACATGCCTAATATGAGTGGAGGACTCAGTTTGAGGCCAATCCAGTTAACCTTTAGCCTTTGCATGGAGTTCTTGTACATTGGCACTCTTTTCAATGCCTCCTTCAGCCTCATGGGAGAATGGTATTCTCTGATCTGCATGTTGTGGGGTAGGGTGTTCCATCTTCTCATGCATGCATGCACACAGTCATCCCCAAGTAGCCTAAGCATATCTTCAAAGTGTGCAATGGCTTGTTCCTGATTGGCTAGATATTTAGGGGCAATCTAAGGGTCATTGGAAAGCATTGGAAAGTAGGTTGTGTGCATTGATGAGTGCCATATGATTTGATGGCTCATCTCTTATCCTCAAGGGTTCATTCTGCTCTTTTATTAACAATATTTTCATTTATATTGCCCTCAATTCTTCATGGTTCATCCATGACGCCATGGTCATTAATTGCATATCCCCTAGCTTGGCATTGGGGTCCCACACATTCAGGTCTATGAGGGCCATGTTGTGTAGATAGAACTCTACCATATTTGCTTTTTCCTCGAAGGTGCTTTGGTTACACAAATCCATGAACTACCTGTAGTCTTGGAAAGGCATTGTGCCTCTTTGTGCCAAAATTTTTATTTGGAATTGAAGCCATTGATCTTTCAGATAGAGGCCATAAGATTTGGCTAGTGTTCTACATTGTAATTCTTCTATGGATAAGTTGGCCATGTATGCAAAATCAGTCTCTTTCTCCTACAGCTGCCTCCTTAGTAGTTCATTCTCATTCTCAAGGTGGCTTCTTGTAATGGTTTCTCTGTCTCTGAGAGCACTCAATTCCCTGCCCATTTCCCTGAGTTTGTTTTCCATGTGACCAATATCCTCAACTCCTTTGTACTTGGCTATCTGCATCCACCTATGCATTCTCACTCTCTCTTTTTCCAATTCAAAAAATAGTGGAATTGCAAATTTCTATGGGATTATGTTGCCTCCCTCAAGTAGTTTGTAATAGGAGTTAAGATTAGGTTGGCGGTCAGGTTCTTGTAGCTCTTGTGCTTCCTCTTTCATCTATGGCTATCCTCCTATCTTTTCCTCAAGTTTTTGTGTCTCCTGTAGTTTGGACAGTGTCTCCTGTAGGACTATTTTAGCCTCCTATAGGTTTGGTTTGGGTTCCTATATAATTGCCTTTCCCTTCCATGTAGAGGATCTTGTAGGCCTCCTTTCATAGGTTATGGGTGTCTTGGAAGGAGATTCTTTCACCTTGGCAGATGGTGAATCTTAAATGTTAATGGGAGTCTTTGATGAGGGCTAAGGTTTGCTTGTTTTAATTCTAGTACTCTTCCTTGCCATGAAATACATGGAGGTTTTTCTTTTCCTCTTTTGATTCTGCTTGGCTGGTGTACTGAGGGCAGCTGCTTCTTCTCTTTCCAAAGTTTAAGGGGACTCTTCTCTTTGCTCTGCCCTCTCTGCCTCCTTTCCTCCCTCTTCTATCTCTTTTTCCTCCTCTTGCTCCATTTCTTTCCTTTCCTCCTTCCTCTCTTGCTCTACTATGTCACCACTAGCTTCACCTTCTCCTCCTTGATGTTCTCCCTCATCACTGATAGCAAGACTGACATCATAGGTTAATGCCTTGATGTTATCCTCAGCTGTCATATTTTTTAAAACTTCCCATGCTATAGGGATTGTAAGGGTATGGAGGGCTTATTCTACTAGGATCTTGATTAGGACATCGTGAGGTAGCTGCTATGAATTTCTTTCTTGTAGCTTGGTGCTAGATTCAATGAGGGACTGAAGGAGAAAGTAAGGGATACTGAGCTTTTGATGTGTTGGGGTATCCATGCCATATCTCAATTCTTGGAGGATTCTGAAATGATAGCCATAAACAATTATGTGCCTCCCCTCACAAGAAATTTATTTGATCACTTGGTAGCTAACCTCATCCTAGGGATATGATACACTAGCCCTCCTAATTCCATTTTTGTCTTCAACAAGGGTTTCATTATCTTGGAAAAATTTCCTCTTGGCAGCCTGGCCAATTGGTTTCTCATCCTCACTCCAAGGCAACCCAAGAGGAAGGGTAGTGACCGTATTGATGAATTTAGGGATTATTTCAATGGAGAGGCCTCTAATGGTTACAGTAGCATGAGTTCTTGTGTGAGGGACTAGAGAGAGAGTGAATTCATGGGCAATTTCATCATCAAACACTCTAAACTTCTCAAATAAATTCATCCAGTTTGCCCTTGTAAATATTTCCACCACTTGAGGATGTGCATGGAGTCTAGTGGAGTTAGTGGGCTCTTTTCTCATAAACCCCCCTGTCATATTGCCTGTACTTCTTTTGAAAAACCAGATATGGAGGTGGAGACAAAGAATTTTAAGTGAAATAGAAAAACAAAGGGGACTGTGTTTTTTTCAAAACAATTGTTTTTTTGTTTTTTTTTTTTATGTATTTCTACCCTCTTAAAGACTTATTTTATCTTCAATTTGAGACAAAATCTTTCACATTTTGATATTCAACAGGGGGCATTCATGAACCCTACCTCTTCAGACTGAAATTCATGCCAAAAATCATGTTTCCTCCCTTCAAAATGATTCACTGCCCCTCCTGTAGAAGCCCATTGTCCCTCTTGTAGATTTCCTGTAGGTGCTCCTGTAGAAAATGTTGAGAACAAAAATAAGGAGGAAATCGATGGAGGATGGTGGATACAAGGCTGTGGGGGCATAAGAAGACTGATGTGTGGCTGAGTTACGAGGAGAAATGGAAGAAAAGGTGGTCAGAATGCACGGGGAGGAGTGCTCATTACCTTTTATGGTTGTTTTCAGTTATGAGTGTTGAGCTGGCAAGGTGTACGTTGCCCTAGTTAGGACCGTTGGTCCCCACCTACTTGGTCATCATGAACCCCCTCATAATCATCCCCTCATTAATGCATCATATTTAACTCTTCCTCCCACTACCTATCCTTCGCATCTTTTGCTTGAGTTGACTGTGTGCACGTGTGGGTGATATCTCGGTTAAGTGGAGTCAACTAAATGAAGGTGGCCAAGTTAACTGGCCACCTTTCCCTCTTTCAATTTCAACCATATCATTGCCTTTGTATGATTCCTAATTACACAAATGCAGATAGAGGAGTGACTTAGCTACTTACCTGTAATCCAAGTGTATTTGCTGCCATCGACTGTGAGGTGTTGTGGCTTTCTCTGTTGCATGCCTTCATTTTCCTTCATGCATGCTATCTCTGCTTGCTGATGTGTTGTTGTGTGTTTTTGTAGGTTCTTATTTTGTTGGAGCTGAGCTGCATGTGCCTTTTCAACCTTCTAATGTGCTATCCCTTGTTGTTGGTGCTGGACTTCTATGGGATCAGCTGCTACAGGAATTCCTACATGAGCTCCTGTAGCTGCTTCTCCCCTTGAAACTTCAGTTACTTCCCTGTGCTTGGAGCTCGAGAGTGATGCCAGAGGTGGAGATGAATGATGGAGGGATAGTAGGTAGGCTTTAGGTAAAGTTAATGATGCCTTTTCCTCCTTTTATTTTTGTTTTTTTTTTTTTCAAAACTGAAAAATTGTTTTTCTGTGTTTTTTCTTAGAAAGGGAAAAAAAATAATAATGAATCTTGGAGTGTGATGCAAGCTTGCAAATGATGGCAAGTGGGTTTGAAAATGGTAAGAGGGATTATAGGTTCCTCATGAATATTTTCTTGTCCCTCAAACTACCTCCTGTAGACCCTTTTGGCTCTCTGTGATTCATACAAGAGCCTCTTGTAGAAAAAACAGAGCCTCTTGTAGAAAACACAGTTTTGGAAGAAGAGGTACAGTGGGGTGAAAGAGATGCCAAAAATGATGGAGGAAGGTGTTGAGAAGATGAGATGGATGCTAGTATGAATGTCAGGGTCCCCTTGGCACCTTCTTCTGCTCCCTGTAGTCCTCCTAAAAACCTGCAATGCAATAAAAATTCAATTTTTTCCCTTTTTTTTTGAAAAAAACTAGGGTGCCTCAAAGAGGTTTTCACCTTAATTGTCTGCACTAGGTGCCTCCAAGGGAGGTTTTCACCCAGGGATCTTATTCTTTCCCCCTTTTTTTTTGACATCACTAGGCCGCCTCAGAAGAGGTTTTCAACCCAATGATGGGACTCAAGCACCTCATGGAGGTTTTCACTTGATTCCTTATTTTTTCTTTTTCTTCAATGAGTGGGTGAAGTGGAAGCTAAGACATGCTCCACTACCATCACTGTTTTATTCAAATATTCAATAAACTCTCGCTTGGAGAGGGGTTTCTTCTAGACTTTCAACTGATGTCCATTGACAAGCATGGGGATGGATTCATCATCAATGGTTCTAATTAGAACTGAACCATTGTCATTTCATTTCTCCACAGTGTAGGGTCCCATCCATCTTTTCCTCAGCTTGCCTTTGAAATCCTTGTATCTTGAATCATAGAGTAGTGCCCAATCTCCCTCTTGGAATTGATTCTCCATGATATTTATGTCACGCCATATCTTTCTCTAAAGCTGAACTACCTCTGTGTGGAGAAGGGCTTGCAATCTGTATTCATCCAATCCATTAAACTGAAGTAATCTCTCCTTCTATGCATGACTGAGGTCTAGTTCTAGCTGAGCTGCCATCCTTAGGGTATTGAATTTAAACTCTATTGACAGCAAAGTCTTCCCATAGACCAGTTCATAGGGTGTGAACCTGGTGGTGGTCTTCCATGTTGTGTTGTAGGACCAAGTGGCCTCAACTAATTTGTCCGCCCAATATTTTCTGCTACTGCTCACCACCTTGGTTAGGATCCCTTCCAATGTTTTGTTAGTGACCTCCACTTTCCCATTGGCTTGTGGATGATAAGGGGTGGAAGTCCTGTGCTTGATGTTATGATGTGTGAGCAAGTCTTCAATCAGGTTGGAAGTGAACTGACTACCTTGGTCTATGACCAACTCTCTCGGATACCCGAACTTGTAGAATATGTTTTCCCTCAAAAAATCAGCTACTTTTTCCTCTATCACTGCTTTGATTTCTTTTGTCTCCACCCACTTTGTCAGGTAGTCGATGCACACAATGATGTACTACTTATACTTTGAAGGGGGGTTGATAGGCCCCACAAAGTCCATGCCTCACTTCTCAAATGGCTCAAAGGTCACTTGAGGTTGCATGGGCATATCATCCTTTAGAGTGGGTTTTGCCATCCTCTGACACCGATCACACTGGCTCATGTATCTCGTCACATCCTGATGAAGAGTGGGCTAGTAGTAGTCTACTTGCAATATCTTGAAGGCGGTTCTTTTTGCTGCAAAATGACCTCCACAAGGCTTGTCATGATAGGTCAGGAGGATGTCAAAGACTTCCTCCTCCCTGACACATCTTCTCAAGATCTGATCTGGGCCAAGTTTGAAGAGATTGCCTCTAATCCAGGTGAAAGGGGCGCTTTTCCTTACTATCTTGCTCTTCTCTTTTGAGGATAGGTGTGGTGGGAACTGTGTTGAAACCAAGTAGTTTGTTATATCAGAAAACCATGGAGAGAGTACTGATATAGAAAATAGGTGTTCATCTGGCATTTGGTCATCCACCATTCCTTCTTCACCTGCAGGAAAATTTACTCTAGACAAAAAGTCAGCAACAACATTCTCTTTACCAAGATTATCAATAATGGTCAGATCATACTATTGTAGTAAAAGAAACCATCTAATAATGCGATCATTTACATCTAGTTTGTTCATTAAATATCTAATTACAGCATGATCAGTGTGCACAAAGGTTTGATAGGCTGTGATATAATGTTTGAATTTGTTTAAGGAATGCACGACAGCTAGGAGTTCCTTCTCGGTCACTGTATAGTTTAACTCGGGCTTTGAAATTTTTTTGATTATGAAGTATATGGCATAAGGTAACTTTCCACCAATTTGTCCTAAGGCTGCTCCTATTGCTTTGTTCGAGGCATCTGTATGAATGTGAAAGGGTAGGGCCCAGTTTGGGTCTCTAAGAATTGGGGCAGTCACTAGCTTGCTCTTCAAGGTATCTAGGGCTTCTTGACAGTTTTTCGACCATATGAACTCAACATCTTTGCCTAGGAAGCCAAACAAAGGAGAGGCTAACTTGCTGAAGTCTTTAATGAATCTCCTGTAATATATAGCTAAGCCTAGGAAGCTTCTGACATCTCTCACCTTTTGAGGAGGTGGGACCTTTTGGATGATGGCAATTTTGTTGGGGTCCACCTCCAATCCTTGTTGAGATATTGCATGACCTAGCACAATCCCTTCAGTCATCAAAAATTCACATTTTTCCAGACTGAGGGACAGGTTCATCTCAATACACTTATCTAGAACTTTTCCTATGTTAGATAAAGCTTCCTAAAAGTCAGAGCCATAAGGAGTAAAATCATCCATGTATATTTCTACTGCATCATGAACCAATTTAGAAAATATACTCAATACTGCTCTTTGGAAAGTGGTTGGAGCATTGCACAAACCAAAAGGAAGGACCCGGTATGCAAAGGTACCCCAAGGACAAGTGAAAGTGGTCTTATCTTGGTCTTCCAGTCTGATTTGAATCTGATTGTACCCACTAAACCCATCTAGGAAGGAGAAAAACTTTTTCCCTGCCAAACCATCTACCACTTGATCTATGAAAGGTAAAGGAAAATGGTCCCTTTTAGTGGCTTTGTTCAATTCCCGATAGTTGACACAGATTCTCCACTTACCATTTTTCTTTGGAACTAGCACCAAAGGAGAGACTCATTCACTGTCAGAGATGGGATAAATGAATCCTGCATCAAGCAATTTCTGCAGTTCTTCCTTAACAATATCTTTAACTGTTGGGTTCATCCTCCTTTGAGACTGCCTGACTAGCTCGCAACCTTCCTTGATGTATATATGATGAGTACATACTGAAGGGTGCACTCCCAAAGAAGTGGAGTCGACCACACAGAGATCAATTGAGGGGTTGTTTTGGGTTTCTCTTACTATGTCTTCTAATGGTGATACACTAGGAGGGGGATTCTGAATCAAATTTTCAATCATATCATCCTCATCTTGCGATTTCCCCCCATGGTGATTTCTAATGTACAAAGTGGTACAAAATAAACTTCATCCTCATCCTCCTCCCCCAACCAGAGAGGTATATCATGTTCTAGCAAGGGTTGTGCAGGATGATATAGGATTAACTGCTTGGACATGTGCCCATTCTTTATGGTCATGCTCCTAGCTCGGCAGCTGATGTAGGCATCGGCTATAACCAACTAGGGTCTTCCCAAAATGAGAGGATACCCAGTGAGCTTTTCCTTTGGCTGGAGAACTAAGAAATCAGCTAGGTACTCCCAAGAATCAATGGAGGCCATCACATCTTCCACAATCCCCTCAGGGGTCACTGTGGAGTGGTCTGCTAGCTGTAGTACTGTCGTGGTCTTCTTCAAGGAGCCTTGGAGGTTAAGTTTGAGCATTGTTTCCTTTGTCATCACATTAAAGGTAGCTCCTAGATCAATCAAGGTATGTGGGACCATTATTCCATTAATGTGGACATCAACTACTGAGCTTCCAAGGTCTAGATATTTTGGACAGATTATATGCCCCAACATCAAGTCAGACAGTTGTCCTATGACATTGATGGTTGTGGAATCTCTCTTGCGCCTTCCTGGATGCCTAAATAACTTCTCTTTGATCAACCTATTGTAGATAGGCACATCTTTTATGGCTTGGAGAAGTGGTATCTTCACACATAAATGTTTCAATTCTCCCAAGAGTTTAGTCTTTTTTGGGGTAGGTTAGATTGTCATGGATAGTGTCTCAGGAAAGGGTGGATTTTCTTTAGGTTTGCTTTCCTCTTTATCTTCCTCAACCTCCCTGGGTGGAGGCTGGCTATCTGGGAGAACTTTCCCAGATCGCAAGTTAATTTCTTGAATCTCCATAGCATAAGTTGGCCATGATGGTTCCCCACTATACACTTGCTGAGCATGTCTATTGTTTAGGTTCGGATTTGGCTGGGCAGGCATTTGGGGTTGCCTTGGTGGAGCAGAAGGTAACGGTTGTGGTTGGGCAGGTGGTGGAGGTAGAAGAGCAGGAAGAGAGTTGTATTGGGGCCTTCACCCCTAATGAGATGCATTCCACTAAGGTTGCGGCTAAGCATAGGATTGAAATGAAGGGGTGGTTGGTTGTTCATGATATTGAGATGTGAAGGACCAAGGAGGAGGCGTGGACTAGGAAGGATGAGTAGGGGGACCCCAAGAAGGTATGGAGGTGACTTGGTTGGGGTTGTAGTGTGCCTAAGATGTCCCTTGCATCCCTTGCTGGTATGGTCTAGGTCCATGCAGCCTCTTTGTTTTATGTAATAGATCTGTTAAGTGACTCCTTCGGCCCCTTGGTATATAGCTTTAAGTCCGGGCAAAGAAGGGCAATTATCTGTAGAAAGATCTTCTTCACAGACTAAACAAACCTCTATAGAGTTCAATGGGCATTCATTCCTATGATGCCTCCTGGTGCATCTAGGGCAAAAAATGGCAAAGCCCTCTCTGCTTCCCCTTATTTTCTTTTGATATGTAAGGTATCCATTTGCATGGAAATATTTTGCAGCATCTCACTCTTGAAGTCTTCCAACATGTTTCCAATTTCACCTTTAATGGATGAATTGGAAGAAGAGGTACTAGCTATGGGTTGACTCCCCCTACCTTTCTTTCTAGTTGCTTTAGAATGGTTTCTAAAAACAATCTTTATGTCCTCATAGGATAGTTGGTAGATGTCTCCCCCGGATAGTAGATGGAGGGTGTTTAAAAGTTCTTTCCGAATTCCCCTGAGCAGGACCAACTTTAGAGACTCAGGGTCAAATGTACACCTGGCCCTTTTGTAACTGAGCTGGAACCTCTCTTCATAGTCTTCCAGGGACTCATCACTTCCTATGGTCATTTGGAAGATTTCTTCTTTAGTATCTTTTGACCTACAATAGTCTCGATACTTGTTGTTAAAGGCCTGTCGCATCTGAGCCCAAGTTGTGATGTTATTACTAGGTAATCCCATGAACCAACACAGTGCTGTGTCCTTGAGAGTAGAAGGGAACAGTTTCAACTTTTTCTCTTCTTCTGCATAGTCATAAGTTCAACATAGTCTCCCGAATGGTGAAGGTACCTTCTATCTCTCTCCATTTCCCCTAGCATTTCTATTTTCAGCCATCAGCTCCAGAGGAATGGTTTCTTCTTCTTCTTCCCCTATAGGTTCTTCAAATATGTCTGGTTATTCACCTAAGGGTTCTTCTTGATTGCAACCACTGAAGAAGAGAGAAGATTGGTTGTGTGAAGCAGTGGGGGTGTTGGGCAAAAATTTTCCTAGGTTATCTCTACTCCTACAAGGCATGAAAGGAAATAATTTTCGTTGGTTTTTTGTTTCTTTTTCCCCACACTGAAAGTACCTGCAGAAACTAAAATTGTGATTGAACAAAACAAATTGCAACTAGTTGAAATGAACTTGCTGAATGGAAATTTGCATAATTGAAAAGGAAAGAAAGGAAATGCAGAACTGAAAGAAAAGAAATGACTAGTCTGCTTTTGCCAAAATAAACTATTAGCAGAATGTTGCAACAGGAAATAGAAGAAAGCAGTAATCACAAATACTCTGACACTTCTCCAAAAATGGTGCCAAAAAGTGGTGAGCGCTAGTATTGCAACAAGAACACTGCAACTCCTAGGCTACCAACTTTACTTTTATCAACCCAGTAGTTCATAACAATCTTGGAAGTGTCGGTGCTATATGCACAAGTACTAGTTCTCACTGCAGGTTGTCACTTAGTCAACCGGAACGAGATTGCTAGGATCTCAAGCCAACTTCTATAGATTTCAGAATAGGCTCTATGTGTGATGAAAGGAAAGAAAGATTACTCTACAGATGCTATTCTAGCTGCAGAAAGGAGAAAGACTGTAATGTAAAGCAAAACCTAGTAAACCCTAATTAACAAGCTAATTCTACTTTTGCCAAAAACACTATGAAAACCATGAAAGAAATACCATTACCTACTTAAGGAAGTAAAAAACATCTAACCATGCTATTTCTCGAAGTAAATAAGAAAAAAACATATTTTTGGATTTTTATGTGTTTTTATGTGAATTTAACATGCATCTAATTTATTGTATGTCAGTGTGGCAGCGAAAAGGTGGCACTAGAGGGTGGTTTTGGAGCTTGGGAGGATGTAGGATGGTGTGGATGGGTCCTAGGAGGTATTACATGGCCTTCTGGAGGATTTTCCTACACTCGGACTTCAAAAGGAAGCCTACAGAAAAACTACAGGAGGACACAGGAAAACTACATGAGGAAAGCATGGAAACTACAAGAGGCCTACAGGAGGAGGCCGAGAGCACATTTCACTGTTTTGAGGGTGTGAGAGTGGGTGAAAAAGGTGGATGAAGGTTGGAATGAGGTGTTAGGGTGTATAAAGTCTACCATGAATCACCAGGAGAGAGAAAGATGATTGGGTTTGCTCAAGGAGAGAGGAAGAAGTTCTATGAAAAATGAAAGAAACTAGGGCAGAATTGAGGTCAAGTTTGGGAGACCTATAGGGCATGGATCAGATGGAAGGTATGATTGTTGGTAAGCTAGCCTACTGTTGGAAGAGATCTGCTGCATATAAATTGACAGTCAACCAAGAAAATCAAGCAACCAATGAAATGAGTGCATCCTAGGAAAAACAGAGTTTTGCATTAAAATGGCCCAAACTATGATGTATAGAAGGAAATGCTGGGAAATGTTGTAAGAAAGGAAAGCATGCAAAAGGACTATTGCAAATAAATAAGTGAACATGATAAAGAATATCTAAAGAAAAGAAAAACTGGACTATCAACCTACTAGAGAGCTGCAAACACTAGAAGTCCTAGGAATAAGGAAAATCTGTGTTTTTGGGGAAACAAGAGAGTCTTTGCCTCAAATCATGGTCCTAGAGGGAAGAGGAGAGGCCAAGGAACTGTTGCTAGCCTTTATAATCTTCTTTGATCACTGCTTAACCTGCTACAGAAAGCACAAATGGAAGCAAGCTAGTAAATCATCAAAAGCAACCTATTCTTAACCAAAAGAGAAATACATCTAATAGCAAACTAATCTACAAACTGAAGTAAAGAGTACAAATACATGTAAAGAGAAGCTTGGCTGCTTGGATTGGGTCCTAACCCAAGAGCTTCAGCCCTCTGAGGTAACTCAATGCTAGCTCAAAATGGATTCCATCTTCATTATAAAAAAATAGCAAGATTACATAAAATTGTCATAAAATAGTAAGCTCGAAATTTGAGCAGAGTTTAAACCAGAAAAAAGTCGACCCTAGTGAGGCCCTAGGCCTCTCTAATTATACATCTGAAGCTACCAACAACTTCCTTAAAATTAGGGAGGCTTGGCTCCCAAAACTCGAGATAACTATTAATCATCTTCCACTTGATTGACTGCCTTCCAGTGCATGATTTGGCTACTTGTGCTCTGAGATGAATGAAGGAGAATTTGAAGTGAGGAGTAATAAATGAGGGGGATTCCCTCCTATAATTCCTCTCCTCTATCTACTTCGAGTTATTGTTGTAGTTTGACCACTAGATCCTTGACTTTGACCTCAAAATCCATCAATAATCTGCATTAAATACATGTTAGACCACATGGCATAATAACTAACTCAACTCACCCTATAAGCATAAATATAATTAGAAATTCATACAATAAGCTGAGAGAATGGTTTATTTGACTAGGTTAGGAGGTAAAATGAGCCCATATAATTACCCATTATGAGGCTCATCACCAGGGAATACTCAAATCTCAAACCGTAGAATGACATATTGTTGAGTCTGAAGTATGAACTTGCAAATTTTATTTCACCTGCACAACAAGATCAAATTCTCCTATTCTATTATGTCTTCAACTCTGATACCATCTATATTTTTACTGTAGATTAAAAAACTTATGTAATATGCTAAAAGAAATGACAAGAATCTACTCTACTCTTTCGCAGAAGGCAAAATTGATCAATGAAAACAATAACAAAAATAGGAAGAATTTCAATTGCATCTAATAAAATATTTTAGTAGGGAAAGAAACTGCTCAAAACCCTGACTATATATATTGCATTAACCAGAAGATCTGAGAAGAAAATACAATGCTTGTTTAACCCGAACTATTCTTACACAATTACAATCTATCTCTCTGCTTCACAAACCAGCTCAAGCCAACACTTAGCCAAATTTGTTTCTTGCCAAACCCCTACTTTCTCGCACAATTCCTGAAAGAAGTATCCCATATTTAATTGGGAAATTCTCTCTCCATAACTGCGCAATCCATCATAGACCCTCAACTGATTGCATGCACCATCTGTAAAACTCATAAAATTATACAACTAATAGTACATTGTCCCTAAACTCTAATCTCAACTGGGTTTTCCTTTGAACTGACATGGATGAGTTATTTATGAGTGAATTTTTAGTTAACTGGTGGAGTAATGAAGTTGCATTGGTGCCTGTCCCCACCACTAGACCTCCTACTAGTTCCTCCAATAGTTGGAACTAGTTTAAGTTACGATAACTCAATTAGACTGAGTTAATTAATTACAACTCAAAAGAACTCAACCTAGGCCCCTAAAATTTAGGGATCACTCTACATGACTATGTTTAGACTTTCAACTTGAATTTCCTATGAGAATAGAATTTCTATTTAATTCCTAATTTAATTCAAGGACAAATTAAATTAGGATTTCTTGTTTCTATTTTTAACATTGCATTCCTATTACCTATTGGCCAAATAAGTAAACTACATGCCACTTTGAGATTGAATTGGATGATGCACAAAATTTTTCTATAATTCCTTAATAAAATGATTTTTCTATGCTTTGCACATTAATAATCTATTTGTTTGAAATTTATTTCCATGATTGGTTTGAAGACAGTTTTTTAATTTTGTTTCATTTATATTATATTATTGAATCAATAGTTTCTTCTTGTGTTTCTATTAAATTATATTAACTATAATTGAAAGAACGTCAAAGTGATGAAATGGAAACCCCACAACCTATTAACCCAAGTTCAAACCCACATTTTGACTTATATTGCATCTCCCCCATTATCTCTTCACTTTCCTCCCAGAAGTAACTAGTATAATAATTTTCAATGTTTCCTTATTGGGTTGTGGATTATAATGGTGATAATGGTCTTCATTTCCTTTTTCTTGACACTTACCTTCCTTGCACATGACATCAACTTCCCTAATGAAACACTCTTTATGCAATATTTGTACATTTCTATGCCTCTTGTGCATTGCTCTACTATGTGCTCCTCTTCTAGGTACCTATACCATACGTGACTAACATCTTTGCAATTAAAATATATATAGATAATAATTCAACCTCGTCATTTTTTTTGTAGTTGGTCAACATGTATATCATATTTATCAAATCTAGACATTTCAGCTTTACTAATCCAAGTCTACCTTAAAGCAAAAAAAAATTCTTATTTAGACACAATTATTTAAGAGGTGATATTTTGATTTAGTTTCCAAATTTTTATCATTATTGTGGATTCATTTATCTCATATTTTCTTGAAATCATTTTCCCTTGTGTAGCTGACATTTGTGATGTATAAGCTACAATGTGTTGCCATAACATAGGAATCTAAGTTGAATTGTGCATTTTTATTTGTATGCCATATTAGTCGAACATTTTTATCAAATGCATTTATCCATATCTCTTAAGTAGTTGTCAATTCTCTCGCTACATTGTCCACATGATAAGGAAGAATTATCCCTAATTCCTTCACTTTTGTTTGTAATTTCCTTTGAATTTTTCTTCAACAAGAAAGATTTGGTTTGCCATCATACTACTTGAACAGATATGTTGCACATTTTTTCCATTATTTTTACATAAGGAAGACCAACCCAACCTAATCATAAATCTTCTTTATAGGGTGTACCAAGTGGGGACTAGTAATTTCTTTACATAGTTGTATGGTCTAGGGACATACATATCCTTACTTCACCTTAAATAACTCTATAAACTCTATGGGTCCTTACTTTTGTTCCCAAACAACTTTCTCAACATCATTATATCTATTTTTGAGATGTTAGGTGGTCATCCAAAAAGACTTTATAAAGGCATAGTCTAATTATTAGATATTTTTGTCTTTTTTATTGGAATCCTATAATTTGGGTGAGATTGTAATTCCTTATTATTTAAAATGAATTTTTGAATTGATAAATAGATTGCACTTGCCCTTGGCGCTTTGGATTGACATTGAATGGGTGTTGTATTAAGACACTCTATGCAAAAAGGTCACTCGTTGCATTCACCCAAAAAAGCAACACTCTAAAAATCCATAAAGCATTAAAATCTCATAAATTACACAACTTATTAGAATTCAATAATACAAAATTGGGTGAGATTGAAGCAGCATATTATTTTTCTTAATTATTATTTGAAGAAATATTATTCATATATTAAACAACAATGGAATCCCTATTGAAGAGTAATGAGAAATATGGCAACATTTTCGATATATTGCATTTGAAGGGTCTACAATTTGGAGTAGCGTCCACAATGTTAATTGGAGCAACTTTAGGGTTTGGAGCAACTTTTGCAATTAGAGAACATTTCCCAACATTCATAGTGCATTAATACTTAACACTAATAATGGATAACCTTTTATGGATTGAGTGTTATTATGAAATATCCTTGTTAGTCTTAAAACCGTTGCCATTGATGTCAAAGGGGGAGGTAACACAAGTAATTTTCTGGAGGTAGAGGGATAAACAAAGGTATTCCCCGACAAGAAAGATAAGGAATTGTTGTGTTGCCATCAATGCCAAAGGGGGAGAATGTTGGTAATATTGACATTGATGTCATTGATCACATTGGTGATATTTTATGTTGAATGCGAAGTGCACATGAATGTTGAATGCTGAATTGATGATAATTTATGCTTGAATGCAAACAGTTGAAAGTGATGTGAAGTGAAAAGGCTATGATAATCAATGTGAAGGTTGAACATTGTCAAATTGAACATAAAATATTGAGGCACAAGCTAAAAAATTTATGTTTTATTTAAATAGAAAAATGTATGATACAAGATAAAACACATCTGATTTGTCTCTTGTAATCATTACTGGTTGCGTTGTTTTATTCTAGCTCTATTTTATACTACAATTTTTTCTAGAACGGAAAATGGAGACAAGCTTGTGAACAATTTTAGAAGACCAAGAGACAATGCCTCATTTCATAACAACAACTAACAAGGATTTCTTATAAAATATACAATATTGAATGGAAAGAGAAATTTTGAAGTGAAGCAGTATGCATGAGAAAGTTGAGGAGCAGCATCAGAAGAGGCACAAAGTTGAAAAGGAAAAGTAGTGAAGATTTGCAATAGACTTGACAGCGGAATTGTATGTCAGATATCCAACGTTTTTGACTTGATATTGTGATTGAGATATTTTCGTCCCTTTATATGTTATAGCTTGATAAAGAATAGGCTGTATCATGTTGAGGTAGGAGCCTCTTGTGAGTTGTAGCCTGCAGAAAAATTATGGAAGTTGGAGCTTCCTTTGAGGTAGGAGCCTCTTGTAGGTTGAATCCTACAAAAATATGATGTAATAAAGAGTAGCAACTTTCCTTCACATCACTTTCACCCTAAAATTCACAGTTTTCTCCCTTTGGGGTTTCCACTTATATATGGTGTCTTCATGTGTTGGTTCTTAAATGTTGTGTGAATGTCCTTGAATTCTTGATAAGTATATGTGAAAACTTATTTCTCTGACACCTAAAAAAGATATCCAATAATAATAAAGCACATACATAAATCATTAGTTGCATGAGAAGAAAATTAAGTTGAGCAAAAAGTAAAGTTTTAAATTACGGATTCACCCCCCTCTCTATAATTTCCAAACATAACTATCAGAAAGTGTCTGTGGTTGCTTCGGCTACATGGTCTCCAAGAAGAAATACATATTTAGAAGTGATGATTACTACTTTATTGCGAAGGAACCCTCTAGAAACCACATCAATGTTCTCTAGCATGACATTCTAAACTTGTTTTCCCCTTCAAGTCCATTCCTTTTCAATAACTATATGATTTGTATAGAGAGGGCACAAATTTTGTGCATGGGTATGCCTTCAGCCTTTGCCATGGAACACCCAGTGCAGTTTCTCATGGCCTCTGGATAAATATCCTTAACTATTATGCCCCCACTTAGCTTGTTAAGCCTTAACTATTTTAATTTGAATCTTACCATTACACCTACTTGAAGAGGGCTTTACAGGTAACAGGTAATGTGCATAGTTATGAATTAAATTTAAAAAAATTCTTAGCAATATTAAAAAATTAAAAATTAAAAAATTAAAGAAAGTGTAACCCAACCTACCTAAATTTAAACAAATTAATTTAACCCAAAAAAGATGAACACATGCTTATGAAACAAAAGAATCTGAAGAGAGATTTAACAAATTAATTTAACCAAAAAAAGACGAACACATGGTTATGAAACAAAAGAATCTGAAGAGAGATTTACAACTAACAAATAACGTGGATAGATATGAATTATAATTTTAAAAAAAGATTACCCAATTTTAAACAAATTAATTAAAAAAATGTAACCCAACTTACCTAATTAAAAAAAAAAAAGAAAAAAAAAAGATGAGCACAGAGTTACAACTACAATATATTTTAATGTGAATCTTACCATTCCACCTACAACTTACCTAATTTAAAAAAAAAAGAAAAAGAAAAAAAAAAAGATGAGCACAGAGTTACAACTACAAGATGTTTTAATGTGAATCTTACCATTCCACCTACTTGAAGAGAGAATTACAGGTAACACGTAATGTGCATAGTTATGAATTAAATTTAAAAAAAAAATTAGGCAATTTAAAAAAATAATTAAAAAAATGTATAACCCAACTTACCTAAATTTAAACAAATTAATTTAATCCAAAAAAGGTGAACACATGGTTATGAAACAAAAGAATCTGAAGGGAGATTTACAAGTAACAAATAATGTGGATAGTTATGAATTATAATTTTAAAAAATTCTTAGCCAATTTTAAACAAATTAATTAAAAAAAATGTAATCCAACTTAAGGATTCACCCCCTCTCAGTAATTTCCAAACATAACTATCAGAAAGTGTCTGTCATTGCTTCAGCTACGTGGTCTCCAAGAAGAAATATATATTTACAAGTGATGATTACTACTTTATTTCCAAGGAACCCACTAGAAATCACGTCAATGTTCTCTAGCAGGACATTCTAAACTTGTTTTCCCCTTCGATTCCATTCTTTTTCAATAACTATATGATAGATTATGATAGAGGGCACAAATTTTGTGCATGGGTACCCATTCAGCGTTTGCCATGGAACACCCACTGGAGTTTCTCATGGCCTCTAGATAAATATCCTTAACTATGATGCCCCCACTTAGGTTGTTAAAGCTTAACTATTTTAATTCGAATCTTACCATTACACCTACTTGAAGAGGGCTTTACAGGTAAGAGGTAATGTGCATAGTGATGAATTAAATTTAAAAAGATTTTTATGCAATTAAAAAAAAGTGTAACCCAACCTACCTAAATTTAAACAAATTAATTTAACCCAGAAAAGACGAACATGAAAAAAAAGAATCCGAAGAGAGAATTACACGTAAGAAACAAAAGAATCTTTACACATGGATAGTTATGAATTATAATTTTAAAAAATTCTTACCCAATTTTAAACAAATTAATTAAAAAAAATGTAACCCATCTTAACTAATTTTAAACAAATTAATTTAAAAAAAAATTCAAAAAAGATAAGCAGGGAGTTACAACTGAAAGATATTTTAAATTTTAAAAAATTCTTAGGCAATTTAAAAAAAAAAAAAAAAATTTAAAAAAGTGTAACCCAACTTACTTAAGTTTAAACAAATTATTTTATCCCAAAAAAGGCGAACACATGGTTATGAAACAAAAGAATCTGAAGAGAGATTTACACGTAACAGATAATGTGGATAGTTATGAATTATAATTTTAAAAAAAAATTACCCAATTTTAAACAAATTAATTAAAAAAATGTAACCTAACTTCCCTATTTTTAAAAAAAAAAAAAAAAAAAAAAAACCAAAAAAGATGAGCACAGAGTTAATATTTTAATTTGAATCTTATTATTACACCTACTTGAAGAGAGATTTACAGGTAACAATTAAAGTGTATAGTTATGAATTAAATTTTTAAAAATTTGAAGAGAGATTTGATAGTTATGAATTACAATTTTAAAAAATTCTTACCCAATTTTAAACAAATTAATTAAAAAAACCTAAAAGATGAACACACAATTACAATTAAAAAATATTTTAATTTGAATCTAACCATTACACCTACTTGAAGGGGCTTTACAGGGAACAAATAACGTGGATAGTTATGAATTATAATTTTAAAAAAAATCTCACCCAATTTTAAACAAATTAATTAAAAAAAATTTATAACCGATCTGCTTTATGGAACTTTTCCCTTTAAAATTCGAGCTGCCAAAATCCAACGAAAAGGGTTTTTTTTTGCAAATTGCGCAAGAGCGTCAATCCCCATATAACAAACGCCTAGCTTAACAAGGCGGAGGAGTGGCCCGAAAAATTATAGAAATTCTGGTCATATTTAGAGAAAATAAGGTAAAATTTTTTGTAAAACCCCTCCGGAACCTTTCAATTTACTTATTGAGTAGGGGGTTTATGATCGAGCCTGCTGTAACATCCTATAGTCGAACAAGAAATTCCTCCCATTTTAGTCAAGTCATGGGTGAATTGGATAGAACGGAAGGCAGTCGAAAAGAGATGACTCACTCACAAACGTCCTAACTAACCTCAATGTCAAATATCGTTGTGGAACCCGTGTATTGTGTAAAGCCCTATTAATCCACTTTTTCTCTCCACGTCTGCCGAAGAAGGGGGTTTCGTCGGAGGGAATGTGTTGTCAATTGCAACGGTTGGAGTATCGATTGGTTCATATCTGTAGGCGGGTGGTAAGAATATGTGGGTTCAGGGGCTTGGTCAATCGTATTATTCGAACTCTTATTTTGGTTCTACCTATACCCACGGGTATTAATCTTTTTTACCTGAATCCCGACTACTTTGGATGATCCAGGCAATTCCTCCGCTGGACGACTCCTGTAACAAAGCTGTTGCCTCCTCTTCCTTATTTTATATATTTTTTTTTTTCAGAAGAAAAATCTGATGATATTATATTGAGAAAATATAAACAGTGAATACATATGATGCCATTTGAAACTGTTCAGCAAAACCGCCAAAAAGAACGTGCTGGAGCGTTCATATACAATAAAACCAGACCATAAAGAAACGGCCAGCAGACAGGCCAAAGACGATAAGAGCTATATAGGACAGAATCTCTACATGCAAAAGAGAATAATAGATCTATATGAGACCATAACACGAATGGAGAGGAACAAAAATTTTCAATTCTTCCTGATTGATTACAGGAATGGAGAGGGACAAAAATTTTCAATTCTTCCTGATTGATTGTTGAAGATTGGGTTGTGCGTGTTTCATTAGAAAAAAAAACACTTCCAATTCTTCCTGATAGTGGAAGACTGGGTTGTGCGCATCTCCCCTCCCCTCCTCTTCGGCTGTGTGGCTTTTGTTTTCTTTCATTTCTTGTTTCTATTTTGCAACATCAGTTGATGAATAATAATAAGATGGCAGGTTCTAGTGCTGCTGCGACCCCGATCCTGAAGGAGCAAGTGGACAGAGTGATACCTACGATCCGGAACTTGGATTTCTTGGAAATGTGAGGCCATTCTTTGAGCCGTATCACCTCATCATTGTGGGGATGGGGATCCATCGATGACCATCAGCGTGCCCAAGGGTTTCGACTACGAACTGTACAATAGAAATGATATCAACAGGATCCTGGGACCCAAGGCCTCCTGCATTTCCTTCAAAGACAGTGCCTGTCGTTGCTTCCGCTACATGGTCTCCAAGAAGAAATACATCTTTACAATTGATGATGACTGCTTTGCTGCCAAGGATCTGTCTGGAAACCACATCAATGCTCTCCACCACCACATTCTCAATTCGCATTCCCCCTCCAATCCATTCTTTTTCAATACGCTGTATGATCCATAGAGAGAGGGTGCATATTTTGTGCGTGGGTACCCCTTCAGCCTTCGCCATGGAACACCCACTGCAATCTCTCATGGCCTCTGGATGAACATCCCTGACTATGATGCCCCCAGATAGCTTGTCAAGCCTTGGGAACGCAACACCAGGTATGTGGATGCAGTTTTAACAATTCCAAAGGGTACTCTGTTCCCCATCTGTGGTATGGATTTGGCCTTCCATCGGGACTTGATTGGCCCTGCAATGTATTCTTGCTTGATGGGCGATGGGCAGCCCATTGGTCGCTATGACGATATGTGGGCAGGATGGTGTGTCAAGGTCATCTGCGACCACTTGGGATTGGGAGTGAAGACGGGGCTGCCATACATTTGGCACAGCAAGGCCAGTAACCCCTTTGTTAATTTGAAGAAAGAGTACAAGGGAATATTTTGGCAAGAGGACATCATTCCATTTTTCCAATCTCTTACACTTCCACAGGAATGTACTTCTGTCCAGCAATGCTACATTGAACTGTCAAAGCAGGTAAGGAACAAACTTGGTGTAATAGATCCATATTTCCAGAAGCTGGCAGATGCCATGGTCACTTGGATTGAAGCTTGGGATGATCTCAATCCCCCCACTGCCAACCGTGCTGCAGAATCTGAAGTAATTCCCCATGGATCAGATAAGACATCCACGAATTAGCAAGGATTAATTCCTTGCATTTATCAGCTCTGAACGGTGTCCAATATTATTTATTTCATGATCATTTTGGTAGATGGATAGTCTATTCTAGTTGATCTGTAGCTATTAGTTTATTTTTATGCAGTCAAATGATATTAGGGGCGACATTGAAATCTGGGAAACATTTGTTGTGATGCAATTATGTTTGAGAATCTGGATGCAGTATTTGCACGAATTTGTTTTTGATCCAGTTAGATGATAATGGACATCTCTGGAAACATCAGATATTCCAATCAATACTCAACTAATGCCAAAGGCCTAATAATATCATCTCAAACAATAAGGTTCATCCATGTAGAAAATTAAAACATCTTTTGATTAAAATATCTTTTGAGTTAGTTTATAGAAAATTACAAAAAAAATAGTGCATTGATAAAGAAAAGGGATTTAATACTAAACATTGGTAAATCTATGCAAATCAATTACTAGGAGCCTTTGCTGAAGGTAGGAAGAGACTAACAAACATGTCATATAAAACAAGACAAAATGGTAAGCAAATAAACACCAATATCATACCTACCATGTTTAGAAAGGTATACCAATTTCATTTTGACATTGGACTAAAATTTGGCATAGGACAAGCATTCACGATACCTATAGAGGAAAATACATGATCCTTTTTCATAATCACCTTTCCAATTAACACTACCAATTTTTTCCTTTATAATAAGAAGACAATGAAAGAGATTGTAATGACACTTTGAAAGTAGGAATTTGAACATCCTAACAACTCTTGGCATTCTTCATCAAATAGGCTTCCCAAGTAATAAAGTAACAAAGTGTTCTATATTTATTTAATTCCCTTGTAATAGAATACTCTCGAAAGCAATCTTCCATCATCAATTTATCCCACAAATGCAGAAGTAAGATATGATGTTCTTAAGTGAGGGAATTCAAAAAATAAATTAAGTTTCTTTATTACTGTTATAGGATGCCAATGCTTGGACATACTTTATTTATCTTTTGAAGCCTATATAAAGTTAAAACCTTCTGTTTTTTTAGAGTGATTCAAAGAAAAAAAGTGCATTTTGAAGGTACTTTAGCATTCCATATTATTACACACATAATCCTCCAAAATTGGGAAAAATGATGTAAATATGTAAATAGAGAAATTCCATATCTTAGAATAGGAAAAGCACTTGTAATTTGAATCCCAAAGATCACCATTCTTATTGTATATAATGATATTCATCTTAATGGAATGCATCACAATTGGAAGTTACCGTCCTAGATTGACATGTTATCAAAGTTCAAGTCTCAAATTTAGGCATTCATATGCCCCTTGTAACTCCATTTTGTCACTCTTCCTGGTGCCTATGTCATTTTCCTACCCTAGCAAAAGTGCCCTTGCATCTTTGTTCTTCTCTCCTATTATGATAATTATGCGTTGGAGTTTTCTGCCACTAACATGCTATCAATTAGCTGCCATCCTTATCAATCCTAATGCATGTATACTCATGCGACCTACAAAAAAATTGTAAATCCAACATCATGTGGTCCCTGCAACAAGAAAACTTTCACGCCTCATGTGGACCCTGTGATAATTGTTACTTCTCGGATTTGAATTATTTTTCCATGTAATCTCGAATGAAATGTGATTCACAAGAGAATTTTCCACCAAAGAGCTCTTTTCGATTGTCCATGGAATAATGTAAATGGTCACTTGTTAATTCTCTAATGTGTATTGTAAAGTTTTGTATTATTCTTTCCAAATTTTCCATTTATCATGCACTCCTTGAAGCTTGGTGGAATAAAAATCATGGAGTTTTCTATTATTAGTTATGGATTCTTATTAGTTGCTTGAATATTTTGCAGTGAAATTGCTTATAAAAGATGCACTTTTCATATCCATTGTTGGTGTAGTTCTTAATGGCAAGGAGAACTACCATGAAAGGTACATAAAGATTAGGCACACCCACATCTTCAAGGACATGTTGAGAGGTGTCTGTGAAAGAGGTGGCAATGTGTCTGCCGAGCCCACATCAGAAAAAGATCTCTCGATTTGGGAGAACACAAATAATAAGGACTATGCCCTAATGATTGATTTTGTAAGTAAGGAGGTAAGTCATCATATTATTCTAATTACAAATTCTTATGATGCATTAACGAAGAAATATTTATTTGACTCATATCAGAAATTAGAGCTATTATGCATGATGTAGAAGCCACAGGAATCAAAATGGACATCCCTCTATTTTTTCAAGGCCCTCTATCCTACATATTCTCACAATCTTGAATCCATACAAGTTATTGCCCAACTCAAAGAAATCACTTATGACACTTTTGTGGAGATGTTTGCAGGATGGGAAAAATATTTTGGGAAGAGGAAGACAAATTCCCAGTCTACTAAAGAAGTTGTGTGCCTTGCACAGAAGTAGAAGAATTTGACACGAGATTATTCTAGGGGAAGACTCAGTGGGAGAAGACGATATGGAAGGAAGAATAACAGAGGTAGATGCGATAAACATCATCAAAGTGGATAGTATAACCACCACTATATTCATTGTGACAGAGATGGACATGATGCATCCACATGCAAACTCTCTTGGGAAAGAATCCATCAAGAACGGAAAGAAGAGAAAGGTAAAACACTAGATCCAGGGAAATGTAAAGCACATGAATCTATAGAGGAAAATACATAATCCCTTTTCATAATCACCTTTCCAATAACAATACCAAGTTTTTCCTTTATAAGAAGAAAAAAATGAAAGAGATTGTAATGACACTTTGAAAGTTGGAATTTGGACATCCTAACAACTCTTGCCATTCCTCGTCAAATAGGTTCCCCAAGTAATAAAGTAAGGAAGTGTTCTATATTCCTTTAATTCCCTTGTAATAGAATACTCTCGAAAGCAATCCTCCATCATCACTTTATCCCACAAATGTAGAAGTAAGATATGATGTTCTTAAGTGAGGGAATTCAGAAAATAAATTATTTATTACTGTTATAGGATGAAAATGCTTGGACCCACTTTATTTCTCTTTTGAAGCCTATATAAATTTATAACTTTTTTTAAGAGCGATTCAAAGAAAAAAAGTGCACTTTGGAGGTACTTTAGCATTCCATATTATTAGACACATGATCCTCCAGAATTGGGAAAAATTATGTAAATATGTAAATAGAGAAATTCCATAAGTTAGAATAGGAAAAGAACTTGGAATTCGAATCCCAAAGACCACCATTCTTATTGTATATCATGATATTTATCTTAATGGAATGCATCACATTTGGAAGTTACCTTCCTAGCCTGACATGTTATCAGAGTTCAAGTCTCAAATTTAGGCATTCCTCTGCCCCTTGTAACCACATTTTGTCACTCGTCGTGATGCCTATGTCATTTTCCTACCCTGGCAGAAGTGCCTTTGCATATCTGTTTTTCTCTCCTACTATGATAACTATGCATTGGATTTTTCTGCCACTAACATGCATAATTCCCTGCCATCCCTACCAACCCTATGCATGTATACTCGTGTGACCTACAAAATTTTTGTAAAGCCAATATCATGTGGTCCCTGCAACATGAAAATGTTCATGCCTCGTGCAAACCCTGTGATAACTGTTACTTCTTAGATTTTAATTATATGTCCTTGTAATCTCAAATGGAATGTGATTCACACAAGAATTTTCCACCATAGAGCTCTTTTTTTATTGTCCATGGAATAATGTATAATGACCGCTTGTTAATTCTCTAATGAAGATTGCAAAGTTTTGTATTATTCTTTCCAAATTGTTCCATTCATCATGCACTTCTTGAAGCTTGGTGAAATAAAAAACATGGAGCTTTTCTATTATTAGTTATGGATTCTTATTAGTTTCTTGACTATTTTGCAGTGACATTGCTTATAAAAGATGCACTTTTTCATCTCCATTGTTGGTGTAGTTCTTAATGGCAAGGAGAACTACCATGAATGGTACAAAAATATTAGGCACACCCACGTCTTCAGTGACAAGTGGAGAGGTGTCTGTGAAACAGGTGGAAATGCGTCTGCCAAACCCACATAAAAAAAGAGCTCGCCATTTGGGAGAACATGAATAATAAGGCCTATGCCCTGATGATTTATTTTGTAAGTAAAGAGGTAAGTCATCATATTATTCCAATTACAAATTCTTATGATGCATTAAAGAAGAAAGATTTATTTGACTCACACTCAGAGCTGGAGGTAGTTCAATTGACGATCAAACTCTTCAATATAGAATTGAAGAATGATGACTCCCTAGCCCTAGCTTAAGAAAGTAGAGCTATTATGCATGATGTAGAAGCCACAGGGATCAAAATGGACATCCCTCTCTTTTTTCAAGGCCCTCTATCCTACATATTCTCACAATCTTGAATCCATACAAGCTACTGCCCAACTCAAAGACATCACTTTTGATAGTTTTGTGGAGATGTTTGTGGGATGGGAGAGATATTTTGGGAAGGGGAATACAACTTCTCAATTTACTAAAGAAGTTGTGTGCCTTGCACATAAGTAGAAGAATTTGACACAAGATTATTCTAGGGGAAGAGGTGGAAGAAGAGGATATGGAAGGAAGAATAATAGAGGTAGATGGGATAAACATCATCAAAGTGGGTAATATAAGCCCCACTATATTCATTGTTATAGACATGGACATGATGAATCGACATGCAAACTCTCTTGGGAAAGAATCCAGCAAGAACGGAAAGAAGAGAAAGGTAAAACACTAGATCTAGGCAAAGGTAAATCACGTGAATCTGCTCATTATATTGTTGCAAATTTCAATATTGGAGTAATTTAACACTTGTTTCATACTTCATTTGCTCCTTAGAAAGATGCATGGCTTCTTGATATAGGTGCACCCTGCCACATGCCCTTCCAGAAAGACTTGTGAAGACTTTGGTGACAATGTAGATGGAGAAATATACTTTGTAAGCAAGTTAAGTCTCAATCCACTGGGACTTAGCACCATCAAGATTAAATTGTCTAGACTTCCTAAATTTATTCTACATGATGTTCTCTGCCTATTCCTTATACAAATGGAAATAAATATATGATGAATTTTATCAATGATTACACTAGGATCTGTTGGGTATATTTGTTAAAAGGTAATTCAAAAGCTTTTGAAACTTCCAAAAAATTTCATGCATGGATCTATTCATATTGATAATGGAAAATAATATACTTCAAATGAATTTGAAAAATATCTTTTCCAACATGAGTTTCATTATCAAATAACAATGCCATACAATCCTCGAAAAAATGTTGTAGCTGAAAGAATGAACATGAATATCTTAAATATGGTTCATTCAATGATGTTTTTCAAAAATGTAAAGCAATTGTTATGGGTTGATACAATTCTATGTGCAATATATATAAAAAATAGATGTCCATTTCATGCTCTGGAGAAAAATAGTCCTTATGCAATGTGGTATGGCCACATTCTTTCAATAAGACATCTCAAGATCTTTGATTCCACTCGTTATGCCTTGATTCCTAAGGAACAAAGAAACAAACTTGGTGCAAGGAGCTGAAAGTGTATCTTCTCAGGGTACTCAGATACCAAAAAAGCATATCATCTCTATGATGAGGTAAATAAGAAATATATATATTGTCTAGAGATGTTATTTTTCTTGAATCTTCCAATATTAGCAATACTATTGAATGATAGCTTTGATCTTTTTGGCAAATTTAGTCATGGAAAAACTTTCATGAATTTGATATTGAGACTCCACATATTGAAGGGGGGATCTCTATCCTATATAAATATATGGAATCTTCTTTTGAAGCACTCTCTACCCGTAATGAATTCCCAACCACTTCTTTAGATGAGGAAGACACTTTAAGTGATGTGATTGAGAGGACTGGAAGGCTAAATATTGATCTGACCTCATATAAATCAACAAAGAAGCCTAGAACATCTCTGAAAGGTACTCTAAAATGGCTCACTAAAACACTTAAAAGTTTTCATCCTGTGAGGTTAGGAAGACATGAACAAGAAATTCCACTAGACAAAATGGAGGTGATGTAGATGATTTAGATTCAGTTAATGATATGGAATTTTTTGATGGCTGTGAATTAAATTTGTCTATTAATCTTGAACCAACTTCCTTTAAATAAGTTTCTTCTCATGATGAATGGAAAGAAGCAATGGAAAAAGAGTATGACACTCTCATAAAGGATGGAACATGGAAGCTAGTGAACCCTCCATTTGGAACCAAACCAAATGGTCTCTCCTCTAAAAATGATCGAGTGTAATCTGAGGCTAGCATTGGAATGAAGAGTCATGTATGTAGTTCGAATTTGTCTTGCCTAAGGAGGGTTGGCCACACTAACCCACCTCTTAAATGTGATGGGAGGTAGTGGGGTGACAAGATCCCCCCCTCTAATCTCCAACATCCTAACTTCCAAGACCCTAATATAGGGCTTTCTATCGACATCTAGTATGACTTGTAGAGGTTCCTTCTACCTTGATGAAACCTCTTTAGACAACAATTTTGTTAGACAGATGTCTCTATCCTAGCACCCCAACTTAGACAAGAAGTCAACCACTTTATTTCCCCTTCAATAAGAATGTGTAGCTGTGACATAAGGAATATAATGGAACAACTTTTAATGTGAGAGATTATGTGTTCCAAATGCCAACACCTTGATAGTTTTTTTATAGGCGTCTCATTGATTATTTTCTTGACAATTGACAAAACCAACTAGGAATGACCATCAATAGGAAACTTTGAATATCCTTCATTAATTGATAATACTAGACCTCTCTCCAAGACAAGGAATTCCACCACATTATTAATTTTGATCCAACAACTTGCAACATACAACTTCAAGGCTCGACCTTCATAGTCTCAAAAACTACCTCAATAACCATCTTGAACTAGATTTCCTTTAGAAGCACCATCAAAATTTAACTTCACAAAACCAATTGCAAGGGGGGAAGGATGTAGACTAAATTAGAGGAATTTTAGGGAGAGGGGATCTTGGAAGGAAGAGATGAGATCATTCAAGGAGAGCTCAATTTTTGATAAAATCTATATTTCATATTGATTCGATTTCCAATCCTCTTAGGTCCATGCTTAAGGGAGAATGGTCTCATGGATATTTTACTTAATAATTTGATAGATCGACCATTCTTCATTTGTGTTTTTTTAAATATCCTCTTATTTCTATCTTTCTAATTCACCCACATGACAAATTCACGAACAAGAATCCTTGCTTGATTCAAGACAAGGTTACTAATTATGATAGTTCTCCATTGCTCCAAAGTTTCCAATAGGATGTTGTAGCTATGGTCTAAGTATCCAAAAAGGAGTAAGACTTCCACCCAAATATGGTCAACAAAAGGAAAATAATTCAAAATATGTTCCATAGTCTCTTCTTAATTCCAACATAAGGGGCACATTGAAGGACCTTGAAATCCTTTTTTCTAATTTGATGCCACATGAGGATATTCTATCTTCCTATCAACCAAGAGAATCGGGCAACATTACACCAATGGACATTCATATAAATTTTCCATCAAATAGGTTCTTGATGGATATCCTTGTGGCTGGCTAGCAGGGAATATGCTTCCTTGAGAGTTAACATCCCTTTAGTATGACATCCCCACTAGAGTTTTTTATGGTCCTAAAAAATGGTAATTTTATAGCTTTGCATGTGTTGAGCAAGATTGGGCCAGGTAGTCACGATTGGGTGCGCCAGCTAATCCTCATTTTTTTTCATCCTCTCCAAAGCATAGAATCATGTATCGGTTTCCAAAAATCTTCTATTGTGGTGCACTATTGCTCAGAACTAAATTCCTCTAACACTTTGGGTCCCTCATGGTCCCACAATCGTGGTAATTATTTCCAACCATATTTTCAGAAGAGGGTAGTGCATCTATTCTTAATATCCCAAAAGGTGTTAGTTTGGATTAGACTCTATTTTTCCTATGCCAAATTCCATATAGTGGAGCCTAAGGGATACTCTATAGCACTTAACTTTTTTGACTAAGAAGAGGTGTGGAAATATTTCATGTCATAGATTTGTTTCCAAAGTTCATTTCCTCCCTAAATCCATCTCCACCATAGTTTAGTTTCCAATTCCTTATTCAGCATCTCTTAGTCTCTCAAGCTCAAACCCTCAGCCATATTGGGTATGGAAATGCTTTCCCAAGAAACTAATGACCATATTTTTCTTTCTTTGCTCCTCTCCAGAGAAAATCTCTAAAGAAGGTAGTAATGGATTTGAAGATGAATTTGGGAGAAACTAAGGTTGCCAATTGGTAAACTAGAAGAGATTGAAGTAAAAACTTAAGAAGGACCAGCCAAACCACCAAATTAAGAGATCAAAACACACAACTTTCTAGCTTATTAAAGATATTTTGAAGTATTCCTTACCAATAGGCTAATCTCAAAGATTTTTCTACCATTGGAGCTCCAATGTATTTAGTAGGAAGTTTTCTTATTTGAAAGTCCATCAGGTGTGCCATGTGTCTCTAAATAAACACATTAGTGTTAAAGAAATTATTTTGTTTTTTATTTTTTATTTTTTATTTTATTTTATTTATTTATTTTTGTTTTGTTTTTGTTTTTTGTTTTTTGTGTTTTTTTGTGTTTTTTTGTTTTGTTTTTTTTTTTTTTTTTTTTTGTTTGTTTTTTTTTTTTCCTGAGTGAGTATGCTCTTTATATGACACCATCAATGAAAGAAAAGGAATAATTTTTTTTTTGAAGAAAATGGAGGAGCCAAAATATTAACAAATAAATGAACTTAAATTTATTTATGAAGGAATAGTGCACTCATAATGGCTTATCAATAGTCATACAAAGTCATCAATGGTGACAAATTTATCTTCTTTAACTAAAGTGGTTCTCCCTAGTGCATTTTCAAGCTCTCCTTCTCCTAGTAAGTTTGACTATTCAGTATAATAGATGATGCCCTCAATTTTTGTTATTAGGATGGAGCAATTGTGAAACAACTATTGAGGAATTCATGATTGTGAAGGAAAAAGATAGAGGCACAAAAGTTGAGCACATATGAAAAACCCTGCATGCCACCATTTAATCAATAGCCATCAACATCGCCATATTGTTGCATGGTCATTTCCTTTTTATTTAATTAAATATTAATGTGATTTTGTCACTGCATTCAAAAGATATTAAGATTCTGACAGGTTAACAAATTTACCAAAGTATGAACATAGGGTAATTAGAAATAAGAAAAAAATTATTTGAATTAATGCCCAACTAATGTTAAAGGCCCAATAATATCATCTCAAACAACAATTTTCATCCATGTAGAAAATTAAAAACATCTCCTAATTCAGTTTATGGAAAATTACGAAAACAATAGTGCATTGGATAAAGAAAAGGGTTTTAATACCAAAAATTGGTAAATCAATGAAAATCAATTACGAGGAGTCATTTCTCAAGATATGCAGAGACTAATAAATATGTCATATAAAACAAGACAAAATGGTAAATAAATAAACACCAATCTCATAGCTAACATGTTTAGAAATGTATACCAATTTTATTTTGACACCGAACTAAAATTTGACATAGGAAAGAATTGAAAATACCTATAGAGGAAAATACATAATCATTGTTCATAATCACCTCTCCAATAACGCTACAAAGGTTTTACTTTATAAGAATAAAACAATGAAAGAGATTGCAATGACACTTTGAAAGTGGGAATTTGCACATCCTAAAAACTCTTGTCATTCCTCGTCAAATAGATTACCCAAGTAATAAATTAAGGAAGCGTTATAATTCCTTTAATTCCCTTCTAAGAGAATACTCTTGAAATAAACCTTCAATCATCATTTTATTCCACAAATGTAGAAGTGGGATATGATGTTCTTGTGTGAGGCATTCTAAAAAAAAATCAAGGAAGTTTCTTTATTACTTCTATAAAGGATACAAATGCTTGGACCTACTTTATTTCTATTTTGTAGCCAATCTAAAGTTAAAACATTCTTGTTAAGAGCAATTCAATAAAAGAAATCGCACTTTGGAGGGACTTAAGCATTCCATACTATTAGAAACTCTAGGAATGGGTGAAGTTATGTAAATATGTGAATAGAGAAATTCCATAAGTTAGAATAGGATACCTTGGAATTTGAATCCAAAATATCACCATTTGATTGTATACAATGATGTTCCTCTTAATGGAACACATCGCATTGGAAGTTACCTTCCTGGATTGACATGTTATCAGAGTGTAGGTCCCAAGTGTAGGCATTCCTCTACCCCTTGTAACTCCTTTTTGTCACTCTACCTAACATCCCTGTCATTTTCTTGCCCTAGCAGAAATGCTTATGCATCTTTGTTTTTCTATCCTACTATGATAGTTACTATGCGCTTGAGTTTCCTACCACTAACATGATGCCAATTCCCTGCCATCCCTGTCAAGTCTAATGCATGTATACTCATGTGACCTACAAAATTTTTGTAAAGCCAACGTCAGGTGGTCCCTGCAACAAGAAAATTTTCATGCCTCATGCAAGCCTTGTGATAATTTTTACATCTTGTATTTGATCTATCTATCCTTGCAATCTTGAATGAAACATGATTCACATGAGGTTCTGATTTATGGTCTATATTCATATTAAAATATTGTGGTTACATTGAAAATATTTTAATTACTAATTCAAGCTTTATATACAGTCTTTCAACAACACACCCTCTCACACGTTTGTTACATTGACAAGATTTCACCACTTTGATCCTTCCTAGAAGTGTTTCAATAACACACCATTCTCACACATTTATTTTAATTTTGTCAATTTCAAAGTGTGCACTAGTTAGAGGTTGTAAGCTTAAAGAAAGCCTCTGTTGTGTGCAAAGGTAAAGTTCTATCTAAATGTGGACACAATTTTGTAAAGGATTGCATCTTATTTTTGTTTTCTTGAGGTTATGAATGACCAATCTTATGTTGTTTCACAAAAGAGAAGGTCGAGCAAGGTAAATCATAATCTTGCAAACACTAATTGTCTGGCAAAAAGTCATGGTGATGTATTGGGTCGTTCTGGTTGCATATTGGGTTGTAGGCACATTCACCAAGAAGGGGAGGTCGAGTTGGAGCTTGTGGGGAGAATTTGCCACAATAAAGCTCTTTTTAATTGTCCATGGAATAATGTAAATGATAACTTTCTAATTCTCTAAAAAATATTGCAAAGTTGTGTATCATTCTTGCCAAATTGTTCCATTTTTCATGCACTTCTTGAAGCTTGGTGGAATAAACAACATGGAGTTTTTCTATTATTAGTTATGGATTTTTATTAGTTTCTTAATTATTTTGCAGTGAAATTTCTTATAACTTTTCATCTCCATTGTTGGTGTAGTTCTTAATGGAAAGGAAAACTACCACAAATGGTCCAAAAATATTAGACAAACCCTCATCTTCAATGACCTATGGAAATGCATTTATGAAGGAGAAGGTGACAATGCACCTGCCAATCACATGTGAGAGAAAGAGTTGATCATTTGGGAGAACAAGAATAATAATTTGCATGACCTAATTAATACTTTTGTAAGTAAAGAGTTGAGTTATTAGAGTATTCCAATTACAAATTCTTATGATGCATTAAAGAATTTGAAAGATTTATTTAACTCACACTCAAAACTAGAGGCAGTTAAGTTGATGATCAATCTTTTCAATCTATAATTGAAGCATGATGACCCCCCAACCCTAGCCTAAAAAATTGGAGATATTATGCAAGATATAGATGGCATAAGAATCAAATTTGACATCCCTCTCACAACTTTTTCAAGGCCCTCTATCCTACATATTCTCACTACGCTGAATCCATACAAGCTACTTCCTAAATCAAAGACATTTTTTTGGAACTCTTGTGGAGAAGTTTACCGGACGGGAGAAATATTTTAGGAACAGGAAGACAACTTTTTAGTTTACTAAAGAAGTTGTGTTCCTTGCACAAAAACAGAAGAATCTGATGCAATATTCTTCTAGAGGAGGAGGTGGTAGAAGAGGTTGTGGAAGGAATAATAATAGAGACAAAGAGGGTAAACATAATCAAGGAGGAAAATATAACCTCCACTATATCCATTGTAACATAGATGGACATGATGCATCCACATGAAAAATCTCTTGGGAAAGAATCTAACAAGAATGAAAAGAAGAGAAAGGTAAAATACTAGATCCAGGGAAAGGTAAAGAACATGAATTTGCTCATTATATTGTTGCACATTGCAATATTGGAGTAACCAAGACCTGTTTCATACTTAATTTGCTTCTTGGAAAGATGCATGGCTGGCAGATACAAGTGCAACCTGCCAAATGACCTTCCAGCAAGATTTTTTTTAAGACTTCAGTGACAATGTAGATGGAGCAATAGACTTTGTAGAAAATTCAAGTCTCAATCCATCCAGCTTGGAATCATAAGGATTAAACTTGATGGACTTCCTAACTTTATTTTGCATGAAATTATGTACTTTCTAGAGCCACAAAGAAACTTTCTGTATGTAGTTCACATTTGCCAACAAGGAAAATCCATTCACATATTTGATGGAAAATTTGAGGTTAAAAAATACATGAGACAAAAAAGTTGTCATGACTAGAAAAGAGGAGGAAATACTATTGAAGCTGCAATGAACATTTACTCAAAACTCTGTATATAGTTCCCAGTATAATGAAGGTACATTTCCATCTAGCCTTTGATGACATGCAATATTTAGAAATATTAATTATGACAATATTCATGTATTGAAAATAAATAGCATTTCTAGTTTTCCAATCATTCCAATCAAAATGAAGCAATGTGATGCTTGTTTCCTAGGAAAATATAGAAAACACCCATTTCATTATTTCGTTACCACAACACGTAGAAATCTTGCATTGATTCATTTTAATTTGTGTTGCTCTATCCCTATTCCTTATACAAATGGGAATAAATATATGATGGCTTTTATTGATGATTATGCTAGGTTGTGTTGGGTATATTTGTTAAAAAGTAAATCAAAAGCTTTTGAAACTTCCAAAAACTTTCATGGATGGATTGAAAATGATGCACAATCACATATTAGATCTATTCGTATAGATAATGGAAAATAATATAATTCAAATGAATTTGAAAAAGAGATTCACCAACATGGAATTCAACACCAAACAACAATGCTATACAATCCTCAACAAAATGTTGTAGTTAAAAGAATGAATAGGTCTATCTTAAATATGGTTCATTCCATGATGCTTTTCAAAAATTTAAAGTTGATGTTTTGGGATGATACAATTTTATGTATAGTAAATATCAAAAACAGATGTCAATCTCATGATCTCAAGAAAAAAACTCCTTGTTTAATTTGGTATGGCCACATTCCTTTGGTAAGGCATCTTGGGATATTTGGTTCCACTCGTTATGCCTTGATTCATAAGGAACAAAGAAACAAACTTGGTGCAAGGAGATGAAATTTTATCTTCTTGGGGTAGTTAGATATCACTAAATCATATCATATATACGATGAGGTAAATAAGAAATTAATATTGCCTAGAGATGTGATTTTTTTAATCTTCCAAGACTAACAATATTGTTGAGCGACAACTTGATTTTTTGAAAAGATTAAATCATGTAAAAACTTTTCATGAATTTTATAATGATATTCCACATCTTGAAGGGGGGATCCCAATCCTAGATAAATATATGGAATCTGCTTTTGATGCACCCTCTACCCCTCATGAAGTTCCAACCACTTCTTCACATCAAGAAGACACTTTGAGTGATAAGATTGAGAGGATTGGAAGGATAAATCTTGATGTGGCCCCATCTCAATCAATAGAGCAGCTTGGACCATCTCAAAAATGTCCTCCAAAATGGCTCACTAAAACAATTGAAAGTGTTCATCCTAATGAGGTTGGAAAGAAAGGAACAAGAAGTGCCACCAGACAAAATGGAGGTGATGTAGATGATTTAGATTTAGCTGATACTATGGATGTTTTTATGATCATGAATTAAATTTATCTACTAATTTTGAACCAACTCCATTTAAAGAAGTTTATTCTCATGATGAATGGAAAGAAGAAATGCAAAAAGAGTATGTTTTTCTCATAAATAATGGAGCATTGAAGCTAGTGGACCGTCTATTTGGAACCAAACCAAATGGTCTCTCCTCTTAGAACAATCGAGTGTAGTAAAGACTATCATTTGAATCAAGAGTATTTTATGTAGTGCATATTTGTGTTGCATGGGGAGGGTTAGCCATGCTAATACCCCTCTTAAAAATGTTGTGGGAGTAGTAGGGTGGTAGAACCCCCCCCCTTGCCACTGCCCCCTGACGTCAAACATCGTGAATTCCAACATCCTAATCGGGGGCTTTCTATTAGCATTTAGTCTGACTTGCAGAGGTTCCTTCTAGCTGGACAACACCTCTTCAGACAATTATTATGCTAGAAAAGTGTCTGAATCCTGACACCCCAAGTTAGACAAGATGTCAACCACTTTGTTTCTCATTCATCGAGAATGCGAAACTGTGACACATGAAATAGAATGGAGCAAATTTTGAATGTGATAAATTATGTGTTCCAAATGCCAACTTTTGGATAGTTATTTTGTAAGTTTCCTATTGATTATTTTCATGAAAATTTAGATAACCAACTAGGAATCACAATAAATATGGAATTTTGAATATCCTTCATTAATCGAAAGTCCTAGACCTCTCTCCAAGACAAGGAATTATACCACATTATTACTTGTGATAAAAAAAAATTAAAACATACAACTTCAAGGCCCGACCTTCCCAATCTCGAAACATCCCTCCATAACCTACTTGGCCAGGATTTCCTTTGGAAGCACCATCAAAATTTAAATTCACAAAACCCATTATGGGGGGGAATGTAGCTTTTGGGAGAGGAATTTTGGGGAGGGGGGATATTGGAAGGAAGAGATGAGGTCATTAAAGGACAGCTCAATTTTTGATAAAATATTTATTTCATTTTAATTTGCTTTCTAGTCCTCCTAGTTCCATGGTTCAGAGAGGATGGTCTCACATATATTTTGCTTAATAATTTGATATATTGTCCCTTATTCCTTTTTTTTTAATATCCTCTTATTTATTTCTTTCCAATTCACCCATATTGTTACAGGGAAAAGTGTCTATATATAACTGCTCTATCCCACTAAGGTGTGACAGCTGCCTTAGAAAAAAACAGAGAAAAACTACTTTTGTTTTTCCTTTATGAATTATAGATAGAGAGGAACAGAAAGACCAACCTCTGTCTTTCACTAATCTCCTGATTCGATTCCTCTCTTCTTTGATAGTCTTCAGCTACCTGCTCCCTTGCACGCCCAGCTTCACAAAGTACCTGTAAGATCACATAAGCATAGCACTATACAAAGACATGGATCTATAATCATAAACAATCTAGGATCAGATGTAAATTGACCATAAAAATCTAACAAGCATCAATGACACAAAAGCATGGAGGAAAACTTGAATAGCTTTTATTGATAAACAAGAAAAGAGCCAAGAGGAGTTACAACCCATTGTTCTGACCCATCATCAACCTCCTAGCAAAGAATCCCCTCTTCACCTCAAACAAAGCTTAGATCACCCAACAATCTGATGTTTGTCTCAAGAAACCAACATCAATTCCTTACAATATGCAAAATTCCAGCCTCTGGATCTCTGGGATGAGGGATCCATATATAGATGTTTGTAATGGAGATGAGTCAGCTCATGATTTGATTAGTGTCTTCCCTCTGATAGTTCTTGCTTCCACTTGGAGATTGATGGTCTCTTACTCATCCTTGGTCGAATTCAGTGAGGCAAGTGTCACAGGAGAAGATTCTGGAAGCTTCCATTGCCTCTCCACCTCGCGGAATGACACTGCCATTTGTCATTTCTCACCCATCGCACCCCACAGAAGGGATTTTTGAAATGAAACGCACCCACACAGTGTATTTAGGTGAGATGCAACGCACTTAGCCAGTGGAGCAGCTGAAATGATCCTGTTTTGACCAATTCTGAGCATTTTTTCATGGAGAACTTTTGGGAGAAGCTGTAATCTGTTGACCGTGTTCCTTTAGGGGTTAGAACAACACTTTTAGGGACTTAGGAGCCCTTGATTTATGGGCATTTCATGCTTGGGGTTGTAGGGCCCAAAAATGTCTATAACAGTTGCCCCCTAAAGCATGAGGTCGTTAATCTTTTTTATGTCGGGTGAAATGCTTTATTATGAGGATCCGAAGTTATTTCAATGCTGGGAGGAGACCTGTAATAAGATACAATACAATACATTATCTTCATAATATTTTCATGATCTAGCTGAGGCGGGCATTCCCATGCTCAGCTTTATAAATTCATTTTCATGTACATAGGACAGAAAATAGTCTGAGTGTAGACTGATGATTCTGATAGAGCCATCATACTTTTGATTGGATGATTATCTGTGCAGCAATGATGTACATTTGATGTCTTTATTTTCCCTGAATATATATCGCAGCCCGGATGGATGAAACCAGATCTGGGGTCTTCAATCTCGTTCGATCTTCACTCGGAGTACAAGTCGATCCATGTGAGAAATGTTCTGAAGTTGAACATGGAAAGACATCGCTTGATTACCAGCCAATGATGTAAACTGTTAACAAGCACGAGAGGAATGACCGATAATGATAATGACCCTCAAGGTACTGCAGTACAATTTACGTGGTGTGAATAAAGGACTTGGTGTCGAACACCACGCAAAATCTTTCGGTCGAAGGCCATTGATGTAAACCTGTCGCCGGAAGTGAGAAACTTGCCATTGAGGCATGCAAGCTTCAAAGTACTGAATGGGGTGTTCCTAGATCAACTTCTTGGATAATGAGTTGATGTCGACAAGAAGTGTTTTGTCATAGGAGGGCCTTAATGAATCCCACATCAATGACATGGAACGGAGCAAATGATTTTAATGGAGGTGAAAGCGATCTGGTGATATAAGGTTCAGGGTGGCAGTCATGAAAGAATGGAGTATAAATGTATGGTAGTGGGTGAGACACAGGTGAATTCTCTGAATGACTTCTCTTGAACATATCGACGACACTGATGTGATGGATTGGTAGCATTAACCCCAAATGTGGATGGTATGATGGGACCATGGTGATGTGACCAGTGAATGAAACAACCCAACCCAACTCGGACATGCAGTGGAAGTGTCATGTTCAAGAGCGACTTGCTACCAACAAAGTTTCTTCAAGTTTTCTTCCCAATTTTTCCCCAGTCATTGCTGACCAGTACCTCTTTATTTTTGTCAAGCTTGAGGAGGATAACATATGCTTGTTCTATAATTTTCCCTTCGGGCAAACCCATCGCTATGTTTTAACGAGCCTAGCGATAGTGAAACTCGTTCTCGTCTATAGACAAGTTTGTCGCTATTACACTTTTAACGAGTTTAACGACAAAGATAACTCAGTCCTTTTCAATTTTAGAGAGTCTGGAAAGGAACGTAAAGGTAACTCCAAAATTCCTTTTTCGTCATCTAATCCCTTAAGTCCGAAAAAGTATAAAACAATACAGAAGGGATGAATTTTCGATACTTTTAACGAGCCAAACAAAACAAGCGCTCGATATTTTTTTGTAATAATCCCTCAGGTCCAAAAAGATTAAAATCTAGAGGAGGGATAACACTTCCTGTCCCTTTAACGAGTTGGAGAGGCCAATGGCTCGGCAATCTTTTCATATTTTACAAGTCAGTTGAAAATAGCTTAAAGGAGACTCGTCTTTTGAGGAACGAGTGATAAAATGGGTAGCAGCTGATTCCAGGTAAGGTTTGGAATTTTCCAATCACGGCAGTGTTACAAGGATGGCTAGTGAAATGACTCTTCGCAGCTGTTCCTCAAAATGGGTAAACAATCAAATGGGGGTGAATGATCGGCCAATGCAAAAGTGGAGGTGACGGTGCAAACATGACCAAGGCTTTAATGGCTGAAGTACTACATTCACGATGGTTATTTACCGGTGAATAGTTCATTTTTTAACGAGCTTAAACACGGGGGAAACATTTGCTCATGGCTTATGTTTATTTTTTAACGAGCTTGAACTATGTGCTAAAACTGCTCGATTAATCCATTCGTGTGATAAGAATGTCTCATATAAAAACGGCAACTTTTAGAGTTTTTCCCCACATCCTTTCTTTATGCAAGTTAGGAAACGACCAATCCTACGAGTTTAAAGGGTTAGAGGACCTACAAATTTAAAAAATAAATAGTCGCTCTTCGCTTGCAAGCCAAAAGGTTTGCATGCCCCCAGGCATAAAACAAAGTTTCAAGGTTACCCCTTCTTTAGTCCGTTAAAAGATTTGTTTTACCGAGAGAGGCCTACCTCTTACAGGTTACCCAAAGATCGTTCTATTCACAGTGCAAATAAAACACTTCTTCGGCGATGTCTACCGAAATAGACAAAGGTGAGTGAAGGATGCTACTCCACTCATATAACTTTGACAAGAGAATCTTGTTCTAGAATAACCCCCTCTTCCAATCACGGACGGGAGTACAGACTAGTCATATTCTCTTGTGGAAACCTACCCTATACCCGAAGTTTTCCTGCCGAAGCAGACCAGGGTGCATGCCCCCTGGGTTTCAGTCATGTCCCCCCGAATCACTCACGCTCATCGAGTGGACGGACTGGAGATTGAGACATTTCTTGCGTGAAAAGACCATTCAGGGATGGTATATGACTATTTTCTCTGTATGATCTGGGAAATGAAAGCTGGTCTACGAGCTTGACCAATCTTCCTTCGTGCAGAAAACACATTACTCTAAAGAGTGAGGAGACAATTGCTCCCATGCAATAAATATAGTCTCGTCCAAGGCGTAGATTGTAATCCAGGGGTCCTTGGACTACCATTACGTTCATGTGAACGGTTTTCCCTCTCAATGTTATGGGCACATCGGGAAGGATCCCTAACGGTCGACTGGTTCCTTTATCAAAACCTGTTAGATTTCTCATCTCAGGCAAAAGCGATGGCGAACCAAGCGCTTTCCAAGCAGTTGAGGAAAGGATACTCACAGAAGCCCCCTCATCTATGATGGTACCAGCCATAACCATTCTATATATTTGAACAATGATTCGGAATGGTACACTAGCTGGTAAACGGGGTCTGCCTAGTTGATTCCAGTCGAAGGAGACAACTAGGTTGCTTGGAGGTGGGACCGAATAAACGGTCGGGTACGACTCTGATGAACTTCCTTCCTGTGGTAAAGGAACGGGTAAATTGCCCCCATGTTCGTTGGAGCCTGTGCTTATGAAAAGAATTTGGACGGTGTCATCCTTGTTCTCTTCAGTGACTGTATCATCTGAAGATGGAACCTCTGAAGGCAAGACCAGGTCAACTGCCGCCTTGACCTTTTGAATTTCGTCTGGTATGGGTTCAGATGGTTTATCTTCAATTATAGATGCTTCGGCCGACCACCTGAGCGGGCCAGCCGGATTTTCAACTAGTGACGGACTCGGCAAGAGTTTTTTTATATCTAGGAGGAAGTCGTAACAGTGAAACCAGACGATCGTCCAAAAATCTTTTAGCTTCGTCTAAGAAGGGACAACGGTTGACGACATGATCGCCTTCGCACAGTTTACAAGGAAATCTATATTTTCCTTTTTGTCTTGGGGCTTCACTTTCACTAGTTGACGGTGTGTTTTCAACATGACCATCAGAGGTTGACGACATCGGGTTGTGCAAACAAGGAGACCAGTCCCTTAAGATCTGAGGGATGCAAGGACAATCTCTATGATAGTGGTCTCCTTTCCAAATGACACATGGCGATTTAGGCCTGGTTGGTGCAATGTGTGGATTTTCGCTAGACGACACTCGTGTGCCCCCATTCACTTTTGGCTCCTTCTTCTTCTCTTTCTTCTTATTTTCCTTCTTCTCTTTAGGTACTTGACTTTTGGCTTTACTAGCCCCATCAAGCGAAGAGGAAGGAGGAGAGGAAGAATTAGAGGAAGTAGAAGGCTGGTGGGTAACTCTGGACTCGTCTAGTCGCTGATTCGATTGTTCAGGAATTGTGGTTTTCCGAATGACAGAGGTTGAGAAGAGCCATACAGGCAAACCAATTGTCAGTCCTGGAAACGACAATGTGGCCATATGGGGTGCACCAACATCTCCCCAAGAGGAGAAGGGACTAGGATTTCCCCCAAGGGGAATTCCTTGGTTGGTGGATTCCATTTTTCTCAACCCAAGATCAACGTAGGAAAGGGTAATGAATATTCCGTTTAAAATAAATTTTAGACGCTTTGACACAACTTGTTTTTTCAATTTTTAAGAGTCGAGAAAAAACAAAAGATGACTCTAGTCTCCTTTGATTTTTTAATGAGCTTGAAGTGACAAGTGCTCAGATGGACCTTTTCTGTTAAGGAGTCTAAAAAGGAACGAAAGGGACTACTCTGAAAATCTAGGTAGAGGGATTACCAAACCAATCACAAAACTGCAGAATGATTTTTACGGTACGGCAGTCAATCTTCCCGAATGTTGTGTTCAGTGCATTGCGATCGATAGGGCGGCAGACACGAATTCCTATGGATAAAGGATTAAGCCTATTGGGGTCTCCCAAAATATACTCGACGGTACGTGGGAGCACAAGTCCGTACTGGCACTTATCGTCTCAAAGTGGAGGAATCACCCAACCATCAGTGAGAACAACAGTTACCAGGCTTTACGGCGCTGGAATACGTCTCTAGCCTAGACTTCTAAATGTTGTGCGTTAAGTTCCAAAGCGTTGTTAGATTCATTGAATTTATTTTAAGTTGATCTTGTTTATGAAGTTTGCCTTTCAGGTTCACCACGAGATGTAGATGTAATTCCTAAAATGCAATCTAAGATGATAAACAAACTTTTTATCTTCTTTGTGCAATGAAAATCCTAACTACTAAGGAAAAGAAAGACAGAATCTTTTCACAAAGAGCAAAGAGCACACTCTAAATGCACTTTCCTAAATCAAGCCAATCAGACTGTCTATATGCAAATGCACATGCATGTATTTGTTTTCGACTTTCTTAATATATGAATGCTAAAAAGAAAGTTGATGCACAAATCTGAATTTCTTTTCAAGCGACAAATATCAACAAGTTTCTTTTCGAAATCAAAAATGGAGACGAACACAACACCTTATGATTTTGAAATGAATACTTGTTTTTGACACTAGAAAATTACAAATTCAGACCAAAAGCAATAGTAACAGGATAATCGACCATCAACAGTAATCAAACTCTTTCCTACGATTGAAATCGACACTTGCGACAGTTTCAAATCAAAGGATGACAGTACGATTATGCTACTTTTGCAAAGGAGAACTGTAAATGACTCAACAAACACACAAAAACATCTACAGTTATTTTGTACAAAGGAGGCGGAATAACAATAAGGAAAAGGGGTTTCAAACAGACATATACTGATCACAAGTAGCAAAATTCAGGAATAGAACTGGAAAGAATGAACCACAGAAGCCAAAACTGCACAGAGCTAGTCTGATCAGTGCACCTGTAACACAAAGAATTTGAAATGCAGCGCAGCTTGTCCACTCGGGAAGTGCGCTGAAATTCAGATTCTCTGAATAGTACCTGTGCTGGGCCAGAAACGAGACTCTGTTCGGGTTCCAGGTCACAGTTTTCAGTTCAGTTCTTGGGTTTTGGCCAAGCAAAAAGGCAATCAGTAATGCAACAATCAGGTTTGTGAATCAGGTTTTTAAATCATAAACAAATCCAATAGATGGATTGAAGTAGGAGTTATCTACTTTGCATTTGTTATGGCAAATGCAATTCGAATGCCACCTGTAAGTTTATGAAATAGACAACAAAGAATGACAAACAAACCAACTAATTATCTCCCTAGCGGAGTCGCCATTTTGTTACAGGGAAAAGTGTCTATATAGAACGGCTCTATCCCACTAAGGTTTGACAGCTACCTTAGAAAAAAACAGAGAAAAACTACTTTCGTTTTTCCTTTAAGAATTATAGATAGAGAGGAACAGAAAGACCAACCTCTGTCTTTCGCTAATCTCCTGATTTGATTCCTCTCTTCTTTGATAGTCTTCAGCTACCTCCTCCTTTGCACGCCCATCTTCACAAAGTACCTGTAAGATCATAGAAGCATAGCACTATACAAAGACATGGATCTATAATCATTAACAATCTAGGATCAGATGTAAATTGACCATACAAATCTAGCAAGCATCAATGACACAAAAGCATGGAGGAAAACTTGAATAGCTTTTATTGTTAAACAAGAAAAGATCCAAGAGGAGTTACAACCCATTGTTCTGACCCAGAATCAACCTCCTAGCAAAGAATCCCCTCTTCACCTCAAACAAAGCTTAGATCACCCAACAATCTGATGTTTGTCTCAAGAAACCAACAACAATTCCTTACAATATGCAAAATTCCAGCCTCTGGATCTCTGGGATGAGGGATCCATATATAGATGTTTGTAATGGAGATGAGTCAGCTCATGATTTGATTAGTGTCTTCCCTCTGATAGTTCTTGCTTCCACTTGGAGATTGATGGTCTCTTACTCATCCTTGGTCGAATTCAATGAGGCAAGTGTCATAGGAGAAGATTCTGGAAGCTTCCATTGCCTCTCCACCTCGCAGAATGACACTGCCATTTGTCATTTCTCACCCATCGCACCCCACAGAAGGGATTTTTGAAATGTAATGCACCCACATAGTGTATTTAGGTGAGATGCAACGCACTTAGCCAGTGGAGCAGTTGAAATGATCCTGTTTTGACCAATTCTGAGCAGTTTTTCATGGAGAACTTCTGGGAGAAGCTGTAATCTGTTGACCTTGTTTCTTTAGGGGTTAGAACAACACTTTTAGGGACTTATGAACCCTTGATTTATGGACATTTCATGCTTGGGGTTGTAGGGCCCAAAAATGTCTATAACACATATCAAAATTCTAGGAACAAGAATCAATGCTTAATTCAAAACACGGTTACTGAATATGCTAGTTCTAATTACTCCAAAGTTTCTACTAGGATGTTGTAGTTGTGGTCTGAGTATCCAAAAAGGAGTAAGACTTCGACCCAAATATAAACAAAAAAAGGAAAGGAATTCAAAGCATGTTCTATAGTCTCTTCCTGATTCCAACATAAGGGGCACATCAAAGGACCCTAAAACCCTTTTTTTCTCCTTTGATCCTACGAGAATATATTTTGACTTCCTATCAACCACGGGAATTATGCAATGTTTCTCCAATACCATTCATTTAAATTTTTCACGAAAGAGGTTCTTGATGGATATCCTTGTGACCGGCTAGCAGAGAATATGATTCATTAAGAGTGAATATCATTTTAATATGATATCTCCATCAAAGTTTTTAATGCTCCCGAGAAGCGATAACTTTACAACTTTGCAACTACTCAATAAGAAAGGGCCAGGTAGCTAAGGTTGTTTGTGATAGATAATCCTTGTTTGTTTTCCATCTTCTCTAAAGCATAGAATAATGCATAAGTTTCCAAAAACATTCTATTGTAGTGCAATATTTCTTTAAAGTAAATGCCTCTAACACTCTAAGTTCCTAACAGTCCCACAACCATGGAATCTATTTCCAAGGATATTTCTAGAAGATGGTAGTGCATCCATTCCTAGTCTCTCAAAAGGTGTGATTTTGGATTAGACTCTAGTTGGCATGTGCCAAATTCCATATAGCGGAGCCTAAGGGATACTATGCAGCTCTTAAATTTTTCAACTGAGAAGAGGTGTGGAAATATTTCTTATTCCATATTTTTTTTTTCTGAAGTTCGTTTCCTCACTAAATCCATCTCCACCATAGTTTAGCTTCCAATGCCTTGTTCAAGATTTGTGAGTCTCTCAAGCCCAAACCCCTGGCCAACTTGGGTATGCAAAGCTTTTCCCAGGAAACTAATGACCATTGTTTTCTTTCTATGTTCCTCTCTAGAGAAAATATCTATAGAAGGTAGTGATGGATTTGAAGATGAATTTGGGAGAAGCTAAGGCTACATTTGGTAAACAATAAGAGATTGAAGGGCATACTTAAGAAGGGCCAACCAACTCGCCAAATTATGAGATCGAAACATACAAATTTCTAGCTTGTTGGAGACATTTTGAAGTATTCCTTACCAACAGATTGATCTCAAAGAGTTCTCTACCATTGGAACTCTTAGGTATTTAAATTTTCTCTCAAAGAGTTATCTACCATTGGATAACTTTTTTAAGACGTGTTAAACAAAGTGCTGATTTGTGAGGTGTAGTTTAGGTGAAGTGTTGTTGAGGTGCTCGAGACATCAGTGAGAAACATAATGGTGCCACAAGACTAGAGATCATGAGGCACCTAAAGCCATGTGAAGTATCCATAGCCATCACAGGTCATATCAGAGTTGATTACCACTAAAGTGATATCGAAGTAGAACGATATTAAAGTGCTCTTCACAACTATATAAGATAGGTGGTATTTGCACTTATCACTGCTAAGGTGATATTGGAATAAAATGATAGTGAAGTGTTGTTCACTAGAATCTGAGATAGGTGGTATCAAAGCACATATTAAAGTAGTTGAGTAGAAAATATATTGGATCATATAATAGATCATAGTGGTACTAAGGTGGTGAAAGGAACCTCCTTCAGAGTATGTTACCATGGAGGTTTCCTTAGAGCGTAGTTGGGACTGAGGTCCAAGATAGTTGTGTGGTAGTGTTTTTGTACCAAAAGACACCTCCTTAATTAGTTTTTCCTTGCAAAGGATCACAGACAGAGCTAGTGTTTTTAGTGAACAAACTTAGATAAACAAAGAATTGTAAATAGTGAAAACAATGCATATGCAAACATAAACTAAAACAAATAAATACATAAGCAAGACTCAATGGAGAAAACAAGTCAACAAAATACTGGAAAAAACTCCCTTTATTGACTGCTAGTAGTAGAGGTTGAATACAATAGATGAATCTTAAGCACCTAAAGAGAATTCTTTGATCTATGGTGCTAAAAATTCCTCAGCAAGGGGGGTTCTTTTCCTTAGTCTCTTTATAATTTTCTCCTCTCTCTCAAATAAGTATGAAGACTCTCCAATGGTGGACTCTTCTTCTCTCACTAGGATGATGGATTTCTTAGGAGAAATATGGCCAACATACGGGTGCTCTTACATTCTTTGGCTCAACAATGGAATGTTGGTTTTCTCTGATAGCAATTTGGTCAGCATAAAAATGTCTCATATTTTGGTTCTCACAAGGCTTATGTATATAGAATTTTTTGAATCCTTCTTCCCTCTCTTGGTTCATGCATGATGATGACTCATGCGTAGGACAAGGTGATTCCATTGAGGGCTACATATCTTTATGGTGACTCGAATTCGACTATCATGGGCTGAGATCCTATCAGGGAATCATCTTCAAGTGTGTGAAGTGGTCTCGAATTTACTGAGTCATCCATTTCTTCGATCACGCGACTTTCAAAGGAAATTCTGCTTGCGTGCGACTATCAAAGAAATATATTTGAAGCTCTCAATTTTTTAACCTTATAAACTTTGGACCTTAGAAAAAATTAATTTTTTTAATCTTCATGATGCCTTCAACTGGAAAGTCTTCACTTGTGAATTTCACTGGACATCTTTTAGCGTCTTTTGGATTGTGAAAACATGTGTACGATTGTTTGGTGTTAACAGTTTCCCCCTAATTTATGAGGTTAGGAGAAAATGTATAGCTAAAATACATCACATTTTCTATTCTGGCGGAGAATTTGATCAACTTGTTTGAGAGAGAGGATAAATTGTTATGGAGATGACTAGAGAAACCCCTTGATTGAGTGTAAAGGACAACCATGCTTTGAAGAAAACCCTTGTTATGATGACTAGTGACAAATTATTACAAACAGATAGCAAATGGTCCTATTCATTCAACGTTATGGTGGTTGATGTGTTAATGGTTGATGAAGATAATTGTTGGCACCCTCAAGGGTGCTTCTTGGACAAATAGACTGAATTTGTTTCCCCCATGCATAACAAAGGTGAAGCACTTTTGAATGAAGTGCTAAGGTATGCATGTGTCTTCAAATTTTGGTACCTCCCTCGTATCATGATGTGAGCATTGTTGAATGAGGTGCTGAGTGATGTCGGGGTCTTCAACTAAATTAAATAACTACAACAATCATTAAGTATGGTACCACCTTGGCATGAAAACTTGTTTTGGTGTCAAATGTAAAGGGGATTGGTGAAATCAGTGGGAAATATTGATTCCCATTATTTCACCCGAGGATATCCCTTCAAGGGGGGGTACCCAAGGTATTGTGTCTATCCTAGAATACGAGTGTTGAAGTCAACAGGAAAGGAGCATCAACTGCCTGACATGCTGTCAGGGAATCAATATAAGATGTAAATAGAATTTAATAGTGTGGGTCATATAAGGCATGATAATGAGAGATCAAAATATGAGTGGACATGGACAACTAGCTCGAGGTCGAAGCTATTATGCAAATGGAGGCACTCAAAACATGTTTGTTGATAAGGATGGCCCTAGAGCTGGTAGAATTTCTAGAGTGGGTGTAAGTATGTTCTTACTGGTGTGAAGATAGTAAATGACTATGGGTGATGTGTCAGCTCTGACCAAGTGTGACTAGAAAATTCCCCTAAGTAAAAGACATGCAAATATGGGTGGGAGTATTTTTCCCAAAAAAATCTTTGTACACTTGCTAAAATAATATGAAGATGATTTGGATGTACACACACAGAGATAGGTGCCCCATAATAATGGTGACCTGTATAGAGATGTGGTGCTTTTGCTGAGGGTAGGGGCCCCATTGGTTTTTCTCCATGTTGGGTTGGTGAGGCGAATGAAGTGACATAGATGGACTATGTAATATAGGTGGATGATAGGCCAAATGTAGGATGTGGTGGTGCATCTGCCTTGATCTAACATAAAGTACCAGGGATTTCCCAGGAAGGGGGTGTATGGGGGATGAGTGAAGCATAATGAGGCTTATCTTCAAGACATGTAAGTGGAGTAATTCCCAGGCCTAAGTAGGTGGTGATGGCTCCTGATAGTGAATAAGGGTCTACAAACATGAAGAAAGCCATGAGTGAGAGGGTTCTATCAATCGACATGGATATTGATCATATGCAAGGCGAGGTGATGATAAACATGGTTGAGATCATGGGCCCTATGGTTCATTTTGGAGAAATGATGTCAGGATATGAAAAGCTTAAGAGGAATCCTATCATTCTAAGTGGTGAATGATACCTGCTCCGTTATTTTCTTGTTGGGGTGTTGGTCGAAGGGGATTGTTCATGATGTACCTGCAATATATAAAAACAATACTTTAAGTGAAAGTATATTTTTAAAACATATAAATAATATGTGATTAACTGAATGATATGAATTAAAGAACAAGAGAAGGCGTACCTAAAATGATTTTCTTAGCATGCAGCGGGTCCCAAAAATGAGTTTTGGCAATCACTAGAACAAAAAGTTCCATGATGGAGATGGTGTGGTATTGATCCTTGTGTCTCTCTCACTTTTGAAAATGGAGGTATTGAGCTTCTGTAATGGGCTCCAAAAAATGGAAAAGAGGGCGATAGATAGGGTTGAGGGGGCCAAATATCACTTCATTTACACTGTTGATCTTGAGAGCTTAGAGCTAGTTTTGGGATCGTTTCCTACCATTGTGGTCAGCTAGAGTACCAAGGACATGTGTGGGGGAGAGACATGTAAGAACTTATACCCTAAATTTTGTTCTTTTGGTAGCTATAAAGAAGATAGGTCATACAAGTGTCCCCTGTATGGCCTTTTTAGGGTGTGCTTTTAGGGCTACGCGGGTGAATCTTGTGGAGTCGCATAGTTGCTACATGAACATCTAAGGTTTTTGCAGTGACACCATGCAAAAGTGGGCCTTAGACACACAATCCATGTGTCTGAGTCACAACAATCCAAGGTACTATACTTTGGGGGTCAGTGTGGCTTGGTCACTAGACTACATGTGGTCTGCACACAAACACACAGATCGTGCATATAAGTTAAACACAAACACACGTTCTTTGGTGCTTTGGTCATCGTAACCTAAGGCTTGATAGATGAACATGTGTGCATCTGTTTGAGAAATAGAGGCACATTGTGTGCAACTGTGAGGCCAATAAGCATGCAACTAATAGAAAAATTGGGATTTTCTCTTCTATTTTTTATAGCTTAGGGAGCTAAATATTGATGTTTGATATCCTTGATGCCAAGATGATTTGGAGAGAGCGTGACTGGGTGACCCTACATACGACAGTCATGGGGGACCCAATAGCTAGCCAGAATCTGGCTCAGTGGTGGTTGCTGAAGTTTCTTTAGAACCCCATATTGAGATTACAGGATAGATTCCTACGTTTTTTATCTACTACTGGGATGTGGAATGAAAAATTATGGTGATTTGTAGGGTTGATCTACCGATATCTACCCATATAGATGTATACTTCATGATAGGCTTCTTGCCTCATGGGGAGGCTTTTCTATATCCATTACTATTTGGGCATGTGGATATCCATCGATGGGCGGAGGATGAGGCTCTCTACTGGCCTAATTATGAGGATGGTTGTATCAAGGTTGTTGTAATTGTGGATCTCACTGAGTGGGCTGCTCTAGTGATGATTTTAATATTCGCAGGGTCAACACCCTTCCATATAGAATTAGGGCCTTAGATAGGGGTCCTCTAGCGATTGCAAGCATACCATTTCTTTGATTAGGCTCGGTTATTACATAGGGGAATGATTTCCTAGTTGACACAAGTGTAGTGTAGCAAGATTCAAAGATTTTTCTACACGATTATTCTATGCAACATCATTTATGAGAGGGTCATGATGCTCCATTGTATTAGAGCCATGCCTGTAGGACCTGCTAGGGACCCTGGTATGTGATGGTTGGCACCTGTGATTCCACGAGTTGGTAGTGATGTCGCAAGGCATTATTGGAATGCCACCGTAGAGAGTTGGTTTAACTCCAATCCTCAATTGATCTTGGAGTTCCCTTACCATGGCGTGGCCTTCCATGGAGATCCAAACACGGGGCTTCCTATAGGTGATGCCTGGGGATCAACAAGTATGAGAGTTTTGTTTTTGAGATTTGTATTTTTTTTACATGTGTAGGTATGTGTTATTTTTATTTTGATGTTGATACCATGTTTTTTTATTTGCAGATGCGACATTTCGAGGGTGACGACTGGTGTACATGGTAGGCCATGATCTGAGATGCATGGGTGTCATAGGGGTGATGCTTGTGTGCTAGAGACTAAGATATGTGAGGGCACCTATTGGGCCTGAGCAGTCAGTGTAGCGGGGCCAGTTAGAGATTGGTGGACCCTCCGATGAGGGTAGTAGTGAAACAATGGTCAAGGACATGGAGTGACAATGTGAGCATGCTGAGGTAGCAGAGCCATGGTTGGAAGTTGTTCAGGCTAACTTGTAGAGTTAGCGGGATACCGGGGCAGAGATGAGGCCTTAACTAGAGGGTTTCCCATTAACGGTTGGGAGGGGTTGGAGGAGGTTGTCATGGAGATGACGATGTCACTTGAGTGGGCACATCAACCAGTTTTGTGCCGCATAGCTATGGCAGTGGCCGTGGCTAGTCCCATTTTGGCTCCTGGCATGGAGATTGGTTCACAGGAGTGCTAGGGAGACCTTTGGGTCTAGGTTTTATATATGCACTAGGGAAATCACCCATTATGAGGATGCTCCCTTGTGTTTTTGTTGACTTATTTATCCCGGTCGTGAACCAGTGGATTATACAACTATTTTTTGTACTCATATATTTTTTGATATGTATATACGAGATGATACTTTTTTCCAGCTCTTATGATGTGTCTTATGCACCTATACCTTTGATGTATTTATGCATTTATTTGAAATGGATATTATTCTCATGCTTTATGTATATCTATATATATATATATATATATATATATATATTTGTGTGTGTGTGTGTGACACATGCCAGTCTAGGATTTGATTAGCTATGCAATCAACTAGATGATTTTGATCCCTTGGTATATGTGTAAATCTGATATGATGAGAATGTCATGCTAACCTTTGTGAATGCAGATACTTCTAAAAAAGGTGTAAATCAAAAACCTGATAGGTCTTGTTTAATTGCGATACAACTAGCTGGGAATCAAGGAATACATGCAGGTGACGGATACCTAAGTGGTAGGAATCGACCAAGAGACCTATGAAGGTGTCATATTCAACTTTAATTTTGGTGATTGAACCGATACAAATTCTGTTAGAGAGACGAGGTGTCCAGTCAAGAGAGTATATGGACTAGGCTGCGGCAACGAGGTTTTGCGACCATCGAGATGCGCCGCTAGCAAATCTGTGATGATAGGATGGAAGATAATCCATCTATGACAAATGATGAGAGAGTGATTTTTAGAGTGAATCCATGATGAGGTGATAATCATAAAAATAAGTCATGGTGCATACATGTACATTCTAGCATTTTATCGGTGAAATTTTTTGAGGACAAGATTTTTTTGGCAAGTCCCATCAAGCTCTGTCAAGATGTATGCGCCCTTCAAGAGGAAATGTTTGATGATGTATGGGCCCTTCCATAGGGTTTTGAACTTCCCGGGTCCTACCACTTCTTTGGAAACATCATAGCGGAGGACTAGCTCCCCCTTGGGTGATGTTGCAATCAAATGAGGCTTTGACCCTCTTCTTATGTTCTTCGTTATTATTGAGGGATTCTCGTCGACTTTCATCGACAGGCTCCAATTGTACAATCCTTTGTTCCAACACTTAGTGTAAGTGTTATAGAGATATTTGGGCACTACAACCCCAGTTAGATATGTCCATAAAACAAGGGCTTCTAAGCCCCTAAAATTTTTGTTTCATACCCTAAAGGAACAAGGTCAACTGATTACATCATCTCCCAGAAGTTCTCCATGAAAAACTACTCAGAACTGGTCAAAAATGGACCATACAGACTGCTCCATGCATAGGGTGCGATGCATCTAACCTATTACACATGAGCGGTGCGATGCATACTAAACATCCCTTCTATAGGGTGCGATGAGTGAGAGCAGACAAATGGCAGAAGCAGTGTGCTAGGTGGAAACCCAGAGAATCTTCTAGAAACTACTCATATGACACTTGCCTCTCTGAATTTGCCCAGGTATGAGTAAGAGATTTGAAATCTCCAAGTGGAACCAAGAACTATCATTGAAATGACACTAATCAAAATCCCAGAAGCTGACTCACTCTCTTGTAAACATCTATACATGGATCCCTCATCCAAGAGATCTAGGGGATGGAATTTTGTAATTTGCAAGGAAGTGTTGTTGGTTTCTCTTTGAAGACATTGTTGGGTGATATTTCTTTGTATGAGGTGAAGAGGGATTTCATGCTGGGAGGATGATGCTGGATCAGGCAACTTGGTTGTAATCCTCTCTTCTACTTCTTCTATCAATAAAGCTATTTGATTTTTCCTCCATATGCTTGCATATCTCTGAATCTTGTTTATGTATGCATTTATATGGTTAATGTACATCTGATCCTACATTATTTATGGTTATCGATCTCTATGATTTGATGGTATTTTGTTGCCTTGGCTCTACAGGTGTTCTTCAAAACGGGACAAGTGAGAAAGGAGTGGCGAAAGCTCTATCAAAGGAGAGAGGAAACAAGCAAGGAGACTAGAAAAACACTGAGCTTGGTGCTCTCTTCTTCTCTCTCATCTATCTCTCATAAAGGAAAACACAAGTAACTTTAATTTGTTTGTTTCTAAGATAGCTACCCATCTTAGTGGGACTAGAAGCTCTGAACGGACACTATTTTTCTTGATAAAAAAATGGCGACTCCACTGGGGATCGAATAGTTTGTTTGTTTCGTTACTATTGTTTGCTTTATAAACCACAGACGGAGCCTGAAGTTAAGCCAACTAGCCTTCGAACTGCTTTTTCTATGCAACTACAAAGTAGATCAATGCTACTTCAGTCAATCTCTGGTTTGGTTTATGAACTGAACATCCAACTTTCAAACATCCTAAGTGCCCTGGTGGTAGCTCAAATAACCTCATTAGATCACCCCCTATACTTTGTGTTTACTGACTATCATTAGCTAAGATTAAACCCTTGAACTTAGCTACAAACTGTGAGTGGAAACCAAGCACAGTATCATCCCTGGTCCATCGCACTATCTCTTCTTGGAAACCTAGATGCATCACACCTCCCGTGTGTTGCAGGTGAGATGCATCCCTGTTTCCCTGTGTTATAGGTACGATGATTGAATAAGACTATTTTTGCCTCCAGATTTTGGTTTTTTCTTCATTGTCGTCAGCTTTATTCAGAATTTTTGTTGTCTATGATCAGTATATCTCTGTTGAAACCATCTTCCTTTGCTGCATTATTCAGCCTCCAGCAGAAGAAATTGTGAATGTTTTTTTATGTATTTTTCATCATTTAGAGTTCTCCTTTGCAAATAGTAGCTTAATCGAACTGTCGTCTTTTGATTTGAAAGTGTGACAAGTGCCATTTTCAGTCAAGGAAAAGAGTGTCACAAAGAATTCCTCTTTTAGATAGTCGATTACACTTTTGCCATTATATTTGATATGAATTAATAGTATTTCAAGTGTCGAAAGCAGTTTAAATTCAAAATCGCAAAGTGTCGTCTTGGCTTTACTTTCGTTTTTTGAAAAGAAAATTGTTAGTACTGTTGCTTTGAAAGAGAATAGTTCATATCTATATTGTTTTCCTTTTGTCATTCTCACATTAAGGAAACTGAAAAACAATACATGCATGTGCATTTGCATTTAGACTGCATGCTGAAGTTGATTTAGGAAAAGTGCATCTAGTATGTGCTCTCTGCTCTATGTTGAAAGAATTTCATTTATCTTTCCTTAGTAGCTAGGATTTTCATTACAAAAAGAAAGTAAATGACTGTTTATCATCTTAGATTTCATATTTAGGAATTGTATATCTACATCACGCGGTGAACCTTAAAGGAAAATTTCTTAAGAAAGATCAACTGTAAAATAAACTTCAATGAACATAAAAAAGCTTTGGAACCTGACGCACAACATTTAGAAGTCTAGGCTAGAGACATATTCTGACATCGTAAAGCCTGGTAACTATCGCTTTCATCATAGGTTGGGTGATTCCTCCTCTTTGAGACGACAAGTGCCAGTACAGACTTGTGCTCCCATATACCATCAAGTATATATTGGGAGACCACAATAGGCTACATCCTTTATCCTTAGGAAGCCGTGTCCGCCGCCCTATTGATCACAATGCACTGAACACAGCATTCGGGAAGATTGATTGCTGTATCGTAAAAAGTATTCTATGGTTTTGCAATTGGTTTGGTAATCCCTCTGTCTAGATTTCCATAGTAGTCACTTTCATTCCTTTTCAGACTCCTTAAAAGAAAAGGTCCATATGAGCACTTGTCACTTCAGGCTCATTAAAAATCGAAGGCGGCTAGAGTCATCTTTAGCTTTTTCTCAACTCTTAAAAATTGAAAAAGCAAGTTGTGTCAAAGCGTCATAAAATTTATTTTAATTAGAATAACATCATTGTTCCCTCGTTGGTCTTTAGGTTGAGAAATGGAGTCTACCAATCAAGGATTTATCCTTGGGGGAAATCCTAGTCCCTTCTCCTCTTGGGGGGATGTTGTTGCTCCAAACATGACCACATTGTCCCTTCTAGGACTTACAATTGGCCTGCCTGTATGGTTTTTCTTGACCTCTGTCATTCAAAACACCGCAATTCCTCAACAATCAAATCAGCAACCAGATGAAGTTTCTCCCCCACCTTCTACTTCATTTTTTTCTCCCTCTCATTCTTCCTCTTTGCTTGGTGAAGCTAGTAATGCTAAAAACCAAGTAACTAAGAAGAAGAAAGGGAAGGAGAAGAAGAAGAAGAACCCAATAGAAAAAGGGGGCAATCGTACATCATCTGGTGAAAATCCACACACTGCACCTTCCAAACCTAAATCTATATGTGTCATTTGCAAGGAAGACCACTATCATTGAGATTGTCCCTACATCTAATGGATCTTGAGGGACTGGTCTCCCCACTTGCACAATCCGGTGTCTTCAACCGCTGACGATCATGTTGAAAGAACATCGTCAACTAGTGGAAATGAAGTCAATGGAAAAAAAGGAAGATCCAAATTTCCTTGTAGACTGTGTGAAGGTGATCATGCCCTCCATCGCTGTCCCTTCTTAGACGAAGCTAAAAGAGTCTTGGATAACCATCTTGCATCACCACAGTGACTTCCTCTTGGATACAAGAAACTCTTGCCGAGTCCATCGCTATTTGAAAATCCGACTGACACACCATTGTTGTTAGTCGAAGCACCTATTATTGAAGATAAAGCCTCTGAGTCCACACCGAACCAAAGTCAATGGGTCAAGATGGAAGTCGACCTAATCTTGTCTTCAGAGGGTCCACCTTTGAATGATACTATCACCAAAGAGAATGACAATGAAACCGTTCAAATTCTTTTCATAAACAAAGACTTTGATGAATATGGGGGCAATCTACCCATTCCTTTACTTCAAGAAGGAAGTTCGTCAGAGATTTATCCGACCGTTTATTCGGTTCCACCTCTAAGCAACCTAGTCGTTTCCTTCGATTGGAATCTTCTAGCCAGACCCCGCCTACCATCTAATGTACCATTCTGAATCATAGTACAAGCTTACAGAATGATCATGGTTGGTACTATTATAGATGAAGGGGCTTCTGTGAGTATACTTTCCTCAACTACTTGGGAAGCGCTTGGTTCACCATCGCTTCTACCTGAGATTCGAAATCTGACAGGCTTCAACAAAGGAACCAGTCGACCATTAGGGATCCTTCCAAATTTGCCTATAACTTTGAAAAGGAAAACCGTTCATCTAAACATGATGGTAGTCCAAGGGCCTCTATATTACAATCTACTCCTTGGGCGTGACTACATTTATAGCATGGGATCTATCGTTTCCTCACTCTTTTGAGTGATGTGTTTTCCACATGAAGGCAGAGTGGTCCACCTAGTTGACCAGCTTTCATTTCCTGGTTCAAAGATAGCTATTAGTCAAATACCGTCCCTAACTGGTCTTTTTGCACAAGGAATGTCTAATCAATATCCGGTCCATCCACCTGATGATCACGAGTGATTCAGTGATTGTGACTGAAATCCAGGAGGAATGCACCCTGGTCTGCTTCAGCAGAAAAACCCCAGATATAAGGTAGGTTTTCGCGTAGGAATATGACTAGTCTAATAATCCTGTCCGTTTAGGATAATGGATCAGTCTAGAAAAGGATTCCTCCGTCAAAGTTTAGGTGATTGGAACTAGAATCACCTTCATCCATTTCGATGTACAGATCGAAGCAAGTGTTTTGCCTGCAAATGTGGGTGAAACAATCTTGCTAATGCAAGAACTTCTGTATGGTAACCTGGAAACTCTATTTCGTTATACCTGGGGGCATGGAAACCTTTTTGCATGCAAGTGAAAAGTGACCATTTATTTTCTTAGTTTGTAGGCTCTCAACCCTTTAGACTTGTAGGTTGGTCATTCATAGATTGCATAACAAAAGGCTCAGAAGCAAAGTTTTGAAAGGGGCAAGCTCCCTAAAAAATGAACCTATCGATGAGACATCCTTATTATACAACTGGAACAAGCAATTTTACGAAAAGTTCAAGCTCGTTAAAAAATAAACCTCGCCATGAGCAGTTTTATGTGAAGTTCAAGCTCCTTAAAAAATAAACCTAGCAATGAGCAAGTGTTTCCATAGAGTTCAAGCTCATTAAAAAATGAACCCCACCTTCAATAAATAATCTTTGCGATCACATAATTATCAGCTTTTGAACCTTGGTCGTGTTCTTACCATCACCTCCACTCTTTTTTAGCTAATCATACGCCTCCATTTGATTGTTTACCCTTTTGAGGAACAACTGTGATGAGTGATTCTATTAGCCACCTTCTTTATGCTGCCATGATTGAAAACTTCCAAACCTTACTTGGAACCAATTGCTATCCAAAACATCACACATTCCTCAAGAAACGAGTCTTCTTTAAGATATTTTCATTTGAATCATAAAATATGAAAAGATTGCCAAGAAATTGGGCTCTCCAGCTCGTTAAAGCAATCAGAAGTACCATCCCTCCTCTAGATTTTAATCTTTTTGGACCTGAGGGATTATTACACAAAAAGATCAAGCACTTGTCTTGTTCGGCTCGTTAAAACTATTGAAAAGTCATCCCTTTCATATTATTTTACACTTTTTTGGACTTAAGGTATTACATTACGAAAAAGGACCACTGGAGTTGCCTTTCCGTCCCTTTTAGACTCTCTAAAATTGAAAAGGGCCGAGTTATCTTTGTCATTAAACTTGTTAAAACAATAGCGACAAACTTGTCCATGCAAACAAGAACGAGTTTCACTATCAGTAGGCTCGTTAAAACATAGCAACAGGTTTGCCCGAAGGGAAAATTATAGAACAGGCATATGTTATCCTCCTCAAGCTTGAAAAAAATAAAGAGGTACTGGTCAGCAATGACTAGGGAAAATGGGAAGAAAACTTGGATAACTTTATTGGTAGCAAGTTGCTCTTGAACATGACACTTTCACTTTGTCACCATGATTGAGTCGGGTTGGGTTATTTCGTTCACCAGTCATATCACCATTGGTCCACTGTACCATCCACCTTGGGGTTAATGCTACCAATCCATTTCAGTGTCACTGGTATGTTCAAGAGAAGTCGGTCAGAGGATTCACAAACCTAGCCAATGTCTCATCTAAGTATGGGGGTTTTACGCAGTGCATTATATTAGATATCATTTTTGGGATTCAACTGCGTTAAGTAAGATCACTCACGTATGACCATTTCCATGAGAGGTAGTCGTAACTGACTAATTTCTCATGATTTTTGAATAGTTCACTTAGCACTCATTGCATCGGGTGATTCTCATCTGCTGCAATACCTTCACTCTCTGTTTTTCATGACCACCACCCTGAACCTTGTATCATCAGATCGTTTTCACCTCCACAAAATCATTTGCTCCATTCTACGTCATAGATATGGGATTCATTAAGGCCTTCCTACGATGGGGTCACTTCTTGTCTACATCAGCTCATTATCAAAGAAGTTGACTTAGGAACAACCCTTTCAGTACTTTGAAGCTTGCATGCCTCAATGGCAAGTTTCTCACTTCCAGTGATAGGTTTACATCAATGGCCTTCGATCGAAAGATTTTACGTGGTGTTTGCCATCAACTCATGTATTCACACCACGTGAATTGTACTACAGTACCTTGAGGGTCATCATCATTATCGGTGATTCCTCTCGTGCCTGTTAACAACTTACATCATTGGCTAGTAATCACGCGATGTCTTTCCATGTTCGACATCAGGACATCTTTTCACATGGATTGACTTGTACTTCAGGCGAAGATTGAATGAGCTTGAAGACCCTAGATCTAGTTTCATCCATCCGGGCTGCGATATATTCAGGAAAATAAAGACATCAAATGTACATCACAGCTGCACAGATAATCATCCAAACTAAAGGATGATGGCTCTACCAGAATCATCAGTCTGCCACACAAACGATTATCTGTCTTATGTACATGAGTATGAATTTATAAAGCTGAGCATGGGAATGCCCACCTCAGCTGGATCATGAAAATATTATGAAGATAATGTATTGTGTTGTATCTTATTACAGGTCACCTTCCAGTTCGAAAATCCTCAGATCCTCATTATAAAGCATTTCACCTGACATCAAAAGGATTTATGACCTCATGCTTTAGGGGGCCACTGTTATAGACATATTTGGGCACTGCAACCCCAATCAGATATGTCCATAAACCAAGGACTTATAAGCCCCTACAAGTGTTGTTTCATACCCTAAAGGAACAAGGTCAGCTGATTACATCATCTCCCAGAAGTTCTCCATGAAAAACTACTCAAAACTGGTCAAAAATGGACCATACAGACTGCTCCATGCATAGGGTGCATTGCATCTCACCTATTACACACGGGGGGTGTGATGCATACTGAAAAGCCCTTCTGTAGGGTGTAATGAGCGAGAGCAGACAAATGGCAGAAGCAGTGTGCTAGGTGGAAACCTAGAGAATCTTCTAGAAACTGCTCATATGACACTTGCCTCTCTGAATTCGCCCAGGGATGAGTAAGAGATCTGAAATCTCCAAGTGGAACCAAGAACTATCATTGAAATGACACTAGTCAAAATCCCAGAAGCTGAATCACTCTCTTGTAAACATCTATATATGGATCCCTCATCCAAGAGATCCAGGGGCTGGAATTTTGTAATTTGCAAGGAAGTGCTTTTGGTTTCTCTTTCAAGACATTACTGGGTGATGTTGCTTTGTATGAGGTGAAGAGAGCTTTCATGCTGAGAGGATGATGCTGGATCAGACAGCTTGGTTGTAATCCTCTCTTCTACTACTTCTATCAATAAAGCTATTTGAGTTTTCCTCCATATGCTTGTATATCCCTGAATCTTGTATTTGTATATGCATTTATATGGTTAATGCACATCTGATCCTACATTGTTTATGGTTATAGATCTATATGCTTTGATGGTATTTTGCTGCCTTGGCTTTATAGGTGTTCTTCGAAATGGGACAAGTGAGAAAGGAGTGGCAAAAGCTCTATCAAAGGAGAGAGGAAACAAGCAAGGAGACTAGCGAAAGAATGAGGTTGGTGCTCTCTGCTTCTCTCTCATCTATCTCTCATAAAGGAAAACACAAGTAACTTTAATATGTTTGTTTCTAAGATAGCTACATGTCTTAGTGGGAATAGTAGCTCTGAATGGAAACTAGTTTTCCTGATAACAGTAAGGTAGGGATATCACACTCAATGAGAAGTACTGCTTCGATGCCATATACTAGTTGGAAGGGTGTGAACCATATAGACGCCTTGATTACTGTGTAGTATGCCCAAAGGGCTGAGAACACCATATGGTGCCAATTGGTTTTGTGAGTGTTCACCATGCACTGCAACATGGTTTTGAGAACTTTGTTGACAACTTCTATGTGACCGTCGGACTGAGGATAATATGGTAATGCAAACGCGTGAGAGAAACCAAAGTGTTGGGATATCTCTTGAAATATTTCGTTCTCGAAATGTTTACCATGGTCTAAAACTATCTTCTTGGGAGCACTAAACCATGTTATGACATGCTTGAAGAAAAATCGTGATGTTGTTTCTGCGGTGTTATTATACATGGGCATCGCTTCTGCCCATTTGGTGAAGTAGTCAATGGAAACCACAATGTACTTGTGGTTGTTCGATGATGGGGGGTTATAGGTCATGAAGTCGATGCCCCACTTGCAGAAGGGGCTGGTCACTATGACTGGGTGGTGCTCATGCCTTATGAGCATATTGTTAGCATTGATCACATGTTTTGACTGTCAGTATGCAATCGTGGAAGAGGGTGGGTCAGAAATAACTAGCATGAAGGATTTTTTGGGTGGTTTCCATCCCATAGAGGTGGCTTCCGCAAGCCTCGTTGTGGGAATCATTTAAGGCTTGCTAAAATTGTTGGTGGTTGAGGCATCAATATAGGATGGTGTCGATGCCTCATTGATGGAGGAATCCCCCAAAGGGAGGTAATGGGGGGCTTGGTGGTGCATGCGCCTTCGGTCGGGGTGGGTAAGCTAGGGTTTGAAATTTTGAGTTCATAAAAAGATGAGGATTTCACCGTACCAGGGATTGTCCTTTGATACTAAAAATAGATTTTCATCGGGAAGAGCCTCATTAATGGGAGAGCCTAGCATCTATGTTGGGAGATATGTGATGAACTCGGCAAGGATGAGCGCATTTTTTCTGTTAGGAGAATTACGCTGTAGATAAACTTCTTACAGAATAAAAATCCACCAAGCATATTTGTGGTTCATCATATGGAGAGTGAGAATATACCTCATGGGGTTAATAGCTTCTATTATGGTAGTGGTCTGAAGGATGATATAATGTCGAACCTTTTGTACAAAATTTATGAGGGCTAAGGTAGTTTTTTCTTCTGGTGCATACTTCAATGTAGTCCCAAATAAGTTCTTACTGGTGTAATAAATTACATCCTCGTTGCTATCTGGTCCATCTTAGACTAACACCCCAGCGATGGCTACCTCTAATGCTGATAGGTATAAGGTATAGTCTTTGTTGTGGTCGGGTGAGCTAATGAAATGATATTGAGATAATGCATCTTTTAAAGCTTCAAATGGTTTTTGAGCTTGATCATCACAATGGAAGGGAATATCCTAACGAAGGAGGTGCAGGAAAACTTTCGCGCAAGTAGTGTAATCCGGGGTAAAGTGTTGTATGAAATTGGCCTTACATACAATATTTGTAACTGTTTTAATGTTTTTGGAGGTGGTGCCTCCCTAATGGCTTAGATTTTGAGAGGTTCAACTTTGATACCTTGCTGGGAAACTATGAAATCCAGTAGTCTTTTGACATTGACACAAAATAAACACTTGAGAGGGTTCAAGCGTAGATTATATTGTTGAAATCTCTGAAATACCAAGTGGATATCCTAAAAATGGTTAGCATGCTTCTTGGAATGTACTATAGGGTAGTCTAGATATGCAAGGATGAGATGAGCTATATCATGGAAGATGTAGTTCATGGCCTGCGAGAAGGTGGCGCCAACATTTTTAAGACCGAAAGGCACAACTTGGTATGTGAATGTACCCCAAGGGGTTGTAAACATTGTTTTGTACTGATCTGTATGGTGAATTTGGATTTGGTTGTACCTTGCAGACCCATCCATGAAGGACAGGGCTTCGTGATTGGTGCAAGAATCGATGACTTGGTCGATGAATGGAGTTGGGTAATTTTTTTTGGGACAAGCTTTATTCAAAACCCTAAAATCAATAAAAAAGCGGATGATGCCCTACTTTTTCATGATGTGTATAGGGTTAGAAATCCAAGACATGTAAGTGAAAATATAGATGAACCTAGATTTGTGGAGTTTATTGATTTCCTGTTTGATTGCTTCTACCTTAGAAGGATGTAACTGATGATGTTTCTGCTTGATGGGAGGGCGTCAGGCCACATGTCAATATGATGTTCCACAATGGTGGGACTAATGCCTAGCATCTCAAAGTAATCACACACAAAAATACCCATGTATTCTTGGAATAAGGATGTGTATGTGGTTATTTCTTCTAGAGAGCGTGCTGCCCCCAAGGATATCTATTCAACTTTTCTAGGTTTTTTTGAAATATTCACCTTGATGGTAGGTGAAATACTTGACATGTTCCCTTCCTCAAATGAATCAGGTGTTGGGATGGAATTTTTTAACCATTCGACCTTTCCTGGTGGAATTAATCTTTTGATTTGATGGCACATATATCGTGGGTTGGTGCACTGGTGGGTATGAACTTTTTTTTGAGTAGAAAAAATGAATGGTGGTGCATGGCATCCCAAGCACATCCGGGTTTCATCATGGCTTCTTGAATATCTTCATATGAGTGAAAAATATTATCTAGCGTCGACTTGGGTTGCGCCAGGTCTTGAAATTGGGATTCAGACTTGGTTGTGTTGGTTGACAAGTAAGAATATGATTCTTTGGTAGATGCCATAGAACCAAGTGAGGTTGAGATAGTGAATATGGGGTGGTTTTGCACCGTCAGGGGTGTTACTATCGGTGAGGTGGATTTTTTAGTCTTGACACCCAAAAATGATGATCATACAACAAGAATCATGGTTCCTACGGATGAGGAAATGAATCGTATATGGTGTGGCATGTCGTCAACATTGGATGGTGGTAGAATTTCAATTATAGTGGGTTGATGCCACGTGGGGTGAAGTTATTACATTCTTTTTGGTGTATGAGGGGAAAAAGTAGCTTCCTCAACAGGACTTTGACGTTGGATCCCAAGCTGCCGAAAATTTTGTACCATAGGGCATGTCTTGGTGCTATGAGAGGTACTGGTACAGATACCGCACATCAAACTAGAACTAAACAAATAGATAATATGGGAGGTGGTATTTCTCATAGTATGAAATTTTGATGCTTGGTTGATGTCATGAGATGGAACATCCTAAGGTGTTATCCATCTCTGGATCTTAGTATTCGCGTTACATGACTTCCTGGTGTGGGATTGTCTTAGTGTGCTCTTGCTGAGTGAAAACATGGAAGGTACTGAAAATTCCTTGTATGATGCAATTGAAAGCAGATGTGATAGTAACAATTTATGATTTTCTCTTGATTGGATAGATGGATTTGTGGAATTTCTACCACTAAGTTAAAGACGTCATTGAACTTATTCAATTTGTGAAATTGAATTACTAAATGGATGGGTTTATCACATAGGGAACATCTGAGGGGTGATCTTTTTTCTAGTGGCTTTAGATCATTTTTTTCGTGATCTAGATTGATGATAGTGGGGGGAGATGAAGTGATGGGATCCTTGTTTAGTTGTTGGCATCCGTTTCTCCTCAAACACACAGAAAATAGACCTAGATGCTTCATTCCCTGATGGTGGGGTATGATTTGATGGTTCAGTATCTGATCTGACTAAATTGGAATACTCGGTGATAAATCACCACATGAATCCTACCAAATAACATAATTGAGAAAGGTGGGGAAAATGTCACGCATGATGATTTCCAACACAAATCTCACAAGTGTGATGTCTATGCTTGCGTCTAGTGCTTTGAGAAACATGGGGAACTACAGATAATCAGTTAAAGTCCATTAATTTTGGGAATGGGTTGATCAAATGATCTGGTATGTCACATATAGTGCAAGTGGGTGCTGGTAGGGATGTTATTGGTTCAGGTTGTCTCCAATCATGGTGGAAGGTTGATGGACTAGAGGAGGGATATGAGCAAGAAGCTTCTTCCCTTATGACATAAAAAATGTTTTTTGATCCATCCTCTGTTGGGAGTACTGGGGTATTGGCTTGGGTGAGTGCACCTAACACATCTCGATATCGAGGGATTTTAGGGAAATGATGAGTGTAATTCTCATACTCTGTGCATATGGCGCATGTGTTGTTGGTGCTATATGCTTTATGTCGTTTGGATGTTCTCTTTTCTTTGACAAGGGGAGGAGGGTTAATAGGTGCTTTTGGGGCATGCAGAATAATTTTGAGCTCATTTAACTAAGGGAATCTGTTGATGGGGTGCCCCATATTTTCACACAGCGCATAGGGTTGAGAGACCTTGGTGGGGGGAGTGTTTGAAGTTTCCACCTTTTTAACATTTTTCTTATCCCTTGTTCTAGCACCGAATGGTGTTGGTGCAGGCACTGCTTGTGGTGTAGGTGCTGCTTGAGTAGGTGATTCTTGTAGTGTCATGAAATCATGAGAAGGAATAGGACTGATGCCTGTTCCAATGATTCTTATGCTTGCTGACGTAGCCTGCGGGGCCAAATAATAGACCAATATCGCGAGAGCCATATGGGGCAACAAAAGCATTGTGATGACTTGCTGCGATACGAAACTAGGTGGGGGATATAAGAAGGGTGTGTGAGTGATGGAATCTAGTAAGAAATTCGGATTGGTAACAACATTGTTGCTAGTATCCATAACTAGTCCTAGATCTCGGGGGGTGTTTGATGTGGTCATCATGCACACTAGTGCTCCTATGGTTGGGGAAATTTCCTCTATCACTAGAGGGTCTCCTGAGAATGTCCCTAGGAGTGTGAATGATTTAAAATGGCTAGGGTTGAGTTCAGTGTAAGTGGTGATCCAATTGTGAGAAGATGAGACTAAAGGTAGCATACTGTTAGGCACAGGTAGTGTCTTCTTCTCATAATATGTGAACTGATCTATTGTAATGATTTTTTCATCATGAGGGAACATCATTATCCTGAACACAAAAGAGTCAATTTCTAACATCTCGTACATGTAACTTCAACCCAACATGATCTTATAATCGAGGTGGGCATCTAGTACTTTGATATCTATTAGCACAATTTTTGCAACTAGATTAACTGGCATGCCAGGTATAGTCCTATGGGGGCTGAGGGTTGGCCGTCAAATGCTCTAAGCGTGATGTCAGAAGGCTTGAGTAGGGGATCCTATTTTCTACCAAATAGATTTGGACATTATACATGTGGATGCACCTTTGTCGACAAAGAAACAATGGATGGTGATGTTTTGGACTGAGACTAGAATTTGGAAAGCGACGGCTAATGGTAGTCGTGGGGTAGCTTTATCCAAGTCAAATACCATTAGGCAAGATTAGATGGGTCAATTTTTTCTAGGGAAAAAAGTAAGGCTTTTAATTTGGTTGGCCATGTTTGCAGGACTTCTTATGCTAACATAGATGATGGTGATTGCGCTAAGTCATCGACTATGTTGTAGCTATGAAAAACTTTTGAGTTATGTCATGTGTGCCGTAAACGTCCTTTGACCATTTTTGGCATAGGTTCTATAGGAGGCTGAGGAATGGTCAACAACCCTATGGGTATTACCATTGTTAAGGTGGAAGGATTGGGCTCTAGGGGATCTTCATAACTTCTATTTCACGTTTGCAGGAGGATATCTTCTCCTGTCACAAAAATGTCATGATTAGAGTTGTTATGGGGCCTCCCTCTAGAAGGAGGTGGTTGGGATGATTGTTTATGAGTGTTAACCACTCCATGATGGGGGAAACGGTCTTGACTCTTGTATTACTAAAATTTGTTGACCCCTTGCCCCTATTGTCCTATATCCTTTTTAACTCGAGGAGTTGAGGACAATGATGGGTATAATGACTGCATTCCCCACATATAACACATGAATGATTAGTTTGTAGACTTGTGTTCTTGTTTTTATTTTGTGGGTTTCTTTTGGCTGATCCCTAGTTTTGGTTAGGGTTACCCCTTCCCGGTGCCCATAGGGGTTGTTGCTAGTTGTTTCTCCCCTGTTTAGGTTCTCCCATTAATTTTCTCTTTGGTTTTTTCTTAGCAACATTAGGCGCGTTAGATGGGTTCAATGGCTCCTCCATTTTTGTTATGGAACGAGAGAAGGTTGCAATAGATTAACCCTTGTGTTATTTTATGTTGGTGGGTTATTATGTTGTTGTGTGGGGAAAGTAGAATACTGGTTTCCTTGTCCCTAATTGGTATATGGATTCTAGGAAGAGGACATTATGTCTTTATTCCTAAAGGAGTATTGGTTTCCCTATGGGGGAAGATATGAGCCTACATGAGGGGGCTGATATTGGTTAACCTTACTGACTACATATGCATCGGTGCAGGTTAACCAGGGTACTATCATGTATGGTGCAATGGTGGTGCGTTTTCGTAGCATCAAATTCTTGGGCATTAAACGAGTATCCATGGTACTGGTAGTTATTGTTGAGTTGGTTTTGGGTTATGGACCCAATCAATCCATAAGTGGTATTGGATGGGCCCGGTGTCTCTTTATATGTTTGTAGGTGTGGGGTTCCTACAAGCACATAATAGATGTATCTCGACTAGGTGTAGATAAGTTCTAACTGTTGAGATTTTCTTATGTATTCTTCCTAGTTATGCGGGGATGAATTTGCCACATCTTTGGAAATTTTTGATGTGAGTGATATGAAAAACAAGTCGAGGAGAACTTTTTCTTCAAAATGTGATTTACACAAGCTACGATGTTTCTGGCATTCATGTATATGATCCGATATGTGGGTAGAAGGTGTTTGTTTGAAGTGGGTGAGGAGTTACAGGCCTGAATCATGACGAACCGAGAACTAAAAAAAGGTGAGGAAAGTTGTGGCTAATGAGCTAAAGTTTCCATGTGACGCAAAAGGTTGTTCAATGTACCATTTTGCTGCAGGCCCAGTAAGGGTGTGCTAAAATAGTCATAGTCTAATAATATCTTTGGTGATACTATTAGACGAACACCATAGATGAAAATTCATGACATGGTTTCCTGGGTCTTCTCCCTATTTCCCTTCAAACTTTGGAATGTCCGAAGGGAGCTTGGTGGGCATAGCTGGCCAATTCTAGCCATGGGCGATCAGGTCATTGGTTAACTTACTTAAATATGGTAGGTTTAAGGAATCTAGGAATGGTATCTGTGAGTTATCCATCATCATGAAATTACTTTGGATACCTATATATAAAGGGGTCCTTTGTGGGGAAGTTTCAGGAGAACTACCTTAGTGGGTGTCTTGCAGACTATCCGGAGGAGTGGTGTGTGGGCTCCCCAAAGGGGTAGCACGTGGGGACCCTTGTGGGGTGGTGAAGGGTGTACTTTGATAGGGAGGGGTCTCAAGAAAAGATGCACCAATAAAGGAAGATCCAATAATGGTGGTTGTGTGACGTCCTCTATGCCTAAATGGTGGGAGTCTTGGCACACCTCCCGGTAATGGGGGGAGGTTTAAAAAATGTCTAGATCAATGAGGAGACTTGTGGTTCCCTATGGTGTCGATTAGAGTGTGTGCTAATTTGTGTATGGTGAGGGAAGGAGATAAATATCAATGCAATAAAATCACATACATAAAACAAAAGCGAAAATAAAAATGGTTACTTTCCTTTTACAATTAAGCTATATGATCAATCAAACAAAAAATGGTTTTCGTTTGTTTCATATGGTAAAAAATCCAATGCAGACCTAATCGTCCTTTCTCCTCTCAAAATAATTGGGCCTTGTGGAGATATCTTATGATGGGTCCTGGGGAAATGTCCCAAAAGAACTGGTGACAAATTCCAACAACCAAAGAATCAACCAAGGTAATGGAAATGAGGCTTAAGTGCTACTTGCACCATCACCTATAGGGAAAGGATGCCCTAGATTTTGGCCACTAAAGTACCTTCGCACCACATGAGCATTCAAGTATTTAGCTTCTTGGTAGTCAGTTACTAGTACCGAGCATTAGATGGGTTAGGTAGCCCCAAAGAGTACCACATACACTGGATCTAAGACGAACCTCCTCTTAATCAAGTCTCTGCCATGCTCACGTATTATTTTCCGTGGGATGATTGAAGGATTTTAGGCTCCCTAAAAATTCAACAACTATGTTTCAAATGTGTAACATGACCATGGCAGATTATGGGATGCCTACCCCCAATGGTCCTAACTTGAACTATAAATTTTTTGGTGGCCCCTGTGGGGAAACTTAGTTGGTTCAAGTTATGGTTTTTTTAAGGAGTCTTAATTCACTTATGGAGTGATTTTGTAAGCAAAAATAAACTAAGTACACAAAGCTCCAGAAACTAGATGCCTTCTAGTACAAATCTTATGGAAGCTTAGTGTGTGATGCAAGTGAACATACAAAGTGTGGTAAGATGCAGATATCCGATGATCCTTTACAATATCCTTCTAATTACACTAAGTGTTGATTGTTCCTTGTATTGAAAAAGAAATATGGTGTGGATCATGGGCCACTTACTCTTTTCCTATTAAACTATGTGAATTTTAACAAGGGAGATGGAAATTCAAATGCTTTAAGAAAGTTTTCATATGCAAACCGAGGTGAGTCCAAGGGACACAAGGGAAGCAAAGATTGCATACTTTCTGTAATAACACTTGATCCTAGTCCCATAAAATGAAAAATTATTGCTTTGGTTAGTAGTAATATTTTTGGATGATTGGCGAATTACTTCTTTACTAGTTAAGCTATGTGATATGTAGAAAAATTTAGCAAAATAGTTTGAAAAACATATGTGGAATTTGGCCACTTACTTTTCTCCCTAATTAAGCTACATTGCAAATACAAATGAAAAATTGAATATGCTAATTGCTCCACTACTTAAGGTTAGTAAAGAAACCAGGCAAACTAAACAGATAATAACAAATGTAGAGGTGAAGACAATTCACTAAAGGCTGTCAATCACCTATGAAAAGGGAAAATACAAGGCTATTTTTGACTTTCTAGTGACCGCGTGGTTTTAGACACACACAGATGTGTGCACGCGTATGTCAGAGAAAAAGTTGTGCGGGTGAGCAGAGAAAATGAAAACTCAATTCCATGGGCTCAAAATAGGTCTCAAAGGTCTTGCAAAAAAATTCAGAGAGGTGTTGAGCACCTTGTAGAGTGGTTATGCAAATAGAAGATCTTGCAAACACAATCTTTAGATTAATGAAAATACAATAGTATGGTCGCCATTCTTGTGGTAGTGTTTTTGTGGAAATGGTGTACCAAAAGACACCTCCTTAACAGTTGGTTGTTCCTTATAAAGGATCACAAACAAGTCGGTGTTGTTAGTGAACAAACTTAGATAAACAAAGCATTGCAAATAATGAAAACAATGCATATACAAACATAAAATAAAACAAAGATATAAATAACAAACAATTCTCAACGGTGCAAACAAGTCAACACAATAATGGAAAAGGCTCCCTTTATTCTTTGAGCTATGGTGCTAAAAAATCCTCAACAAGGGGGGTTCTTTTCCTCAATATCTTTACAAGTTTCTCCTATATCTCAAATAAGTATGAATACTCTCCAATGGTGGACTCTTCTTATCTCACTAAGATTATGGATTTCTTAGAAGAAATATGGCCAACATGCTAGTGCTCTTACTTCCTTTGGCTTCAACAATGGAATGCTGATTTTCTCTGATAGAAATTTAACCAGCATAACAATGTCTCATATTTTGGTTCTCCCATGGCCTATTTATATAGAATTTTTGGATCCTTCTTCCCTCTCTTGGCTCATGCATGAAAATGACTCATTAGTAGGACAGGATGATTCCATTAAGGGTTTCATATCTTTAGGGTGACTCCAATTCAGTTGTCCTGGACTGAGATCCTGTAAGGGAATTGCCTTCGAGTGTGTGAAGTGCTCCTGAATTCGCTAAGTCATTCGTTTCTTCAATCATGTGACTTTCAAAGGAAATTCCACACGCGTGTGGGGATATCGAAAAAATAGTTGTGGCGCCATCAATTTTTTAACCTTATAAATTTTTGAACTTAGAAAAAAATAATTTTTTTAACTTCATGATGTCTTCAACTGGAAAATCTTCACTTGTGCATTTTGCTAGACGTCTTTTAGTGAATTATGGATTATGCAAACATGTGTGCGGTTTTCTAGTGTTAACAAGATGGATACATTAATGCAAGTGAAAGTAGAAAATAAGTTTATGCAAGTGAGGTATCTTAAGAAGGTGATACCTTAGATGTAAAATAAGGAAGTTGATGTTCCACCAAAAGAACACCATGGCTATTTCAGATGATTATCAATGTGAGGTGGAATTAGGAGTATCTCAGTAGCACTCAAAGAGTACTCAATATATTTTAGGAATATGGAATTCTTAGATGGAATAGGTGGGAATATTTCTTACTGGTATTGAATTATTCCTATGGGAATTTGATGATAGTGTTAAGAACCATCCTACCATAGCTATGAAATCCAAATGTAATAGATATCTCAAAAAAAATCTTATGGAGTTTTTTTAGAAGAGAAGGAATTTCTTGACCAATTGGAGGAGATCCAAGATGAGAAGGTTGAGACAGGTTCAGGGACTTCAAATGGAGCTATGCACCCAAATGATGAGACAACCTACCCTACATCCATGAGAGGATATCTTCACGAAATAATTTTTATGATCTTGTATGGGGGAGGTCATCCATATGAGATCTATGAGGAGGGGAGAGTACACCCTCATGAGAGGTCAGGGTTTGGACACTCACACGGGTAGAAAGAAGATAAAATGGATGTTTTTCAAGGAAAGGATCACATCATAGGAAGCTTGAATGTATGATGCAGAGGAGTAATTATATTTGGGTAACAACTACCAAAAAGGAAGATACTTACCTTCAATTTTAGAGAAGACTTCACTTGAGGTGACACTAGGAGGAGTGATAAGGATAATTAGGAAATTTGCAACAATTGTACAAGAGGGATAAAAATACCCCTCAACATTGAGAGAATTATTCAATATTTCTTTCACTTAGGTGATAGTGGTGGAGAAAAGGTAGCAACTCCAATAGATACTAGGCTTACACATAATTTCATCAATAAGAAGACAACCAAGGTTATATGATACAAGAAGGCATACAAAAGCTAATATAAGGCAGTGAACTCTAGGATGAAGTTGACCACATGATTACTTGGAGAAGCATCAATATGAGTTGTGCATTAGTTCAAGAAGATGGATTTGAGAGTATTTCCTTTGGATGATTATGTGATGATATTGGGGCAAGACTTATTTGAATTTGCTAAGTACCATTGTTGATATTAAGGTAGTTGACATTTTTAAATGGGGATATGACCATACATTTTCCTTTGAGGAAGAATAGTAGAATGGGATACCAATCTAGGATGTTGAAAACAAAATTATATGAGGAGTATCCTCACATGCAAGTATCATGAACAATAGGAGAAAAAATTTCATGCATCCAACAAGGGGTGTGAAATCATTTTGTAGCAATGGAAAGTGACTTGATTGGTAGATTGGGTAACATGAGGAGTTGAGAAGGAGGCAGAGGTACTTCTATGGATAGAGGACATGGGTGTTAAGATGGTTCACTTGGTTGCATTCACTATCAATATGGGTCATGCAGAGGGGATTCATGACTCTTCTTATGTAGTTGGCTTGGAGGATGAGGAGGATAAAGAGAGTGATATAGAGCACGCTTCCATTGTTAATTTTTTTAGACAATTTATGGGTATTTATGATTTTTAGCTTACGATTGAGAAGTTTGCAAAGTTGGGTTGCTCACTGAGATATATTCATGTAGTCAAAAGATATTTGGAGACAGAGCATCAATCCAATACCATTGTTTCTCAAAGACTTATATGGTATTTACATGCCCTTAGCCTATTAGAGAAATATTAGGACGATGAAATTCCTCCTTGGAGAGAGGAATTGCACCTATGGTACCTAGGATAAGGCATCAAGCATGGCAGATGGATGTAATGATATGACATGAAATTAGTAGAACATGAGGTATATGAGTGTACTCTAACATGGGGAAGTTCATTCTCATTGAGTGGGAGTGATGGTTGGATTAACTACCCAATTAGTCTGTGAGATGGGGGAACACAATGTGTAGAGACATGTGTAGGAGGATCACCAACTACAATATTGGTAGTATGTCATGAATTAATTAATACAACATTTATAAATATTTAAATATTAATTATTAGTTATAATATTTATATTAAGAAAATTATTAAACTTATTTTAGAAAACTTACTTTTTAAACTTTAAAATATCTAAATAAATATGGGTAGATTATAATCTTCATGTCAAATGCATTAGATTTAAAGTTTATAATGTCTTGTATTAAAGCTTATAATATGGTCAACTAACATAAAAATAATAAATTGTCGTTGGCCAACTCCCTAGTTTATTTTCGCAGATGTCGATTCATTAATCCATTTCTTATCATTCCTTCATTGAATTGTGACTAGACGATTGAATTTTCCGTTTATGAATTTTGTGTTAACATTTGCTACAGATTTGTGCATTGATGTTGACGGTTTTCTACCCGAGATAAGTTGGGCAGATCTTTGTGGATCTGGATCCGAATCCGCTCCAATCTAGGGATCTATGGATCCAAGCATTAGGCCCAATGGATCTGGTAACATACGTTTATTCCCTCCTTTTCCTATTTTTTCCTACAAAAAGAGGATTTTCATTGGAAAGAGAATCTTCAAGAAAAGGTGTTTATCATCCAAGTGGTGGAATCCATGACAAGGATGTGAGCAAGGAGATGTTGTTTATTTAAGATAACTTTATGCTTAGTTGTGCTGCATATATTTAGAAAGTAACATGTGGTAGGTTAGTTTTCTTATTTTTTTAGAATTTTACTCTGTTAAAGCCAAGAAGACTATTTCTTTTCACTGTTAGGTGGTCTTTACTAGATTTTTTCATATTCTTTCATCCTAGGTGAAAAGTCAGTGTCTTCCCTAATATTCTTCCATGTTACAAAAAGCATAAATGGCATTGAGAATTTCCCAAGTGGAATGGACCGATCCATATCTTCAAGAGTAAATCCATATCATATTTGAGTTGGTTCAGTAATGAATCTCTTAAGTTAATTCACAAAATTGAGGTTTTATTATTTATGACGCCAAGCCATTCCCTTCAAAACACTTTGTGTGATGTGTAAACTTTCATGCTTGCAAAGTTTTGGCAATAATATGATATAACATCAAGAAGTAGATTAGGATGTTGTTTACAGTTTAAGCCTGGAAACAAACTGCAAGTTTTTAGGTAGATGTGCACTAGAAAAGGACAAAGAACCTACAAGAACGAAGTTAGACTAAAAATTGACTTGGAACTCAAGCACTCAAACTGTATTAAAGAGACTTAGATGTCCTACCAAGAAGGATTCCTTGGCAAGCAAGATGGTTTGTCATTAAACCATTGAACTGCTTTAAATGGTAAGAGATTCTATATATCTAAGTTGAGTATTTCAGTATAACAAGCTTTCTTTGTAGGACAATACCACACGTATAACGTAGGAGAAATAGAGTCACTTTTGATATAGATATTACAAGATGTGGGAGATATGTTGATTGCTAGGTTGTTAGGTTGCTATTAATCAGAGTTGTATGCAAATCACTAGTTCTGCATATGGCAGGTTTTAAGTGTGATGCAGGGGTGTTTAAAACATGTTTATTGCACATTTGCATCATTCGAATTGATTTCATAATTAAACAATAACAATTGAAAATATGACAAGATTAACTTGCACATATTATGTTTTCATCATTTACTTGGAATTATCCTACATAAATTCAACAACAATTTTCACATCACCCCTTTGCTCATAATTAAATAAGATAATGCATCATAACCAAATTTGTTTCTATAAGCTCAAAACCACACACACACCCCAATTACATAAACATGGGGCCTTTTGTGCATTAATGTAATAGTATATCTAGTGGGGTAGGCTCTTTTGGATTCAAACCCAGGTCATTGTGGTGGGAAGCACCTCCACATAGTACTTGATGAAAACTTGACAAATAACTTATACATCTGGAATGGACTAGTGTGCACAATCATGTGAAAGCTATAGGGGTCTAAACTAAATATTAGCATACTTGTGTTGGGACATATAAACACTTAGGAGTTGGTTAGGTTCAACTTGGTCTAATGTGTCTATTAGGTAAAAGTGTGTTTATGTAGTATGCATTAGTTTCATTTTAGTTTGACAATCACGATATATTTAAGGCAAAGTAATCAAAATAATTATATTCTCCTCGATACTAATGACTAGTGATTCGTGACTTAACTCCCAATCGGTACATGATCTCCATTTAAATAGCATGGAGGATCATGGCTAATGATCGATTGTGAGCTCTCTTATGTAATTTTTTTTTCTTTTGCACTAAGAAAATTGTTTCAGGTGAACAAGTTGGTTGGGTCATGCACTGTTTCCCTCTTAGAGGGTTTTAACCACATAAAAACACTAATATTATGATCTTTGATTTGGTTATGTGAATGGTTACTAAAAGTTAGTGGTGTGCGCGTTTGTAATAATTCATGCATTTAAACACTAATTAAATCTAACTAAATCTTATTATACAAGGAGCTTAGAAAATAACTAAAGCTTTAAAAAAAATATCTTCTCCAAATAACATGTCCAATACTAGAATATATATACATATATACACACACAGATATATATATATATATATATATATATATATATATATATATATATATATATATATATATATATATACATATACATATACATATATATACATATACATATATACACACCACCAACCATGTGAAATTCAAAAAAGATCATGTATAAGTTGATGAGAAGTCACTTCTTTGGAATCAATCTAGTTAGATTTCCATTTTAAAAAAAATGTAGTGGATTTGGTTTAACACCATGTATTCAATGGTTTGGATTCCAATGTAAGTTAAAACAATCCACTTATAAGCATAACTAATTCAACCCATTAAATGGAAAATAAAAGATTTATTTTTTGTTACATTCACATGATTTTTTTTTCCCATGGGAAAAAGTCGTAATTTCTATTAATATAAAGAAATTACATTTTGTAGATGCCAATGCATATTCATATGGAGGCTGCTGAGCCTGTAGAGTTCACAGTCTGTAGATCTGAAAGATTGTCTAGAAGTCTCCACGCAGGGAGTCTACAAAATCTGTACTGGTTTGACTATGATTTGATCAAAAATTAAGTCCTGCTCTACGCAGAGAGCGACATATAAACTATATACTACCAAAAAAAGAGTTGTTATTCATGTCCATACAGTGGTCATATATACATGATAATACAAAAAAACAGTGCTTGCTGTATGTGGGCCTTATAGCCCATTTCCTATGGGATCATCAAAAGGTCTATGATAATGCTGATAGAAAGTTCCGTCTATCTCCTCCTGTATCAACCAGTCATTTCCTTGTCTGTGCGCTGCTTCTTTGGATAGTTGATCTGCGACTGTGTTTTGTTCCCTGTAGATGTGTTGACAGACAAATGATTCAAAAGAAGTAATCAGTCTTTTTGCTTCATCTAATATATGCCTCAATGAAAATGCATAGCAATGAGATGCATCATTCAGCCAGTTGCAAACAATTTTAGAATCTCCAAATAGTTGCAGGTGTCTGCAGTGTTTTTGTAATGCAAAGTGAATGATATGTTTTGCTGTGCATAGTTCAGCAAAGTTATTGGTGCCTCTGCCTAGGTTGATTTGGATCTTGTAGCAGTGCAATTCATTGAGATAAAGGATGGCTCCACCCCCACAGCCTGCTTCCTGAGCGGAGCCATCGAAATAAGCCCAGGGCTTGGTTTTATCTATGATCTCAGGTCTGTTATATTCACATGATATAAAATAAAAAAACTTATTTACGTTAGATAGTTGGAATTAAAGGTCTACAAAAAAAAATATTCATCACTAATTGAGTTTAAAGAGCTACAAAAGTTTTTATGAATTGTTGGCAGAGATTCAAGACCTACAAAGTACTTATCCAGTCCAATGTATAGAATGAAGCTTCTTGTAAAGGAATTCTAAAAGGTAAAAGTGATAAATCAAAGTGAAAAAGAATTTTGTACTACGAAAGATAGGCCCAAAAGAAAAGCGAGTTTGAGGTTTTGATATATTTGTACATAGAGAATAGATTTCTATTTCTAATGCTAAATAAGAATCTATTATATGACAAAAAATGGTCTAAATGCTTCACAAGTTACTTTGTCAAAATCAAATACATGATTTTAGAGGTTTGGGGATGTGAGTAATTCACTTGAGAACATGTTCATCGAGGCAAGGATGTTAATTTTCAGAACCTATTCAGTGAATTATAGAGAAAGTTAGTAGGGGAAGGAGTGAAGAGTCAAAGTACAAGTGCAAGAATGTGGATATACTCTCCATTCATTTGACGAAAATGACACTTTTTCTCTTAAAGTATTGTCATGTTTTCAGTGTTGGAATATGGGAAGTAGGGGCACGTGTAAACGCATGATGAAAAATTTCATTTTCAAACTTTCAATTAATAAGGGCAAATAAAATATTGTTGGGAAATCCAATAGCATGGCAAGTTAATTGATTTCTCGTATTATGACATTATCTTGTGATGTTTCATTATTAGTTTTATTCTTTCAATTTATCTTATTCTTATCATCATTACTAATACCAATCAATAAATAGAAGAGCACACGAGATATAGGCATGCATCTAGGGAAATTCCCCTACATAGGGGAAAACCCAATAAAGAACTCTTCCTTCCTTCAATAGATTCAGTACAAAGTTGAGATGACCAAGACCCTTATAACCTAGACTAAAGGCACCCTCCATCAAGTCATCCTTGTTTATTCTTTATTTTATAGTTATGTGAGTAGTATTTTATTCTTCAACTTATTCTCAACACCTCGTTCCTGTAACAATGTGATGACCCTTGGCATATTTCGGTGTTATGCTTCAGTCCTACAATAAGATCATGTTCTGGTCCTATAGTGGTAGTATATTGTCTTCAATACACTTTGGTCATGATTCAGTTCTGATACAACCTTCTTATGCTACGATCCTTATCATACTTTGATCTATGGAGGCCTTCTCATGTGACATCCTTACCATGCTTTGGTCTATGACAACCTTCTCAAGTGACATCATAATTCGGTCTTGAAACATAGTTACACTTAGGTTCTATATTGGTATAGTAGTGGGTTCAAACTTCAGTTTTGTAGTGGCCCAGATATTATGTTTCTGATATAGCACAGTAAGAATATTAAACTTCAGTAGAAATGATGCTTTGGCTTCCTTAAAACTTCGAGTTATTCTTCATTGTAACTTCACCAAATTTCCTTACTGAGATTCACCAAACTTCTTTTGTTGAAATCATCGAACTCCTTTTCTGAAATTTTCGAACTTTTCTCACTGTTCTATTGAGCGAAGTTTACCCTCCTATTTATAGTTTTCTCCCACTGTAAAATAAGTCGACCTATATTTGTTTGAGAAGACGACTTGCAGAGCATTTGTTTGGAGGCTGACCTTGCATAGTGACTTGATGGAGGAGTCCTTTGACAAAACAAAATTTAATTTAACTTTACATAGAAATCCTAAATCTTACAATGGAGGCTTGAGCTATGATAATTGATGCAAGCATGAAACCCATGATTTAACAAGTCAACTTAATTAATAATAAATTTTCTTTTTCATTCTTTTGATAAATATATTTCATTATGGCTCAAGTATAATTATGAAGACCGAACCTAGTTACATTATTCAACACACCCTCTTAACTAGGGAGGTATTCATACTTACATATATCTATAGAGGTACATGGAATATCTCAAAATACATTATCTACGAAGCGTTTAGGCACACTGAATGCCACAAACTAGATTCTGACCAAGGCAATCTATCCGAGTGGGACTAAGATGGACTAAATATTTCAACCAATTTAGGTACCATCAATATTACTTGCTAACCATCAACCCAGAGATGTATGTGTGTATCCAAGGTCAGAACTCCATGACCAATGCCACCCTCCCTCCTTGGGATATAGAAATCAATACATATGTTGGGCAGATGTTCTCCCTAGCATTTTAGACAATGCCTCAACACATCAAATCTCTATAACCTCAAGCATGATTTTCAATAACTTTGGGAGGTTTACATGAAATTCGCAACCCCAATCAGTAAAAAAATTTCAAATACTCATGAGTAAACACAAACCTTCAGGGTCTTCTAACTTCTTGATGCTGCCTCACAATTCATCACAGTGGGACTTCGAGGCTTCCAAAACAAATCTTGACAAAGGTTTCCTCAATAATTCAACTTCCTTTCCTACTTCACATGCAACAACCAAATATGAATTTCCTTCTTTCAGCGGCACCTCAATATTCATTCTCCAATTTCTTCTTCAAGTTATCCATACATTATGACTATAATATGCCCTCCCTCTCAACTTGGGAGATATACCCTATCTGTTATCCAGGTTCCTTCTTAACTCAAGGAGATCAACTTCTTTCTATTTAATCAAAGAATATTTCATGTCTTCCATCCTTCTTATCAGATTCATCTTGCTCATCATAATTTTTATGACTTCCTTCATCATTCTTGCTAATCAAGTCAACTTTACTTACGAATACGGAATATCTTCAACATCTTGAAGATTATTTGTATGTACAACTTAAACAACAAGTACAACCAAATACAGATAGAAGCATGAAGTTAACTATATCAGAATCATACATTGATGGAAGCATTAAACTTTAGACATCAAATACCTAAACATAGTTATCTTCATAATCAACAAGAGACTATGCTTCTATACTTCAACTTGTTATTCAGGTTTAGTCATAAAACCTAGATCATATCATTTAAAGTAACTCGATCAAGATATTTGTATCATTATATCTATGGCTTCAATATTTCCTTTAGAGATATGAAAAAATCTTCTATGACATATTTCAAACCCTAGAAAAATTTCAAACAAGTACAATGCATCTAACAATTTTAGATTTCATATGTTAGGCTTCTACTAGGATTTAAAACAAAAACCCTAGATTCCATACACTAAGTTTTATCAATCAAAACCAATCTTGGCACAATCTAAGGTTTCAATGATATGACCAACTTCTATTAGGGTTTGTTTTAAACCCTAGATTCATCATCATAATCATATCCTAGAATATTAGTCTTCTACTAGGGCTTAGTTACACATCCTAGAAGAATTAAAAATAAGTCTAGCACATATACACATCTAGGATGCACAATCATATCATAACAATATATATCAGGTGAACCCAAGACACAAATATCCAAACATTAAAGTTAGATAATATTCCAATTAGGCTAGGGTTTTGATCAAACAGATAAACATATACCATAGTTTTAATTCCTAGGACATCATAAGGGTCTTGCTTATAAACCCTACGAAACCCTAGAGATCTATGGTTTCAATACATAACACGACAAACCCTAAATTTTCCAAAAACTCTAAGAGTCTAGGATATAAACACATTGAAATTATCATCAACCTTAAAAGATTAGGGTTTCCATAATAATACCAAACTATAAACATGACATCATCAAAACCCCAAACATCAAAATAATAATATTTCATTAGTAACCCTAAGAAAACTAGGGTTAGGGATTTACAGAGAACCTTTTTAGGGTTCCACGAGAATGATTAAATGTATGACAAGGGAATATTTACCTATTGATTAATCACACTTATCAAGAATATTTATGATTCATAGGTCCTAGACATAACGATGTTAGTAACATAAACTCCAAAAGATAATGAGCATACCTTATATGTTAAAATAATTTTATAAAGTGTATAGTCTAAGACGTACCTGGAGATGTTCCTTTTACATACCTTATAAGGTTTCTTTTATTGAGGTTCTCTCCTTGAATGCTTTCATAGTTTGTTCTTTGTGAGTCCAAAGAGCCAACTATATTTATACCCGCAATGTTTACGAACAAGTACAACCAAAATATGCAAGCATAGTAATACAATGACCATCTAGGATTTCTGCTATTTTTAGGAGATGTTGAATACTAACGCTTATTGAGTAAAATATAAATCTTATTCAAATTTTATTTTCCATAATGAATTTTCATATGTCCTAGATATTATGGATTAGGAGCAAAAGAACTTTACAAATTCTAAAAATAACTTAAAAATTAGTTATGCCATACATACCTTGAATCTTACATACCTTAGTATTTTGATTGTCCTTTAAGCTTGTTCCCCTTTTTCTAAAGATAAATTGTTAGTTAATCATAAGGGGAAATGTTAGTAATCGTATTTGGATAAGAGGACTTTAGGACTTCTTGAGGAGGAACACATTATTTACTGCTTTCATCATGATCTTTGGATCCTTCTATGGAGAAGCTACTACAGGTTCCAAAGGATGTCTTCTCACACTGATGCAGATTGATTTCTTGATATTTAATGACTTCTTTCTTTCTTCAAACCTTTTTTGTGCCTTCTTGAATCCCTGTAATATACCTTAAGATTCTTGTACCTTGAATTCAGATCACAAGTTTTGTAGTTTTGTGCAATTTAGCCCACGATCATAAGTAAGTGTTTTTATTTAGCTGCCTTCAATGTATAGATCAGGGAGTAATTGCATTTCCTTCTTGCCAATAAGGAATCTTCATAGCTCTGAAACCATGTTGACAAATCCAATAGGGTGCAAAGTTAATTAATTTCTTCTATTATGACATTATCTTGTGATGTTTCATTATTAGTTTTCTTCTTTCAATTTAACTTATTCTTATCATCAATATTAATGTCAATCAATAAATAGAAGAGGACATGAGATATAGGCACACAACCAGGGAAATGCCCCTACGTAGGGGAAAACCTAATCAAGAACTCTTCCTTCCTTTAATAGACAAAGTTGAGATGACCAAGACCCTTACAACCTATACTAAAGACTCCCTCCATCAAGTCATCCTTGTTTATTATTCAGTTATGAGTTCTGTGAGTAGTATTTCGTCCTTCAACCTATTCTCAACACCTCGTTCCTGTAACAATGTGATGACCCTTGGTATATTCTGGTGTTATGCTTTAATCTTGCAATAATATCATGTTTCAGTCCTGTAGTGGTAGTATACAATATTCAATATACTTTGGTCATGATTTAGTTATGAGGCAATCTTCTCATGCTACGATCCTTATCATAATTTGATCTATGGAGACCTTCTCATGTGACATCTTACCATGATTCAGTCTATGAAAACCTTCTCAAGTGACAGCATAACTCGGTCTTGAAACATAGTTACACTTCGGTTCTATATTGGTATAGTAGTGGGTTCAGACTTCGGTTCTGTAGTGACCTAGAGATTCGATTTCTGAGATAGCCAATGAATGGAAGGGGAGGAGGGAAGGGTGGTGCAACAAAGCTACATTATTAGTGGGAGGAAGGAAGGGTGTCACAAGAAATTTGCTGCTTTATTGGTGGGAGAGGGTTGAGTGAAGGGACGGGGTTGTAATAAATACTTTGTCAAGGATGGGGGTTAACTTTTGTGGACCTTCATAGCACATTGAGGATAGATATGGTAGGGCCTTGCTGGACATCCAAGAAAATGAGGGAGGAGCTCAATCTGAATAAATAAAATATATATTTCTTTGTTCAATTTTGAATAGGGAATGTTCACATTTAATTTGTACTTTAATTTTTCCAATTTTTGGATGTGACAACATCAAAATTAATGTATTTAGGACATACTCATAAGTAAGATTTAAGATGTCAAGCCATTAATAACTAGGGGTAAGCAATTGCGATGTGAAAATTATAGTTTGATGAGAAATATGATAATCTTAGCAAGGCATTAGTTTAAGCCTCGCTCATTATTAACTTATATATCGTGTTTTTTATTTGACATACTCCAACACGATCCAATTGGCTCATTCTAGATATAAACATTTTTAAAAACCATGCAAAAGTAGTTCACACTCTTTACAATTTTGGCTTTATAATATGAATATGAAGTTGGGACTTGCTCCATTTCAATATTTGTTTAGTTGAGAAATTACTTCATAGTTTGAAATTTATCTCGATGAGTTTTTATTATTTACTAAAATTATTAATTTTGGATAAAAGTAACACAGGGATTATAAAAATTATCACTGACAAATTTGTAAAATTTATAATTCGTTACTTCTATCAACTCTAACACTTATTATGGAATCCTTAAGCTTAATTTTCATTTATGGAAAACCAGTATCATTTAGGTCCACAAAGAATATTTTCATCTTTATATTTCACAGAACTATTAACTTGATGTAAAATATATTTATTGATTTTAAATTAGTTAAATTTGATTATTATATATTTTAAAAAAAATAATGAATGACGGGGTGGAGGTAAGATTTCCCTTAGTTCATTGACATTTACTTTTCATGACTTATGTTAACTTTTCACTTTGTACTTGTTCTAATCTTGAAACTCAATTTGCACTATAGTTTTATTTGGAGGATGGAAAATCATATTGTTGCTAATACCTATGTAATATTTGAATTGGAATTTGTTGAGTGGGATGGAATTACCGAGGAAACAAACTAGGAATTGTGTGGAAGGTATACGATGAGATGAGAATAATGAAGAATATAACGATTAATGTGTGGGCTTGGAAAATGTTACGAAATTTTCTTCTTGTCCCTGCCACAAATATGGGTTGAAAATGATTCTATATATGAGCACGGTCGAGTGTGGTGTGCTAGGGAAGGGCAGGAAGATATTAAAGCAGACCCTATTGCATCCATGGCCAAGAACCAAATCATTCAAAGGAAGGAACTTGCTATATAAATTGCAAGGAATCATTCAAAGGAAGGATAAATACATTTATGGTAGGAATTGTGTGGAAGGTATACGATGAGATGAGTGTCCTTGGCTTATTTTTATTTTTGAATTTTCAACATTGAGCAATTTATGCATTTAATTTAAAACCCATACAAAACATAAATTTAAAAACCATGCTTTGTTTATTTTGATGGTAAAATCCTCCCCAATCCTGGTTGATCTATGTTCCTCTTAAGGATAAGAGTCATCCTCTTAGGGGCTTATATATCAAAGCTTTCTCTATATTTTCATAGAGGTGGTACTCTTATTATGCACTTAGATTTTAAATCTATTCAATAATAATAATTCAAGCATTCAACACATTCACTAGTGAGTGGATGAAGTTAATTTTTAGAAAAGAATGAATAATAAAAAGAATTAAAGATCATCTCACCAACGATTCATTTCACTATATACGTTCACTCACATACCATGAGGAAAACATATTTGAAGCAAATACATAGACATAAGATAAAAGGGATGTCCCAAATATTTTAGAGAGCTCTAAAATTATTTCATTCATTCAATATCATAAAAAGGTTATAGAAGAACATTCATGAGATTTCAGGCATAACATAAATTTATGAAATTACAAATGTTAGGTCCTCTCAAAAATAGCTCTCTATGAGAGTCAAAAATAATATTGCAGACTTGGAATCTAAGTTTGAATATATCTGGTGCCTAAATCACTCTACAGATTTTTTGATACTTAAATGAAACTTAAATGCATTTGTTCCTAAGGGACTGGGATGAGGCTCTCATGAACTAATAAATAATATAGTATCATGGAAGAAAATAGGAGAAAACAGTTATTGGATTTACAATTGTGTAACACGATTCATAAAACTAGATAACCAAAGAATGTGATAGAAAATAATAGGAAATTATTTAAAATAAAATAAAAAATTGACAAAATTGTAGAAGGATGACTAGTGGAATGAATACCAATGAAACTTAAATGCATTTATCCCTAAGGGATTGCGATGAGGAACTAACAAATAATATAGTAACATGGAACAAAATAGGAGAAGGCGGTTAGGAATTGGATTTACAACTGTGTAACACGGTTCATAAAACTGGATGATCAAAGAATGTGATGAAAAAGAATTAGAAATTATTTCAAATAAAATAAAACATTGACAAAATTACAAAAGGATGACTAGTGGGATGAATCCCATCTTTTCTCTTCAATAACATTAGACATAGGAGTATTTATTATCTTCGTATGGTAGTTAGTATAGTTTTTTGGTAGTTACTTAGGATTAATGATTGCATTCAATGATATTTTAAGCCATTCTTGCATATACTCCTTCATAAGTAGATCAATTATATATTTTTTACCCTTAATGCAAATATTTTCTTCTCAATTTCCTTTGAATTTGAGTGTAACTATTAATAATCGACAATTGATATTAATTATCATTAATTAATATAACTAATCATTTATTGGTTTCTTCATCCGAAAAATTCATTAAATTGTCAAACTCATTACCTTATGATTTTCCCTTGGAAAGAAGTCGTAATTTCTATTAATATATAAGAAATTACATTTTGTAGATGCTAGAGCATATGTAGATGGAGGCAAGTTGCCTATCGAGTTCAAAAATAGACAAAAAAAAGTTCAGATATGTATCTCCACGTAGGGAGTCATGATAACAGTTCATCTGTTTCCTGTTCCTGTTCTCTGAATAGAGAAACTAAATCAAAATTTGAATTCTGTCTCTTCTCAGAGAGAGAATCTAAATACCAAAATTGGTACCATATGTCTTGTGTAGTTCATCAAGTGTAGAAAATATAAATAACATAATATATACAAGAGTTATGCAAAATAAAGGGCTTATAGCCCATTGTCTCGGAGCTCCAAAAATGGTCTGTGATAGTGCTGGTGGAAAGTCCCATTGACCTATTCCTATATCACCCAGTCATCGCTCTGTCTAAGTACTGCCTCTTTGGAAAGGTAATATGCCCCCGTGTTTCGCTCCCTGTAAATGTGGCGACAGGTAAATGAGTCAAAAGTATATATCAATCTGTGAGCCTCATCCAATATATGCCTCAATGAATATGCATTGCAGTGAGATGCTCTATTTAACCAATTACAAACAATTTTGGAATCACCAAAGAGTTGAAGATATCTGCAATTCTTTTCTAATGCAAAATGTATGAGATGTTTTGCAGTGCATAATTCAGCATAATTGTTTGTTCCCCTCCCTTATCTCATTTGTGTTTTGATAAAATGAGATTCATTCAGATAAAGAATGGAACCTCCACCACAACCTGCCTCCTGAGCAGATCCATCAAAGTATGCCAGTGGTATAGTTTTGTCAATGTTTTCAGGCTCGATAATATGGGGGGTATTGAAACTCCTCAAGTAGGAGACCATAATCTGCAATTGTTTTGATCATGATAGCAGGCCAGTGAAGTATCTTGAAGTTAAAAATAGATTGATTTCTTGTAATCCATAGTGACCAACATATAAGAAGAGGCATGTTTCTGGCTTTTCCATTATGGTTTTCACACCATAAACTCCAGGCATCCATTATGTTCTTGCCTTGCCAGTTTTTTAAGCTTGGATAGTGAGCTATGATGGAGTTCCATTGTTCCTTGGTGATGGGGCAATTTAGGAAGAGATGTTCAGTACTCTCCTCATTATTATAGCAAAGTTGACATTAGAAAGGGCCATGGAATGATCTTTTCATCAAATTGAGACCTGTGGGAATCTTGTCAAACAATATATTCCACATAAGTAGACGGGTTTGAGGAGCAACTTTGAGCTTCCAAAGTAATTTCCATGTAGGGTTGATATCCTGGGGTTTGAAAGGTTCCATCAACCTTAGATATCCCTCCTTGGGAGAGTATGAGACGTGCTTGGCAAACACCCAAACAATCTCATCCGACCCTTCTGTTAACTGAATATGTGCCTGGGTGAGAGCTTCCGTGTATTCATACCAATCTTGGTGCCATTGTATAGGAATGTCCAGATCTTGAGCTGTTTTCCAGGCTTGCTGAAGTAAAGTAGAGTTGTTGCTGTCTCCAATATGCCTGATATGAGTGATATCCTTGTTATGTAAGTACCGTAATAACTCTGTTGGAAACCTGTGTGCATTCCCATAGCCAATCCATGGGTCCGTGCCTATACCGACTACATTTCCCTTCTTGATTCTCCATGTTATACCTTCCTGGATGAGAGGAATAGCATTGATTACCAACTTCCATATGTTGATGAGTTGTTTTTCACCCTGTGCTATTGTCTAAACCAGTCCATCATATCCACATGCCAGATATATTTAGCATGTGCAACCCGGGTCCAGAGGCTATTTGTAGTAATAAGTTGCCAGCCGAGCTTTGCTGCCAAAGCTTTGGAGAATAAGTCTAGTCTTTTAATTCCCCAACAACCCCATTTCTTGGGCTTGGCAACCGTGTCCCATATGACCCAGGAAAATAATCTTCCCGGTTGGTTGCCTTTCCATAGAAATCTGCAACATAAGTTTTGAAGTCTACTAAATATACCCCTTGGGATCCAGGCAAGAGTCATCCAAAAATAGGTGTAGCTTCGATCATAGCTTTTATAAGGATTAATATTCCCACACGAGAGAGATATTTATGATACCAAACATTTAGTCGCTTCTCCACTTTTGCAATGAGCTAGGTCTAGTCAGTGATATTATATCCATGTGCCTTAAGCCTGAAGCCCAGGTATTTCAGTCCATCCTCCAAATTTTGTAATGTGAAGGGGAAGCGTTGTGTAGTGAACACAATCTCGTTTTGTGTGCATCCAAAGACTGTAAGCGTAGACTTACTCTCATTAATAATTATCCCCATTGCCTACTAAAAAATATTTAAAATGTTCTGTAGGACCGTGGTATCTCCAATGCTACCATTTAAGAAAATGAGAACGTCAGGTGGGTAAGTATACAGTTCTCAGTGATCTTGATACCAGCCAAGAGACCCCTGCTTCATGCTGATATGATAGCTCTACTTAATCCTTCCATGATTAGTAGGAAAAGTAGAGGGGAGAGTGCGCATCCTTGCCTGAGTCCTCTCTCTGAAAGGAAAAAAGGTGTGGCCTCCCCATTTAATAATACACTATAGGATACATCCATGATACAATACATTATCCATTTAATATATGCATAAGGAAAACCAAGATGAGTCAGCAACAATCTAATATAAAGCCAATTTGTTCTGTCAAATTCCTTGGATAGGTCCACCTTCAAAACCACGCCTTTCAGTTTCCTCATCTGTACCGAATGGAGGAGTTCCTGGGTTGTGACAATGGCCTCATGAATCTGTCTATGTTGAAGGAATGTGAACTATTCAAAGGATATGTGGTTCGATAGTATAGGCTTCAGGCGATTTGCGATGATCTTGGCAATGATCTTATACAGACAGTTGTAGAGTGATATGGCTCTAAAATCATTGAAGGAGGAAAGATGGTAGGATTTTGGGATAAGGGCTATAAAGGTGGATTTGATGGAAGATGATATTCTTCCCCTCCTTCTGCAGTCCTCCACAGCTTTGAGCAGGTCATCCCCCAGGATTTCAAAGAAAACAATATAGAATTCAATTGTCCAACCATATGGGCTGGGGCTCTTATCTTTCTTGAACCATTTGATTGTTTCCTCAAGCTCTTCCTTCGATACTTCCTTCATTAGGTCCTCAACATCCTCCTATTCCACGAATCTAGGAAAGTGTTCAACAATCCACATGATTTCCATGATATTAGCAGCCCTAGGGGCCTTGTATATGCTTTTAAAGTGCGCAGTGGCTATACTAGCCAGATCCCTCTGTATTGTAATTGATTTTCCCTGATCATTTTGAAGTTCCCAAATGGTATTTATGACTTTCCTACCATTGGAAAATTTATGGTAGAACTTGGTATTATCATCACCTTCAGTGAGCCAGATAGCCCTGCTCCTGAGTCTCCAACTCTCCTCCCTTTCCTTCAGAATTTGGGACCTCTTCGTGATAAGGGAAGTATAGAGTTCTTTACTTTCTTGTGATACAAAAGTGCCATCCGAGGAGTCCTCATGCATGGCGATGGCCAACTCCGCTTCCTATAGAGTGTTATCATCCTTCTTCCACTTCTGATGTGCCCAGACTTTAGAGATCCCCTTCAGTTCTTTCAGTTTGCAAATGAAGCCTTCAGTGTGGTCCTCGTGTTCCAGTATAGGATTGGACTACCAAAAGTCAATGACCATCTGAATGTATGAAAGGTCCTTGAGCCAAGAGGCATTGAATTTAAATGGGCCTTTTTTTCTCTGATTTATGTCTTCTAGCTCCATATATATAGGCCGATGATTAGATATACCTCCAGTTCCAACCCATTGTCTGATACAAGGATGTGTGTTTAAAAATGCATCTTTAATGAGATATCTATCTAGCCTCCTAGCCAAACTATGTTCACCACTTCGATTATTTGTCCATGTATGTTGTACCCTGGAAGATGGGATTTCCACCCATTGATGCTCCTCCAGCAAGGTTGAGATCGTATCAGTGAATCCATCAAATTGAGCCAGGTGACCCCAAGATCCACTGAACCCCAGAGAGAAATTTAGATCCCCACCAAGTATGATGTTGTCAGCCTGCAAAATATCTGAGTCTAATAATCTTTCCAGAAATTTGCCCTATCTAAACAAGGTCCATATACATTAATAATACAGACTTTTGTTTCCAAAGAGGAGGCATATATGTCTGCACCAATATATCCCCTACCTCCCCAGATATTTCTGAGATCTACATATTTGTTACAAAAACCAATAGAAATGCCCCCTGATCTCCCAGTCACATCCAGGGCATGGAAGGTCCAATTTGGCATCCATGAATTAAGGATGGAAATAAGGGCTTCAGCCGAACAAATGGTTTCTTGGAAAAAAATGATATCCATCAGATTCGAAGTAAGGAGCCTCCTGAGTGCTAGTTTTTTGGGAGGGCTAGCAATCCCTCTACAATTGAAGGACAGAAACTTCATGGAGGGTGTGGGAGGGGGCCATTCCTTGCCGTAAGGGCCCTATCAATGGTTTTTTGTCACCCAAGGGCGACCTCCTCTCCTGTTGTGTGCCTGGCTCTGGTGATATGAGATGGGCGCCCCTCGGTGGGTTTATGAGAGGTAGGGGTAACCTCCAGATCCAATCCAATCACATCACAACCTCTATCCCTTGATCTGGAATGAAGAGAGTATTGGGGGGATACAGAGGGAGGATGAAGTAAGAGATGGATGACAGGGGGCAATGATAAGGGGTAGGAGGGGAAGAGAGCAATGAAGGGAGGTGGGAGGAGCCCATCCCTGGGTACCTAAAGACGATTTCTCCAGAGGGAAAGTGAAGGAGACGTATGGTGATGAGAGGGGAGTGGATGCAATATAGATTAAATGGGATACAATTGCAGTAGTAATACCAAATGAAGGAGTAAAGAGAGAGGAGGAAGTAGATGACATACCCGGTGGAGTGATGTCCTCCTTGGCCGGATAGGTGCTTGTTGGTGGAGGAGAGGATGGAGGGTTTGTATCTTTGGTACCCTTGTTAGTGCCCACTTCATTTGATGCCCCTCGAGTGTCATCTGCGTCTATGTCGTTCTTCACCAAATTGTTTTCCTTGTCGGGCAGAGTAGGGATGTCTCTAGTTTGCTCCATCTCCATGTCCTATGTTGTACTCTTGTTCTTGCGATTGAGAGGACAATCCTTGAATAAATGCCCCAACTTATGGAATCTCCGGCATCGATATGGTATGCCCTCATAGTCAATCATCTTCTTGTGGAAGGTATTCCTCCACTGAATAGTAATGTGCTCTTGTAGGCCTCCCCGAGTGTCAAAATTGATGAGAATCCTGGCATATGCTATCATACCCGTGGATTGGTAATATTTTTCATATTCCATATAGGTGCCGAGAGAGTTTCCAATCCACCTAAAAATAACCTCAGACCAATATTGCAAGGGAAGACCTCGGAGCCGAATCCATACCGGTCCAATACCAATTTTCTCAGTCTCTGGATCGAAAAGAGGTGTCCAACATTTCAATAAAACTGGGTCATGTTCAAAATGCCAATAGGATGAAAAAACCCAGTTTGTATGGTTGGCTTGAGCAAATCTCAGCGCAAACCATCCCCTCAAGAAAGTCTACACAAATGGGATGTCCACCAGATGGTGGCCCCAAACCTCAGATGCCTAGGTCTTCAGACGAGCAACCATATAATTCCGTCCTCTAATGCACCCTACCAAGACCTTGTCTGCAAAATCCATTGTTTCTCCCCACTGTATGTCCTCTTCCAACCTAAGAATAATGTCATCTGCCTTGGACTTATGGCACCTGTATTTCTTCTTAGACCCCTGATAATGAGACTGATACGGTACCCGACCCAAATTAGGGCCTAAGGATACAAGGGTAGGGTTACGGTTTGATGAGGAGGGGTTAAGGTTCCCGATGGCGGAAGGTAAGGAACCGGCGAGCAGAGAAACAAAAGTGAAACTGCCTGAAGGTGGAGCGAATGAAGTCAGGTAAGGTAAGCTGGCAGATGAGAGAAACGAATTGGTGGGCGCAGCCTGTGGGTCAACCTGTCGGGGCGGCACCTCAGAAATAGGGAGGTCCAAACCAAGGTTAGGGTTTAGACAATTAGAAATGAAACCAAGGGTAGCCAGGGAAGACGGAGGTGTTGAGAGTGACGACCATGTGGGCGGTTCATCCGAGAGAACAACTACATGAGGCTGTGACAGTTCTGCATAAGAGAATGTAAAAAAATTTCCGAAGAAGCTAGAGCTATACATACCTACAGATGCGGAGTACGTGGATTGCCAAATGGAGACTGCTTCCAATGGATCTTCTAAATAATAAACGACATCGAAGTCATCCATGTTGAAAGCTGCACCTAGAAATGGAGGAAACCTCGAAAATGCTGGTAACGGAGAATGCAAATACAGTAACGGATGGCCAGGGATAATGATAGGGGTAATAGTTGGGTGACGATAATATAACAGAAGGTTAAAAAACGAAAACACCAGGTAAAAAACCCTAAAAGCCCGATAAGTTTCCAACTGATACGGTAGGCAAAACCGTAGATGTACTAAATGAGCGACTAGAAGTCTACAAGGTTAAAACAAAACCAGGTCATGAGATATCTACAGTGTCATGCAGTGCCCAAACCCTCATCTGAAACCCTCGCGAAAGCTTAACCGCAGAGTCTCCATCTCCTTGTCATTTTCAACCACGGGCTTTTTGTTCACATTAATTTAGATTCTCATTACCTTATGATGTTTTTAGGAATTTCAAATATTATTGTAACAATTTTTTTTGTTGGTTTGGCTCACAGGGGAATTGAACCTTGAATTTCATAATTTGCGCAGTACCTCATAACATGATGATCATCAATTGAGTTGTCTCTTGGGGGCTATTGTAAAATATTCTTTGGAATTAACATGGGATCTATAATTATTTGTACGCCTTGAATATCTTCAACATATTTAACCTCTTTAAATAAGGCATTACTCTTCCGTTCAACAATTTCTGGACACTAAAAAATAACTTCCTTTAACATTTGTATTATGAGAAACTATATTGATTTGATTTGCTTTATTAGCTTCCAAGTTCGAAGCCCTTGTTGAGTTTTTCGGAAATCACTAAGGGTAGTGATTTTAGTATTCAATTTCATTAAATTATTTTCAGCAAAATGTTGGTCATGTTTTAGGTCTTTCTGCAAATAATTAGCGAAAGAATAAGTCCTCTTAGAATGATTTCTTAAGTATATATCCCATCCTTCTTTAATGATACTTAGTCGATTATTGATATTCTTTACAAAATAAGTTTCGATCCCATTTATTATCTTGGTTTCTTTCTTAATTCTATTTGGTGTGCTAGGTGTGCTTGTTGATATAGATTTGAGGCTACAATAGTTAGACGAGGCATGAACAAAGGTCTAGGGTTTCACGCTTCTTCATTATCATTGATTTTCCTTTTTAGTTACATGTTTTCAATCTCTTGCAATGTAACGGATTCAACTAGGGCATCCCCAGTGGTCATATTCAACTTAAGAATTTTGGTAGGTCCAACTTATGATACATCTAACTTTGAATTTTGTTTCTTTGTGACATTCTTGTTTTTCACATGCATCTTTTCAATTTGTAACTTCTTTTCAGTTTTATCATAATGAGTATTATTCATGCTTAACGTTTTCTCTTCAAATATGGTTGGATTCTCTATAACTAATTCTTTCACTATTCTTTGGATTTTTGGGAGACATAATGCTACCTAATCAGAATTGTAGCACTATCTATTTCCATGTTAGTGGGTCCTTTTTCTTGTTGCTATCCTTTTTTACTAGAAAATTTGTTACTCGTTGATGAGGTAGCATGATATTTTTCCAAATGGACACAAGGAGGTGGATCTTCCCCATCATCTCCATAGAATTTCATTAATCAATATTTCCTATTATTGTATTTTATCCTTTTTTTTTTTTTAGTTTTGAGGAGGAACTCCAATGAGTTGGTTGAATTGATGAAGATTGTATGCTTGCAATGTTCCTTCCCCCTTTGCTTAGTTTTACTCTTTTCTCTTGATTTGTTACTAACTTGAATGACTAAATCATCATTCTGTGTGATTTTATTTTTCTCTTTTTCTCTCAAAATTGCCACTTCATTATTTCCACTTCCCTCTATGATCTTAGTAAATATATTGTCATATTTTATTCATGGTAGATGTGTTGAAAATGTAGCTAGTTTCGGTCTTCATATTGTAATGTGATTTTATCATTGATGTATTTATCATATTCATTATTATATTTTATTTTGGTCAAAACATGTTCTTCATGCTTATAGAGTCAAAAATAATTTATTATGAGTCAAAAGAAATGTATTTGAGTCATGTCCCATTTGGACATTTGTAAGAAAAAGGAATTTGAATTTTTGTTTGAGTCAAAGTCCACTAAATGAGCAAGTTGACCCAGTCCTCCGACATACACCTTTTTCAACTCTTGGATAGCTATATATATATATATATATATATATATGATAGTTCGACCTATTTGAAGGAAAATTAATAATCATCACAATAAGTACTTTATGCACTTAACGAAGTGTTGGATGGTGTTGTCATTAATGTCAACCCATGGAGTTGATTGGGTTTCACTTTGGCCAAAAACACCAGTCATTAATGTCCAATGGATAATGAATGCTTCTTACTAAGTGTCATATTACATCAAGATAACATCTATACTATTGGATGGTTGAAAACCCAAGTCCTAGGGTTTTGATTCCCTGGATTGCCCATGTACCCCTACTTTGTCAAGGGTGTTTGGTAGGTCAAATAATTGAGTTTGATTTGGATATATACGCCATTAGATTCTCCTCAAAAATATGTTTTTGTTGATATGTGTTATGCCCAGAGAGTCCTCCTAGTTTGAGAGATATTCTCAATTAAATTTGGTGACCCTAGTTTATGGGCTAAAACCCCTAGGGGTAGTGATATGACACCTCCTCTTATGTTGTCAATATGGCATTGTTTATCACCATAATATCACCATGTATAAGTTGAATAACTTCAAGAACCAAAGGAAATGAACCAATCATTAACTTCACAACCTTGGTAGTACCAAATGCACCCATATGTCATCTACAAAACACACCAAGAGAGGGTTAGTATAAAATTTCTTGGTATTTAAACAAACAAGTAAATAAAAACTATTAAATTAAATTAATGTTATTAAGAATAAAAATTGTTTTAAATTTCCTAAAATCCTCACCTAATGAACCCCTTACTAGCCCCTCCAAAACACTATAAAAAGAGACCTTATTCTCCTCACCTAATCCTAAAAGTAAAATCTCTCACAATAAGGGAAGCAAATCTTTTTATTAGCAAACAAGATATTAATTAAATTAATTTTAATAACTTTATGAATCCTCCTAGATGGGCTCTCCAACGTTCACCTAAAAGCCGTCCAAATTCTATAAAAAGGAGACCTATCCACTTCCAAACGCATGATCCAAAATCAAATATCAATTGATTAGCTTAACTCTAAAATTTTCAAACCCCTGAGGAAATCAATGAAGGAGAAAATCACTCCTTTTTAATACATGATCACTTAAGGAACAACAAAGGGTTTATGAGCACACTCTATCGATTTGTTTTTATTTGTTTGGGCTTAAGCATCATGTTAAGGGTCTATTTGTTTAGAGCTCTTTGCAAGACATAGTCATAGACCTTGTTAGTGTCAGTCTTGTTAGCCTATCACCTAGATCAAAAATGATTTTACTACGTTCTTTCAGGCTTTCAAAATCAGATTTTTCTTTTACTAGGTTTACACAGAAAATTTGGTCATTGTATGGTCAGTCTAAAAATGAAGTCATCATTTGAAAATTCACTCATGTTGGTCGTCTATCACACTTTAATGAAGGTTTCATAATGAAAATGGGTCAGTCATCATCATCATTCCATTAGGTCACTAGGGTCTCCAAGGTCCATCATTTCCATGAATAATACTAGCAGCGAGATAAACATGACAAAGCAACTATTAAAGGATTGATCTTGACTATCCATACACTTCTCATATTCTCATGATATCAAAGGTTCTAGAAAAAGAAGCTCCAACACTTAGAAAAGCAAAAGGACATCTCAAGTTTGCAATGGTAAAGGTAAATGTCTTCATAAAGTGAAAATCAATTCCTAAAGGAGGGTGGGTCTCATTTCCTTTTGAAAAAATGAGGAAATTTTCCTTATATAAACTCAAAAAACCCCATAACTCTTTCATTCATATCTCATTCACTCTTTACCATCAAGCTCTCTCACCCAGAAAAGAAAAAAAGTTATCTTCCTAGGAGAAACTAGAAAAAATTTGAAGGCTCTGTGCGTAGGAACACTGCGCTGCACTTAGGAGATAGGCACTGTGCTTCTATGAACTGCGCTACACTTTGGAGCTGCACGTAGGAACACTGCGCCGCGCGTAGGACAAAGTGCCCTGAAACTCATCAAAATTCTCCCAAGATTCAAATTTTCACTTGCAAGCTTGGTTTAATTGTCTTCTAAGATAAGGAACCAGTAATTACACCATCACCCTCTATCTTCTGCTTTCCCAATTTCATTCCATGTCAATAACTCTTCAAGTTAGGGTTTGTAGCAAATTTTGCATGGGAAATGTTAGGGTGAAAATGGCCATCATAATTTTTTATCTCCAAAACATGTAAAATGATATCCTACACGTACATACATGTTTGATGAGTCATTTTGACCAGTTCAACCACCTCAAAACAAAGTTTAAACACTGAAAAATAAAAACCCTAGCTCATTCCTAGAGTTTTTTTTAGTAAATTTCATCATAAACCCTCTTGGTTTCACTTGCAAGCAATAACATATTTTCACTATTTTCTTCACTCATCTTCATCAGTTTTCAAAGTCATCTCACATTTCCTAAGACTCCTCCCATCATTTTGTCAAAATCTCCTACATAGTACTTCATTTCCATTCACACCTCACATCTTATTTTCAATTCCTACTGCTAGGACTTTGTGTCATCATGGAGGTAGAATCTTCACCAGAAAGAAAGAGACAACACAAAGGAGGGAGGATCCTCAGATATGAACCATCAGACTACAACACAATAAACTCCTATCCTTTCATCAAATAGTGCCTTGAGAATGTTCACTACTTGGAATTTTGCAAAAGGGTAAGTGAGGTATGGTTTTATGAGCAACTAACAGATTGGGTAGCAACACAATTGAAAGGAGAGACTACTGTCATTTCTGGTATTGAGTTTAGTTTCTTAGTGGCCTCCATCTCAATAGAAACTGGCTTACCAAACAATGGTGAATATTGGTTCAAAGGAATGAGTCTAGATCTTGAAAACTACAAGCCCTTCCTAAAGACGTCATACAGAGATACATATACTCACCTCATGCCTTTCAGATATTTACTAGATAAATATGCTCCTTTAATGAAAACTATCATGAGGTTCTTTACTTGTGAAGGTAGATTCTCCAAGTTGCATTCCTATCATATTCGCCTCTTGATGCACTTCACATCTCAAAAGCCACTCAACATGTGTAATTACCTATTCAGGAGCATTTCAAAAATGTCTGAAAAGATACAATTAAAGGACAAAGAGCACTCCCCAAGCTTGTTCCATCATAGTCTCATCAAAACCATTGTCCTTCGCCAACTTGCAGAGAGAGGTATGGCTTGGGAAGCCTTTTTAGAAGTAGCTTTAAAATAGTATTAGGAAAATGTAGCATCTCAGTCTCCAAGTGCACCAAAACAACAAACAAAGATGGGGTCATCCAGCAAAATAGTGGAGAAGACTCAACTACCCAAACTTGAGGTGACCAAAGTGTATAAGAAAGGGCAGAGGCTTGTGTTTTCTTCTCACAAAGAGAAAGGGGCCAAGCCTTCTTCATCGATAAAGCACGAAACGACAGTAAAGGATAAGGACATAGTGGAATGTGAGTTTGAGCTAATTGATCCAGAGGCTGAGGATCAAACCACAAACATGAGACAAACTATCAGGAAAAAAGACTACCAAATCAAGGAGTTGGCAATAAATATGGAAAGGGCAAAGTATGTTATATCATTCCTTGAATAGGAAAACAGTGAACTCAAAGCAAAGGAGTTGATCCTAGAAAAGGAAAAAACCAAGTTAATGCAGCAAATTGGCAAAGGTAAGGAGATTGTGACATCAAGCAAGCATGAAGCATCAGAGGTGAGAAGAAAAAGGAAAATACCAAGGACAAGAGGCCTCAAGAAAGCTTTGCAAGAGGAATAAGAACAAATTTTGCTTAATGAAGACCTTGACCTAGAAGAAAGGGTTGCCCTAGAGGTTCATCAAGATAAAGAATATTGGCTTAATAGGGTGAATGAACACTTGGTGAAGCTCCTTGAGAAGTAAAACAGAGACAATCAATTTCTCAGACACATGACGCATCACTATCAAGCTCAAAACATGATTGCCAATGTCAAGTTAAAGCAACTTGAAAACAAGCTAAAGGAGGCCAAAAAAGACCAAAAGGATGAGGGAAACTTGGAGATGCTTGCTGAAGCATCCATGAAGCTATAACAAACCAATTTTTACACCTTCCCTCCAACTTTGAGCAAATTCTGAGCATTTTGAGTTTTTTGGAAAATTTTGGTCTAAGTTCAGAAATTCAGCTACTCCAGAAGCGCAATGCCTTGGCACTACGCTTTTTACTCAGGCCTCCATTTGAGGAAAGGTATATATTTTTAGAAATCTCTTAACATCCTGTAAAACCCATTTTCCCAAATTTTGCATAGGTGGCTTAGTTTTGTAGAAAAATGCAAAAAAGTGGCAAAAAACTAGCATTATGGACCATTTTTTGACAGACATTGTGCTTCTGGAGCAACCTTGGGATAATGGATTTTTGAAGGTCTTCCCATGCTCCAAATTACGAAATTCAAACTTATCTAGAACTATACTTGAAGGGCTAGTTGACTGTTCTCTCATACTTTCATGTTGACCCCTAGAATATACCTAAAAATCATCTCAACATTGGCGCTGTGCTTCTGCACTTCCTATGTTTTTAGTTAGAAAATTTCACTATGTAAAATTTCTAGTTTTCAGTTTGACTTGGTAAAAGTCAATATTCTCTTTGAAATGGCACAATTTACGAGGCTAGGTGATGTAGGTATGAATAAATGTACATCATAGGTTGTTTTTGATGTTTATTAGGCCTCATAAAAGAAGAAAACTCCTAAACAAACTCTTCATGAAGTGTTTGAGTTTCACCTTCTCACTCTCACCTGTTAGTTGAGAGAATCTTGGAGTCAGTTCCTCCACCAAGGAATTCGACTCTTGAAGGTGGGCAAGTGGTCTAGGAGAGTCTAAAAGTATCATTTTACTTCAGGAGAAGAAGGTTGAACTTTTTGTGAAGGAGGCTTGCATTGTAATCATCTTTCAGCTAATATAGATACATGTTGCATCTATTTTCAAGGAACTCTAGCCTGGTGAGTTCATGGTGCTTGTATTTCATTATTTTTGTTTTCTCATGGTCTAAACATATTTATCTACATGATATCTCTTCTTTCTATGAATTCCTTGTGATAAAATACTCAAAATTTTTGTTTTTCAAGCTCTGTTACCTGGTTTTCATAGTTATATGTTTTGTCTTCCTAAGCTAATGAAATCATGTTTATTTATGCTCATTAGTTTCTTCCACACTATATCTTCTATACTACATTGAAAAATACTCAAATTACACCATGGCTTCTGATATCTAGCTCCTTATTAAGTTTGCTCCTGCATTCCCACAACCTAGACCTACTTGTGGCTCCCAACCCTAAGTTTAGCAAACCCTTAAAAACCCAAATTTTCATAAACAAACAAACAAACACACATATCTAGCCCAAAATTCATTTGCTTTAAAGTCATATCATTGATAAGAAACTTAGAGAGATCCCTCTCTCATGCTTAGTAGGGCTAGCTACTGAGCTGAAGTGGTTTGAGGTTACCCTTGTTGATTTCCTTTTCAGCATAGGATATTGTAAGGACTAACATATTTTGGTGCCATTGCCAGGGAATGACTGTTAAAATTATTCCTAGGAAATATCTAAGAGCTTTCAAAGAATTTGGTTTTGTACCTCTCAGTTTCCAATATTCGAAGTTAGGCTGAATTGATAAATCTCATTAGTTTAGGGTGTATACAATCTGGCTTCCAAAAGGCATACCAGGTCAAACCATGACCCAAATCCACCCTTCATTGTTGAATATCTAGAAAGACTGCTTAGACTAGCCATCACTAAAAGTGCAGTTTGTAAAATTAAAAGAACAACTTCTCTCCCTAAAAACCTGTTCGCCTTTGAGCAAACTCCTTTTGAAGAGCAGATAGAATTATCACTTACAAGGTCCAAGTCTGACTCCTGTATCTCTGATATAACATTAGAACCTTTAAAGGTTGAAACTCACTCTATTTCTTCAGAATCTTTGTCTTCTAAGACTGATCATGAACTGTGGTTAAATTTTTATAAGCTTCAAATCCTTGTTGACCAACTCCAAATCACTACTGAAAAAGCTTGTGTTCAATACCAACTTGAATACCTAGCCACAGCTTCATCCTCTGTTTCGCCTCCAATCACATCTACTACATCTCCCAAAGCTTCAGTTTCATCATCCTTCCTACCTCCCCCATTCATTCCATCTCTGCCTCCACAACCCATTTTAGTAGTTCCATCATCCTCATCAACATCACCACCCTTACTTACACAATTCATTATAACACCTTCACTTTCTCTAGTAGTCATGGCAAGATTTGTGACTCTTTTACTTCCTGATCAACTTGTTGCTTTGCCTCAGAACTATGGTCAAATACTCCCTTTATTTGATGGAAGTGCAGAAATTACAGCTCAATAACATGTTGACAAGCTTATAGACTTCATTGATTTAGAAGAAATTGATGAGGAGAATTCCAAAATGAGGATAATAGCTCAGAGTTTCTCAGGAGATGTTAAGAAATGGTTTCGAAGTATGGCTGCTAATTCTACCAACAGTTCTCAAAGATTAATTGAATTATCCATAGCTCGTTGGCAAGAGAAGAAAAATCTATTACAGATATTGGCTGAGTATAATTCAATGAAAAGGAACAAAAATGAAACAGTTCAAGAATTCACATCAAGATTTAATACAGTGTACAATTCTATACTTGATGATATGAAGCCTCCTCCTGGTTTGGCTCTCCTTCATTATCTTGATGCTTTTGATCCATACATGGCCTACCAGCTTAGAGAAAGAGACCCCACTACCCTTGAAGAGATGCAGCGAAATACAATCAATGTTGAAGCCAATTTACTCATTAAGAAGTCAAAATCAAAGCCAGAGAGAGCAGAGAAGAAAGTTATCTTCAAAGAAGAGCCTACATCATCTTCTGATGCAAAGCTTGACAATCTGATAAAAAATATGGAGAGGATGATGGATAGAATATCCATAACTGATCGACAAGTTGAACCTTCAGTGAGGAATCCTAACTTTCGCAGGCATCAACAACAACAGTTCATAAATCAACAGAAAGAACAACGAAATCTAGATCCTCAAAGTCAAGTAAGAGCTCTATTCTAGAAAAATTACACTGAAGGTCATGAAGAAGATGAAGAATAAATTGTAGAAGCAAATCACTTCTTTCAAGAAGATGAATTGCCAATTTTTCTAATAGAAGATCAGTTTTCCAAAGACTCTCTCATACCAAATGATCAACAATTTGTGTTTGCAAGCAAAGATCTATGGGCTGATAGGACTATAGAGTACCAAAGAGGATATTAGGATGCCCTCAGTCATCTCAAAAAGAAGTAAAATTTGAGGAATATAAATGTACCTGTCACTCTAACTCAGAAAAGACAAAATCTACAAAAGGATGCACCAAGCAAAGAAACCACTCCTGCAGGCCAGAATAAAGACAAAGACATTGTCATACTGAATCGGGATAAAACAAATGAAGCCTCCACTAGCAATATCAGGAAAGATAAAGAAATGCAAACTGAAAGCCAAAGAAAGGAACCTCAAGCTAAAGGCCAAACAGAAAGGAAGGACATCATTTCAAAAGAGGTAGAAAAACAATCCAATATTTTTAGTTTGGAAATGAAATTTCTAAATTGAAAATAGCCACTACCCTTACTGAATTGGTAAGGAATGAAAAATATAAATTTTATATTGCAAAGATGCTTAAGGTCGATCAGATATTTGATACAGTTAATGTAGTTGATGATGTGCCAGCAATCCTTTTTGGTCCAAGCTTAGAAGGAGCTCCCGAAAATAGTGAAATACTTCCTTTTTATCTGAGTCTTAAACTTCATGATTTTATCGTTCATAATGCTATGCTAGATTCTAGCGCCTCCCACAATCTGATGCCTAAAGCCATCATGGATAAATTAGGACTGAGCATCACTCGAACTTACCATGATCTTTATTCTTTTGATTATGGAAGAGTGAAATGCATTGGCCTTATCAAAGACTTAGTACTGTCCTTGGACCAAATCCTAGCCAAAAATGTACTTATGGAAGTCGTAGTTTCCAATATTCTTCCTAGGTTTGGCATGTTGCTTTCAAGGTCTTGGGGAGCAAAATTAAAGGGCACTTTGCAGATTGACTTTTCATATGCCACTATCCCTGTTTTTGGACAGCTTTGGAAAATTTATAGAGAAAATAAGATGAAATTCATGATCAGTAGTAAGGAGAAGCCAATTAATCATCCTATACACGATGTTCATACTGATCTCAACTCTTTCATTCTATTTCGTGACATGAATTATGTTGAGGATGAAAGTTAGTTAGTGGAAATTTCAGAAGTTCCCAACCTAGTGGGCAGCATACATGAAACTATTACAGTAGAAGGCAAAGTTTTTGGTGAGGAATATAGGCAGCCTGCAAATCCTATTGAGGAGATTCAAAGGATAATGCAGAAAGCAGAAAGTTTTGAAGTAGCTGTTCAAAATCCTAAAAATAAAAAAATTCAATCTTCATAAATCCTTTTTCCGGATGAAGAAAATGGTCTTTGTACCATGGAGTTCGATGGTGCATCAGGAATAGAAGGAGAAGGAATTGGTGTTTGGATACATGGTCCATTACATCAGTCAAACAAAATCCCTCGAAATGTGAGAATGAACTCTTACAAGTTAGCTTTTGAATGTTCAAACAATGAGGCAGAGTATGAGGCATTGATTGTTGGCCTCAAAATTATGAAAAAGTTGGGAGCAAAAAAGATTAATGTTTATGGAAACTCCAAATTAGTGATCAAGCAATTCAAAGGGGAATACCAGGAAAAAAATACAAGGATGAGAGCTTATCGCAATGTTGTACTTGATATTCTCAAAATTTTTTCAGAATATACTTTATCTCTTATTCCAAGAACTCAGAATGTCATAGTTGATTCACTTGCCACTGCAACAAGTAGGGTGAAGATACCTATGCATCCTAATGAGAATTACTCCATCCATGCTAAGCATCACCCAGCTATCCTAGATAATATGAGGTTTTGGCAAGTGTTTGGTGATGATAAGAAAATAAACAGTTTCCTACAGTTGGAGGGGGAATTTTAGAATTTTCATATTGATGATGCATACAACTTCGATGATCCCAACATCCATTCAGTTGACACTGAAGTATTACTGCTCAAGGACAACAACGTTCCAAGATGCTTGGTGCCTTTGGAATAGTTATTTGATATAGATTATGTCGCCAAGAAGCCCACCATGGTTCCTACAGAAAAGGAGTTGAATATGTAAACATTGGCACAACTGAAAATCTTAAATTGGTCAAATTATCAAAGTCTTTATATCCTGAAACAAAGGGTAAGTATATGTCTTTAATGAAGGAATTTTCTGATGCATTTTCTTGCGATTACTTAGATATGAAAGTTTATGAAAAAAGTATCATTCAGCACATTATTCCTGTTAAGCCCGATCAAAAGCCATTTCGCCAGAAATTAAGAAGAATCAATCCCAAGTTGTTGCCATCAATTGAAAAAGAGGTAAATAGACTTTATAAGTCTGGAATAATAGTTCCCATTCGGTTTTCTGAATGGATGTCTAATCTAGTACCTGTGAGGAAAAAGACTAGGGAAATTTGTCTATGTATTGATTTCAGAAATCTCAATAAGGTATCCTTGAAAGAAAACTATCCCTTGCCCAAGATGGATCACATATTACAGAGGGTGGTCGGATCCTCTAGGATGTCACTGCTAGATGGATACTCTGGATATAATCAAATTCTGGTACACAAAGATGATCAACTCAAGAAAACCTTCACAACACCATGGGGTATGTTCATGTATGCCAAGATGCCTTTTAGGCTGAAGAATGAAGGAGCCACCTTTCAACGGGCCATGGACATAGAATTTGCAAATGAGAAAGATGTATTTCTGGTTATCTATCTAGATGATCTAACAATATTTTCAAAATCTGATGAAGATCACTTGTATCATTTAAGGATTGTTTTTCATAAATGTAGAAAATTTGGCATCTCACTTAACCCAAAGAAGAGCTTGTTTGCCATGGAAGAAGGTAAGCTACTAGGACATATCATATCTAAAGATGGCATCCGCATTGATCCTTCCAGAGTGGAGGCCATTCAACAACTAAACTTCCCTAGCAACGAGAAAGAGATTCAATCGTTCAATACGAAAATTAATTTTTTGAGGAGATTTATTCCTAATCTAGCTGAGCACTTGAAAGAAATGACAAATATGTTGAGGAAGGATAGCGAGGTAAAGTGGTCTTTGGAGGCTAAGAAATCATTTCATGTGGTAAAATTTACATTATCTACTACTCCTATTTTGATTAGCCCAGATTATACTTCAGATTTCATCATTTTTTCTTTTGCTTCTTAGAATATGTTAGTAGTAGCTCTAATGCAGAAAAAAGATCAGAAAAATGAGCAGCCTATAGAATTTTTCAGTCGTACTATAAGAGATGCAGCATTGAGATATAATATCATTAAGAAAAAGGCATTGACATTGGTAAAATCCCTCAAGGATTTCCGAGTTTATATTCTGCATTCGCATACCATTTCTTATGTCCCTATTGCAACAATAAAGAAATCCTTGTGCAAACATATCCGAAAGGCAAAAGAGGAAAATGGATTCCAGCCATGCTGGAATATGACTTGGAGATAAAACCTACAAAGCTCATCAAAGGACAGGGGTTAGCCAAACTTATGGCAGAATCAAATCTACATGCACTGGATATTAATTTGATGGCTACACTATCAGAAGAACCAGAAGAAGATGACCCTTTCCTACGGGAATTCGACATGTTCATGTCCTCACCTTGGTACTCCAACATTGTATATGTCTTGCAGCATTTGAATCCTCCTCCAGAAGTCCCCAAAGGTAAAGTTAGATCATTGAAACTCAAAGCTTCAAAATATTTTATTCTGGATGGTGTTTTATTTTGGAAAGATCCTAGAGGTGTGCTGCTGAACTATTTGATAGAAGATGAAGCTAAAGATATAATGAATGATTTTCATAAAGGAGATTGTGGATGTCATCATTTTTGGAAAACTACAGCAAACAAGATCTTAAGAGCTAGTTTCTATTGGCCCACCCTCTTTTCTGATACATACAAAACAATCATGAGCTGCCATGAATGTAAAATTTTTCAAGGAAAAAGGAAACTTCTGCCATTACCACTACAACTAATTTTGATTTCAGCTCCTTTCCCACAGCGGGGTCTTGAATTCATTGGCAAAATCCATCCTTCATCTTTAGCACAACATAAATGGATATTAACAACCACTGACTACTTCAAAAAGTCGATTGAATCCATCTCAAATAGGCAAGCTACTGATTCTGTCATCATTCAATTTCTGGAGTCTAATATTTTGTCTAGATTTGGCTGCCCACAGAAAATAATAACAGACAACATTTGTGCTTTCAAATAAAAAAAAATGGTGGATTTCTGTGCTAAATATCATATTTGCTAGGACAATCTATTGCATATCATCTGCAAGGGAACGCCTAGCTGAATCTTCCAACAAATATTTGGTTAACATCATCAAAAAGGCCCTGGAGGTGAACAAAAAGAATTGGCATAAAAAATCTCATCAATTCCTTGTGGGCGGACAACGTTAGCACCAAAAATTCAATAGGTATGTCTCCTTTCCAACTGGTATATGGAGTTGACATAGTATTTCCTTCATCTCTTGTTGTCCCAGTAATGAAAATCCTACATGAATTGGATAGTGAAACTAATGACATACAAAGGAGAATAAATTAGATGATTCATTTACAGCAGACAAGAGAAGAAGTTTTCCAGAATACATCCAAACTCCAGGACAAGATTAAAAAGATTTATGACCGCAAAACCAAGGAAGACGATTTCAATTTAGGAGATGTGGTCCTTCGATGGGATGCTATAAATGAAGACAAAGGCAAACATGGAAAGTTTGAAAACTTATGGAAGGGACCATACAATTTCTGCTTTCAGAGGAAAGAATGATTTCTTGCTGGAAGAAATGGATGGAAAATATTACTCAAGAGGGGTGGCAAATGGTAGGCTTCTCAAGCACTACTATGTCTAAAATCCTAAAAGTTCATCATCATTGTACATACCGATGTGTATTTTACTTCTAGCATTTTTAGATAGATGTCATCAGAGTTTTAAGCCCAAAGTGAAGGGCCTAAGGCTCCTTGAGTCAGTACTATTTTCATTCTTTTTATTCAGTTTTTCTATCATAACAAAAGGTCAGTCAGTCTTAAGTCAAAAGTCATATTTTTTGTGCATGTTGACTCCATTGCCCAATGAATAAAGCTACTTGGTCTGCGATGTTCTTGACACCTCCAAGGAGCTACCATCCCCAGTTGGAGTGAATGTTAGTGTCAGTCTTGTTAGCTTGTCACCTGGATCAAAAATGCTTTTACTACGTTCTTTGAGGCTTTCAAAATCAAATTTTTCTGTTACTAGGTTTACACAACAAATTTGGTCATTGTATGGTTAGTCTAAAGATGAAGTCATCATTTGAAAATTCACTCATGCTAGTCGCCTATCACACTTTAATGAAGGTTTCATAATGAAAATGGGCCAGTTATCATCATCATTCCATTAGGTCACTAGGGTCTCCAAGGTCCATCATTTCCATGAATAAAACTAGCAGTGAGTCAAACATGACAAAGAAACTGTTAAAGGATTGATCTTGACTATCCATACACTCCTCATATTCTCATGATATCAAAGGTTCTAGAAAAAGAAGCTCCAACACTCAAAAAAGCAAAAGGACATCTCAGGTTTGCAATGGTAAAGGTAAAATCTGTCTTCATAAAGTGAAAATCGGTTCTTAAAGGATGGTGGGTACCATTTCCTTTTGAAAAAGTGAGGAATTTTCCTTATATAAACTCAAAAAGCCCCATAACTCTTTCATTCATATCTCATTCACTCTTTACCATCAAGATCTCTCGCCCAAAAAAGAAAAAAAACTTGTCTTCCTAGGAGAAACTAGAAAAAAATTGAAGGTGTTGCACGTAGGAACACTACGCTATGCTTAGGAGACAGACGTTGCACTTCTGCGAACTGTGCTGCGCGTAGGAACACTATGCTACGCACAGGACAGAGTGCCCCAAAACTCACCAAAATTCTCCCAAACTTCAAATTTTCACTTGCAATCTTGGTTTAATTGTCTTCTAAGCTAAGGAACAAGTACACCATCACCCTCTATCTTTTTCTTTCCCAAGTTCATTCCATGTCAATAATTCTTCAAGTTAGAGTTTGTAGCAAATTTTGCATGGGAAATGTTAGGGTGAAAATGGCCATCATAATTTTTGATCTCCAAAACATGTAAAATGATATCCTACACCTGCATACATGTTTGATGAGTCATTTTGACCAGTTCATCCACCTCAAAACAAAGTTTAAACACTTAAAAAGAAAAACCCTATCTCACTCCTAGAGTTTTTTTTAGCAAATTTCATCATAAACCATCTTGGTTTCACTTGCAAGCAACAACATCTTTTCACTATTTTCTTCACTCATCTTCATCAGTTTTCAAATTCATCTCACCTTTCCTAAGACCCCTCCCATCATTTTTTCAAAATCTCCTACATATCACTTCATTTCCATTTACACTTCACATCTTATTTTCACTTCCTGCTGCTAGGACTTTGTGTCATCATGGAGGCAAAATCTTCGCCAGAAAGAAAGAGACAACAAAAAGGAGGGAGGATCCTCATATATGAACCATCAGACTACAACACAATCAACTCCTATTAATTCATCAAATAGTGCTTTGAGAATGTTCACTACTTGGAATTTTGCAAAAGGGTAAGTGAGGCAAGGTTTTATGAGCAACAGACAGATTGGGTAGCAACACAACTGAAAGGAGAGACTGTTTTCATTTCTAGTATTGAGTTTAGTTTCTCAATGGCCTCCATCTTAATAGAAACCGGCTTACCAAACAATGGAAAATATTGGTTCAAATGAATGAGTCTATATCTTGAAACTACAAGCCCTTCCTAAAGACGCCATACAAAGATACACATACTCACCTCATGCCTTTCAAATATTTACTAGAGAAATCTACTCCTTTAATGAAAACTATCATGAGGTTCTTTACTTGTGAAGGTAGATTCTTCAGGTTGTGTGCCTATCATATTCGCCAGTTGATGCACTTCACATCTCAAAAGCCACTCAACATGTGTAATTACCTATTCATGAGCATTTCAAAAATGTATGAAAATATACAATTAAAGGACAAAGAGCACTCCCTAAGCTTGTTCCATCATAGTCTCATCAAAACCATTGTCCTTCACTAGCTGGCAGAGAGAGGTATGGCTTGGGAAGCCTTTTTAGAAGCAACTTTAAAATGGCATGAGGAAAATGTAGCATCTCAGTCTCCAAGTGCACCAAAACAACAAACAGAGATGGGGTCATCTAGAAAAACAGTGGAGAAGACTCAGCTACCCAAACCTGAGGTGACCAAAGTGTATAAGAAAGGGCAGAGGCTTGTGTTTTCTTCTCACAAAGAGAAAGGGGCCAAGCCTTCTTCATCGACAAAACATGAAACAACAACAAAGGATAAGGACACAGTGGAACGTGAGTTTGAGCTATTGATCCAGAGGCTAAGGATCAAACCACAAACATGAGACAGACTATCAGGGACAAAGACTACCAAATCAATGAGCCAGCAATAAATCTGGAAAGGGAAAAGTATGTTCTATCATTCCTTGAACAAGAAAACAATCAACTCAAAGAAAAGGAGTTGATCCTAGAAAAGAAAGAAACCAAGTTAATGCAGCAAATTGGAAAAGGTAAGGAGATCATGACATCAAGCGAGCCTGAAGCATCAGAGTGAGAGGAAAAAGGAAAATACCAAGGACAATAGGCCTCAAGAAAGCTTTGCAAGAGGAACAAGAACAAATTTTGCTTAATGAAGACCTTGAGCGAGAAGAAAAGATTTCCCTAGAGGTTCATCAAGATAAAGAATATTGGCTTAATAGGGTGAATGAACAATTGGAGAAGCTCTTTGAGAAGGAAAACAGAGACAATCAATTGCTTAGACACATGGTGCATCACTATCAAGCTCAAAACATGATTGCCAATGTCAAGGTAAAGCAACTTGAAAACAAGCTAAAGGAGGTCAAAAAAGACCAAAAGGATGAGGGAAACTTGGAGATGGTTGCTGAATCATCCATGAAGAGATAAAAAAAAACAATTTTTACACCTTCCTTCCAATTTTGAGCAAATTTTGAGCATTTTGATTTTTTTGACAAATTTTGGTCTAAGTTCAGAAATTCAGCTACTCCAGAAGCGTAGCACCTTGGTGCTGCACTTTTTCCTCAGGCTTCCATTTGAGGATAGGTCTACATTTTTGGAAAGCTCTTGAAATCCTCTAAAAGCCCATTTTCCCAGATTTTGCAGAGGTGGCTTAGTTTTGGAGAAAAATGAAAAAAAAAATGGCAAAAAGCTAGCATTTTGGACCATTTTTTAACAGGCGTTGCACTTTTGGAGCGATCTTGGGATAATGCAGTTTTGAAGGTCTTCCCATGCTCCAAATTCAGAAATTCAAATTGTTCGCGAAACTAGACTTGAAGGTTTAGTTGACCATTTTCTCATATTTGTATTTTGACCCCTATAAGGCACATAAAAATCAGCTCAAATTCGGTGCTATGCTTCTGCACTTTCTGTGTTTTTATTTGGAAAATTTCACTATGTAAAATTTCTAGTTTTCAGTCTTGTTAGCGCTTGAGATTTCACCCTAGGCTGAGGAAGGTAAACCTTCAAGGCAACATCAAACCATTTCACCTCGTAGCTAGCCCTACGGGGTATGAGAAGGCTCTCTCCGGTCAAACTCGGTAGATCTTTCAATAGGATGAGCTGACCTCAATTAGGAACACTGATATTAGGCTAGTAAACTGATTAAAAGGTTGATTTGGGGGTTTTTGGGGTTTTTGGTGGCAATTGGAGGGAGTGCAATTCAGGGTGTGGGGATTCAGCTCTGTTTTTGCAGGTGGGTCTTTGGGGCAAGGAAGGAGTTTGTGCTGATGCCTTAAGCTGAAATGGATGATCAAGGAAGAAAGAGAGGGAGCTAAAGAGGGCAAACAATGACTTTGAATCCTCTTTAGACAGTGGAAAACATAAATATTAAACAAAATTGAAAGCTGAGCATGGCATGCATGAATTCAAACTTTATCACTTCTTTTGTTTAATTAGCAGCAATAGAATAAGAGATGGAACACATAAACACACTTACAATGACAAGTAGGAAACACACCATCAACACAATAATCCACAAGAATCCACAATGATGTCTGCAAAACCCTGGCCTTCCTTTTCCTCAAATTGCAGAGATACAAGTAAAATATACAATAGAGCTTCTCCCTCAAGAGTCCCACCATGAAAATGAGCAAGAGAAGGCATAATATAGATGATCTAACTCCTTTCCCCACCTCTAGGGGTCGAGCTCAGCTTCCTAGGAGCAGTTTGAACTAATTCTAAACTGAGCACTAGATAATAGGCAGTCAAAACAACTTGCCCCTAAAACTTAGGTAACCCATTCATGCATTTAATATTCACTATTTACATCAAGGAAACTTCTAGAAGTGTTAAAGGAGAGTAAATGTATCCATGTGCCATGAAAATTACCCAACAATCCATCATTTACATGCATTAAGAGTCAACCAAAGTAAAAACAGTGTTTTGCAGGCCGAAATAGTCAAAATGGTGAAATTTCCCTGAGTGGTCGCGCCCCTCCCTTGGAGTGGTCGCGCACATTGGCAGCTGTGTTTGAGGGCCTTCCTGGTGTCCAAATCAAGTGCAAGATAGCTTGTTGGAAAGGTCTATGAGTCTACTTTCCAACCCCACTGGAATTTCTGAATTTGGAGTTGATTTGACCCCTCAAAAATCATTTCTCCCAAGGCAGCTTTCTGCAACTCAAAAAAGGGGCAGAAAGTCAAAATTTGCATGTATTTTGAGCTTTTGGAAGTCCAAATCTCCATAAAATTTGAAGTCCATCCATAGGAAAGTGTATTTTTGCATGAAAATTCCAAAAATGTAGAGTTTTCCCCGTTCTGAGCTGTCCCCACGAGTGGTCGCGCGCGGGGTGAGACCACTCCAACGGCCAAAACCTGTAAAATTGCACAAAAAATTCACAAATGACAAAATTTTCTCCAAATTTCTTGAAATTTGGGCTGGGAGTCCCCAATCAAGTACCATGCTCAGTCAAAGAGGCTTTGGCCAAAATTTGGAGTGGATCAGGCGTTTTCCTTCGTTTTTGTGCTTTGGCCAACCGTCCTTGGAGCACCTTCGTTCTCGCCGGTATTTTTGACATTTCTCTCAAACCATGACACCTGTGTAAAAAGTGAAAGAGGTTTTTCTTCCTTGGAATTTTGTGGACAAAAACCTCTCTCAGTTTTGCAAAATTAATCTTTGATTGCTCAGAAACAGCTTTTTAGTGAAACTTGTCCCGATGTGTGAAACAAGGGATTTTGTCGAAATGGAGCGAAATGAAGGGGATAGGGGGCTTCTAAATTCTTGGGGAAATTTTTGGGAGTGGGGAGGGATGTTAGGAAGCAGGGGAAAGTGGAATCTCAGAGATTGAGTGAGGGGAAGGGGTCGAAAAGGGCAAAACACAGGTCAAACCTAGAAAATTGCCAGGTTGTAGCTAGAAACTAGGGTTTGTGCAAAAATGAGGAATTTGGCGGATCTAAGGGATGGGAAGTGTTTGATAAGGTACTTTAAGGATAGGGGAATGTGTATGAACATCAGGAAACAAGTTTTTCCGGTGATTTGACCATCCAAGAGAAATTTCCTTCAAAACCCTAGGAGAGGGAAATGAGCTTGCCAAGGCACAACTGAAGCATGAACAAGGTGTAACATGACCCAATGGAACCTAATATGATGATGAAAACCCTCTGAATGATGATACACTCAGCTGAATGATGACATGGACTGACATTTGGGCAAACCCTAGACCTAATGCCTAGTGACCAAATTTTGCTTGAAGACTCATTGAAATGACAAAATTTGACCTTGACACTTCAAAATCACTTTGTAAGAGCACATTTGATCACTGTAGGAAGGCTGGAAAGACTGACACTAACATTGGCTCCAATGGGGATGGTAGCTCCTTGGAGGTGCCAAGAACCTCAGACCTCTGGGAGAGCAGACCAGTGCTTTTGACCATTGGGCAATGGAGTCATAAACTCAAGCTGAATTGCATGGCTGAAAAATGATGACTTGATAACACAAATTGACTCTCACTCAACTAAAAACTGACTCAACACTTAAACACAACCGACAAACTGAAAATGATGCTCAAAGTGGAGCTTATTCATCACAACCTACTCTAACAGTTTCATTCATCACCTGATCAAGTGAAATGAAACAACCAATGTAACCAAGTAAGTACTCCATCTGCTGGTTGAACTCTCCGCAAATGCTCACTTATGAATAACAAGAGAGAACTACTGAAAGGCAACTCCCATGACAACTTAGAAACAGATCCATGGAATGATATGAATTCTCTATCCACCTCCAAAGACACTGCATAAGGATCTTGAAGTTCATGCACATTGGAACTTAGCTCATCGAATGAATTACTTCTCTTTTCCTCACACCATGAATGCAAACTTTGATTTGAGCCTTGTGACGAGACCTCTGCTGAAAATGACAAAGAAACTAACTGCCGGATCAAATTCATATCAACACATGTTTCAAGCTTACATGTGGTCAATGGAGAAAGACTTTGACTGCAAACCTCATCCAAAACATCAGCAATTGGATCATGAAAAACTTGAAAAGACTGCTGCAATGTATCCATTGAAAATGTATGACATCCTTCTAGCTGTTCATCTTGTTCTTGAGAGATTTTATGAAAATTCTTCCTTATAAACTGAAATGCTTCGAAACAAAAGGGTATAGAATCTTCCGGCATCATCAAATCATCTTCCACAGCTTCATCTGTAATCTGCCCTTTAATTTCATTTGGTAGCTGCAAATCTGATGTTACAGGCTGCTCAAGAATTTTGTCATCTGTCTCATCCTCAACATTTATACTGAGAGATTGCTGATTTGTTATAGGCTGTTCATTTGAAGATTTACTATGCAATCTACCCTTCAAAAACTGAAATGATTCAAAACAGAATGGTACGGAGTCACCTTCTTGTATCATTTGATCAAATATGTCAGCTTCCATGCTTTCATCTGCAACTTGAAAACCAATGGCATTTGGGGGCTGCAAATCTGAATATGAGAAGTCTGGAACAAGGTTTTTATTGCCTTCAAGATGGTCCAAATCAAGACTTGCTGACATTTGATTTCTGATTGCATGGAAGTTGTCTTTAATGAACTGACATGAATCAAAACAAAAAGGTAAAGATCCTTCACTTACTTCAAAATTTGCTGCACTTTCCTCGTCACTGTCATAGCTGATATGTGATGGCTGAACATTGTATTCAAGCTGCTGAAAATGAACTTTTTCCTCCCACCAACTAGCTGCTGATTTGATTGCAAGATTAGCTTCTGTTTGGAGAACATAATCATCATCATACTGATCATAATGAGGCAAATCATCACTATAAAACATATCATCAAGCATGCAGGTCATATCAACAGTTCTTTCTTCGCCAAGGTGATCTACAAAACAATCATTATCAGATCTACGACAACTAGGATAAGAAACAAAATGTTTTGGATCAGCAACTTGTTCTTCTTCAATCAGCGAGCCTTGAACATCATAAGCATTTCTTGAGGTGACCTTCTCCATCATCTTTTCCACTGCACTTACCAAAATATCAAGCTTCACCTCTAGAGATGTTGATTTTTCCGGATCTATGTTTTTCATCTCTTCTTCCTTCAACCTTGCCCTTCGGATCAGCAGATGCGCCTCTACATTTACTGCACTGTTTTTCATCTCGTGAAGTGTTGCAATATCCCTTTCTCTCAGCTGAAACTCCATCTCCGGATCAAATGCACCCGGATAGTGCAAGAGAGCAGATCTAGGAGAAGGTCTTATATCAACTGGCATCGAATAATAAACTTGATTAAATCTGGCCGAAAACTGTTGTACTGTTTCACCTGGCAATCTTTTCAGCTGATTATACTCTTCTACAATCAAGAAAAGGTTTTGACCGATCATCCATTTGTCGAGAAAAACTTTGACAAACTACTGGAAATCTGAAATGCTTGCATCAGGCAGGGCTTTGAACCAACTCTTCACTTCAGCTTGCAAAGAAAGAGCAAAAAGCCTAATACTGACATCTTCTTCATCAACTTCAAAAAGATCTAGAAAATTCTCAAAATTCTGGACATGTTGCTCAGCGTTGACATTCTTACATTCACCATCAAACATCGGCAAGTATAGATCATAATTTTTGGGGAAAGCATGAAGAACAGAAGGTAAAACAAGAGGTTTATACCGATCTGGAATTTTACAAGGTATAGGGATATGTACAACAGGTATAGAATCAGACTTGGTCGCTTGAGGTTCATCAACTTGAAGATGGTCATCACAAAATTCGGAAAAAGGATCTTGATCAAGCTCGAAGGCATGCAAATCTTTGGTTTTCACACTTTTCAAAGGGAAAGAATCAATTGCAGGCCGAGGATCTCTTCTCAAGCATAGTATACTTTGCAAAGCCTTCTTTACATTCTTGGGAAAAGAGAAGAAATAATTTAGAACAAAGAACAAAATATCTTGGATGAAATTCCAACTTGAGTACCTGATCTGTCCATGTTGTCCTTTCATGTTTTTGCTGGTCAGGATCATCCTCCAGTGGAGTCTTTGGATCTGATCTCAAAACTGATTTAGAGTCGCCAAGTGAATGATTTCAGCCTTTCAAGTGTCTGATCGTTGTTCACTATCAACAATCAGATCTAAACTTGATACATGTACTGGGGTAAAATGCAAATGAAGCGCTGTATTCACAAGCTCACAAAGATTGACTGAAGCAGCGTTTATCTACTTACGCTGATGTAAAACAAGAGCGTTTTCGAAGGCTACCTGGCGTAACTTCAGGCTCCGTTTAAGACCTATGAAATAACACGTCAATGAGCAAAAGATCGGTTTGTTCTCCCCAGTATGGTCGCCACTATGTTAGCGCTTGAGATTTCACCCTAGGCTGAGGAAGGTAAACCTTCAAGGCAACATCAAACCATTTCACCTCGTAGCTAGCCCTACGGGGTATGAGAAGGCTCTCTCCGGTCAAACTCGGTAGATCTTTCAATAGGATGAGCTGACCTCAATTAGGAACACTGATATTAGGCTAGTAAACTGATTAAAAGGTTGATTTGGGGGTTTTTGGGGTTTTTGGTGGCAATTGGAGGGAGTTCAATTCAGGGTGTGGGGATTGAGCTCAGTTTTTGCAGGTGGGTCTTTGGGGCAAGGAAGGAGTTTGTGCTGATGCCTTAAGCTGAAATGGATGATCAAGGAAGAAAGAGAGGGAGCTAAAGAGGGCAAACAATGACTTTGAATCCTCTTTAGACAGTGGAAAACATAAATATTAAACAAAATTGAAAGCTGAGCATGGCATGCATGAATTCAAACTTTATCACTTCTTTTGTTTAATTAGCAGCAATAGAATAAGAGATGGAACACATAAACACACTTACAATGACAAGTAGGAAACACACCATCAACACAATAATCCACAAGAATCCACAATGATGTCTGCAAAACCCTGGCCTTCCTTTTCCTCAAATTGCAGAGATACAAGTAAAATATACAATAGAGCTTCTCCCTCAAGAGTCCCACCATGAAAATGAGCAAGAGAAGGCATAATATAGATGATCTAACTCCTTTCCCCACCTCTAGGGGTCGAGCTCAGCTTCCTAGGAGCAGTTTGAACTAATTCTAAACTGAGCACTAGATAATAGGCAGTCAAAACAACTTGCCTCTAAAACTTAGGTAACCCATTCATGCATTTAATATTCACTATTTACATCAAGGAAACTTCTAGAAGTGTTAAAGGAGAGTAAATGTATCCATGTGCCATGAAAATTACCCAACAATCCATCATTTACATGCATTAAGAGTCAACCAAAGTAAAAACAGTGTTTTGCAGGCCGAAATAGTCAAAATGGTGAAATTTCCCTGAGTGGTCGCGCCCCTCCCTTGGAGTGGTCGCGCACATTGGCAGCTGTGTTTGAGGGCCTTCCTGGTGTCCAAAACAAGTGCAAGATAGCTTGTTGGAAAGGTCTATGAGTCTACTTTCCAACCCCACTGGAATTTCTGAATTTGGAGTTGATTTGACCCCTCAAAAAGCATTTCTCCCAAGGCAGCTTTCTGCAACTCAAAAAAGGGGCAGAAAGTCAAAATTTGCATGTATTTTGAGCTTTTGGAAGTCCAAATATCCATAAAATTTGAAGTCCATCCATAGGAAAGTGTATTTTTGCATGAAAATTCCAAAAATGTAGAGTTTTCCCCATTCTGAGCTATCCCCACGAGTGGTCGCGCGCGGGGTGAGACCACTCCAACGGCCAAAACCTGTAAAATTGCACAAAAAATTCACAAATGACAAAATTTTCTCCAAATTTCTTGAAATTTGGGCTGGGAGTCCCCAATCAAGTACCATGCTCAATCAAAGAGGCTTTGGCCAAAATTTGGAGTGGATCAGGCGTTTTCCTTCGTTTTTGTGCTTTGGCCAACCGTCCTTGGAGCACCTTCGTTCTCGCCGGTTTTTTTGACATTTCTCTCAAACCATGACACCTGTGTAAAAAGTGAAAGAGGTTTTTTTTCCTTGGCATGTTGTGGACAAAAATCTCTCTCCGTTTTGCAAAATTCATCTTTGATTGCTCAGAAACATCTTTTGAGTGAAACTTGTCCCGATGTGTGAAACAAGGGATTTTGTCGAAATGGAGCGAAATGAAGGGGATAGGGGGCTTCTAAATTCTTGGGGAAATTTTTGGGAGTGGGGAGGGATGTTAGGAAGTAGGGGAAAGTGGAATCTCAGAGATTGAGTGAGGGGAAGGGGTCGAAAAGGGCAAAACACAGGTCAAACCTAGAAAATTGCCAAGTTGTAGCTAGAAACTAGGGTTTGTGCAAAAATGAGGAATTTGGCGGATCTAAGGGATGGGAAGTGTTTGATAAGGTACTTTAAGGATAGAGGAAGGTGTATGAACATCAGGAAGCAAGTTTTGCCGGTGATTTGACCATCCAAGAGAAATTGCCTTCAAAACCCTAGGAGAGGGAAATGAGCTTGCCAAGGCACAACTAAAAAATGAACAAGGTGTAACATGACCCAATGGAACCTAATATGATGATGAAAACCCTCTGAATGATGATACACTCAGCTGAATGATGACATGGACTGATATTTGGGCAAACCCTAGACCTAATGCCTAGTGACCAAATTTTGCTTGAAGACTCACTGAAATGACAAAATTTGACCTTGACACTTCAAAATCACTTTGTAAGAGCACATTTGATCACTGTAGGAAGGCTGGAAAGACTGACACTAACAAGTCTGACTTGGCAAAAGTCATGATTCTCTATGAAATGGCACATGTTACAAGGCTAGGTGATGTAGGCATGAATAAATGTACATCATAGGTTTTTTTTTATGTTTATTAGGCCTCATAAAAGAAGCAAACTCATAAACAAACTCTTTATGAAGTGTTTGAGTTTCACCTTCTCACTCTCACCTGTTGGTTATGAGAATCTTGGAGTTAGTTCCTCCACCAAAGAATTTGACTCCTGAAGGTGGGCAAGTGGTCTAGTAGAGTCTATAAGTATCATTTCACTTCAGGAGAAGAAGGTTGAACTTTTTGTGAAGGAGGCTTGCATTGTGATCATCTTTTAGCTAATACATATACAAGTTGCAGCTATTTTCAAGGAACTCTAGCCTAGTGAGTTCATGGTGATTTATTTCATTCTTTTTGTTTTCTCATGGTCTAAACATATTTATCTACATGACATCTCTTCTTTCTATGAATGTCTTGTGATAAAATACTCAGAATTCTTGCTTTTCAAGCTATGTTATCTGGTTTTTATAGTTATGTGTTTTGTCTTCCTAAGTTAATGAAATCATGTTTATTTATGCTCATTAGTTTCTTCCACACTATATATTCTATAATACACTGACAAATACTCAAATTACACCATGGCTTCTGATATCTAGCTCCTTCTTCTGTTTTCTCCTGCATTCCCATAGCCTAGACTTGCTTGTGACTCCAAACCCTAAGTTCAGCAAACCCTTAAAAAACCAAATTTTCACAAACAAACAAACAAAAAAACACACATATCTAGCCTAAAATTCATTTGCTTTAAAGTCATATCACTGATAAGAAACTTAGAGAGATCCCTCTCATGCTTAGTAGGGCTAGATACTAAGCTAAAGTGGTTTGAGGTTACCCTTGTCGATTTCATTTTCAGCCTAGAAGATTGTAAGGATTAGCAGACCTGAAGAAGAAACCAACACACGAAAATTAAGGTTATATTATTCATAATTCAACATTTTGTGGCATGAAATTTCAAGCTCAAAGTTTTATTTTCTGAGCATAAGGGACTACTACTTCTCAAAAGGTTCGTATATATTCTAGAATCTTGTGGTCACATTTGGAAACTCTGTGATGGTATAGTTTGAAGGATCTCAACATATGTCCTATTCTGGTGTGGTTTTTCCTTGGCTTATGTTTATTGTATTCCTTAGTACGTTGAATTTTCCATGACTAGTTATTTTTATCAAACACTGGACATAAACAAGGTATGGTTTCACAACATTTGACCTTTTTAACTATAGTGCAATGGTTCTTTTATTAATTGTTTTTTTAAGGTATCATCTCTTTCAACAAGACAAGTATTGAACATGTCTGGCTTGAAATTCATAGGGTTTGGATCAACACTACTAAGCAGCGATGTCATAAACAAGTAAGGATTTTATTCTCTCTACAAATCTATAGAAGTTAGGAGTAGGACATCTCTTGTTAAGGGAAAAATTTCAACTCTTATTGGTGAATAAATATTATTAGGATCCTTGAGTTGACTGTTGAACAGATCAAAGCTATCCTTTTGCAGTCATTGGTGAATCTTGATAAGCCCTGGATTTATGAGTTTTCGGACTTTGCAATAAGCAAAAGATTAGCAAGTGTTGAAGTGACATATGTGATATATGAATAAAAGACACCTTTGTTAGGTATCCCATTGTGAATATATGACATTGACCCCCTCCGCAATCTCATTGTCTTGTTGAACAACTTAAAGTATCAAAATGCACTAAGCCAATGATTGAATTTAGTGTTGTGTTTTAGCTCAGAGCATTATAATTGAAGGCATATCTTTAGTTATACTAAGAACAATTGGAGTCATCTTTGCAAGTCAAAAGGCAACAACATTAAGCAAAAGCATCTTGATAATATAACCAAAAAAGGGACTATTATTTCATATTTAATCACAGTGAGAATTTTAAAAACTACACAGTTCATGACTAAGGGTTTTCATCATTTACAGTAACACTAACAGTGACAAGTAGCAGTGTATCTTGAGAAAGTCTTTTGTAGAAGGTGACTTTGTATTTATTAGGAAAGTTCAAATGATGTAGGACAACAAGATATTGACTGTCCTATTTTGGTTTTAGCAACAATATTATTGATCATAAGAAGTGACAGTGGTACAATGATAATAACTTGACAGTGAATGAAGATATAGATTTGACATACAAGCTTGGTAGTGAGAATTTGTGCTTATAAACATGGAACACAAACATCAATATATGATTTGTGTTCAACAATGAAGTGAAAACACATATGTTGGTAACCCTCCTTGGGCCAAGTTTGAAAGCACTAATCTCAAGTCATCAGAATGTCCTAAGGCACCTTGGTTTGTGCCGTTATTTGATAATAGTTCCAAATGGTTGTATACTTGAGTGTATCCTAATACGATGATGACATTGGTTGTAGATTGATGACTATTCATTCATGAGTAGTGACATGCAGTGATAACCAACAATTGTGTAGTAATTTGTAGTGAAAACGATATATAGTGTGCAGTGACAACAATGTGTAGTTGAACATTGATAACTTGATGCATAACATTGTGCAGTGATTGTTTTGTGGGAACATTAATCAACAACTACGAGGATTCAACATTTATTCTATATCTTTCTTACAACTATTCTACAGAGTAAAAGGGATCCAGTCTGAAAATTGTGAAACATGATCTACCGAATCTTATTGGTGATTGGAGTCACCTTCAAGTTGTGGTCTGAGAAAACTTCAGGGTGGCATGGTGGTGCTAGGGCAAGTTGTGGCTTGCATAGGGAATTTTGGCATCCATTCATTTGTGGATGATAAACTAACAGGGCAGTGAAGCGTCCTTTCTGACAGCAACTAGTAAATAGAGTGTTGGGGCACTCATCAGGTTATGGCTTGATCTACAGGGCGTTGGGGCATCCTGTTGGTTGTAGCAAGATATTATGGTTTAGTAGCATCCTACAAGTTGTGGTATGTGAATTAGGGTATTGACACATCCCTCAGTTGTAGATGAAATTTTGATGTAATTATTATTTCTTTTAATGAGAGAAGAAGACAATTACTAGAGAAGAGTTCGGTGGTTTTTTACTCAGAGGGGGCTTTCCACCTAAAAATTTGTGTGTCTATTATTTTATCTTCCCGCATTGTTGTATATTGTTTTCTACTATTGATTATTGTTTATAATTTTTGAAGAAGAACATTAATAATCACTGAAGAATAATTAATGCTCTGAAAAGGATTAAAAAGTGCTAATTGCTAAGAAACACTGGTTCACCCCCCCTCTTAGTATTTCCAACATAAAGAAGAAGTATAACAAATTAAAGGAGAGAGAAGTCAAAATGAATATTTTACGTATGAATAATGAATTTTGTGAACAATTCAACTCTTTTGTGCTACTACAGGCCCAAAATTTCAAGACCAAAATTTCAGGAAGATGACTAATGTGACCTATGTTGATTTTGACTTTGGAGGTGACTTGGAGGAGGTCTAGAATTAGAGCTTTTGATGGAATTTATACTCTTTGTCTTGGCCTTGGATATCTCATTTTGATCTAATTCTATAATGAGGATTGTTGATCTTCCCCCTTGTGGGGTTTTTCCCTATCTAGCAACCTAATTTAGGTGTCTCTTATCTCTTTATTTCTCCTAGAAGATTGAACATTTATATAATTGCTTAATCAAGAAGACATAATAAATAATAAGAAGAAATCTAACATTCACAAGTAATTATCAATTAAGATAAAGCAAGCCTAGTCTTGCTACCCTTGGTTTCTCAACATGGTATTATAGCTATGGTGATGACATGAGCACTATTAAAGAAGCCCTAAGTAGGGTTAATTATGGAAGAAATAAGAGAAAAAGTATAGTGTGCATGGATACCTAAGAGGTTAAGAACATAAAGTGTGTTGAGAATGTTGAGTATCTTGTTATTGATGTCAAAGCGGGTGCAGATAGGTGTAGGATGAAAAGTGAGTACATATATTGTCGTTGATGTCAAGGCTAGTTGGAGGTCTGATGATTCCCAAAGGATGACACAACATGATGATGCAGTGATTAAACCCTAGCTCTAGGGTTTGGTCTTCTTGGGTGATGAGTACACCTTGTAGTTGTTGGAGTTTTTGAAGCAGCAAATCAGTGAATTTGTCTTGGAAACCCTTGCCAATGGATTCTCCTCATGATGTTGTTTTCGATGGTATTTGGAGCACTTCGTGGGTCATCATGGTTTGTGAGATATGGCTAGTCAAAGTGAAAGCCCCTTGATGTGGTCCGAAACCCCAAGGGTTTTTGAGGTGGCATCATACTATTAATTTGAATGATATGGTATATTATCTCAGGCTCCAATGTTTGAATGATGTGGTAGTCAAATCATATTGTTATAAGATTTCAATTTGATGTGGGAGTTGAATTATATTTATTTTAAATTAAAAAAGGGTGAATAATTTATTATTATGAAGGGGTTTTGATTATTTCAAAAAGGACTTTACAAGTCCATCCTAATGTTGGGGCCAAAATTAAATGTCAAAATTTAATTTGAATTACCTCTAATATAGTTCATGTCAGCTACCCTATTTTCTCATCCAAAAACTATATAAAGTACATCATTTCTTCTTCAATGTGAATGAATTGAAGCACGAATCTTGTGATGCTCGTGAGACCCAAAAAAGTGGTATTAGATGGCTTGTTTACTATCTTTGAGTGTGTGAATCCTTCCCTCCTAGGGCACAACTCAATAAAATTACAAATTCCATTCCTTAAAAAAAAAAGTCGTAGTATTACAACGGATTAGTGGAATGTTAAATAGTAGTGAGACCATTTGAATGATGACATATCCTGGATCATGCCATGCTTTCTATGCAACGCTATTTTAGATTAGGATCTCAGTCCTATTGTAGCTCATTGGCATATAAGAATTACACAATGAATTATAGGTTTAGCTAACAATCAATGCTTTAGTAATGAATGCATTTCTGGTAATCTACATATTACAGTGTGTTTTTTCATGTAATATCTAATATTGGAATTGTTACAGCTTACAACATTAAATATGCCATAAGATGATCATTCCAAATGATGCCTTTTGTTGTTGATAGTAGTGGGATTTTTGTTTACCTTGAGTTTGTGTAGTGTCAATAAAAGTAGAATGAATACGAAACGTGAACAAGTTCCATTTTATATCAGTCAGGGCTTCACATTAATTAATAGCTCTATTTGAGGAATGAAAACCGATCCATGCTAAATCAAGTTCCTATGGAAAGCTTTCAACAACTCATATATCTTTGTGACATGACAGACATGTATAAACAAATCCCAGCTTACTATAGTAACATCTTCCTATGAAATTCAAGATTATTATGGAAACATACTTCTAAGATAGTAGACATCCATATTTTTTCTAAGTAATCAAGTCTAGAAATATGAATGGTGAATTTATTTATGGAATAATTTGAGTTAAGTGGCATCTAGTGCAAATTTATATGTCTCTGCATTATATGAATTTTGCGACATTATATGTCTCTATCTCTTATGTTTCTATAGCACTACGATTATATGCGAGGAATTGAGGGAAATTATTCTGTGATATATTCAAAGGATAGAAGTTTGTCATCTATGTGATGTGTGAAGATATGATTTGAACTTGACCTTGTTACAAATATTCATGGAGGACAAACCTATGATATTTTGGCTCATTGGAAGGTCACCTTGTTGGACCAAAATTTTGTGGTAGATAATCTAATAAAGAGACTAAAACTATGTGGATCACCTCTGTAATTAAAGGCAAAAGCCATGTATAAACTCTATTGTAGAGACCCAAACTATTGAGGAGACTAATTATCAATTTGAGGTGTTATACCTCCTTGTGGCAAGGATTGTGACAAAGAATTTGAAGGTATATGATGCTCATATTTATGGCACAAGTATGTGAAGCAACTATGCTACCATCCTATATATAAAAGGAGGACTAATTACAACATATGACTTGTCTATGAAGATTGAAAGGAATGATTTAAAGACTCTGAATTTTATGTAGATATTGAACCTCCTCTTTGTAAGATCTCTACGAACAATATTTATGCACAAATTTTGTGATCTGAGTTAAATCTAGGATAAAGGAAATTTCAAGTAGCCCTAAGAAATCTCTATCGTTATCATCATATTTTGATGGCTACAAGTCTAAGGTAACTCTGTTGGAGGAAGATGATACATATCAACTGAAGAAAAATCAAAGGACCAAGTCTCCATAAGGTTGGACAAGTAAGGTTGAAAGAGGCCTTGAAGACTTTAAATATTGAAGCATATAGGGTTTGTAAAACCTAGCAAAAGTTTCAATTAGAAAATCCTAGGAAAAAAACCGTAAATTGTTTCCATTGTAAGAAGAAGATCTAGCTCTTGAAAATGACATAAATGGCATCATGCTGATGTAAGGAAAAGGTTGGTGAAAAAGGTCCAAGATTAAGAGGGAGCTGACTTTCATCAAAATGATAAGTACTCGACATATTTTCCTTTAATTACTATTGTTGCTATTTTATCTATGCACCTTTCTTAATGGTATTTATTCTTTCATAGTCTTCTAATAAGGTTTGTATGTCAAAAAAAGAACTATATAAGCTTTACTAGTAGATGGAATAATTGGAAGAATGTAGCAAAGCATGAAGTATTTTCCTAAATCTTAAAAAACGCAAATGAAGAAGGAGAAATCAATTTGAAGTATGCATCAAAGAATATGGGAGCATGAAAACAAGACTTAATAAAAGGGAAGAAGTTCACTTACCTCAACCGAAAAGAGGGAGTTGTAAGATCTTGGTTGGATACAATACTACTTGAAGTTTGGAAAAAAACCTAAAGAATGTCATGATCAAAAGGATAGATGATAGATCTATGGCAATACCCCTTAGTAAGAAGTTGATGAATTTTGATATTGTTGATTCATCATTGTACCAATAGTTGATTGGTTCCCTAATATATTTGATTTAAGAACACATCGATTGGGTTGACAATACTGATGCTAATAGAGATATTATTGATGGTTGGGAACTAATATGATTTCTTGGAAGAACATGAAGCAAGATTCTATTGCACTACGAAGGAAGAGGATATGGAAGTTTGTACAATTAGTTGTGAAGTAGTTTGGCTTCGCAATATTTTCAAAATGACATGTTGGATTCGATTGATCAAGGCTACATGAGAATTGTCAGAGAACCAGGAAGTTCAAAGCATATTGTGATTCATAACATGATGGAGCCATGGATCTACAACATATGGCCATGGAAGAATAGGTAGTTGTTGTAAGGGAAGTATGTGTACTTCCAACACAAGCTTGGGCTTGTAGTTATCTCCTCCCTAGTTAAGCGAGAGTGAGGATCTCATCCCTAGTTGAAAGGGAGTGAGGATGGAACCATGTTCTCCATGCGTGATGTATGTCTAGTACATGAACACAGGTAGGGATAATGGTGGATTGGATAGGCATAAGGGATTCTTGAGTCATTTATTGTGGTTGATTAGGATTAACATCCCAAGTCATATACATGGAATTTGTAAAGTATGGTCTGGTGGATGAACTTTTCCTTGGAATTAGGAAATAGTTTTGTAAGGACATATATTTGGAACACTAAGGTGGGGCATGTGCCTTGGGACAGTGGTGTCCAAATTAATTCCTCCCAATATCATGCTCTGATCTAGTGGAGAGATAGAATGTACTTGTCAAGGTCATAGTAATTTTACAATGTTGCTTATGATGATGTTATCATGATTGATGCTAATCAATCTAAATCCTTTCTTATATGAATATTTCAACTTGAGACTATCCTATTGAGTCATTATGAATACCTCCCTAGTTAAGAGGGAGCATTGAAATTGTAACTACTATCATCCATCATAATGACATAATGTAATTTTATCATTGATGTATTTATCATATTCATTATTATATATTATTTTTGTCAAAGCATGTTCTTCATGCTTATAGAGTAAAAGAGAGTAAAAAATAATTTATTATAAGTCAAAATAAAATGTATTTGAGTAATGTCCCATTTGGACATCTGTAAGAAAAAGGAATTTGAATTTTCGTTTGCATCAAATTCCACCAAATGAGCAAGTCGACCCTCCTTGGAACAAGTCATCCTTTTCCTCCAACAAACATCTATTTGACCTCGTGGACATGTATATATAAAGGAAATCTCAACACATTTGAAGGACAATTAATGCTTATCACCATAAGTACTTTCTGCACTTAATAAATAAGTATATCAAATTAAAGGAGAGAGAAGGAAATAAGCATCTCACACCTGTGGAGAATGAATTTTCTGAACAGACTGAATCTTCTATGCTATTGCAAGCCCAAAATTTTAGGAAGTTCAGCAGTTTGATCTATGTTGACTTTGACTTTGGAGGTTACATGGAGGAGGGATAGAATTAGAGTTTTTGGTGGAAATTTTGGTCTTGGTCTTGGTCTTGGTCTTTATATCTCATTTTGATTTGATTATATAAGAGAGGAATTGTTCAGTTTTTCCCTTGTGGGTTTTTTCCCTAGCTAGTGTCCTAATTTTGGTGTCTATTATCTCTTTGTTTTTCCTAGAAGACTAAATATTTGTTTAATTTATTGATGAAGAAGGAATAATAAATAATAAGAATAAATCTAACATTCACAAGTAATTATCAAGTAAGAGAAATCAAGCCTAAACTTGCTACCCTTGGTTTCTCAACAATAATGCCTCGGGATGAAAACCTTGGATAGGATTAGCTAAGGGATTCTAACATGGAGGATATACCAGAGAACAACCAGTAAAAGGATGATATATCAAGCATTATGGATCTCAACAGGGACCATGAGATGACCCCAAGTGAGGTGGGAACAGAGGACCATGAACTGCAGGAGATTCTAGAAAGGGAGAATCTAGATCTAGAAAAGTTTCTGGAATAGGGAATCACCAAAGGGGTTGACTCCCTGCCAAAAGAGGAGTATGACAGGGTTCAATAACTCTTCATCTAGAGATCCTAGTCGAAAGGTTCTGGAGTAAAAAGAAACCATGACAGCCAGGAGAATAAAGGGATGAAAACAATGGAGGAAACACAGGGGCACTCTTCCAAGAACCCTGGTAGGAAAAGAGAAGGAAAAGACAGAATGAGCTGCTGACCGAATGTGGTAAACTCATGATTAACTCGGGTAATATGAAATATCTCACCAGTTACTCATTTACAAACCTTTCTTAATGAAGCTTATAACCTGGAACATTAGAGGTCTAGGAAGTAAAAGGAAACAAAGAAATCTTAGCAGTAGAATAAAAGAAGAAAAACCAAATATGGTTTTTATTCAGGAAACAAAATGTTCGATGGACAAGATCATAGGAATACATAGAAAATGGTTAATCAAGTATGAGTATCTATAGGTTAAGGCAGATAACTCGGCGGGGGGGATTCTTATGCTTTGGGATCCCTAGAAACTTGGAATCATGGATGCTGAAGCATCTAGGAACTATCTATCACTGGTGATTCAACCTTTGGGTGATAAAGAGATCTACATGATTACAAACGTCTATGGTCCTAAAAAACTAGAAGACAAACTCAAGCTTCTCAACTCTCTTGAGGAGCTGAGAAAGAGATATCCTGATATGCCCTGGATTCTCGCAGGGGATTTCAATATGATCAAATCTCTTACAGAGAACAAAAGGTAGTACCATAATACTAGGCAGAGACTCCACTACCTTCCAAAACTTCTTAAATAACATGGGACTAGTGGATACTGAAACAATGAATGGCACTTTCACCTGGAACAATAAAAGGGGAGGGGCTTCTCTTGTAGCCTCTAAACTATATAGATTCATAATCTCAAAGAACCACCTTCTCACAGGCCTTGACTTGTCAGCTTTAATCCTTCCCTTTGGAGGCTTGGACCACTGGCCTGTCCAACTTGAAGCCACTTTTATAGTTACACCGAGAAACAAAACTTTTAGGTTTGAGAATGCCTAGATCTCTCACCCTGACTTCAGAAACAATATTGACAAATGGTGGATGAAATATATGGACATTCAAGGCACTAAAATGTTCATGCTATAACAAAGACTTAAACATATCAAATCCAAACTTAAAGATTGGAACCTAAAAGTGTTTGGTAATATTTTTAAAGCCAAAAGAGAAGTTGAACAGAAACTCTAGGGGGTTAACCAGATCATCATCACGGGTGGTTTTACCAAGGAAAGGAAAACTCAAGCAAATTCTCTTCAAAAGGAGTGGGAAGATAGGTGCATGCAAGAGGAGATCTTCTGGAGACATAAATCGAGTGTGCAGTGGATCAGAGAAGGGGAAAGAGACACAATTTTTTTTCATATGTCAACTTTGAATCACAGATCACATAACAGAATTTCAAAACTCAGAGATGTTCAAGGGAAAGAGCTCGTCTCCCACAAAGAAATGGAATATGTCCTAGTCCAACATTTCCTTAGCATAGCAGAGGAGCCTCTCCTCAACAGATCATGGCTCATTAAATATTTCACAATGTACATTCCCAAGCTTGTAACTAGGGAAGACAATCACAATCTTAACAGACCAGTGTCTAAAGATGAGTTCATTGAAGTTATCAATGAGTTGTAAAATGGGAAATCTCCTAGCTCGGATGGTTTCAATGTGGATTTCTTCAAAGCATGCTAGAAAACAGTCAAGCAAGACATCCTTGATGTTGTGGAACACTCAAGAAGATCAAAATGGTGTTGAATGCTTTCAATGCTTCATTCATAGCTTTGATTCCAAAGCAGGAAAAAGCTATGACACCGGACAAATTCAAACCCATAGCTTTATGTAATGTGGTGTACAAAATTATTTCCAAAGTGATCGCTAACAGACTCAAGCCCCTTCTTCCAGCTATTGTCTCAGAGGAGCAAACTGGTTATGTGGAAGGAAGAAAAATTCTCAATAACATCATACAAGCTCACGAGATGGTACACTCTTTTCAGAGCATTAAGCAAGTCGGTATGATCATACAACTTGATCTAGAGAAAGCTTATGATATGCTAAGTTGGCCTTACATTAGGGAAATGCTAAAAGCTTATGGTTTCAACCACAATTGGATTAGATGGGTTATGGCCCTTGTATACATGGCTAGTTTTTCAATCCTGCTTAATGGCTTGCCCTCTAAAACCTTTATGCCTTCTAGAGGTCTCAGATAAGGAGATCCACTCTCCCCCTTCCTCCTTGTGCTCATGATGGAAGGGCTAGGCAGAGCGATCAAAATGGAAAATGTTGAACAAGGAATACAGGGACTGAAACTAACCAGAGATGGTGCTGCTTCGACTCATCAACAATTCGTGGATGACACTATGCTGAAGGACATTCCCACGGTCAAGGAAGCCAAATATTTCAAACAAATATTGAATGACTTCGCTGTGGCCGCTGGTACAGACGTAAGCCTTGAAAAATCAAAGGTTTTCTTTTTAACACTGACATTGCTATTCAAAGAAACCTCACCAGAATTATCGGGTTTCAAAGGGATCAGTTACCCTCTAAATACCTTGGAATACCCCTTATGGAAAAACCTCTAAGAAAGGGTGTGTGGGAGCCAATAATTAACAAACTTCAGAACGAGATCAGGAAATGGACTTGTAGGTATTTTAATTTGGCAGGGCATCTTGTGCTTACAAATGTTTTCCTGCAGGCCATACCCATTTTCATGTTGTCAGCTCTTCCTGCTCCTAAAGGAGTTATGCAACAGATCAAGAATATTCAAAGAGATTTTCTTTGGGGAAAATGGGAAGAGAAAAAGAAGTGGGCTTTGGTAGCTTGGTACAAGCTCTGCAAACCCAAGGCCCATGGTGGTTTGGGGATTCATGACCCTGAAACCCTCAGTATGGTTTTGGGGGAAAAACTATGGTGTAGGTGGCTTAAGGAAGCATCAACCCCTTGGGCCAAGCTTTGGAAACATAAATATGCGAATAATTGGCAGGAGAGGGATCATATCCGAATGTTGTGCTTATCAAGGGATCCCACATTTGGAATCTTGCTTGGGAAAATAGAGCCATTGTCTAGCAGCATAACTTCTAGGAGATCCAAGTTGGGAACCTTGCAAGATTTTGGGAGGATAATTGGCAGCAGGAACCAAACTTGTTTAGGGAAGAACTAACCGCTCTCAATAATGACACTGACAAAAAAGGTTTATGTATGGTAAGTGACTTCTAGGATCAGACAAGGGAAAATGGTAAGTGGAGAATTTGGAAGGATCTGGTCTACAATGAAGAGAGCCCTTTGAAGGCCAAGGCAGGGTCTCTTGCTCTAGACTTGGAACAGAGGAAAATTTTGGTTTCATCCTCGTCTGACCAACAGAGATGGGGAAGAAACACAGAAGGCAGCTTTAACCTCAAATAAGTTAAACGATTGGCCCTAGGGTTTGACTATCAAAACCCTGATAAGGTATGGAATAACCTTTGGCAGCACTCGCATTGGATGAAAATAAAGTTGTTTATGTGGTTGGTTCAACAACAGAAAATTCTAACTTGGGGAAATCTTCTGAAAAGGGATTTTGTTGGCCCATCCAAATGCCAACTATGTGGTTTACAAGAGGATACGACTGAAAACTTACTTAACCTATGCCCTTTCACCTCTACCTTGTGGGATTGGGTGGCCTCAATCTTCAGACAAATTGACAGGGACAGACTCAGTGTCACCAACACTTTGAAGAATTGGAGAAAAGACTTCTCAGTCAATGAAATCATCAACAAAGATTGGACTCTAGTTCCAGGATTTATTATTTGGGATGTCTGGAAAGAACTCAATGGCAGGATTTTCAAGAATAAAACTGGCTCAACCCAGAAAATTATTGCACAAATATTACGACAGCTCAAATACACTATTGGAACCCTTTTGTGGAGACCTCCTGAGGACCCTACTCTGCCCCAGGATGCTCGCATACTGTTGTAGTTGGGTCTCCACTCACTAGTTCCCCAGAGCATAATCAAGGATGTGAGACAGATGAATGCAGGTAAAGACTTCTGGCAACCTCCTCCTCCTCATTTCTTGAAAATTAATATAGATGGAGCCTCTAAGGGAAACCTAGGGATGGCTGGATTTGGCGGGGTCATCAGATATGAGCAACGGTGCATAAAGAACATCTTTCATAGTCATTTGGGGACTGACACTAATAACATGGTAGAGCTCATGGCCTTAGAGAAGTGTCTGTAAATAACAATCGAGTTAAATCTACACAATGCCATCATTGAGCAGACTCTGAATTGGTAATTAATGCGACCAAGAAGATATGTAATGGAACAACACCTAGAAAAGTTTCAAAACATTTGCCTCTTTACAGGTCTTTTAGCATATTCATTTCCACATGTGAACCCTAAGAACGGTCAGCTTTGTTCATGTGCGAATGAAGGAGTGCTTTGCAAGGAAAGTTAAAGTATAGCATGCTTGGGATTCGACACCCATGGGGAAATTGTGTGATGATTGTCAAAGATAAGCAGCCAAAGACATGGAGCACTACCAGACCATGAGGAACGAACAGAAGGAAGACTAGTCGAAGCAGGGCAAAGCGGAAGTAGAAGTCAATCATTTTCGTTGATCCCACTTACATTGCTCAAAATAGAGTTAATTACAGGGGAGGGGCACTTGGTAAATAGTAGGTTGTTGGAAGGTCACCGACCATAGATCTTGATGGCCTCCGTCATTGATTGGCTATCGGGTTGGAAATTGATCGAAGGTTATGGCTTCAAGCGGACCCAAAGATTTTTAGATCAGTAGTTTATAATCCTCATCGGATTCGTAATGAGGGTAAAGATCGAGCTAGTTTCCAGTCCGATATCTCGGAGGACCGTCAGATTTTCAAGGGCTTGATCGTATGGATATCAGGTGTTAAAAGTGTTCAGAGGTTAAGTCTTAGCACGAACCCGAAGTTTTATTCATTTACAGTTTATTTTATCGGTTGGCTCCGTAAAGTAGGCAAGGGTCACATAGGTCTCCGAAGCGATTTCTTTAAGGACTGTTAGTTCACTGGGGTCTTATCGGATAAGCCATTAGGTTGGATAATGGGCGAAGGTTTTGTGTAAGATCTATGTGTAAAACTTTGGGTTTTGTTGATGATTATTCATCAACAGGTTATCCCTTGCTGGTATTTATACTTGTAAAGGCATGTAACATATGTATTCTTTCCTATAGTTAACTGAAGGCTCCACTCTTGACCAAAAAAAAAAGGGAACCCCACTAGGTTGTTTGTTATGAATATAATATATTACAGTAAAATAAATAATAATCATAATCATAATAATGATTAATTATATAATAATTAGTTACTAAAGAGGCATGTCTTAAGGAAATGACCGTTCATGAAAGGGCACCTGCATACGTATATAAGCGAGCCTTCATTTGTGATCAATATTATATCTCTTATCTCTTGTACATTCAACATTTATATATAAATATATTATTTGTCCTATAATGGATAATTACATATTCCATATATTCTAAAAATTTTTGTTTCCGTTTGATTGAGCCTTTTAGCCACATAAATATTTGGAGGCTCTCCATTTTGCCTTCAAGCCTGATCCAAAATGGATTCAATTTTTCCTCCTGATCAAAGTCTTCAAATTTAGTTGAAAGTAGGATCAAGTCGAAGTGCCCGTCGAGACAATTCCAATGATGTGAACGGTGCGTAAGTCCGAGTTCGGATGAAGAAGTTAAGGCCAATCAAAGTTTCAAGGCAAACTGGGGCAAAAAGAGGGAAAGTCAAACTCAACAGGTCACGGTCAATGCTTACATCAGTAGGACATGTGTTGTCCCAGGAATGCGCCACATGTTTTGGATAACGTCAGCAAAGAAGGTGATGTGGCAGTTTTTGATTGGTTCACATGGGCCAATCCGGTGTTGACACGTGGTAGCTCGTATTTTCCTAATGTTGGTATGAATCCCAAAATTTTAGGGGTCAAGGAGGATCGAACCCCTAACCTCCTGTAAAGGCTAATACTTCACCGGATTCCACTCACCGAATGAGCTATGTTATTGCTTGTTCATAATGGCGTAGATAAGGTATTTATTGTGGTTAGGTTTGAACCGCCAAAAAAGGGCCGGATAGTTGAGGTCAACCCCATGACCACTGGTCCCTTAACATTAAATGTTATATCATAACCGTCGGCCACTGCACCAGAATCCGAGATATACCATATACGTGTCCACCATATGAAGCCACATATCATATAACATATCATAACATATATTACCATATATAACACGATATATATCACCATATATTTTCCATGTAAAATGTCGGAGTGTTAGGCAGGGGTTTTGACCCTCCAACCTCCCAATATATATGCGCCTTCACACCAAGACCATGACCACTACGCCATAGGAACAAACTTGTTAACAAGCCATTCCAAAACCTTTGTAACATTTCGTTGTAGGTACATCCACCCAAGAAGTGCGTGGTTTTCCAAAGGTAGTTTTTATATTGCAGAGGTGGTTTTGTGCAGCAGAAAAGCGATTTTCGAAAGTATAGAGGTGGTTTTTGACTTTCCAGGGGGTCTGGAAGTCATTGGGGCGAATATGGTTGATTTTATACTCATTTAACTTGAAATTTCGAATTGGACTCAGTGGTGATGTCCATTTTCTCATTTGAGACTCTATTTTTGAGCTCATGCCTGTAACAACATTTTGAAGACAAAATAATGAGGTTAGCACTGGAAGTGAAAGGAACAGGAGATGTTGCTAGGAAGGCTGGTGAACTCCTTTATGAAATTTTTTGTGTTGATGTGTTTGAATGTGCTTTCAAATTGATTATGTGTTTATGTTATTCACAATCTTTTTTATCCATTGCATTAAGAAACATAAGCAAATTCGCAGATCTGGGAGGCAGCGATGATGGTTTTGCAGTCTAGGGTTTTGACGAAGGAAGGATAGAGGGGGTGCCGAACGCTGTAGCAGCGTACAAGGGCAAAACACGAACAAGGGGATCAGAGTACCGAAACTTGATTAGGAAAAGCTGAAAAACCAGAAGCCTGGGGGTAAAAAAGAATTGCAAAAACTGAAGGAAAAGTAATGGAAATGACACAGGGGAGGGGAGAGATCCCCTCCTACAAAGCAGTGACAACAGGGGAAGCGCGGAAGGAACGACAGAATGAAGAAGAAAAAACAAGCGAAGGAGAGACTTCAGCAGCAAGATCGAAAAGGAAAACGGGATCAACAAGCAAATTTCTGCCGAGGGCAACGAATAAACCCAGGTTTGTTATACCTAATAACAGATTAGAGGAATATAGAAGTTATATGAAGGATTATGCTTTGATCTGTAAATTTGTAGGGTTCTGGCTAGCAGAGAGAGATCTTTTCAGATGGATCCAACAAAGGTGGAAACCAAAAGGACATGTGGAAATAAAGCTAGAAGCGAAGGGCTTTTTTACAGTAATATTCTCAAATCTAGAGGACAAGGAAAGGATATTTGAGACAGGACCTTACTTCATCAATAATGCTGGATTATTTATGAGACCTTGGGTAAACTGTTACAACCCAGAAAAAGGAAAAATGCTACAAGTTCTAGTATGGATCAGGCTCTTTGGTTTACCAATAGAACTCTGGGACCCAGAAATCCTTGAAGTATAGGGAACGCAGTAGGATCTTTTGTGAAAGTGGCAGAATCGACAAAGAGGGGAAGATATACAACATACGAAAGAATCTGTGTGTATATGAATATAACAGAGCCACTCCCAGACACAATAGAGTTGGAATACCATGACGAGATCTGGCACCAACCAATTGATTATGAACATATCCTGTTTTACTGTAGAAGATGCCATGAGTATGAACACCTATACCGGGAATGCCCTATCACGTTATCAGAAAAGGAAAAGGAAGTAGAAAATGAAAGGAGAAACACGGCGAAGGAATCAGGACAGGAGGACGAGAACTTCAGAGAAGTGCAGAGAAAGAAAAAAGGAGGGAACAACAAGACACAACTGGACAAACAAAAAGGAATCAATAATATAGAATCCAAAAACAAATTCCAAGTCTTACAGGAAGAAGAAGTGGAAGAAGAGGAGAAAGAGGATGAGGAAATAGAAGGAATGGAGGTCATAAAGGAGAATGCAGATAAAGAGGTAGATCAAGGTGATAAAGGTCTAGAAGCAACAGAGGAATCAATAGAAAACCAAGAAGACCAACGAAGAATGGAAATAGATCCACAGAGAACAAAAGGCGAGGAAGAAGAACAAGTAATGAGGAAGCTTCTGCAGGAATGGAAGACGCTCGATGAAAGATTTATTCCAGAGGAATAGAAGCAGATGTATAAAGAAGCCTTTCAAAGATAAAAAGAGAAAAAAGGAATAACTGAAGACAGAAGAATTGGGAAGATGGAGATGCAGGAAACCCAAAATATAGGAATGAGCAGTACTGGCAAAGGAGGGAGAAAAAGAGGTAGAAGAACACTAAGTGAAACAATTCAAGAAGTGGGAGAAATGTTGGTGAATTCAGGAAGAGTTATACCTCTCTCAGAGGTATTTCAATCCCCCCCAAAACTATTGAGATGATTATCACAAGATGGAACATAAGAGGCCTCAACAGTAGAGGCAAGTAGAGGTATTTAAATGACAGACTGAAAAAAGATAAGCCTAGCATAATGATAGTACAAGAAACAAAAATAAGTACAGAGAAAATGAGAGATATATTGAATAGAAACGAGAACAGATATGAAATGATGGGACAGGATGCGATTGGGAGTGCGGGAGGATTGGTAATAATTTGGAACCCAGAAGAAATACAAATAGACAATTGGATAAGTTTCCCAAGGCTCCTAACAGGAACTGCAAAGATTATAGGAACAACAGAGGAGGTTATTGTAACAGGTGTTTATGGACCTCATACCCAAAGAGAACGGGAAAATTTCCTGCAAAATATAAAAGCAATGAGGACTCTAATCCTTGAAAAACAGTGGATAGTAGGAGGGGAATTCAATCTGATTAGAATCTTAGAGGAGAAAAGAGGAGGCCTAAGAAGAATAGATACAACTATGGAACAATTTGGAGATATGATAAGGGAGCAGGGTTTGGTTGATATTCAAACTGTAAATGGAAAACATACTTGGAACAACCGAAGAGGGGGAGCTAACCAAATTGCATCACGTATAGATAGATTCTTAATTTCTGAAGAAATAATGATGAAAGATGTTTTCATAGAAGCCAGAATTCTATGGGTTGCAGGATCTGATCACTGGCTGATTAAGATGGAATTAGATCTCAAGCAAAGACCTAATAATAGACCATTTAGATTCGAAGCATTTTGGCTCAGAAACGAGGGGCTGATAGAGAAACTAGAAGAGTGGTGGAAAAAGAGCGAACAAAAAGGAAAAATAAAATGCATACCTTCCAACTCAAATTAAAAGAGTTGAGAGGCAAAATAAAAAAGTGGAATAAAGAAGAATTTGGAAATATTCTTAAAGAGAAACAACGCCTAGAGCAAAGAATGAATGAGCTGCAACAGATGGATATATTAGAAGGTTTACAGGAAGATAGAATAAAGGAAGAAGGAATTATAATAAATCAATTAGAAGAGAGAAGAAAACAAGAAGAGATCTTATGGAGATAGAAGTCAAGAGTGCAGTGGCTTAGAGAAGGAGAAAGGAATACTAAGTTCTTTCATAAAGCAATGATATAGCATAGACAAAGAAACATAATTTTCTCCATTAAGAATCAAGAAGGTCAGCATATACTTCAGCACGATGAAATAGAAAGAGTACTGGTTAATCATTTCAAAAATCTTCTAAGTGAAACCCAGGAAAACAGAACAGAGGCTATAACGAAGATAAGCAAGGAGATCCCTAAACTGGTAACTAGAGATCAGAATTTGGCATTGATGAGGAAAATTACTATGGAAGAAGTGGAGGAAACAGTTAGGAACATGAAAAGGAACAAATCCCCTGGGCTAGATGGGTATATGGTAGAATTCTACCAAGCAGGATGGCACTTCCTTGCTAAAGAAGTCCTAGAAGTGATGGAGGAAGCTCAAATTCATCAAAGAATATGGCTAGGTATAAACTCCACTCTGTTAACTCTCATTCCTAAAACCACACACTCGGATCAAGCTGAAGGCTTTCGCCTTATAGCGTTATGTAATGTTATCTACAAGATAGTGGCATCAGTGATGGCCCAGAGGCTGAAATCCATCCTCCCAAACATAATATCCCCAGAACACACTGGGTTCCTAGAAGGAAGATAGATTTTGGATGGATTAGTGGTGGCCCAGGAAGTAATCCACACCTTAAAGGCGAAAAAAGAAAAAGGAATGATGATTAAATTAGATTTGTCAAAATCCTATGATAGATTAAATTGGAAATACTTAGAAGCCATCCTTCAAGCCTTTGGATTCTGTGATAGATGGGTGAAATGGGTCTTAAGTATGATCTCAACGCCAAATTTTTCCATCTTGTTAAATGGAGCCCCATCTGCTACTTTTAATGCTTCAAGAGGCCTTCGACAAGGCGATCCCTTATCCCCCTTTCTCTTCATAATAGCAGCAAAAGGATTAGGCATATATTTCAAAAAAGAATTAAGAGAAAGAAAAATCCAAGGTCTAAGGTTATGGGGCAATCACACTATAGTCACCCACCAACAGTTCGTGGACGATATCATGATATAGTGTAAAGTATCCCTGAAAGAGGTGAGACGGATAAGGAGAATACTAGAGGTGTTTATGGAAGGTTCAGGTATGGAGATAAATAATGAAAAGTCAAGAACGTTCTTTTTTAATACAGCGGATCCCATCAAAAATCACTTAACCAGAACCCTGGGTTATAGAAAAGGGGAGCTCCCAACAAAGTATTTAGGAACCATGCTGGACTCATCATCCCTAAAAATAGGAAACTGGAGATCCATAATAGAAAAGATCATGAAAAGATTAGAAAATTGGTCTTTCCGCACCCTGAATCTTGCTGCAAGAGTCGTACTACTCAAATCAACCATACAGGCTATCCCAATATATCCTCTATCAGTAATGGCAACACCAAAAGGGATATGCAACAAGCTGATAGAGATTTATAGAAAATTCCTATGGGGAGGGCCTAAGCAACAAAAGAAATGGGCACTTTGCTCCTGGGATAGCCTAACTAAAACAAAAGAAAAAGACGGATTAGGCCTAAGGGACCCGTCTGTACTAAATCAAGTTCTAGCAGCAAAACTAAGATGGAGATGGATGCAAAGAGGTAAGGACCTTTGGAAAGAAATATGGACAACAAAATATAATATGCCATCAACACCTGAAGGAATATTAAGGAAGCGGGAAATACCAAGAGGATTAGCTATATGGGAATTGGCTAATCAAAATAGAGAAATAGTAGATGGAAATACATTTTGGGAAATCAAAGGGGGCCAGATAACGAGATTCTGGGAAGAAGCGTGGCAACAAAGGGAGAAAATGGCGAATATACAGGGAATGCATGATATTTACAGAATAGGGATAGACCAAGGACTCATCTCGGTCAAAGATTATTGGATAGAAGGAAAAGAAAATGAAGAATGGAGAGAATGGAAAAAAATAGAAGATTGGAACAGGAATTCAACTGAGAACCAAAAAATCTTGTTTAGTAAGGAATTAGAATCCAGGAAAATAAAAGTCAGGGGAGGTAAAGAAATTCTACGATGGGGAAAAGAAACTAAAGGAACTTTCACTATTAAGGAAGAATATAATACAAAAGTCCAACAAGACCAGAGGGAAGAGGAGCAGAAATGGAGAAAACTTTGGAAAAATAAATGGTGGCCGAAGATAAAGATGTTCGTGTGGTTGGTAGGAAGGAAACGAATTCTAACATGGGACCAAATTCAAAAAAGAGGATTTTCAGGCCCATCAAGATGCTGCCTCTGCAACCAAGATGGAGAAGACCAGGAACATTTACTAAATGGTTGCAGAGTAGCTCAATACCAATGGGATAAGACTAGAGATCTCTTTTCAAAAACTGAACGAAATCCGCAAGATATAATACAAACTCTGTGTAATTTGGGAGAAGGAAAATTTAAAAGCTCGGTGGTGAGAAGAGCTTGGAACATGGTGGCAGGATTCAATGTGTGGAATATTTGGAAAGAAAGAAATGGAAGAATTTTCCAAAAGAAAATATCAAACCCAGAAGAAGTTTGGCAAAGGACCATGAGAAACATCAGAGAATCAATTCTTGCAGAAGTATGGACAGAGGAAGATTGGAAAACCTCTGAAGAAGAAGCAGAAATCCTAAGAAGGTTGAATTTGGAACAAGGGATGGTCTTTCAACAAAAAACAAAGCAACAACAACCTATTGGTATACAAAGTCTCGCAGTCTTCCGAAGGCCACAGGAAGGGTTTATCAAGCTCAACTTCGACGGAGCGACAAAGGGGAATCCAGGTCCAGCAGGATACGGAGGAATTTTTAGAGACAGTCAAGGAAATACAGAATGGATTTATGCAAAACATGGAGGAAATATGAGTAATAATGAAGCGGAATTCATGGCAGCTTACCAGGGCCTCAAAATCGCGATAAGAAATGGATATAGGAAGGTAGAAATCGAAGGAGACTCAGCCTTGGTTACAAGCACTATAAAAAAACTAATTCAGGGGAAACAGTGGGAGCAGGTAGCCAAAAGCTGGAGAACGGTGAGCTTGGTCCAAGAAATTGAAGAAATGCTGAAAGGCATAGAATACAAAACCACCTCTCACGTCAAACGAGAAGGAAATAAACCTGCGGATTTATTGGCCAATTGGGGAAGCAAGGAATTAATAGGGAAAGTGGATGATAGTTGGACAAACCAACTGGAGATGACAAGATGGGAAAGTTTAAGACAACTCATAGATCACGATACCCATGAAACAATATAATTGCAATCAAAAAATTGAGAGGATCCTGAGCGGGATGACAAGACAAGAGCATTCGGCAGCCAAGACAGGACAGAAGGACGGCGGCCATAACCCCCTGACCAGAGTAATTAATGATAATTTAGAGCAGTAGGTACGGAAATCAAATCAAAGCTCGAGAAACATCGCAAAGAGTATCATGCAAGTAATAAGGGAAAAAGGAAAAGGAGGACAAACGCATCATAAACAGAAAGGTGGCGATAAAACTATAAGGCGGAACAAGAGAAGGATGACAAACAACAAGATGTTGAAGAAGGTGGCAAGGAAAGGAGAGACCTGGCAGAGGAATAATAAACAACGACTGAAGAGAGTTAAGATGGCAGCAAGCTAGGATAAAGAAGTTTAGTCAGAGCCGGAAGAATACAGAGACAGACAGTTTGATCGGAGCAGAACCAAAATTGAGATCGAAAGCTCAAACGACATGGAGATTAACCAGGATGAGGGTTTCCTGAGGGGGACCTTCGAAATGGGACAGAGCAGTAAAAATGTTAAACGAGGTAGAACAGGCGGAAGAGGGAGAGGACGCGGACGACGAGGAAAGGGCAGACCTCGGTAAGAAAACAATGGAGAGGAGGGAAAACCGACATGGGAAAAACAAAAAAGGGGAGGAAATCTATCCGTAGGATGGCTCATGAGGCAGAGCAAGCTTACAATCAGGAAACATATGAAGACATCCGAAAAATCATAGGCGTCATGGAAAGCAAAGTCCTGGAAGAACCGTCAGACCCGGAGATGGAAGAGTGGAAATCTCAGTTGCCAGACCCAGGAAATACCAGGGGTAGATTAACCCTATACCATCAAGCTCTCCACATTTACTGGGTCCTGAAGCACCTTTTGGCCAAGACAATGGAACAGGTCGCTATAGAAATGGTTGAGATGGCCCAGGAAATGCAGGCAACAAGGAAGGAGATGGCTAATGTCAAAGTTATACTGCGCCAATAGAAGGATCAGATCAAGGAGATACAGGGGATGCTGAAGGGACTGATAAATACCAAGGACAAAATGAAACCAAAAAGGAACGTGAGGAGGCTTGAGAGGCTAGTTAACTCTATCTTTCTGATTTTTGTTGCTATAGATTTTTTTTGGGAATTTGATTGCATGATACAACAACCAGTAGTGAAGATAGGTCTTTGAGTAGATCTTAGAAAAACCAGTCTTTGAAAACAATTTGATTATGAAGGTTTAAAGTCTTGTAAGTTTTTTCTGACGGTATGATAAAAGAAAAACAGTACTGAATGCATGATGAAGAGGAACCAACAGATCCGGTTTCCCATTTGGGCAGATTGAGGTTCCTTAGTATGTAATTTTTCAGTTTTCTGTAGATAATAGAAATTCCCTAGCTTACAAAAAAAAAACATAAGCAAATTCGCACATAGTCTATAATACATTTTTCATTAACGGATCAAGGCCCTTGGCCATAAAAATGAAAAGAAAGGAAAAGGAAAAATTAGGCCCTTAAACATTTAAGAAAAAAGAAGAGAAAAGAGGCCCTCAGTCATTTAAAAAAGAAGAAGAGAATTTAAAGAAAAAAAGAGAAGGGAAATAAATAAAATAAAATAAAATTGTAAAAAAACTAGCCCATCTTTTCATACCAATGGAAAATATTTAAAGGTTCGATAAATTGTGATTCTATGAAAAGAAAAGATTTGTGTTTGAATTTGAATTAAAATCAATCTGAAATATTAGGGAAAACATTTCCCTACCAATCCAGAGAAACCACAAAGAGAAAATAGTGAATCAACAACAAATTGCTACTAGAATATAGTGTTGGAGTCGAAGGAGATCTATCATACCTAAGTCGTCATTACTATTAAAATTTTCATGTTCACACACTAATCACAATAAAATTATCCAAGATATAGTGTAGGTTTTAACCCCGTACAGAAATTACTTGCATACGAATTCTAAAACGCAGAAAATAAACAATGCGAGAGCATAACACATGAAACACATATACACAAAGATTTTCCCCTGGATCCAAAAACTGGGACTACCAACTTGATTTTTCATTATGTTCCTTTCAATGTTACAATACATATTTATACATGCCAAAGCATCCAATACCATGGACCGAAAACCATCACGTCCAAAACCATGAACCGAAAACCATCGTCCAAAACCATGGACCGAAAACCATCGCGTCCAAAACCATGTGTGAAAACCATGCACAAAACCATAGGTAGGTCCGCCCAACCTAATGTAGGGTCCAAAACAATTCCTCGGAGCACTACCCCAGACCCCGTAGAGGGGGGCTACTTTGCCCCCTCAAACCCCCTGTGAGCCCCCCGTTGCACAATAGGTGCAACGAAGGGGGGGCTTTGCCCCCCTCTAACTCTCAGGTTAACTACGAATTCTAGTCATGGAAAGGATATAACACAACCCAACATATAGCCACTTTATATATATAGGTATAAATAGAGTATCAAGGTGTTGACCATCAGAAATGAAGTCAGAATTAGCTGAGTGATTCCTGCACACAACTACCTCTTCCTTCCCATCCGCCGACAAAACCCTAACATGCATGTATAGTGTAAAAGGGGAATAAAAAGGATTGACCAATTAATTATTTCCCATATCATGTGAAGTTATTCAATCCATATAGTTGCAAATTTCCAAATTCTAATAATGTCTTCCAAATTTATAAATTTTCTTATGAAGCTAATTTGTTAACATTGGAAGTTAATATTAAATGCGAAAAGGACATGGAGAAAAGTACCTTTAGTATTAAATGAAAAAAAGACAGGGAGAAAAGTAACTTTTACAAGCAAAATTATAAAAAGGGATAGAAAGCCCCAACACAATTTGAACCTATAAAGAGGTCTAACACTATGTTCATAAAGGAGAAGTGAAACGAGATATAGTAATCTTTTGTGAAAAAGCATAAGAGATGAAAATTTAGAAGTTGATATATGTTATAAAAAAATTATTCAAAATGTGATTTAAAATTATATAAAGTATATCTTTGGATTTAGAAAAAGTAAAATAAATTTATAATCTGAAAAATTGTGAATTATCATCGAAGGTGGAATGGAGACTAGTAATGGAAGATTTCTTAAAACTTTTAGAAAAATTGGTTGTACGTTGATTAAAATAAAAGGAACACTTGCAAGAAGGGATGTTATTATCTCTTTCACTCCTAGTCAAGATAATAATTATGTTAGTACCATATGTGTTAACCAATTAGTGATTCCTAAGTCAAATATAATTGAAAAAATGGATTCAATGTATGAAAAACAATATGACATAAGCCATCTAGAACTTAATATTGGAGACTATAATTTTATCTCACAATTCACCATTCAATATTTATTTTACGATGATAGTGATATAGTTCTAGGATTGTCTTGGATTGAAGAATTATAGTCTTTCATCATAAACAGAAAGAAGAAGTTCCTAATATTCTCATATAAGAAGAAAAATTAACATTATTGGATACCATATCGAAGCTAGATTTAGTAACAATAGAAGACATAAAATATATGTCAAAAGTAGTACTTCAAGAAAGTCAAAAGTCGATGAAAATATGTAAAAGGAAGTGAAAAAAATTATCGCTGACAAAAGTGAAGAAATTTCTCAACTTAAGGACCATAGTGAAAAATTACTTACACAAATCAAGAAGTCAAATGCTAAGAAGCAATTTAAGCTAAAGCAAGAAAAGGAAAGTTCCGAGAAAAAACTCAACGACATTCTATCAGAGAAAGAGAAAGAAAATTTGCGCTTAAAAATCCTTAATCAAAAGTTATTAGAATATTCCTAATAGGGAAACTAAATTGGTGATCGAAGTAAGCTCAGTCTTGAGAAAACTAATAAATCCAAGGTTCCAATCCCCCTGATTGTGACTTGGTTTATGGAGAAGACGTGTCGTAGACACCCAAAGGCTTACTAGTAGCCATGTCTCACACAAGTTGTTTGGTTCCTCTAGATAAAAAATAAATAAATAATTACTAGAACAAATAACATATTTAAGAGATGAAAAAATTGAACGTCAAAACTATGAAAATAAGATTCATGATTCATAAATTGTAGAACCCTTATGTTTGAGAAATCATAATCAAAGTCTACTAAATCAAATTAAGAAACATAAAAATGATTAGAAATAATTGAAAAACAAATTAGAAGAACTTATCACGAAAGAAGTATTGAACTCTTCAGACATAATAGTCCAAATTGAAGAAAAAAAAACAAATACCAATCCAACCAATATCACAACTCACTCAGAGGATCCTATCATCTCGTATCACAATTCACTTAGAGGATCCTATCATCTTGTATCATTGAAGATGATAACTTGAAGAATTCCAAAATATGTGAATAGATTATAGACAAAGAAACAAATGACACACCTTGTCAACAATAAGCTTTGAATTTTTTTATATTTGTGGAAGAACCTGTGAACAGTTTTTGAAGCCAACGTTTCAGACTAGCTTAGTGAGTCCATCATCAGAGCTAGAAACCTATCTAATCTCATTTTTCTAAAACAATGTAGAGATGAAAACCTCACTCCAAATTTCGCCAAATGTAGCCATCCCCTTAAATGTGGTCAAAACATTTATATCTTCAATAAACTTAGTAAAACCCTCATCAGAAATGAAATCAAATTCGCCAGATTTCGATTAATTAAAATATCTGAAAAACTTCTGGGTTTACATCTCCAGCTATCATCAACTCTTCGCTTTGATCTTTGGTAGAATTTAGACGCCTTCACCTTCGCCAAAGTTGAAAGGATTCTAGAGTACGCATTCACAAGAAAACCAAAAAACATAAAACCCTAAGAAACACTGACTTCAATAATAACACAGAAAATAGACTCAAAAATCTATCCACAATTCAGGTGCATCAGAATCCCAACTAGCATTCCAACTCGGTGTTAGTCCAATCTTCATACCTGGCCATGCATAGCCCCTCCCAGCATAATTCACCCCCCAAAACGTACCCAGCCACCAACACTTGCTGCGCTCTCTCCAATAGTCCGCTCTCCCCCACACAAGTTTAAAATCTCTCCACGCAGAAGGAAAGCAGTAATTACGGCCCACCCTTGGATTCTTCCTCTCAGCACAATACTACTCAACACCCTGGCAACCGTGCTCCCATTGCGAAATTTGACAACATCTCGACAACGCAAGATGAAGCCAACAGTTCAACATCGCAATCTCTGAACAATCCAGATCCTGGCAACCTTTCCTGGCAGAAAAAAGCCAGCGATAATAGCTCTACCCTCACTGCCACCTACACTGACTCCCCCCCAAACTATTCCAATGCTCAATTAGATAACTCAACGTAGAAAATTAACGAAGCACCCCATGCTGCTGCCACTGACTACATCAAGAACATATATCATACTTCAGCAAATACAGTAAACAAAACTGGAAACTCAATTAGAAACTAGACAGTGATCAACCTCTCTAAGCTGACATTAGATGATAACTTGAAATTGCTGCTAGAAAAAGGTCTAAATTTCGCTTTATCTCCAGCCAAAATTCCTGTAAATGATATCATAAGCAACATTGAAGTCATCATCAAAAACACAGATCAAAATGTTGCAGAAGAAATAAGACAGGACGTTTCTAGAATTCTCAGAAATGCCAGACCTCCTCCTAGCAACATCTCCAAAGAAGAATCCAAAGCTTTAAAAAACATCAGGAAAAACAAAAACATTATAATTTTAAAAGCAGACAAAGGAAATGCCACAATTATTATGGATATGGCAGACTATGATAATAAGATGGAAGAACACCTTAACAAGAGTGGTTGTTATAGATTACTTAACAAGGACCCTAGAAACAAAATCCTTTGCCAAGTTAGTAACAAAGTCAAAAACTCTCTTGATTCAATTATTAAGAACAAGTTAGTCCCTAATAACGCCATCATCCCTAGAATATATGATGTGCCTAAAATCCATAAATCTGGAGTTCCATTGAGACCCCTAGTGAACACTATAGGATCACCCACTTACTGGTTAGCTAAATACCTTGCCAACAAACTTACACCTTTATCCGGTAACACCCCCTCTTACATAAAAGATTCTTCTTCTTTCATAGAATGGATTAAAAGCCTAGAAATTAGTGACAGTGACCTCCTGGTTATCTTTGACGTCGTGTCTCTCTACACTATGATTCCAGTAGATGAAGCCATAGAAGTATTGAAGAAAATCACAAACCTTGAAACTGTGGAACTTGTAAGAATTTGCCTTAAATCTTCATACTTCAGTTTCAAAGGAAAAATCTATGAGAAAACTCATGGTGTTACCATGGGTTCTCCTTTATCACCATTAATTGCAAACTTATACATGGAACATTTTGAACAAATGGCCCTTAAGTCTTTCCCCTTTACCCCTGAAGAATGGAAAAGATATGTAGATGACATTTTCACTAAATGGAGCCATGGTTTAGATAAACATAATGAATTTTTATCACACATAAATAGCCTCTCTGAACACATAAAATTCACTATTGAAATTGAAAATCAAAACCAACTCCCCTTCCTAGATGTCCTCCTTACCAAGAAAAATGGTAAACTAAGCCACCAAGTCTTCAGGAAACAAACTTACACTGACAAATATCTTCATTCAAATTCCCACTACCATTCGAAGCAAAAAACCGATGTCATCAAAACCCTAGCTACCAGAGCTTCTAGAATCTCTGACCCTGAACATTTAGAGGAAGAACTTAACCATCTCTACAAGGTCTTTATAAACAATAGCTATTAGAAAAACATTATCCAAAAAATAATTAAAGTATCCACAACCAAAACCCAAAAAAGAAAAACTCTTGAAAACCATAGAATCTCCTTACCCTATATAAAAGGAACCATAGACAAAATTTCTAGAATTCTCACCAAACACAACATCATGGTTGCTTTCACGCCCCCAAACACCATAAAAAACATGCTTGATTCTGCCAAGGACTTAATAAACCCAAAAAATCACAAAGGATTATACTCAGTCCCCTACTCATGTGGAAAAGTATATATAGGTGAAACAGGGATATCCTTCAGCATAAGGTTAAAAGAACACATTAATGATATTACAAGAAATAGGTCGGAGAAATCAGGTCTGGGAGAGCATGCATGTTCTTCCTCACACTATATTTGTATGGAACAAGCAAAATTAATTCACAAGGAAGGCCATTATTTAAAAAGAAGGGTGAAAGAGGCATTTGAAATTGAAAAATCCTTCAACAACATGAATAGAGATGTCGGACTAAAACTAAGTAACACCTAAAAACCCTTATTAAATAAAATAAAAATGCAGTAAATACAGATATAATGTATTGAGTAAGTAACAAACATTCATAAATTAATTATAATAAAAAATATAACCAATCACAACTAACACCCTATTTAACTCTCTTTTAAATAAAATCAACTAAGTCGACATAAATAAACCTTCAAACTGTAACTTTAAAATTATATACATTATTAGTAAGACATTTAATACATAGCAAATAATTTAAATATAAAAATAAATAATTGTTTACATTATTAACAAAACATTTAATACATAGCAAAGAATTTAAATACATATCATATAATTAACATGAAATAAAATAAATAAATAAATAAATAATAAATAAATAAATTTAAATATATACACAATCAATCATTAATTAAACCAAAAACATGTTTATTAATATATATATATATATATATATAAAAGTCGGCAATAAAAGAAGACATCAAATATTTTTCTCAATTAACTATTAATAGCTCCATGATTTCACGCTCTCTCTTCTCAAAATACAAATCACATTGCCTTGATGATGGACTCACTAAGTTAGTCCGAAACATTAGTTTCAAAAACTGCTCATAGGTTTTTCCACAAATATAAAAATTCTACCAACCTGTATGGACTCTCTCTTTAACAACAATAAGCTTTGAGGACAAAGCTTTTTTTATAGAGGAAAGAAATGTTATGAATATAATATATATAAAAAATACAAATATAAATATTAATAATGATTAATTAAATAATAATTAGTTACTGAAGAGGCATGTCTTAATGACATGATTGTTCATGAAAGGGCACCTATCGATGTATATAAATTGGCCCTCATTTGTAATCAATAACATATCTCATATCTCTTGTGCTTTCAACATTTATATATAAATATACTACTTGTACTATAATGGATAATTACATATTCTATATATTATAAATATTTCGTTGAGTATACGAACCTTGTTCGTTACATTGCTAGTATTTGGTAGCTATAAATATGGATATATTCCTCATTCAAAACTTATGAGAGTATTTTTATATTGAAGCTTAGTTCATTGAGATTCCCCATCAAAGATGCAAGTGAGACAAAGTTACCAACTTAATGAGAACCTTCTCAAGCTTTTGTTTTTTTTGTTGCATTTAGTAACTAATTTACACCTAAATCAAAATGTGGTGCTATCAATGGCACCATTTTTTTATGGTGGTTAAAATTTTGACTTGTTTGAAGTGATAGCCTTGAAAATTTGACAAAATCCTTTAAATTGACCTGCAAATTAGAAAGTGATGATACTACTAAGACTAGTTTTTTTTTTTTTTTTTGGAATTGATATTACAACTTAATTGAAACCATGGTCTCAAAAACTTGTATTATCATTGATAAAAAACTCAATTTCTAGATTGTTACTTGAAAATTAATTAATTAACTAGCTATTCAACAAATATAAATAAAAAGTAATGGAAAAAAAATACCAATAGTTAAAAAAAAGGGAAATAAAACCAAAAATCCATATCCCATTTTACAAAAGGAAAATAACAAGGGGAAAATATAATTAAAAATAAATTAAAAACAAAAACAAAAAGTGAAAAAATATACATATTTTTAATTAATCAATTAGTTATTAAAAAAATAGATTAAAAAGCAATGAAAAAAGAGCTACAAGTTTGAAAAAAAAGAAAAAAAATCCACAATCCATTTTAAGAAAGTAGATTGAAAGAGGGATTAAAGAAATTAAAAAGTGAAGGAAAAAAAAAACAAAATGAAAAAAACCATCTATTTAGAAAACAAGACAATTATTTATTTTTAAACATAATTAAAAATAAATAATTTAAATACTAGAAAACAATTTTAAACAAATTAAACGTTTTTGGGATGCGATTTTTAGAATTGCAACTCATATCTCCCTTCACCTTGATGCATGCAAATCCCAACTCATCTTCCACCTACTCCCACTGTCTTCCCTCCTTGGTTAGAACTCAATTTCCACCCACAACTCTTTCCCTATCCCCCCTCTCCTCCCTCCTTGATCCCTCCCTCACCTATGTTGATTGCAAACCACCGATGAGTTCCAAACCCATTATTACTATGGTGATCTATATGTGGTGCACTCGGGGGAGGAGCCAGGGAGATGGATGGAGAAAAGGTTGTGGGAGGAGAAAGGGGTGTGGGAAAAGGATTGGTTGGTTTTTCATATGCATTGGTGGAGGAAAAGGGACATGATTCTAAGAATCACCTTCCCTAATTTGTTTTAATTTTTTCTTATTGTTTTTTAATTTTTAATTTTTAATTATTATTATTATTATTATTGTCTTTTCTAAGTTGTGTAAGATCTAAGATGACTACACGCTTAACCTTTGGCTTGAGAAACTGTGACCTAGGGGTATCGAAACCATCAAAATCACTTGGGGAACGCACCCAGCTTTAGCCACACCAAACTTTAACATAGTTGGATTTTTGCTTGCAGAGTTTTGAACTAGTGAGCTTCACATCATGGAGTGCCTTAACAATACATCCCGTCACCATCTACTCTAGCACCCTCAGAAATTGTTTTTATTATTATTATTTTCCAATTAATTTAATGAATTTTAATAATATGTTTTAATTTTAATTTTATTTTTTATTTTTATTTGTATTTTGATTTTATTATTTTATTTGAGTTAGTTTGTTTGATTTATTTATTATTATTATTATTTAAAATAATTTTTAAAATTTATTATATATTTAATTATTTTAAATTAACTTATGATGTGTTTAAAAGTTTTTTTTTCTATTTATTTTTTAATGTGAATTTAACAAATAAATAATAAATTTTCAAGTAATGATTTACGAGTAGATTTTGAAACTTTTATTCGTGATGGTACCAGTTTTTAAGGTTAAAGTTTCAACAAGTACTAATTTTAACTCCTAAAAAAATCGTTGTGCTCGTAGCGTCACTATTTGATTTAAGGATTGATTTTAAATTTTTTGTCCAATTGTGAAGGTCAAGTTGTAAAACAAGTCAAAATTTTAATGACCCTTAAAAAAGAAGGTGCTATCAGTAGTACCATTTTTTTATTTGGAGGTTCATTTTGGTGTTTTTAACCCAAAAATATATGTTCTTGGTCCAAAGTTTTTGTTAAGTTGTTACCTATGTTGTGGACATGAGTGGATCCTTCCATTAAAATATTGTTGCAAGGTATTTCCCAACCTTAAGGGAACTTTGGCATATCAATTATTGAAGAATATATTTCCCATTATTGTACATGTTATGTGTGTTTACAATTTTCAAATCTAAGTACATAATAAGTGGTATTAGAGCACTTATTAAGGCTAAATTGATAAATGTTTTTCGACTTGTTTTCTATTTTATTTTATAGATTGGGAGTTACAATAATCAAGATAGTTTCTGATCATTTCTATGTAGAATTTCTAGAAACTAACTACAAATCTATATTCTCTTCACAAAAAATATGTGATTTCAAAAACCAAATGATTTGAATTAGAGTTCTACTGAAGGAGATACTACAATTTGAAATTTGTTATTTTTAGGTTTTTTGGTGATATCCATGACATTGTTTAGACTAGATATCTTTTGGGAGAGTGCCTGGATTATAGTCAAATCAATCTTATTTGAGGAAGAATTTTGGGGATTTTGATTTGGTATACTGTATGATGTACTTATGATAAATATATTGCATGCTACAACCCTCAAAAATTTTCACTCCCAAACACTAATAGACCTAAATAATGGCCATGTAGAGACAAATTTGGGAGGAAAGGAACCAACAATGGAAACAAATGATGGAACAATGTAAACATATTCAAGAGACACCAAATCAAATAAGGGAACTTTAGAAACGCATTGTAGAGACATTGAATAGCAACACCAACAACCAAGAATATAGTCATATCATTAATAATGAATATACATGAAAAATATATGCCTAATGTGATTTAAAAGAAATTTGTGAACACTAGTATCTAGAGAGATGTCATTTGTAGGACAAAAACTACTTTCAGTTTCTCTTTGATGACTCTTGTTCTCCATATGAAAAGAATAGCATTGAGGAAAGACTAATGCAGGGGGTGCTTACAAATTTCTAGTATGTGTCTTCTACAATGATAGAGTTCCTTTCAAATCCATCCCTTTTAGTGATATGGAGGAATTGCTTTTTTCTAGATGATTTTATTTATTTGGATCCACATGATTGTGATGGACATTTGGAGCATAACACTTAGCTAGTTATTGAGCCTACATGCCATTACTTGGGAGTCAACATGCATATTTGTATATGGGACCTTTTTTCCCTCAATTGTTAGATTGTTGTGGTTATTGTTTTACATGGGACATTGGCTTATGGATGAGACCCTTATGGACTCACTTCTTTGTCCACTTCACTTTCACCATTGGGACCAACATTCATACATGGGATCTTGGATTATGGATGTATATTCGATATTTAAGTGCTAAGGGATACTTATTAAAGGGGCTTGGAATGTTGGGATCCTCCCTATGGGTGTAGTAAGGGCCTATGGAGTACAAGGACTTCACCTAGTGAACCTCTGACATATCACATGAATTCATGGCATACTAAACAATACCCGTAATTTGACTACATATTGGAAATACCTCTAAAAATCGCATTATTTAACCCCATACCAATACAAACTCAAAACACCTTCCCAATTTAAAAGTCCCTACTTTCACTAGATATTGTAGGTACCGATTTTTTTCATTAACATTTTTATACCCCTTTATATTTTTTCATTAACTTTGGACTCCATTTTTCTTACCTACCAATATAAAAACCCTTTATCCCATATAAGTCTCCCAATATATTATGTCATTTTTTCCTCAACATATATCCCTCAATATAAACACACATGGTATGGTATTGCTCCCCTAGTGAAGCCTTGGTGTTATGGACCCATTAGATATAAGAGTGGGATAAATATAATGGTCATTTAATGTAATTTGGTTTAGGTCCTCAATGTCATCAATTAAGGATCCATTAGGTAGTTAGAATTTAATAAATGTAATGTAACCCCATTAAATAATTCCCACTAGGTATTTATCATTTGGTAGCTATGAATAAGAATGAAGTCCTTATTAAGTATTTATGAGAATATTTATATATTTTATCGTAGATCATTGGGAGGTTTCCCCCTCAAAATCCAAGTGAATAGGAGTGGACCCTTCTATAAAAATAATTGTTGTAAGGTGTTTCCCTACCTTAAGAGTATTTTTGTATATCAAGTATTAAAGCAATCCCTACCCCTTATTCTACATATTATGTGTTTACAATTTTTTAATTTGAGTTACACTATAGTCCAATCAAAATTCATATTTCCATGTTACTCAATGATGATTTAAGGACCATAAAAAATCAAACATTGTTCCTTGGTCCTTTGAATTGGTCTTGGTCATGTAGTTAGACTCGATGACATTTTTGTGTATATTTGTATGGTAAAATTTCATATAGTAGGTTTCGCATGATAAGTGACATTAAAGGGTGTTTAAATCTAGTACTTGAAAAAAATCAGATTTAAATATGTCATACTTAAAATTCTTATAATGAGGCATTCTACAACTATTTTTAATTATCGAAAATTCATTAGCCCAAGTGTAGAGGTTCTTGTGGTTATATTAATAGAATAAGTATGCAATGGTTTTATTCACCACTGTTTTCTAGCCATTACTTTGTAAATATAAATTAGTTGACATTTTGAGCTTTGTATTCAACATTTTCCACAAGAATTTATAGAGCCTACTAAGAAATTTTGTGTCTTAATAAGAAATAACGGAGGCAAGTAGGTCGTTCGTTCCTACATATCCACAAGGAATAACTTCATTGTGCCATATTTAGAATGTGTCTTGTGGTAGGGTGTGAGTATTGCAATATTGAAATTTTGTATAATTATCAACCATAAAAAATACATCATCAAATTTGTGGTTGATGATCATAGTCTTCTAAGAAAGTTAAATTAAAAAAACTCCCAAGGTCATTTTAGAATAGAAATAAATGGGTGTATATTAATTTATGGCTCTAGAGATTGCATATGAAATTACACAACTTTAGACAATTTAGATCTCTCTCTGTCTCTCTCTACATGTGTGTGTGTGTGTGTGTGTGTAGAGAGAGAGAGAGAGAGAGAGAGAGAGAGAGGGAGAGAGAGAATAAATGAAGTACACATACATACCGCAAATTTATCACAAAGTTGGTACAACCTCTATCTGTCTAAACCCTAATTAGGGAAAGCCATGAAAGCCCTAGTCACCACCAAATATCTATAAGAAGTTAGCATTAACATCGACAAGTCCTCCTTTGCTTCAACACTCATCTCCCAAAAGTGTCACAGGAATCTCCTTCTATTCTCCATAATCAAGCATATCACATAGCTCTAGGGTTTTTGAAACCCTAGTCTTCTTATCTCGCAAGAGCTACAAAAATATCATTTCTTTTATCCTCTAGGGCTTATCTCAAACCATAGCTTCCTTTTCTCCTTTAAGGTGAAACCCTAACCCTAGAAAACCCTTTAAATTTTCTAATAACCCTATTGCTCCAACACAAAGAGAGAGAATATTATGAAGTGTACAAATATAGATAAATACAAGTTCCCTCCACTCTTTGTATTATAACAAAAGATTATAAATGAAAAAGTGTATGCAATGAATCTCTTCTTCTATTTATATGAGTGCTAAGGAAGGATAGCGATATAAAGTGGGACTAAATCTCAACAAGTATTCTAACTCTACATAGGTAGGCTCACATGTGAACCAATTTCTCTCCAAGTGACACATGCCAAACTCTAAGGTGAAGAAATCCACAAGCAAGACTCCAAAGCATGAACACCCCATGAAGTATTTCCAACACTCCTCCTCCACAAGTATTTAAAACTCCAATGCTACTCTAAGCCCATGTGCTCCTCCAAATCCACCAAACACCTACATGAACACTTCCTCGGTGTGGGCATCCTCATGTCAAGTACAATCCTCGATGCAAGAAATTTAAGTTTTCCCATGTCATGTAGGGCTCAACTCCCTCCTTTTGAATGCCAAAAATCCTCCAATGCAAGGTGTTCTCTCAAGAAACTAACCAACCTCCATGTGCACACTACATGAAGATGTTAACAATATTATTTAGGAATCTAATTCTTCAAGGAAGTATGACACACAAACATCCATACAAGGTCTAGAAATAAATGAACAATTTAACTCCACTATGTTTATCTGTCATGGAAAAATAAGAGTCATTCATACACCATGCACCCCACATCACATGAAGTATCATCAAACATATATGTTGTAAACACATTTGAATTAACCTTGAATGCTAACAAGATACACCATTTTCTAGATTTTTATCTATTTAAATTTTGATTTTTGACTTCCACCATCACAATGGCATTGGCTCTTGTTTTGATATTGTAAGTGTTATCCATGTTTGGGTCTGTCTCTATGTTGAGAATTGCATTGAGTTATATTTATGGATGGTTTTGGATTAAAGTATTTTTTGTGAGAGTTATTTTTGAAACTGTCCTTAACATGGTTTATTGATGACATTAATCAAGGCTTCAATGACTTAATAGAAGCTTTTACTCTCTTTTTTCTAGGTTTACTCTTATTTTTGGTGTGTGAGAGCCACTTCCTATCCTTTGAAGGCAGATAGATTGATATTTTAAGTTTCTTATTTAATATTATGAATATATTTTTGTATATTTATTATGCAAACTGAGAGGCTTATATATTTCATTACACATGCATCATATTGTATCTCCATAAGTAGCTTAGTCAGCCATCCATTGATTTGGTAGTTGACCTCAAACAATAGCCTAATTTTGGGGCACCACTTGGCATAGTATATGACTTAGTTTGTATATGGTCATCTAATCATTGAATGAAAATGGATATATTTATCTTTGATGTGTGAATGGTAAATTTTGGGAACTTTAGATAGTTTAAATATACAATAAAACATTTTATATAAAAGGGAAATTTCCATGTTGCTATATATCTTCTTATCATAGTCCTTGTTCACAATTCTCAATTATTTTCTTACACACATGAACAAAATAAATTGAATTAATTTTAATGATATGTGTGTAAATATTTCTTAGCACTCCTTCCATTTCATTATTATATAATATTACACACACTCACATGGAAGGGTTAAGTAGATGGGCTATTTAGTACTTGTGTAATTGTTATAGCTTGATGACCTAATGCTAAATGAGAATGCATCACATTGTAATATGATCCATCAAAATAACTTAATATTTTTAGCTTGTACAATTTAAATATAGTAAAAATGATCCAGAGGACATAAATAATACAATAAGTTATGCTAGGATTAATAATGAAATGGTAGTTTTTAAGAGTAAGCATTAAGCTCAAATTGGGAAACAATGTTGTCAATACCAATGGATAAAAATAATAAAAACAACACAACAAATTTGTTACTATATATATATATATATATATATATAATTATATAATTATGAGTAAGGCTCAAATACCCCAATAAAAAATTGTACAACTCAAAGTTCAATTTCATTTAAGAACTTAGTATATATTTTTGGCATCCTTTTCTTGTGTTGAGTTTTATGTCCTTATGCATCAGTTTTTCATATGTTTCATATATTCATTTTCTCATTAGAATCATATTTATGTCAAGCTACACCATGTTGAATCCTTTTCATATTTTTTCATTTTTTTTGCAATTTATTTGTGTCCTCCATAATAATTTTTGTGTTTTTTTTTCCCTTTTTTTTGCATCAATTTGAGTCCTTTTGTGCCATGTTTATGTCATTTATACTTCATTCTTGCAATTTTTTTTCCCTTCTTGTTGTAAGTCCTTGTTACAAACTTTCTAATACATATGTGAAGTCCCATTTATAGCTATGGTAAAAATTTATGGATGTAGAAAATTACATAGTCACATGTCCACTTCAGTACATATTATCACAATTTTGTCACATTATAAATGGATGTTGGCAGCTGCAATTTAATTGTACCATTTATGTGAGGTGCGTCATGTATGTATGTGGGTGTGTGGATAGATGCATGTATTAGGTGCATCATTTATGTACATGGGATGAATGCATAGGATTAGTTATGCAAGTTATGTTCATTGATAGCTACATTGCTTATGTTAGGTGTGTTTGTAGATACATTGCTTGTGTGAGTAAGTGCATCATTCAAGTGTGTTTATTATGTACACGAGTTAGTTCGATGGTTCTAGGCTGTGTATGGGTTCACCATGTGTGTTAAGTGCATTGTTAGATGCATGTGTGGGTACATGGATTATACGCACAAGCAGTGAATATGTGAATTGCATGAAACAAATGTGTGGGGCATAAGTGTATAGGTTAGGTGTGTCATAATGTGAGTGACGTTAGGGCACAAGTTGGGTGCATAATTTACATGTATGAGTATGTCCATTATGCATGTGGGTTAAATTTGTGGGTTGTGAGTGTGCAATATATGCATAAGTAGATGCATATATTAGTTATATAATATGTGTTAGGCATGTCTTTCATGTATGTGGATGTGTAGGTAGGTTTAGAAACTTAATTTTAAATAATAATAAAAGTTGACAAGGTAATATAAGGAATATGTTGTTTGCAAATTATTTATTACAACCTAAAGATGACTAGCCCATATCCCACTATCCCTTAACAATCAATAATCAACTCATCACTAACATGTTCCCAACCCCTACCCTAAAACCCCTAAATAGGCCTTAACACCTTCACCCTTGTACCAATTATAATGTCAAACCCTATCCCATAACTAACCTCTAGCTCTTAACCCCCTGGCCCCTAATCACTAACCCTTAACCACCAATCCTTTTGATCCTTTAAACTTTTATCAGGCCTAATCCTTGGCCACTTAATACCACTAACACTCATAACATGTATCTCATTAACCTCTAACCATCTAAATAGTAACTAGAATAACCCCATTTATCCATAACTAGTTCCTAACCTAATTAGCCTTAAACTATTGTCCCTTGATACATTAACCATGTTTGGATATTTTCATTTTGTTTCTTGCTAAATTACTTCAAAATTTGGCACTCATTATAATGGTCATTGATCATCATTGATCATGGAAAGTCTTTGAAAAATAAATCCTAGTTAAATTTCCTTTAATAAGGCATAGGATAATATTTTGTCTTAATCAAGTGACTGATTCCTCTATAAATAACTCAAGAATACCTTTCATCCTAATACATCAAGAATTGTGTTGTTTAAAACCAGTTTAGATCCATCTTAACTCCTGATCTACTAAGCACCGAGAGGGAATAAATATTTTTTGCACTAAAAGAGGTTTGCACCTTAAGAAATTCGATTCCTCTTCACACTTCATATATCTGAAGTTAAGATGGATCTAGGATGGTTTATATAAACAAATAAGATTATTATCTTTTAGTTTTACCATAAAAAAATAAACACAATAAAATAATATAACCAAGTTAAATGTTACTTATTCCAACTTTCAAAAGTCACTTATAATTTACCACTATACCATTCATCATATCTAGTATTGTGCACTCCATGCATGATTACATAGCATCATAAACCTCATTTTCCAGATGTATATCCTCTATATATGTGTGTGAACATTATGATGAGTCCATGTAATCTCTATAAAACTCTTGCTAGTGATAATCATGTCACTTCGCTTGAGGCTTAGATTGTTTAAGCCTCAAATAAATTATTTTCTTTTCATCTAAAAGTAACCTCTCTCTCTCTCTCTTCCCTCTTGCTCTCCTCTCTCCCTCACTCTCTCTCTTTATCTCTCTCAAGTCCTCTCTTTCACTTTTTGTCCCACCTCCCTGTGTCTCCCCCCCCCACACCTCACCCCCATTCTCTCTCTCTCTCTCTCACTCTCTCTCTTGTCACTCCATCTCTCTCTACATCTTCATTCTACGCCCCCGCCCGCCCCCCCCACTCCATCTCTCTCTCCATCCCTCTCTCCTTCTATCTTTGGAATATCTATGAAATATTTTTAGTAGTGGTGAGGATAGAGGTTTTACATATATCGTAGTAGTAATTATAACCTTTTTTCCTTTAGATTTAATTAAAAAAAAAGTTATAAAATTAAATTAATTTTATTGTGAAATGAGTTATGGTTTTTGGGAATCTGGTCTTGATAAGTCATGGTATTTTCCCATGGTATTCTAACAAAGCCTATTTATAAGTTAATAATATCCATGGTAAAGTGGAGGTGAATATCCATGGTTAAAAATCTTGTTATATTTTAAGTATTAAGTTTTTATGCGCTTTTTAATTAAATTTAAATATGGTTACTAAATCACTATTTTAATTTATATGGATTTTACATTTTACATTTTGCATTACCATTTACATTATATTTTACATTATGTGTTTTTCATTTCAGATTTTACATTACATTTTACATTTATATATGTTTTAATTTGAATATGAAACCGACACTTAGTTTTGTTTTTGTTTTTTTTTCCTTGTATATTTTTCTCAATATTAAATTACACGCATCTCCATATACTAGGTTGTAGAGCGTCTCTCAAAGCAATAATGCTAACACCCTAAAATGTTGATAATTGGTCGAAATTTTGAAAATTACTTATTTCATGCTTTCTTTGTGTGAGGTCCCATATGTTTGATTCCATTAACGAATGTCTTAAAAGGGAGGGCCACATGGACCATTTTAACTTTTAATGTTTTTAAAGTTAGTATATTACATATATTTTACTTTCTTTAAATTTAAGAATTAATTAGTAAGTCACTAGACTACTTTATTTTCATGAGCAAGAATGAAACCCTTCAAACTCTCAAGGTTTGTTGGTTTATGGAAAAGACTATACTATCCACTAAACCATGGAATCCATTGTTTGGTGCTAGATAATAATTTGATGTTTGTTCCCTAATATGGGTCAATTTTCCTATCCATGATTCACTAATTGTCTAGCTCCGCGAATGGTGGGAGCCATACCCAATCGAAAATTAATATTATCCAAACGCATTTCAAGAGCAGTTCTTAGGTTGGGAGCAATATGTCGTCCGATGAGACTACGAATTAAAAATGCTTGAAAAAGCTCTATGGCTATTTCTGAGGGTAATCCACATTGGTACAATGATAGAAAGGGACCCACCACAATAACGGAACGCCCTGAAAGCAAGGAAGTGGGCAGTCATTTAGGATCTCAAAGTAGTTATTTGGGACTCCCATCCCGTACTGCTTGGAAGGCTATGGATGTTTGACAGGAAGGTTAATTATGGTTTGATTCTAGAATGAATATGATTGTGAATGCTATAGGAAATCGCATCATTATAGATGATAGCTATAAATCTTATTCTTCACACTCGGTAGCTTGTATTCTAGTTGAGATTGATATATGATAAGGTGTGTTTGAATTCATAAGACTTGTGGTGGATGACCAAGCTTATACTCAAATCTTGGATTACTTAAGCACCCCCTTCAGATGTGTACATTCTTGTGGTTGTGCCCATGTTGTGGAAGATCACAAGAATAACTTTCAAATGAAAGTATTGAAAGCTATGTAAGAGAGAGTGTTGGTAGTTGATTGAACTACCCTATCAAATGGTTGGTTGAGTTGGAAAATCTTGATGTAATTATGATTCAATAAACTATAGGAACATGAGATCCTTAGGTTCTTGAATTGAAGAAGATTTTTGGTGGATGGGAATTTTATGGTTTGGATTCAAATGGTTTCTATGGTGAGATAATTACTCAGTTTAATAAAAATATTAAATTAGTCAATTTTTTTGTTGTTTTCTCAAATATTTGTACAACTATAGACAACAAGAGTCTAGGCCACTCTTCGACCTTGCTTAATGCACATGGAATCTATGAGCACAGGCAATGGTTATGAGGCAATTTGGTTTCATTTGTTTTTTTTTTTTTTTTCATAGATGGATAATCTCATTATTGGGGGGGTGGGGGGAGGTGAAGGAGAGGAGGGTATTTCAATTTGTCTTTGAACGAGGATGATATTTTGCGTACTAGAGTACTCAAAAATATAAACTAGCTCATTAGTTTGTTGAAAAAAATCAATTGGCAAGATGGGTAAAGATCGAGCCTATCTAGCTTCGACCAATATGGAGTAATAATAGATATAAATTCTTGCACATGTTTCCCTTGTGTAAAGGGTTGAGATATATAAAACTTGGGTTAGCGAGGTCATATCTTCATATCACTTTTTATTTTACTAAATTATGTAAGAATGGAGAACAATCTAGAGTACCTTTTAAATCTAATCATGGTTGGTATGAAGAGGAGGATTTATGAATGTTAGTTGAGGATTATTGGAAGCATTTTAAGGAGGGTCTAAGAGAAGTTGATACTGTTTAGTTTTAACACTATAAACTATCAAACAGTAACTGTACCGAGTAGCCATTTTTTTGAGGTAGCAAAAAATTATCTGATTTTGTAAAATGTTGATTCAGAATACACATTTTTTTTGGAGCATATTTTTGATATTTTAAATTTTTATGTATCAAGTCTGAACAATTTTTTTAAAATGTTAGTGATTTTCATGTTGATTTTGAAAAGTGTTGATGCAACATCAACCCCTTTTTTTTAGAGGGCTTATTTTGTACACTTTAAATTTTTTACTTTAAGTGTCGATAAGTTTTTTTAAATGTTGGTGATTTTCATGCGGATTTTGAAAAGCATCAAATTCTTTTTAAGACATATTTTTTTACACTTCAAATTTTCTTATGTCCTACATATGCACAAATTTTTTTTAATGTTGATTATTTAACCATTTTTCAAGTTGTCTTATTCCTCTTCCTAAGATGTTTGCTTTTTAAGGGTTTTTCAAACATGTATTTTTTTTTCTTTGCGATGTATATATATATATATATATATAGATATATATATATATATATATATATATATATATATATATATATATATATATATATATATATATATATAAAATAATTTTTTTAATTTTGTTTGTAAAGTTAAAAAAAAATAATAACATTAATATTTTGAGGTTAGGATTTTTTATATATTTATATATCATTAATTAATACTTCAATACATATAAAATAATTGTCACTAAAAATATAATAGTTTTAACACTCAATAAAAAATACACATTTTATAAATATAATTAAAAAATACATATTTCAGGACCTTTTCGCTACAAATGACATGTTACATAAGGGATTTTTATGAAAAAAATAAATTAAGAAGTTGGAAAAATAACAAATTTCATGATTTTTTTATGAAATTGATATCCAAAAATGATGACATTTGAACTTTTTTTGCCTTCCCAAAAAAATGCTAAAACACAATAAAAACATACAATTAAAAAAATAATATTAAATAATAAAAACATAAAAAAATAGAATAAAAAAATTAAAATTAAAATTAAAAAATTGAATAAAAAAAAAAAAAAAATAAATAAATAAAACAATTAAAAAAATTACAATTAATTTTTTTTTAAAAAATAAAAAAAAATAAAGTAAAACATATTAGAAAGACTTTAAAATTTAAAAAATAAAAAATAAAAAGAAAAAGAAAAAAATGCATTTAAAAAAAAATTAATCAAAAAAAAAAAAGTTAAAAAAAAATATAAACAATTGAAGCCCCATGGGCCCTAGGCATTTCCGGGAATCACCCTTGCCCCGCCTAGGCCAACGACCCCTCGAGATTTGGGTGGGGAAGGTGATTTTCGATTTCTGGGATTGCCTTCCCTGCCCAGGGCCCATGGAGCCAATAGGATGGGCGAGAAGGATGAGATTTGTGTAGGATGCTCCTCCTCCTTGCCCAACCCAGTGGCCCCACAGTCCCCAGTCAGGATAAGGGTGATTTTCAAAATTTCCCTTGCCCCGTCAGCTTTAGTTGGGGCAAGTGTGATTCCAAGAATCACACTTGCCCCACCCAAGGCCCATGGGGCCTCGATTTTTTTTGGAATTATTTTTAGATGTTTTTTCTTTAAATTATTTTATTTTAATTTTTTTATTGTTTTTAATTTTTATTTTTTTTAAGGCAACCATGCTTTATGGTCATTGAGTAGCCGCTATGTCCACGAGAAATAATCCACATATATCCACCAAAGGCGGTCTAATATATTGGGCCTAACCCCAAGGACGTCGAGGAGATTTTACCTCGTGACCTCCCAATAGACGAGGTACTTAGCAATGAGGGATCAACCAATTGAGTTATCCCTTGGGGCTATTGTTTTTTTAATTCTTTTTAACGTGTTTTTTTTCAATTTTTTTTTAATTGTTTTAACATTTTTAAAATTTTTATTTATGTTTGTATTATTTTTAATGTTTTTAAATTTAATTTAATGTATTATTTATTTATTTTAATGTTTATTATTATTATTATTAAGTATTATTTATTCATTTCTTTCTGTTTTTTCCTTAAATTATATTTTTTGGAAATATTTTCTTATTTTCTAATTAATTGTTTTTAGATTTTTACATTTTTAAATATATTTTTTTTAGTTTTATCTTTAATAAGTTAATTTTGTTTTTTTTTTCAATTTTAATGTTTGTTTTATTTTAAAAATAAAATTTATACATATATTTTTTGTCATGTTTTTTTAATTTTTTATGTTCTAATATATACTTTATTTACTTGTTATTAATTTTTTTTAACTTTTTTTTGTGTATTTTTGTTTTGTTTTGTTTTTTATTTTTTCAATGTTTTAATTTTTGTTTTCTTTTGTTTTATATATATTCCTTTTTCTTTTAGATAGTCCATGTCGATCATCAACTAGCAACATGATCTCATTATATATAAATTTGATAGTTGATTTCAAAATTTTCATTATAATGGATCAAGTTCGCCCCCACAATGTGTTAATTTCATGGTTGGTCTTTAAGTTTTCATTACAATGGGTTGAGTTCACCTACACTGCATGTCAATTTGATGGTTGATTTTTAATTTTTGTTGCAATGTGTCAAATTTTTCTAGACTAAGATTTTAAAATCGTTATACTTTTAGCATTTAAAAAAGAAATTACTCTTGGTATAATGACTTTTTCATTCAAGGGTTCATTTTTAAAGTTTTTTTAGTCATAAAATTTTTCCATAATGCCATGGTTGAAATATGTTGAAAACTTAAGGTTTTTTGTAGTCATGATCTTTTGTTTTAATTCCATGGTTGAAAAATTGTCAAAATTTTAAGGTTTTTCTAAGTCATGATATTTTATTTTTAATGTTATGGTTGAAAACAATTATAAGTATTTTTTCTTTAACACCATGGCTGAAAATTGTTGGAATTTTAAGGCTTTTCAGAGATATGATATTTTATTTTTAATGTCATGCCTAAAAATCATTGGAATTTTATGGCCTTTTACAGATGTGATATTTTATCTGTAATGTCATGCTTGAAAATTGTTGGAATTTTAAGGTTTTTCGAAGTCGTGAAATTTTATCTTTAACATCATTATTATAAAATGTTAAAAATTTTACTTGAAAAAAAGGCATTATTACAACATCAACACTTTTCGTTTTTAGGGTGTTTTTTGCAAAACAAAAAAGGATTTTATTAGTTTTCACTGCCATTTAAAAAAAAATGAAAATTTACACACCCCCGCCCCCACCCCCCCCCACCTCCCAAAAAAAAAAATTGTTATTCTAGCATCAACACTTTTTGTTTTCAAGTTTTTTTCATGTTTTTTTGCTAGAGTTTTCGTTTTGAGTTTACAATTCTCGTTTGATAGTTTACATTGTTTTTTATTCTACATTAATGTTGGTTAAGGAAAAATTAGTTCGATGGGTAGGCAATGGGACATAAAAGAGGGATTGTTTGATTAACTTGGAGCAAGAATTAGAGTTGTTTTACTCTAAATATTTCACTAGAAACTTTAGACAAGATCTACTAGAAAGGACCACTTCATTGTAATAGAAAAAGAAAAAACTTACATTGGGTAAAGAAAAAGAGTGGAGAATCAAGAGCTTAGCCTTTTGGATTAACATTGGTGACCAAAATACCAATCACTTCCAAAACTTTGCTAAGCACATAAGGAATGACAACAACGGTTGGGAACTAAGAAATAGGGGTGGCAACAAAGTTTGGGGGTTCCATGATTTGATACATATGGGGGTCCACCATATCAAGGAGATATTTAAAGAACCTGATAGACCAAACTTAAGGGAGATACTAAAAGTTGTGCCATATTTTCTTAGATTTGATAATGAAGAAGAAAATAATATCCTATGTAGACATATGACTAAGAAGGAAATGATGTTTTTACTTAGTACCTTTTAGAATGATAAGAGCCCTAGGATAGATGGGTGGATTGTAGAATTTTTTATGGATTTATTTAATGTTCTTGGAGATTATTTACTTATATTTGTTGACAATATTAGGGAGATTAGGAAGATATTAGGGAGTTATTATTCCACCTTCCTAGTCTCTATTCCTAAGGGAATTTCCTTGATACATTTGATTAATTCATACCTATTTCCTTGTATAATTACATTTATAAAGTAATATCTAAGGTGATAGCTACTATAATCAAACCCTTAGTGTCTAATGTCATTTCCTCTAAACAATTTGGGTTTCTAAAGTGAATACTTATAGATGATGTGATAGGAACTACTAAGGAAGGCTTGCACTCAATCAAAACTTCTCATATTCATGCAATAATTACAAAAATAGACTTATCTAAATCCTATAATAGGTTTTCATGCCTATATCTAAGGATTTTTCTTATTCATATTGGCTTTGACCCAATTTTAGTAAAATGGATAATAGGTTGTGTGACATGCTCCTCCTTTTATATTCTAGTTAATGGTTCTATCTTTGAGTTCTTTAAACCTTTTATGGGGCTCATGGAGGGTTTCCCATTGTCCCTATATATTTTCTAGTTGGTTGAATAAGACCTATGCAGAGCCATTCTTGAAGCTATAAGACAAAGGAAAATATTTGGAATTAAAATGGAAAGAGGGAACAACTAACTCATCTGCTATTTGTATATGATGTTTTTCTAATGTGTTTTTTTTCTGAAGAGAAATGTAGACACTACAAAGAGATTCTAAATTCTATTCTCTAACCACAAATATGGAAACTAATATTACAAAGTCTACTTTTTATCTACTTGAAGTGGAGGCTCAAGAAAGGAACAATTCCTCTCATGATTTGAATGATGGAATAAAGTACTTAGGTTATTCTCTCAAACCTAAAAATTGTGGAAATGTTAACTGAATGAGGTTATTATCTAAAATTGAAGAAAAAATGAACTTTTATGTAGTTGTTGGAATTCATTGGGAGGAAGATTATCTCTCATTGAGGAAATTCTAGAATCCATTCTAGTCCATTCACATCTTATGGCTCATATTTTAAAAGGTATTTTAGATTGGTTCAAGAAGTTTTGTCGTAAGTACACATGGAAAGGAAATTATGATTGTAAGGGATCCCATTTGACAAACTGGAAGGTAATTTCTTTGCATGAGGATCAAGGTGTTTGGGGCATCAATAACATCTTTATTTTTGGTAGAGCCTTAGTTTCTAAGTCACTTTGAAATTTCACAATTAGAGATAGTCTATGGAGAAGGATTTTACTCGAAAAATATATTTACCTTGGTACTGTCACAGACCAGATTAGGAAGTGAAGAAAGAGTATTCATTATGTATCTAATAAGTGGAAAGATTTGGCATTCTCTTTTCTAGTAAACTCCTTAGTTGGAAAGTTTGTTCAAGGGTTTAATTTGGATTAGGTATTGTTTTGATACTAGGATGTGGTGAAGGCATTTTCTTCCCATAATATTCAGTATTCTAGTTGTAGAAACAAAGAATATGCATGTCAAATTGTTTTTTATAGCATTCTACATAGACCTCAATTTGGAGCTAGGGTTGGCTACAAGCCCAGGCCTCAAGATTCCTTAGTAATTGGGCTTAGTGTTGTGATGGATATTAGACTAAGCTTAAGAAGGTACATACAAGAATTCAGAATGAAGATGACGAAATTTCTTGAGATTGTAAGAAATCTAGAGTCTTCTATACTACTAAACATAGATACACGACTTTACAAACATCTAAGGTTCAAGAAACCTATTAGTGGTGGAATAAGGTATGGAATGCTAAAGTCCCTCCAAAGTGCACTTTTTTTCTTTGGAATTCTCTCGACAAGAAATTTTTAACATTAGATAGGCTTCAAAATAAAAATAAAGCAATTCCAAGCATATGAATCCTCTATAGAAGTAATGAAGAAACTTATTTTATCTTTAGAATGCCTTGATCACTTGAGAACATCATCTCTCACTTCTACATTTGTGGGATAAAGTGATGATGGAAGATTGATTTCAACAGTGTTCTATTAGAAGGGAATTAAAGGAACATAGAGGACTTCCTTACTTTATATTTGATGAGGAATGCCAAGCGTTTTTAGAATGTACAAATTCTTGCTTTCAAAGTGTCATTACAATCTCTTTCACTGTTTTCTTGTTATAAAGCCAAAACTTGGTAGTGTTATTGGAGAGGTGATTATAAAAAAGGATTACATATTGTCCTTTATAGGTATTGTTAATGTTTTTCCTATGTCAAATTTTACTTTGATGTCAAAATGAAATTGGTATACCTTTCTAAACATGTTAGATATGAGATTTCCATTTATTATTTACCATTTTGTCTTGTTTTATAGGAAATGATTATTAGTCTCTTTCTACCTTGAGCAAGGACTCCTACTAATTGATTTGCATTGATTTTCTAGCTTTTATTATTAAATCCCTTTTCTTTATCCAATGCACAATTTTTTGTGTGATTTTCCATAACATAACTTAGGATATGTTTTAGTTTGCTACACAAATGAACATTGTTGTTTGAGATTATATTATTGGGCCTTTCCATTAGTTGGGCTCTGATTGGAATACTTTGTTTCCTATTTCTACTGACTTTGGGAAATTTGTTAACTTGTTAGAACCTTAATAAATTTTGCATGCAAAGACATAACCACATTAATATTTTATTAAATGAAAAGGAGGTGGCCATGCAACGATATGGCGATGTTGATGGTTATTTCTCAAATGATGGCATGTAAGGTAGTGCATATGTGATCAACCTTTCTGTCTCTATTTTTCTCCTTCACAATCAGAATTCTTCAATAGTTGTTTCACAATTTCCCATCCTAATAACAAAAATTGAGGGCATCATCAATATTATATTGAATAGTTCAAAATTACTCGGAGAAGAAGAGCTTGAAAAAGCACTAGGGAGAACCACTTTATTAATAAGGGAAATTTTTTGTCATTGATGACTTTGTATGGCTATTGATGTGCCATTATGAGTGCACTACTTCTCCTTGATAAAATAAAGATAATTTTGTTTCTTTGTTTTTCTTTTGGCTCCTCCATTTTTCTTCAAATAAAACTTTTAATGGTGTCATCTAAAGAACTTGTCCATGGTTAACTCACTACAAGATTTATGAATATGTGGAAATTAATTTTTTTATTCTAATTTAATTATCGATAATTATTAGGTGGATGGTATGGATTTAATCTCCATTAAATATTCTAGAATATTTTTAGTAGTATTCACAAATCAAAGGTTGAGATTTATTTTCAAAGTAATTGTCCATTTTTCCCTTCTAATTAAGGTGTTTAATTTAAAAATAAATTGTCACGTGAAATGAGTTATAGTTTTTTGGGCATGTGGTATTGAAAAACGATGCTATTGGCCCATGATATTGTAACAAAGTTGGTAAAGTGAGGTGCATATACATAGTTTAATAATAATAACAATTTAAAATAAAGTTATAATTTAGTTATTTTTTTTATGAATTTTTTTAGTTTTAGCAATGTGAGATATATGATGAAATAAGTGTTTTGATGTTTATCATGGATTAATTGCTACTGTTGTTTACCTACCATTTAATTTATATAACTAGATTAACAATTATGTGAGTTAAAATATTACTAATCTATTAATAATTATTATTGTTGTGAGAGATGAATAACAAAAGTGTAAATAATTTACATCCCATTTATATAAAATGATTTCAAGTTTTTTAATAAACTTTATTATTATTATTTAGAAATGTAAAGTTAAATTTTAATTGATTTTTACAAATTCAAAAAACTTGAATAATTTCAAAATAGAATAAAACTCTTAAATACCATCTAATTTAATTTGTTTACTTGTCCACTATCTCCATATCTCCATATCTCCATTTTTATATTAGTTATTTGATTATTCAAAATAAAAATTACATAGCCAAAGAAAAATCTTATACATAAAAGAAGGGCCAATGTATAAGTGTTATAAAAAAGAATTCTAGTTAAAAACATGAAGTGCAGAGTCCATTGCATCAGAAAGTATGGGAGTAGTGAGAAACATAGAACTCAGCTAAAGGAAAAAGTGGAAAAGGATACATATGATAATCACATTTTCACAAGTCACAAAATCTAATGAGTTTTCATGAGTCTAGTGAAGATTCGTATGTCCTTTCAACTGATTAAAATATTTCGCAATAAATTTAGTGCGTCCGAATAGGTAGAAAATTATATATATATATATATATATATATATATATATATATATATATATATATATCTGTGTGTGTGGGGTAATGTGAGTTATGAGATATTGACATGTTTAATTTGAGGTTTGAGTAGCTATGACCAGGGGTATTTAAGTTATCAAAATCACTCGGGATTGCATTTTTCCTACTTCGGCGACACAACTCTTAGCATGGTTGGATTTTTGCTTATAAAGTTTCAAACTTGTAACCCTTGAGAAAAACAATATTAAAAAACAATACTGTTTAAATTTAACATAATATTAATTATATTTGAAAAATTCAAGTTATTAATACACAACACAGTCCATACAACCTTTCCAGGGAACTAATTTAAAAACAAGAAGTGTATTATTTATGTGAAACATTAACTGAATTTATTGTACTTGGGCGGATTAAATTGTTTTCTGAATTGTGGAGTAATTATATTTTAATTTTCTTATACTTAATAAAATTCAAAAATAAAATAAATCAACAAAATTATCTCACAAAAAAAAAAGTTACAATTTGCTGAATTCCCACTTTCAAAGTGTCATTACAATCTCTTTCATTGTTTTCTTTTTATAAAGGAAAAACTTGGTAGTGTTATGGGAGAGGAGATTATGGACTAAGGTTATGTATTTTCCTCTATAGGTATTGCCAATACTTGTCCTATGTTAAATTTTAGTTCGGTTTCAAGATGAAATTAGTACAACTTTCTAAACATGTTAGGTATGAGATTAGTGTTTAGTTATTTATCATTTTGTCTTGTTTTATATGACATGTTTATTAGTCTCTCTCTACCTTGAGCAAGGAATTCAATTAATTGATTTGCATTGATTTACCAATTTTTAGTATTAAATATCTTTTCTTTATCCAATGCACTATTTATTTTTGTAATTTTCCATAAACTGACTTAGGAGATGTCTTAATTTGCTACATGGATGAACATTGTTGTTTCAGATGATATTATAGGGATTTTCCTATTAGTTGGGAATTGATTTGAATACTTTGTTTCTTATTTTTAATTACCCTATGTTCATAGTTTTGGAAATTTGTTAACCTATTGGGATCTTAATATCTTTTGAATGCAATGCCAAATCCACATTAATATTTCATTAAATAAAAAGGAGTTGACCATATAGCGATATGGTGATGTTAATGGTCATTGCTTAAATGGTGGCATGCTAGGTCATGCATATGTGATCATCCTTTGTGCCTCTATCTTTCTCCTTCACACTCATGAATTCCTCAATAGTTGTTTCAAAATTTCCCCATCCTACTAACAAAAATTGAGGGCATCTTCTCTATTATATTGAATAATTTTTGTGCCTCTATATTGAATAGGAAATTCGTTTACTTGTTAGAAATTTTGAATGCAAAGACATAACCACATTAATATTTAATTAAATGAAAAGGAGGTGGCCATGCAACGATATGGTGGTGTTGATGGTCATTGCTCAAATGATGGCATGCAAGGTAGTGCATATGTGATCAGCCTTTGTGTCTCTATCTTTATCCTTCACAATCAGAATTCTTCAATAGTTGTTTCACAATTTCTCCATCCTAATAACAAAAATTGAGTGCATCATCAATATTATATTGAATAGTTCAAAACTACTTGGAGAAGAAGAGCTTGACAAAGCACTAGGGAGAACCACTTTATTTCAGAAGGGAAAGTTGTTGCCATTGATGAGTTTGTATGGCTATTGACATGCCATTATGAGTACACTACTTCTCCTTTATAAAATAAGGATAAGTTCATTTCTTTGTTAATCTTTTGGCTACTCCATTTTTGTCTAAATAAAACTTTTAATAGTGTCATCTAAAGAACTTGCTCATGGTTTACTCACTACAAGGATTTATGAAGATGTGGACATTAAATTTTTTAATCTAATTTAGTTATCAATAATTATTAGGTGGATGGTATGGATTTAATCTCCATTGAATATTCTCGAATATTTTTAGTAGTATTCACAAATCAAAGGTTGAGATTTGTTTTCAAAGTAGTTCTCTGTTTTTCCCTTTTAATCTTGTTTAATTAAAAAAACAAAGTGTCACATGAAATGAGCTATAGTCTTTTTGGGCATATGGTATTGAAAGGTCATGCTATTGGGCCATGATATTGTAACAAAGCCTATTTACAAATTAGTAACATCCATGGTAAAATGAGGTGCATTTCCATAGTTTATTAATAATAATAATTTAAAATAAAGTTATAATTGAGTTATTTTTTATTATTTTTTTTAGTTTTAGCAATGTGAGATATATGATGAAATAAGTATTTTAATTTTTATCATAAATTAATTTCTATTAATGTTTACATGCCATTTAATTTATATAGCTAAAATAACATTTACGTGAGTTAAAATATTACTAATCTATTAATAATTATTGTCGTGAGGGATGAATAACAAGGGTAGAAATAATGTACATCCATTTATATAAAATGATTTGCAAAGTTTTTAATAAACTTTACTATTATTATTATTAATAAATATAAAGTTCAATTTTAATTAATTTAATTTTTTCAAATTCAAAAAACTTAAGTAATTTTAAAATAAAATAAAACTCATTAATACCATCTAAATTAATTTGTTTACTTGTCCACTATCTCCATATCTCCAAGTTAGACTAGGAGGTAACTCCTCAAATTTAATTGTATTATTCATTTAGGTTGTTCATGATTATATACAAGAGGGGGTGATTGTTCAGTTCATCTCCCGATGACTCTCAATTTCCTTTATTATTTATTTACATTAATTACAGTTGTTCACCCAATCCCTATGATTAGGTGTTAACATTCCCCCCCTTAATTTGAATGGATGTTGATAAGTCCAAGCATAGTTCTAAATCTTTCAAGCTTTTCTCTTCCAAGCTCTTTAATGAAGATGTCTGCAATCTGTTCATTAGTGTAACAATGGCGAAGATGGATTTTATTGGCTTTAACATGATGTTGAATCAGATGATATTTTGTATTGATGTGCTTCGTTCGATCATGGAACTTTGGGTTCTTGGCCAACTTTATTGCCGAGGTATTTTGAATCGTAAGTGGAGTCGATTGTACTTGTTTTACCTGCAAACCTTCAAGAATTTTCCTTAGCCACACAATTTCTTTTGTTGCCTCAGCTGCTGCCACATATTCTGCCTCTATTATCGAATCTGTTGGAACTGATTCTTTGCGTGATCTACAGGAGACAGCTCCTGACCCAAGACTCATAGCATAACCTGAAGTAGATACCCCAGTTTCTTTATCTCCATCTAAGTTTGAATCAGAGTATCCAATCAATCTAAAGTCAGCCACCTGTGTATACTTGATTCCAAAGTCTTGAGTTCCCTTCAAGTACTTTAGAACTCTTTTTGCAGCAGTCCAATGTCCCCTCACAAGGCTTTTGCATAAACCTAGAGAGGATTCTAACAACAAACGAAATGTATGGTCTGGTAGTAGTTAGGTAGTTGAGACTTCCTACAAGCTATGTATACTTTGTTGCATCCTCAAATGCTTTTCCTTCAATGGATGTGAGCTTTAAGTTTTGTTCCATTGGAGTAGTCAGAGGATTGCATTCAGTCATGCCAAACCTGTTCAAGAGATCTCCAATGTACTTCTTTTGAGAAAGGAATATGGACTTCGAATGTTGAGTTACTTCAATACTGAGATAGTAATGAACATAGCCCAAATCAGTCATTTCAAAACTTTCTGCAATTCCTTCTTTATGGATGCAATGTAGCTCTCATTGTTCCCTGTCATCAAAATATCATATACATATACCACAAGATATACAATTGTTTTGTCAACCTTCTTGACAAACAAATTTGCATCATCAAGATCTTAATGTTTGAATTGAGTTTCAGAAGATGCTCAGTTAGTTTTTCATACCAAGCTCACGGTGCTTGTTTGAGGCCATACAAGGATTTCACAAGTTTGCATACTTTATGTTCATGTCCTTTCACAGAAAATCCTTCATGCTGGGACATAAAAACATTCTCTTTTAGATCTCCATTCAAGAAGGAAATTTCTACATCCATTTGATGGACTTTCCAACCGTTTTGAGCTGTTAGGGAAAAGAGTGTCCGGATGGTAGCCCATTTTGCTGTGGGGCAAAAGTCTCCTCATAATAGATCCCTTCCTTCTGTGTAAAACTTTTTTCCATAAGCCTGACTTTGTGCTTGTCAAGTGAGCCATCAGCTTTATACTTGTTCTTGTAGACCCATTGCAGCCAATTGGTTTGGTTCCCAATGGAGGATCAACTAGCTTCCAAGTGGCATTCTTTATCAGGGCATCATACCCTTTTTGCATTGCTTCTTTCCATTCATCATGAGAATCAACTTATTTGAAGGAATTTGGTTCAAAATCTGTAGAAAAATTCAATTCACAATCATAAGAAACATCCATATCAATAGGTGAATCAGAGTCATCTACATAACCTCCATTTTGTCGGGTTGAATTTCTAGTTCCTGCCTTTGCAACCTCATCAGGATGAACACTTTCAAGTGTCTTTGTCAGCCACTTGGGGTGTCCAGACCTTTCTGAGATGGTCCAGGCTACTCCATTGATTGAGTTGGGACTAAATCAAGATTGAGTCTCCCAATTTTGTCAATCACATCACTCAAAGTATCATCTGTTGTTGGAGTTTCATGCGGGGGAGAGAGTGCTTCAGAAGAAGATTCCACATGTTGGTCTAGTATAGGAATACCCCCTTCAAGATGTGGAATCTGACTACCAAATTCTTGAAATGATTTTGCATTTGCGAATCTATCCAAGCGATCAAGTTGTTTCTCAACAACATTGTTAGCTTTGGATGATTCAAGAAAGATTACATCTCTAGATAATAAAAAAAAAATTATTGACTTCATCATAGAGACGGTATGCTTTGGAGGTGTTTGAATACCCCAAGAATATACACTTACAACTTCTTGAACCAAGTTTGTTTCTATGTACCTTTGGTATCAAGGCATAACATGTGGAACCAAAGATCCTAAGATGCTTTACCGAAAGAATGTTCCCATACCACATTTCATAAGGAGTCTTGTTTCTAATAGCATTATATGGACATCTATTCTTTACATATACAACACATAGAACTGCATCAACCCAAAACATCAATTTTACATTTTTGAAAAACATCATGTAGCACACTATAGTTAAGATTGTCTTGTTTATTCTTTCAGCTACTCTGTTCTGTTGGGGATTATAAGGCATAGTTGTTTGATGTTTGATCCCATGTTGGGGAAGATATTTTTCAAACTAATTTGAAGTGTATTCTTTTCCATTATCAGTGCAAATAGAGCCAATATGATATTGTGCATCATTTTCAATCCATGTATGAAAGTTCTTGAATGTTTGAAAAGCATCAGATTTTCTCTTCAATAAATAAACCCAACACATTCTAGTGTAGTCATCAATAAATGTCATCATATATTTATTTCCATTTGTAGAAGGAACAAGTATTGGACCACATAAATATGAATGAATGAGTTCAATTTTTCTATGTGCTATGGAATGTGAATCATGAAAAGATTTTTTGTTATGCTTTCCTGGAATGCAAGCATCACATTGCTTAAGTTTCCTAGGAATTGTAGGCAAACCAGTAACACCATTTTTCTTCAACAAGCAGAGGCTGTCATAGTTCAAGTGTCCAAATCTAGCATGCCATAATAAACTTGATGGAAATTTACCTTCTTCATAATGAGAATTGTATGAGAAATTTTTTGCACGAGCAAAGGTACCCTACATCTTGAGAAGCCTTTCTTCTTCTTCCCCATCATGACAAGTGAGTGGTTTCATGCTTTTCTCACCTCAAGCTTGTCATCAAACATATAAATGGAGTGCCCTTACTGGTAGATGTGGACCAAGGACAACAAGTTTCTCCTCAGTTGTGGGAGATATAGAACATGATGCAGAAGAAAGTCTGGAAGACCAGGCAATTTAAGCCTAATTGTGCCAAGCCCTGATGGCTTTAGTTTTGATTTGTCTGCAAAGTATATTGCTCCATCAAGATTGCCAGTAAATTCTTCAAAAAAATCTCTTCTAAAACTCATGTGGCAAGTTGCTCCTGAATCAAGCAACCAATCATTTTTCCAAGAAGCAAGTGAAGAATTAAATAAGTCTTCATTTACTCCAATATTACAGTGTGCCACAACATAGTAAGTGAATTAAAGTGCTTTACCTTTCTCTTTGTCATTATTTTTACCTTTGGGTTGGTTTCTTTCTTGCCCAATTCTATCCCAAGGCAACTTGCATGTGGATGCATCATGTGGTCCATTTCTTTTGTAGTGTATGCAGTGCAAATTTGACTTTTCTCCTTGAGAGTGTCTGCCCCCCTGCCTCTGAAATTTCTTCCTCTTCCTCTTCGACCACCTCTTCCTTTGGAAGAATCTTGAGCAAGATTCTTTTCTCTATGTGCAAGGCACATAGCCTCTTTAGAAGACTTAGGAGCTGTCTTCTTCCCAAAATCTTTCTCTCTTTCAACAATTTGTTTCACAAGGGAGTCAAAGGTAATATCTTTAAGGTTTCCATTTGCTTGCAATGACTCAGGATAATTTGAGTAAGTGGGATAAAGTGCCTTAAGAAAAGCTATCATAGGAATATCTAGTTCAACATTAGTGACTTTGATATCATGCATAATAGATATTACTTCTGATGCAAGAGTAAGAGGATCATCATTTTGTAATTCAAGGGTGAACAATTTAATCATGAGTTGAACAACTTCAAGTGCAGAGTGTGAGTCATAGTGTTCCATCAGTTTTTGTAAGGCGTCGAAAGCATTTGAAAATGGCCAAATATGGTGACTCACCTCTTCATTTACTGATGCCGCAATCAATGCATAAGCCTTGCTTTTCTTTTTTTCCCAAATGGTGAATTCCTTATCTGAGGTAGGTTGTTCTCGCTCTTTGTCTCCGTTTCCAACACACACTCCTTTCCACAGCTCATTAAAAATGAGAGTGTGTTTGATTTCCGTGACCATTATGGATACTTCTCCTTCCCGGTGAGAACCACTCCAGCTATAGAGATCAATGGATGCATTTAAATGTGTACTATGTAAAAAAAAAAAAAAATGCTCCTCTATTGGCAAAAAATTGCACTTGCTGTGTAAACAAAAATGTAAAAATATTATTCTGATATGTAAATATCAGAGGTATATATGGGAGAGGTATATATGGCAGAAGAGTTTTAATGTGGAGGTATATATGGTATGGAAACATAGTATTAAAATGCAGTTATATATAAAAAAAAATAACACATGTATTAAAAATCGAGAGTGGGAGAGGAGTGGATTCAGACTGCGCTAATGGGAAGCATTACAAGTATTATTGAACACAATGATAAACAGTAAAATGGTGTGTGGTATGTGGACCTGCAATTAAAAACCTTATGCAGTGGTGGTATATAGAGCAGCGTGGTATGCCATCTCTGAGCACAAAGCCAATTCCCGCATCACGAGATTTGACATCCAATGCTCCATCGAAAAACAGTGTGGCTAGAGTAGCAGGAGGAGTTACCATCTCTCCCATCTCATCCATGCTTCCCCCTTCATCGACACATTTAGTGAAAATTCGTATGGACGAGAATGCACATATGGAGGGAGCATGAATGGAGGGTTCCACTGCGCAATATCCAGGAGTAAGGGAGAAACCACAACAGAGAATAATGGCAGTTGAGATACCAGGTTCGATAGCTCAGGAAAGTCTCGCTGCATGGGGAAATCGAGCTGAGAACCACGAAGCCCTGCGCTAAATTATAGGTCTAAGAGACTTTCTTTAGTAAGACGCTCTCATGTTGATGCCTCCCAGAAGGTGTGTGAAACATCTAGACAATCAGTTTCAGAATCTTATTTCAAGGTCCTAGCTTTGGGTGGTGGAGCCTGATCAGACTGAATTGGTTTTTCAAAACTATTAAAAGATTCTGAAGAAATTATTTCGTTTATATGTAACATAAATAGTCCCCAAACTAATGAAAATAAACCAAAGGGTAGGAGAAGAAATAATCGGCGGAAGAGTTGCACACCTAAAAGAGCACCGTCATACTTGCTTGGGAAGAAGACTCGACAGAATGGGAAGAATAGGTAGAATGGGAGTTATAAAGTAGAGAAGCCAAAAATGGTGTTGGCTCTGATACCATGTCAGACTAGGAGGTAACTCCTCAAATGTAATTGTATTATTCATTTAGGTTGTTCATTATTATATACAAGAGGGAGTGATTGTTCAGTTCATCTCCTGATGACTCTCCATTTCCTCTATTATTTATTTACATTAATTATAGTTGTTCACCCAATCCCTATGATTAGGTGTCAACACTCCATTTTTATATTAGTTATTTGATCACTTAAAATTAAAACTACACAACCATAGAAAAATATTATGCATAAAAGAAGGGCCAATATTTAAGTGTTATAAAAAAGAATACTGGTTAAAGACGTGAGGTGCAGAATACATCGCATCATAAAGTATTGGAGTATTGGAGTATTGGAGTATTGAGAAACATAAAACTCAGCCAACGGAAAAAGACGAAAATGATACATATGATAATCACATTTTCAAAAGTCACAAAATCTAATGAGGTTGCACTAAGTCTAGTGAATATTTTCAATGTCCCTTCAACTCAATGTGTCAAGAACAATATAAATACACAACATATAAAATAAATAATAAATGCCAGAAAATGAAGTGCGTTAGGTAATGTGAGTTATGAGATATTGGAATGTTTAACGTTTGGTTTAAGTAGCTATGACCAGGGGCATCTATGTCATCAAAATCACATGGGGATTGCACTTTGCCTGCCTTTGTGACACCAATCCTTAGCATGGCTAGATTTTTTCCCATAAAATTTCAAACTAGTAAATGTTTCACCATAAAATGCTTACATTGTCACCATCTAATCATTTATCCTACTCCTTGTAAATGACAATATTAAAAAACAATACTATTTAAATTTAACATAATATTAATTATATTTGAAAAAATTCAGGTTATCAATAACACAGTCTAGATAACCCTTCAAGGGGAGTGATTTAAAAAAGGAAAGTGTATTATTTATGTGAAGCATTAACTACAAATATTGTACTTGGGTGGGTTAAATTGTTTTATGAATTGTGGAGTAATTTTTTTTAATTTTCTTATACTTAATAGAATTCAGAAATAAAATAATTTAACAAACTTATCTCACACCAAAAAAAAAATTTACAATTTTCCAAATTCCCTATTTCAAAGTGTCATTACAATCTCTTTCATTGTTTCCTTTTTTATAAAGGCAAAACTTGGTAGTGTTACTAGAGAGGTGATTATGAACCGAATTGTGTATTTTCCTTTATAGGTATTGTCAATTCTTGTCCTATGTCAAATTTTAGTTGATGTCAAAATGAAATTAGTATACCTTTATAAACATGTTAGCTATGAGATTAGTGTTTAGTTATTTACCATTTTGCCTTGTTTTCTATGACATGTTTATTAGTCTCTCTCTACCTTGAGCAAGGACTCCAAGTAATTGATTTGCATTGATTTACCAATTTTTAGTATTAAATCCCTTTTCTTTATCCAATGCACTAATTTTTTTGTAATTTTCCATAAACTGACTTAGGATATGTTTTAATTTGCTACATGGATGAACATTGTTGTTTGAGATGATATTATAGGGCCTTCCCCATTAGTTAGGAATTGATTTGAATACTTTGTTTCTTTTTCTTTTTAATTACACTATGTTTATACTTTGGGAAATTTGTTAACTTGTTAGGATCTTAATATCTTTTGAATGCAATGAAAAATCCACATTAATATTTCATTAAATAAAAAGGAGGTGACCGTATAGCGTTATGGTGATGGTCATTTCTTAAATGGTGGCATGCAAGGTAGTGCATATGTGCTCATCCTTTGTGCCTTTATCCTTCTCCTTCACAATCATGAAGTCCTCAATAGTTGTTTCACAACTTCCCCATCCTAATAACAAAAATTAAGGGCATCTTCACTATTATATTGAATGGATCAAACTTACTAGGAGAAGAAAAGCTTGAAAAGGCACTAGGGAGAACCACTTTAGTTAAAAAAGGGAAAGTTGTTTCCGTAAATGAGTTTGTATGGCTATTGATGTGCCATTAAGAGTGCACTAATTCTCTTTCATAAAATATAGATAAGTTCAATTACTTGCTAATATTTTGGCTCCTCCATTTTTCTTTGAATAAAAATTTTGCACCTTTTCTTGCATGGATGATGTCATATAGTTCTCATTCTCACTCATGGTTGAATCACAAGGATTTATGAATATCTGGACATTAATTTTTTTTTTTAATTTAATTATCAATAATTATTAGGTGGATGGTATAGATTTAATCCCCACTTAATATTCTGGAATAATTGAGCTGAGAGGCTCATTCTACAATCCAATATGAGGGTGATGTGTAATTTCGTCCGTGCTCAACTTGGATTTGACACATGTCCCTTAAAAAAAATCCTTTAAATGAAAAAAACGTTGTCAACTATAATAAAACATAAATGGCTAAACACATTTGGTTAGTGCTAATTAAAAGCATTATAAAACATTAATCATTGCATTTTCATTGTGCTCATTTGGTTTGTTAATATTTCACTTTCATTGTTCGAGAAATAGATAAAATGTTTCGTCTTTGTTAAATAAGGCATAGACTAACTTATAGACTAAATTACTTTTTCATGACATTTTTTTTAAAACTTGAGTTTAAGTTGTTTAATTTGTAGAATTCAAGTGCCCCAGGGAGTTTTTCAGGGTGCTAAATCCACTTATGCATTCACAATGGTCTATTTAATCTATAAGTTAGGTTGTTAAATAATATAATTTTATATAAATAAATAAACAAAACTTATATTTATGTATAATGTGCTAAGAGGAACACGATACAACCCAATATGATCCCGACATGTAAGTATGTCGGCGCTCAAAGTTAAATTTTGGCTAAGGTCAACCAACATAAAAATAAAAAATTAGTAATCTAAATAATGTTTATGTCTATCCCTCCAATAATTAATAATAATAGTAAAAATAGAAAATATTAATGTTAGCCCAAAACAAAAATGAAAATAACCATATAGATTAAAAAAAGAAAAAAAAGAAAAAAAAAACTACAATACACATATCTCATGCATTTAGATTAAAAACAATTGCATATAATTATCTAATGTGTTTAATAGCTCTTTTATCATATACGTTGAATTTTAATGGATCATAAATTTACTTTCAACAAAAAAATATACCACATTAAAATTCCAAATTAGGTAAAATTTTAAACATCTTTACTCACTAAGGTCACTACCATTTTTTAAACCAAAATAAAAAGATTAATTCAATACAAAGAATCCAAAATCTTGCTACAAAATCTTTTAATATTTCTTTTACTTAATTATTTGTAACATGAATCTTTAAAAGGAAAACCATATGCTATGGATATATTAAAATATCTATACATATAAATATTTCCATGTTAATATTCAAAAATAATCATTTGATGTAGTTTTATTATAAATTTTGTTATCATTCCATGTAAAAAGCATCATTAAATCTAATATTAATATTATTCAACTTAATGATTTGTAATTAATACAATATTGAATTTAATATAATATATTAATTATTTTGTTTATAATATATATTAATACATTATGATATATATTAATTCTAGATATATATGGGAGGGAAGAACAACGACATAAGGTGATATATGTGGAGACATAGATGAAGTGAGAGAAAGTACGAGAGAGAGAGGGATAGGGAGATGGAGTTGGAAGGAGAGAAAGGGAGGGAAGAAGAAATACATAAAGAGAGAAAAGTGGAAAGAGAGAGGGAGTGACAAGGGAGATATGGAGAGAGAGTATGTATGTTTGGTGATGAGATAGAAAAAGAAGGATATATGGAGAGAAGGGGGGATATTGGGGAAGAGGGGAGAGAAGCAGAGAGGGAGTGAGATAGTGACAAAGTTGGAGGGTGAAGAGAGAGAGAGAGAGAGAGAGAGAGAGAGAGAGAGAGAGAGGGATGTAAGAAGAAATACAAACATAGATAAATGTGGAGAGAGTGAGAGGGAGTGATAAGGGAGTTGGACAAAGAGGAAGAGAGGAGAGTAGGAGGGAAGAGAGATATAAAGGGGGAGAGAAGGGAAAGAGAGGGAGTGAGGGAGTGAGGGGGAGGAAGAGGGAGGGAGAGATAGATAGATAAGGAGAAAAAGTGTGTATGTTTTGGGGGTGATATAGAAAGATAAAAGAGTGACAAAGGGAGAGAGAGATATAGATGGAAGGTGAAGAGAGAGATAGAGAGAGAGATAGATAGAGAGAGAGAGATAGATAAATATGGAAAGAGAGAGTGTGTGTGTTTGGGGGGGGGTGAGATAGAGAGAAAAAGAAGGAGAGATGGAGAGATATATAGATATAGATGGAGGGGGGAGAGATAGAAGAAGATTTCTTGTACTAGATGCATTGATTTTAGTGTAGATGGTGATTTTTAATCCTATTTGATTGTTTGCACTAAAGGAGATAAACTAAATTATAGGAGAGAGGAGTAATTAAGAGAGAGAATAGTTGAGGAGTGAGTGAGTGAGAGAGGGAGAGAGAGAGATGGAGAGAGAAATATGGAGGGGGAGAGAGAAGAAGAGAGGGAGGGAGAAAGTGACAGGATTGCAGGGAGAGAGAGGGGGGAGGAGAGAGGGAGGGAGAGAGAGGAGAAGAGAGGGAGGGACAAAGAGATGGATTTGGAAGGGGAGAGAAGCAGGGAATAAGAAATACATAGAGAGATAAAAGTGGAGAGAGAGAGGGAGTGACAAGGGATATATGGAGAGAGTGTGTGTATGTTTGGGGGTGAGATAGAGAGACAAATAAGGAGATATGGAGGGATATATATATATATATATATATATATATATATATATATATATATATATATATATATATATATCTATCTATATATATATATATATATATATATATATATATATATATATATATATATATATATATATATATATATATATATATATATATATATATATATATATATATATATATATATATATGGAGGGGGAGAGAGGGAAGAATATTTCTTGCACTAGATGCATTGATTTCAGTGTAAATGTTGATTTCTAATCCTATTTGATTTCTTGCACTAGATTCATTGATTTCAGTGTAGATATTGATTTCTAATTATATTTGATTGCTTGCACTAGATGTATTGATTTCAGTGTAGACGTTGATTTCTGATTATATTTGATTTCTTGCATTATATGAATTAATTTCAATCTAGATGTTGATTCCTAATCATATTTGATTTCTTTCATTAGATGCATTGATTTCAGTGTAGATGTTGATTTCTAATTTGATGTAACTGGATGTATGATGGTACATTAATTTTAAAGTGATTGGGTTAACAATGTAATTAATCTTAGTGCAAGCACAAAAAAATTATTGACAATGTGCATTAGTTTAAATTGTGTTATAGTAATTCAACCTATTAATATTGGAGAGCAAGAGAGAAAAGATAATATGTTTACTACAATAGCTCAAGCTAAAGATTGAATGGTTTACGATTTCAACTGCACTTTTCATATAATCGATATGAAAAGATGGAAAATCTAATAGAGGTGAAAATAAGAAGAGTAGAAGAACATAGTTTGAGATTGATCACAATGAAGGTTATTTGTAATTGACTACATTCTTATTATTCACATTTTTTGCCATTCAACACTATTACATTGTCATGTTGCATTCAAAAATTTTATTGCATCATTTTTCATCATTAAAGTTATTAACAATATCTATCATCTCAACAGACTGAGGTAACTAAACAAATTTAAAATTAAAACTACTCTTCAAGATATATTTATTAATACTTGGAAGGACACTATTAAGAATTAATTAGTTTTCAAAAATTGTGATACCTAAAATTAAATGAAATAGATGTGCAATATTAATCCTCCGACAAGCTATTGACAAGATTGTCTTCCTTCTTCATCACCAACTAATAACTAATAGACAATTACATATGCATATAGAAATATAACAAAAAAAGTGTAACATTCACAAACATTACCATCCAAATCTAAACACATAAACACACAAACCACTCAAAGCATCTAAACATAGACACACACAAACCACTCAAAACATCCAAACGCAGACCTGTAAATCATTCAAAGCAAGCAATATAGACTAAATTAAAGAAGAGAATTATATGGTCATGTCAAGAAAAGAACACAGAATGTAAATTTCAATGTATGAAATTTAAATCAAACATAAAAATAATAATGATAATCTAAAAATATGACATTTCTACCCTCAGTTGGAACCAACCTAGATCCATCTAAATCCAGATATATCATGTGCCGAGAGGGATGAAATCCCACGAGGTGAAAACATTTCCTCAAATTCTACACTCCAAAAAGAAGGTTCGGCACTGTTCATAGTTGATAAATGCAAGGAATCAATGTGCCAGATCATTGCAGTGGCTAATCTGAGGATGTCTTAGCTGGTCCATGGGGAATTAATTCAAATTGTGCAGCATGGTTGGTAGTGGGATTGAGGTCATCCAAAGTTTCAATCGAAGTGACCATGGAATTTGTCACATCAGATTGTGCAGCATGGTTGAAAGTGAGGGGATTGAGTTAATCCTCATCTTCAATATAAGTGACAATGGAATCTACCAACTTTTGGAAATATGGATCTATTACCCCAAGTTTGTCCCTTACTTGCTTTGACAACTCAATGTAGCATTGTTGGACAAAGGTACATTCCTTTGGAAGTGTAACAAATTGGAAAAATGAAATGATGTCCTCTTGCCAAAATATTCCCTTTTAATCTTTCTTAAAATTAACAAAGGGGTTATTGGCCTTGTTGTGCCAAATGTATGGAAACCCTGTCTTCACTCCCAATCCCAAGTGGTCGCAGATGACCTTGACACACCATCCTGCACACATATCTTCATAGCGACTGATGGTTTCCCATCACCTTTCAAGATAAAATACATTGCAAGACCAATCAAGTCTCGATTGAAGGCCAAATTCATGCCACACATGGGGAACAAAGTACCCTTTGGAATTTTCAAAACTGCATCAACATACCTGGTGTTGTGTTCCCAAGGTTTGACAAGATGTGTGGGGGCATCATAGTTAGGGATGTTCATCTAGAGGCCATGAGAGACTACAATGGGTGTTTTATGGCGAAGACTGAAGGGGTACCCACGCACAAAATTTGTGCCCTCTCTATATGGATCATACATTGTATTGAAAAAGAATGGAGTGGAGGGGGAAAACAAATTGAGAATGTGGTGGTGGAGAGCATTGATGTGGTTTCCATAGGGATCCTTGACAATGAAGCAGTCATCATCAATTGCAAAGATGTATTTCTCCGTAGAGACCATGTAGCCAAAGTAATGACATGCACTGTCTTTGAAGAAAATGCAGGAGGCCTTAGGTCCCAGGATCCTGTTGATGTCATTTATGCTGTACAGTTCATAGTTGAAACCCTTGGACACGCTGATGGTTTTCGATGGATCCCCATCCTACATGACGATGAGGTGATATGACTCAAAGAATGAGCTCTACATTTCCAAGAAATACAAGTTCCAGATTATGGGTATCACTATATCCAACTCCTCCTTCAGGATTGAGGTCTCAACACTAGAACCTGCCATCTTATTCATCAATTGATGCTACAAAATAAAAATAAAAAGAAATGGCAGAAAATAATAAAATCCCCATAGCTAAAGAGGGGAGAAATGAAAAGTGCACAACCCAATATTCCACAATTAGGAAGAATTGAAAGTGCTTTAGTCTCACTCATAATATTTCCACACACACACACACACACACACACATATATATCTATAGAAGAGGATTCCCAGGAAATAGAAATGTAGAGAGATTTGTTCTATGGGGATTCACACTCTTGCACAGTCTCCGAGAGCCTTATTAGTTGGATTTTGGCAACTCGAATTTTAAAGGGAAGGTTGCCATAACTCACATATTTTCTTATGGGTGTCAACGTGCAATAAGTAGCTCACATTTCCTCTTATTGGTGTCAACGTGCCATATCTGGTGGTGGTGATGCATATTAAGTTAAAAGAAGATTTTATAACTATCCACGTTACTATGTACCTGTAACGTCCTTTTCGAGTAGGTGTAATGGTAATATTCAAATTAAAATATTTCTTAATCGTGAATAATGGTGAAGGGTGATCGTGAATAAGTCAATTTCAGATTCTTTTGTTTAGTAACTGTGTATTCTTTTGTTTCATAACTTTGTATTCATATTTTTTGGGTTTTTTTTATTTGTTTAAAATTAGGTAAGGTGGGTTGCATTTTTTTAATTAATTTGTTTAAAATTGGGTAAGAATTTTCTTAAATGATAGTTTATACATATCCACATTACTTAAAGCCCTCTTCATATTTTTTTTTTTCATAATTTTTTGTTCATCTTTTTTGGGTTAATTTTTTTTAATTAATTTGTTTAAGTGTAGGTAAGTTGTGTTACAATTTTTTTTAATTAATTTCTTTAAAATTGCGTAAGAATTTTTTTGAATTTTAATTTATAACTATCCACATTACTTGTTACCTGTAACGCCGTCTTCAAGTAGGTGTAATGATAATATTCAAATTAAAGTATCTTTTAATTGTGAATAATGGTGAAGGGTGATCATAGAAAACGTTTGTCTAAAGAATAAGTTGATTTCAAATTCTTTTCTTTCATAATCGCGTGTTCATCTTTTTTGGGTTTTTTTTGTTTTAATTTATTTGTTTAAATTAGGTAAGTTGGGTTACATTTTTTTATTTATTTGTTAATAATTGGGTGAGAAGTTTTTAAAATTATAATTTTAAGTTGTGCAATTTATGAAATTTTAGTGTTTTCTGGATTTTTTATAGTGTTAAATGTTTTTTTTTTTGTTTTGGGGTGAATATTTATGGGTTTTGAATTGGTGAGTCGGTAACCTTTTCTCATGGAGTTCCTTAACAAATTATCCATTCACTATAAATCCAAAGCCTCATGGTTAAGTGTTAGATATATTTATGCACTCAAAAAATCATTTTAAATAATCAGAAATTACAATCTCACTCAAAATTGTATTATTGAATTCAAATAAAAAAGACAAAAACAACTAATGATTAGACGGTGCCTTTCTAAAGTATTTTTGGATGACCACCTAACATCTCATCAATAGATATAATGACATCGAGAAAGTTGATTGGGCACAAAAGTAAGGACCCTAGAGAATTTATAGAGTTCTTTAAGGTGAAGTATGGATATGTTTGTGCCTAGACCATACAACTATGTAAAGTAATTACCATTTCCCAATTGGTACATCATACAAAGAATATTTATGATTGGGTTGGGTTGGTCTTCCTTATGTAAAAATAGTGGCGTAAATGTGCAGCACATCTGTTCATGACCTACCCTTTCTATCAACAGGTTTGGAAAGAATGAAAGAGTACACTTGGGCACATAGGTGCATGGGAAGGAGAGGACTTGGAGGAATCTTGGAAGGCATGACACTCAAACCGCAGTTGTCATGATATCAAAGCCCTTCCCATAATAACATGTTATGGGGTGTGGTTGGATAGAAACAAGGCCATTTGTAAAGCCAAACCTTTAGTACATGGGTGTATTTCTATTGAAGTCCTCACTATCTTGATTCATTTCCCATAGGAAAAGGGTCTTTCCCCCCGTAGCGTGTTCGGGACAAAAATCATTGACCAAACAAGGTTGTGGGACTATTTCTATGGAGCCTCAAACAATAATGGACAACATACTAGAGGTCGCTTCGTTCTCTTTCTCACGGAGGCTCACTTTTATCAGGTTAAAATGGGTCTTGACTTAGGAAAAACAACCAAGCATAGCTCCTATCATGTAAATACTTCTTGTTGTTTTCTCTTATAAAGCGATGCACTCATATTCATGTTTTTAATGATTCTCTCCTCACTATTAATTAGCTAGACAAATCTCAAGTATGCAAGAAAATTATTCTCTTGACTATTTTGGAGGAAACTCGACAACTCATTGACTCTTTCTTATTTTTTGCATATTCTTATATTTACAGGGAGAGAAACAGGACAATGGATTTCCTCTCAAAAGAGGGCCTTGAGATGGATCAAATATTGTGGGGTATAGTGTAGAGAATTAATGGACATGCAGGCCTATGAGTTCTATCACAAGCCATACAAGGACAATAGATTAGGAATAACAAGAGCATAATACCTCAATATCCAAATCTCTGCTCTCTAAATTTTTTATTTTTTTTCTTTTCAGCTATTCAAACAATTTATATCACATTGGATGGAACAATTATGCACCTCACTTTGGTCGTAATTAATAGCACTTATGTTTTTTCTGTTATAAATTTCTGATAAATGAAGTGCTTTTCTAGTCAAATGAACTTTTTTAAGAGCTCACACGAAAATTTTATAATACAAATGAATACACACATGGTGTGTATCTACAAAATGTAACTTCCAATAATCTCTGAATGAATGAAATGTTGGTTTTTTCCATGTCTCTTATTCCTATTTGTGTTCAAAGTAAGTGGCATTTGCTATGATTGAGGGAGTATTATGTAACTCTTGTTTTCTAGGTCATTTGTGTCTTTTATTCAACTAGTATGATGAAAAACAAAATCTTCCTTGTTGAAAACATATTCAAAGGGAATTGCAACAAACTATGAAGATAATAGGGACAATTCTTATTTATCATGTAGACAATGTAGTGAGAGCATTGGAAACTACTTAAGAGACATATTGATCGAAACTTATACAGGAATGAAACAGAATATAGATATAAATATAAACACCGAGAGATAGCGTAAATAAAATTTCATTTCATTAATATCAAATAATTGAAATATGCTTACATACATAATGGAAATAAACTAGCTCGAGCGATTGTAGCCTATCTGTGAGAAGAGATGTGGCAGCTACATGTCTCTACATTGTGTTGCAATGAGGCTTGATGACCTTTTAGTCATTGAGAAACAACGAGAAACCCTAAACATCCAAAAACCTAACGATAGGAGATGAAGCACCAAAAGCTTGTGGGCCCCGTTAGGGTAAGTTGGAATGTCAACTTCCCGGGGTTGTAACTTTGGCATACGATTTTTGTTTGATGATCATAATACCTCATTTCGAAGATATCAAAGAGGAGTCCAAAAATAAGCCAATCATTTGGTTTTTCATTTTCTAGACTCTTTGCCTTCCCTAAAAAAGTTTTAGTCCCTCAAAATGGCTTTGAAAGTTTAGGATCCAAAAAACTAACAAAAATAGTAAGTTGTGCTACAATTAAGCAAACTAAAAATAAACAATACTGGGGGTCCAAGTGGAATAGGAAGATGGCCACCAATATCCACTTGGATTAGTGCTCCCCCCTTAGGAAGAAATGAGCCTATGGAAGTGAAATCTCAACACCCCCCATTTTTAACTTATTTATTCTAAATAATGGGGACCCTTTCCATGAATTCTGGCTAAATCGCCTTTCAACATTTTCTTTTCTTTAAGTGTCCGACAATTTTGTCAAATTTTCATTTTCTTTGGATATTATTTTGATTATCTTTGAGTTCAACTTTTTTCAAGCCTTCCATTGGATCTTGTTTCAGCTCTTTTGGTTACACAATTTGAAAATGGCATTTGCCAAAGTTTGATGATTTTTTACTGCCTAGGCTAAAAACTGTACAAAATGTATATTATTTTAATTTTTATAATAAGTTATTAATTCATTCTAAATATTAATTCCTAGTTAATTTTTACTAATTAATTCATTTTTCACTAACGGTCCTACAAAATCACCACAACCAAATTGTAGAACAATTAAAATTGTGTGTTTTTGGGATCTTAGTAATTTATTCCAATTCTCAATTTTAAAAGAAATTACGAGATCTGAAATATCAAAACTAAAAAGTGGTTGTAGTTCATTTTTCCTAATTTTTAATTACCAAGTCGTTGTAGTTCGTTTTATCAATTTTTTTCTCTTATAAAATAGTTGTAGTTTATTAACATGTCTTATTCCATGTGGGCCTGATATCACATCTTATGCTCCCACCTTCCCTCTTATATCATATTGGAGCATTTTTATATCAATGCCTTTTTATTAAACTCTCGATGTCTGATTATCTCATCTCAAAACTTTCAATATCATTCAATCCTTCGATGCTCGATGAATTTATTAATCTTATAGGCTTGATTATAAATGAATGCTTATATTAAGGCTTGTTGTCACGCGGAAAGAGTCGTTAGTGCGGACACAACCGACCTTCCTAGAAAGCCTAAGACTTTCTAATGACAAACAAGACAAATAAGAGCAATCCTTCTCTAAATATGCTTTTACAATATGAGAAATCAAGTGTTTAGATCCTACCTGTAATCCAACGTTGTTGCAGTAGTCCAGCTTTGTTGATCTAGATGAGCTCCTCCTTCCCTTCGAAACCTGCATTCACCAACAATCAAACGATTAAATAGCACCTGAATATCACATAAAATAAAACATATTTAACATATAGACCAAGGATTATATGAAACAACTCATTAATAACAAATTGTTGAGAAGAATGGACTAATTTGTATTAAAAGGTAACAAAAGGAACCATTACAACCTAAGCCTTGGTGTTGTGCAAGCTCCTCCCAGGGTCCACAAGAGTTCTCCCTTACTCTGATCAGCTCACCCACCTCCCAATGGAAACAAGTAAAGATGGTAATCTCTCCTCACAAGCTTCTACAAGGAAGTCCTAATTCCAGCAGCATCTACCCTTAGGAATATTCAGCTTTCAACCTCTCCTCCCTTTGGCCCAATACCTGTATTTATAGTGTTCTAGAGGAAGTTATTCAGGTCCACCATCAATGGGATAAGCCCCTCTTTGGATGGGATAGCTCCCCTATTGATGGGATAAGTTCCTCTTTGGTAGGGATACATGAACCATCTGGAGGCGCTTCATACACGTCAAACATGCTTCTAGAAGACTCTAGAAATGACCACAAGTAACTTTTTTGGAGTGAAACTTGCGCCTTTTGACTTTTACAGGAGTACGCACCCACCCCTTTACATACAAAGCGTACAAGTATGCAGGTATTGTGAACTTGGGTTGCGTACACGCGGGTAAGACTAAGAGAAACTGCGTACCAGAGATAATTGACTTTAGATGACTTTTCTCTCTTTTTTGAAGTTTGACATGGAGAGCAGAGGCATGAGACTTTCCAAGGAGGATAGTATGACAGTGGATGGAGTCATACTAACTGTAAATAGTCATGGTGATATTTTTTAGTGTAACACTTGTATTTGTTTCACATAGAGTTGTTGTAAAACATTGTTATATAAATATAGTTCCCTCGATGCATATGAGTATCGGGCTTCAGAACTTCATTATATCAGAAGGTTTTTTTTAAGAGACTCCCGATATCAAAAACACCCAATGCCTCATGACATTTAATTTCGAATGAGTTTGGTTTTGTTTGACTCAATGTGTGTGTGTGTGTATAGGTTTGGTTTAAAGTGTGTGTGTGTGTGTTTATATATATATATATATATATATATATATATATATATATATATATATATATGTTTGGTTTAAAATGATATATATCGCATCTCAGGTCTTCATTATATTAGAGCACTTTTTAAGAGACTCCCGATATCAACAAAACCCAATACCTGATGGTTCTCATATCCTGGATAATAGATTTTGATAAGCCCATTAAAAAGTTTAAATGGGAGTATTATATGAAGTTTGATATTTCGCTGAGATTTGACTGAATAGCTTTTGGTAATTTAATATTAAAATTTTAATTAATTTTTTTTTATATAATATATAATTTAATTAATTCTGTAAATCAATTAACATACAATTAGATGTAGTTTAGTTTAAGTTAATTAATTGTAATTATGATTTAAATCAAAATATATTTAATCAAATGAATAATTACAATTAATTAACTGTCAATTAGATTTTTTAATTTAATTTAGCATTATATTTTTAATTAAATTTCCTAATTTTATCCTAGACAACAATTGTTCCATAATTCTCACAATTTTGACACTTCAGCTTTGGAAGCTCATAAGTTAGATTTTACTTGTTACTGAAAAAAAGTTAGGTTTCACTTGGCCAAATCAGGCCCAGGATGGCTCATTAGATAGATAAAATTATGGATCATATTTATGTAGTCGTTGCAATAATAAATTTACTCATTAAATGAGTCTACAATTTAGCATAAAATTAAGGTCTGAATTTGTAAACTAAAATTATTTTCTAAGTTTAATTTTTTGCATTTTCATTTTCTCATAGCCTTTGTTGAGTGCAGATACATTTGAATATGTTCTCTTTAACCAATAAAATATTTACAAGGATCAATTGAAAGCTCAAATTTCCTTTTATTTATTTGTTTAATTTTAATATTAATTTGAGATGTTTGTTTTTCAGATTTTGTATTATTTATTTTAATCTGTATTTTAATTGAATTTTGATCAGTTTTTATAGGAGAAAAGTTGAGGAGATGAGGAAGAGAATATTTGAATCAATGGAATTTCTCCAACAAGGGAAGAAAAAAATAATTGACCAATGAAAATTATTGTCGCAGATTTGTTCTTCAACAACTCTCCTATTTGGAATTCATTTTTGTAGTTATAAATAGTGGTTTGTAGAATGGAGAAGAGACTCCTCTCTTTTGTAATTTTGTAAATCTTAAAGCACTATTGTAATAGAGATTTCATGCTATAGGTAGGGAGGATCAATTTCAGATCATTGCGATTTGTCTTTTTTCAAATATGGACTTCGTATTATAGGAAAAGCTTACACTATTGCAACTTTTCCTTTTGATGGTAGAGTGTTTAATTTGAAAGAGATTGTTTGAGGCCAATTCAAGGAACAAAACCAGACACTAGGTTTCATTATTTTGTAATTTGAATACTTTTATTTAATTGAAAATTTCATTTATGTAATGGTGGATTTGTGTAAAATTTGATCATGTTGTGCATCCATGTTTGATATGAGGAAAAATGTCTTTTGGATTAGTTATCTAATTCATTAGCTTCATAGATTTGATATTAATTTCCTCTTTTGCTCTTATACTTAAATCATATTTCTGAGTAACTATTTACTCATAAATCTGCTATCTAAATTAGATTTAATTACCATCAATATTAAAAGAACTATTTCCTAATGTTTTTGGTTGATCATTCACCATTAATTGGTATCTAATCAAAGAATGTTTCAGTAATTATAATATCAGCTAGTAGAACTATTTCATTAGTTGGATATTAAACTAAAACAAGACATGTTAAAATCCCAATCATTTAATTACTTTACTTTCGGTTGGGTTAGATCTATATCTTCCTAATTGAGATAGGCTTAGGATCTCTTTCCTTTTGATTGCATTCTAGGAGTAATTTTCATTTAGATTTAATTGTGATTTTCTAGAAGTCCTCTTATCAAATAGGAAAACTTTAGTTGTGACTTGGCTAAACCCTAGATTAGCTTAAGGATCACTCTCTTGCCTGAGCTCAACAAGAGGGCTGATCTGATGGATATTCTCTACTGGTGAGAAAAATGCATACTTTAAGCTAGTATAGATAGAGATAAGGTAACTGGACCTAGTTTAACCAGTTGGAACCACCATTTCAAACAGAAAAGGATCTTCTCTAAGGTCCCAACTGGGTGGATTTCCCTCAATGTTGAGGTAGACATTTTGATCCTATAACATTTTTTTCACTAGAAGGAGGGCCTCAGTAAATTCTTTTCTTTGAATATTTTTTATCTTATGTACTATGGCTCCATGTAAAAAATTTCCTTGGAATTTATTTATTGGACCTCATCCAACTTCCACTCTGGTAAAAGCAGTCTAGACTTTGTCTCATGTAAAATACAATGGTAAGACATCTTCTTTTAGTCATCTCCTTCAATTAATTTTAAGTTGTAATAATTTCAATAATGATGAAGATGTTATTTGTAGAATCTTTACTTCTACTTTGACAGGTAAAGCCAAAGACTGGTGCTTATCACTTCTAGTTGCCTCTTTACATAGTTGAGACGAGTTTACAAAAATTTCCTTCACTCATTTCAGGAATATGATTACAAAAGTATGTGTGATCAGTTAGAATAATTGCGTATGATGGAAGGTGAGACTTTGGATACGTTTTATATTAGATTTAAATTAATTTTATTACAATTTCGGTTCAAAAAGCTGGCTCCTCAATTCCAATGAATAGGTTGGTTTAAACATTTGATATCTCTTCCTTGTATTCCTTATCAAGAATCAGAAAATTCATTTGTTTCTATTGAAAAATCAACTGCTCAAACCATCAAGAATGGTTCTTTTTTAGAAACTAGAATTACCAATAAACAATTTCAAGTGAAAAAGGATCCTACCCAAATAAATAATGTTGTTGTGACTGAAAAATTGCTACCAGAAATAAGCAAAAATCAATATCTTCTTCCTAATATTATTTTGAGCAATGGAAAAACCATTTCTTTCAACAATGACAACATGTTTCACTATCCCAAAATTTACAATCATGTTAATCAAGAAGATTTTGAAGCACACATTTTGGGAAATGAGCAACATTTTTCTAATAGAGAAATTTACAATTTTGTAAATTCAAATTCCCACTTTTCTTTGTATCCTGATTTATTTAATAATTCATTAAATAATAATGTAGTTGCTCCTTTCGATATTGATAACAGTTCACAAGATAAAGGAGTTATCATTTACGAATTATCAGTAAGTTCTGATAGGGATATAGAAAATTTAATTACTTACAATTCTGCAAATTTTCTATTTGATTCTGATTTAGGAAAAGAAGATACTAATGAAATTGTTCATAATGATGAAAACATTGAACCTTGTTATTCTTCTTCTTAAAAAATTGTTAACTCTTTAATTAAATATGTTTATGAAGATGAAAAGAAGGCTAATTTAAATGTTTAAGTAAATTCCCAATCATTCTCTCATCATAATTATTTCAACAATCATGAATCTGCCCCAATTTATGACTCCTACAATGATGACTTACCTTTTTATGATCTTAATCTAGAATTTTTCCCATCTCTGCAAGTGAATGGAAACAAAAATTATTTTAATTTTGTAATCACTTGTGAGAGGAAAATATTTACAAATAGACTCCCACAATGTTGTATTATTATTTGTAATATAGATGTAAATTATAATTTGTCTTTTTCTCATTTTCTTCAATTTCAGTTTGTTTCCTTTTCGAATCTCATTTTTAATTTTCTAAACACACTTCGCTGGCACTACAAGCATCATAACTCTAGTCTCTCATCTAACATATTAATCAGCATAAATGAAAATCAAATTCAGAAATTCAATCGTGAATATTGTTTAGTCAATTTAGTGTTCCTAAATTGATGTCATTAATTGTCAACCCGGGGCTCGTAAGCTGATGAAGTGAAGGTGTACTATATGTACTTAAGCAACCTCTTAGAGCTTTTTGTCGTTTGGGGTGTTGTTTGTGGTTAATTTATCTTCCTAAGATGGAGTGGTGATTTATAAACAGATGAGTGATAGTGTGTGTAAAGTGAGTTCTAGATGAGTGAGAGTGTGTGATTAGTGGTTTCTAACTACTTGCTGAAAAGGAAAAGCTTGAAAGAAATAAATAACTTGAAATGAACTGAAAGCAAAGAACCACTTTCTAATGGCACTAGACACCATTCATGCTGCTGCAAATAAAAGGTAAGAAAATCACTTTAAAAACCAATGATAATGTTTATCTCTTCCTAACTCCCTGCTTCTAACACATAGTACTGTGTAAAACACGATTAGGAAGTAGCTAAAGATGAGTTAGAAAAGTGATCAAAAATGAGAAAAATCTACTTTAAAGACTAGTTATAATGTTTTGCTCTTTCTAACTCTCTGCTTCTATCATATGGTACTATGTAAAGCACGATTAGAAAGTAGTTAAAGATTAGTCTAAAAAGTACTCAAAGCTAGCTGTAAGTTATTAGTATTCTGATCTCTAAAAGATAAACAATTTGTGATAAAGAGACCATTCATATGTTAGCAGACAACTTTGAGAAACTAAACTAAAAATCAGCTATGAAAGTAAAGGCAGCAACTTTGAATCTGTCAACTGAAAATACCATCAGTTATAAAGCAAATACATAAACACAAAAACAATCCCGGGTTAAAAACATGCAAAAGAACAATACTGATCAGTTTAAAATAAAGGCTGGAAATGAAATAACATGAAAGTGAATCAAGCTGTACATGTTTCAAAGAAAAGAAATGCTGAATGGAAAATAAGGAAATGCTGAACATAAAATACTATACAAGGGCTAACATGAACAGGGGCCCTCCATTCATATAACCCAAAGAAGACTCAAGGATTTGAAAACTTCAGAACAACGCTGTCTTCTATTACTCCATATGCAGAAAATTACAGTCAAGAGTGCTAGAACAGCACTATCAAAATAGAGTCTTGAAATGCACTAAAATTATAACAAGTTCATAAAACACAGCAACTAAAAATTAACATTAAGCGTATGCAAACGCTAGTTTTTATAGGCATCTAAACGATTGCCTAATGCGGAAAGCTAGAAACTGAAAATTAACTAATCTGTCATGCGTAATAAAGGTTCAGCAACACATCATAAGCCTCGTGGATGAGCTGGAGGTTCTGGTCGTTATGGGAATTGAATCCAGAGTTGGATTATGTCTTCCACAACCTGCGTAACACGGACAAATCACCAGTTGCATTGACGTGACCCAACAGCTTACGCAACACCGTTAAGCTGCCTTTGTTGACCGTGGCTTGACCCTCGTTGACCGGAGGTGTAGATGATGTGGCTGACCGAACTAACAGCACAGGAACCTCGAGCACCTTTATTCCTAAGTGCCCATGTGGCTCGTTTTGCAAAATGACACGTGGAACCTTGAGATTAACAAAAAGGCTGCGGAATCATCAGATGGCTGCGGAATCGCTGAATGGCTGCGGAATTGCCAGACAGCTGCGGAATCTCTGCAAATATGTCAAAATCTAAACAAAACAGTCACACATTAGCAAAGTTCACTTAATCATGCTTAAAGACATTAAATGTAATGATCTGGGTTGGTTTGCAAGGAAAATGAGGCAAAAGAGAGAGATGAGTGAGGGAAAATTGTAGGTAATGATGGATAATCAAGTGCAAAGTAGAGGCTCTACATACCCCCACTACGAGGGCATTGCATGTCCTCATGCAATCAAAAACATTGTTCAGTCCACCCGCTGAGATGCCTCTGCTAAGACATCCAGCCTTCTCTTCTTCCTCTGTGTGGCCACATTGACTCTTGGTCTTTTCATCAAACACCTGAATTTTAGATTGATCAAAGCTCTGTTTAATTTCCTGCATCTCTTCTTGAGCTTTTTGTTTTCCTTTTGCCACAGGCCCATATGAAGCATGGTGTTATCTTGGACCATCTTGTCCACATTGCTCTGTACCTTCAGTTTTTCATTTTCTTGTTTGATGTGGCGATTTAGTACCTCCAGCTCAAATATTTCTTGCTTCAGTGATTGCACTTGCTGTTCCAAAGGTTGAACAGTGCTCGGACCAGCAGCTGCTTGTTCTAATGTCTCCAGGTAATTATAAACTTTCTGCTGATCTGGGTCAACCTCAGGTGACTTCTTTGGACTGGGTTCATACTGAAATTCGGATCCATGTTCATATTCAGGTTCATGCTCAAAAGGACTTTCCTCACGTGGAGGACTGGTCTCAACATACTCAGCGTGTGGAGGGCTTTTCTCAAAGTCAGGACTTGTAGCAACCTTTTCAGGTGTGCTCAAGTCAATGATGAGTGACTTTTTACCCTTTGTGGCCCTCACTTTGTCTTGTATCCTTCTGCTCCTTCTCACGGTGGTGGTGCTCTGTTTTTCTTTTTGTGCCTTTTGCTTTTGTTTTTCCACCTTCTTGGAAAGGGCAGTTTCATGGAGTTGGGCCAACCTTTGTGCTAAGGGCTGAGTGTCTTCTTCACTAGATTTCTCTGGAGTAAGGTAGGTTTCTTGAGCTATGGATTTTCCTTTATCTTTCTTTTGTTTCTTCCTACTCTTTTTTCTCTTTTGAGCAACTTCTTGGGCAAGTTCTGAAAGGGTTTCTGTGATGACTCTTTGGGCTGTTTGATCAATGTCCACAGCAGGCTCAGGGTCAATTTCATGTTCAGAATGATGTACATCAGTTTCTTCTTCAATTTGTTCTTGGACAGTTTCCTCTTGGACAACAGTTTCAGGGGTAGCCTCTTTTCTTTTTCTTCTACTCTTTCTAGGCACAGAGGTTTCTCCTGCTTCTTCAAAATGGTTTCTCACAAGAAATCTCTCCCAGGTATCTCTTTTTGCTTTCAACTGTTCCTCAACTAGCATCTTAACAAGACCATGATGATACAGATGTGATTCAATGTTTCTTGGGTTCCTTTGGACAATTGAACACATTTTTCTAAGACTTGAGAGTAGAAAATATGGAAGGTTAATATCTTCTCCTAAGAAATGCATCATGACTTTGGCATGGTAAACATATAAAACTCCAAACCTTCCCTCACAAGTAAAGAATTTTTGCACTAATAAAAGTAAAGTTGTCCATTCTTCCTTGACATAAGTAACAGGAATCCCTTTTGTAAAAATGCTGGTATCCATACCTGGATTCTTTAAGATTTGCTCTCAGTGACTGTAAACTTTAGGTCCCCTATCTCCACTTGATTGTCTTTGTCTCTAAAGGAACGTGCAAAGGCCTTCGTAACCTCTTTGTGGTAACCTCTGAATTTCTGGATGCATTGGAGCCAGTTTGCTTTCTGTAAAGCCTCCTTAACTTGAGGATATCCCTCCAGAAATTTTGAACCCTCTGGTTCTACTATTAAGAGTTTACCCATTGGCTCTACGGCTCTGTTCTAAAACTTTTGGAAAAAAGGTTACACGGCTTCAACAGTGGCCTTAACACAGTAAATTTACGGCTCTAATAGAACAGCCGTAACATACGTTCACTGATAATCAGAATTAGCAGAGAGGAAGAAGTAAAACAGAGTATGGCTAAGGTAGCAGCGTAGTGAGCACAGCGGAATAAGGGAACTGTGGAAATGAAACAGCGTGAATGGAATGATACGAGCGTAGGAGGGTTATGAAATGATGGGTAGAAACGGTTAGGTCCTTATGTTTCGGTCATAGGTTTACACTTGGCTGCGGGATTATGACTTAGAGAGACGTAGTACAGTAGTCTACGTCACTCAGGTACGAAAACCTTAATGGAGGAGCATCCGCAATTGACTTTCAAAATCGTGATGAACATGACCGATAAGTGTGGGGGATACGTGGATTTTTGGTCGCATGATGGGAAAGACTGGTAATCATTACATTAAATGGCAAGAAACATAACCCCGGAAACTTTGCAAAATGAGATAACCGTAAGTTTAGGATTTAGATCATACCTCGTATCCGCGCTTAGATTGCCTTTGATCATTTTCCACTAACCCTTCATTGTTTTATTGCTGTTGCATGACTCTTTTCCACTTATTGTTGATGACTTCTGAACTGTAAATTTCTTTTCAAACAGACTGTGTTTTTTTATGCAGGTGCAGAGAGCTGCGGAATGGCTGAATGGCTGCAGAATTGCCAGACAGCTGCGGAAACTGCAGTGGTACCCTCCGGCTGCACAAAATAACTTTAGTTGTCTAAAAAAATAACTTTATTGATGGAATGAAATGTAATGAATGGATGGATGGATGGAAAGAAATGAGATGGAGTGAGAGTGATTAAATGAATGAGATGGTGAATGAAATGGATGAAATGGCGAAATGAGATGGAAGAGAGAGAGATATTTTTTTTTTTTTTGAAAAACATGAGGTGTCAGGTGACCCTGATTTTCACCTCAGGTTTTCTGCATAAGACTGCCAATCAGAGATTGGTTTTCAGGCTTATACATTTTATTTTTTTTTCTTTTTTTTTTTTTTTTTTTTTTTTTTTTTTTTCAAAAACCAAAGATTAGGCTGATGGAGGAGAAGAATCCTTCTCCACCAACCTGATTGTAGAATCTTCTTTAAACAACTTGACAAACTCTTCTTTTGAGAATGGCTTTTGGTAGATTTTCAAGCGATGGCCATTCACAATAAGAGGAGTATGAAATTCATCAATAGTTTTCACTCGAACTGCTCCATTGCTAAAGACTTCATCAATCTCATATGGCCCAAGCCAATGAGTTTGAAACTTTCCTTTGAAGTCTTTGAATTTTGAATCAAACAATAGAGCCCAATCTCCTTTCTGAAACTTTCTTTCTTTGATATGACGATCATGCCATTTAGATCTTTGGTGCTGAACTAGATCGGTCCTTAGAATTGCATCTTGTCTTATTTCATCTAGCTCATTTAGCTGGTCCATTCTGTGTCTTTGGGCTTCTGAGAGGCTCATTCCCAATTGGACTGCCATCTTGAAGGTCTTGATTTGGAACTCAATGGGGAGCAGGACTTCCTTCCCATAAACAAGTTCATAGGGAGAATGTCCTGTTGTGTTCTTCCATGTAGTTCTATAGGCCCATAAGGCTTCAGGGAGCCTTTCCGCCCAATCTCTTCTATGAAGATGAACAGTCTTGGTGATAATGCCTTCAAGAACTTTATTGGTAGATTCCACTTGGCCATTTGACTGTGGATGGTATGGAGTAGATGTTTTGTGTTTGATCTTATATTCCTCCATCAGCTTCTCCATCAATTTAGATGTAAACTGGCTGCCCTGATCTGTCACAATTTCCCTTGGGACACCAAAACGAGTGAAAATATCCTCAAAAAGAAATTGAACAACTGAATTTTCAGTGGCAGAAGGCAATGCTTTTGCTTCTACCCACTTAGTAACATAATCAGTACAAACCAGTATATACTTCTTTTGCTTTGATGGTGGATTAATTGGTCCAACGAAATCTAGAGCCCATTTCTCAAAGGGTTCGATGCATACCTGAGGCTGTAGAGGCATTTCATTTGAAGGAGTTGGTTTCCCAACTCTTTGGCAGCTGTCACACCTTCTAACATACTGCTTTGCATCTTTAAAGAGAGAAGGCCAATAATATCCTAGAGAAAGGATTTTATAGGCTGTCCTCTTGTCAGCAAAGTGCCCGCCGCATGGTTCATCATGACATGCCTTAAGGATGTCAGGCATTTCATCTTCCCGAACACACCTTCTGATTATACAATCTGGCCCTGTTTTGAACAATTCATTAGAAATCCAAGAATAATGTGCACTCTCCTGAATGATTTTCCTTTTCTCATTAGGAAATAAGTGTAGAGGAAGCTTCCCTGTAACAAGATAATTAGCCATATCTGCATACCAAGGAGTCTTGGTAGTCACTGCAAACAAGTATTCATCTGGAAACTTATCTTCTACTGGAGAATCTTCATTAGTGTTTTGGATTCTAGACAAGAAATCAGCTACTGTGTTTTGTTTTCCAGGTCTATCTAACACAGTAATGTTGAATTCTTGTAAAAGTAAAAGCCATCTTGTAACTCTACCATTAGTGACAGGTTTGTTCATTAAATATCTTATGGCAGAGTGATCAGTATGGACAAAGGTTTCATAGCCGGTTATGTAGTGTCTAAACTTATTGATCGCATGTACCACAGCTAAGAACTCTTTTTCTGTAACAGTATAATTTAACTCAGTGGGAGTCAAATTCTTACTTGTGTAATAAATGGCATAAGGGATCAAATCCTTTTGTCCCAAAACAGCTCCTAGAGCTGTATCTGAAGCATCAGTAGAAATGTGGAAAGGGAGTTTCCAATTTGGCCCCCTTAAGATGGGTGCTTCAGATATTCTAGTCTTTAAAGCTTCAAAAGCAGATTGACACTCAGGATCCCATTTGAACTCACAGTCCTTGGTAAGCAATTTGAAAAGAGGGGATGCTATCTTAGTGAAGTTTTCAATAAATCTTCTGTAATACCCAGTAAACCCAAGAAAACTTCTAACATCCTTCTGGCAATTTGGAATAGGTAACTTAGAGATGACTTCAACTTTGGATCTATCAACCTTAATCCCATCTCCTGAAATATGATGTCCTAAAACAATCCCTTCAGTAAACATCATAAAACACTTTTCATGACTTAAAGAAAGATTTGTTTCCTTACATCTTACCAGTACTTTTTCCAAATTTTCCAAAGCTTCTTCAAATGTATTACCATAAACTGTGAAATCGTCCATGTATACCTCTACACAATCATGAATCAGATCTGAAAAGATTCCTAGTACAGCCCTTTGAAATGTAGCGGGTGCATTGCACAATCCAAAAGGAAGTACTCGGTAGGCAAAAGTTCCCCAAGGACAAGTAAATGTGGTTTTGTCTTGATCTTCAGGTGCTACCTGAATTTGATTATACCCACTAAAACCATCCAAGAATGAGAAATACTTTTTACCTGCTAAAGTGTCTAGTACCTGATCAATAAAAGGTACAGGGAAATGATCCTTTAAGGTTGCTTTGTTCAATTCTCGATAATCAATGCAAACTCTCCATTTACCATTCTTTTTGGGCACTATAACCAAGGGAGAAACCCATTGGCTATCTGAAATGGGGTAAATGAAGTTTACCTTGAGCAATTTCTGGAGTTCTTCTTTCACGATTTCCCTAAGGTTTGGATTCATCCTTCTTTGTGGTTGCCTAATAGGTCTGCTGTTTTCTTCAATATAGATGTGATGAATACAAGTCTTAGGATCGATTCCTTTCATGTCAGTGTATTCCCATGCAAAGGCAGTGGAATGTTTTTGCAACAGTTTAGTTAATTCTTCTTGTTGTGGTCTTTCCAAGTTTTTGTTAATGTTCAATGTTTTTCCTGGAAGGATTTCAACTGTAGAACTACCAAACTCTTCCATTGAGAAGAGAGACATCTGTCTAGAGGAGAGATATTCAATGTCTGCATCTAACTGAAATTGTGTAGAGTCATATTCTAAAGGTATTTCAAAATTTTCTAATGTATTTAGAATTTGACTATCCTCACTGATTTCAGAGATGGTTAGAACAGGTTGAATAGTATCCTCATCATCAACCCACTCATCTTCTCCTATTTCTGTTATTTCCTTTGCTGGAGGATACAAGTTGAATTTCTTGGTGGAATTACCATCTGATATATACATGTCCCCAGACCTACAACTTATGAAAGCATCAGCTGTGGCCAGCCAAGGTCTTCCTAAAATAAGAGGATGTCCTCCTAGATTGTTCTTGGGAGTTAAAATCATAAAATCAACTGGATATTCCCAAGAATCTAGAGAGACTGGAATGTCTTCCAATACACCATCAGGTTTAATGATTGATCTATCTGCAAGTTGCAGTAAAGTAGGTGTAAAGAGAAGGTTAGGAAGCTTTAACTGATCCATGGTCTGTCTACTCATGATGTTGATCGCGGCTCCTAAGTCAATCAAAGTATTTGGGATTTCAACCCCATTGATATGAGTTTTGACAATAGGGCTACCAGGATCCACATATTTTTGCATGGTAATCTTACCCATCATTATGTCTGCAATTTTTCCAACTAGATGTATCCTTTTAGTATCTCTGGTTCTTTTTCCTGTTTTCTTCAAACTCAACTCCTTTATTGTCTTCGCTAGAATGGGAATTTCCTTAATGGCTTGTAACAAGGGGATCTTGATACAGACATTCTTCAATTCATCTAGGAAACTATAGTCAGGCACCCATATCTGCTTTTCCACCTCTTTGTCAATTTGCAATCTTTCAGGAAAAGGAGGTATAGCTAAAGGTGTAGGTTGCTCAACTATGGGAGTTGTAGAGGTTGATTCTTTTTCTTTTTCTTTTTGGATATTTTGGTTTTGAAGTGATACTTCAGAACCTTTATTGACTTTGAGAGATTCTTCCTCAGAAATGCCTGGTTGTTGAACACTTGTAGAAGGTTGATCTAAGATTCTACCTGATCTGAGTTGTACTTCATTGAGAGGAACAACCATATAGGTAGGGAATGGTTGACCTTCCATCATGTAAGCATTTTGAGGGTTCCTATTATTTGGATTTGGTAATGGCTGAGAGGGAAGTTGATTTGATTTCTGCTGGGATTGAAGTGATAGTTGAGAATTTTGATTTTGTGGAGGAGGTTGTTGTTGTTGAGGGTATGGCAATGATAGTTGTTGACCTTGATTTGGAAGTTGTGGGGCTTGCTGATTCTGAAATGATGGAGGATATTGATAGAATTGAGCAAATCTCCCATAAGGATTTTGCATGCTTTGCATCCATGCTTGAAAAGCATTTTGAGGTTGAGGCCAAGGTTGTTGCCAAGGATTCCAATTTGGTTGGGATTGAGAATTCATAGAGTTGTTAAACCCTTGATTCTGTTGTCCTTGCCAAGGTCTCCTTGCAATAAAACAGAGAGATTCAAGTGTATCTGGATCCTCTTGAAAGACTGCTTTGAGGCCAGGAATTGAAGGACAATCCTTGGTCTCATGAGTTTCTGAGCAAATTACACATGTTTCTACAACGTGTGCATCTAAGGGACATTCCCTTAAAGCATGTTTCTTTCTACATTTCGGGCAAAAGATAGCCAAAGCCTCAGCTTCTGCTTTTTGTTTATTGTGAATCTTAAGGGTATCTAGTTGTTCACTAAGACTCCCTAAGATGTCAGTTTTAAATTCATCAAGCATACTGCCGATTTCAGCCCTACTTACTGATCCTGTTGCAGATTTATTTGCTCTTAGGAGAGAAGGATCTCTAGGCCCTTTTTGAGTTTTTGATTTGCCCCTTGAGAGATGGATACAGAGTTCTGCTATATCATTGAGTGAAAGTTGAGAAATATCCCCTTTCCCCATCATGTTTAAGATATCTATCCATTCATCCCTAATGGCTTTTAATAAGAGGGCTTTTAAGGTCTCTTCATCCAAGGTACTCATTTTTGCTCTTTTCAAGTTATATTGAAATCTCTCAAGTAAATCTTCTAAGCTCTCATCCTCTCTTTGTATCATTTTAAAAACCTCGTCCTTGTGATTAGTAGGCATACAATAGTCCAAATACCTATCCAAAAATGTCTGTTTCATTTCATCCCAAGTCCTAATGGATTGAGTGAGTAACCCCATGAACCATTTCAAGGCTTGATCCTTCAGTGTTGAAGGGAACAATTTGAGTTTCTGAGAGTCATCCAGGTAGTCATAAGTTCGACACACCACTTCAAACTCAAATAAGAATGTTTCAGGGTCCTCAGTCCTTAACCCATGGAAGTTAGGGAGGACAGATGGTGATATGTTTTTCATGGTGGCTCGGGAATCCTCATTAACAATGGGAAACCCAAATGAATTATCCCCATCTCTATTTCCTCCTCCAAGGGGACCTCTACCTCCATTATTGTTATTGTTGTTTCCTCCTCCTCCTCTACCTCTACCTCTACCCCTACCACCTCCTTCTTCCTCTGCCATGATGATTCTCCTAGGGATTTCAAAATCTTTTGGTTCCTCTACAAAAGGTGAATGAGAAGAGATTTCTCCTTCTTCTTCAGATGATTCCACTTCCTCAATTACAATTGGTCTTTCTGTAGGAGAAAGAGAAGAGTCTCTTCCTGGTTCAAATTCAATAGAAGGTGTAGGAGAGTCAACTCTTGGCTCTTGAATTCCAGGAATTCTAGGACTAGGAGTGTCGGTTGGAGATAAGGGAGGTGTCTCTTGTCTATCCCTTGAAGCAGATGGACTTGTAAAAATTGAACTTCGAGCTCTAGCTAAAAACCTTCCTCTAGAATCTCTAGCTCTATGCATGTCATTTTTTATTATTTTCTTCAAGTCAAGTTAATAGTTCTTTTTCTGATCTTCCAGTTCACTCTAGGTGCAAGAAGAGAGCATACTCAAGAAACTACCAAATCAATAACTTTCTCTTTTTTGATCCTCCAGATCACCTTGCAGTGCAAGAGGAGAGCATACTTTGATAGGTTATCAACTTCTTTCCTTGAAATTTTTATGTTTTTTTTTCTAAGAATATGGCTACTTAATTTCACTTCCCCGGCAACGGCGCCAAAATGTTTAGTCAATTTAGTGTTCCTAAATTGATGTCATTAATTGTCAACCCGGGGCTCGTAAGCTGATGAAGTGAAGGTGTACTATATGTACTTAAGCAACCTCTTAGAGCTTTTTGTCGTTTGGGGTGTTGTTTGTGGTTAATTTATCTTAAGATGGAGTGGTGATTTATAAACAGATGAGTGATAGTGTGTGTAAGGTGAGTTCTAGATGAGTGAGAGTGTGTGATTAGTGGTTTCTAACTACTTGCTGAAAAGGAAAAGCTTGAAAGAAATAAATAACTTGAAATGAACTGAAAGCAAAGAACCACTTTCTAATGGCACTAGACACCATTCATGCTGCTGCAAATAAAAGGTAAGAAAATCACTTTAAAAACCAATGATAATGTTTATCTCTTCCTAACTCCCTGCTTCTAACACATAGTACTGTGTAAAACACGATTAGGAAGTAGCTAAAGATGAGTTAGAAAAGTGATCAAAAATGAGAAAAATCTACTTTAAAGACTAGTTATAATGTTTTGCTCTTTCTAACTCTCTGCTTCTATCATATGGTACTATGTAAAGCACGATTAGAAAGTAGTTAAAGATTAGTCTAAAAAGTACTCAAAGCCAACTGTAAGTTATTAGTATTCTGATCTCTAAAAGATAAACAATTTGTGATAAAGAGACCATTCATATGTTAGCAGACAACTTTGAGAAACTAAACTAAAAATCAGCTATGAAAGTAAAGGCAGCAACTTTGAATCTGTCAACTGAAAATACCATCAGTTATAAAGCAAATACATAAACACAAAAACAATCCCGGGTTAAAAACCTGCAAAAGAACAATACTGATCAGCTTAAAATAAAGACTGGAAATGAAATAACATGAAAGTGAATCAAGCTGTACATGTTTCAAAGAAAAGAAATGTTGAATGGAAAATAAGGAAATGCTGAACATAAAATACTATACAAGGGCTAACATGAACAGGGGCCCTCCATTCATATAACCCAAAGAAGACTCAAGGATTTGAAAACTTCAGAACAGCGCTGTCTTCTATTACTCCATATGCAGAAAATTACAGTCAAGAGTGCTAGAACAGCACTATCAAAACAGAGTCTTGAAATGCACTAAAATTATAACAAGTTTATAAAACACAGCAACTAAAAAGTAACATTAAGCGTATGCAAACGCTAGTTTTTATAGGCATCTAAACGATTGCCTAATGCGGAAAGCTAGAAACTGAAAATTAACTAATCTGTCATGCGTAATAAAGGTTCAGCAACACGTCATAAGCCTCGTGGATGAGCTGGAGGTTCTGGTCATTATGGGAATTGAATCCAGAGTTGGATTATGTCTTCCACAACCTGCGTAACACGGACAAATCACCAGTTGCATTGACGTGACCCAACAGCTTACGCAACACCGTTAAGCTGCCTTTGTTGACCGTGGCTTGACCCTCGTTGACCGGAGGTGTAGATGATGTGGCTGACCGAACTAACAGCACAGGAACCTCGAGCACCTTTATTCCTAAGTGCCCATGTGGCTCGTTTTGCAAAATGACACGTGGAACCTTGAGATTAACAAAAAGGCTGCGGAATCATCAGATGGCTGCGGAATCGCTGAATGGCTGCGGAATTGCCAGACAGCTGCGGAATCTCTGCAAATATGTCAAAATCTAAACAAAACAGTCACACATTAGCAAAGTTCACTTAATCATGCTTAAAGACATTAAATGTAATGATCTGGGTTGGTTTGCAAGGAAAATGAGGCAAAAGAGAGAGATGAGTGAGGGAAAACTGTAGGTAATGATGGATAATCAAGTGCAAAGTAGAGGCTCTACAAATATTTGCTAATTCTTATCTTAAAATTATATTTGATGATTATGTGTGGCCAATTTCTTTCTGATTTTCAATTTGATTTTTCATGAATGTTGACATTTGATAGCCTATTATTATATATTGGTCAACCATGTAATCCCTCCTAAAATTTTCTACATTACTACCCATGATTTATCAATCCATTTGAAAAGAAAGTTTCTAGTCATGTACATGTAATTCCTTGTTTACAACAGCCTATGATATTTAAATAATTATCATTTAACATTGGTCTGTTGTTTCCTCTTTCCCTGAACCTCCTTCAGGCATCAATTGAAATACATCTTGAATTTTATGATCATGTAGACGAATTTTTAGAAGCATTTCAAGGAAATGATTATGTAAATAAGTTTTTGCCAAATTTAGACATAAATAGTAGGTTGAGTTTTCTTTTCAATGATTCAACTGTAATTATATTTTTGTTACTGATGTTTGTTCTGTACATACATATGGGAGTTAAAATGAGAAAATGGTTACATTGGAAGTACAACTATACCTAGTCATGTTTCCTTTCATTTAGTTAGTACTAAGAATAGATTAATTTAAATTTATGTTCTTTTTTTGTTTACAATTTTTTAATAAGAATGTAATGAGCCCATGATGCTCCTTTGTGTCTTCTTCATTTTTTAAGAAAGAGTGTTTGAAAAATATGTTTTCTCAAATTATGCTACGCTTGTTTATTCTTATTAATGGATCTTCATCACATTTTTGAAAAACTTGCAAGGAAAATTCAAGAAGGGTGAAGTTTCAATCAATTTTTATAATCAAGCGTTCTTAAAATTAAAATTTCAATTCATAAAGCATTACTATATGATCAATTTCATCACTCTTATTACTCAATATGAAGCGGATAAAAATCAATAACTCATTACTTAGAATTTTAGATTGAATGAATAGATGATGTTTGAAAATATGAAATTTTAAGAAATTGATGGAGAGACCATATGATAAATTTCTCATTAAAAACAAACACAACATTTATTAATGTATCTTCTCTTCAAAACTTGGGTTTACAAATGAATCACATGGATATTTATTCTTGAGCAAGAAAACACTCGAATTCCTCAAAAAGAAAACTCCTTCCTGGATATTTGGAGGAGGTTGAGAGAAATCCTCTCAATTTTAGGAATCTATCCTAACTAAATCTCTAACAAATTCTAGAAGTCTCCATAAAATCTAGATTTTTTCTAAAATTTTCCAAATTAAATAAATACATAAATATAAAATAAGAGATGCTCCTGCATCACATTACCTAATCGTAAATTGTCGTGGATATTCCACTGGATAGTTCGTCACAATAGATTTGATAATATTATATTAAAAATCTGAGATTTTACACTATTATAGTTTTATTTAATTTCTAGATCTGTAAAATTAGTTGTAATTAGTGCATGCACATAAAATTAAATCAAGCAAAAAAGTAGTGAACAATAAAATATTCTCACACATACATAATACACAAGATATGCACTCTGGGAAACCCTTTCAAGAGAAAACCCAACTGGAAGCTGAGGCTGCTTCGCTCTCTTTCTCTGTCTGTAAATATAGCTACAGATACAAAGAAGTAATGTATGTGGCCCGTGGGCTGCTACAGTGGAAAGATCCTCTCTGTGTGCTCTAACTCCTATCTCTATTGGATATCTTTTCTCAACTATGGAACAAAATGCACTCAAAAGAATGGAATGCATCTACCTCCTATTAGCCCAGTTATAACACAACCCGATAGCCTACTAGTGGTTAAGTTTGACTACATCAAATCTTAACTAGAGTTACAAAATAGACTCTTCTAGAGTCTTTTACATCACAAACATGTGGCTAACCTCTTTTCAATGAATAATGGGAGCTGACGTGGGATCCTCCCAAACTATAGGTGTGAAAACAGGAAGGTCGACTTCTGAGTGGCATAACGTTTGCATACAGACTCCGATTGACACAATTCTTGCACCATTGGAAAGATTTTTGTGTGTATAATATCATAAAAATTTGTTGCGCTTTGGAAAAAAAAAATACCCCCAAAAACTTTGTTTGATGCCTTAAAACGTTCTCGGAAGGTTTTAGATCTTGTTTCACCAAATTGGGTCCCACTGGTAAAAATGGTCCTGTGAGCTAATTCCTCCACTTTTTCCACTCTAAATGCATCGAGATGGATGAAAAACAATATAATGATCCAATTTTGATCATTACCAGGAAGAAAAATAAACATTCATATGCTTTGCTTATGGAATTCTTCAATACTGATACCATATTTTGAAATCTTTGTTACTGTCATCCAAGTGGCATCTTCGACTGGTTGATTCTTCCATTTAACCAAGTATTGAAAATACTCTTTATTCTTGGTCATTTTAGCCACCCTTTCATCAATTATTTACTAAATCTTCTTTACTGGTGTTGAAGGTAGTTGTTTCTCCCACTGAACTTTATCACTAGTAGGTGTTGTTAGTTCTAGTCTTCGCAGCCTGTCACCAGAGATCAACATGAGCTCTTACTATGTTTGATTTTTTTAGATGTTTTGCACATGATATTCAACACAAAACATATCACAAGTGTTTCCATCAGAAGAAGCTCATAAAAATATTTCCAATGGTGCTATGGTTTAGGAGATATGAGTTCATCTTCAACACCTATTTTCAGAAATTTGGCCCAAGTTTAATGTAACTAATTCTATTTTGAAAAAGTGGTTGAGCTCAATTCCCTTAGTACAAGAATGAGAAAATGTATATATTTTATGAAATTCATAGTGTAAGGGTTAGATTTTGGTAGAATGTTGGACTTTTGAGAAAGCCTTGAGCTTCATTCTACATTCATATCAGCGTTTTGGCTAAGGAATTGAGACTAGGATTTGCAGCACTCTTTGGGATCCATGTGGCAATTTGTCTTGGTACAGTGCTTTCCTTTGTAATTATGAATTTATTTATGCGATTGTATGCCATTATCTCTTTTATTTCTTCTTAGCTAAATCAAACAAGAGTGTAAGTAGAATCCATTGAAATTGCAGTGCTCTACTTGAGGTTTGCTTTAGTTTCTTGATGTCTTTAGCTGTTTGGAGAGGATCCATGGTTTCTCTTGCCCTCTTCAACTCCCCACCTGTCTAATCCTTCCACCTCATTCGATTTGAAGTGCCAAAATCATTTGCCTACCTTGCCCCATTGAGATCTCTGCAGAGCTGAGCCTCATTCCCCACACCCAAAATCTGCTTTCCCATTTGAGCCAGCAAAAACATCATTTTATTCAATGAAACTCTTTCACACATATACCTAGCCTAAGATCAGTATTTCTATCAGTCATCTCAAGCCCTCATCGATCATAATTTGCTGACATTGACCTGGAGAGAGCCCTCTCCCGACCTGGTAGGGCTAGCTACCAAGTTAAGTGTGGTTTGATGTTGGACCTGGATCCTACCTTTCTCAGCCTGAGGTAGATTTAGGCACTAGCAGGTGCATCTGTAGAATCATTTACTGGTTCCTTAAAGGGGTATAGATCTGAAATATTAAAGATTGGTGGAATTATAAAGCCTTTGGGTACTTCTATTTCATAAGCATTTGAGGAAAATTTCCTCAAAATTTTGCATGGTCCGATCTTTTTCAGTTTTAACTTATTATATTCCCCTTTAGGAAATATTTCTTTCCAAAGATGTGCCATAACCAAGTCTCCAACATCAAAGTCTAGTTGTCTTCTTTTGGATTATATTCTTCATTTATATTTGTTGTTTCTTTCTTGTAATTGTTTCTTGACTCGATCATGTATTTATTGCATACTAGATGCAAAATTTTCACCATCTTCACTTCTAAATTCTTGTTTTCCAAGGTTATTTAACTCATAAATTCCTCTTGGATGCATTCCATAAACAATTTGGAATGGGCTTAATCCTATACTTTTGTTAAGTGAGTCATTATATGCTAATTTTTCCTGAATAAGTACTTGATCCCATTACTTGGGATGTTCACTTATGAAACTCCTTAAGATATTTCCAAGACTTCTATTTACCACCTTTGTCTGGCCATAAGTCTAGGGATGATATTCTGAACTAAAGCTAAGATTGGTTCCTAACTTTTTCCATAAATTTCTCCAAAAATGCCCACAAGCCTGGCATCTTTGTCAGAAACAATACTTGTAGGTAATCCATACAATCTAACTATTTCTTTGAAGAACACATTTTCTATGTTTGTTGCATCATTTGTCTTTTAAAGGCTATAAAGTGTGCCACTTTTAAGAATAATAATGTCAACAATAAGAAATATTGAGTCACTTCCTCTTTGTGTTACGGGCAATCCTAGTACAAAATCCATGCTTATATAATCCCATGGTCAAGTTGGTATTGGTAAGGGTTGATATAGTCCAGTGTTCTGACTTCTTCCTTTTTCATATTGACATATCCTACATCTTTCAACAAATATTCTTACATTTTCTTGAATGAGAGGCCAATAATAAAATTCTTGTAATTGTGCTAGAGTTTTATCTTTCCCAAAATGACTTGCTAAACCTCCACTATGTTTTTATTTTAACATATTTTCCCTCACAGAACATCTTGGAATGCATAATTGTGTTCCTTTGAACATAAGTCCTTCGTGTTTCATGTAATATAACCATGGATTTCTATCTCTACTTACAGGATTTTCACAAGTTGCATAAGCTTCTTTGAAATTTGGACAATCTTTATACATATATTTTAACTCATCGAATCCTAAGATATTCACTTTGAATTTTTGCATAATTAAATTAATCCTGCTTAATGCATATGCTACTTTATTTGATTGCCCACTTTTATGCTTGATAACAAATGTAAAATTTTGTAAGAATTCAATCCATTTAACATCTCTTTGAGTCAATTTTGTTTGATTGTTGATGTATCGTAAGGCATGATTATCTGTATAAATGATGAACTCTTTTGGCATAAGATAATGTCTCCATTTTTTTTAAGTTTGTATGATGGCATATAATTCTTTATCATAAGAAGAGTATTTTTTCTTGGTTTCATCAAGTTTTTCAATGTAGTAGGTGACTGGTCTTCCCTCTTGACTTAGAACAACTCCTATTGCAGTTCCACTAACATCAGTCTCAACCTAGAACAACTTGTTGAAATATGGAAATGCTAAAATAGGTTTTTTGTAATTTTTTTCTTTAATCATTTGAAAACTTTATTAGTTTATTCAGTCCAATGGAATGGCGTATTTCTTTCTTTAATAGTTTCTACAATTGGAGCACATATACCACTGGAATTTTTGATAAATTTGCTATAAAAACTTGCCAATCCATGAAAACTTCTTACCTATAAAATGCTTCTTAGGGTTGGCCAATTGATTATGGCCTTCACTTTCTCTCGATCCATCTTTAAGCCTTCCTTTGAAATCACAAAACCAAAGTACAATAATTTTTTTCATGAAACTACACTTCTTTAAATTAATTAACGATTCTTCTTGTTGGAGCTTCTTCAAAACCATCTTAAAATTTCTTAGGTGCTCTTATTTTGATTGATTGTAAATTAAGATATCATCAAGATAAACTATAACAATTTTTCCAATGAATTCTTTTTGAGACTTCATTCATTAACCTCATAAAGGTATTGGGAGCATTGGTAAGTCTGAAGGGCATTACCAACCATTCATATAAGCCATTATTAGTTTTGAATGTTGTTTTCAATTTATCACCTTCTCTTATTCGATGATATCCACTTTTAAATTTGTTTTAGAAAAATATGAAGCACCACTTAAACAATCTATAAGATCATCAATATGAGGTAATGGAAACTTGTACCTAATTCTGATTTTGTGGATTGCTCGAGAATCTGTACTCATTCTCCATCCTTCATCCTTCTTTAGAGTTAACACTATTGGAACAACACACGGACTTAAGCTTTCTCGGATGAGACCCTTATCCAACAATTCCTGCACTTGATTTTTAATCTCTTCATTCTCCCTTGGAGTCATTATGTAGGCTAATTTGTTTGAAAGGTTGGCTCCTGGAATGAGATCAATATGATGGTTGATACCTTAAATGGGAGGAAACTTATCAGTAAATTCATCCACTACAATATCAAGAAATTCATTCAACATATTTTTAATTTCTTTTGGAAGATCATTCAAATTTGTGCTTGTGAGGACTACCTTTGGCTTACTAATCAAAGAAAAATTTATCTCCTCATGCTTTATTTCTTAAAGCAACTCTTTTCCACTAAGTAATGTTACCTTGGATTGGTCTTCTTCTAGTTCTTTTTCATTCTTCAAAGGCAGAATTACATGTTTTTCTTCATCCTTTTTAAAAGTATAGTTGTTTCTCCTTCCATAATTTATTGATTTCCTGTCATATTGCCATGGTTTTCCAACCAAAATATGACACACATCCATAGACATAACATCACAAATAACTTTATCTTTATAGCATCTGATCTGAAACTCCACTTCACATTGTTCATTAACTAGTATCTGATGTCCCTTTTGCAACCATGAGACTTTGTAGGGAGTAAGATGTTTATTTTTCCTTGCATTTAACTTTTGTACCATTTCTATGGATACTATATTATAAATACTCCCACTACCAATAATGACTTTACAACATTTTCCTCCTGATTTACAGACAGTTTTGAACAATGTTTTCTTTTGTGTAAGTTCCTTTACTTCTTTAGGAGACTTTAATAAAGTTCTTTTCATCATTAAGGATTCATTATTTTTAGGTACATTTTCATGTGTAGAGGATTGTACACTTCTTGTATTAGTTTGTGCCATATGTATGCTACCCTGACTAGAATATCTTTCTAGAAATTCATTAGATTTATGGACAACTTTATTACATGTATAATATCTTACCACAAAAGCTCTACCTCTACCTCTTTGATGTGGTCTTCGTCCTTGTAATCTCTTCTTGATGATGATTCTACCTAATGTGAACTATTTCCTTCTTCTTTTTGAATGGGAACTATTCCACTTGAATATCCTCTACTTGATTCTTCTCTACGTAAAGGTCCTCTGCTTGATTGTCCTCTATTCCTTACTATACTTTGTCCCCTTCCTCTTTGACTTTCCTTCCTTGCTAATTTTTCTTCTATCTTGAGGGTTATCTGGTAAGATTCTCCAACAATTTTCAAAGATAAAATATCTAATTCATCTTTCATTACAAATTTTAGGCCATTAATATATCTAGCTAGATTTTCATCATCTGCTTCCACATGACTAGACCTTATACTTAATCTATAAAATTCTTCTATATATTCTTTTACAAACATGAATTTCTACTTGAGATTTTGCATTTGTCGAAAAAAAATCAACTGATAATCTTGAGGAAGAAAATTACCTTTGAACTTGGATACTATCCAATTCCAACTAATGATCTTCCCTTTTCTTTTATTTCTCTGCTCAACTTGCACAGTGTACCACCATAGTGCAACATGTCATTTTAATTTGGTCACCATGAACTTAACTTCCTTCTCTTCTGCTATATTTTCATAATAAAAATATTTATCCATGGCACTGATCCAGTTAATGAGTTCTTTAGGATTTATGTTTCCCTCGTACATAGTTACTTCCAATCTCGTCTTGCTACTTATTCTCGCGATCAAAGTTGACCATTTTCTCTTATGGATTTTCTTCTTCAGCTTCTTCTTCTGAGGTTTCTTCTACTTTGTTGATATCACAAATGTTGACATTTCTTCTGTGTGTTGTCTCCAATGCATCTAATCTCGTTCGAATATGTCTTACTTTATTGATTAATACTTGGTTGGTAGTGCGTCTTCCTCAACCAATTCCATCTCCCCTGCTCCTCTAGATCTATGTGTTATCTTCATATTTTTAATTAAAATAGAAGCAATAACTTTTTAAAATTACAAATTCCTTACTTAAATTCTTCCCTTTAATAAGTGATCCTTCCTTTTGATATTAAAAGTAAAATAACAAATCACCTTTAAAAGTACTAAAAGTACAAATCACCTTCCTAAAATAAAGTACCTTTATAATACCTATATGGAATATGGAACATTAAATAGGTAGCACCACCATATATTCATTTACTCTTATCCACGTATATGGTTTTATTTATGGAGAACACTTTAAAAATAATGACTTATCATTAAAATTAATTCCTCTTGTGTAGTTCTTCTTCTCGGCCTTTATGCACAGGGGCTCTGTGTACAGTCTCTATGCAAAAAATGTCCCACAGCTTCAATGCTCCATATCATAAATTTATTTCGTTCCTTCTCACACAGATAACATGTTCAATCGATCGGTTCTTCTCCTCGACTTATGCTACACAGGCTTCACGTTGCCATGATTTCAATCATCATAAGCAACTCCAATGTTTCTCTTTAGTATTATGTCGGCTCCACATGATCTTCTTCTTCATCTTTGTTCTGTTTCCTCAAACTCCTTTTATTGCGAGTGACATCTTCAAGATTGCATGGTGCATACATGGAATTCGAGTGCAAAAATATACTTGTTCCTTAAAATAATTTGAAACACTTTAAACATTGTTTTGTTTCCTCAATCGAACTCAGAAATGGACAGCAAGCAAGAGGCTCTTCGCCAGAGATCGCATAGTAATAAAAATGATAAGAATAGTGGCAACCATTTTCACTGCTCAGAGAGCACCATCTCAATCACAACATAGGGCAACCATGGCCACAGTACCAACAATGACAAAGATGCCAGCACATATCACCACCAATGGTAGCATGGACTCCACAACCTACCATAACCAATAGTAAAACAAAACATACAGTTCATTATTCATTCGTTGCATACACAAAAACCCAGGGAGAGTCCCTCCTGCTCCGATACCAAATTGACATAGAGACCAAATTCCTCATTAAAAACAAACACAACATTTATTAATGTATTTTCTCTTCAAAACTTGGTTTTACAAATGAATTACATGGATATTTATTCTTGAGGAAGAAGACTCTCGAATTCTTCAAAGAGAAAACTACTTCCTGGATTTTTGGAGGAAGTTGAGAGAAATCTTATCAATTATAGGAATCTATCCTAACTACTAAATCCATAACAAATTCTATAAGTCTCCATAAAATCTAGAATTTTTCTAAAATTATCCAAATTAAATAAATACATAAATATAAAATAAGAGATGCTCCTGCATCAAAAATGGATGGGAGAACTTGAATATTCATGAGGTAAAATTGCAATAAAAATTCTTCTAGGTATGTGTCCATATGTTCATCTTCATCTGTTGTTAGTTTTCTCTTTTCATAGTTAACTTCTTATTTATGTTTTGGTTTCTTTTGTAGGTCTTAGTTGACTTGATTTAGAGAATGGATTAGCTTTAGAAATAAAGAGAGTGTTTAATCTGCAACATGTCCAGGGAAGTCTTTGTTTTTTATCAGAATCTGGCTATTTTTTTGTTGCTTCTATTTGTATTTCCTTGATTCACAAATGCATGAGATGAACTAATAATTGTTAATGTAGCTGAAATTGAACGCTTAGTCATTCCTTGTTCAGATTTATCGTGGGTCTACAACTTCTCGCATTTTAAATTAAAGAAGGCCCATAAGCAAAGGAAATTGCAAAATCTTGCGACATTGATCTTATCCATGATTTTATCCCTACCTGTTCTGAATCTTACATTTGTCGGTTGAGTTAAAACCTTTCCATTGCACTCATTCATTTTACATCCATTTTGGTTGCATTTCTTCTTCCAAATTGATTCAGGGCCTCTATCTAGTAATTATCAGAATCTTGATTTTCTGTTATTCACTTTCTGATATCGAATTCTTGGGTTTATGTTATATCAGAACCATTTGAAAATGCATTCCGACATTTCTCTAAGGCCATGAGTCTTATTTTATTTTAACTGCTCAAATTCCTCGATTTTGCAATCTTAGAATCTCGCATCCAAGTTTCGGTATTTTGTTTTTATACAGTATTAATTTCGGGCTTCCTTTTATCATAACTCTTATTTAAAAATATTTACAATAAATTTTATATAGGGACTTCCAATATCGGAAGTGAAAATCACTTAAACCTTCAAAAGAAATTCTGCTGAAAACATTTAAATAAAAAAAGATTTATTTATCATAATTTTATCTATCAGATAATTGTTCCCATTTCGGAAGCCTTGTTTATCAGAGCTCTTATATTTTTCTTTGATTCTCTTGGTACCTGGGAACGTCAGAATATCGAGTTAAGTATCCTTGTAGGTCTTTGATCAATTCATTTTGATCTTTCACTATGCTCACATTATCTTTGTATGTATGCTTACTTTCATGTTGTCATAGTGGTAAGGAGCTTGGATATATTTTAATTATAATTTCATCAAATCCAAGCATTCATTCCTCGGGATGACTTTGTGAATTTTGGGATATACATTCTTCATAGTATGTGCACATAGGCCTCTTTTCACTCTTCTCGACAATATTCATGGCTAATGAAAATTTCATCACTTGTGGTTTGTTTTTGTTTCTGCCTTTGTCCCACTATTGTATTCCCATTTCATTATCTCAATCATCTTTTAGTTTACATTTTCATTTCCTTTTCAAGGTACTCTTGAGCTGTCACTATGATAATGTAGAAATTGGTAAGAAATTTGGAACAAAAAAACCTAACAGATCATGCTCATTTCATTTTTGAACTCTTTTTTGTTTGAATTTTTAATATATCACTTCATATTTAGCATACAAAATTCAAGTCCTCTCCCTCTACACAAAGTTGATATTTGGTCTTGAATTTTGAGATTTTATGAAAATATTGGAGTTGATATGAAATCCGAAAAGACAGAGAACAATTACTAGTGTAACTAATAAAGAAGCATATCTTCATTCTCATTTTTGATGGATTTTATTCATTTCAGATTCCCTGAACATGAAACATTATTTTCTTCTAATTTACTGCTCGTAGTTTAGCTTTAATAAGTTATGATTTTGGGCTAATGAAAACCAGATTAGTAACCACTTCTTCATGTTTTTACTTCCAATTAAAAGAAGAGATTGCCTTTTGTTGGAGAAGATCCATGTCTTTCACGCAAGTTAAATGATATTCTCCAATGGTAAGTCTAATATGCCCATCTTCATTCTTTTTAATTCTTTAAGTCTCATTTTTATTTTTTCTCATATATATCTCTATTTTACAAGTCTCCTGGAATTATCGCACACCCCTACTGGCTCATATTTGGCACTCAGTCTCTTTGGTTTTGTGTGCTTTCGAATTTTTGAGAAACAGTAATGATGTTTATCAAATGAGATGAACTAGGGAGTTTTTGAACCTTTAGTCTATTTCTAAAGAAATTCTTTTATTAGAAAATTGTTAAGATGCTTTTATGCAGGATTTGTTTTGAAAAAGGAAAATTTCCAACAGACAAAAACTTTTCATTTGGGTTAAATTTTACTTCATGACTGTTATTTCCCTTACGATTTGGAAGCTTAATTTCTTATGACTATGCAATATAAAATTTATTAAAATCTCAAAATAGAATGAACACACACATGCTTATCTTGTTTTACTTTTTTGTTGAGACATTTGTATAATTAGTCTTGTTGGGTTTGTCTTTAATTTAGGTTTTTTTCTTCTTCCTTTTTTCATTTTGGCATTTTCTTGGAGTTTGTTAATTTCTTTTTCACTTTCGTTTGGAATCTTTTTCCTTTTTCTTTCAGTTATGGTTTGATTTTGGTGACTCCACCATGATTCATGTGGAAGGCCTTTTCCTCACCCAACAATGGTTGGCATACATGAGAAATCTTTATTCTGTTTATATGAATTTCATTTATCATTAAAAGCATATGTTTATGGAACCATAAATTCCTCTTGCTTTAAAACTTTTTCATGGAGGAACACACATCATTTCTAAGTGATATAGTTCACCTTTTCAGGGAAAGATCTGACCTAAGTTTAACTCAATGGATCCCACCCATTCCCCCACTTTATAAAAGCTTTTGATTGATAGCCATGAGAAAAGAATTTGGAGTCAACATTATGGAAGTATTATATCAATTAACATAAGTCTCTATTACCATCCCACCTCTTTCACTCAGGTACATGATAAACTAAAAGATCTCATATGCGCTTATCAAAAGAGTGATCAAAAGAGGAAACATGGGAATACAAGTAAACATGTTGGCGCTATGGATGCTCGCTAGTAGTGGGGCCATGCTTGTATGGCATAAAAGACAACTTCGTCGAGGTATTGTTCAGGCTCACTGGTATCGAAGTGATGTCAAAGACCATTCATAACAATGGATATATGCTTTATCAAAACACTCCTATCTATACTTTATTCTATTTTTTATATGAGGTAATATTAAAATAATGTTTTCCCAAGTTTTGGATTCATGATATTGACTCAGTCTACATTGAGTGCTTAACGTTTCAAACTCATATTTCTTAATCTATTTATGTGGGACCCTTGAAAATATTTTACTGTTTGATGGTTTGATGAATTCCTCACTTTTAACCTTTGGGTAAATTGAAGTTCATTATCTTTAAACAAAGATAATTGGTTCTTCCCCATGTGTCACCAATTCTTGAAGTTAAAACTCAACACCCCCCCATTTTTAACTTAATTTTAAATAATAGGGACCCTTTCCATGAATTTTGGCTAAATCTCCTTTTCACATTTTTTTTGGTTAAGTGGCCTACAATTTTGTCAAATTTTCTTTTTCTCCGAATTTCTATTTTGATTGTTTCATTGAGTTCGAATTTTCGCAAGATTTCCATTGGCTCTTGTTTCATCTCATTTGGTTACATGGTTTTCAAATTGCATTTCACCAAAGTTTGATGATTTTTTACCGCCAGAGCTAAAAAATGTACAAAATGTATATTATTTTATTTTTTGTAAATAAATTATTAATTGATTCAAAAAATTAATTCTTAGTTATTTTTTACTAATTAATACATTTTTCACTAACGGTTCTATAAAATTGTTGCTGCCAAATTGTAGAACAATTAAAATTGTGTTTTTGGGATCTCGATAATTTATTCCAAATCTCAATTTTAAAAGAAATTACGAGATCTAAAATCTCAAAATCGCAAAGTGGTTGTAGTTCATTTTGTTGAATTTTTAGTTACCAAGTGGTTGTAGTTCGTTTTGTCGGATTTTTCCTCTCTTGCAAAGTGGTTGTAGTTTATGAGCATGTCTCATTCCACGTGCCCCTGATATCACACCTTATGCCTTTCACCTAATTGTTATATAGTATTTTGTCGCACTCCTTGTCTCGTATCCTGAAGTGTTGAACTTTGTGTCGTTAATGCAAAAAATGTTGCAAAAATTGGAAAAGTTGTTAGTGTGGTCATCATGAAACATGTTTGGAAGCATCCCTGAAGAAAAGAAGAAGACTTGCCTTGAAATAATTTTGAAGAAAATTGTCAAAAACCTTGTTTTTCATGATCAACACATTTTGCATGCCTAGTGGCCCATGCTGGTAACTTTTTTCACTATAAATTCCTTGCACTGCAAACGCGACTTTTATCAAGAAAACCCATGTTGAACCTCTTAAGGCAGTTTTTCCCAAAATGGAGGAGAAACTTCTCTTACTAGAAGTATTGAGAACGAGGAGTTGGTTATAGGTGAATGAGAATTGGAACAAGACCTCCCATTCATAGTCCTTGATCCTACTTTCATGGATCTTTCCCTTGAGATGCAGAACTTCTCGCTCCTTTCATGGATCCTCAACTCCCTCTCCTTTCCTATAAATGAGACCCCTATTATCCACTAATGGTTGGCTAATGATTGATTTCCTTGCTACTGTTGTACTATGCCCAATTGTTGCTTATTTTTCTAAGGAGAAAGGAGTGCTTGAAGGTTAAAGCTAGGAGTTGGAAACTCACCTAAAGGAGGCTTCCAACATCAAGGCTTAAGTAGTTGTAATGCTCCTTTTACCATCTACTAATAATACATTATGTGTCTTCTTTCCATAAATGTGTCAATTATTGCTCATTTAGTGTAATACTCCTTGATTTGTTACATAGTTTACATTAGAATGAATTTTTCTATGTATGTGCTTGTTGTCTCCACTTGATCTTCCTTGCAGGTACTCATCCATAACGATGAAGAGGAGATTGAGCTTGGAAACGAAAGAATCAAGGACTACACCAACGGATGTTAGCATCAGAGTGAGGTGGGTCATCTATCCTCCTTTGTGTTTTATAGTATAAACTAGGAAAATTTACATATATTTGTCTTATTTTTTGCTAGATCCTCCCATAAGACTAGAGGGATAATTTTGTCCCACAAAAAGGATTTCGTGCACAACATTAAATCCCCCTCTTATATCATATCAGAACATTTTTGTATCAACATATTTTTATTAAACTCCCGATGTCCGATTACCTCAACTCAAAACTTCTGATATCATTCAATCATTCGATGCTCGATGACTTTATTAATCTTAAGGGCTTGGTTATAAATGAATGCTTATATTAAGGATTGTATTTGTTTCACATGGAGTTGTTATAACACATTGGTATATAAGATTTGTTATAGAGATGTTATAACACATTGGTATATAGGATTTGTTATATAAATATAGTTCCATTAGCGCATATGAGTATCGGGCTTCCAAACTTCATTATATCGAAAGTTTTCTTTTCTAAAAGACTCCTGATATCAAAAACCCACGATGCCCGGGGAAATTTAATTTCGAATGAGTTTGATTTTCAAACAACATATATAAGTTTGGTTTAAAATATATATAACCTCCGGTCTTCATTACATCAGAGCTCTTTTTAAGAGACTCCCCATACCAGCAAAACCTCACACTCGATGGTTTAAATGGGAGTATTATATGAATTTTGATATTTCGTTGAGGTTTGATTGAATATTTTATGGTTACTTAATATTTAATTTAATTAAAATGTTTATATAATATTTAATTCTGATATATAAATTAATTAATTTTGTAAATTAATTAGCGTACAATTAATGTAGTTTAGTTTAAGTTAATTAATTTTAATTATGGTTTAAATCAAAATATATTTAATCAATTGAATAATTACAATTAATTAATTATTAATTATATTTTTTAAAATTAATTTAGCAGTAGATTTTTAATTAAATTTTTTAATTTTAGTCAAGGGAATAATTTTTTCGTAATTTTGGCAATTTTGACACTTCAACTTTGGAAGCTCATAAGTTGAGTTTTACTTGGCCAAATTAGACCGAGGATGGCTCATTAGATAGATAAAATTATGGAGAATATTTTGAAGTTTCTGCTTGACCAGATTCAGTTATTAAATGATTCTAAAATTTAGCAGAAAGTCAAGCTCCGAATTTGTAAACTAAAATTATTTTTATGACTTTAAATTTTTGCATTTTCATTTGCTCATAGCCTCTGTTGAGTACAGATCCATTCGACTATGTTCTCTTTGACAAGTAAGATATTTACAAGGATCAATTGAAAGCTCAAATTTCCTTTTATTGATTTATTTAATTTAAATTTTAATTGGAGATGTTTGTTTTTTAGATTTGGTATTTTTTATTTTAATTTGTATCTTAATTGAATATTGATTGGTTTTGACAAGAGAAAAGTTGAGAAGATGAGGAAGATAAGATTTGAATCAATAGAATTTCTCCAGCAAGGGACGAAAAAGAATTTTGACAAATAAAAATTGCTAGAGCATATTTGTTCTTCAACAACTCCCCTATTTTGAATTCATTTTTGTAATTATAAATTGTGGTTTGTAGAATGGAGAAGGGGATCCTCTCTTCTACAATTTTCTAATTCTTAAAGCACTATTGTAATGGGGGTTTCATGTTGTAGGTAGGGAGGATCAATCTCATATCTGGGAATCATTGGGATTTGTCTTTATTCAAATTTGGTCTTTGTATTATAAGCAAAGCTTGCACTATTGCAACTTTTCCTTTTGATGGCAGAGTGTTTAATTTGAAAGAGATTGTTGGAGGTCAGTAAAGCAACAGAGTAAGAGACCGGGTTTCATTAGTTTGTAATTTGAATACATTTACTTAATTGCAAATTTCATTTATGTAATGGTGCATCTCTGTAAAAAAATTGCATGTTGTGCATTCATGTTTGATATGAGAAAAATTGTCTTTTGGATTAGCTATCTAATTGATTAGCTTCATAGATCTGTTATTAATTTCCTATTTTTCTCTTATACTTAAATCTGATATCTGAGTAACTATTTACTCAGAAATATATTATCTAAATTAAATTTAATTACCATCAATATTAAGAACATGGAAAATTTTAGGGGCTAATATTCGCAAGTGGGCTAATTTTGCATGACTTTTTCAAAAAAAATTCGCCAACTTCCAATTTTTTTTAAGGTGATTCACCCAATTTTTACAATATAAAATGATTTTACCTTGAGAATCGCCAACATTATATAGAGACTATATATAAAATCCTTATAAATTTGTATAAATTTACAAATATATCAATAAACATTTTATAGTTTGCATATTACGGACTAGTGAGATTCGCCAATGTTTTTAAACTTCAAGATAATTTTCCATCCTTAAAATTTTCCCTGATTAAGAGAACTATTTCCTAATGTTTTTGGTTGATCATTCACTGTTAATTGGTCTCTAATCAGAGCATGTTTTGGTAATTATAATATCAGCTAGGAGAACTATTTCATTAGCCATATATTCAACTAAAATAAGACATGTTAAGATCTTAATCATTTAATTACTTTGCTCTCGTTTAGGTTAGATCTATATCTTCCTAATCGAGATAGGCTTAGGATCTCTTTCCTTATTCTCGAATTCTAGGATTAATTTACATTTAGATTTAACTATGCATTTCTAGAAGTCCTCTTATCAAAGAGGCAAACTTTAGTTGTGGCTTGGCTAAGCCCTACATAAACTTAGGGATCACTTTCTTGCCTAACCTCAACAAGAAGGAAAATATGATGGAATACTTTAAGCCAGTAGAGATAGAGAGAAGGTAACTCGACCTAGTTTAACCAGTTGGAACCACCATTTAAAACGGAAAAGGATCTTCTCTAAGGTCCCAACTAGGTGAATTTCCCCCAATGTTGAGGCAGACATTTTGAGCCTAAAACAGGTCCCCATTTTGTTGAGTGCCTCCATGATATGGGGAAACTTTTGTTGAACGTGGTCCCTAGTGAGCCACTTGCCTTGGTGCAAGTGTTTGTCATCTTTGACAACCTGATACAATTGGATCTTCTATTGGTGAGTGTTCTTGTTCTGTGTGTCCATGATTCGATCAGTTGTGGCCTATTCCATGTAGTCTAGATTTAGCTTTGTTGGTGTGAGTTGTTCTGCAATGTTTGATGTGTCCAGTAATGGTGGAAAGTATTGTTGAAGGTGGTCCACATTGAACACTGGGTGAAGGTCAAGGAATGGGGAAATGTTGAGCTCAAAAGCATTGTCTCCCATAGTCCTAGTGATATTGTAAGGCCCATATCGAAGTGGGAGAAGCTTACAGTGGGCCCTAGCAAGACACTCCTTCTGCAAATGTAACCAAAAATTTTCGCCCACCTAGAACCTGTGTGGCACCCAATGTTGATCATGATGCTACTAGTACTTAGCATTGGTTGTGTCAAAAATGTTATGGACCTACTAGCGAATGTGCGAATGCATTGAATGAAGTTGTTAGCCCTGTCAGCTTCAGCCTGGACATGAGACAAATTTACCTGAGTAGCTGCAAATGGTATGGCCACATTAATGGGACATAGTGGTTAGAATCCTAATCCCACCTAAAAAGGGTTGTGACCAGTTGAGCTATGGAGAGCTCTGTTGTAACTGTGTTGGATATATGGTAGAATTTCATCCAATTTGCGTGGATGCTTCAAGTTGTACATGTGTAGAATGTACATGATCATCTAATTGACAGCCTCAGTTTGGCGATTAGTTTGGAGGTGGATGTTCGTGGACTTAGTGAACTTAGTATCCAACATCGACCAAAGGCTTAACCAAAATGTACTGAGGAACCTATTGTCCCGATCTAAGATAATGGAATGTGCCATCCCAAAGCGTACTTGTACTCATTCAAAGAAGATTTTAACAATGGATTTTGTTGAGATACTTTTCTTGTAGGTCGCTAGAATGAGAATCTTAGAGAATTTGTCGATGAACACAAAAACATAGTCATTGCCATGCTTAGTAGAAGGAAGACCTGCCATGCAATCCATGGAGATGGATTGCCACGTCCAACTAGAAGTAGGTAGAGGAGTATATAGGTCTTGCTTCTTAATGGTCAATTTGGAAATGGCACAGGCAGTGTAGTATCAGATGTACTTCCCAACATCTTGTTGAAGTTTCAACTAATAAAAATAGTTTTGCAGCACTACCACTGTTTTCTCTACTCTGAAATGTCCAATGACCTGACTATAGTGCACATCCCAAATAATCTTGCCACACTCACTTGAAGGAACACATAGGTGTCCCACCCTAGAGGTGAAAATCATGAACTTTCTTACCTTCCAAGAGCATATAGAATGTGTTACCGAATTTTGGATCACTCTTGTAAATATGAGGCCACCCTGAAGTCTCATGTCCATAAGATTCAAGCACAACGGTCAGCACCATGACCAGCGACTGGCTGAGGAATTCTGCAACATTATTGGTGCTTCCTTTCTTGTACTTAATGTTCAAATGGAAAGGTTACAAGTATGTGGACCATTTTTTATGGTGATCATTCTGCAACTTTCCTTGTGTCTGTATGAACTACATGGGTTGGTGGTCTATGTGGATGATTGTTTCCTTCCTCAAAATGTAATGCTTCCATTTTCGGCAGGCCTGCATAATGGAATACATCTCTTTGTCATAGGTGGGATACTTTCATGCTATGTACGAAAGCTTCTCACTATGATATGCCACTGATGTCCTTGTTGAGTAAGAGAAACACCAACAAAATAGTCGAAGGCATATATCTTAATATCAAACAATTGTTGCAGGTTTGGTAATGTGAGCACTAGTGCAGAGAAGGGATGAAGATTCAACTCAAAAAATACTTTCTGTTGGGATTCATATCAAAATAATTTTCCTTTTTCTCCACCCTTAGTGACTTGACTCAAAGGCCAAGTGATATGAGATAACCCCAACATGAACCTACGATGGAAATTTCCAAGGCCTAGAAAGATGCGAAGCTTTGTTAGAGTGGGGGCTGGCCAACCCTGAATAAATTGTATCTTGGCTGGGTCCACATGCACACCCCGGTTATCAATGATGTGCCCCAAATATTGAACCTGTCATACAAAAAGTTCATTTCTCCATATTGGCCCAAAATTTATGTCGTTGGAGGGTTTGGAGGACTTGTTGAATATGGTGGAGGTTCTCTTTCCAACTCTACTTGAAGATCAGGATGTCATCCAAATACACTACCATGAATGAGTTCATCATGAAGTTTGCAGGGGCATTTTTCAACCTGAAAAGCATGACCAACCATTTAGAAAGGCCTTCCTTGGAATTGAAGGTTGTCTTCCACACATCAGAGGGTTCGATTGGTACCTAATGATAACCAAACTTCAAGTAAATCTTGTTGAAATATTTGGCCCCCTTAAGCTAGTCCAGAAGGTTATCAATTTATGGGATTGGATACCTATTCCCAACAATGATCTTATTCAACACCCGATAGTCAATACAAAGTCTCCAGGTCCCGCCCTTCTTCTGTACCAACACAATCGAGCTCCCAAAGGGTGATGAGCACGACCTAATGTGCCCTTTTTGCAAGAACGACTAAATTTACCTCATGATTCCATCATTCTTGCAAATAGAGCATCGATAGATTGGCCTGTTGGGTAGCAGTGTGCCTGGGGTTATACCGATTGGATTGTTTGACCTAACAGTGTAGAGGTACCCCTATGGGTGAGTTGACGATATCCATGTACTCCTCCATGACCTTGTCCATCTGTTGTTGCCATGTGAAGGAGCCCTGTTTGGAGGTCATGAATGTAGCCGCAAACTTCTTCTTGCCCTCAGGGAGAATCATAAGGAATACAAATTTCTCAGTTTGGGAAATGATCTTAATGCATTAATTCATAGATATCAAAGTGATGGTGGTAGATGGTGCTACCTCTGTATCCTGTATAACTTATTTCCCAAATAAATAACAATAGTGTGAGACCTAGACTCATACAAAGCATGACGCTTCCACAAGAACAGTTTGCCTAATAATACATCACAAAATTCAAGAGGAGAAACATCACACCGTACCTCATCTATGAAGGTATTGATGATGTAGGGAAGGTGACACTGTTAGTTGATGCGGAGACCTTGTTGTTGGTGAATCCACCCAAAGGGTTACAATTGCAGGTGTGGTATGGTTGGTAGTCCCAACTACTTCATGACCTCTACAGAAATGAGGTTATTATGGCTTTCAATGTCGAAATGAATAGCGACGGAGAACCCTTCACCCACATCTGTGAGTGGAAGAGCTGCTCCCACTCCTCTGGATCTTTGAGTTCAATCTTCTAGAGCTTGGTGGTGGCAATGGTGGCATTGTGCCCTGCATCAATAATCTACTTGACCGTCGGTGACTACTTGGCTCAACACCCACTTGTGTTGTGAATGGGGCTCTTATGTAACTCACACCATTTCCCTGTGCCCTTTGTCTTCGTGGTGTTGTTATTTTCTTCTGGATTTGGCGAGTTGTCTTGGGTCGCCCTACCTTAGATTTGTCCTTTGTTTAGCGATTTGGGGGTGAATTTCCCTTGCTTCAGATTCGAAGATCCAAAGTCTTGCTTCTTCTAGTTAAATTTCTGCTCAATGTTGAAAATATATCGATAGGCGACACCATTTGAGGATATGTCTAGGAACTCCATGTCATCCTGGATGTACATGTGTAGATAGTCATCATACTTGATCACCAAATTCCGCTCAGAATCCTTGATACCCAACTTCGTGCGAAGGGTATGAAAAATATTTGTGAATTATGGCATGTCTTGGTCCCTTCATTGTCATAGCGTGGTCCACTTTATGTATTTATCTTCATAGCTCTCGACAGGGTAATATTGTTCCTTGATGGAGTCTCCAAAATAATTCCAAGCGGGTGTGACTAAAAATAATGAGGGTTCTCTCCCATCATTCGATTCACAGTAGGCTTCCCACCAGTCCTTGACATGGGAGGCAACTTTGAGGAGTGAAAAAGTAATATTTTCCCGATTGGAAAAGTCATGAACCGAAACATATCCCTCCAACATATTTAACCATCTATCTATGGTGTCTGCATCTATCTGGCCTTCAAATATGGGAATGTAAAAGTTGACTTGTACATTAAAAGGAGTGGTTTTTGGATGAAGATGTGTCGCATGTGGGTAGTCGCCAAAGGATTTGGAAAAATTTATCCATCATCATTTTCCTTTGTCGCTCGAGGGCTTCCTCAATAAATATTTTTAAAGGATCTCTTACTCCCATGCCTTTCTTTTCTTTCACCACGAGAGGTCGTCAGGGTTTTTGAGGCTGGTCTTGAAAAGGTTCAACTAGTTTGAGCCCTAACTCCTTATACCTTGACCTCGTTGGGGACATGCAAGGAAAAACAAAGAAAGGGCATATCACTCTGATAAAACTAATCTGGACTTATACAAGAACACAATAGAATACATATATAAACATAAACACTGAGACACAATACAAATAAAACTTTATTTCATTAGTATCAAAGGATTGAAATATGCTTACATAAACAATGGAAATAAACTAGCTCGGGTGATGGTAGCTTATCTTTGAGAAGATATGTGGTAGCTACATGCCTATGAACTATGTTACAATGAGGCTCAATGGCCTTTTTATCATTGAGAAATAATGAGAAACCCTAAGCATCCAAACCCTAACCCTAGGAGATGAAACACCAAATGTTTTTGGGCCCTTGGGTAAGTTGGAACGTTAGCTTCTCAAGGTTGTAGATTTGGCATACATATTTGTTTTCCTATTATAATACCTCGTTTTGAAGATCTCAAAGAGGAGGTTGAAAAAAACTGGTAAATTGTTTTAGCACTTTTCTGGTGTCTCTGTTTTCCCTAAAAGTGTCTTTTAGTCCCTCCAAAAGTATCAATATTCTCCCCTTAGGATGTAATGGTCCACATTGCATTGAGTGCCTCCATGAGATGGGGCAACATTTGCTGAAATCGATCCCTAGTGAGCCACTTTCCTTGGTGTACGAGTTGGCTAGGTTTGAAAACCCGATATAATTGGATCTTTTGCTGGAGAGGGAAGGTAATTGGACCTAGTTTAACCAGTTAGAACCACCATTTCAAATGAAAAAGGATCTTCTCTAAGGTCCTGATCGGGTGGCTTTCCCCCAAGTTGAGGCAGACATTTCGAGCCTACAACAGGTCTCCATTATGTTGAGTGTCTCCATGAGATGGGGAAACTTTTCTTCAACTTGGTCCCTAATGAGCCACTTGCCTTCGTGCTGGAGTTTGCAAGCTTTGAAAACCCAATATAAATGGATATTCTACTAGCGATTTTTCTTGATTTGTGTGTCCATGATCTGATCTCTTGTGGAATATTCCATGTGGTCTAGGTTTAGCTTTGTTGGTGTGAGTTTTTTTGCAATGTGTGATGTTTCCAATAATGGTCGAAAGTATTGTTTAAGGTTGTCCACATTGAAAACTAGGTGCACGCCAAGGAATGGGGAAGTTCAGAGCTCAAAAGCATTGTCTCCCACAACCTTAGTGATGCTTTGAAGCCCATATCGGAGTGGGCAAAGATTGCGGTGGGTCACAACAAGATGCTCCTTTTGCAAATGTAAAAATTCTTTTTCGCCCACCTAGAACCTATGTGGCACCCAATGCTGATCATGATGCTACTTGTACTGCATCGGCTCTGTCCAAAATGTATTGGACCTCCTATCGAATGTGTTGAATGCATTGAATGAAGTTGTTATCCCTCTCAGCTTCAACCTGGACATGAGAAGAATCTACCTGAGTAGCTGCAAATGTTATGGCCATATCAATTGGACATAGTGGTTGGAATCCCAATCCCACCTGAAAGGGTTTGTGGCCAGTTGAGCTATAGAGACATTTGTTGTAACTGTGCTAGACATAAGGTAGAATTTCATCCAATGTGCATGGATGCTTCGAGTTGTACATGTGCAGAATGTACATGATCATCCTATTTACAACCTCCATTTGGCAATTAGTTTGGGGGTGGAAGGTTGTGGACTTAGTAAACTCAATATCCAATATCGAATAGAGGCTTGACCAAAATGTATTGAGGAACCTATTTCCCCGATCTGAGATAATGGATTGTGGGATCCCAAAGTGTACCCACACTCATTCAAAGAAGATCTTAGCAGTGGCTTTTTCTGTGATACTTTTCTTGCAGGTCGCGAGAATGACATCTTATAGGATTTGTCGACAACCACAAAAACACTGTCATTTCCATGGTTAGTAGAAGGAAGGTCTGACATGCAATCCATAGAGATGGATTCCCAAGTCTGACTAGGAGTAGGCAGATGAGGATATAGGTCTTTCTTCTTGATGGTTAGTTTGGAAATGGCACAAGTAGTGCAGGATATGATGTGCTTCCCAACATCCTGTCGAAGCTTCGGCTAATAAGTTTCTACATTAACTTCCATTGTATCTTTGTTGGGTCCACATGCACACCCTGGTAATTAATGATATACCCTAGATATTGAACCTGGGTCATAACAAAAGTTCATTTCTCCATATTGGCACACAATTTGTGTTGTCTAAGGGTTTGAAGGACCTGTCAAATATGTGGAGGTGGTCTTCCAAATCTAGCTAAATATCAAGATGTCATCCAAATACACTACCATGAATGAGTTGGTGAAGGGTCAAAAGATGTCGTCCATCAGCCTCATGAATGTTGTGGGGGCATTTGTCAACCTGAAAAGCATGACCATTCATTTAAAAATGCCCTCCTTGGAATTTAAGGTTGTCTTCCACACATCAGAGGGTTCGATTTGTACCTGGTGATAATCGTACTTCAAGTCAATATTGTTGAAATATTTGGCCCCCTTAAGTTATTCCAGAAGGTCATCAATATGTGGGATTGGATATCTATTCCCAACAATGATCTCATTCAATACTCGATAGTCAATACAGAGTCTCGAGGTCTCGTCCATCTTCTGTACCAACATAATCGGGCTCCCAAAGGGTGATGAGCTCGACCTGATGTGTCCTTTCTACAACAAATGTTGAATCTACCTCTTGATTTGATTGTTCTCTAGAATAGAGCATCGATATATCAACCCGCTGGGTAGCGGAGCGCCTAGGTTCAAATTCATGTAGTGTTTGACCTGACAATGTAGAGGTAGCCTTGTGGGTGAGGTGAAGATATCACTGTACTCCTCCATGACCTTGTCCATTTATTATTTCCATGTGGAGGAGCCTTGTCTAGAGGTTATGAATGTGGCCACAATCTTCTTCTTTCCATGAGGGCGAATCATAAGGAAGAAAAATTTCCCGGTCTGGGAAATGATATTAATGCATTGCTTCATAGAGATCAAAGAGATGGCGTTAGGTGGTGCTACATCTGGTATCCTGTATAACGTATTTCCCAAAGAAATAACAACAGTGCAAGACCTAGACTCATACACAACATGACACTTCCACAAGTATGGTTGGCCTAATAATAAATCATAAAATTCAAGAGGAGAAACATCACACAAGACCTCATTTATGAAGGGATTGATGTTGTACGAAAGGCGACACTGTTGGCTGACACGAAGATCTTGTCCTTGGTGAAGCCACCTGAAGGGGTACAACTGCATGTATGGTGTGGTTGGTAGTCCCAACTGCTTCATGACCTCTGCAGAAATGAGGTTCTTCTGGCTTTCATTGTCGACAATGAACTGCAACAGAGAACCCTTCACCCACATCTATGAGTGGAAGAGCTACTCCCCCTCCTCTGGATATTTGACCTCAATCTTATGGAGCTCGATGGTGGCAAGAGTGTTACTAGGCCCTCCATCAATAATCTTCTTCCCTTTGTAATTCTCATTGTCAGGTTTTGACTCAGAGTCAAAACATGCATTTGATTTGGAAGCTTTCAGCTTGACCATTGGTAACTACTTGGCTTGAAATTCATTTTTTTTGTGAATGGGGCTCTTGTGGAACTCACATGATTTCCTTGTGTCCTTTTTATTCATGGTATTTTTATTTTCTTGCGGCTTCGATGATTTGTCCTCGGTAGCCCTGCCTTAGATTTGTCCCCTTTTTAGAAGTTAATTTAGATTCTAAATCCAAAGCCTTGCTTATTCTATTTAAATTTCCGCTCAATCTTGACGGTGTATCAATAGGCAGCGATGAGCAAGATCTCCAGGAACTCCATGTCGTCCTAGATGTAAATGTTTAGATAGTCGCGGTACTTGAGTACCAAATTCCTCTTATAATCCTTGATACCCAACTTCGTGTGAAGGGTATGAAAAATATTTTTGGACTCCGTCATGTCTTGGTCCCTTCCTTGCCACAGTGTGATCCACTTTATGTATTTATCTTCATAGCTCCTAACAGGGTGATATTGTTCCTTGATGGAGTATCAAAAATAATTCCAAGTGGGTGCACTGAAAATAGTGAGGATTCCCTCTCATCATTCTTTCTCAGTAGGTTTCCCCCAGTCCTTGAGATGGGAGGTGACTTTGAGGAGTGAAAAAGTAATATTTTCTGGATTGGAAAAGAGATGAATCGAAAAGTATCCTTCCAACATATTTAACCATCTATCTGTGGCACCTGCATCTATATAGACTTCAAATATGGGAATGTCAAATTTGACTTGTACCTTAAAGGAAGTGGCACCTCCAAAGTGGCTTCTGGATGAAGACACATCTCATGTGAGTAGTCATTGAAGGATCTGGGCAAAGTTATGCAACATCATTTTCCTTTTTCACTTGAGGGACCCTTGAGCAATATTTTGAAAGGATCTCTTTCTCCCTCATTTTTATTTTCTTCCACCATGTGAGGTTGTCGGGGTTTATGAGGCTTGTTTTGAAAAGGTTCAACTAGTTTGAGCCCTAAATCCTTATAACCTGATCTCATTGGGTACATGTAAGGAAAAACAGAGAAAGAGCAGATCCATCTGATACAATTGATCTAGACTTATATAGGAATTCAACAGAATACATATACAAACATAAACAACAAGACGCAACAAAAATAAATCTTTATTTCATTAAAATCAAAGAACTGAAATATGCTTACATAAAGAATGGAAATAAACTAGCTCAGACAATGATATCTTATCTCTGAGAAGAGATGTGGTAGCTACATGCCTATGAACTATGTTGTAATGAGGCTCAATGGCCTTTTTATCATTCAGAAACAATGAGAAACCCTAACCCTAGGAGATGAAGTGCCAAACGTTTATGTGTCATGTTGGGGTAAGTTGGAATGTCAACTTCACGGGGTCATAAATTTGGATATGATCTTTGTTTGCCTATTATAATACCTCGTTTAAAAGATATCAAAGAAGACGTTGAAAAAAAGCTAGTAAACTGGTTTGGCACTTTTCCAGTCTCTTTGTTTTCCCTAAAACCATATTTTAGTCCCTCCAAAAGTATTAGTCTTCCCATGTTAGGAAGAAATGGTCCCCATTGCATTGAGTTCCTCCATGATATGGGGAAACTTTTGTTGAACTTTATCCCTAGTGAGCCACTTTCCTTGGTGCAGGAGTTGGCTAGATTTGACAACCCGATACAATTGGATCTTTTACTAGCAAGTGTTCTTGATCTATGTGTCCATGATCCAATTAGTGGTGGCATGTTCCATGCAGGCTGGGTTTAGCTCTATTGGTGTGAGTTCTTTTGCAATGTCTAATGTGTCCAGTAATGGTGGAAAGTATGGCTGAAGGTAGTCGACATTGAACACTAGGTGCATGCCAAAAAATAGGGAAATGTTAAGCTCAAAAGCATTGTCTACCACAACCTTAGTGATGGTGTAAAGCCCATATCGAAGTGGGCGAAGCTTACTATGGACCCTAGTGAGATTCTCCTTATGCACATATAACCAACTTTGTCTCCCGCCTAGAATATGTGTGGCACCCAATGCTGATCATGAAACTGCTTGTACTTAGCATTGGCTCTGTCCAAAATGTGATGGATCTACTGGCGGATGTACTAAATGTGTTCAATGAATTTATTATCATTGTCATCTTCGGTTTGGACATGAGATAATTCTACCTGAGTAGCTACAAATGGTATGGCCACATAAATGGGACCTGGTGGCTAAAATCCCAAGCCCACCTAAAAGGGGTTATGGCCAGTTGAGCTACAGAGAGTTATGTTGTAACTATGTTGGACATAGAGGAGGATTTCATCCTAGGTGTGTGGATGCTTTGAGTTGTACATGCGAAGAATGTGCACGATCATCCTATTAACGACCTCTGTTTGGCCATCAGTTTGGGGGTGGAAGGTCATGGACTTAGTGAGATTAGTATCCAACGTATATTAGAGGCTTAACCAAAATGTATTGAGGAACGTGTTATCCTGATTTGAGATAATGGACTATGGGATCCGAAAGTGTAACAACACTTGTTGAAAGAAGAGCTTAGGAGTGGCTTTTGGTGTGATACTTGTAGGCTTCCATGGCCATCTTAGAGAATCTGTTGATGACCACAAAAGCACAGTCATTCCCATGCTTAGTAGAAGGAAGGCCTGACATGCAACCCATGGAGATGGATTCCCAAGGTTGACTAGGAGTAGGCAAAGGAGTATACAGGCCTTGCTTATTTATGATCAGTTTTGAAATGGCATAGTTAGTGCAAGATCTGATGTACTTCCCAACATCCTGTCAGAGGTTCGACCAATAAAAATACTTCTGCAGCACCACCACTATTTTCTCTGCACCGAAATGTCTAGTAACCCGATTGTAGTGTGCCTCCAAAATCATCTTGGCACGCTTGCTTGAAGGAACCTAGAGGTGTCCCAGGTGGCATAACATTGCACCCTAGAGGTGAAAATCAGGAACTTTCTTGCCTTCCAGGAGCATTTTGTATGTGTTTCCAAATTCTAAATCACTCTTGTAAAGATGCGGCCACCCCGAAGTCTCGTGTCCACAAGGCTACAGCAAAGTGGTCAGCCCCATGACTGGTGGTCAGAAAAGGTAGTATGCAACATTATTGGTGCTTCCCTCCTTGTACTTAACATTCAAATGGAACTGTTGCAAGCATGTGGACCATTTATGATGGTGATCTATCTACAACTTTCCTTGTGTTTGTAAGAACTGTAGGGGCTGGTGGTTTGTGTCGATGATCATTTCCTTCCCTAGAATGTAATTTTTCCATTGTTGATGGGACTTCACAATGGAATACATCTCCTTTTCATAGGTGGGATACTTTCGAATTAATGCTGAAAGTGTCTCACTATGATATGCCACTAGATGCCCCTGCTGAGTAAGAACTGTACCAATAGCATAATTAGAGGCATTTGTCTCATTATCAAAAGGTTGATGCAAATCTGGTAATTTGAGCATTTGTGCAGGGAAGAGATGATGCTTCAACTCAAAAAACACCTTCTGTCGGGATTCAGTCCAAAATAATTTTGCTTTCACTCCAACCTTGGTGACTTGAATCAAATGCCAAGTGATATGAGATAACCCCAACACAAACATGTGGTAGAAATTAGAAAGACCCGGAAAGTTGCGGAGCTCTATTAGAGTGGTTAGGGCTAGCCAATCCTGAATAACTTGTATTTTAGTTGGGTCCACATGCATATCCTGCTCATCAATGATGTACCCCATATATTGAACCTGGGTCAAACCAAAATTGCATTTCTCCAGATTGGCACACAATTTGTGTTATTGCAAGGTTTGGAGGACCTATCGAATATGATGGAGGTGATCTTCCTAACTCTGGTTAAAGATCACTGTGCCTTCCAAATACACTACCATGAATGAGTTAGTGAAGGGATGTGTTGTGGCCATAACCACCGCCCTATTAAAACCTGCTTTAGTGGAAAATTTGAATGGGTCCCCTAGACGTTCGACCTTTTGTTTCTAACTAGAATTGTTACATGGAATTATGTCTTCTAAGCTGAATGATCATGCCCCCTTTATAAATCTATGTGGAATAACTTATTTATAATCTAGTCTGGCCCTTCATTCATGTGCTTTCATCAGGACTTTTTCAATCCTCATAAACCTTCATGGTGCTCTATGCCCACACATATAACCAACCCCCACTCTCTATTATGGTTGTATTTGGATTCAACCCACAAAACCTTCTATCGCATCTTTATTCCTATTATAACTCTTTTATAATAGAAATGCTTTGCAAAGCATGCATGACTTAACATCTCCACACTTCCTCGGTCTTTACACATCCTCCTTGCATACCTTTATCGTATATCATAGGTCGCATTGATCAAGGGCAAGGCCTATCTCTCATGAATAAATGCGATGCAATCAGGCCTCCAATTGCAAATCACAATCGCACTTTGCTAAGACCCAAAGCCCAATCTTCAAAAATTCCGTGATATGGTGAACCGACTGGGATCATTAACCACAATATATATATTTTCAGGTCCGCTCCCCCTGTTCACAAGTCGCAATCGGTGGAGCCCAAGGCTTATACATAAGGTGCACCGCGATATACCAGACCCGCCGGGACTATTAAACGTGGCATATATATCTTTCAGGTCCAGCCTAATCGCATATCGCAATCGGCGGAGCCCAGGGCTTATACGTAAGGCATGATGCGATATATGGACCCACCAGGACAACTAAACGTAGCATATATATTTTTCGGGTCCAGCCTATCGCTAATCGCAATCGACAGTTGGAGAAAGTGAAGCCCATGTGATATGTGAAGGGGCGATGAGCGGACTTGGCGATAATTATACATCCGAGTGTATATTATTTGAAGTCCAGCCTTATGATTCGGCTGCGGGTTTTCTTGTGTATTCCAATAAAATGTTGTGGTCTAGGTTTTCAAAGGAAAATCTGATAGGGGTGATGTTGCATGTGATTTCCCACTATAGTGAGTGATTGTGACATGATCACATCACAACCTTAGCTAATCCAGGGGCCGATTCTTTCACATTTGTTCCTTGTGATTTTATAAACGTTTTAATGAAGGCAAGATTTTTGTTTTTAGGAATTTCTATCATATTTTCATAAGCATAGCTGATGTTGGTTATTTCTACAGGCGAGTATCGAGAGAAGGAAAGTGAGGTCAAGAATAGATGCATAAGAATCAAGTATGGCTCTGGGTAAAATATGCATGAGCGGATTCGAAGAGTTTATATATGCGGGTGTGTTCTATTTAAAGATCTGATTTTAGGCATTGGTGGTCAGGTTTCCATGTGTTACCTGTGTGTTTTAAAGGTTATGTAGTCTCGGGCCTTATCATGAAGAAATGACATGCATACCTCCTCCTTTCAATCGACATCTATTCATTTCCCCAGGAAATGAAACGCTCTAGCAGATGTGGCCTTTACGTGTCAGTTGTTTCACTGATCGATTCTACGCCTGTATATTTTAATTTGTATATTGAAAAGAGGAGGGAGGTGGAAAGGTGGGGAGAAGACGGAGGGCTAGTCTTCGCTGTATAAGTATTACCTCCAGAGATAGAGGGAGGACTTTTTTTTGGACAGAACAACTTTTGTTTATTGTGCTAATAAAGGAGATTGTTTGGGTCAAGAAGGAGCCTTTTTTTTCAGATTTATTTTCCTCTTCTTTCATGTGTTTAGAATCAAGGTGTTGTTGCTAGAATAAATATAAATCTGTTTTGTTTTGTGCATATTGATAACAGATAGTTCGTGACTAGTCTTGGTTATTCAAATATGATTTGTTACCATGGTTAATTCATGAGCGATTGCTGATTCGAAACCCTGTTAAACATCAGTTGCAAGTTTTATTTGTATGGAAAGGAATGTGTATTCCTATACGAGTAATTAGATTGTAATAAAGATTTAGTACAACCTTGATCATCTGTGAACCAATAATTGATTCATTTGGACTTGGAATCTATATATGATGTTTAATATCTTTTTGTTATGCCCCTGCGGGATAGATTAGAATAGTTAGGATTAGCATAAGTAGTTAAAATTAGCGTAGATAGGATTTGATAAACATAGGTTAGCTATTTCTTTTGTTGATTTAATTGAAGTCTTCCTCCAAGAAGCAATCTTTCAACACCTATAACATTTTACGAGATGCTTTAAAACCCAATGGAGCTAGCCACCCCAAACAAAAGCGGATCTAATTGGGGTCTGCAATCGAGTTAGTTCCCCTTGTTGGCATGACGAACATTCGCCACATCAACAAATTGGTGCTAGAAGGAGGGCCTGAACCGCCATCCATAGATTTTTATGATTTCATCTATAAATGTCACGCATGGATTCGAAAAGATTAATACATGGATCGTAAAGGTCGAAAATATCCTTCCTCTCATTTGGAAAAGCCTCATTTTGAAGAAACAGAGATCCCTCTAAGTCCCGTGTTTGGGTCACCCAAAGAAGAGATACTTTGGGAATATCCTGTCACTCAGGAAAAACCAATCAAAGTACTTACTCGGGCTTACGCTTGTTCCCTCTCTCAACTCCCCATATTTCACTCTTTACCTCCGACAACTAAAATAAAGCCAATGATCTGTCCCATAAACGAAGAGATATCTACAGCCCCTTCTCTTGAAGATATTGTGCTAGAGTCCTTACAAAGTATCGACACTCCTTGGGAAGAAATTCCTGAGGATCCACTCTCTGATGGTAATCCCTAACCCGGTTTGGGAAATCCTAATAAAGAACGCATCGAAGAAACCTTCAACCAGAACCTCCCTATCGATAATATGGCTAACGTTCCTCTTCCAAGTGGGAATCAATTTCTACCAGGTGGGAATCAACCCCCACCTCCTTCGGGAGCATTCCCTCCCTGGCTCGTTGAGGATGTCGTAGCGGTACCTGGGCAGCAACATGCCTTACCCAAGAACGTAGAAAGAGTATTGCATAAATTTGACTTTGAGCGGGGAGACACTGCTGATAACCATATTCACTCTTTCTTCCTAGTCGTGCGCATGTTGGGGGTAGCCAATGAAGATGTAGTATGTTGCTTATTCCCTTTTACCCTGATTGGTGTGGCCTCCACATGGTACTTTAGCTTGAGAGTAGTATCGATCACCTCATGGGGCACCTTTCAAGAGGCATTTTTAAATGATTTTGGCGATGAAAAAACACCTGCGACCTTAGTTTTAGAACTATATCGTTTGAAAATGGAAGCCAAAGAAAAGGTCAAGGATTTTAACATCTGGTTCAACACTTTGTTCAACAGAATCCCGGCTAACGCTAGAGCTACTGAGGAGGTGCTCATGGAATTTTACATCACTGCTCTCACTATCCCTACTGCGATGTGGGTCAAGAGGAGTAACACACAAAACTTACAAGGTGCTATCAATTAAGCAGTAAAAGTTGAGAATGAAATGATCAGTCTCATATCATGTCATCATACAACCAAAGAAAAGAAAGCCTCTCAGTCATCCAAGAAGAATAATGGGAGTGATAAAAAAGTGGTTGAGGTCAAAGAAAGGGACACCACAAATGTGGAAGGTTTGCATCGGATCATTAAGAAATTGACAAACACAATCATCGATATGAAAAGGAATTATGGAGAGAGTACAAGTGGGAATGGAGGATATTATAACAATAGAAAACCTTTCAAACCTTTCTATTGTAAGAAGACAGAATATGGTCATGATCAACTTACGTTTCCTGCTCCACCCGATGAAGGGAATTTAAATATGGAAGATCTGGCTCTTATCGGATCGTTCCTTACCAAAGAAGAACCTATAATGGAGCTAGATCCAGAACAAGAAAATGAGGAAGAATACCAAGTAGAAGAGCCCTTTAATGAAGAATCTCAAATCAATGTGTTGTGGGATTTCTATACAAATGAGAACGATGACGACAAAGGAGATAGTACGACAAAAATCCACACTAATGAGATCCACACATGAACTAAAGGGCCACTTGCAGGCATGATGAATCATGTAGACTAGGCAAAGAAGATGTTTGTCCTTTGAAGGCATCCAGTCCCAAAGTTACTATTGAGAAGGGTAGGCCTAATGGTGATTCCAAGAGTACTCCAGTTGTGAACTCTCCACAAAAAGATAATACATCTCCAAATGCAACGAAGGCGACTCAAAATGGTAAACTCCCACCCAAGAATGGAAAAAAAGTATGTTTACTCTGCCCTACCCTATTTATAACATTGATTACAACATTGTGGATGATCTTAAGAAATCTTGAGCTAATATCACATACTTCAATTTGTTAAATTTATCGTAGCAAAGAGATCTCCTCTTGAAAGCTATGAATGAACAAAATTGCAAATCTCCCACCAATCTGAGTAGCCAAACCAAGAATTCAGCATCCAGACCTATTAGTACCCCCAGTATAGCCCAAACGCCATCAGCCATGGAAGCCACTCTGTCGAAAATGAATCGAACCCCCCAAGATGTCAGTGCAGCCATGATAGGAAGGAAATCAAAATCCATGACTCCAACTTTCCTTATCACATTTGAAATATTCAACATGAACATATGCAATTGCCTGGTAGATTCCAGTGCCTCATCCACTTTTATGCCTTACGGTGTTGCTAAAAGACTGCATGTAATGCCCTAGAAAACTAGAACTCAAATTATGAAACTGGATAGAACGAATGTGAAAGTAATTGGAGAATTGAAAGATGTGATGATTCAGATGGTTTCCAAACCACAGTACACACAAGTCATTGACATAGTGGTAGTCGACATACCCAAGGTATATGGAATGCTGCTTAGTAGGGACTGGTCAACAAATCTGAATGGGTATTTCTCAACTGATTGGTCTCTTCTCCTATTGCCTCAGAAGGGAAAAGGTGATATGCTAAGAGTTGATCGAGAAAGATACATGAAGTATGTAGTGACAGAACTAAACGACCCCAATGAACCTATAATGTTTACCAACTCTATCCTTGGGAATCATAGTTTCGACGTTTATGCCACGGAAACTTGTTTTGGAGAATTCCATGCAGAGACAGTTGAAGAAACTACAATAAACACAAAGTTGGAAGTTCTCCCCCATAGTCCAACTAATAAGCCACCCTATAATATAGTAGATGATAGAACCAATTTCGTAGGAAGCAGTTCATTTAACGTAACATTAGATTCTATTTCCTAGACACTCTACTTTGATGGCTCTAACTGCCTTGAAGGTGCAGGTGCTGGGAGCATTCTCATTGATATGCAAGCGAACCAACATCTGATGGCCAGCCGGTTGGAGTTCGCGTGCACCAACAACATGACAGAATATGAAGGCTTGCTACAGGGCTTGAAGAAAGCCATTGATATGAAGGTAAGAATCTTAAAGTTTTTTGTGACTCATAGATGATTGGGGACCAGGTAAGGAAAAGGATACATTGCAATTCACCACACCTGGTGAGATACCAACATGAGGTATGGAGCTTAATTGACAGTTTTGATTCTTTTAATATCATACACATACTTCGATGGCAAAACCAAGATGTTGATTTGATGGATGCAAAGCTTTTGCATGATATTAGATTAAACAAGAATAAATATTATGTTGAATTGTTTTTCAGACCATCCATACCTGATAACATCTCAAATTGGCAGGTATTCGAAGGTGACGAGAAAATCCTTGAGTTGTTGCATTTCGAGAAGACATTCAAAAATGCACTCATTGATGAAAAAGGGCATGACAATCTTGTGAATGAGAGTGAAGATGAGGTAATATAATTTATTGAGAAATTTATTATCAACAGTGTTGGCATCCATGACACTCTCATATTTGATAATGCTTCTTATTTTTCATCACTCAAATTGACTGAATTTTCTATCGATAAATCAATTCGCATAAGATATGCATCAGGCTATTACGCCATGGAAATGGAGTTATAGAGTCCTGAAATAAAAACCTCATCCGTGTAATTTGTAAATCTATCACCGACAACCAAAGCAATTGGCACAATGCTCTAACAAATTCCCTCTGGGACGATAGGGTCACCCCAAAGGTAGCATTAAGAAACTTCCCATACTTCCTTGTTTATGGGCAGGAAGCCATCTTGCCTCCCAGCATTATCCTTCCCACTTTACAGCTCTCCAAGCCTTGAAAGGGACCCCTTTAGCCTTACTTCAAAAGAGGATCAACCAATTGGTGAGGTTGGAGGAATTGAGAGATAATGCCAGAAACAAGTTCAGGAATCACTAGATGATTGTGAAGAGATGGTTTGATCGCCAGCTGATAGGAGATAAATATTACCAATTCAGTGAGATTGTCTTGAAATGGGACAATTTGAGTGAGCCTAAACATAAGCACATGAAATTCTAACACTTATGGTTGGGCCCGTTCCAATTTGAAGAAAAAATTAGTCAGGGAACTTACAGATTGAAAACTTTACAGGGAGAAACTGAAAAACTCCTTGTTAATGGCCAACATCTTAAGAGATACTTCCAGTAGCCACCACATGGTGGTTACCTCCTGTTACACTAAAAAATGTCACCATGACTATTTACAGTTAGTATGGCTCTATCAACAGTCATGCTATCCTCTTAGGAAAGTCTTAAGCCTCTGCTCTCCATGTCAAACTCCAAAAAGAGAGAAAGTCTTTATAAATGTATTTATCTCTGGGTACGCAGGTTCTCTCAACCTTACCTGTGGGTACGCACCCAATGTTCACAAAAGCTGCGTCCTTGGACGCTCTGTATGTAAAGGGGCAGGTGCGTCCCCCTGTAAAGGTCAAAATGCGCAAGTTTCATCTTTAAAAAGTTACTTGTGGTCATTTCTAGAGAATTCTAGAAGGTTGTTCGACGTGTATTGAGCGCCTCCAGATGGTTCATGTACCCCTACCAAAGAGGAACTTATCCCATCAATAAGGGAGCTATCCCATCCAAAGAGGGGATTATCCCATTGATGGTGGACCTGATTAACTTCCTCTTGAGCACTATAAATACAGGCATTGGGCCAGAAGGAGGAGAGGTTGGAAGCTATACATTTCTAAGGGTAGATGTTGCTGGAATTAGGACTCCCATTTAGAAGCTTGTGAGGAGAGATTGCCATCTTTGCTTGTTCTATTTGGAAGTGGGTGAGCTTTGTCAAAGTAAAGGAGAACTCTTGATGGACCCTGGGAGGGACTTGCACAACACCAAGGCTCAGGTTGTAATTGTTCCTTTTGTTTCCTATTAATGCAAATGAGTCCATTCTTCTCAATAACTTGTTATTTATGAGTTGTTTCATGTACTCCTTGGTCTATATGTTAAATATATTTTATTCTATGAGATTATCAAGTGCTATTTAATCGTTTGATTGTTAGTGGATGCAGGTTTCAAAGTGAAGGAGGAGCTCATCCGGATCAGTGGAGCTGGACTGCTACAACAGCGTTGGATTACAGGTAGGATCTAAACACTTGATTTCTTATATAGTGAATGCATATTTAGAGAAGGATTGCTCTTGTTTGTCTTGTTTGTCACTAGAGAGTCTTAGGCTCCTAGGGAGGTTGGTTGTGTCCGCACTATCGACTCTTTCCGCCTGACAAATTGGCGACTCCACTAGGGATTCCATTGATGTGAAAGTCTTTTCCTTTGTATGCAACTTTGATCTGAGAAAAGTCATTTATTTTCTGGTTTTTGGCTCTGTGACTTTGTTTTTGGGTGGGTTAGCTTAGGGTTAGATTCAATTTAGTTTTTCTTGAATTTTCCAGTAGGACGCACCCTCTGAGTATTGCACAGTGCGTCCCTGTACGCACTGTCGCTGTGTGCACAGAGCGGGCCCGCACCTGTCTTAACGGGTTGCCTGCGTCCCCTGCTAAAATTTAAGAAAATTCCATTTTTTGCATTTTTGCTCTTAGATTTTGCTTTTTCTTAGTTTTTACTGCCCAGATCCATTAGTCTCCTGTCAAAGATCTTCACCTAAGCTTGTTTCATTGGCATTCCTGCTTTAAGCTTTCATCAATTGGGTGTTTTGAGTCTCTTTTTTGAGAAATTCTTGATTTGATTTCCTTTGGTCATTACTTGGAGGTTTGTCTCAGTCTTTTCACAATTTTGCATCTTTTTGCTTTTGTTTTTGCAAAAAAAATTCCCCCTCATTCGCCGGGGGGGGGGCTAAATTGTGTATGAGTGTTAATCGCCTTTGAGTGTTTTTACTTTTGATCTTTGGAACTCTCACCCAATTTTCTCAACTTGCACTTGATTGGTTCTTAGATTACATTAGAATCATCTTGTGTTTGAGAATTCGCTTGCATAGATCACATTTGCATAATTAGAATTCGCATTTTCGGAATATGAATGAAAAATGTGCATAGATTACATTTGCATACTTTTCGAGTGAATTGTGCATAGATTACAATTGCATAGTTTACATTCTGAAAAATCAATCGTAGATTTAGATCATATTTCTTTGATTTGAATTTACACGAAAATAAAATAAAAAAAAAGGGCTTGGAATTGATTTGCATTAGTTTTTCTTGATAAAATTAGTGCATTAGAGAATTTGTCATATTTTCTCTTAGTGATCAATTTTTTGCATTGTTGGAAGTGAATGGAAACTCTCTCCTTACTTTAGTTAGGATTCATCGAATTGAAAAGATTACATTATCATATTCGATTGCATTCAGTTGAGTCGGGTCATAACACCATTGGTTTCATTTCCATTTACCCATTTGAGTAAAAACAGCCTTAATAACACAGCGCTTAATTAAAATTCATCTAGTAATTTTTACATTTCTAGGGCTCTGAAACACCAACATAGCTTAGGCTAGTGTCTTGGAGTAGGAGAGTAATTAACTCTCCAAGACAGCAAAACCAAACAAGTAGCTTATCTTGTGGTAGGATAAATCCAACTGTTTCATTTGTACTCTGGGAAAGCTCCTCTTAAAGGAGAAGCACGAGCTCGTGTCCGAACCAGTGAGGGGATCAATCCTCCCTCGTTGGGAACGACGCCAGACACGCACGTATTACAAACGGTAAACCTCGGATTAACCATTGTCGAGGAGCCAGGGGTCACTTGTCGGTAAACCTTGGATTATTGTCAAGGAGCCCGCAAGGGGATTGAGCTTGATACTCTGCCCTTGCGTGCTGTCGGAGTGTAGACTGTTCCCCCAGGTGCATTTGTTGCTGTTGGTAACCTTAGTGACCATTATCTTAGGATTCTACCCAAGGTGACGGTGGAGGGAAGATCCCACTGTACCTGGAGCAGACGTCGGTTATACTCACTTGGATTTTCTGGGGGTTCACTTCACTCGAGACGGTTAAAGTGGAGGAACTTGGTCCAGTCTATTCATTAAGCAGGTTGCCGGGGTAACTGTTCCACCCACCACTTCTGTACTGAATTCTGCGATGTTGGATTTCATCACCAACTAGTGTTTTCGGTCCGGAGAGCTACTGTTTGTGTGTGGTTTGACTCCTAGATTTGATAGCGCGTGTTAATTTGTTTGTTTTTACTTTTAGAGACCATAGGTGTGAATTGTGAATTTTAATTGTTAGGTGTGAATTGTGAATTGTTAATTTTAGTTTTAAATTGTTAATAAAATTCACTGAAGTTGAATATAATGGCAAATGTTCCGGAATTTATCAACCTAGGAACCCCTCCTAATGAGAATCCTAGTACTTTTCCTTACTTTGGAAATGTTGGTCCTCCTTATATGGCTACTTTGTCATTACCTGGATTTACAATAGGATTACCGATATGGTTATTTTCAACTTCGTTGGCCCAAAGTACTCCAATTGTTCCATCTCAACCGGATGCTTCACCTCAACAGAGTTCACCATCTCAACATCACCAACCTTCTGTTGACCCTTTACCTTCTTCGCCTAATTTTTCTTCCTCCATTTCTTCCTCTTCGCCTGGTAAAAGCCCTGATGCTAGTAACCAGGAGGCTAAGAAGAAGAAGAAAGGGAAGAAGAAGAAGAAGAAGAAGAAGAAAGATAAGAAAGAAGTCAACCAACCAACCATGGCTGTAAGTGTTAGTTGTGTTGAGGAAAATTCCGACATGCACCGTAAACCCAAATACCCTTGCAGACTTTGTAAGGGTGACCACTTCCTTGTCAATTGTCCTGGTATTCCAAAGGTCTTGGAAGTATGGTCAGAAAAATCTCATCAACTTTCTATTGATCCATCAACCAGTGATAGTCAGGTTCCTGGGAAAAAGGGTAAAGTTAGGTTTCCTTGTAAGTTATGCAAAGGGAGTCATCAAACTCACATTTGCCCTCACATGGATGAAGCCTCAACATTGTTGGAAAACCTTACTGTTCCACAGCAAGAATTTCCAACTGGTTACCGTAAACTTTCTCCCAACCTACCGTCAACTGACGGAGTGGTCGATTCAATTTCACATTCGGTCAATCACACTCTTCCATTGGAGAGTGAAACTCATGTCACTCAGGTTGATGATCAATTAGTTGATCAAGTGGTCGATTCAATTTCACATTCGGTCGATCCCACTTTCCCTTTAGAGAGTGAACTTCATACCGCTCAGGTTCTTCTTGTTACATCAGATTCTTCTATGCCGGGGGGCATTTCACCTGTTTCTACAGAACCCCCTCCAAGCAATGAGGTCTTTTCCTTTGATTGGAATAGACTGACAGAACCTCGTCTTCCTTCCTCCATCCCTTTCCAAATCATTGTCAAGGCTGGTGGTAGGGACATATATCGTACTCAGGTAGATGAAGGTGCTTCTGTTAGTATTTTATCCTCAACTGTTTGGAAAGCTTTGGGTTCCCCTCAGCTTGCGCCTATTACGCAGAATCTGAAAGCTTTTAACCGAACAATTAGTGAACCTTTAGGGATCCTTCCTAAGTTTTCTATTACCTTGGAAGGTAAAACTGTCTGTATTGATCTTATGGTAGTTCGAGGTCCCTTGGATTTCAATTTACTCCTTGGGCGAGACTATGTTTATGCAATGAAAGCTGTCGTATCGACACTCTTTCGCGTGATGTCTTTCCCTCACAATGGCAGTATTGTGACTATAGACCAGCTTTCGTTCCCTAGTCTTGTTTCGACTACCAATAATATGACAACCCTAAATGTTTCTGATTCTCAAGTGGTATCTACCCTGCCACGGGTTAATTATGTGGCAACTGGTCCCATGTTTTCAGTTACCGATGTAAGTGAGCCTCTCACTGTTGATTTAGATCCGGTAATTGACATGGAAAACTCTATGGGATTACTTGAACACGATGTTCTTATCCCTTTTGAGTCCCTTGACATGTGTTCCTTCCAGAGAACTATTCTTCCTTCAGATGAAGACCTCTTGGAAGCCATGATCAAGGTGTGTCCATTGACATGTCTTTCCTCCGGTTGGAAGACATGATCAATGTGGCGAGGATAGTTTTTTCCTAAACCAACCTCGTTAAAAAATGAAACAGGTTGCATCGAGGAAAGTTCCTTTTACTGTGTCGACCTCGTTAAAAAATGAAACAGTGTGCATGAGGATAGTTCTTTTACTGAGTCAACCTCATTAAAAAATGAATCAGGTAGATTTTAGGATATGAAGGTAGATTGTAGAAAGTAGGATTTTGAGGATAGTTCCTGTTACTGAGTCAACCTCGTTAAAAAATGAATCAGGTACGAGGAAAGTTTCTTTTACTGTGTCAACCTCGTTAAAAATGAATCAGTGTGTGAGAGGACAGTTCCTTTTCCTGTGCCAACCTCGTTAAAAAATGAAACAGGTGTTCGTGAGGAAAGTTCCTTTTACTGTGTCAACCTCATTAAAAAATGAATCAGTACGAGGATAGTTCTTTTCCTGTATCAACCTCGTTAAAAAATGAAACAGGCTAGCAGGAGGATAGTTCTTTTACTGAGTCAACCTCATTAAAAAATGAATCAGGTAGATTTTAGGTTATGTAGGAAGATTGTAGAAAGTATGGTTTTGAGGATAGTTCTTGTTACTGAGTCAACCTCGTTAAAAAATGAATCAGGTATGAGGATAGTTCTTTTCTTGTGTCAACCTCCTTAAAAATGAAACAACTCCCTTTTCAAGTTAAATATTGAAAGTAAACCTTCATTCCATCCATCTGGTTGAATGCAATGAAGCATGGGGGGCATGTACCTCATTTTGCATCATTATACTGGGGGCATGCGAACTTTTGGAGCATAGTTCCTTGTCTTGTGTCAAGCTCGTTAAAAAATGAAACAAGGAGTCTTGAGCATAGTTCCTTGTCTTGTGTCAAGCTCTTTAAAAAATGAAACAAGGGTAGGTTAAGTAGGTAGATTGTAGAGAGTAGCCATGAGCATAGTTCCTTGTCTTGTGTCAAGCTCATTAAAAAATGAATCAAGGATTTTTAGAGCATAGTTCTTTGTCTTGTGTCAAGCTCCTTAAAAAATGAATCAAGGTTTTTTAGCGTAGAGTTTTTGTTAGGTAGAATGTAGAGTAGTTAAGAGCATAGTTCCTTATCTTGTGTCAAGCTCGTTTAAAAAATGAAACAAGGGTTTTGAGGATAGTTCGTTTCTTGTGTCAACCTCACTAAAAAATGAAACAACTCCCACAAGTCTTTCCAAGATCTTGAAAGTAAAGCTTCATTCCATCCACCTCATTGAATGCAATGAAGCTTGGGGGGCATGTACCTAGTTTTGCGTCATTATGCTGGGGGCATGCGAACTTATAACAAGCATAGTTTTTCGTTTCAAGCTTGCGTAAACATGAAACCGAATCCGAGCATAGTTCTTTTCCTGTGTCAAGCTCGTTAAAAAATGAAACAAATCCTCCTCTTCTTGAGTCGAGAGTTTGACTAGATCTCATAAATGTTAAGTTGTATATTTAGGTTAGTTATTTCAGTGTTTTGCATAATTTTCTTACAGTTTAGGACGAGTCTTTCAAATGATCTCGTAACTCAACCTTCATTTCGTCCAACTGGTTGAATGAAATGAAGCTGGGGGGCATGCGCTCTAACAGTTACCCTTAGGGGGCATCAAGCACAGTTTTCTCTCTGTTTCAAGCTTGTCTAAAAAATGAAACTACTTTGAAGCATAGTTTTTCTCTGTTTCAAGCTTTTGTAAAAATGAAACCTATCTCGAGTCAATTTCAGTTATTTTCAAGACTCGTTAAACTCATGAAAATCCCGAGATTATTTTGCTATCTTTCATTCTCGTAAAACAAATGAAAATGCCGAGTTCTTTCCGTCTTTTCTTGCTCGTAAATTAAATTGAAAGTAGGTCATATGAGTACATTTTTATCATTTTTTCGAACTCGTTAAAACTTACGAAAAAGTGAAACATCAGAGTCATCTTTTAAGCCCTTTTCTGACTCCTAAAATATGAAAAGATCGTCGAGCGTTTCTTTTACACTCGTTAAAACGGAATTAAAAGACGGTCCCCTTATAGCTCTTTTCTGACCGTAAAATCAGGAAAAGATTGCCGGGTTTTTGTCGTTTCAAACTCGATATGGAAATAAAACGACGTGTCCTTGATCGCTTTTTACTTTTCAGGTCAGTGGCACTAATTATGAAAGTACTCCTTGGTCGCAAGATCAAGCGGTTCCCCAGGTATTATTTTATACTTTTTCGGGCTTGAGGGACACAAATCTACGAAAAAGTTCAACTTCGAGTCTTCTTAAGTTTTTCAGACTCTCTAAAATTGAAAAACGCCGAGTTTCTCCTATACTGGGCTCGTTAAACATTTCACAGTAAAGGACCTGTTCAATTACAAACAGGAACGAACCACTCCTTCCTAGGGTTCGAATCAAAACTAGGTTGGACTCATCCGAAGGATGAGCTTATAATCAAGCATATGTTATCCTCCTCAAGCTTGTTAAAAATAAAGAGGTACTTGCCAGAAATGGTGGGGGAAAAGAGAGAAGAATGAGCCTATTTGTTATCTTTTGTCTCAGAAGAAACTTTATTACCACTCTTGGACACGACACTTTTCATTCACCTGGGTTGGGAAATCCTTTACCTCACAGTTGATCAAACCACATTGAAAGTCTTCAGCCGGGTTCCGGGGATTAACTTTGAGTCATTCATCACCAAGCCATCTGTTGTGTCGTTATGTGTTCAAGAGGTTTGCAAGCAAAACTTTCATCTGCAAAATACTTGTCATCCATTTGGCCATCCCTGAGTCAGTCCTTACAGCAACATTTCTTCAACTTGAACAAATGATTTCGTGTTGTGGGCTTGCCTGCAATGGGTCGCTTTCTATCGACATCAACACATTATCTAGAGAGATGACTTAGAAATCGTCAGTACCTTGAAGTCCGCATGCATCAATGGCAGGTTTCTCGCCTTTGACGTCAGTTTACATCATTGACTTTCGATCGAAGGACTCCGTGAAATGTTCGACATCAACTCATTCATTCACATCTCATGGATTGTACTGGGTACTTTGAGAACCATTGAAATTACTGGTGGTCTCTCTCACACTTGTTAACAGTTTACATCATCGACTGGTAATCAAGTGGTTTCTACCATGTTCGACATCAACTCATTTATTCGCATGGCTAGAATCGTACTAATTCGGGAAGCAGAAATGAAGACCCTGGATCTAGTTTCCACCATCGAGGCTGCGAGGAGTTTTGTATTCATTATCTAAGTAGACTAATCATAAACAGATGGCTGCGCCCATACTGTGTCTACAAAAGTCTATGATTATGATGTACTGCAAGATCATTCCTGTATCAGAGTAGTTAGTCTGTTAGTTAAAGTTTTGATCTGAGTATGGGAATGCCTACCTCAGTGATGATATAATCTTATATATGTATTTTGTGTTGAAAATTGCAGGTTCTGACCAGGCTCTCCACGAGATAATCCTTGAAATGATAAAGCGCTTCACCCTTCCTAGATAATACAAAACCCTAATCTATTACAGGCTTCGCACTTTAGGGGGCAATCTGTTACACTAAAAAATGTCACCATGACTATTTACAGTTAGTATGGCTCTATCAACAGTCATGCTATCCTCTTAGGCAAGTCTTAAGCCTTTTCTCTCCATGTCAAACTCCAAAAAGAGAGAAAGTCTTTATAAATGTATTTATCTCTGGGTACGCAGGTTCTCTCAACCTTACCTGCGGGTACACACCCAATGTTCACAAAAGCTGCGTCCTTGGACGCTCTGTATGTAAAGGGGCAGGTGCGTCCCCCTGTAAAGGTCAAAATGCGCAAGTTTCATCTTTAAAAAGTTACTTGTGGTCATTTCTAGAGCATTCTAGAAGGTTGTTCGACGTGTATTGAGCGCCTCCAGATGGTTCATGTACCCCTACCAAAGAGGAACTTATCCCATCAATAAGGGAGCTATCCCATCCAAAGAGGGGATTATCCCATTGATGGTGGACCTGATTAACTTCCTCTTGAGCACTATAAATACAGGCATTGGGCCAGAAGGAGGAGAGGTTGGAAGCTATACATTTCTAAGGGTAGATGCTATTGGAATTAAGACTCCCATTTAGAAGCTTGTGAGGAGAGATTGCCATCTTTGCTTGTTCTATTTGGAAGTGGGTGAGCTTTGTCAAAGTAAAGGAGAACTCTTGATGGACCCTGGGAGGGACTTGCACAACACCAAGGCTCAGGTTGTAATTGTTCCTTTTGTTTCCTATTAATGCAAATGAGTCCATTCTTCTCAATAACTTGTTATTTATGAGTTGTTTCATGTACTCCTTGGTCTATATGTTAAATATATTTTATTCTATGAGATTATCAAGTGCTATTTAATCATTTGATTGTTAGTGGATGCAGGTTTCAAAGTGAAGGAGGAGCTCATCTGGATCAGTGGAGCTGGACTGCTACAACAGCGTTGGATTACAGGTAGGATCTAAACACTTGATTTCTTATATAGTGAATGCATATTTAGAGAAGGATTGCTCTTGTTTGTCTTGTTTGTCACTAGAGAGTCTTAGGCTCCTAGGGAGGTTGGTTGTGTCCGCACTATCGACTCTTTCCGCCTGACACCTCATGAGTAGGTTAGGATTAATTTTATTTTGCTGTCATCTTAGTTACATTTTTTTCCTGTCCTTTCCTGTTTTATGCAAAGTTTATTTTCCTTTTGAATTTCAGTCCTTTTCAGCCAATTGATTTCGGTCCTTCAGTCTCATTTTCGCCTTTATAACTCTCTCTAGATTGCCCTCATTCCCCACCTTCAGCTTTTGCCTCCCTCGGTACCTCGCTAATGAGTCTGCCAATCCTAAATTCTTCGTTACCTTGCAAATCAAGAAAACTTTCAATGAGACTATGAGAACTAGAAAATCAGCAGCGAAATTCAAATCATAGCCACTCATTGGCATCTGTTGGGAACTAGGTAGGATCTGTTGATAACTTGGATACCGAAGCATGTAGGGGCATCTTTATAAAATGAAAAATGTGTAACCACAGCTGGACTGGCATGGCAGAATGCTGCATTTTTAAAATCCCATCCAGACCTAGCCTATACTTGTCTATAAGGTTTACAGTCATTCTCCATTGGTTCCATCCACCACACTAAAATTTCTAATATTTGTCATCTATAAGTAAACCTCCTCTCATGGGCTATGCTCGTTTTCGTATATCTTGTGGAAAATTTAATTGTGATCTAGTCCTTGTGCCTAAAACTGGAAGGACTTATGTAAAAGAAAATGAAATGTTGAGTCCTTGTGCCAATCTGGAAGGACAAGTTTTTTGGGAAGCTGGTTAGAGTAGGTGTTGTCGCTAGACTCAGAGTACTGGTTGACATAGCAAGACCAACTTTGCTTAAGTGGTGTAAAAATATGGCATGGTCCATGACTATGCCCCATTCAATCACACGAAAGTATAACACTCAAATTCTTACATAAAGTGGAGATAAACATGTCTACATGAAGTTTGATGAGCGATAAAGAGATAGGTACACACCTAAACAGGTATTGACAGATCGGTGATGGCCCTGAAAGGATTTTGAAAGTAGAAAACAGGTAAAGGAAGGTCAATAAATCCCATAATACAACCATTGGAGAATTCCCGTCAAAGCCCTATTAGTAAATAGAAGCTATTTGTCTTTATCCCGCCTAAAGCTATTAAATGCTGAAGTGGAACCCATGCCTATCCATCTATACAGTTTGCATTTCAAGTTTATATTAACACCCTGATGTTGTACTGATCCAGAGTTTATTTGGTAACAGATATAACTGGTTCGCCATTTGTTGTGAAGACAACCACCACCCTATTAAAACCTTCTCTAGTGGAAAATTTGAATGGGTCCCCTAGACATTTGACCTTTCATTTCTAACTGGAGTTGTTACATGGAATTATGTCTTCTAAGATGAATGATCATGCCCCTTATATAAATCTCTACGGAATGACTTATTTATAATCCAGTCTGGCCCTTCATTCATGTGCTTTCATCGGGACTTTTTCACTCCTCATAAACCTTCATGGTGCTCTATGCCCATGCATATAACCAACCCCCACTCTCTATTATGGTTGTATTTGGATTCGACCCACAAAACCTTCTATCACATCTTTATTCCTATTATAACTCTTTTATAATAGAAATTCTTTGCAAAGCATGCATGACTTAACATCTCCGCACTTCTGCGGTCTTTACACATCCTCCTTGCATACCTTTATCGTATATCGCAGGTTGCACTGATCAAGGGAAAGACATATCTCTCATGAATAAATGCGATGTGACCAGGCCTCCTATCGCAAATCGTAATCGCACTTTGCTAAGACCCAAAGCCCAAGCTTCAAAAATTCCGCGATATAGTGGACCCACCGGGATCATTAACCACAATATATATATTTTTGAGTCCGCCCCCCCAATCGTAAGTCGCAATTGACGGAGCTCAAGGCTTATACATAAGGTGAACTGCGATATATTGGACCCGTCAAGACTATTAAATGTGGCATATATATCTTTCGGGTCTAGCCTAATTGCATATTGCAATCAGTGGAGCCCAGGGCTTATACGTAAGGCGTGATGTGATATACCGAACCTGTCGGGACTATTAAACGCAACATATATATTTTTTAGGTTCGGCCTATCGCTAATCGAAATCTGCAGCCGGCGAAAGTGAAGCCCATGTGATATGTGAAGGGGCAATGAGCAGACCTGGCGATAATTATATGTTCGGGTGTATAGTATTTGAAGTCTGGCCTTATGGTTCAGCTGTAAGTTTTCCCGTGTATTTCGATAAAATGTTGTGGTCTGGGTTTTCAAAGGAAAATCCGATAGGGGTGATGTTGCATGTGATTGCCTGCTGCAGTGAGCGATTGCGACATGATCGCATCACAACCTTGGCTGAACCAGGGGCCGATTCTTTCACATTTGTTCCTTGTGATTTTATAAATGTTTTAATGAAGGAAAGATTTGTGTTTTTAGGCATTTCTATCATATTTTCATAAGCATAGCTGATGTTGGTTATTTCTGCAGGCGAGGACTGAGAGAAGGAAAGCAAGGTCAAAGAACGGATGCATAAGCATCAAGTATGGCTTCGGGTAAAAGATGCATGAGCAGATCCGAAGAGTTTATATATGCAGGTGTGTTCTATTTAAAGATCCGGCTTTAGGCATTGGCAATCAAGTTTCCATGTGTTACTTGTGTATTCCAAAGGTTATGTGGTCTCGGGCCTTATCATGAAGAAATGACACGCATACCTCCTCCTTTCAATCGACATCTATTTATTTCCCCATGAATTGAAATGCTCCAGCAGATGTGGCCTTTATGTGTCAGTCATTTCACCAATCGATTCTACACCTGTATATTTTAATTTGTATATTGAAAAGAGGAGGGAGGTGGAAAGGTGGGGGAGAAGACAGAGGGCCAGTCTTTGCTATATAAGTATTACCTCCAGAGATGGAGGGGGGAATTTTTTTTGGGCAGAACAACTTTGACTTATTGTATTAATAAAAGAGATTGTTTGGGTCAAGAAGGAGATTTTTTTTTTCGGATTTATTTTCCTCTTCTTTCATGTGTTTAGAATTAGGGTGTTGTGGATGGCATAAATATAAATGTGTTTTTTTTTGTGCATATTGATAATAGATAGTTCGTGAATAGTCTTGGTTATTCAAATATGATTTGTTACCATGCTTAATTCATGAGCAATTGCTTATTCGAAACCTTGTTAAACATCAGTTGAAATTTTTATTTGTATGGAAAGGAATGTGTATTCCTGTACAAGTAATTAGATTGCAATAAATATTTAATACAGCCTTGTTCATCTGTGAACTAGTAATTGATTCATTTGGACTTGGAATCTATGTATGATGTTTAATCTCTTTTTGTTATGCTCCTCTAGGATAGATTAGAATAGTTAGGATTACCATAAGTAGTTAAAATTAGTGTAGATAGGATTTGATATACATAGGTTAGCTATTTCTTTTGTTGACTTAATTGAAGTCTTCCTCCAAGAATCAATCTTTCAACACCTATAAAAATTTACGGGATCCTTTAAAACCCATTGGAACTAGCCACTCCAAATGAAAGAGGATCTAATTGGGGTCTGCGATCGGGTTAGTTCCCCTTATTGGCATAGTGAATATTCTCCGCGTCAACATGATGAAAGATGTCGTCCATCAGCCTCATGAAGGTTGCAGGAGCATTTGTCAACCCAAAAGGCATGACCAACCATTCGAAAAGGCCCCCCTTGGATTTGAACATAACCTTCCACACATCAAAGGATTCAATTGGTACTTGGAGATAACCAAACTTCAAGTCAATCTTGTTGAAATATTTGGCTCCCTTGAGCTAGTCTGGAAGGCCATCAATCTATGGGATTGGATACCTATTCCGGATAATGATCATATTCAGCACCTGATAGTCAACATAGAGTCCCCAGGTCTCATCCTTCTTTTGTACCAACACGATCAAGCCTCCACAGGGTGATGAACTCGACCTGATGTGCCCTTTCTGCAACAGCTCTTGAATCCTCCTCTTGATTTCATTTTTCTCTTGAAAAAATCATCGATAGATTGACCCATTGGGTAGCAGTGCGCTCAGGGTCAGATCAATGGAGTGCTTGACCTAACAGTGTAGGGGTACCCTTGTGGGTGAGGTGAAGATATTCCTTTACTCCTCCTTGACCTTGTCCATATTCTGCTACTGTGTGAAGGAAACTTGTCTAGAGGTCTCAAATGTGGCCACAACCTTCCTCTTTCCCTAAGGGCGAATCATAAGGAAGACAAATTTCCTGGTCTAGTAAATGATCTTACTGCATTGCTTTGCAGAGACCAAAGAGATGGAGATAGGTGGTGCTACCTCCAGTATCCTGTATAATTTTTTTCCAAAATAAATAATAAAAGTGCGAGGCCTAGACTCATACACAACATGACAATTCTAGAACTATGTTGGCCTAATAATACATCACGAGATTCAAGATGAGAAACATCACAAAGTACCTAATCTGTGAAGGGCTTGATGCTATAGGGAAGGTGACACTAATCGCTAACACAGAGATCTCGTATTTGGTGAAGCCACCCCATGGTGTACGACTGCAGGTGTGGTGTGGTAAATAGGCAAAACTACTCCAGGACTTCTGTATAAATGAGATTCTTTTGGCTTATATTGTCAACAATGGACTACAACGGAGAACCCTTCACTGACATTTGTGAGTGGAAGAGTCGCTCCCCCTCCTCTGGATCTTCGGGCTCAATATTTTGGAGCTTGGTGGTGGAAACAGTGGAACTAGGCTTTGTGTCAATAATATGCTTCCCTTTGTTGTTCCTCTTATCTGGTTCTGACTCAAATTTGGAACATGCATCTGATTTGGAAGCTCTCAGCTTGACCACTATTGACTTCTTGCTTGACACTCACTTGCTTTGTGAGTGGATCTCTTACTCAACTCACATCATTTCCCTATTTCCTTCTTTTTATTTATACTTACCGCTTCAATGGGTTATCCTCGGTCACCCTGCCTTGGCTTTGTCCTTCATTCTATGGTTTGGGGCATATTTCCCTTGCTTTGGATTCGAAGATCCAAATAAATTTTTCCTCATTAACTACGCATCGATAGGCAGAACCAAGAGAGGATATGTACAAGAACTCCATCTCATCCTAGATGTACTTGTGTAGATAGTTGCGGTACTTGAGTACCAAATTCCACTCAAAATCCTTGATACCCAACTTCATGGGAAGGGTATGAAAAATATTTGTGAAATTTGGAACGTCTTAGTCCCTTGCCTACCGCAACATAGTCCATGTTATGTATTTATCTTCATAGCTCCCTATAGGGTAATGTTGTTCCTTGATGGCATCTTGAAAAGAATTCCAAGTGGGCGTGGCTGAAAACAATGAGGATTCCCTCTCATCCTTATATTCACAATGGTTTCCCACTACTCCTAGAAATGGGGAGCGGATTTGAGGAGTGCAAAAGTAATATTTTCCTAAATGGAAAATTTATGAACCAAAAAATAACCTTCCAAAATATTTAACCATCGATCTACAACGTCTGCATCTATTTGGCCTTCAAATATGGGAATGTCAAAGTTGACTTGTACCTTAAAGGGAGTGGCGCCACCAGAGAGGCTGATGGATGAAGATGCGTCACCTATGGGTAGCTACCAAAGGATCTAGGTAAATTTATCCATCATCACATTCCTCTGTCACTCGAGGGCTTCCTTGAGCAAAATTTTGAAAGGATATCTTGCTCCCTCATATTCAGTTTCTTCCACAGTGGGAGGACGTTGGGATTTGTGAGGCTGGTCTCGCAAAGCTTCAACTAGTTTGAGCCTTAATTCCTTATGCCCTGACCTCATTGGGGACATGCAAACAAAAACAAAGAAAGAGAAGATTGATATGATACCACTGATAAAGACTTATACATGAATGCAATATAGTATAGATACAAACATAAACATCAAGATGTAGCAGAAATAAAACTTCATGTCATCAATATCAAAGAACTAAAATATGATTTCATTAAGAATTGAAATAAACTAGCTTGGACGATGGTAGCTTATCTATGAGAAGAGATGTGGTGGCTACATGCCTATGAACTATGCTACAATGAGGCTCGATGGCCTTTTTATCATTTAGAAACAATGACAAAACTTACACATCCAAAAACCTAACCCTAGGAGATGAAGCGCCAAAATATTGTGGGCCCCGTTGGGGTAAGTTGGAACGTCAACTTCCGAGGGTCGTAAATTTGGCATACAATCTCCATTTTGCTATCATAATATCTTGTTTTGAATATCTCGTAGAGGAGGCCAAAGACAAATCAATAAAGTTATTTGGCATTGTTAGGGTCCTATATTTCATAGGAGAAGTTGTTTTTACCTGATGATTTTATATTTGAAAAATATAAATAATGTTTCATGTTTGAAATTTATTTCCAAAAGATATATATATATATATATATATATATATATATATATATATATATAGATAGAGAGAGAGAGAGAGAGAGAGAGAGAGAGAGAGAGAGTAAATTGTAAGGGACAAAAAAATTAGAATAAATAAATGAAAGGAAAACAACAAAAAAACAAAAAATATTTTTGAAAATGTCCCCCTAGGTGAGAAAATCTAAAGTTCACCAAGAAAAATCAAGATTGCATCAGTTTACTTTTACAAATTTTGAATAAGTGTGTAGTTTGTTAAATGCCACTTGGTAAAGAAGAAAATTATAAATAATTTGGCTAATCACATTGTTTAATCATGATTAGGCTAGGAATACAATAGGTTAGGTTAGTGAGTAAATTAATCACTTAGTAAAAGTGTGATTTTCTAGTTTAAATTACCATGGAATTGTTTTTGAATAATTTTTTACGGAAAGTTAGTTTTTGATTAGTCATACCTTAAGTAAGGGTTAATTGCACTTTAATGTGTTTGTAATAAAGTTGGAAATATGTATTTTAGCCCAAGATAGAACTTTAGAAGAAAACGAACAACTGAGATCGGCCCCCACCTGGATCAATGGCAAGGGAATGTTTTCGGGCCTCCCCAAGCTCAAATCCACTTTTTTCATGGGGGGGTCTAAAAATTCTGCTATGTGGCACCCTCTCGATGTTTCCCACCCCCACCTCACTTTCCTCTCATCATGCCCACCCTCCGAAAGGTCTTCTACTACTAACTTTATTCCACTTCCACTCATCACTCGCCATGTCAACCTCCTATCCCCACCTTCCCTCCGTGTGCTCTCTTCCACCTCACCCTTGCAGACCCCACCCCCACGACTACTCCCAACCATAAAAACTTGTCCCAGTGAATTACTTCCTCCCAATCCTATACTGCCACCTGGCGCACCTTTTTCCATGTCAGCAAGTCGTTGCAACATTAACTACCTTCCACTCCTATGCAACGGACCCCTCCCTATTAACAGTAATAGTATTAACGATAATTGTGAAATTACTCTATATAACGATCAAAAAATGTAAAATTTCTTTCCTTCACCGTGTCATATGATTAGTAGCCTATTACAAATTCTTAAGCCACATAAGGACCATTTGATTTGCCCAACCATTGTTGTTTCAGATTGTCATCAAGGGCCCAATTCAATATCTTTCCATCTTTTTCCTGTTCTAGGTAATTCATTACCTTTCCTCATTTCAGTAATTCATCATGCCTCCCAAAATGAAACTCCCAAAATAAAAAGGAAAGAAGCTAGAAGAGAACCCTATGTTACCCCCACCTGTAGACTTCGATCATGTACCCTTGTTATACCTCTAGTATAAAATTTCTAAAACCAACTGTGAATTCAACTTATTCAAACTTCAAAGTTGGTTAAATTCATTGACCAAAATGATGAAATTAATCTATGGGAGTCTACACTACCTTAGTTTATGTTCCTGTAGACCCATTTCTTCCCTGAGTTTATTTACTGGTGCCAATTGAGTTATGTCCCCTCTTAGAGATATATTGTAAGTCGCAATGGTGAAGTTTTGAACAGTATAAGAACTAAAGCCATCGCTTAAATTCTCCTATTTACTATCCTATAGTCAGCTAAGCCTTTGTCAGTAGACTCTCCCACAGAGCTCTACAAGAATTTAACTTTTCCATAGAGAGCCAAGATCTTTGAAATTTTTCTACCTGAAGATGCCCAATTACCAAAAACCAATCCTCCATATTCATCTTCCATGTTCCCTGAGGGAATTAAGCAGATTATTCCCATCATTTCTTACATTCTTAGTTATCACTCTTACCAGTGGGTTAATGAGGCCATGGTTGGCTTTTTATTAATTTTCACCACTAGTGAGCAACCAGTTACTTTTAATTACAGTGAGTTTATTGCAGAAGCTATGCATGATTAATTTGTCAGATTTTTTATAGAGGGAGGCTTTAAATACTCTTATTTTTTAGTGTACATTTTTATTCATTAACAAGAAAACAAATTCCCTTTCACCTTGTAGAACATGGATGAGAAGGGAAATGCTCAGTTAGTCATACAATGGACATACTTGGTGAGAAGGAATTCCACAGAATTCTCTTTCACAGATTTTGTGGACCAGTCCTTATATACAGTGGTATGTCTCCTACATAGAGATGTGGAGCCCACGATAGGTGAATACATTCAGAAGATTTTACATCTCAGTGAACAAGTAAAGATAGGGGACTCGTATCTTTACCAGACACACACAGAAATTCAGATATATGGGTGTGAGATACCAGGTTACAAACTGCCCAAATTTGTGCCTATGATACTTTTCTCATTAGACTACATTCGGCAGATGATTCCCAAGGATGACTTACATTTTTTGGTAGCCAAGAAGAAGGCCCAATTCAAGATCAAAGCCAAAGTGGGACCTCTTGTTTGCAATACTAGATCAGCTGGCAAGGAAGCTGATTTGATGCTGAAGCAAATGAATTTTAAATTGAGTTTCACCTGGTCTTATGACCCTTTTGGCTTGATCTAAAAGCTAAGGGTGGAGAAAAATAACACACCTTATTCACATACTCCTCAACCAGAAAACGAGCAGTACATGAATCAGATTCAATGGGTGGAAAACACACAGTAGGAGGCAGAGGAGTAGATTCTCTCTACTACAACCACTAAATCACCCATACTTAAAGAGAAATAGGAGAAGAGAGCAAGAGAAGAAGAATCTTCCCCAGTGATGAATAGGAGAAAATGATTTCTTAGTTAATACTAAGAAGCAAAAAACCAACTCTGCAAATGTTTTTCAGTAGGACATAGAATAAAAACATACTATTGTAAAGATAGGTCCTCATGTGTCTAGCAGAGAGGAGGATATCTTTCATAGGATCATTGCCTTCATCTACTTTCATAGATCCTCTAGAGACATAGAGGACGGTCGATTTGGCTCAAGACACTTCTAAGCCCAACAATTTTTCCAAATACAAGGCCATTAAGAAAAATAATGAAATGCTAAAAGCCTCCACTTATACACAATTATGGAAACAAACAACAATCTCTTAGGACAAACTACTATCAACTTTCGACTTAGAGAATGGAAAAATGCAGATAGAATTTATCAAAGCCAAAGTACCATCTCCGAGGTCATCTGTAGATTACAAGGAATTTGTGTTCACTTTTGATGCACATCATATTCATCCCATAGACCAAATGCACAGACAAACAAGTGAGATGATGTATTCCACACTCACTAACACTACTACATTTGCTTCTAAATTATAGGTATCACTAAATAATGTACAGTCATATCTCAAATTAGAGAAGATTTCATCCTTAGCCAAGGATACTAGAATCAAGTCACTGGAGGAATTGGTGATAAAGTTGGGATATAATCCCAAATATATCAAGGCAGCTGAAGAAGTTTTGAAGAAAAATGATGTTGATATAGTAGCCTTGAGAAAACAATTGAAGTTGCCTACTATGGAGGATCCAAAGGCCAAGGAGCTAGGAGAGAGTGAGAAGCAGAAAGAGATTATTTTCAGGATATTCATCGAGCTAAATAGCCAAATCAAACACATGGAGATATAGTTAGAGAAACTACTTAAAGAAAGGAACAGGTGCAGTAGCTAGCTATAGTTCCTCTTACTGCAATTCCAATTGCAGTGGTCACAATGACAGGAGATTCTACATCTACATCAACAACTGCAATAGATTCAACAAGTGAATTGGTCATAGCCATGGACAGTGTAACTATCCAGGAGCAAGAAATTGCAAAGCTAAAATCTCAAATTAAGACACTGCCAGAATAGAAGTTAAAGATTGATAATTTTTATGTGGTAGAGTTACATAAAACTCATCAATTAAATCTAAGAATTGAGCAATTACATAGTGAATTAGTGATGGGTCATATCCTGGCCCAAGCCAGAGAACGTATATGGACTGAAATTGGTGAAGCCATCACAGAGATATGGCCTTCTATACATATCATTTTTTAACAACATGAAATATTGTAGAAATCCAAACAAGTAATCAGGTAGACAAGAATAGACTTGGGGAAGAAACTAAGGGAAGCTACAACCCTCATCAAATTTCTACAAGAATAGACATGAACTACAGGAGTTGGAAATTTAGGATAGAACAAAGATTGTAATGTTTTTGAGGTTGTATTTTTCATACATATTGTAATTGTGTGTTAAATACTATATAGATCTAGCTCCTAAAAGAATTCATAATAGAGCTCATCCATATCCAAATCCTCCCAATATCTTAGATAATCCCGAGAAATTGATAAGGAAGAAAATCTTGACCGAAAGTCAAGGGAATAACAGTCCTCTGCCAAGAGCCAATTCTTTTCCAAATAGTTTTGTTACCATACAAGACATTCAATTTGATCTACCCTTTGAACTCAGTCTGTTTAAAACCAGGTCTGAAATATTTGTAGTTGAAATTGTCATTGATGAGTCAATATTAAATCCATACATATTTGAACATCAGTCTGTAGACCAGGATCTTGACAAACACGCTCTCCAACAGTTTGAAAAATTATAAGACCTAGTGACAGACCTCGATCAAGATATCCACAAAGCCTACATCCAGCAACCAGTTGAACTTTCATCCCTATCATTCTCTGTTTCGTCTCCCATCACAAAATCTTTACATCTTGTTTCCACTATTTCCACCTCCTCAAAAATTTCCATTACCTCTCCATTAATATCACCAAGTATAATACACACTATCTTAATCCCTTCCACATGTACACCTCACACAGTTTCATCTATTGTTCCTTCCTATATACCAGGCATGTAAGCCTGATATGCTCTCTTGGTTTTACCTTCCTAATCACATAACACACCTCAATGCTATCAAAGTAGGATTCCTCAGTTTGATGTCACCGGGGCCCCCATTGCACAACAACATGTAGATAAAATGAATGCTTACTTTGACCTTCAAGAGGTTGATGAAGATGATGTGAATATGAGGTTGTTTGCCCAAATCCTTTATGGAGAGGTACGAAAATGGTTTAAATCTTTAATCTTGCTACCTTTCATCAGTGTTTCCTCAACAAATGGGAAACTATAAAGAATCCCCTCCAAGTTTTAAATGAATATAAAAATCTAAAAATATAACCTAATGAAACTATTGAAGAATACTGTGATAGGTTTAATCGAGTTTATAATTCGACTCCAGCTACTATAAAGTCCTCACCAGGGTTAGATATTATTCATTTCCCTGAAGGGTTTGATGTAAACATGGCATACCAATTAAGAGAAAGAGACCCTACCACACTTGAAGAAATGCAAAGAAACATTGTTAAAGTAGAGGCTAATTCATTAGCCAAAAAAGCCAAGCTTAAAACTGAAATAAGGGTTACCATCAAGGAGGAACCTTCCTCCTCTTCATCAGACTTAAAAATAGAAAATCTAGTCAAAACCATGGAAAGAATGATGGAGAGGATGACAGTGGTTGATAGAACCCCTCCTAGGGATAACCAAACAAATTCTCAAAATAGAAATCAAAATCTCAGAAGAAATCCACCTCTGATAAAACAAAGGGAATAGAGGGGCCCTAATGATCAACAACTTAGACCCGCCTTTTAGGAAAACTATGTCAAAGAAGAAGTGGAAATAGAAGAATTTTCAGAGGAAAACCAAATCAATTTGTTTGGGGAGAAAGAAATTAATCATATATTTTTTACTAAATAAGAGCAAGGTCAATTTCTGCTTTCATAACCAGAAACCATTCCTTTAGATTCTAAACAATACAAACAAGGATATCAAAATTCCATAATGGAAGTTCATAGGAAATATAACCCGAGGACTAGAAAAACTATTGATGCTCCTCCTAATAAAATCTTTGATACTCCTTCCAAAACGACTGTTGATAATCAACCAAAGAAAACTTAGACCGATATCCCTTCTTCCAGTCTAACTAAAGGTGTTCCTTCCTCTAGTCAATCCAAAGAAGATACTGAAAGAGAAAATATTAAGAAACATGGTCAGAACCTCAAGGAAATAGGGAAGCCACAAGCCTCTTTTAGCATAGAAAATGATTTGGCTAAAGTTATCATTTCAATCCCCCTCACTGAACTTATGAATAAGAATGCGTACATGACACAAGTAATGAAAGCCTTAAATGTAGGATAAGGAACAGATATTGTAAACCTTTGTGGTGACAAGCCCGAACTGTTATTTGGTCTAGAGGTAGAAGGTAAACCCCAAGATGGAAATGTTCCCCCTTTCTATGTCAGTCTCAATTTCCTTGACAAAATTCTTCATAATTCCATGCTCGACTCTGGTTCCTCACACAATTTAATTCCCTGAGCCATAATTGAGAAATTGAATCTTGACATTACTAGGCCATATAAAGACTTGTATTCTTTTGATTCCAGCAAGGTAAGGTGCCTTAGTCTCATTAAAGACCTCCATGTCACCCTATCTCAAATTCCTTCCAGAAACATAGTCATGGATATTGTAGTGGCAGACATACCCCCAAAATATGGAATGCCACTTTCTAGATCATAGGGGGTGAAGTTGCAAGGCATACTGCAAATGGATATAAGTTATTCTACCATACCTATTTTTTGTCAGCCTAAGAGACTTTACAGAGAAACCCTAATGAAATACATGATTAACAGTCTAGATAGACCAAACAACCATCCTTTGTATTCAGTTCATTCAAACATAGACCCTTTTATCTTGTATAATGATGGAGGTATAGAAGGAAAACTCCCTAACCTAGAAATTTATTTGTGTGAGATAGAAGAAAACAAAGAAAACATGGTAAAACTGGATGAAGATAATGAGCCTTTATGGAACATGGATTTTGATGGGGTTGTAATAAAAGAAGGATCGAGAGCAGATGTGTGGGTTTTCAATTCACAAACTAGACAAGATGAAGGACATTCATGTAAACTGAACTTCCAATGTAGCAATAATATAGCTAAGTACGAAGCCTTAATCCTTGGACTGCTCTTTTGAAAAAATTAGGTGCTAAAATAATTTCAGTTCATGGAGATTCTAAACTCATAATTAAAAAAATCAAAGGGGAATACTCAGCTAAACATCCAAGGTTAAGGGCTTATAGGAATGTTGTTTTAGATTTCCTTAAACATTTTGTTGAGTATGAGTTATTTGTAGTTCTAAGTGGTCAAAACATTATAGCTGATGGTCTGGCTACTTCAACTAGTACTTGCAAAATGCCTTATCGCCCTAGTCACCAGTATACATTTGAAGTTAAAAACTAACCAGTTGTCCCAGATAACATCAGGCACTGGAAAGTTTTTGGTAATGATGAACATATTGAAAAAATTTTACAATCAAAGGATGAATTCAATTATGCCAATATAGACATAGATTTTGATGTAGATAATTAAATGTACATAAAATAATGAATAAAGTAGAATTAAATGAATTGGATAAAGTTCAAGAAGAGTCAGAAATTTTGCAGTTGAAGGATAATTTTTTTCCTAGAGGGTTAGTTCCCTTGGAAGAATTATTTGATTTCAATGATGTGGCTAAAAAACCTAAAATATAACCTACTAGAGCCGATATGGAAGAATGCAACAAAGGAACCAAAGAAAATCCTAAAACAGTTAAATTTTCCAAATCTTTGCCTTCATCTGAAAAGCAAAAATATATAGAGATTTTCAAAGAATTCATAGATGTATTTGCCTGTAGTTATGAGGATTTAAATTCCTATGACACCATCATTATACAAAATAGAATTCCTATAAAAGAGGACCACAAAACTTTTAAACAAAAACTCAGAAAGATCAACCCAATTATTTTTTCCCCTAGTTGAGAAAGAAGTTAAGAACTTGTATGATGCCAAAATCATTGTACCCCTGTGGTTTTTGTTGGCTTATATGAGACTAACCCAAGTTCGGAAGAGTTATTTAGCCAAACAAATCCCACAGCAACCAGCCCTTTCGGCAACAACCCGCAGAGCGCAGACTGAGGCCTCAATCGAGGTAGCAGGGGAGGGTGTTGGAACCAAGTTTCCACACCCTAGGGATGTCTAGATGTGGTCTAGAGGTTTCGAGCACAAGTCTACAACTCTGCACTGCTCGGTATTCGCACAGATCCAGATTGATTATACCTTTCTATTAGTGCACTATTCTATTGGAGGATGCGGTCATAAATCGGATCTGTTCAACAAGGTCTTTAAGTAAACATTTAACCAACATAACCGATTCATGCATTTAAAATGAACCCAGATTCACATACATTCATACAATAAGCAGATTAATTAAGTAGATATTGTAAAAGCCAGATTCATGATATCTCAGAAGGAACACATAATTTTCAGATAAACTTGTCTTTATTTCCACTTATCCCCAATACATCCAGATCCAAACTGTGCACTTAGTTGCAGGGGTTCGTGCACACAGCTGTGGACTTTCCAGGCCTCTGCGCACATAGCTGCATAGCCTCTATCTACTACCCCAACCCTCAACTCAGACTTATAGATGCTTTTAGACTATTTGCTTCAAAAACCCATTACATTTCATATTCCAGATCAATCTCCAAAACTTAGCTATCTCTACCCATAGAGTCTCACTCTATTTATACCTTTCCTTGGCCTGCGATCCTTGAGTGGGCTGACTCTATTTACATTTCTTTACAATATTTTCAGACAGACTACCCTTTGACTCAACCTATTATAATTCACGCTCCGTGCTTTCATCAGAGTCTTTACCCTACCTTTACCCAAAACTTTGGGCTTCGAGCCCCCTAACCATTGCACGGGGCTTCCACTACCCAAAAACCCCCCAACACAATCATCGTGAGTTGTCCCGAGTCACTCGGCTAGCGCGGTAATCTTCTCACATAGGGTGGTTAGCAGCCTCTGTGCTTCACTTGTACCAGCAACAAATTCTTCCATCATCCTTTACATCATTTCCACGCGTGTGGCCATCAACTCAGTCTTGAGCATTGTTGTCTCAATAATGGCACACTCACTTTGCATATGGACTACCTTGTGCTCTATGGTGGTCAAAACTGCAAATCCCTTGTCCAGCCATGGCTGGAGATGGGCTTTAATCATGACTGCCTTCTGTCAGGCCATGTCAGCTTGGATCTTTAGGTCCTAGGCCTCCCTTATCTTAGCCAAGCGCTGTGTAATAATGACAGTCGACAAGGTTCCTTTAATCATATCATAGGCTTCTTGAAGCTCCCGAGATTTGGTTTCCAATTTCTAAAGGTTTGGATCCTCTTGAAGGGCCGTGAGCGTGACAATCAACTACGTGAATAGGTCCATACATTCCTTCATTTTCTTTGTAAGCATTTCGCGGCCGATGGTGATGATGTTCTTGCGTTGCTCAATGATCTCAAGGGGCGTCGCTGGCTGAGCCTACAATTTTAACTCTGCGATATGCACACTAAGCTCCCATTGGATCCGCACAGCCTCCTCCTTAGCATTACGGAACCTAGTAGCCAGCTTCTGAATTTGGGTCTCAATAGGGAGATCAGCCCTAATCTCCAGCTCAGGGGCACTTGAGCAAGCTTCCGTGACAATCTGCTACACTTGATGGTTCTGTGTGATGGCTTCATCCCATTGGAGGCACAGATGTTCGAGATTTATTTTCTGCTCCTACAGCATTTGTTCAGTACGACCTTCTAGGGTGCAGAGCTCTATCATGGTGTTGTCCTGGAGTTGTTGCAAGCTTTCGCGTGGTAAAGCGGATATGTTTAGTCCCAGTCATGTAAGTCGTCCCAGCACAGCTCTGTCCTCCGCATTGTCGATGATCAATGCACCCGCTGGAATTGCGATAGGATAGGCGACTTGGGTCTTCAGTAACGTTTCTGTTGCTAACATATCGGAACCCATTGTAGTAGTGCTTTCACTTGTTGGCATGATGCGGATTCCTAGTGTCTATAGCTACGTACGGAGCTCTGCTAACACAATATGCTACTTTGACATGGCTTCGTTGACTACATCACGTGTGGCATCGCAAAAAACATTTTTTATGTCATTCAAGTCACCCTTGGTTAGGGTGGTCACTTCAATGTCTTTCTTAGACACCTTCGCCTTCTTCCGTGGCTTCGGCTACTCTAGTGTCGCTGAGCGCTTCAAAGGGGCACCCGTAGCATTGGATGGAGGATCTGTTGTGGCCGACTGAGTGGTTTCCTTCTGACTTCCTTTGTCCTTTGTCGATGTCTCCTCACCTGGTTATGTCTTGCTTGCTACTCTGAGTGCCGCCTCCCAAGCTACTTTAACTTGCGCAGCAAACTGTTCATTCCACTTTATTGTGTGGTGCGCTTGGCTTCCTCCTTTTGTCTTTGAATGGCGGCCTCGTCATGCTCTACTGTTGTGGGTCCATGCCAAGCCGTTGGCCATGTATCCACAATCCTGTCAATAACGTCATTAATGGCAATAAATCGGAGTGAGGTCCATGCCTGGGCTGGGTCCTTTTGCACCTTGATGTAGACATGATGCATGTCTTCTTTAAATTTGGCAATGTGCTTCATGCTTTCATAGATCTCGTCAGTCAAGAGGGGTAACTCATTAATCCACTAACGCATAGTTACATCCATCAATATCCAAAAGATTTTGATATTTCAAATTCGTCATGCATCCCTTGTCGCCCAAAGGGAAGCATATCGAGCGGCTTTAGGCCATTCCATGTCCAAGACTAGAAACTGGCTTTCCTTGGGTAAGTTAGTGGCGACCAGCATGATGGACAGGAGTAGCCATGCATAATGGAATATCTTGCCCTCCTCTTGCACGTCACGAAAATTGTTCTGAAACTCTTCACAAAGGAACTGCGACCAATTGAATCGTATCAGCAAGGGTGATAACTACAGTGAGGACCTCAGTGCCATGACATTTCCTCATTACTTTCCCTGCCAGCAACTGAGTGGCAACGCGGACTGCATTGTCTGAGATACTGTCAATGATGTACCCTTGTTGTCCCTTGGCGAGCTAATACTTATTTTTCAGTTGCTCTATCATCACAACATCGTTACCTTTATCAGTAATCTCTTGAGGGTCTCTTCCGTCACAGGGAAGGTGCGAAACCCGATGAACAAGTTCAACTGTGATACTGACAGGTTTAACAACCCATAATATTTCCTCATGAACTAAATAGAGCAACTGCTTTATGACCAACATGGTGATAGGGGGCCGAAGAAAGTGAGGAATCAACAAGAGACAAAGAAATCTAGCTTTGTCCACCTTCTGTAGCCACTCCTTTGGCTGTAGGGTTGTCACCGTCCCTTCTACCTTCCAGTCCATTAGTGCGTTCGTCGCCAGGTGGGGAAATTTTACTATATCGGCAAGGTCCCAATCTTCGAACTTCATTTTCGCAACACGACTAACTACCGAGTTTTCCACTGGAACAACTTTTGGTAGCGATGGGGTAATGATTACAGGGTCAACTTCATCTAGGTTTGCAAGTACCTTTTCCTTCCCTTTGCTTGGTGACACATACTTTGGTCGTCGTACTGGCTGTATGGGATCTTCTTCAGGGAGAGCTTCTTCGACGTATGTGGGAGGACCCTCATCTTCTTCCTCGCTTTCAATTATAACAATTTTAGCCTTCTCCTCCATCATGAATTTTCCTGATTGCAGGTGCCGAGGTGACCTTCTTACTGGATCTGGGCTTTGGGGATCCTTCTTGGTCTGCGGTGTCCAGGGAAATTTTGGAGCTCGATGCTCTGCAGCGTGGCAGTATGCGGGCTGTCTGCAGTAGGATTTTGCATCTTCAAGTTTGCGTCTTGGTAATACTTGGGCAATTCCCGAAACCATGGACTATTTTCGAATTTCTCATCACTTGTCATGCTTCTCTTACAAGACGGTAAGACGTGGTGGTGTGACCTTGACTCTGATTATATACAGTTCGACATTCAAAATTGGCTACTTGCCCTTGCAGTAGCTCATAAATGTGATTTTGGTGGTTATTCTTTTGCCTTAATTTCCCACCGCCAACTTCATAGTGCTTTAAATGGGTCATCATATCATGAACAGTACCTGCAACGGTCACTTTCCATATTTCCTTCACGGCAGCGAATCCCCATGGACGCAAATGCAGTTTTTGTATGTATATGGTGGTCCTATCGTGCAACTTCACAACAACCTGATTTATCGTCCTATGCCCTGTTCCAACTGCATGGGGCATTGAGACTGGGCCTCCTACTGATAGTCAGGTGGGAGAACCCCTAGTGCAGGTCTTCCATTTCTCGACTAGCCCAGGTTGCGAGCACCCTATACGTTCCATTGATTCTACCACTGAAGTATGGTGTGCGCATCCCTGTTCTCTTGGGTGCAATCGCAACCATGCTAGTGGGGTCATTGCTTGTAGCAGGGTAGGAGAGCTAGTCATGTCAACTTCCTTTGGTAATTCCTTTTCATAATTCAGGTAGACAACTTCTAACTGCAACTTCGCAATCGCTTCGTCCAGCTTCATACTTTATGCGCGGATTTGGGCCCTAGTTTCTTCTAACTCACAAAGTCATAGTTTTCCATGTAGTGGCTGCCCAAAGCTGTTGAACTCTGTCGCGGATGTCATCACTAGTGGAGTGAGCTAAACTTGCAATGGGCGGTTGGGTCGTAGAGAGATGGTCCCCCCCGCTTTCTGACCCCGCATTTCGCGTAGATCCGGTTGAGTTGTCAATCATCCGATTTGCACCCGCATCTTTCGAACTACTGCTTTATGCCATCATGGCCGTCGCATACGTCCTCTAATCCGGACTTGAAACCATCACCTATATCTAAGCTTCTGCGGCTCCTCTTTAGGCACACACAACATGCCTTTAGACACACTGTGATTCCCCTATATTATGCATAATGTGTTGGGCAAGATGAGTTGTGCTTCAACTGTCATACCACTCTTTTCTAGGTGTGGTCTTTCTTTTGTCGTTATGTGTCGTACTGACTAGGTCACCATATTACAGTTGAGTTTCGTAACTTCTTGCAATTTATTCTACCATCACTTTACCTCCTCCTCGGAATCCACGGTGTAGGTGCTATCTCGTTCCCACGAGGTTCTTCTATTATCGGCGGAATGCATTCGATCTTGGTCTTACACTGTTATCTGCTAAATGCAATCTAGTTCGTCATCACTTTTCCCATCACGTACGGGTTTGGTGTAGCATTCCCCTTCCACTAGGTCCAAAAGAACTACTACTCGTACTGACTTCTTTTTGAATGTCATCTTGCGTCTTTTAAAGTTAATGATCCCTTTCATGTCTGTGGCCCAATCAATTCTGAGCAATGCAGGGTAAGGATTGCTATCATCAAAAATCTCTATGACTTTGAAATCGGTCTGGGTACTTACATTGTCGATATCCACCGTCACTCCTGGCAATCAGCCCATTGGTAAGATCTTTTGTTGGTTGGCCATTCGTAGTTGAATCGGGGACCATTGTAGTGTGGGCTTGCCCATACGCTCCCAGGTTTGTTTAGGTAGTACATTCGCATCCGAGCCTAAATCCAGGATGACTTGATCCATTTCATAGTCACCGATTTGCGATGTTAGTATCATCTCCCGTCCGGTGCGCAGAGCATGTATTCCTATCTTCCGGATGACCTGGGATTCGCTGGATCCGGCACAACTGGTGATCAACTCTTGCAACCCTTAAACAGCCTTACAATCGCACAACAATTTCATGCAGGTTTCAAGAAAGGTAGTAATCATGGAGGGGTCCACTTCTAACTCCATTTGATCCCTCCTACCTGGAAGCTTCTGTGATGTTTCGCTGAGATTCTCCTTGCCTCGTCCTCCCCTGTTTTGGCTCAGTGTTATGTCCCTTCATAGGTGTGTCGCACCTCTTCCCGCCTTCACTCCCTCCTACAATTGCACCACTTCTTAGTACCATATTTATACTAGGGTCCTCTTCATGAGGTTCCGCATGCATCATCTAGATATTCTGGGTTGGTGGATATTGGAGTACTCCCTTTTCACTCAATTGGGCAATTAATGTTGGGCAATCTACTAATTCATGATCAAACTGCTCACAGTAGGGGCACGAGATCCTGGTTGGGTTAGTGCAGTTGCGAGCATAGTGTCTCGGTCCACCACAATTATAACAAATTAATTGTCTACAGCCCCGTCCGGGCCCTAATCCTCTTCCCTGACCGTGTCCTTGAAATCCTCCCCGCACTTCAATCCGCACCCGGTAGGCTGGGGTTCTTTCTAGCATTAAGTCATAACTTCAACACATTCATTCATCGTGTCCCACTGATTGATAAAAGTTGCAATACAACTACTGTGAGGTCTGGGTATACTTTTGTAGTAGTTGGTAATTATCTGTTGCATGCTTCCCTCCCACCTGGAAAATCGCGCACCAGAGCGTAGGCACGACACTCAGTCCTACTTGTACCTCCAATTTTAACAGCATCAGGCCTCCTCCCACCAAATAATTCATGAAGACAGGGCAATGGTTTTTGTCGTGTGCTTGGCTCTTACATTTAATACAGCCTACCTCCAAATGTACCTCTGGTTGGGACATTCTTTCTTGCTTCAAGCTTTGCATTTCCAAACTCAAGTTTTGAAGTTGCGCATGGATTTACTGAACTCCCAACCCTGGGTCTAGTATTGGGGTTGTGTGTAACCTCATTGCTCTCTCCAGTGCCTCAGCTTGGGTTGAGATCTTTTGTTGTGACAAAGTTATCCTCAGATGGGGTGTCAATGATGTCACAAACCACACGCAATGTTGCCCCTCTGTCAAAGTCAGTTAGCTTCGTGAATAGTACTCTTTAACCTTTAGTCCAGATCCCATGGAGTTTCACCAGGCAACATTGCTATCTCCTTGAACCCAATGACCGACTAGGCTTCAGACTTTGGTCGAAAAAACTCTTTATTTAGCACATCCTGGATCGCTGCTATTCACTTATTCGGATGGTCAGTTGAGTATTTTATGTACCATGTCAGTGCATGGTCCTGTAGTGCACTGACCAACGTAGCCTTTTTTATGTTTTCATATGTTATGCCTTGCACGTCCCATACAGATTTTATCACAAACCAGAACTGACTTGGCTCTTCATTCCCTACACCCTAAAATGTCGGTAACTTGACTGCAGTCACCATCCCAGCTTTTGGTGGTGGAGGGGTGGGGTTGGTGTTGGTGTGGATGGACTCGACATGTGTGAAGCAAATGGCGGTGTAGACGGAGGTGGTATCAGTGGGAAGCGCTCTTTAATAAATTGGACCGCACTTCCTACCGAGAACCTAGCAAGATCCTCCTCACTCTCCCATGAGATAGAAATTAGAGGGTTGTTCTCTACTCCTCCTGCTCCTCGATAACCCCTTCCGCTCCACGTTACTCCAGACATCAATATATGCGCATAATCTATTTTTGCACAACAACATCTTAATCCAAGTATTCAATGATTTGATGTACTTACCCCGCGGTCCTTGGAGAAATTGCCTTTCTGCTTCACTGTAACTTACGGTTGTATCTATCGCGAATTCAGTGATAAATCCCCTTATGATCCGATATAACCAGTGATCTATCATGCGCACAAGTTTATCTTCGGTGGCTTCTAGCCTGTGCACCAATTATGGAGTACACACTATCGGCTGGTCTAATCTTCACCTCCCCATGCTATAAGCTAACATTGCAATCCACTCGTACAGTTCTATCAGAAATGTTGCGAAGAAGATCTTGTGTATATCCATGAATATATAGCGATCCAACCACTTTTCCTCCGATATCCGCGAGTTTCTGTTTTCTTGAACCACGAACTTGTGAAGCTTCAAATCCTACCACTCTTCAAGCTCTTTCTTTGTAGGATTCCAGTGTTCCCACATTAGACACCCCTTAAGCAGATCTCAGTCCCGGCAACAGAGCGATTTGTTGGTTGATATGGGCCTGACCTAGGTTTGAAATATTTATTTAGCCAAACAAATCCCACAGCTACCAGCCCTTTCAGCAACAGCCCGCGGAGCGTGGACTGAGGTCTCACCCAAGGTAGCAGGGGAGGGTGCTGGAACCAGGTTTCTACACCCTAGGGACGTCTAGATGTGGTCTGGAGGTTTCACGCACAAGTCTACAGCTCTGCGCAGCTCGGTATTCGCACAGATCCAGATTGATTATACCTTTTAATTAGTGCGTTATTCTAGTGGAGGATACGGTTATAAATTAGATCTATTCAACAGGGTCTTTAAGAAAACATTTAACCAATGTAACCGATTCACGCATTTAAAATGAACCCAGATTCACATACATTCATACAATAAGTAGATTAATTAAACAGATATTGTAAAAGCCAGATGCACGATAGCTCAGAAGGAACACAGAATTTTCAAAGAAACTTATCTTTATTTCGACTTATCCCCAACACATCCAGATCCGCCCTGCGCACTCAACTGCAGGGGTCCGTGCACAGAGCTGCGGACTTTCCAGGCCTCTACGCACACAGATGCAAAGCCTCTATATATTATCCCAACCCTCGACTCAGACTTACATACACTTTCAGACTATTTGCTTCAAAAACCCATTACATTTCATATTCCAGATCAATCTCCAAAAGTTAGCTATCTCTACCCATAGAGCCTCGCTCTATTTATACCTTTCCTTGGCCTGTGATCCCTAAGTGGGCTGACTTTATTTAGATTTTTTTACATTATTTTTGGGCGGACTATCCTTTGACTCAACCTATTATAATTCATGCTTTGCACTTTCATCGGAGTCTTTACCCTATCTTTACCCAAAACTTCGGGCTTCAAGCCCCCTAACCATTGCGCGAGGCTTCCGCTACCCAATAGTTTTCAAAATGGGTATCAAACTTAGTTCCTACTAGGAAAAAGATTGGGGATATTAGACTATGTGTTGATTTTAGAAATGTCAATAAAGATTATCTGAAAGACAACTATCCTCTGTGTTGATTTTAGAAATGTTAATAAAGATTATCTGAAAGACAACTATCCTCTACCCAAAATGGACCACCTCCTGTAGAAGGTAGTTGGATTAGCAAGAATTTCTTTATTAGATGGATATTTTGGTTATAACTAGGTTCTAGAACATTCCAATGACCAAGAAAAAACAACATTTAAAACACCCTAGGGAACTTTCATGTATGTGATAATGCCTTTTGGTCTGATGAATGTTGGGCCTACATTCCAAAGAGCAATGGATTTTTCCTTTGCAGATGAATTAGGTAGGTTTATAGCTATTTATTTAGATGATATCATTGTCCTCTCAAAGATAGATGAGGAATATTTTCTCCATTTATGGAGAGTTTTCGAAAAATGTAGAAAATTTGGTATCTGTCTTAACCCTAAGAAAATATTATTTGGTTTAGAAGAGGAAAAACTGCTAGGACGCATCATTTCAAACGACGGTATAAAAATTGACCCTAGCAGAGTGGAAGGAATATTGACAATATATCCCCCTAGGCAAAATAAAGAGGTCTAATCCTTTATTGGAAAAATAAACTTCCTTCATAGATTTATACCAAATTTGGCTGAAATCCTAAAAGCAATAATAGAAATGTTAAAGAAGCATACTGAAATTAAATGGAATAATGATGCAAATGATGTTGGGTTGTGTTATATTCTTTCCAAGACTAGCCCATGTAGTTAACCAGGGGATTAGAGGGGGGGCGGAGCCCCCCCTTCATTGTGCTGATTCTGTAGACGGGGGGTCATGGGGGATTTGAGGGGTGTAGGTAACTCCCCTCAGTGGGGTTTCGGGCAACACCCCAAAAATTTTTGTTTTGGACCCTATATTAGGTTGGGTGGACCTACCTATGGTTTTGTGCATGATTTTCACACATGGTTTTGGACGTGATGGTTTTCGGTCCATGGTATTGGATTCTTCAGCATGTATAAATATGTATTGTAACATTGAAAGGAACATAATGAAAAATCAAGTTCTGTGTATATGTGTTTTGTGTGTTATGCTCTCGCATTGTTTATTATTTGTGTTTTAGACAGGGAAAATTTTAAGAACCCCCCCCCCCCCACCCCCCCCAAATTTATATGTATAATAAATGGGCGAGGAAAAATGGAAGGCGATTTTATCAATAATATAATATGTATATATAATTTTTTGGCGAATCTCTCACCAAGCATGACGAATATTTTACTCAATTATAAAATCTTGTAAGATCTTGGTATTACCATGGGTCAATACCATGGGTTATCATAAACCTGGAGCTTAAAAATTACTGTTAATAATTTATAAAAATTAATAAAATTAATAGTTGATTTTTATTTTATTTTTTATTTTAACCAAGCTAAAATGTTTAACATACATTAAATTACAACATCCATTTTTACTCTTATCCACTAAGCCCCGAGAGGGATCAAATATTTTTTCACTCTATGCTAGTTTGCATATCACGATATTTGATACCTCTCGGGGGTTAGTAGATCCAGAGTAAAGATGGATCTATGTTGGTTTAATTCCCCCATTTAAATAGGCTACATTCAATGTGAATACCATGGGTCAATACCATGTGCCATTTTGGTGAATACCATGGGTCAATACCATGTGCCATTTTTATTTTTATTAATACTAATATTAGGGTTAATAATGTTTTTTTGCATGGTATTAATAACAATCTAGTCCTTGGTATTTGTCCCATAGTATTTTGCCCATAGGTTTCACCTAAATATAACACATTTTTTGAGTGTCCTTAAATATAAGGTGACTTATGGAGTAAATATAAAAAAAATGTTTTTTTTGTTTACCATACCTCTCGTTTATTTATATTTTTATTAATTTACCATGCCTCTTTTACAAATATGGTATTTGGCTCATAGGATTCACTTAAATAAAACCTCTTTCTTGAGCCTTCATAAATAGAATGAGGGTTATGGACTAAATATAAAAAGAGGTTTTATTTATTTACCATACGTCTAGTTTACTTATATTTTTATTTATTTACCATACCTTTTGAGTAAGTATAAAAAGACGTTTTATTTATTTACCATACCTCCACTTTACTTATATTTTTGTTTGTTTACACCCTTGCATGTATATAAGGTGACTTATGGAGTAAATATAAAAAATGTTTTATTTATTTACCATACCTCTCATTTATTTATATTTTTATTAATTTACCATACCTCTTTTATAAATATGGTATTTGGCCCATAGGATTCACTTAAATAAAACCTATTGTTGAAAATGGGCGAATGGATTCACTTAAATAAAATCTATCCTTGAAAATGGGCGAATGGACGGTTGTAACTCCTAATTTCAAGGCCTCTCCCTTAAAATAAGGTGGGCTATTTGAGGTGATTTGTAAAAATGTACTATGATACAAAATATTTGCCCACTAAAAATTTAAAACCCCTTAATTTCACCAAAGGGCGAACATTCGCCCCTAAAATTTTCTATGGTTTTAGAATTCATATGCAGGTAATTTCTGTACAGGGTTAAAACCAACATTTGGTATCAGAATTGTTTTGGCTTCAAGGGGACGCCTTTATTGTTGAGGGGTTTTGCTTGGGCCTATGGTAGACCCTGTTTAGTGGGAGATCTGTGAGATTGATTCTAGCGGTGAAAGAAGATGGAAAATAGTGGAAAGATAGAGATTGAGAAATTTAATGGTCAGAGTTTTGAGTTGTGGAAACTCAAGATGATCTATTGGTGGATAAAGATCAATGGATTGCAGTAGATCCGGGTACTAAACCAACATGAGTGTCCGATAAAGAATGGAAGAAGTTGGATCATAAGGCAAAGAGCACAATACAATTGCGTTTCTTAGAATCAATATTGCTGAATTTATTAGGGGAAGCTATGGCAAAGGCTTTGTGGGAGAAGTTAGGGACTTTGTACCAATCTAAGTCTCTAGTGAATAAACTGTTCATGTAGGAAAAGTTGTACAACCTGAGGATAAAAGATGGAGACTTCGTGACAGAGCATCTGAACGCATTTAATACTGTGGCAAGTCAATTATTCTGTTGATATTAAAATTTTAGGTGAAGATAAGTGCATCAGTTTGTTGTGTTCTCTACCAAGTTCATGGGATAGTCTGGTTATTGCCATAGGTAGCAATACAACTGCCTTGCAATTTGATGAAATAGTCTCATCCTTGCTGACGGAGGAGATGAGATGAAAAAATATGGAGAGCTAGAATGGTGATGCCTTGTCTGTATGAGGATGGTCCTAGAATAGAAATAAAAATAATTCATTGAGTGGGAGATCTAAATCTGGAGGGAGATCTAAATCTCCAGGAAAACCTGTAAAGGTGGTGTGTTGGAAATGCGGAAAGGAAGGGCACTACAAAAGGGACTATAAATCTAAAGATCCTGATAAAGGAAAGGGATCCGATGATGCTCCTTCTGCAGACGCAAAAACCACCTCAAATGAAGGTGGGGATGTGTACTTGTCTTATTCAATTACACATGTAGATCGTGAGGCATGGTTGATTAACTCAGGTGCATCCTTTCACTTCACTCCCCATAGAGAGTTGTTCTGCGAGTTTGAGAAATATGATGGTGGTGATTTCTTCTTAGGGGATGACATGAAGGCTAGAAGCGTTGGTTGCAGAAAGGTAAAGTTTAAGTTGCAGGGTGGAAGGGTTAGAACACTTCCAGGTGTTCTGCATATTCCTGCATTCGCCAAAAATTTGATTTCTATGAGCAAGCTAGATGATGCAGGTGTAAAAACACTATTTGAGAAGGATACCTGCAAGATGGTTCAAGGGGCACTAGTATTGATGTGGGGAGTTCGAATTGGAACTCTATACAAGCTACAAGGTAGCACTGTTGTTGATGGGTGCAACAGTCTTGTGGTTCCTAAAAGAGGAGTAGAAAATCTAGTGGTCTTTGGAGAGAAGACCATGCTGTGACATTAAAGGCTTGGACATATTGGAGATAAGGGCCTTCAAATACTTCATAGTAAAGGTATGGTAGAAGGTATGAGTAACAGCCCTCTGGATTTTGATTTCTGTGAAAATTGTGTATATGGGAAGCAGAATCGGTTGAGTTTCCCCTTTGGTGGAAAAAGGGCGAAACATATATTAGAACTTGTGCACAGTGATGTGTTTGGACCTGTGAAGGTTCCGTCACTAGGTAAGTCTATGTACTATATATAATTTATAGATGACTTCTCAAGGAATACATGGATATATTTCCTTAAGAAGGAATTTGAAGTCTTTGATAGGTTTAAAGAATTTAAGGCTCTGGTGGAAAACCAAACAGAGAAGAACATAAAAGTGTTGAGGATAGATAACAGTGGAGAGTTTTGCAGCAAGGAATTTGAAGAATTCTGTAAGAAGTGTGGTATAGCATAGTAGAAGAATACTCCATACACACTTGAGCAAAATGGAGCTGCAGAAAGAATGAACAAGACGTAGATGGAAAGGGCAAGAAGCATGCTCAGTGGTGCCGGGTTAGGACAGGATTCTGGGCAGAGGCAGTGGAGATAGCATGTTACCTGGTCAACAGATCACCTTCATCAACATTGGAGGATAAGACTCCACAAGAGGTATGGAATGGTAGGAAACCCTCTCTTTCGCATCTGATGGTATTTGAATTTGATGCATATGTACATGTTCCAAAGGATAAAAGAACCAAGTTGGATAGTAAATCTAAAAAGTGCATATTTATTGGGTATAAGGATGGTTTAAAGGGTTATAAGCTTTGGAACCTAGTAACAAGGAAGGTTGTGTACAGCTGAGATGTGGTGTTCATAGAGGTGAAAGATGTTTTTTTTTTTTTTTTTTTTTTTTTTTTTTTTTCTGAGTAAAGACTATTCTATTATGTATAAATAAAAGGGAAAAATATTTACAGAGAGGTTGGAACCTCTGAGGGGGCTAGAGCCTGCCCTCTGTCAAAAAACTACTGCAATCAGCTCTTAACCGTCTGTTTACATAGATGAAAACTAAGAGCCCAAAACTCAGTAGAGCTAGATAGGATCTATACTTTGTTTCTCGCCACCCTATTACAAGATACATTTGTATGTGGCTATTATCAAAAACTGAAACGCCAGACTTATAAACTAGGAGACGATAAAGGATTATACTGAGAAATACCATAGAGTATACCCGCTGAGAAATACATTCAAACAAAAAAACATAGTCCTGAGATGTCTTGCTGAGACGGAGAGATTTATGCCTGAGGTGGTAAGTCTGCATCTTCATCGTTGGCCTTGCCAGGAGAGCTGATCCATTCAATCATCACATTGTCTTCTACATCCATATTATTGCAGCCTGGAGGCATCACCGGATACAGAACAGTGCCTGAGAAATGCGCCGGTGCACAAGGAATGATCTCCTCATGAGAAGAGGTTTGCTGATGTCGCGAGTCCTCTTGATGACCTTCAGCCTGCTGCGCCTCTGGAATATTGAGGATATCCCCTGCCATGCTTCCTTGAGAGTCCTTAGAATTCTGAGAGAGAGACTTGTCCATGGATTGTTCATCAGAGCCTGAGAGATCATCTTCTTCCTCTAAGAAGATGACTGTGATGATAGCAGAGATAGTAGGCTTGTTTAGCTTGCTTTTAAATGTGAATCGGGAAGAGTGGAATGAACTATTGAGGGACGGACCAGAGTGGTCGGATGAAGGTGAGGCCGGCGAGACAGAAGCTAGCGGGGAAATGCGTCGAGGAACAGGACCTCCTCTACCTCTAACACCCCCCCGAGTTCCTGAACTACTACCCCTCCGGGAAATTCCTCGATGTCGGGCCATAGCAGCGATGATTAATAAACTGAGAGGACAAAAGGGTTGAAGGAGGAAGAAATACGACCCGCCCCAATCTAAAATAAACAGGAGATAACAGTACTCAGAGTAGAAGTCGCCCAGGGAAAGCTCCACACAGATAGAAATCAGAACCACTAAAGAACTTCCAGTACTGACGGATTGAGTCCCACGCCCTGCCCAAACAGTTTCAACAGACACCGTAACACGACCTATAACAATTATATGCCAAAGAGAAAAGGACTGACCATACCAGATGCGAGCCAGAAGAACCGAGATCAAATGCCTGTAGCTGGCTAATTGCATGCTCAGCTCTACACCTAAATTCTGTGAACCACTCCGACCGGGAATGTCTATGCTTGTATGAGCCAGAGAGAATGTCGAGGTCAGAGCCATTGAATTGTAACTTGTACTCACCATTATGAAGAATTTACTCCACATGCCATGAACCCAACGCCTCATTTATGAGATTTAATGCGCTGCCAGAAATCGCCAACTTGCTCCAGAGTGATGCCAGATGCCGGCGTCGCTCGCATGAGCATTAAGATTTCATAAAATCACCCGCATCCGGGTGAAAGATGTTATTAAACATGAATTCCAACAAAAGGAACCTGAGAATATAGAGTTTGAGCTTAAGGAGGAATAATTAGACTCTACAACAGAGGAGGAATCAGAAGACGAAGAGCCCAAAACTCCAAGTGTGAAAAGATCAGTTCGAGAAAGAAGGCAGCCAGAAAGGTATAGTCCATCTACTTTCTGTACAAATTTTGGTTTATCTATTTCTGATGATGATCCCAGAACTGTGAAGGAAGCAGTAGATTCAGAGGATGGAAAACTTTGGAAAGAGGCCATGGTTGATGAAATGGCATCTTTGCACAAAAATGAGGTTTGGGATCTGGTGGAGTTGCCGGCTGGAAGGAAACCCATTGGCAACAAATGGGTGTTCAAGAAGAAGACAAATATAGAAGGAAAGGTGGAGAAATACAAATCTCGGTTGGTAGCAAAAGGTTATTCCCATGGAAAATTTTAGGGGCGAATGTTCACCCTTAGGCGAAATTAAGGGGTTTTAAATTTTTAGTGGGCGAATATTTTGTATCATAGTACATTTTTACAAATCGCCTCAAATAGCCCACCTTATTTTAAGGGAGAGGGTAAGAAAGGTAAATTTAGCCCTTGAAATTAAGAGTTACAACCTTCCGTTCGCCCTAATTTTCAAGAATAGGTTTTATTTAAGTAAATCCTATGGGCCAAATACCATATTTATAAACGAGGTATCGTAAATTAATAAAAATATAAATAAATGAGAGGTATGGTTAATAAATTAAACATTTTTTATATTTACTCCATAAGTCACCTTATATACATGCAAGGGTGTAAACAAATAAAAATATAAATAAAGTGGAGGTATGCTAAATAAATAAAACCTCTTTTTATACTTACTCAAAAGGTATGGTAAATAAATAAAAATATAAATAAACTATACGTATGGTAAATAAATAAAACTTCTTTTTGTATTTAGTCCATAACCCTCTTTCTATTTATGAAGGCTAAAAAAAGTTTTATTTAAGTGAATCCTATGGGCCAAATACCATATTTGTAAAAGAGGTATCGTAAATTAATAAAAATATAAATAAACGAGAGGTATGGTAAACAAATAAAATATTTTTTATATTTACTCCATAATTCACCTTATACTTAAGAACACTAAAAAAAAATGTGTTATATTTAGGTGAAACCTATGGGCAAAATACTATGGGCCAAATACCATGGGCTAGATTATTATTAATACCATGCAAAAAAACATTATTAACCCTAATATTACTATTAATAAAAATAAAAATGGCACATGGAATTGACCCATGGTATTCACGTGGAATGTAGCCTATTTAAATGGGGGATTTAAACAGCATAGATCATCTTTAATCTGGATCTACTAAGCACCAAGAGGGATCAAATATTGTGATATACAAACTAGCATAGAGTGAAAAAATATTTGATCTCTCAGGGCTTGGTGGATCAAGAGTAAAAATGGATGTTGTAATTTAATGTATGTTAAACATTTTAACTTGGCTAAAATAAAAAATAAATAAAAATCAATTATTAATTTTATTAATTTTTATAAATTACTAATAGTAATTTTTAAGCTCCAAGTTTATGATAACCCATGGTATTGATCCATGGTAATACCATGGTATTCATGTGAGCATAGGCTATTTAAAGGGGAAATTCTATCATCTTAGATCCATCTTAATTCTGGGTCTACCAAGTGCTCAGAGGGATAAATAGATTTCATCCCCCTAAGAGTGGTAGATGTGGAATTAAGATGGATATAGGTTGGTTTTTATGATAATGAAGATATTAAATAGACTTAGGAAATTATATTGTAAAAACATATTAAGGTGAATGGTTAAAGCTACATTTAGTCTCTTCACAAAATTTAGTAAAAAATACCAATATCTCCATTAATATTGGTTTTTAACTTTTTCTGATTTAACAAAAAAATTTCAAAACATTGAAACCATATCACTCCTTCCACATCACCCTCGCAGGAGATTTCTCACCATTTTTCAAACATTCTCAATATGATATCTTCATGAAAAAGTTTAGGTACTGATGTTGGATTAGTTGTTTGAAAAATAAGTTGGTTTGTACAACCTTTCATCTTCTATGCTATTCTTAGTTTGTCCTAATGATCTGTAGGGGTTGGAGCCACTGCACCATATTTTCCTAAAAGGTGGATATTGTTCACCAAAAAGGAAATTAATCTACATGTTACAACACTGTTAAAAAATGCGAGACCTATGAGGGTGGTGAATTATGCTAATAAGCAATTTAGATTGGGAGAGACGTAATTAAAATTTATTATTTAATTGAAAATTTCCAATTAAAATAATAATAAATCTACATTTATATATTCATATATTAATTGGAAGGATTCTCACAATGGTCACTTCTTTCAATTAGATCCCCTTCAAGCCTTTGGGATACCTAATACTTTCTTATATAATACAGTTGGGGCTTGCTACTTGTTGGCGTGTTGGGGTAAACAAACTTGATGTGTGTGTGTTTTTTTTTTTTTTTATCTCGCAGTTGGAGTCTATAGAATAAGAAAGAAATTTGATAACTTGAAAAAGGTGGTAGCTTGACAAAAGTTGTAGAGAAAAGATTAATCTCTCCTACCTTGACAGAACTCATTGTCAATATCAACACCTACAAGAACTTTGTTGTGGAATATTATCAAAACTAATAGAAGGATATGAAAGAGTGTATTGTAAGAACCTTGACAAACATGACCACTGAAACTTGGAACATTATTTGTAGGAAGAGAAAATTATGTTTCTTTTTTCCAAACATGTATGTTAGTATAGTACAGTTTAATGAATATGTTTTCTTAATATCATATATGGTTTCATACTTTAACAAAACATTTGCCAAGACTTCACAATGTTTTATTATTCAGTAAGAGATTTGCCAAGATCTTACAAGATTTTATAATTCAATGAAAGATTCTTCATCACTATACAAGATAATATAATTTGGTGAGAGATTCGTCAAAAAAATTATATATACATATTATATTATTGATAAAATCACCTCCCATTTTTCCTATGTATCATGGGGATTGGCCCATTTATTATACATATAAATTTAGGGTGGTTCTTAAAATTTTCCCTGGTTATACCCAGGTGCTGGGAATTGATTTTGGTGATATTTTTTCTCCTGTTTCCAAGGTAACATCTATTATATTGCTTTTATCTATTGCTGCTGCTTTTAATTTTGAGGAAGAACAGATGGATGTGAAGACAACATTTCCTCACGGGGATCTAGAAGAGGAAATCTACATGAAGCAAAATGAAGGCTTTGCGGTGAAGGGTAAGAAAGAACTGGTATGCAAGTTAAAGAAGTCTTTGTATGGGTTAAAACAGTCACCAAGGATGTGGTGTCATAAATTTGATACATTTATACCGGGACTTGGCTTCACCAAAAGCAAATCAGATCACTGTGTGTATTTTAAATTAATTGGTGACCGTGTTATTTATCTGTTCTTGTATGTGCATGATATGTTGCTGGTTGGAAATGACAAAGAAATTATCCAGGATTTGAAGACCCAATTGTCCTACAAATTTGACATGAAAGATCTTGGTGCTGCAAACTATATTTTCGGCATGGATATTAAAAGAGACTGGGAAAAGAGGAAGCTCTAGTTAAACCAGAGGAAGTATGTCAAAACAATATTGTAGAGGTTTAATATGCAATATAGTAAACTGGTGAAGGTTCCTATTCCTGTAGGTGTGAGGTTATCTGTTGAACAGTGTCCCAAGGCACAAGAAGAGGAAGAGGACATGTCCCGTGTTCCATATGCAAGTGCAGTCGATAGCCTGATGTATGCAATGGTCTGTACTAGACCAGACATTAAACATGTAGTGGGAGTATTGAGCAAGTTTATGTCAAAACCAGAGAAGGAGCACTGGACAACAGTGAAGCAGGTTTTTAGGTATTTGCGTGGCACTAGTGATTATGGTTTGTGCTACTAAGGAAGATCAGGATTGGACAGAGTGTTGGATATTCGTGGCTTTTTTGATGCAAACTGGGCTAGAGATCTGGATCAGTGAAGATCTACAAGTGTGTATGTGTTTAACCTATTTGGAGGTGCAGTTAGTTGGATGAGTAAGAAACAATCTATAGTGGCACTATCAACTACATAGGCAAAATACATGGTAGCCACTCATGCAAGCAAGGAAGCAGTTTGTTTACAGAGATTGTGTTCAAGTATGGGATTAGTATAGGGAGCTATGAGGATAGACTGTGACAGCCAAAGTGCAATTTTCTTGGCAAAGAACCCTGCATACCATTCAAAGACAAAGCACATTGATGTTGAGTATCACTTTGTGAGGGATATGATAGAAGAAAAAAAGGTGTTGCTGGTAAAGGTGGACACTTTGAAGAATACTGTAGATGCATTGAAAAAATCTATGAGCTTTAAGAAGTTCTCTTGGTGTAGAGAAACAATGGGTGTTGCAAGGCTGGATAAATGACTAAGCTCTCTTGTGTCCCCTTGTGGAAATAAAACAACAAGTGGGAGAATGTTAGGTTGTGTTATATTCTTTCCATGACTAGCCCATGTAGTTAACCGTGGGGTTAGAGGGGGGGCGGAGCCACCCCTTCGTTGCGCCGATTGCGTAGTGGGGGGGTCACAGGGGGTTTGAGGGGTGTAGGTAACCCCCCTATATGGGCCCCATAATTTTTTTTTGGACCCTATATTAGGTTGGGCGGACCTACCTATGGTTTTGTGCATGATTTTTGCACATGGTTTTGGATGTGATAGTTTTCAGTCCATGGTTTTGGACGCACTGGTTTTCGGTCCATGGTATCAAATGATTCGGCATGTATAAATATGTATTGTAACATTTAAAGGAACATAATGAAAAATCAAGCTAGTAGTCTAAGTTTTGGGATCCAGGAGAAAATCTCTGTGTATATGTGTTTTATGTGTTATGCTCTCGCATTGTTTCTTTTCTGTGTTTTAGAATTTGTATGTGGGTAATTTCTATACAGGGTTAAAACCTACAAATGATTCTTTCACTTAGGTAAAGAAAGCTTTAACAACTGCACCCATTTTAATAAGTTTTGATTTTACTAAAGATTCCATGATATTCTCTTTTGCATCTGATCATACAATAATAGTTGTGTTATTGCAGAAGAATGTTGAAGAACATGAACAACCAATTTCCTTTCTCAGTAGAGCATTGAGAGATGCATCGTTGAAATAAAACATCATGGAAAAACAGACATTTGCATTGGTTAAGGAAATCAAGGATTTCTGGGTTTATATTTTGCACTCACATATCATTGCTTTTGTCTCTAGTGTAGATGTCAAGGACATACTCACTCAAACAAATCCATATGGCAAAAGGGGCAAATGGATTGCCACCATTTTGGAATACGATATTGAAATCAGACCAAAAAAGCTTATCAAGGGTCAAGGGTTAGAAAAAATCATGGAAGAGTCCAATTGTAATGTGTTAGACATCAATTTTATTGCAGAATTAGATGAACAGGAAGAACAGGAAACTCCATCGATCTCAGAAGTTTTCAACAGATGACCATGAAATGCTGACATAATTTTTGTTTTACAAAACTTATATGCTCCTCCTATTTTAACTAAAACCAAGGCAAGGTTCCTTAAAATGAAATCTTTGAAATTCTGCATTATTGATAATAATTTATATTGGAAAGATGCTGGAGGAATATTACTAAAGTGTTTGTTGAAAGATGAATCAGACAGGGTCCTAGAGGAATTTAATCAGGGAGACTGTGGTGGCCATTTATACTGGAAATCTACAACCAGTAAAATCCTTAGAGCTAGTTTTTACTAGCCAAACGTATTCTCTGATGTACATAAACAGGTCACCTTCTACCATCAATGCCAAATATTTGAAGGTAAAAGAAATTTGCTACCCCTACCTTTGAAACAAATTTCAATAAAATTATGTTTTCAACAATGGGGATTAGACTTCATTAGTGAAATTCACCACAGTTCCTCAGGCCAACACAAATGGATTTTGACATCAATAGACCAATTTACTAAATTTATAGAAGCCATTCCCACTAGACAAGCCACTCACTCTGTTATCATCCAATTTCTAGAAGGAAATATATTGTCTAGGTTTGGCTGCCCTCATAAAATCATAATTGACAATGTTGTTGCTTTCAAGTCCAAAAAGATGATAGATTTCTGTAACAAATATCATATCAGGTTAGGGAACTCTACTACTTATTACCCTAAGGGGAATGGGTTAGATGAGTCCTCAAACAAGATTTTGGTTAACATTATTAAGAAATTATTACTGGAGAACAAAAATTCATGGCACAAAAAATTAATCAATGCACTATGGGCGGACAGAGTTACTTCCAAGAAATCCATTGGAATGTCACCATTCTAGATAGTGTATGGGACAGATGATGTTTTCCCAACTTCTTTGGGAATTTGAATGTTAAAACTTCTGAAAGAAGCTCAGGTGGAGACCAATGACATGAAAAGAAGGACAAACTAGACTATACAATTACAACAGTCAAGGGAAGACGTCTATCATAAAACCCAAGTCAACCAAGAAAATATCAAAAGGATTCATGATAGAAGGACTAAGGTAGATGATTTTCAACTCAGTGATCCTGTTTTGAAATGGGATTCTAGAAATGAGGATAAAGAAAAACATGGTAAATTTGACAACTTATATTAAGGGCTTTTTAAGATTGAAGCTTTCAGGGGCAAACAATGCATTTTTGTTAATCAATATGAATGGAGAAGAGTTGTCAGGTGAACCAGTGAATGGTAGGCTTCTTAAGCATTATTTCCCATCAGAGTAAGACAATTCATTCATTACCATTGTAAAATACCATTTTACTTTTATATTGCAAGAGTGCAGGTGACTATCAACAGAAGTTGAATCCCGCAGTGAAAGCTCTGAGCTTCTATTTTGATGTGTTACCATACATATGAATGCAAGATAGGTGAAACAATTCAGTTGGAAGATCTTTGAAGCATGCCCAATGGACCAAGGCTACCGAATCTATGGTGTTATTGGCACCTCACAAGGAGGATGCCATCCCCATTAGAGCCACTGTTAGGGTCTTATATTTAATAGGAGGAGTTCTTTTTACCTGATGATTTTATATTTGAAAAATGTAATTAATGTTTCATGTTTGAAATTTATTTAAAAAGAATAATATATATATAGAGAGAGAGAAAATAAAAAGAAAATAAATTGTAGGGGACAAAAAAATAGAATAATGAAAGGAAAGGAAAACAAAAAACAAAAAAAATATGTTTGAAAATGGTCCCCTAGGTGAGAAAATCTAAATGCCACCAAGGAAAAACAGTATTGCATCAGTTTACTTTTACAAATATTGAATAAAGTGTGCAATTTGTTAAATGCCAATTAGTAAAGAAGAAAATTAGATATAATTTGGCTAATCACACTGTTTAACCATGATTAGGCTAGGAATACAATAGGTTAGGTTAGTGAATAAATTAATCACTTGGTTTAATCATGATTAATTGATAGGAAAAATCAATAAAAGAATTCTCTGCTAGTTCATATGAAACATGGGATTGTTTCTGAATAATGTTTAGGGAAAGTTAGTTTTTAATTAACCTTACCTTAAGTAAGGCTTAATTGTGCTTTAATGCGCTTGTAATAAAGTTGGAAATATTTATTTGAGCCCAAGATAGCACTTTAGAAGAAAATGAATGGTTGATATCGTCCCCTGCCCAAATCAATGGCAGGGGAATGTTTTCGCACCCCCCCCCAAATTCGCTTTTTCGTTTGGGGGTGGGTCTGAAACTCCTACTATGTGGCACCCTCTCGACGTTTCGCACCCCCCTTCTCACTTTCCTCTCATCATGTCCCACCCTCTGAAAAGTCTTCCACTGCTGACACTACTTCCACTCATCACCTGCCACATTGACCTCTTTTCCCCACCTTCTCTTCTTGTGCTCTCTGCCACCTCACCCTCACGGACCCCACTCCCCTGACTACCCCTGGCCATTTAAACTCATCCTGATGACTTACTTCCTCCCAATCATATGCTTCCACCTGGCTCCCATTTCGCCATGTCAGCAAGTCGTTGCTACATTAACTACCTTCCGCTCCTATGCAACGGACCCGCTCCCCATTAAATGTAATAAGATTAATGGTAATTTTGATATTACTCTATATAACGATCAGAAAACATAAAATTCCTTTCCTTTGTCGTGTTGTATGATAAGTAGCCTATTAATATTCTTAAGCCACACAGTGACCATTTGATTTTCCCAGCCATTACTGTTTCATACTGTCATCAAGGACCCAGCTCAACATCTTTCCGTCTTTTTCCTATTCTAGGTAATATGTGACCTTTCCTCAGTTCAACAATTCATCATGCCACCCAAAATGAAACTCCCCAAATAAAAGGGAAAGAAGTCAGAAGAGAACCCTATGTTTTCCCCACCTGTAGACTTAGATCATGGACCCTTGTTACACCTGCAGTATAAAATTGATGAAACCAGCTGTGAATTCGACTTGTTCAAACTTCATAGTTGGTTGAAACAAAAATTCCTTGACCAAAGCGATGAAATTAATCTATGGGAGTATAGCTACCTCATTTAATGTTCCCACAGGCCTCTTTCTTCCCCGTGTTTATTTCCTAGTGCCAATTAAGTTACGTCCCCTCTCAGAGATCTATTGTAAGTCACAATGGTGAAGTTTTGATCAATATCACAATTGAAGCCATCTCTCAAATTCTTCTGGTAACTATCTCAACATCAACTAAGCCTTTGTCAATAGACTCTCTCATAGATCTCTATAAAAATTTAACTTTTCCCAAGAGAACTAAGATCTTTGAAAATTTTCTACCTAAAGATGCCCAATTATGGAAAACCAATCCTCCATATTCATCTTCCATGCTCCCTAAGGGAACTAAGTAGATTATTTCCATCATTTCTTACATTCTTAGTTATCACTCTGCCTAGTAGGTTGATGAGGCCATGGTTGGATTCTTATCAATTTTCACCAATAGTGAGCAATCAGTTATTTGCAGAAGTTATGAATGATTCGTTTGTCAGATTTTCTACAAAGGGATATTTCAAATACTCCTTTATTTTAGTGTACATTTTTATTCATCAACAAGAAGACATGTTACCTTTCACCTTGCAGAAGATGGATGAGTAGGGAAATGCTAAGTCAGTCATACAATGGACATCCTTGGTGAGAAGGAATTGCACAAAATTCTCTTTCACAGATTTTGTGGACCAGTTCTTATATATAGTGGTATGTCTCCTACATAGTCACGTGGAGCCCAATATAGGTGAAGACATTCAGAAGATTCTACATCATAGTGATCAAGTAAAGATAGGGGACTAATATCTTTACTAGACATACATAAAAATTTGGATATATGGGTGTGATATTCCACCTTACAAACTGCCCAAATTTGTGCCTACAAGACTTTTCTCATTAGATTAAATTTGGTATATGATTCACATGTATGACTTACATTTCGTGGTAGCTAAGAAGAAGGCCTAGTCCAAGATTAAAGCAAAAGTTGGACCTTTTGTCTACAATACCAAATCAGTTGGTAAGGAACTCGAATTGTTGCTGAAGAAAATGAATTTTAAGTTGAGTTTCACCTGGTCTTATGAGCCTTTTGGCTTGATCGCAAAGCTAAGGGTGGAAAAAATACCACACCTTATTCACATACTCCTCAACTAGAAATCGAACAGTACATGAACCAGACTCAATGGGTGGAAAACACACTGTAGGAGGTAGAGGACCAGGCTCTCTCTATTACAACCACTCAAACACCCATACCTAAAGAGAAATAGTAGAAGAGAGAAAGAGAAGAAGAATCTTCCCTAGTGATGGAAATAGGAGCAAAGGATTTCTTAGTTTATACTAAGAAGCAGAAAACCAACTCTACAAATGTTTTTCAGCAAGACATAGAAGAAGAAAAAACGATTATAAATTTAGGTCCTCATGTGTCTAACAGAGAGGAGGTCAAATCACCATATTCATCTACTTCTAGAGATCCTACAAAGACACCAAAGATATTCAATTTTTATCAAGACGTTGTTGAACCCAACATCTTTGCCAAATACAAGGCAATTAAGAAAAGGAATGAAATGCTAAAATACTCCACTTATACATAGTTTTGGAAACAAACAGTTGTCTCTCAGGACATATTACTATCATATTTCGAATCAGAGAAGGGAAAAATGAAAATAGCATTTCTTCAAGCCAAAGTACCAGCTCCCAGGTCATCTGCATATTACAAGGAATATGTGTTCACTTTTGATGCATAACATATTCATCCTATATACCAGATAGACCTATACAAAAAAACAAGTGAGATGATGTATTCCTTACTCACTAACACTAATAATTTTTCTTATAAATTACAGGTATCACTAAATAATGTATAGTCCCATCTCAAATTAGAGAATATTTCATCCTTAGCCAAGGATACTAGAATCAAGTCACTGGAGGAATTGGTGATAAAGTAGAGATATAATCCCAAATATATCAAGGCAGCTGAAGAACTTTTGAAGAAAAAAGATGTTGATATAGTAGCCTTGGGAAAACAATTGAAGTTGGTTGCCTACTACGGAGGATCCAAAGGCCAAGGAGCTAGGAGAGAGTGAGAAGCAAAAAGAAATTATTTTTAGATATTCATCGAGCTAAATAGACAAATCAAACACATGGAGATAGAGTTAGAGAACTGCTCAAAGAAAAGGAGCAAGCGTAGCAACTAGCTATATTTCCTCTTACTGCAGTTCCAATTGTAGTGGCCACAGTGACAGGAGCTTCTGAATCTACATCAAAAACTGCAACATATTCAACAAGTGAATTGGTCAGAGCCATGGACAGTCTAACTATCAAGGAGCAGGAAATTTCAAATCTAAAAGCTAAAATTAAGACACTGTCAAAACAAAAGTTAAAGATTGATAATTTTTATGTGGTAGAGTTATAGAAAACCCATCAATTAAATCTAAAAAATGAGCAGTTACATAGTGAATCAGTGATGGGTTATAGTCTGGCCCAAGCCAAAAATCATATATGGATTGAAATTGGTGAAGCCATAATAGGGATATGGCCTTCGATTCTGATCATTTTTTAATAGCAGGAGTTATTGCAGAAGTTCAAAGAAGTAATTAGGAAAACTAGAATAGACTTGGGGTAGAAACCTGGGGAAGCTACAACCCTCATCAAATTTCTGAATTCCAAGAATAGACAAGAACTATAGGAGATGAGAATTCGGGACATAATAGAACCATCCTAGAGGTGACAAGGATGCAGACCAAAATGACTCTTATGAATCAGCTGGGCAAAAAATGCCATAATTTAGAAATCAACATAGACTGATTCCACAAGAAGTTGTAGGTGTTGAACAAGAAAATTCTACCAAAATTAACAAATACACAAAATTAGCTCACGAGCCTAATAGAGTACCAGGATAGATTAATCAAGGTTTACCAAGACAAATCAAAGTTTGTAGGGATCAAAGGGCATATCACAGGGAAGGCATTCATGGAGGCATTAGATTTTGATTTATTTATCAATCATGAGGTCAAGCACCTATTTGTTATCAAGCCAACCTTTCATAAATACATAGATGTAGATGAAAGCTACAGGAAGTTGATTAAGTTTTTGATCCCAAGTGAAGATAGGTGGGAGAAATTGTGCGAATTACTGGAGTAATCGTAATTGGACATAAAGGAAAACAACGAAGTAGATTTTGAGGCCCAGACACCAATAGTCTTCCTCAAAAACAGGGCCAACATTTAGCAGTTTTAAGATTCCTATTATTTTGTTCTAATTTTGTAATCAATTTAGACATTAATAGGATTCCATCTTGATCTTTTGAATCAAGATATTTTGTAAATATTTTTGTATAAATACTTCAAAAATCGAAGTATTAGTGTTGGGATTAGTTTTGATGAAAGGACTTATGTTGTAAAGAGGCCAAAAGAGCCACCGTTGATTATATTTTCAGTAATACAACTCAAGTATTACATGATTCTTATGTCAATTTCATTGGTGAAGTGCATCTTTCTTTGTTAAATGTTTTTGTTGTTTTTCATATATGTTTCTGAAATATAAATTATTCTAAGAAGAGTATGAATAAAATTTGTTTAAAAGTACACTCTATATCTGACTTATTAATAATTTCTATATTTTCTACTGAAAATAAAAACAAAATTCTTAATTTCTTTGTTTTTAATTAGATTATTGAATCTTTCTTGTCCTCCATACCATATATTTTAACGGGTCTAGTGAACTTGCCAACCTTTCCCTGTAAGTTTAGCCTGTAAATTATGTGTTTGATCAACCTAAAACTATGACTCCATTGCCCAATGACCTAATTCCACTATCTCAACCCAACAATACAAAAAAAAAAACTTGGACATTATAACTAGCCTAATATCATTAGTAAACCAAAGATAAATCATATAGAGAGATCCCTCTCTGAAATAGGAAGGGTAGGATTCCCATTTTCCAAAGTGGTTCTAAGATTACCTCTATAATTTACTCTGCAACCTTAAAAAGTTATAGAGTGATAACAAACACTTTTTTGGTCTCTCCGTTTTCCCAAAAAACGTATTTTAGTCCCTCAAAATGCCTTCGGAAGTTTAGGACCCGAAAAACTACCAAAAATAGTAAGTTTTGCTACAATTAAGGAAACTGAAAAGAAAAAATGGTGAAGGTCCAAGTCAAATAGGCAAGTGGTCACCAATATCCATCTGGATCAACCCTCCCCCCTTAGGAAGAAATGCTCCCCATTTCCCTTAGGAAGCAATGGCCCCCAGTGCCCTTAGGAAGCAATGGTCCCCATTGCATTGAGTGCCTCCATGAGATGGGGAAATTTTTGTTGAACTTGGTCCTTAGTAAGCCACTATCCTTGGTGCAGGAGTTGACCAACTTTAACAACTTGATACAATTGGATAAACTATTGGCTAGTGTTCTTGATCTATGTGTCCATGATTCGATCAATTGTGGCATGTTCCATGTAGTCTAGGTTTAGCTCTCATGGTATGAGTTGTTTTTCAATGTTTTATGTGTCCAGTAATGGTGGAAAGTATGGTTGAAGGCGTACCACATTGAACACTAGGTGCAGGCCAAGGAATGGAGAAATTTTGAGCTCAAAACCATTGTCTCCCACAACCTTAGCAAAGGTGTAAGGCCCATATCAAAGTGGACGAAGCTTGTGGTGGGCCCCAACGAGACGCTCCTTCTCTAAATGTAACCAAACTTTATCCCCACCTGGAAATTGTATGGAACCCAATTCTAATCGACGCTCCTTGTACCTAGCATTGCCTTTGTCCAAAATGTCTTAGACCTGCTAGTGAATGTGTTGAATGTGTTTAATGAAGTTGTTAGTCCTGTTAGCTTCAGCCTGGACATGAGTCGAATCTACCTGAGTAGATGAAAATGGTATGGCCACATCAATGGGACATAATGGTTGGAATCCCAATCCCACCTAAAAGGGGTTATGGGCAGTTGACCTATGGAGAGCTATGTTATACTTATGATGGACATAGGGTAGGATTTCATCCCATATGTGTGTATTATTCTTATTGTACATGTGCAAAATGTGCACGATCATATTGTGGATGACCTCTATTTGGCCATCAATTTGGGGGTGGAAGGTCATAGCGTTATTGATCTTTGTATCCAACATCAACCAGAGGCTTTTCAAAAATGTATTGAGGAACCTATCATTTCCATGCTTAGTAGAAGGAAGGTTTGACATGTAATCTAGGGATATGGATTCCCAAGGTCGAATAGGAGAAATCAGAGGAGCATATAGGCCTTACTTCTTGATGGTCAGTTGGGCAATGACATAGGCAGTGTATGATATGATGTATTTCCCAACATCTTGTCAAAGGTTTTGCCAATAAAAACACTTCTACAACATTGCCACTATTTCCTCTACTCTAATATGTTTAGTGACCCGACTATAATGTGCCTCCCAAATCATATTGGTACTCTCACTTGAAGGAACACAAAGGTGTCCCAGGTGGCATAACAGTGCACCCTGGAGGTGAAAATTAGGAAATTTATTTCCTTCCAGGAGCTTCTGGTATGTGCTGTCGAATTCTAGATCACTCTTGTAAATATCCAGCCACCCCAAAGTCTCATGTCCACAAGCATTGAACATAGTGGTCAGCACCATGACCAACAGTTGGCTGAGGAAATGTGAAACATTATTGGTGTTTCCATTCTTGTACTTAATTTTCAAATGGAATTTCTACAAGTATGTGTACAATTTCTTAAGGTGATTGGTCTGTAACTTTCCTTGTGTCTGTATGAACTACAAGGGCTGGTGGTATTTGTGGATGATCATTTCCTTCCTGAGAACGTAATGCTTCCTTTTTTAGCAGACCTGAACAATGGAATTCATCTCTTTTTTATAGGTGGGATACTTTTGGGTTGTGTCTGAAAGTGTCTCATTGTGATATGCCACTGGATGCCCCTATTGAGTAAGAATTTCACCAATAGCATAGTCGGAGGCATTTGCCTCAATCTCAAACGATTGTTGCAAGCCTGGTAATGTGAGCACTGGTGCAGTGCATAGACAATGCTTCAACTCAAAAAATGCCTTCTGTTTGGATTCAGACTAAAAGAATTTTTCTTTTGTTCCACCCTTGGTGACTTGACTTAAAGGTCAAATGATATGAGGGAACCCCAACACAAACCTGTGGTAGAAATTGGCAAGACCCAAAAATATGCAGAGCTTTGTTAGAGTGGTTCAGGTTGGCCAATCCTGAATAACTTGTATCTTAGCTGGGTCCACATGTGCACCTTGCACATCAATTATGTACCCTAGATATTGAACCTGGGTCATACCAAAAGTGCATTTCTACAGATTGACACACAATTTGTATTGCTGCAAGATTTGGAGGACCTATCAAAAATGGTGGAGGTGCTCTTCCCAACTCTGGATGATGATCAGGATGTCATCCAAATACACTGCCACAAATGAGTTGGTGAAGGGTTGCAAGATGTCTTCCATCAGCCTCATGAAGGTTGCGAGGGCATTCGTCAACCCTAAAGGCATGACCAGTCATTCAAAAAGACCCTCCTTGGATTTGAAGGCATTCTTCCACACATCATAGGGTTCGATTGGTACCTGGTGATAACTAGACTTCAAGTCAATATTGCTGAAATATTTGGACCCATTGAGCTGGTCCATAAGGTCATCATTTCGTGGGATTGAGTACCTATTCCGAACAGTGATCTTATTCAGTGCCTGATAGTCAATACAAAGTCTCCAAGTCCCATCATTCTTTTGTACCAACATTATTAGGCTCCCACAGGGTGATGAACTCGACCTTATGTGCCCTTTCTGCAAGAGCTCATGAATCTCCCTCTTGATTTAATTTTTCTCCATAATAGAGAATTGATATATCAACCCGTTGGATAGCAGCATGCCCAAGGTCAGATCAATGTAGTGCTTGACCTGACAGTGTAGGGGTACCCCTGTGGGTGATGTGAAAATATCCCTGTGCTATGCCATTACTTGTCCATCTATTGTTGTCATGAAAAGGAGCCATGTCTGGAGGCCGTGAATATGGCCACAACCTTCTTCTTGCCTTGAGGGAAAATTATAAGAAGACAAAATTCCTGGTCTAGGAAACAATCTTATTGCATTTCTTCATAGAGATCAAAGGTATGGTGGTAGATGGTGCTACCTCGAGTATTATATATGATTTATTTTCAAAATAAATAATAAAACTGGGAGGTATGAACTCATACACCTCAAGATTCTTAAACAAGTATGGTTGGCCCAATAATACATCACAAACTTCAAGAGGAGAAACATCACACAGTACCTCATATGTGAAGGGCTTCATGTTGTAGGGAAGTTGACATTATTGGCTGACGTGGAGATGGTGTCCTTGGTGAAGCCACTAGATGGTTTATGACTGTGGGTGTGGTGTGGTTTGTAGGCCCAACTGCTTCATGACCTTTTCTAAAATGAGGTTCTTCCGACTTCTATTGTCGAAAATCAACTCCAACATATAACCCTTCAGCCACATCTATGAGTGGAAGAGCCCCTCCCCCTCCTCTGGATCTTCAGGCTCAATCGTCTGGAGCTTGGTGGTGATAATGGTGGAACTGGGCTTTGCATCAATAGTTTTCTTCTATTTTTCATTCACCATGTTGGGTTCTAACTTAGATTCATAACATGCATTTTATTCGGAAGCTTTCAGCTCAGCCAACAATGACTTATTGGCTCAAAACTCACTTGTATTGTGAGTGGGGTTCTTATGGAATTCTCTCCATTTCGTTGTGTCGTTATTTTTCTTCGTGTTGTTGTTCTTTTCTTGCGGCTTTGGTGGGTTGTCCCGGGTCACCCCACCTTGGATTTTTCCTTTGTTTTATAGCTTGGGGGCGCCTTTCCCTTGCTTCGGATTTGTATATCCAAAGTCTCACTTCTTCTGTTTAAATTCTTGCTTGATCTTGGCAGTGTATCGATAAGTCGCGCCAAGCGAGGAGATGTCCAGGAACTCCATCTCATCCTGGATTTACTTGTGTAGACAGTCGCAATACTTGAGTACCAAATGCTGCTCAAAATCATTGATACCCAACTTCGTGCGAAGGGTATGAAAAATATTTGTGAAATCTGAAACATATTAGTCCCTTCCCTGTTGCACCATGGTCCAATTTATGTATTTATCTTCATAGCTCCAAACAGGGTAATTTTGTTCCTTGATGGAATCTCAGATAGAGTTCCAAGTGGGTGGAGCTAAAAATAGAAAGGATTTTGTCTCATCCTTCTGTTCAAAAAGTAGGTTTCCCACCATTCCTTGACATGGGGGGCGACTTTGAGGAGTGCAAAAGTAATTTTTCCCAATTGGAAAATTCATGACCCAAGAAATATCCTTCCAACAAATTTAACCATATATCTACGGCGTTTGCATCTATTTGGCTTCAAATATGGGCATGTCAAAGTTGACTTGTACCTTCAAGGGAGTGGTGCCTCCAGAGTGGCTTCTAGATGAAGATGCATCGCCTGTGGGTAACAGTTGAAGGATCTTGGAAAAGTTATCTATCATTGCATTCCTCCGTCACTCGAGGTTTTCCTCGAGAAATATTTTGAAAGGATCTCCTGCTCCCTCATATTATTTTTCTTCTAACATGGGAGGTCATTGGGGTTTGTGAGGTTAGTCTTACAAAGGTTCAACCAGTTCGATCCCTAACTCCTTATACATTGACCTCATTGGGGACATGCAAAGAAAAAAATAAAGAGAATACCTCTCTGATACTACTGATCTAGACTTATACAATAATGCAAGAGAATACAAATACAAACATAAACACCGAGATGCAACAGAAATAAAACTTCATTTCATTAATATCAAATAACTGAAATATGCTTACATAAAGAATGGAAATAAACTAGCTTGGGTGATGGTAACTTATCTTTGAGAAGCGATGTGGTGGCTACATGCCTCTGAATTATGTTAGAATGAGGCTTTATGGAATTTTTATCATTGAGAAACAATGAGAAACCCTAAACATAAAAAAACCTAACCCTAGGAGATGAAGCACCAAAATCTTGTGGGCATCTTGGGTTAATTTGTAATGTCAGCTTCTCAGGGTCGTAGCTTTGGAATAAGATCTTTGTTTGGCTATCATAATACCTCATTTCGAAATGTCTCACGGTTTTCCCTAAAAACATCTTTTAGTCCCTCAAAATGGCTCCAAAAGTTTAGGACCCAAAAAACTGCCAAAATGGTAAGTTGTGCTACGATTAAGGAAACTGAAAAGAAACAACAGTGGGGGTCCAAGTGGAATATGTGAGTGGAAACCAATATCCTCTTGGATGAGTCCTCCCCCCTTAGGAATTAAAGGTCCCCATTACATTGAGTGCCTCCATGAGATGGGGAAAATTTTGCTGAAATTGGTCCCTGGTGAGCCACTTGGCTTGGTGTAGGAGTTAGTCCACTTTGACAACCCGATACAATTAGAGATTCTATTGGTGATTGTTCTTGATCTGTGTTTCCATGATATGATTATTTGTGGCCTTTTCCATGTATTATGGGCTTTTCACTATTGGTGTGAGTTGTTATGCAATGTATGATGTGTCCAGTAATGGTGGAAAGTATGGCCGAAGGCAGTCCACATTTAATACTGGGTGTAGGCTAAGAAATGGGGAAATAATGAGTTATAAATCATTTTATCCCTAAACCTTAGTGATGGTGTAAGGCCCATATCAGAGTGGCAAATCTTGCGATGGGCCCCACAAAGAGGTTTCTTCTGTAAATGTAACCAAACTTTGCTTCCCACCTAGAACCTATGTGGCACTTGATGTTGGATCATGACGTTGATTGTAGTTAGCAATGGCTCTGTACAAAATGTCATGGACCTATTGGTGGATGTGTTGAATGTGCTCAATGAAGATGTTAACCCTGTCATCTTCGGCCTAGACATGAGACAAATCTACCTGAGTAGTTGCAAATGGTATGGCCACATCAATGGGACATAGTGGCTAGAATCCAAATCCCACCTAAAAGTGGTTGTGGTCAATCAAGCTATGGAGAGCTTTGTTGTAACTATGTTGGACATAGGGGAGGCTTTCATCCCATGTGCATGGATGCTTTAAGTTGCACATGCACAGAATGTGCATGATCATTCTGTTGACGACCTTTGTTTGGCCATTAGTTTAAGGGTTGAAGGTCATGGACTTAGTGAGATTGGTATCTAACATCGACTAGAGGCTTGACCAAAATGTACTAAGGAACCTATTTTCCCGATCTGAGATAATGGATTGTGGAATCGATAAGTGTACCCACACTAGTTCAAACAAGCTCTTAGTAGTGGCTTCTGGTGTGATATTTTTCTTACAGGCTGCCATAATGGCCATCTTAGAGAATTTGTCTACGACCATGAAAACACAGTCATTGCCATGCTTAGTAGAGTAAACGCTCAACATGCAATCCATGGATATGGATTCCCAAGGCCGACTAGGAGTAGGAAAAGGAGTATATAGGCCTTGATTCTTGATGGTTGGATTGGAAATGGAAAAGGAAGTGTAGGATATGATGTACTTCCCAACATCCTATCGAAGGTTTGGCCAATAAAAATATTTTTGCAGCATTGCCACTATTTTCTCTACTCCAAATGTCCAGTTACCCAACTGTAGTGCACCTTGCAAATCATCTTGGCATGCTCACTTGAAGGTACATAGAGGTGTACCAGGTGGCACAATAGTGAACATTGGAGGTGAAAATAAGGAACTTTCTTGCCTTCCAGGAGCATCTGGTATGTGTTTTGGTTTCTGGATCACTCCTGTAAAGATGCAGCCACTCTGAAGTTTCGTGTCTGCAAGAGTCGACTACAGTGGTCAGCGTCATGACCGATGACCGGCTAAGGAATTCTGAAACATTATTGGTGATTCCCTTCTTATACTTAATGTTGAAATGGAATTGTTGCATGTATGTGGACCATTTATAATGGTGATCGTTCTGCCAATTTCCTTGTGTCTGTATGAATTGTAGGGGATGTTGGTCTATGTGGATGACTGTTTCCTTCCCTAGAATGTAATTGTTCCATTGTCAACGGGCCTGCGCAATGGAACACATATCTTTATCATAGGTGGGATACTTTTGGACTATGTCTGAAAGTGTCTCGTTACGATATGACTGGATGCCCCTACTGAGAAAGAACTACACCAATAGCATAGTCAGAGGCATATGTCTCAATCTAAAATGGTTGCTACAATTCTGGTAATGTGAGCATTGGTGCAGAGTAGAGACGATGCTTCAACTCGAAAAATTCCTTCTGTTAGAATTCAGAACAAAATAATTTTTCTTTCGCTCCACCCTTTTTGACTTGACTCAAAGGCCAAATGATATGAGAGATCCCCAACACAAACCTGCGGTAGAATTTGGCAAGACCCAGAAAGTTGCAGAGCTCTATTAGAGTGATTGGGGTTGGCCAATCCTGAATAACTTGTATCTTGGTTGAGTCAACATGCAAACCCCACTCATCAATGATGCACCCTAGATATTGAACCTGGGTCATACCAAAAGTGAATTTCTCCAAATTGGCGCACAATGTGTGTTGTTGCAGGATTTGGAGGACCTTTTGAATATGGTGGAGGTGCTCTTCACAACTCCGGCTGAAGATCATGATGTCATCCAAATACACTAACATGAATGAGTTGGTGAAGGGCCACAAGATGTCTTCCATCAGCCTCATGCATTTTGTGGGGGCATTCGTTAACCCGAAAGGCATGACCAGCCATTCGAAAAGGCCCTCCTTAGATTTGAATGCGGTCTTCCACACATCAGAGGGTTCGATTGGTACCTAGTGATAACCAGACTTCAATTCAATCTTGTTGAAATATTTCCCCCCCTTGAGTTGGTCCAGAAGTTCATCTATCCATGGGATTGGAAACCTATTTCAGACAGTGATCTTATTCAGCACTCGATAGTCAATACGGAGTCTCTAGGTCTCATCCTTCTTATGTACCAACATGTTCAAGCTCCCACAGGGTGATGAACTTGGCCCGATGTTACCTTTCTACAACAACTCCTAACTTTACCTCTTGATTTAATCATTCTCCATAATAGAGCATCGATAGATCGTCTCATTAGGTAGTGGCGTGCTCAGGGTCAGATCGATGGAGTGCTTAACTTGATAGTGTATGGGTACCCTTGTGGGTGAGGTGAAAATATCCTTGTACTCCTCCATGACCTTGTCCATCTACTACTGTCATGTGGAGGAGGCAACAAACTTCTTCTTTCCCTGAGGGTGAATAATAAGGAAGACAAATTTCTCGGTCTAGGAAATTGTCTTAATACATTGCTTCACAGATATCAAAGAGATGGTGGTAGGCGGTGCTACTTCTAGTATCCTATATAACTTATTGCCCAAAGAATAATAACAGTGTGAGGCCTAGATTCATACATGTTATCAGGAAATCTAGTGTCTATGCCTAAGGCTGGTAGCTACCATAGAAACAAACAAACTAAAACCACTTTCATTTTCCTTTATGAGAAGTAGATAAGAGGGGAATAAAGGAGACCAACCTCTGTCTTGCGCTTGGTTCCTTGCTTGATTCCTCTCCCTTCTGATAGATCTTTACCACTCGCTTCCTCGTCTACCCAGCTTCAAAGAGCACCTGTAGAATCAAAGCAGCATAAAACTATCCAAGAACATAGATCTACTATCATAAACAATATAGGACCAGATATATATTGACCACACAAATGCATATATCATCAATCATACAAGAATGTGGAGGAAAACTTGAATAGCTTTATTAATAATCAAGAATATCAAAGAGGATTACAACCAATTGTTCTGACCCAGCATCATCCTCTCAGTAAGAAAGCCCTTCTTCACCTCATGAAAAGCTTAGATCACCCAACACTATGATGTTACACCAAGAAACCAACAACACTTCCTTACAAGATACAAAATTCCAGCCTCTGGATCTCTGGGATGAGGGATCCATATATAGATGTTTGCAAGGGGGGTGAGTCAGCTTTTGAGATTTGATTAGTGTCCTCTCTCTGATAGTTCTTGATTCCACTTGGAGATTGATGATCTCTTACTCATCCTTGGGCGAATGCAGAGGCAAGTGTCACAGGAGAAGTTTCTGGAAGATTCCATGATCTTCCACCTCACAGATTGACCCTGCCATTTGTCCACTCTCGCCCATCGCACCCCATAGAAGGGATTTTCAATATGCATCGCACCTCCCGTGTGTATTTAGGTGGGATGCAACACACTTTGACCATGGAGCAAGTGAGATGGTCCAGTTTTGACCAGTTCTGAGTAGTTTTTCATGGAGAACTTCTGGGAGAAAATGTAATCAGTTGACCTTGTTCTTTTAAAGGTTGGAACAACACTTTTAGGGACTTAAGATCCCTTGGTTTATGGACCTTTATGATTGGGGTTGCAGTGCCCAAAAATGTCTATAACAATACACAACATGAAAATTCCACAAATATGATTGGCCTAATAATACATCACAAACTTCAAGGGGAGAAACATCACGCAGTACCTCATTTATAAAGGGATTGATGCTGTGATTAATAAATATTCAATATTACATTGTTCTTGAAAACTTTGATCTTGTTCACAATATGAAGAGGAATCATCGGTATTCATTAAATTGATTAATTGATCCTCTTCATTGATTTTTGAAAGGGTAAATTCAAGTTAAATATCTTCAAAGTCTTCATTATAATCATAAATCCAAAATTCACTTTCTATTTCAATTATTGTTTTCACAGGTGGATACAATGTGAATTTATTAGTAGAACTACCATAAAAAATTTACATGTCACCAGATCTACAACTTATGAATGCATCAGTTGTAGCTAGCCAAGGTCTACCAAGGATAAATGGATGGCCTCGTAAATTGTTTTTGGGAGTTAAAATCATGAAATCGATGGGATACTCCCATGGACACAAATACATATTCAAGTATACCATCAATTTTTATAACATATTTATCAGCTAACTGTAATAAGGTTGGGTTATATTAAAGGTTGGGAAGCTTTAATTGATTTATTGTTTGATTACTCATGATATTAATGGTTTCCCCTAAATCAATCAAAGTGTGTGGAATTTTAGTACCATTGATGTGAATTTTTACAATGGGCCTACCTAAATCTAAATCTTTTTTGAACTATTGGTTTCCCATTATAATATTTGCAATCTTTCCTACCGATTGAATCATTTTACCATCGTTTTTTTCTTCCTAGTTTTTTAATGCACAAATCCTTTATTGTTTTACAAATTATAGATCTTTCCTTTATAGCTTGAAGTAAAGGAATTTTGATGCAAATATTCTTCAATTCATCTAGCATATCATACTCGTGTAAAATGATTTACCTTTCTATTCCCTTATCAATTTGAAGCCTTTCTAGAAAAGGGGGATTTTGTAGTGAGATGGAAGTTTGTTCTAGTAGAGATATTGTGGGAGTTTATTTTATTTGGTTTTCACCTATTTCAATAGGAACATCTTCCTTTGGAGGAGTCTTTTCCTAATCAATAGATGCCTCTTTTCAGAATTTTTATCCTCCTTAAATTCTTGGATGAAAACTTGTGGTGATTTCTTTTGTAAAACCCTACCATATTTAAGTTGGAAATCATTTAGACCTAAAGGATCTATCATGCAAGCTTGAAAATTTCAACCCTCAACATTGTAAATGGGTTGTTGAGGAATTTTATTCTTTGGATTCAAAAGTGATTAAGCAGGTAGTTGATTATACTTTTGAGGAAATTTAGTATATGGAAGAGAAAGTGGCTCATTTGGTAACGTGGATTGGAATTGTGGTTAGGATGGTTGTGAAGGCTAAGGGGAATAATACTGAGATTGGTATTGAGAACATCAATATTGGAATTGAGGATACTGAGGATTTATACCATAAGATCTTTTCAAACCTTGTGCCCAAATATGGATTTTTAGGTTGAGTTGTCCAAGGTTGCCAAGGCATAGGTGCATTCCAATTACTTTGTGGTTGTACATATGTTTGCTACTAAGCATTGGAACTTTGTACCATACTTTCTTATTGAGGTTTCTAGGGTCTCTTAGAAATAAAGAAAAATGATTTGGCTTGACTTGTTCTAGTTTCATCTATAAAGACATCCTCAAGCCTTAGCATTGAAGGATTTTGTATCATGATTTTTTGTACATATGACAAAGCTCTCTACACTATCAAGAGGGCATTCTCGTAGAGAATGTTTTTTCCTACACCTGGGATAGAAGATAGATAATGCAACATTCTTGGATTTTTTCTTGTATTGTATCTTTATAGTATCTAGTTGTTATCTAAGATTTCCAAAGATATATGTTTTAAAATTTTCAAGCAAATTTCCTAATTCTGCTCTAATTGTTGTTCTGGGTGTATATTTTCTTACCCTTGACATGACTGGATCTCTTGGGTTCTTACCATATCTAGCCCTAACTCTTGAAATATGTTTTCAAAACTCACAAATTTCATCAAATGATAATTGGGAGACATCTCCTTTTCCCATTAAATTGATAAGATCAATCCACTCATCCCTTATGGTTTTTAGCAAAAGAGTTTTTAATGTATCCTCATCTAAATTGTGCATTTTAGCCCTTTAGATATTGTAGGAAAATATTTCTACCAGATATTCAAGGTTTTCATCTTGTTTTTGAACCATATTAAAGACTTCATCCTTAAGGCTATGGTGCATACATAATATTCGTATTTTTCTAGGAATACTCTCTTCAATTCATCCCATGTTCTAATAGAGTGTGTTCCTAGACCCATGAACCATTTAAGGGCTCCATCTTTTAGAGTGGCTAGAAACAATTCAATTTTTGAGTATCAAGTAAATAGTCATATGATCTACATAATACTTAAAACTCAAAAAGAAATTCCTTAGGATTCTCAGTTCTTAAGCCATGAAAATTAGGAAGAAGGGAAGGTGATATATTTTTCATTGTAGTTAGAGTCTAATATTTCATATGAGGAAGTGTATCTTCACTTGATGATTTCTAGATTTGAGAGATGTAAATAATGATTCATTTCTAAAATTATTTCCATGAAAACGTTGATCATATAATTTGGATCCTAAATATCTTGGCTAGTCATCATTAGTGTTGTCAACTCAAGGTACTAGCACTGAAAATGACACCTAATTACCTCTACTCTCCCCTAATCAAATTTTTCCCTCCCTTCCTACTTCACATATCCAATCCACTTATTCCATCTCCCCTCATTAAATGTCCACAATCACTCCCCTTACATATCTTTCCCCCTCTTTTTCATACTCAAAATCATTCCTCATTCTTCATTTCCTAAAGCAAAGGCTGAGCAGCACATCATAGCAAAGAAAGGAGGGTGATTTCCAGGAATTCATACCTTAATCATTACTGACTCCAGAGCACAAAGATTCCCCCTCATCTCGATGTTGCTTTGGCAATATCTTCTCTTATTTTTTAAAAACCTCACCATCCACAAGTTAGCCCCTTCAAAACCCATGTATTGTTTTTTGTTAGATCACCCTCCAAGTATGAAAACCATAAAACAATCCCTAAGGTAACTGCGTAATAACTGCACAAAGACAGAGCATTTCTAAATTTGAATTTTCATGACCATTTCCTATTTGATTCCATGTGTGCTTGATCAAATCGACTTAAATGCCTCCTAGGTACTTGTTATTACCATTGTTTCCCATAGATTTCTTGTTTAAACCTAAGAAAATTCGATTTCCCTTACCTTTACCTAAACCATGTTTGCAAAGTTAGCTTTGTCCAAATATTTTCATCTATTGACCGAGAAATCATTCTCGCATTCCCTGCAACATCATCCCATCACCTTGTTTTAAGACAACTCACACCAAATATGCCCCTGATTTCACTTGGTTTCCTTCATCTTTGTTCATTTTATTAGGTTTACAACTCCTAGTAGATTGATCTATATTTCTCACATCTATCATCCTGAATTATAAAACAATGTTTAAATTCACCAAGTAAGATGTCTACATCATAAATATTTTGGCATTATGATGCATGTGTTGTACTTGATGGAAACTCACTTGTAGTAGAACAAGTATATGGAAACTAGATGAATCTACAGGACAGATCAGAGGTGAGAAAATGATGGAGCAAAGATGAATCTACAGGTCAGAGGTGACATAATGATGGAAGAGAATAATGGTCAAAGGTTTGATACAAGGAGATTTTTAGCATATGTTGTCCTTAATATTTGATGAATGAACTAATTGGTAAAAGTATAAATAGAATGTCACAAAATGCATGACAACTGTGTTTACATATGTGACAAAATGCAAGGCAGTTCAAAGAAATCAGTTCAGAAGTGATGTATGATGGCAAACCATATTATAACAGGTCGATTCAGAGGTAACCAGGCAATGCTACAAAAGAATAGGATATTGGAACAAAGGACTATAGATCAGAATCAAGAAGTTTAAGAAAAAGGATGTTTTCAAGTATGTTAAGTTGTATACGTGGGTTCCCTGTACAAAACGAGCATATACACCTGGGTTGACTGTACAAAATGAGTGCATACGTATGCACACACTTTCACAAGAGGAAAAGTGCATATGAGATGAAAAATTAAGGAAATTAACGTGAAAGAATAGAAAGGGTCAATACCATGGTATTAGCCTGCAATATTCAACGGAGTAACAATTATTTGATCCCATCCAAGAATACTACAAGTTCTAAGTGTTTTTCTGGTCTGAGGTATTGAGAAAGGCTAAAACTATATAAGGAGGAGAAGATAAATGGACTAAGTGAACAAGTAATGAATATCTTATGAAGTGTTAGATCAAAAGAAAATATGCCTGTTATGGGTTTCTAATTCTTTTCTTGATCTAAAGTAAGTATGCACCTAAATGTTTGACGATGGATGAGATCTAATGATGGATTTGGATCATAATGACAAGATCTAATAATGGATAGGCTAGATTTGAGTGCTAACAAATGTTTTATCCTTTAAATGCTATGATATGGGTATGTTTGAAGTCTGGAATAGTTGTGAAGTTATAAGTAAGTATTTGCACATCTATACGTTGGTTTTCTTTAGTGAATGTGCATATACACGTTGGTTCAGCTCTTCCATGTAACGTATACAATAGAAAATCTTGATGTTCTGAGATGACTGATCTATCTGTTCAGTGTTGTTGTTTTACTGTTGTTTGTCAATGATGTGTTCTTAGATATGAAAGTAGAGATGAATGTATAAGGAGATTGAGTCTCATTGATTGATTGATTGATTAAGTGAGAAGGGTGATCTTTTTTGTTGTCTAGTTAGAACTCTGTAATTTGACAGTAGATATTCAAAATGTTACTGGTTGGTACAGTTTTGATTTAGAGGTTTTTATGATTCAATATTTTTGGAGGTATATGTAGGTTGGGTTAAAGGAAGTAGTGTATACACACAGGTTGTCTTCATTGAAGTAGCATATACATTTTGACATATGATTTTTGAGGTTGCAGTTGGTTTTGGTTGTTGATGCAATGTTTTGGGTTCAGATTTGTGTACTGGTTATATTGATCTGTCTATTCTAGTTGATTGGTTTAATTTTTTATTTAGTGTCAGTTGATTGATTTTTCAGTAATTGATTGTTTCAGTTGTGATTTATTCAGAGATTGATGATTGGGTGATCCATATATGTCATAGGTTTAGGTGATTTATTGATTCAGTTGTGATTGATTCAGAGATTGATGATTGGGTGATTCAGATAGGTCAGAGGTTTAGGTGATTGATTGATTCAGTTGTGTTTGATTCAAATATTGATGATTGGGTTTCAGTTATATCATAGAATGATGAATGGGTTTCAGTGATTGGATGATGCAGATGTATTTGTTGGATGTATTGGAGTGGTGATTTATTTTGAGCTTCAATGTTATTGATGAGTCTTGTATGAAAATTTGATGAAATGTGGCCTTCATATTGTATGGTTGTACCCGGAGTATCCAGTCTGATAATTTATGAAACATGGTCCCTGGAGGATGCTGAGGGTGGAGCCTTTAGAGAGGAAGTCGAAGCTTCCTACTAGTAGTGGTTGGTGATTAGATCAGGGGGTTGGATATCCCTTCCAGTAGTAGCTGTAGAATGAGTGAGGATGGTAAGCCAACGCCTACGTACTGGTAAACATATCATCTAGTACAAGAGCTAGGGGGTTGTAGCTCCCTTCCAGTTGAAGCTGGAGAACAAGAGAATGTTGTAGCCTTTTGTAGGTGGTTGCCTGTGTACTAGTATGAGTATGCACCAGTACAAGATCGTAAACATATTATTCTTTATATTAAAAGAAGACAAAGACAACAGAAACATGTGGTTTTTCTCCCGCATTGGGTTTCCACCTTAAATCTTGGTGTTCATGTGTGTTTCTTATGTGTGATGGTTTGTTCTGTTATTACTCCACATGGTTACTATTTAATGTTTAATAAAGTACTGATGCACTGATTAAAGATCAACATATGATGAATGACTGAATCATAAGTTCACAGGAGATACGTTGGTTGCCTTAAGAACAATTGTGTGCCTATACTTCCCTTCACTGAAGTAGCGTATATAAATCTGATTATGAAATGAAAAATTTATTGATTTGTAAATATTGATTCACACCCCCCCCCTCATTATTATTACCAACAAATGGTATCAGAGCAGGTCCTTTTGCAAAACCTTGATCACTTGAAGGAGATTTATAGTAATAATGGGAAAGAATAAAAACAAGAAGGCACCTGAAAAGAAGAAAGACATATCAAAGGAAATGTGATAGTGGGAGATGTTATCACTCCAAAATTTCTTCTAAGTTGTAAGAAAAAGAAATGATAGAGGTAGCCACAAACCACTTTTGGAGATCAAGACCTAGCCTTCCTAATCTCAAAGAGGGCTCTCCCTTTATGATTTAACTTTGTTTTAGTTAATTAATTTTAGGCTAGTTATGAGTATGCTTGTTTTTTTTATTTGAATTTGGGTGGTGGGATCACTTACTTAGATGAAAAGGGTTGTGTTTTACCATTGGGCTATGGGGTCAAATGTCAGACAAACAAGACTGGATTAAGTTATAAAAATAGTGTCTAGAGGGCAATATAGAGGATTTACTAAGATCTCAAGGGCCTAAAGGTGACATGGTTTCCAATCGAATCTAGGGAGCAATTAAGGGTTCCCTAGGCCGGATCATGAAGAGAAGTGAAAGAAGTCAACTGGGATGGGAGAGAAATTAAGGGTTCTCAAATCCAGGTATAAGAGGAAAACATATAAATGACTAACTGTGAAAAACATAGTGTACTTAAACAAATTATGAGTTAAATATCCAGTTAATTCATTCAAATTTAGATAACAATTAAGTTTATGAAACACATACGAAAGTAACAAAATCAGACAAAGAAGATACTTCATTGCAATAGCTCATCTTATGAATCCTCTAGTGCAATATTTTTATTACTTGCTCCAGTTTGTTGACTTGAAAATTGGTACAATCACACTTAGGTTTAAGATCAAAATAACTCTACAAATGTATAGTAATCCACCCCAAATACTTCGAATTATGAAGTATTTATACAAAAGAACTTACAAAATATCTCAAATTGCATTGAGAACTAATCTAGGGAAAGGAAATATCTTCATGCAAGAAGATAGAGACAGTTAATGAATTATTGTTTGTTGTCCCTGTTATTTAGGTTTTGTTGTCTTTTAGTCTCTGATATTTTTCCCTTTAAGCTACTTGGATGTTTGGTTTTCACGCTAGATGTCATATTTACTTATGACCTTTCATCTTATACACTTTCATCTGCCTCCTTTGGTTGTCTTTCAACTGTATTTATTTTACCATGAATGCTCTGTCCCTTGATTTTACTTTTACCTTTCATTGTAAATCTTACTCAATTTTTCATGTTCCTGTGTTTTTAGTAAAAATGATTTTTACTATGTAGAATACATAATGTTGCTTGCAGAGTAGTGTGTAAGAATCCTTTGTTGTGCTGGTGAAAACAATTTAATCTATGTTTTAACATTTATTGTGTAAATTGTTTCCTTCTACTCTGTGATAATTGTCTTTTCCTTCTGAATTAAGCCCTTTGAATACATTTCCTTGCGAATCTTGGAGTAAACAATCTTTGGAACTAGTAACAAAATTGTTTATCCAAGATTTTGTTCTGCTTAATCACCTGCAAAATAAAACAATTTGTTAATAAAATCCAGGTCTGAGAGGACGTGATCGAAGGCTGTATTTGAATTCATAGGAACTGTGGATGGAGTCTAGAGTGTGTTCGGGAGGTAATCCATGGTGAAATCCGGTCGCAAAGGCTCAGGGTGGCATAAATGGCTAAGGCAGCTTTCACTGAAAAATGAACGAAAAGAGTGAAAACGAGGGTCTTCGGGGTTTTAATAGGTAACGACTAGAAATGGTGCAGAATTTTATAATATGAATAGTGAGTGGTTTCAGATTTAGCAGGGAGGTGATATTAAGGCTCATCGCATTGCTTTTGGCCATTGAGTAGTATTTCCTTGAGATTACATGAGTTAGCGTGGAGCTGCCACATAACCAAAAGGGGCCCAAGCAAAACCACAAATCTCGCGTGCTCTTGTGATGGTAAAGGTCAAACATCAGGAGCGCATGATATAGATGCGCGTCGTCAGATATGGGGGTGAAAGATCTAATGGCTATCGCGCGGTGAAGCTGCACGGAGGGCAATCAGGTGGAGATTAGCGAGGCTCGGGGGATAATTACACTTAACTTGTAATTATTTAATGAATAAGTGGTGCGTGTTAAAAGTATAATGTGCGGGTTTAATATAGTGGGACTGAGGTTGAATGTGGCGGGGTTTGTTAACCGCACCAATGGGTTGGGTTAAAAAGGCTTTTATATCGAGAAAATGGTGAATTGCGTAGTTAACTAAAACAAAGCAGGGGGAAACAAAACTTAGGATGTATGGGGTTTTAAGGTTTAAAAGGGTTTTGTCAGTAAATGTATGAATGCAAAGTTAATAAAGTAATGCGGGGCAGAATTTAAACTGAGGACAAGGGGTGTTTTGTGGGTTTTTTAGATAAAATAAGGAAATTAATAAGGGGAAAATGATTTTTTTTTCAAAGGGGAAATGGGTTTCACACTAGGGAAAAGGGGTTTAGGTAGAGAAATGACCTTTGGAGGATAATTTGCTAGGGAAATGTGTGAAATCAAGGGGTAAGGGAAAAAATGAAGGGAAAAAGGGTATTTTAACAAGCAATGATGGGACAATGGGGAAATTAGTAAGTATGTAGTGGGGGGTGAAATGAAATGAGGGGAAGTTAATTAAATGAGCTTGTGAACATCCTTTCACTTTCATAACTGCTCCTGCACACTGTAACATAAGATCCTACATAATAAATGTGCCGATGCTCCAATCAAGTTTGTACTTCTGCAACCTTTCTTCTACTTACCCTTTACTTACCCTAACATTTTTTCTTCACTTTATTAGGTGCATTTAAGCTAGCAAACCCTTTCTTTCCTTTTTCTTTTGAAAAGTAAACTATCTAATTCTAACCTTATATCTTCCATTGGCTCAGATTAAGCTTATGAGCACATTTTATTTCTCTACCTAACTATTGATCTGCCAAGATTAAATAGTTTGACTATCATGGGTTGTGGCATTTATGACAAGCTACACACAACCATTATTTTGTACAATAAATTAAAAATTAGTGGCACTTATACTTGAACACTTTCATGATCTGTTTTTGTTTGGGGTTAAAAAAAATTCACTTTTTTTATCTTTTCTATTTCATTTTTGTCCTTTGATATTTCTTTTAGGACATACCCTCTTTACGTTTTTTAATTTATAATATGGAAAAAAAATTATAGAAAGAAAAAGTATGTACAATATTACAAGACTAACCATAGACAATTCAAAATTATGAAACCTATTACTATAGGACCCTAACAGTTGCTCCACATGGGGATGGCTTTTATTGGTGGAATGTCAAGAACTATAAGATCAGTAACCTTTCAATTGTAACTGCAGTTACCCTGTAAACTGTTCTTTTGTGATTTCTGCCTTATTCATTCTTATGATGGTGAAACCTTCAAAGCTTGGGGCCTTCTCTTTGGGCTTCAACTTCAACAAATCACCATCCAATCCAATCTAAACTCTGCAATGTTATGTACAATGATCAAAGTAAAATGAACTATTGTTAATCAGTGGAAAAGTAATGCTTCAGCATTCTACCATTGAGAGGTCCTCCTGGCAGATCTGATCCATCTATCTCTCTCAAGAAAAAAACATTGTTACCCCCGTAACCATAAATGACATAAAACATTGTTACCCCTGTTACTCCCAGAAATGATGGAAAAATAGCATCCATCCCATACACTAACTGATAAGGAGATGTGCAAATGGACTTCTTGGTAGTTAGTCTATCTACCCATAAGGCATTAACCAACTTTTTGTTCCATGTCTTTTTATTGTCTTCTAGTAATTTCTTAATAATATTGACCAGGCTTTTATTAGAGGATTCCGCAAGTCCATTACCTTGAGGGTAATAGGCAGTGGAGTGGCCAAGGGTTATGTGGTATTTGTTACAGAAATCTACCATTTTCTTGGATTTAAAGGCAGTTGCATTAATATCATAAATGAGCTTTTGGAGGCATCCAAACCTTGACAGGATATTATTTTCTAGGAAGGAGATAATGATTGTTTCTATGGCTTGTCTAGAAGGGATGGCTTCTATCCATTTGGTAAAATAATCAGTGGCTGTCAAAATCAACTTATGTTGGGCGGAGGAAGCTGGGCGTATCTATCCAATGAAGTCTAACCCCCATTGTTGAAATGGAATTTTAGTAGAGATTGGTTTAAGAGGCAAGGGTAAAAGTTCTCTCTTTCCCTCAAATATCTGACACTTATCACAGGAGGTCACATGTTTCTTAACATCTGCAAAAAGAGTGGGCCAGGAGAAACCATCCCTCATAATTTTGTCAACAATAGTCTTCCAATACAAGTGTCCTCCACAATCTCTTGCATGAAATCCTTGCATAATTTTATCAGCTTCACCTTTAAGTAAACGATTCAATAGTATACCACTAATGTCTTTCCAAAACAAAGCATTATCTATGAAAAAATATCTTAATGACTTCATTTTCAAAAATCTAGCTTTAGTTCTTGTTAAACTAGGAGGATCTTGTAATTTTAGTAATACAAATATGATATCTGCATACCAAGGTGAATTTGTAAAAGGTTCACTGATCTGTGGAGTTGCCATCTCTTCCTGATCATTAAGGGCACCAATGAAATTAATATCTAAGACCTGACAGTTCGATTCAACCATGAGTTTGGCTAAACCTTGGCCTTTGATAAGTTTAGTAGGCTTTATTTCTATGTCATATTCCAATATAGTGGCAATCCATTTGCCTCTTTTCCCTTCAGGCCCATTTTGTGTCAAAATGTCCTTAACTACTGAATTTGGAACATAAGCAATAATGTGAGAATACAAAATATAGACTCTGAAATCTTTGATAGCCTTTACTAAAGCTAATGCTTGTTTTTCCATAATGTTGTATTTGAGTGTGGCATCTTTTAAGGATTTACTGAAAAATATAATTGGCTATTCATATCCTTGGTCATTCTTTTGCAAAGAGACTGCTACAATGGTGTGTTCTGAAGCAAAAGAAAAAAATATAAAATCTTTCTGAAAATAAAGACTTGTAAGGATTGGAGTTTTGGTTAGGGCTTCATTGATGGCTTCAAAGAAGTGTTTTTCCTCCACTATTTTTAAGTGCTAAATCTTTTCTTAACATGTTATTTAGTTCTCTAATCAATTCTGCTAAATTGGAAATGAATCTCCTAAGAAAATTAGTTTTTCCTAAAAATGATTGAAACTCTTTGATGTTTCTAGGATTGGTGATGGTTAAAATGGCCTCTATTTGTTGAGAATGCAACAAGATGATGGATCTTAGTGGAAAGGAGTCACCTTCACTAAGTGGGCCCGCAGGCAAATTATGGCGCAAAGTCTACTTTTAGACTATGTCTATTTTTAGACATATGGATCATGGTCTATGAGTTGCAGGATGTTGTTTATGGATGATTGGTCATTTTGGGAAAAATAGATGGACTTCTATTTCTGGTTCACAACGGAGTGATCAAAGTCTATTTTTAGACTGCCAGGCTAAAAATAGAAAAGTCAAATATTATTGTCTCATAATAATATTTAGACTATAAACATTATCTTATCCTCTTGGAACACTTCAGTTTGAGCTACAGATGTGGCACATGTAGCTGTCAGAAGGAAATACGCTTTTCTTGTGAGTTAGTTGAGCTATTGCATGCATGACATCAGTTAGAACTCATGCATGTGAGTTCTGTGGAGTTGGATGTGGAGTTGATGGAGTTGTGTTCAGTTTGACTTGGTTAAACTAGTTGTAATTAGTCTAACTGCAAATAGACTAGTGATGAGTGATGTGAATTAATTGATTTAATTAATTCACTAATTATTAACTCATAATGCAACTGAAGAATACATCAGTTAACTGAGTGCATGTACAATTCAGTGGAGACAGGTGTTAGAGTTTGATATTGCTATCAGTTGTGACTATAGTTGTGCATGAGATCTTGCACAATTAATGGATTGAGTATGCCCATGAGGATTGCGCAGTATATGCCCAGTGATATAGCCTGTGCTCACATGATTTTTGGTGTGGGCGATTTTCACATGGTATTGTGTGCAATAGAGGCAGGCAAAGCAGCGAAGGAGATTTGAACCTATGACTTGTTCAGATCTAAGCTAGTTTTGTGTGTAACAGGTGGAGATCGTGCTGGATACTTGAGAGGAGTATTGTACTATGTATTGTTACATGTTCTCAATCATTAATATAAAGATAGTGTGGGGTTTTCAGCTGTAAGCTTTCCCCGGGTTACATACTGTGTTAATGTGTGCACGTGATTGATGTTTCATTGTTTTTGATGCTGCTAAATTGATGATCAACGTAGAGGAGATTATGTATTGTTCATGTATTCCGCAATAGTGTATAATTAGGATAATCTCTGTGAATAATTGTTTATTATTCAAAATTTCTACATGGGATTAGAACTGTTGATCATTAGATCTATTATTCAGAAAGTGTTTACATCTTATTTCTTCAGGCAGAGTCTGTAATCAGGCCAGGTAGCCTCTGGATTCATCCTTCCTTTGGAAGCTGAAATATCCGGTAAAATCCCATACAGTCAATCTCTATATGAGAAATACTTTGTTCTCACGAATCTTAGATCAGAGGCGGTTGAGTTTGGAGCTGGTGGAATTCGAATTTGCAGCAGTGTTTTCTTGGTATCAACGTGGCAATGTCTTTCAACAGATTGCGATTGGAGTATGCTCTCGAGGGCAGATCGAACTATATTGCATGGAAGGACAGGATGGAGGCAATGTTGGATGATAATGGGCTGAAGGATTTCATAGAGGCTGATGTCCCAAAGCCTACTGATGCTACTCAAGTTGATGCTTGGGAAAAGAACACAGCAAAGTGTCAAAGGATTCTGTTGGAGGGCATGAAGGATCACATTGTGTCCAACCTACATGGAAAGGCTTCTCCATAATTGATGTGGAAAGTTTTAACAGATCTATTCCAAAGCAAGAGTGATCAGAGGAAGCTGGCACTCAAGGATAAACTCAGAAACATCAAATGTGAGAAGGGAGACAGTATGCCCAAGTATCTCACAAAGTTCACTCAGTGCAGGGATGAGCTGGGAAGTGTGGGGGTAACTGTAAATGATGAGGACTTGGTGAGCTTGGCTCTCCTTGGTCTTCCGAAGAGTTGGCATTCCTATCAGGACTCTATGAATGGTCGGGAGAAATTGCCAGGATGGGAGAGACTTTGGTTAGATCTTGTGCAAGAGGAGATCAGGCGGAATACCACGAACGGATCTTCATCAAAGGGACCTGATGAAGAAAGGCACTTTGGCTGCCAAAGAAAAGAAGGGGAAGAGCAAGAAAGCTTCTCAGTCTGGTGCGAAAGGCAAGAAGCAGGACATGTACAAGGTGAAGTGTTTTCACTGTCACCATCACGGACACTATGCCACTAATTGTCCGCAGAAGAAGAAGAACAAGCAAGTTATTGGATCTACAGTAGGAGAGGCTCTAGCCTCGCAGTTTGAGCTTGAATTTTCATTGATCGCATGCTTGGTTTCAAGTGTGATGGGATCGGTGTGGTTCTTGGACAATGGTGCACCTTTTCACATGACAGGAGATCGAGATTTGTTTTATGATCTGGAGGACAAAGATCTTGGAGTGCACATCGAGATGGGCGATGATGGTAGATACAGTGCGACTGGTATCGGTACCATTTCCTTTGAGAGGGAGTCTAGTAAACCCTTCATATTGAAGGAAGTGATGCATGTTCCAGGATTGAAGAAGAATCTTATCTCTGTGGCGATGTTAGAAGACAAGGGATATGATGTTGTTTTCAGCGAGGGAAAGGCTTTCCTGCGCAACAAGACAACTGGAGAAACCCGGAAGATAGGGGTTCGAGTGAGAAACATTTATCAATTGCATGTAGATGGATGCGCAGCAATGGCATGCAAGGCAGAAGGATTGGTGAGCCGAGATGATGGTGAGCTGTGGCACAGGAGATTGGGTCACCTTCACCATGGAGCCTTGAAGATAATACAGCGGATCACTACAGGGCTTCCTAAAGGCACTCTTGCGCAGTCAGATCAGTGCAAGGGGTGTACTTTGGGAAAGTTTGTGAAAGCCACCTTTCACGAGAAGGATAGTCACGCCACGATGATCCTTGAGAGAATTCACACAGACTTGTGTGGACCTTTCTCAGTAGCTTCAACAGCAAAACACAAGTATTATGTGATTTTTGTTGATGATTTCTCTCGTAAGTGCTGGATCTTCTTCATGCAGAAGAAGAGCGAGACATACTCAAAGTTCTGTGAGTTCAAAGCACTGGTTGAGAAGGAGTGGGGGAAGAAGGTGAAGGCTCTTAGGAGCGATAATGGTGGTGAATACATCTCTGGCGAGTTCAAGGATTTCTGCAGTGCAGAAGGGATTCGAAGAGAGCTCATAGCTCCCCATAACCCACAGTAGAACGGGGTTGCTGAGCAGAAGAACAGAACGATCGTGGGTGCTACATGGGCGATGTTGCATGATTAGGGCCTACCCCTTCACTTGTGGGTGGAATCATGCAATACAGCAATTTATGTGCAGAACCGTTGTCCTCACAGGATACTTGGTATGAGTACACCCGAGGAGGCTTATTCTGGTAAGAAGCCCGATCTTTCTCATTTGAGGATTTTTTGTGCTAATGTTTACATGAATGTGATGAAGGATGCGGTGAAGAATTTGGAGCTGACCGCAAAGGTTGGGATATTTGTGGGGTACACTGATAAGCCCCACAACTATCGTATGTATTTTCCAGACAGTGGCAAGACTGTTGTGCGACGGGATATAAAATTTCAGGAGGAGAAAGCCATGAAGTGTTCGCTTGAGAGGGAGATACACTTGCATGCAGATGAGGAGCTATTAGTTCCTAAGGATGAGCTTCAAGACGTGGATCAACCACAGGACAAGGTTCATGGAGTGGAAGAGACCACTCATGCAGCGCCAACCATCAAAGGGCAAAAGCACTTGACAAAAGCTGAGCGATTGGCTCAAGATGCAGAGAAAGTTGTAGGACCACCTACAACCCAATGCAGGTAGAGACAGTCACCTGATCATACACTAGATACATGGCTCTTATGAGAAAATGTGTTGTGACTGAGCCATCCTCTTTCGAGGAAGCTGTGGAGGATTCCGCATGGGTAGATGCCATGGTGGAAGAGTATGATTTGATTGTCAGAAACAGTGCATGGGAGATTGTTCCTAGACCGAAAGGGAAATCAGTGGTGGGTTCAAGATGGATCTACAAAGTTAAGCAGGTAGCTGACGGGAGTGTGGAGAAGTACAAGGCAAGATTTGTTGCCCGAGGCTTTTCACAGATAGAGGGGATCGATTATGAGGAGACCTTTGCACCTATCACAAGGTATTCTTCCATACGGATGATTCTTGCTCTCTCAGTGCAGATGGGGTGGTACATTCATCAGATGGATGTGAAGACTGCGTTCCTCAACGAAGTCGTTGAGGAGGAGGTGTACATTGAGTAGCCCGAAGGTTTCAAGATCTTCAGTAGCGAGTCGCATGTGTGCAGGTTCAAGAGAGCGTTGTATGGGTTGAAACAAGAACCACGTGCTTGGTACACACGGATAGACATTTATTTCACCGGACTTGGATTCTCCAAGAGTGAGGCGGATCCTAACCTATACCAAATTGTGGTGGAGGGTAAGTTGCTTATCATTGTACTTTATGTAGATGATTTGATTCTAATGGGTGATGAGCTGTTGATACTTTCATGCAAGGATGATCTTGCTAAGGAGTTTGAGATGAAGGACTTGGGCCTCCTTCATTATTTCCTGGGATTGGAAATTTGGCCGCGCAGTGATGGACTATTTGTTTCTCAAGGGAAGTATGCTCGGGAGATACTGGAGAAGTTCAACATGCATGGCTGCAAGTCTGTTGAAACTTCTCTTCCTGGAGGTTGGAGGAAGGAGGATGCCACTTCGGCAGAAGAAGTGGATGCCACTGTTTATAGACAGTTGGTGGAGTCGCTTATGTATCTGGTCAATACACGACCCGATATATGCTATGCTATTAACCAGATTTCACAAGCTATGGTTAAGCCAACCAAGCTCTTCTGGAAGGTGGGCAACCATGTATTGTGTTATTTGAGAGGCACATCAGGATATGGTTTGTGGTACAGAGAGGAGGATGAGGTGAAGCTATGTGGCTTCACAGATGCAGATTGGGCAGGGAGCCCAACGGACAGAAAGAGCACATAAGGAGGGGTCTTCAGTATCGGGTCGATAGCAGTTTCTTGGTACAGCAGGAAGCAGAGATCCGTGGCACTCAGTTCAGAAGAGGCCGAGTATATGGCAGCAAGTTTGGTTGCATGCGAGGCTATATGGATGAGGAAGATTCTGGTCGATTTGTTCAGTTCTCACTTGGAGCCTACTGTGATTTACTGTGATAACTAGAGTTGCATTAAAATATCAGCTAATCCTGTATTTCATGATAGATCTAAGCACATTGACATCAGGTACCATCATATCAGAGATTGTGTGCAGCGGAGAATCATGTTACTTTCATACATTCCAACGGAGGATCAGGATGTTGATATCTTGACGAAGGCGCTCACCAGGAGCAAATTCGAATACCACCGAGGCAGGATAGGGGTTGTTTATAATCCATATCTTGTTGAGAGGGAGTTTTGAGAATGCGAAAAGATGATGGAGCTTAGTGGAAAGGAGTCACCTTCACTAAGTGGGCCCGCAGGCAAATTATGGCGCAAAGTCTATTTTTAGACTATGTCTATTTTTAGACATATGGATCATGGTCTATGAGTTGCAGGATGTTGTTTATGGATGATTGGTCATGTTGGGAAAAATAGATGGACTTCTATTTCTGGTTCACAGCGGAGTGATCAAAGTCTATTTTTAGACTGCCAGGCTAAAAATAGAAAAGTCAAATATTATTGTCTCATAATAATATTTAGACTATAAACATTATCTTATCCTCTTGGAGCACTTCAGTTTGAGCTATAGATGTGGCACATGCAGCTATCAGAAGGAAATATGCTTTTCTTGTGAGTCAATTGAGCTATTGCATGCATGACATCAGTTAGAACTCATGCATGTGAGTTCTGTGGAGTTGGATGTGGAGTTGATGGAGTTGTGTTCAGTTTTACTTGGTTAAACTAGTTGTAATTAGTCTAACTGCAAATAGAATAGTGATGAGTGATGTGAATTAATTGATTTAATTAATTCACTAATTATTAACTCATAATGCAACTGAAGAATACATCAGTTAACTGAGTGCATGTACAGTTCAGTGGAGACAGGTGTTAGAGGTTGAGATTGCTATCAGTTGTGACTATAGTTGTCCATGAGATCTTGCACAATCAATGGATTGAGTATGCCCATGAGGATTGCGCAGTATATGCCCAGTGATATAGCCTGTGCTCATGTGATTTTTAGTGTGGGTGATTTTCACATGGTATTGTGTGCAATATAGGCAAGAAAAGCAACATAGGAGATTTGAACCTGTGGCTTGTTCGGATCTGAGCTAGTTTTGTGTGTAACAGGTGGAGATAGTGTTGGATACTTGAGAGGAGTATTGTACTATGTATTGTTACATGTTCTTAATCATTAATATACAGATAGTGTGGGGTTTTCAGCTGTAAGCTTTTCCCGTGATACATACTATGTTAATCTATGCATGCGATTGATGTTTCTTTGTTTTTGATGCTGCTAAATTGATGATCAACGTAGAGGAGATTATGTATTGTGCATGTATTCCACAATAGTGTATAATCGAGATAATCTCTGTGAATAAGTGTTTATTATTCAAAATTTCTACACTATTACAACAGGATCTATTCTAATTCCAGCTTTAGATATGATATGTCCCAACAACTTTCCTTCTTCTAGGCCAAAGAGTGTCTTTTTGGGGTTTAAGGAAATACCAAATTTCTTGCATTTAGTGAAAAATCTTCTCAGGTGATCTAGGTGTTCATTATCATCTTTAGAAAAGATTGTAATGTCATCTTCGTATACCACTAAGAAATGATGGATCTCCATGGCAAAATCTATATCCATAGCTCTTTGAAATGTTTCTCCTGCTTTCATTAATCCAAAAGGAATCTTCAAGTACATGAAGGTACCCCAAGGAGTAATAAATGTATTTTTGGATTGGTCTTCTGGTTGAACTAAGATCTGGTTATATCCAGAAAATCCATCAAGTAAAGAGATTCTGGATGAGCCTACTACCCTCTGAAGGATATGGACCATTTTTGGTAGAGGATAGTTGTCTTTTAAAGAGACCTTGTTTAAAGTTCTAAAATCAATACAAAGTCTGATTTCTCCAGTCTTTTTCCTAGTAGTGACTAAGTTTGAAATCCAATCTGAGTATCTAATGGGATCTATAATTTTGGCATCATACATTATTTTAACTTCTTTCTCAATCGATGGCATAAGAACTAGATTAATACTCCTAAGTCTATATTTAAAAGGCTTATGATCTTCTTTGAGAGGTATTTTGTGTTGAATTACGTTGGTTTCATAAGACTTAAAGTCTTCATAAATCCATGCAACTACATCTTGGACTCTTTTGTTAAACACACATGGAAAGAAAACAATGTGAAAGATAAATCATGTGAGTTCGTTTTTTATTAACATAAGATACACATTTATAGTACAAATATGTGACTCTTGGGTTTCAGATCCCAAGGTCTCTTGGACTACTTAGTCTTTTCGGCTTCCACACTAACCCTTTAGGATTAGGTGTCCAACATTCCCCCCCTTAATCCGAAGGGTTATGTATGAGTCCAAGAAGAGAGCTGTAATACAAAATGTGCAAAAATGCATGGCAGCACTAGGCTGAATGTGCTCTATGAAATGTTGGTAAAAAAGGGCGGTGGTTTAAGGATGACCACCAACACTGGAACGCTTAGTGCAGTTCCCGGAACTCTTCCAAAACTGGCAAGAAACTGAAGTTTTCTGCTAGAGGAAGTGTTCTCAATCTATGATGGTTTAAGGATGACCAACAACTCTGGAATGCTTAATGCAATTCCTGGAACTCTTCCAAAACTGGCAAGAAGCTGGAGTCTTCTGCTAGAGGAAGTGTTCTTAATCTGTGATGGTTTAAGGATGACCAACAACTCTGCGATTCCTGGAACTCTTCCAAAACTGGCAAGAAGCTGGAGTCTTCTGCTAGAGGAAGTGTCCCAGATTGCCAACTGAAGGCATGTTCAGGCATCTTGTCTCTGACTACAACTCTGAAACTGGTGTGGCAGGTTGTGGCTCAGGCTCGCTTGATGTGGCTTTGAAGCTTGTAGATGACCATCATTTCCCCCCCTGTCAGATGCAAGGTGAGAAGATGGAGAAAACTCAACTGCAAGACTGTTCAATACTCTGGAACAAGTTCTGACATGTGTATGGAATATCTTCTTGGCTGTTGATTCCCATTGCCAAGAAGCGATCCATCCAAGATGAATCTTTGTTCTTGCAGGAAGTTTGTTTCTGAAGCATCTGTTTGAAGAATGAGTGGTTTTATGACAGTGCTTACATGGATGAAGATCAAAACAGTGATCTTTCAAATGGCCAACTCGGTCACAGTGTTGGCATTTTACAATCTGTTGTTGTTGTTGCTATTGCTGTTGTGGAAGAGGGGCAGAGTCTGGAATAGCTGAAGCTGAACTGTCATGAGGAGCAGGTGAACTGTCATAAATGAATCCAGCACTCTGAAACTGAATGGGCTTGGCATAGTCTGGAATATGAAAGGACAAGTCCTTGTCATAACCAAGACCAGTTTTGTGCTTGTTGTGGACAAGCTGTTCCCAAGGTCTGATGATGGGCTTGGGAAGTGCAGACTGAGTTTCTGCATCTGCATGTACAACTGCTGCTTTATTTGAATGAACAGTAACATTACTGACTTGCTGTTGATGGGTTGCAGTCTCAATGTTCTGAACAGAAACAGGTTCAGAATGATGACTCCACTGTTGTAATTCTTCCTGCTGTAGCTTTATTTCCAGCTGCAAAAACTCAATATTTTCTTGTACATTTTTCAAACAGATTTGAATGTTTGCGATAATGGCTTTATCAATCATAATTGTATTGTCCGTGGTAGAATGTATTAGAGTGTTCAGCATTTCTAATACAACACCCATTCTATCCATTTTGACTGCAAAAAAATGATTGGTGTACCACTTTGTCTTCAAAAAAAATCTTCAAGTATGTAGCTTTTCAATATACTTCCATATACCATACAATTTCATACCATATGACATATTTTTTCCATGAACATATTGTGCGCAAAATTACACAGGAAAAAACATCTTAGCCAACAAACTGTAATGAAGAAGTAGCTGGGAAGCAGAGAACTTGGTTACACGATGAGATGGATACAACATATCTCTTCAGAAATCCAAATAAGTATATGACAACCCAACCATTAGCAGAGGTCTATGCAGCTAGACTTGAATTTCAAACCCCTTCAAATAGTGTACAAGAATGGAATTGGCAGCCAAATGCTTCAAGAAAGATGGTCTACTAATAATTATCACCAAAAAGTACTTTCTGTCACTAACCCTTCACAGTACGCATGCAACAATATATGGGCAGACCCTTTTACAATACTGCTGGATATTCCAATGATTTAACTCCATTGTTCTCTGCTCATCACTCCAATACATGGATAGTTATTAACATTGCACAACTGGTAAACTTCAATTCAGGAACAGGGATCCGCTTCAACTCGTTTAAAGGCAACGCAGCATGCATAATGTTGAACTTGTGTTCGCCATCAAATACCAGGGCTGATGCTCAACTTATTACAATTTAAGTTTAGTACATACAGTGAACATATTACGAGCAATATTGGTGTATAAATGTTGTTGTTCTCAAAAAGATTGCTGAGCTGACGTGCCTTGCTGGAGAAAGAACCAATTGCTCCAAGAAAATCAATATGATCGACACACTAAACCAATCAAAAGCTTGGCACAACCTTGTCACTTTTTTATTCTTTCCAAATTATCTTTAAAACCTGCAAAAGTCACATGCATTGCAAGCGCTTTCCTCTGGCCCTGGCCTCGGAGACAAATATAATTTTCCAAACATGTACAAACCTCTAAACTAAATATCTGCGATGGATGGGATTCCAAATCCAAATAAATAGCAGAACTCGGATAACATTCATAATAGCGGAGCCATGGAATTCGATAGAAAAAAACACATAGCTTAAAAATGTACAAACACGAAATGGAATGGGCATTGAGGCTGTAGGTGGATGAGAAATGAGAATTACTCCAGCTCTGTGAAAGCCAGCTTTGGGGCCACCTTTTAATACAAGATCGAATCAGTGGGATAAATTTCCTCTGCAACGATGTCGCCAATGCTGTTCATTTCCCTCAACAGTCCAAGCATGTGCCTCAGGTTTTGAGAAAATGCCGATGTCACCAGAAAAAGGTTTGTCAGATTCTTGGACCTCCACGATTACATTGGCAGTGTCTGGTAGCTCCGGAGGGCCAACGTCCAAAGTAATGGTGGCTGACTCGAATATCCCCAAGTTCTGGAGACGCGCATTGGCCTTGGCAGCGGCCTGTCCAGTGTTTGCTTCAGAGTTGCTTCATGCAGTCAATACAACCACCGCACCACAGGTTTCGAATTCAACTCGCATGATGGAGCCTTCATAAAAATAAATATCGACCTTCAGCAGCTACAGCGGCCAGAGGGTCAGTGGTTAACGAGTTCTCCGATCGAGCATCTTAGCTTCTGCATGAATAATCACACTAGCGGCCTCTCAGAATGATTAATCGATTCCAGATTTGTCAACTGCATCAAATACCAATCTCTCTGTATGGCGTCTCAATCAAAAGCTTTAATCAAAACCTATCCTCAACTGGGCTCTTAAAATTCGCTCTACGGTTTGCAAATCTTCAACCAGCCACAACATTATAAATATCTATTACGGTTTTAATCCCTCGCATTACCGAAACAGTAGAAATGCAATAGAGAATGGCCTTAAAATAAATGCAATAGAGAATGGCCCTGACAAGGCAGCCAGTCAAACGCCATTTCTCAATATTGTGGTGGCTTAGCTGAAACAAAAGCTTAGTCTCTCAGATGCAGAAACTCAAGAATGCGCAGATGCGTTGGAATATGGAGCAGCGAATTCAGGCAAAAAATGCGCAGATGCGTTGGAATATGGAGCAGATTACTACAGAGGAATAATGACTGAGCAGACTCAGAATGGCAGGACAGAAAATGGCAGAGGCAGCATGTCAGGAGCGCTGGAATTTATGGGAGAGAACGTTTCGATTCTAGAACTGATAGAATGTTTTGATTACAACAGCCACTGAATGGTCTCCAGCAGCGTAACGCACCATTACACTCATGAACCGCACCATATACCATTCAAATGATTTAAAAACAAGGCAATATCAAGCATCAACCATTCAAATGTTATTATTCAAAAGCATTCCAATGAACATATATACCAGCATATAATCGGTCTTCAAAATATATTTGCCATCACCATCTTACATATACAACCAGTGTATAATCGATGCGTAGGTTTACACAGGCCACAAAAAAACAAGTGGCTCACAAAGGATTGAGCAGATTATGAACGAACTTGCTCTGATACCATGTTAAACACACATGGACATCAAACAATGTGAAAGATAAATCATGTGAGTTCGTTTTTTATTAACATAAGATACACATTTATAGTACAAATATGTGACTCTTGGGTTTCAGATCCCAAGGTCTCTTGGACTACTTAGTCTTTTCGGCTTCCACACTAACCCTTTAGGATTAGGTGTCCAACATCTTTAAACAAATTTATGTATTTTGTCTTTTCCTCTGGAGTTAAGGTTTTTGATATTTTAATGAGTTTTGGTTTTTCCTTAGTTCCTATGTTACATTCTTCTATATCTTCTCTCAAAGGCTCCATTTTCAGTTTCCTAGCTATATCGTTGGAATAAAAAAAATCTTCTAAGGGAACTAATCCCTTAGGCAAAAAATTATTTTTAATATTAAGAATTTCAGGATAATTATTCATTATTTCCTCTATTTCTACATTTTCTAAGTTATATACTTCTAATCTAGTGAAATTAGTAGGTTTAGCTATATCTAAAATATTTACATCTATGTCATTATCTACTGTACAGCCTGTATCTATTTTACAATTCTAAAACTCACCTTTAGCATTCATGAAGTCATAAATTTGAGAATCCTGGGAGAAAATCTGCCAATACTTCAAATTGTCTGGTATGACAGGCCTATCTCTCACTTCTACAGTGTATTGATGATTGGGTTGGAAAGGATATTTGTAGGTACTCGCAAAAGTGGCAAGACTGTGGGCTTGCGTATTTTGTTTTCTAGGAATGGCAATAAAGTTTGTTTCTAGGAGGTCTTTAATCAAATCTAGGACAGTCACCCTATATTGACTAAGTCTAGGATTGTTTACAGAGTATTCACCATTAATTTGTTTAATAATCAATTCTGAGTCTCCAAGTATAGAAACTCTTTTGGCTCCAAGTTTTCTAACCATTTGTAACCCTAAGATCAGAGCATCATACTCTACCATGTTATTTGTAAACTTGAAGTTTAATCTAAATGCATGTCCCTCATAATGATTATTCTCTATATTATGGATCCACACTCCTGCACCAACCCCTAATCTATTCACAGATCCATCAAAATCTAGATGCCATAGAGACTCATGAAAAATGCTTTCACTGTCAGCGGTTTTTTATTTCAGCCCTTCAGCTGTGATTTCCTTTTTGTCATGGTCTGAATTGTACAAGATGAAAGAGTCCATATCAGAATGCATAGAGTATATTGGGAAATTTTGTGGTTTTTCTACACTAATCACCATGTATTTCATCAATGTCTCTCTATATAGTTTCCTTTGTTGGCCAAAAATAGATATGGTGGCATAAGACATATCTAATTGCAAGGATCCTTGCAATTTTTCTCCCATGAGTGAGATAGCAACATTCCATATTTGAGTGGGATGTCTGCAACTACTATGTCCATCAGAATACTCTTTGCTAGGCACTAGACTAGAGTTACACATAAATCCTTGATCAAACCAAGGCATTTAACTTGGCTAGAGTCAAAGTAAACAAGTCCTTATATGGTCTAGTAATGTCTAGGTTTAGTCTCTCCATGATTGCTTTTGGCATCAAATTATCATATGCCCCTAAGTCTAACATAGCATTATGTAAGATTTTGTCATGAATGTTTAGGCTAATGTAGAAAGGAGGGGCTCCCCCTTGCTGATGAATCCTATTGGCCTCAGGGCCAAACAATAATTCAGGTTGATCATCATTCAAATTGACAACATCTTCTCCCTCTCCTATATTTAAAGTTTCAGTTATCTGTGATCTATAGGATTCATTCTTTACTAGTTCGGTCAAAGGAACTAATATCTTTAATTTTGCTATTTCAATTTTGATGTTGAAAGGGATTTGAGTTTTGTTTGTTTGGATGAGATCTTCCTTAACAAATGCAGTTTGTGTGTTTTTATCTTGTTTCTCTGTAGTAGGAAATTCAGCTTGTGTTTCATATGTTTTGCTTTGATTACTCCTATTTGGAATGTTTTGAGCGTTTATTTCAATTTTAGTTTCATTGGAAGTTATATCTACAATTTTTGGGGTAGAAGTCTTTGGTGTTCCCCTAGGAAGGATTTGTAAAATTTTAGTGACAAGAGCTTATGTTATCTTTTTAGTTTGGGTTTGGATTGATCTTCTAGAGGGAGCTGCATTGTTCATTTTACTTCTTAAGCTATACTGTTTGTGAACCTCATATATAGTTGACTCATAACCCTGTTTAAAGTAAAAGGAATCACCAGATTATAATTGCATTTGTTGCAGCATGTACAACTCATGTTCTTCTTGAGTAAGAAAAACAACATCTTCATTGTTTATTCCTAATAAGTTTATCCAGGTATCATCCTTTTCTTCATGGCTCTGTGAATCCTCAGCATAGTTCTCCTGGAAGGGAGGCATAATCTACTGATCTGGTATAGCATTCTTTCCAGGGTTAGGATTCTTCCTAAAGTTGGGGTTTCTTATTGGAAATGGTTGTTGATTCTACCATTGAGTTTTTCTTTCCATGATTTCTAATCTATCCATTATTCTTTCTAAACTCTTTGCTAAATTATCTATTTTTCCATCAAAAGTGGAATTTTCTTCTTTAATTACAACTCTCTTTTCATTTCTCATTCTAGTTTTCTTGGCTAATAGGTTGGCCTCTACACTAACAACATTACTTTGCATTTGTTCCAGTGTTTGAAGGTTTATTTTCCTTAACTGGTATGACATGTCAGTGTCAAAACCATCAGGGAACTTGATTAATGCTAGGTCAGGTGGAGGCTTAAGATTAGCAGGGATTGCATTGTATATGTTATTGAACCTAATACAATAATCATGAACTGAATCATTAGGAGCTCTTCTAATGTTATCATATTAAGAAAGTATTTGCAGGGGGTTTTCTTTCTCTCCCATCTATTAAGGAATAATCTATGAAAAGCAGCTAAGTCTGCAATATGGACAGCAAGTAAAGCTTTGAACCATTTCTTAACATCCCCAGTTAATGTTTGAGAAAAAAAACTCATTTGGACATCTGATTCATCTATCTCATGCAACTTAAGAAAGTCATTCATTTTGGTCACATGTTGTTGGTTAGTGTACTATTCAGTAGCATCAAACAAAAAGATTTTGGTTCGATAATCTTGGGGCATGGCATGGAGTTGTGAAGGTAAAACTAGAGGTTCATATCGGTCTACCATGGCTTGGATTCTGGCTTGACTAGAGGGTAAAGTGATGGTAGTTGAGGAAGGGCTTGAACTGGATGAAGATGAACTAGATGATGGTGAGGATGGTTGATGAATAACTAGTTTAGGGGAATGGACTATGGTGGATACTATAGGTGAGGTTGTGGTAAATGAAGGTGTATTTATAGTGATTGAATATTGTGTAGCAATTTAAGAGGCAGCAACAGTAAGGGAAACTAGTTCAACAGGTTGTTGAAGGTAAGCATCATCTATATGACTTATCAATGTAGAGGTCAAAGCTTCTAACTTGTCAAAAGTCGCCAAGACAAATTTATTTAAATTTGGATGGATAGTCACCCTTTTTTATTCAATGAGTTGAACAAACTCAATCTAACACCGTTTCATGGATTTCATTCTCAGATTTAGTTCTAAATAACTAGAGGTCAAATGACAAATCAAAAGGGATTTCCTCTAAAGTTGACAACTCCTCAAGGAGTGAGTTTGCTTTGACTAATTGGCTACTACTTGCCTGAGTTTCTACCTTTTTAGGTTTCCTTAAAATTATTTCTAGGTCATCAACTATAGTAGAAGGGTTTGGATCTGGGTTTGCACTGGTATAGTGAGACTTCTTAGGAGCCATAATTCTAGCTTTTTTAATTGTTTTTATGATTTTTTTTCAAAAACAACCTCTGAAAATGACCTTGAGGGGTTCAAGATGAAATTTAAGGTTTCCTTAAAGTTTTATTAGACTGAGGATCGCAGTCCCCAGTATGGTCGCCAATGATGTTATCACTCGAAAATTTCTTGTAAGTTGTCAGAAAAAGAAATGATAGAGGTAACCACAAACCACTTTTGGAGATCAGGACCTAGCCTTCCTCATCTCAGAGAGGGTTCTCTCTTTATGATTTAACTTTGGTTTAGTTAATTTATTTTAGGCTAGTTATGAGTATGCTTGGGTTTTTTATTTGAATTTGGGTGGTGGGATCACTTACTTAGATGGAAAGGGTTGTCTTTTACTATTGGGCTATGGGGTCAAATGTCAGACAAACAAGACTGCATTAAGTTCTAAAAATAGTGTCTAGAAGGCAAGATAGAGGAGTTATTATAGATCTCAAGGGCCTGAAGGTGAAATGGTTTCCAATCGGATCCAGGGAGCAATTAAGGGTTCACTAGGCCGGATCATGAAGAGAAGTTAAAGAAGTCAACTGGGATGGGAGAGCAATTAAGGGTTCTCATATCCGGGTATCAGAGGAAAACATATAAATGACTAACTATGAAAAATAGAGTGTACTTAAACAAATTCTGAGTTAATTTCTAATTAATTCATTAAAATTTAGATAACAATTAAGTTTATGAAACACATAAGAAGGTAACAAAACCAGACAAAGAATATACTTCACTGTAATAGCTCATCTCATGAATCCTCTAGTGCAATATTTTTATTACTTGCTTTAGTGTGTTGACTTGAAAATTGGTACAATCACCCTTAGGTTTAAGATCAAAATAACTCTACAAATGTATAGCAATCCACCCCCAATACTTTGAATTATGAAGTATTGATACAAAAGAACTTACAAAATATCTCAAACTGCTTTGAGAACTAATCTAGGAAAAGGAAATATCTTCATGCAAGAAGATAGAGACAACTACTGAATTGTTGTTTGTTGTCCCCGTTATTTAGGTTCTGTTTTCTTTTAGTCTCTGGTATTTTTCCCTTTAAGTTGCTTGGATGTTTGGTTCTCATGTTGGATGTCATATTTACTTATGACCTTTCATCTAATACACTTTCATCTACCTCCTCTGTTTGTCTTTCAACTGTATTTTTTTTACCATGAATGCTCTGTCACCTGATTTTACTTTTACCTTTCACTGTAAATCTCACTCACTCTTTCATGTTTCTGTGTTTTTAGTAAAAATGATTTTTATTATGTAGAATACATAATGTTGCTTGGAGAGTAGTTTGTAAGAATCCTTTGTTGTGCTGGTGAAAATAATTTAATCTCTGTTTTAACATTTACTGTGTAAATTGTTTCCTTCTGCTCTGTGATAATTGTCTTTTCCTTCTGAATTAAGCCCTTTGAATACATTTCCTTGTGAATCTTGGAGTAAACAAGCTTTGGAACTAGTATCAAAACTATTTATCCAAGATTTTGTTCTGCTTAATCACTTGCAAAATAAAACAATTTGCAGGTCTGAGAGGAGGTGACTGAAGGTTGTATTTGAATTGGGAGGAACTGTGGATAGAGTTCAAAGCATGTTTGGGAGGTAATCCATGGTGAAATCCGGTCGCAAAGACTCAGGGTCGCGTAAATGGCTAAGGAAGCTTTCGCTGAAAAAACGAGCGAAAAGAGTGAAAATGAGGGTCTTCGGGGTTTTAACGAGTAATGACTAGAATTGGCCCGAAATTTTATAATATGAATAGTGAGTGGTTTCCGCTTTAGTGGGGAGGTGGTATTAAGGCTCATCACACCGCTTTTGGCCATTGGGCGGTATTTCCTTGAGAGCACGTGAGTTAGCGTGGAGCTACCACGAAACTAAAAGGGGCCCAAGAAAAACCACGAATCTTGTGTGCTCAAGGGTTGGTAAAGGTTGGACATCAGGAGCATGTGATATGGATGCATGCCATTAGATCTGGGGGTGAAAGATCTAACGACTATCACACAGTGAAGTTGCACAGAGGGCAATTAGGCGAAGATTAGCGGGGCCCGAGGGATAATTACACTTAAATTGTAATTATTTAATGAATAAGTGGTGCAGTTTAAAAGTATAATGCACGGGTTTAATATAGTGGGACCCAGGTTGAATGTGGTGGGGTTTGTTAACCACACCAAGGGGGTGCGTTAAAAAGGTTTTTATATCAGGAAAATGGTGAATTGCAGAGTTAACTAAAACAAAGCGAGGGAAACAAAACCTAGGATATATGGGGTTTTATGGTTTAAAAAGGTTTTGTCGAGAAATGTATGAATGGAAAAATTAATAAAGTAATGTAGGGTGGGGGGGAGTCGCGCATTTAAACTAAGGACAAGAGGGTTTTGTGGGTTTTTTAGATAAAATAGGGAAATTAATAAGGGGAAAATGATTTTATTTTTTTTCAAAGGGGAAATGGGTTTCACACTAGGCAAAAAGGGTTTTAGGTAGGGAAATGACCTTTGGAGGGTAATTTGCTAGGGAAATGTGTGAAACCAAGGGGTAAGAGCCAAAATGAAGGGAAAAGGGTATTTTAACAAGCAATGATGGGATAATGGGGAAATTAGTAAGTATGTAGTGGGGGGTGAAATGAAATGAGGGGAAGTTAATTAAATGAGCTTGTGAACATCCTTTCACTTTCATAACTACTCCTTCACACTGAAACATAGGATCAAGCATGATAAATGTGCTGATGCTCCAATCAGATTTGTACTTTTGCAACCTTTCTTCTACTTAACCTTTACTTACCCTAACATTTTTTCTTCACTTTATTGGGTGCATTTAAGCGAGCAGACCCTTTCTTCCCTTTTTCTTTTGAAAAGTAAACTATCTAATTCTAACCTTATATCTTCCAATGGCTCAAATTAAGCTTATGAGCACATTTTATTTCTCTACCTAACTATTGATCTACCAAGATTAAACAGTTTGGCTAGACATTTATTCTCTATCTATAAACATAAAATTTAAAAGATGAATTAGTCAAGTTTAAACAGTTTGACTATCATGGGTTGTAGAATTTATGAAAAGCTGCACACAACCATTATTTTGTACAATAAAGTAAAAATCAGTGGCACTTATACTTTCACACTTCCATGATTTGTTTTTGTTTGGGGTTCATATTTTTTTTTCACTTTTTTTATCTTTTCTTATTCATTTTTGTCCTTTGATATTTCTTTTAGGACATACCCTCTTTACATTTTTTAATTTTTAATATGGAAAACATTTTGTAGAACGCAAAAGTATGTACAATATTACAAGACTAACCATAGACAATTCAAAATTATGAATCCTATTATTATAGGAACCTAACAGTGGCTCCACATGGGGATGGAATTTCTTGGTGAAATGTCAAGAATTATAAGATCAGTAGCCTTTGAATTGTGACTGTAGTTACCCTGTAAACTATTCTTTTGTGATTTCTTCCTTATTCATACTTATGATGGTGAAACCTTTAAAGCTTAGGGCCTTCTCTCCAGGCTTCAACTTCAAAAAATCACCAACCAATCCAATCTAAAATCTGCAATGTCATGTACAATGATCAAAGTAAAATGAGCTATTGCTAATTAGTGGAAAAGTAATGCTTCAACTTTCTACCATTTATAGGTCCTCCTGGTATATATGATCCATCTATCTCTCTCAAGAAAAAAACATTGTTACCCTCGTAACCATAAATGACATAAGGCCCTTGCCATAAGAAGTCAAATTTGCCATGTTTTCTTTTGTCTTCTCTTCTTGAATCCCACTTAAGAACTTTATCACCTATGTAAAAATAATCAACTTTAGTCTTTTTATCAAATACATTTTTGATTTTGTCCTAGATTACTTGTGATTTTACATATACTTCTTCTCTAGTCTGCTGCAAGTGTATGGTATGATTTATCCTTCTCTGGATATCATTTGGTTCCATCTGTAATTCCTGGATGATATTCATCACTAGCACTCCCAAATATGATGGAAAAACCACATCCATACCATACACTAACTGATAGGGAGATGTGCCAATGGACTTATTGGTAGTTAGTCTATCTGCCCATAAGGCATTAACCAAATTTTTGTTCCATGGCTTTTTGTTGTCTTCCAGTAATTTCTTAATGATATTGATGAGGCCTTTGTTAGAGGATTCTACAAGTCCATTACCTTGAGGGTAATATATAGTGGAGTGGCCAAGGGTGATGTGGTATTTGTTACAAAAATCTACCATTTTCTTGGATTTAAAGGCAATTGCATTATCAGAAATGAGCTTTTGGGGGCATCCAAATCTTGACAACATATTATTTTCTAGGAAGGAGATAATGATTGTGTTTGTGGCTTGTCTAGAAGGGATGGCTGCTATCCATTTGGTAAAATAATCAGTGGCTGTCAAAATCCACTTATGCTGGGTTGAGGAGGTTGGATGTATTTCTCCAATGAAGTCTAACCCCCATTGTTGAAATGGCATTTCAGTGGAGATTGGTTTAAGAGGCAAGGGTAAAATTTTTCTGTCTCCCTCAAATATCTAGCACTTATGACAGGAGGTCACACGTTTCTTAACATCTGCAAAAAGAGTGGGCCAATAGAAACCAACCCTCATAATTTTGTTAGCAGTAGACTTCCAATACAAGTGTCCTCCACAATCTCCTCCATGAAATTCTTGCACAATTTCATCAGCTTCACCTTTAAGTAAACAATTAAAAAGAATACCACTAATGTCTTTCCAAAACAAAGCATTATCTATGATACAATATCTTAATGACTTCATTTTCAAAAATCTAGCTTTAGTTCTTGTTAAACTAGGAGGAGCTTGTAAGTTTAGTAATACAAATATGATATCTGCATACCAAGGTGAATCTATAAAAGGTTCACTGATCTGTGGAGTCGCCATCTCTTCCTGATCATCAAGGGCACCAATGAAATTAATATCTAGGGCCTGACAGTTTGATTCAGCCATGAGTTTGGCTAAACCTTGGCCTTTGATAAGTTTAGTAGGCTTTATTTCTATGTCATATTCCAATATAGTGGCAATCCATTTTCCTCTTTTCCCTTCAGGCCCATTTTGTGTCAAAATGTCCTTAACTACTGAATTTGGAACATAAGCAATAATGTGAGAATACAAAATATAGACTCTAAAATCTTTGATAGCCTTTACTAAAGCTAATGCTTATTTTTCCATAATGTTGTATTTGAGTGTGGCATCTCTTAAGGATTTACTAAAAAATGCAATTGGTTATTCATATCCTTGGTCATTCTTTTGCAGTAAGACTGCTGCAATGGTGTGTTTTGAAGCAAAAGAAAAAATTATAAAATCTTTCTAAAAATCAGGACTTATAAGGACTGGAGTCTTGGTTAGGGCTTCCTTGATGGCTTCAAAGGATTGTTTGACCTCCACTATCCATTTAAGTGTTGAATATTTTCTTAACATGTTATTTAATTCTCTAATCAATTCTGCTAAATTTGAAATGAATCTCCTAAGAAAAATAATTTTGCCTAAAAATGATTGCAATTCTCTGATGTTTCTAGGATGGGTGATGGTTAAAATGGCCTCTATTATAGCAGGATCTATTCTAATTCCATATTTAGATATGATATGTCCCAACAGCTTTCCTTCTTCTAAGCCAAAGAGTGTCTTTTTTAGGTTTAAGGAAATATCAAATTTCCTACATTTAGTGAAAACTCTTCTCAGGTGTTCTAGGTGTTCATTATCAGGTTTAGAAAAGACTCTAATGTCATCTTGGTATACCACTAAGAAATCATGGATCTCCTTGGAAAATGATATATCCATAGCTCTTTGAAATGTTTCTCCTGTGTTCATTAATCCAAAAGGCATCTTTAAATGCATGAAGGTACACCAAGGAGTAGTAAATGCAGTTTTGTCTTGGTCTTCTGGTTGAACTAAGATCTGGTTATATCCAGAAAATCCATCAAGTAAAGAGATTTTGGATTAACCTACTACCCTCTGAAGGATATGGTCCATTTTTGGTAGAGGATAGTTTTCTTTTAAAGAGACCTTGTTTAAATTTCTGAAATCAACACAAAGTCTGATTTATCTAGTCTTTTTCGTAGTAGTGACTAAGTTTGAAATCCAATCTGAGTATCTAATGGGAGCTATAATTTGGGCATCATACATTCTTTTAAATTCTTTCTCAGTAGATGGCATAAGAACTAGATTAATCCTCCTAAGTCTCTGTTTAAAAGGCTTATGATCTTCTTTGAGAGGTATTTGTGTTGAATTATGTTGGTGTCATAAGAATTCAAGTCTTCATAACTCCATGCAAATACATCTTGGAACTCTTTAAACAGATTTATGTATTTTACCTTTTCCTCTGGAGGTAAGGTTTTTGATATTTTAATGATTTTTTATTTTTCCTCAGTTCCTATGTTACATTCTTCTATATCTTCTCTCAAAGGCTCCATTTTCAGTTTCCTAGCTACATCGTTGGAATCAAACAAATCTTCTAAGGGGACTAATCCCTTAGGCAAAAAAGTATTTTTAAGATTAAGAATTTCAAGATAATTATTCATTATTTCCTCTATTTCTACATTTTCTAAGTTAACTATTTCTAATCTAGTGAAATTAGTAGGTTTAGCTATATCTAAAATATTTACATCTATGTCACTATCTATGTCATTATCTACTGTACAGTCTGTATCTATTTTACAATTCTGAAACTCACCTTCAGCATTCATGAAGTCATAAATTCGAGAATCCTAGGAGAAAATCTATCAATATTTCAAATTTTCTGGTATGAGAGGCCTATGTCTCACTTCTGCAGTGTACTGATGATTGGGTTGGAAAGGAAATTTGTAGGTACTAGCAAAAGTGGCAAGACTGTGGGCTTGCATATTTTGTTTTCTAGGAATGGCAGCAAAGTTTGTTTCGAGGAGGTCTTTAATCAAATCTAGGACAGTCTCCCTATATTGACTAAGTCTAGGATTATTTACAGAGTATTCACCATTAATTTGTTTAATAATCAGTTTTGATTCTCCAAATATAGAAGCTATTTTGGCTCCAAGTTTTCTAACCATTTGTAACCCTAAGATCAAAGCTTCATACTCTGCCATGTTATTTGTACACTTGAATTTTAATATGACTGCATGTCCCTCAAAATGATTATTCTCCATATTGTGGATCCACACTCCTGCACCAACCCCTAATCTATTCACAGATCCATCAAAATCTAGATGCCATAGGGACTCATGAAAAATGTTTTCACTGTCAACAATTTTGTATTTCAATTCTTCAACTGTGATTTCATTTTTGTCATGGTCTGAATTGTACAAGATCAAAGAGTCCATATCAGAATGCATGGAGTATATTGGGAAATTTTGTGGTTTTTCTACACAACTCACCATGTATTTCATCAAGGTCTGTCTATATAGTTTCCTTTGTTGGCCAAAAATAGATATGGTGGCATAAGACATATCTAATTGCAATGATCCTTGCAATTTTTCTCCCCATGAACGAGATATCAGCGTTCCATATTTGGGTGGGATGTCTGTAACTACTATGTCCATCAGAATACTCTTTGCTGGGCACTGGACTTGAGTTACACATAAATCCTTGATCAAACCAAGGCATTTAACTTAGCTAGAGTCAAAGGAAAACAAGTCCTTATCGTCTGGTAATGTCTAGGTTTAGTCTCTCCATGATTGCTTTTGGCATCAAATTATGGGATGCGCCTAAGTCTAACATAACATTATGTAATATTTTTTCATGAATGTTCAGGCTAATGTAGAAAGGAGGGACTCCCCCTTGCTGATGAATACCATTGGCCTCAAGGCCAAACAATAATTCAGGTTGATCATCATTCAAATTAACAGCATCTTCTCCCTCTCCTATATTTAAGGTTTCAGTTGCCTGTGATCTATAGGATTCATTCTTTACTAGTTCTGTCAAAGGAACTGATATCTTTAATTTTGCTATTTCAGTTTTGATGTTGAAAGGGATTTGAGCTTTGTTTGTTTGGATGAGATATTCCTTAACAAATTCAGTTTGTGTGTTTTTATCTTGTTTCTCAATAGTAGGAAATTCAGTATGTGTTTCAGCTATTTTTCTTTGACTACTCCTATTTGGAATGTTTTGAGCGTTTGTTTCAATTTGAGTTTCATTGGAAGTTATATCTACAATATTTGGGGTAGAATTCTTTGGTGTTCCCCTAGGAAGGATTTGTAAAATTTTAGTGACAAGAGCTTCTGTTATCTTTTTAGTTTGGGCAGTGGGAGCTTCATTGTTCTTTTTACTTCTTATGCTATACTATTTGTGAACCTCATATATAGTTGACTCATAATCCTATTTAAAGTAAAAGGACTCACCAGATTCTAATTTCAATTGTTGCAGCATGTGTAACTCCTATTCTTCTTGAGTAGTAAAAACAACATCTTCATTTTTTATTCCTAATAATTTTATCTGGGTATCATCCTCTTCCTCATGGCTCTGTGAACCCTCAGCACAGTTCTCCTGGAAGGGAGGCCTAATCTACTGATTTGGTATAGCATTCTTTCCAGCGTTAGGATTCTTCGTAAAGTTGGGGTTTCTTATTGGGGTGGTTGTTGATTCTCCCATTGAGTTTTTCTTTCCATGTTTTCTAATCTATCCATTATTCTTTCTACACTCTGCTAAATTATCTATTTTTCCATCAAAAGTGGAAGTTTCCTCTTTAATTACAACTCTCTTTTCATTTCTCATTCTGGATTTCTTGGCTAATAGGTTGGCCTCTACAATAACTACATTACTTTGCATTTGTTCCAATGTTTGAGGGTTTCTTTCCCTTAACTAGTATGACATGTCAATGTCAAAACCATCAGGGAACTTGATTAATGCTAGGTCAGGTGGAGGCTCAAGATTAGTAGGGATTGCATTGTAGATTTTATTAAACATAATACAATAATCTTGAACTGACTCATTAGGAGCTCTTCTAATGTTATCATATTCAGAAAGTATTTGTAGGGGGTTTTTCTTTCTCTCCCATCTATCAAGGAATAATCTATGAAAGAAGCTAAGTCTGTAATATGGGTAGCAGGTAAAGCTTTGAATCATTTCTTAACATCCCCAGTTAATGTTTGAGAAAACAACCTCATTTGGACATCTGATTCATCTATCTCATGCAACTCAAAAAAGTTAGTCATTTTGTTCACATGATGTTAGGCAGTGTACTGATCAATAGCATAAAACAAAAATATTTTGGTTTGATAATATTGGGGCATGGTATGGAGTTGTTCAGGTAAAACCAGAGGTGCATATTGCTCTGCCATGGCTTGGATTCTGGCTTGACTAGGGGGTAAAGTGATGGTACTTGAGGAAGGGCTTGAACTGGATGGAGATGAACTAGATGATGGTGAGGGTAGTTAATGAATAACTGGTTTAGGGGAATGGACTGTGGCGGATACTATAGATGAGGTTATGGTAAATGAAGGTGTATTTACAGTGATTGAAGATTGTGTAGCAATTTTAGAGGAAATAGCAGTAAAGGTAGCTAGTTCAACATATTGTTGAAGGTAAGCATCATCTATATGGCTTATCAATGTAGAGGTCAAAGCTTCTAACTTGTCAAAAGTCTCCAAGACAAATTTATCTAAATCTGGATGGATATTCACCCTTTTTGATTCAATGAGTTGAACAAACTTGGGGTCTAACATTGTTTCATGGATTGCATTCTCAGATTTAGTTCTAAATAACGAGAGGTCAAATGACAAATCAAAAGGCATTTCCTCTAAAGTTGACAACTCTTCAGGGAGTGAGTTTTCTTTGACTAACTGGTTACTACTTGCCTGAGTTTCTATCTTTTTAAGTTTCTTAAAATTCTGTCTGGGTCATCAACTATAGTAGCAGGGTTTGGATATGGGTTTTCCCTGGTATAGTGAGTCTTCTTAAGAGCCAGAATTGAAACTTTTTAAACTCATTTTTATGAATTTTTTTTCAAAAAAAACTTCTGAAAATGACCTCAAGGGGTTCAAGATGAAATTTAAGGTTTCCTTAAAGTTTTATTAGACTGAGGATCAAAGTCCCCGATATAGTTTCCAATGATGTTATCACTCCAAAATTTCTTCTAAGTTGTGAGAAAAAGAAATGGTAGAGGTAACCAAAAACCAATTTTGGAGATCAGGACCTAGCCTTCCTAATCTCAGAGATGGCTCTCTCTTTATGATTTAACTTTGTTTTAGTTAATTTATTTTAGGCTAGTTATGAATATGCTTGGGTTTTTTATTTGAATTTGGGTGGTGGGATCACTTAGATGAAAAGGGTTTCCTTTTACCATTGGGCTATGGGGTCAAATGTCAGACAAGAAAGACTGGATTTTCTAAAAACAATATCTAGAGGGAAAGATAGAGGAGTTACTACAGATCTCAAGGAATTGAAGGTGAAATGGTTTCCAATCAGATCCAGGGAGCAATTAAGGATTCCCTAGGCTGGATCATGAAGAGAAGTGAAAGAAGTCAACCAGGATGGGAGAGAAATTAAGGGTTCTCAAATCCGGGTATCAGAGGAAAACATATAAATGACTAACTGTGCAAAACAGAGTGTACTTAAACAAATTCCGAATTAAATTTCCAGTTAATTCCTTCAAATTTAGATAACAATTAAGTTTATGAAACACATAAGAAGGTAACAATATCAGACAAAGAAGATACTTCACTGTAATAGCTCATCTCATGAATTATCTAGTGAAATGTTTTTATTACTTGCTCTAGTCTATTGACTTGAAAATTGGTACAATCACCCTTAGGTTTAAGATCAAAATAACTCTACAAATGTCTAGCAATCCACCCCCAATACTTCGAATTATGAAGTATTCATACAAAAGAACTTACAAAATATCTCAAACTGCATTGAGAACTAATCTAGGAAAAGGAAATATCTTCATGCAAGAAGATAGAGACAACTATTGAATTGTTGTTTGTTGTCCCTATTATTTAGGTTCTGTTGTCTTTTAGTCTCTAATATTTTACCATTTAAGTTTCTTGGTTGTTTCGTTTTCATGCTAGATGTCATATTTACTTATGACCTTTCATCTGATACACTTTCATCTGCCTCCTCTATTTGTCTTTCAATTGTATTTCTTTTACCATGAATGTTCTGTCACCTGATTTTACTTTTTCCTTTCACTGTAAATCATACTCACTCTTTCATGTTTCTGTGTTTTTAGCAAAAATGATTTTTACTATGTAGAATACATAATGTTTCTTGGAGAGTACTTTGTAAGAATCCTTTTCTGTGCTGGTGAAAATAATTTAATCTTTGTCTTAACATTTACTGTGCAAATTGTTTCCTTCTGCTTTGTGATAATTGTCTTTTCCTTCTGAATTAAGCCCTTTGAATACATTTCCTTGCGAATCTTTGAGTAAACAGGCTTTGGAACTAGTATCAAAATTGTTTATCCAAGCTTCTGCTATGCTTAATCACCTACAAAATAAAACAATTTGTTAATAAAATCCTGGTATGAGAGGAGGTGACCGAAGGCTGTATTTGAATTGGGAGGAACTATGGACAGAGTCCGGATCATGTTTGGGAGGTAATCCATGGTGAAATCTAGTCGTAGAGGCTCAGGGTGGCGTAAATGGCTAAGGCAGCTTTCACTGAAAAAAATGAGAAAAAAGAGTGAAAACGAGGGTCTTCGGGGTTTTAACAGGTAACAGCTGGAATTGGCATGGAATTTTATAATATGAAAAATGAGTGGTTTTGGATTTATCGGGGAGGTGGTATTGAGGCTCATCGCACCACTTTCGGCCATTGAATGGTATTTCCTTGAGAGCACTCGAGTTAGCATGGAGTTTCCACGTAACCAAAAGGGGCCCGAGAAAAACCACGAATCTCGCATGCTCTTGGGCTAGTAAAGGTCAGACATCGAGAGCACGTGATATGGATGCATGTCGTCAAATCTGGGGATGAAAGATATAATGGCTATTGTGTGGTGAAGTTGCACAGAGATCAATCAAGTGGAGATTAGTGGGGCCCGAGGGATAATTACACTTAACTTGTAATTATTTAATGAATAAGTGGTGCGGGTTAAAAGTATAATGCACGGGTTTAATATAGTGGGACCGGGGTTAAATGTGGCGGGGTTTGTTAACCGCACCAAGGGGGTGGGTTAAAAGGTTTTTATATCGAGAAAATGGTGAATTGTGGAGTTAACTAAAACAAAGCGGGGGGGAACAAAACTTAGGATATATGGGGTTTTATGGTTTAAAAGGGTTTTGTCAGGAAATGTATGAATGATGGAGTTAATAAAGTAATGCGAGGGGGGGGGGGGATTTAAACTTAGGAAAAGAGGGTTTTTGTGGGATTTTTAGATAAAATAGGGAAATTAATAAGTGGAAAATGATTTTTTCTTCAAAGGGAAAATGGGTTTCACACTAGGGAAAAGGGGTTTTGGGTAGGGAAATGACCTTTGGAGGGTAATTTGCTAGGGAAATGTGTGAAACCGAGGGGTAAGGGCCAAAATTAAGGGAAAAAGGGTATTTTAACAAGAAATGATGGGATAATGGGGAAATTAGTAAGTATGTAGTGGGGGGTGAAATGAAATGAGGGGGAGTTAATTAAATGAGCTTGTGAGCATCGTTTCACTTCCATAACTACTCCTGCACACTGAAACATAGGATCAAGCATGATACATGTGCTTATGCTCCAATCAACTTTGTACTTCTACAACCTTTCTTCTACTTACCCTAACATTTTTTCTTCACTTTATTGGGTGCATTTAAGCTAGTAGACCCTTTCTTTCCTTTTTCTTTTGAAAAGTAAACTATCTAATTCTAACCTTATATCTTCCAATGGCTCAGATTAATCTTATGAGCACATTTTATTTCTCTACCTAAACACTGATCTGCCAAGAACTAGTCAAGATTAAACAGTTTGACTATCATGGGTTGTGGCATTTATGACAAGATGCACACAACCATTATTTTGTACAATAAAGTAAAAATCAGTGGCACTTAGACTTGCACACTTTCATGATCTGTTTTTGTTTGGGGTTCATACTTTTTTTCACCTTTTTTATCTTTTCTTATTCTTTTTTGTCCTTTGATATTTCTTTTAGGACATACCCTCTTTAAATTTTTTAATTTTTAATATGGAAAACATTTTGCAGAAAGAAAAAGTATGTACAATATTACAAGAGTAACCATAAACAATTCAAAATTATGAATCCTATTATTATAGGACCCTAACAGGAGAGACAATTTGCCATTATGTGGGAGAAACTCTTCAAATTCAGAATCACCTCAGAATGAATATGAACAAGCAAATAATTATTAGGTACGAATTTGTTGTCCTCTGATGATACATTTCTCTGTTCATTTGAAGATAATGAATGTGATAGCGAATCAACTGAATTTTCTCTTATGGGTGAAAGAGAAAGAAATCAAATAGAGGTAGAATTTAAAAAGTTGACAGACACAATTAGAGATCAAAAAGATCTAATTGATAAAAGGGAATTTTCCTACAAAGAAGAAGTTACTAGATTAAAAGTTCAATTGGAGGAAGGACACAAAGTAAGGAAGTAGTACAAGGAAAAGGAAGATCAATGTCAAAGGATGTAGGATGAAGTAACATCATTGAGAAATGAAGTAAATAAGAAGGATACAATAATAAAAAAACTTATAGAAAGATCCAGTTACTATAAAAGTCTTGAAGATGAGATAGTCTCTCTAAAAGAAGAGCTTGAAAATTCAAATAAGCATAATGGAGAACTACCTCAAGGAAATGAAGAGCAAGAAAATGAGATTCTCAAATTAAGGCAACAAGTGGAAGAAGGAAGAAAGGCTGAAGAAATCATGAAGAAGCAATATTTGGAAAAGAAAGAGCAATATCAGGTTGAAGTAAATATCTTAAAAGGTAAATTAGAAGAAATCGATAAACTGTTACGATTTCAAGATAGTACTAAGATTTTGGATAATATTATTAGTAGTCAAAGGTCTCCTATCATCAAATCTGGTCTTGGTTTTCATGAAACTGTTGAAGGTGAATCTAGCTCACAAGATGAGGTAAGGAACTCTAATGCAAAATCTGAAACACTCAACAAGGAGATAAGAGGTCAACCCCATCGACAACCAAGGAAAGAAACACTTCAAAGAAAATCATTTACTCCTAACTATGGAAGTGATAATCGGTTATTTCCTATGATGAATAATGTTGAATGTTTTATATGTCATAATTTTGGACATGTTGCAACGAGATGCAAAAGTAGAATGGTTCAAGCTAATAACCGTCACACAAAAATATCATCAACTTCCAGGTACTTTAAGAGATATTGTTTTTCTTTGCAATATGTTTGGTCACAAAGCCATTGATTACTTTAGAAGGAATATGAAACATATAATATTTTATTCCTGTAACAAGTTTGGGCATATAGCAAAAGAATGTAGGAGAAAATTTTGGCCAACATACCAAAAGGAACAAACATCATCACACTCCAAGGTATGGAAGGAGAAGGAATTATAGTCAAAAAGATGTGGCATAGCTCAGTATAATGACAGAACAGTGTTGGGTCCCTATAATACTAGTAATTACCCCATTACTATTGTAGTTATACCCCTTATTTATATTGTTGTGCCCCTATTACCCCCTTATTGTCATTTCTGTGCCCCATAGAATCCCTCTATTGTTATTTTTGTGGCTTTATATTATTATTGTTAGGTCGGCTGGATTATATTGTGACTCCTTAGACTCCTATATATAGAAAGGAGGTTTTGTCATTTGTATCATCCAAGAATTGTTCATTTATGTAATGTAAAGGAGGTTGCCCCCTCGAAGAGGCTGAATTCTAAGGTGTGGATCTCTCTTTTCTATCTTTTTGTGAGCTGGTTTCATAACATTTGGTATCGAGCTTTAGATTCTAGGGTTTCGCTGCTCCAAACAGGTCATCGTGGCATTTTCGCTATAACTTTTTTTCTGTGGCGTTTCAGAAGTCGCAAACAAAACCCGTTTGAGAAGAAATCGCGCTGAACCTTGGGTCCGAATTTCAGAGCTTTTCGCACGATAGTTTTGGAGATATGATCTAAGGAAGTTAGTCTTTTTGCAGACTCCTGAATTACACTCAAAACAGGTGACCTGGGGAAAAACGTCATAACTTTCTTTCGGAGCATCGGATTGAAATTTCGTAAGAAGGTACAGAAAGAGGACGGACTGTGGTTTTCTTTTATATATGTTTCAGAGTCAAAGGTTGAAACAGTGACACGTGGCACTTCATACAAGTTCCCTCTACTGAACTAGTCTATAATCAGGTCACTGCGGGAGATTGTGCATAACTCTTTCTTGGAGAATCCAATTTGGATCAGACTAGTGGCATTGGAAAGAGGACATAGAAGGCTACTACAGGTCACAATTTTAGAACTGGATGATTCGAAATTACAGAGATACATCAGATTCAATATCAGGCTTCTACAAAGTAAAAAAAAAGGTGTGTAGTTTTTTTTTAATTTTTGCATAAGCTTGGTTTGAAGGAATTCAAAGGGCATAGTAAAGCATTATTATCTGTAACTGATGCCCCAAGGAAAGAAAATGCAAACACCTAGTAAGGAACCTGAAAGCTCTAGCATGACTCATGAAGAAGAGGAAGAAATGCTACATGATATATCAAAATTACAAGAACAAGTGCAACAAATGTCACGCTCACAAAAGCTAACAGATGCTAAGATAAATGGCGTGGAATCTAAGATAAAGGGCATGGAAGCTCAGGTGAATGGCATGGACGCTAAAATTGATGGCATGGATGATAAGATGGAAGAATTGAAGATAAATATGAATAAGTTGCTACAAGAAATGGTCACTAAGGGTGAAAGAGTACTAAAGGAAACTCATGATGAGAACAAAAGAAATGTTAATCATGATTCCATAGACTCTAATGTTGGATCGAAGACTCACCATGTTCCAAAAATAGATATGAGGAAGTTTGATGGCAAGGATCCCGCCACATGGATATTACAGATGGAGCAATTCTTCGATCTCAATAATGTGCAAAACACACAAAAGGTACGTATGGCAACTTTATATTTGGAACCAAATCAGTTTGTATGGTATCAATGGCTTTGTTCTCGTAAACAATTTATCACTTGGGAAATTTTTACGGAAGAATTGATAGCACATTATGAGGATACAAAAAGCAACACTTTTTTTAGCCAATTGATAAGTCTCAAACAAAAGGGTTCAATAATGGAGCACATTGAGGAGTTCCAAAAATTGAACATAAGGGTAAAAGATATTCCAGAGGAGCATAGGATTGATGTGTTCATAGGGTCTTTAAAGGATAATATCCAACATGATGTGCGCCTTTGGGAACCTGATTCATTAGAGAAGGCATTCAGGTTAGCAAGAAAAATGGAAAGCAAAATTATGGCAACTAAGAAGCATACCATTCACAACTATAAAGACGGAAGTGTTGTTGCCCATAGTCCTCCACAACCTACAAGGTTGAAACCACAACAATTGGAAGAAAAAAGATCAAAAGGGCTTTGTTACAATTTTGATAGCAAATACACAAAGGGTCATAAGTGTGGTGAGAAGAAATTATTCTACATAGATTGTGAAGAGGAAGAAGAAAAGGAGCAAGAAAGGTCAAAAGAAGAGGATATATTCCAGGAACAAAGCCTAGATGAAGAACAAATAAATCTGACCATATCTTGTAATGCATTGGCGGGAATTACCACTCCTCAAACCATCAAGATAGAAGGACAAATCAAGAAGAAAAAGGTAATAGTGTTGATTGATTCAGGAAGCACCCACAATTTTATTCATTGTAGGGTAGCAAAAGAATTGAATTGCTTCCTATATCCAGCACCAGAGTGTCAAGTGATGATTGCAAATGGAGGAACAATAAATTGTTCTGGAAAGTGCCATAATATCAAGCTATCCATGGGAGAATATTTATTGACTAGCCCAATGCTTTCCATTCCAATGGGAGGTGCTGATGTTGTACTAGGAGTCCAATGGCTACAATCCTTGGGTACAATAGCATTTAATTTTCAAGAACTTTTCATGAAATTTTCTGTGGAAGGAAAGGAAGTTGAATTAAGGGGTATTTCAGGGAAACCAAGAAAGGTAATCAGCTCTAATGGCATGACAAAGCTTCTAAAAAAGGAGCAAAGAGGTGTAATCGCACAATTATGTTCGCTAGATGTTTCCACATTGGAATCATCTATTTCTCCAGATCTCCAAAAAGTCTTGGACAATCATTCCAAGGTATTTGAGACTCCCAAAGGTCTCCCACCTATGCGTGATCATGATCATGCTATTCATCTGATTCCAGGAAGTGTTCCTCCAAACATCAGGCCATACAGATATCCATATGTCCAAAAAAAATTAATTTAACGTATGGTTGCAGAAATGCTAGAGGCTGGTATAATTCAACCGAGTCAAAGTTCTTTCTCAGCTCCAGTAGTATTGGTGCACAAGAAGGATGGATCATGGCGCATGTGTCCAGATTATAGGGAGCTCAACAAGCTCACTATTAAAGATAAGTTCCCCATTCTTGTCATTGATGAATTACTGGATGAATTGCATGGATCAATTTACTTCACCAAGTTGGATCTTCGTTCGGGATATCATCAAATCAGAATGAAGATTGAAGACATTCCGAAAACGGCATTTAGAACTCATGAGGGTCATTATGAATTTTTGGTCATGCCTTTTGGCCTTACCAATGCACCTTCAACATTTCAAGGTTTGATGAATTCAATTTTCAAACCATTCCTTAGAAAATTTGTGTTGGTATTTTTTGATGATATACTAATCTACAGCAAGTCTTGGAAGGATCATGTTGAACATGTTGACAAGGTGCTACAACTATTGGAGGAGAAACAATTATATGCAAAAAGATCCAAATGTTTCTTTGGAGTCCAGGAGGTGGAATATTTGGGTCATATTGTATCTCATGAAGGAGTTAAGGTAGACCCTAGCAAAATTAAAGCCATTAAGGAATGGAAAATCCCCACATCCATAAAGCATCTGCGAGGATTTCTTGGGTTGACAGGGTATTATCACAAGTTCGTTAAGAATTATGGGATAATAGCAGCACCTCTAACAACATTATTGAAGAAAGAGTCATTTTCATGGACTCCGGAAGCAACAAAGGCCTTAAACATCTTAAAGAGGCAATGTGCCAAGCACCGGTCTTAGCTACACCGGACTTCACAAAAACCTTTATTGTGGAATGTGATGCTTCAGGAAATGGAATTGGTGTTGTTCTAATGCAAGATGAAAGACCCATTGCTTTTGAAAGTCATCCAATCAAGGGAAAGTTTTTAAGCAAAGCTATTTATGAGAAGGAAATGTTGGCAATACTCCATGCACTTAAGAAATGGCGACCCTACCTAATGGGAAGACACTTCAAGGTAAAAACGGATCATGATAGCCTTAAATACTTTTTAGAACAAAGATTATCCTCTGAAGAGCAACAAAAGTGGGTCACAAAGATGTTGGGTTATGACTTTGAAATCATCTACAAAAAAGGGAAGCAAAATGTGGTGGCAGATGCACTCTCAAGAAAGGATGAGGATATGGAAGCATTGTTGTGTGCCATTTCTATTATCCAACCAGATTGGATAAACGAAGCAAAGGAGGAATGGAAGAATGACGAAGAAGTGTGGGTACTTATTCGAAAGCTACAACAAGATTCCAGTACTTCTGATACATTTAGCTGGAAAAATGATTCGTTATGGTACAAAGATCGCTTATACCTCTGTAAGAATTCCCAGCTAAAACAAAAGATTATTATGGAATTGCACACTTCTCCCTTAGGAGGGCACTCAGGATTTTTAAAAACTTACCACAGGGTTAAGAAGGAATTTTTTTGGGATGGCCTTAAATCAGATATTAAAAAGTTTGTGGCGGAATGTTTGGTTTGCCAACACAATAAAGTTGAAACAATTAAGACACCAGGTCTATTACAACCTTTATCCATTCCAAGCCAACGTTGGGACGAGGTTTCAATGGATTTTATCACAGGTTTACCCAAGTCTGAGGGAAAGAGTGTCATCATGGTGGTAGTTGACAGACTTACCAAGTATGCACACTTTTGTGCATTATCACATCCATTTAAAGCCAGTAAAGTTTCTACTGCATTTATGGAAACAGTTCAAAAGCTACATGGAAACCCAAAGATTATTGTAAGTGATAGAGATCCCATTTTCACTGGAAATTTTTGGACATAATTATTTTCTTGTCTTGGTACTCAGTTAGCTCATAGCTCATCTTATCATCCTCAATCTGATGGGCAAGCTGAGATAGTAAACAAATGTTTGGAAGGATATCTTCGTTGCTTTGTATCTGATAAGCAGACACAATGGGTCAAATGGTTGCCTCTGGCTGAATGGTGGTATAACACTTCCTTCCATACAGCAACAAAAATGACCCCATTTATGGCACTTTATGGGTACCAACCACCATCAATCACATCATATTTAAGAGAAAATTCTAAGGTTCAGGCAGTGGAACATCACATCGAACATCAACAACAAGTCCTCCAACTCTTAAAGGATAACCTCGTGTTGGCACAAAATAGAATGAAACAACAGGCAGATCAACATCGCAGTGAAAGAAGTTTTGATGTAGGTGATTGGGTATTCCTACGGCTACAACCATATAAGCAAATGTCCCTAAAGCAAGCTAAGAAGGATAATAAATTATCACCAAAGTATTATGGTCCGTACAAGGTGTTGGAAAAGATTGGTACTATGGCATACAAATTGGAGCTTCCTGCAGCTTCTCGATTGCACCCAGTTTTCCATGTTTCATGTTTAAAGAAGGTCATAGGCGACAAGCTCCCAGTTCAAACAATATTGCCAGAACTTGACGAGGAAGGAAAAATTATATTGGAACCGGAAGCAGTCATAGAAACAAGAACTCGACAGCTACGAAATCGATCAATTTCAGAGTATCTTATCAAGTGGAAGAACTTATCCGCTGAAGATTCCACATGGGAGGATGAGAATTTTATGCAGAAGTACCCAGAACTGCTCAAGCGTTGAAGACAACACTTTTTTGAAGGAGAGGGGCATGTTGGGTCCCTATAATACTAGTAATTACCCCATTACTATTGTAGTTATACCCCTTATTTATATTGTTGTGCCCCTATTACCCCCTTATTGTCATTTATGTGCCCCATAGAATCCCTCTATTGTTATTTTTGTGGCTTTATATTATTATTGTTAGGTCGGCAGGATTATATTGTGACTCCTTAGACTCCTATATATAGAAAGGAGGTTTTGTCATTTGTATCATCCAAGAATTGTTCATTTATGTAATGTAAAGGAGGTTGCCCCCTCGAAGAGGCTGAATTCTAAGGCGTGGATCTCTCTTTTCTATCTTTTTGTGAGCTGGTTTCATAACAAACAGACTCAGGGGGAACTAAAAGTATGAAATTTCAGTGTTCTAATTCTCATACGCAGTTATCATGAATACAAGTCGCATATATACGTGAGTTAGAAGCTGCACAATCACGTATATGTTGGTTTGATGTAGAAGCAGTAAGACAGACTCAGGAAAAGGGGTCTGATATGGTTCAGTCAATTATCAATTATCCTTTCTGTTTTGATTGATGATGATTACAATCTGTTGATGATATGTAGAAGTGATTTTGACCCTCATAAGTTGTTGATGACTTGATGTATAACTAGTTGATGATGATGCCTTGATGATCCTTACTGATATATGCAATGATTAGATCTGACAGTGAATATTTGGCACAGGTTCAGGGGGAGAATATGCTATGCTTCTAATAATGCATTGCTGGAATTATGTTTAGATTTCTTTGGTACTTATGTTGTTGAATTTTTTAAATGATACATCATGTTATGCTACAGTCATGAGTTGCTTATGATGAAATCTCAGATGATACTTATATTTCTTGAGCCACGTATTCGTTATTCAGATTAGATTTATGAATGATTGTGGATGACCCTTTTTGATGATGCATACAGTACATATGGTATGTTGGTTACATGGTGATCTTCATAAGGACAAGGAGGAGAACAAAGATTGAGTACACAACTTCATTATTTGATAAGTGTCATGTCATCATGCCTTTAAATATGCATAAACTTCATATGGTGCAGTTATGGATGAGGATTCCTGTAGTTCTTGGCTCTCAAATGATTGAGGAATGTTGTTGTTGATGGTATCAAGAAAGATTGACAAATGACTATGAACTCATGGCTTTCTAGATACATATTGTTATCTCTTTGATTGATAGATATTATGTTGGATACATGGATGATTACTTAAATTTCATATTGTTGGTTGCCCAAGAGAATGGTGTTATTATAGGTTCCATGAAGACATAGTTATTTGATGACATGGTTATTTTTAGACATGGCTTACTTAGTCACATAATGATGATGAGTTATTACTTTATGATGATAGGTTTGATACTCTCATATGTTTCTTATCAGATGTGGTATATTAGAAATATCTCTAGTGAAGATACATGGTTGATATATTGAGGGTTGTTATGGAGAAATCATGCGCTTCTTGGTATAATTATGATGGTATAGTCATGGATGATGACTATGGTGTTTTCACATACATATGATATGGTGTGAATGGCTTTGTGTTACTTCTTGGAGATATGACATATTCTTAGTTGATTATGAAAGGCTATGTTAAAGGATTTTTCTACTAAGGAAACAGAGCAAGTTGATCTTGACGAGATCAAGAGGATGAATTGATATCTATATACGGCATACTTTGTGACAGGTTGATGATATTAAAGGTACATTATCTTATCTTGGGAACTAATGATGGACATATACATGTTGTTGGTATGGATGTTGCTGACATATGCTTATGGTGCGGATCATAAATGGTGTATGATAGTTGTTGATGACTATCATGGTCTTGTTTAGATCTTTTGGCTTTGTTATAAATGTCATGTATATCATTTGATGTAAAGGTCATGTAAAGACCTATGATGTAATAATTGTCATATTTCAGTCATGTATAAACAATTGGTATATCCCCACTTGGTTGGGTGGATGAATCAAATTTGGTGTATCCCCACTTGGTTGGGTGATTGATGTATGTATGAGTCATTGGTGATAGGAAGGTCATACTCACATAGTTGAGTTATAGAGTCATGTTATCATTTCAAAATATTTCTGTAGACTCTACATATGCTCAGGGGGAGCATGGATAGGATAGTGCATCTCAACATGTACTAAGGGGGATTTTGATCAGAGAATTCAACATGTGCCTAGGGAGAACACTATCATTGTTCATATTTAGTAGTTCAGATATACAAGTCTTCATTTAGCATTGGTCAGTCAACCCTTTGCCCTTGATGTCAAAGGGGGAGAGTAGCTTGGTGTATGGAGAGTAGCTTGATTTTTAGAGAAACTTGGTGTTTTTTGTAGGTTGTGGTGACCAAACACCAAAGTAGTTAAAGGGGGATATTGTTGGAATTATGATGCATGGGTTGTACTTGATGGCAACCCACTTGTATCAGAACAAGTATATGGAAACTAGATGAATATATAGGATAGATCAGAGGTGACAGAATGATGGAATAATGATGAATCTACAGGTCAGAGGTGATAGAATGATGGAAGAGAATAATGGTCAAAGGTTTGATATAGGGATATTTTTAGTCTTTGTTGTCCTTAATATTTGATGAATGAACTAATTGATAAAAGTATAAACATGATGTGAGAGAATGCATGACAGTTGTGTTTACAGATGTGACAAAATGAAGTTCAGAGAAATCAGCTCATAAATGATGTATGATGGAAAACCACATTATAACAGGTCAATTCAAAGGTAACAGGGAAATGGTATAGAATAATAGGATATTGGAACAAAGGACTACATATCATAATCAAGAAGTTGAAGAAAAAGGATGTTTTTAGGTATGTTAAGTTGTATACGTGGTTCACTATACAAAAAGAGCATATACATGTGGGTTCATTGTACAAAAAGAGTGTATACATATGCACGTACTTTCACAAGAGGAAAAGCGCGTATGGGATGAAAATTAGAGGAAATTAAGTTAAAGAATACCAAGGGTCAATAACATGGTATTAGCCTGCAATATTGAGCGGGGTAACAATTATCTGATTCCGTCCAAGAATACCACAAGTTCTAAGTGTTTTTTTGGTTTGAGAGAAAGGCTAAAACTATATAAGGAGGAGAAGATCAATGGGCTAAGTGAACAAGCAATGAATATCTTATGAAGTGTTAGATCAAAAGCAAATATCCATGTTATGGGTTTTTGATGCTTTGCTTGATCTAAAATAAGTATGCACCTGAATGTTTGATGATGGATGAGATCTAATGATGGATCAAGATCATAATGACTTGTCATTATGTGATCTGATAATGGATAAGCTAGATCTGAGTGCTAACAAATGTTTTATCCTTTAAATTTTATGATCTGGGTATGTCTAAAGTTTGGAATAGTTGCGAAGTCATAAGTAAGTATTTGCAGATCTATACGCTGGTTTGCTTTAGTGAAGGTCCATATGCATGTTGGTTCAGCTCTTCCAAGTAGCATATAAAAAAGAAAAGCTTGATGTTTAGAGATGATTGATCTATCTGATCACTGTTATTGTTTTACTGTTGTTTGTCAATGATGTCTTCTTAGATCTAAAAGTATAACTGAATGTATAAGGAGATTTGTCTCATTGATTGATTGATTAAGTGAGAAGGTGATATTTGTTGTTGTCTGGTTAGAACTCTATAATTTGACAGTAGATATTCAGAATGCTACTGGTTGGTACAGTTTTGAATCAGAGGTTTCTATGATTCGGTATTTTTGGAGTTATATGCAGGTTGGGTTAAAGGAAATAGCATATACACATAGGTTGGATTAATTGAAGTAGTGTATACATTCTAACATATGATTTTTGAGGTTGCATTTGGTTGTAGTTGTTGATGCAGTGTTCGGGGTTCAGATCTGTGTACTGGTTATAGTGATCTGTCTATTCTAGTTGATTGGTTGATTTTTTATTAAGTGTCGATTGGTTGATTTTTCAGTGATTGATTGATTCAGTAGTGATTGATTTAGAGATTGATGATTGGGTGATTCATATATGTCATAGGTTTAGGTGATTGATTGATTTAGTTGTGACTCATTCAAAGATTGATGATTGGGTTTCAATGATTGGTTGATGCAGAGGTATTTGTTGGATGTATTGCAGTGGTGATTGATTTTGAGCTTCAATGTTACTGATGGGTCCAATATGAAAATTTGATGAAATGTGGCCTTCATATTATATGAATGTGTACCAAGAGTATCCAGTCTGAAAATTTATGAAACATAGTCCCTGGAGGATGTTGAGGGTGGAGCCTTCATTGAGGAAGTCGAAGCTTCCTACAGTAATGGCTGGTAATTATATCAAGGGGTTAGAGCTCCCTTACAGTAGTAGCTGGAGAACAAGTGAAGATGGTAGGCTGACGCCTACACACTGGTAAACATATCAGCTAGTACAAGAGCTAGGGGGGTTGTAGCTCCCTTCCAATAGAAGCTGGAGAACAAGAGAAGGTTGTAGCCTTCTGCAAGTGGGTGTCTGTGTACTGGTATGAGTCTGCACTAGTACAAGATTGTAAACATATTATTCTTTATATTAAAATAAGACAGAGACAACAACAGCAGGTGGTTTTTCTCCCATATTGGGTTTCCACCTTAAATCTTGGTGTTCATGTGTGTTTCTTATGTGTGATGGTTTATTCTATTATTATTGCACATGGTTATTGTTTATTGTTTAATAAAGTACTAATGCAATGATTAAAGATCAACATATGATGAATTAAATGAATCATTAGTTCACTCGATATACGCTGGTTGCCTTAAGAACAGATGTGTGCACACACTAGTTCCCTTCACTGAAGTACGTATATAAATCTGATTATTAAATGAAAAGGTTATTTATTTGTAAATACCAAATCGCCCCCCCAGTATTATTACCAACAAAATAAAGAGAAGGATCACAACAAAACCCATCAAAGTGGGACCTAGAAGCATAATAATGTTGACAAATGACCCAACCATTTGGACAACATTTGAAAAGGTAGGATGTACATAATTTTACAAAAAAATGTCAGACTCATGGTTTTCATTCCCAAGTAGCAGAACAGTTTTCTCATAACCTCAAAGAAAATTTGGTAAAGGTGGGAACCATAGAATTTGAAGTGTCAGAAGAAACTATTGCTTTGGCCACTGATATCCCATTGACAGGAGATTTTTGGTTTAAAAACATGGAGTTGGACCCTTCTTTGTACAAGACCTTCCTCAAACCTCAACATAGAAGTAATTATGGAGAGTTTTTCCAAAGGTACTATCTCTTGAACAAATATGATAAGCTTTTAAAAGAAGTCCAAAGGTACTTTACATGTGAGGGAAGATTTAGTAGAATTTATCAAGACCATATTAGGTTGCTCATGTATTTCACAGGGAGAAAGAGCTTTAACATGCCTTTCTATTTGCTTAAAATTTTGGTTAATATGGTAGAAAAGAGAGGTAGCACTTGGGAGTACTTCTTGGCAGCATCAAATTTCATAAACAAGTCTGACATGTCAAAGATTCAAGAGAAAAACCCTACACATGAAGAATCATAGGACACATTAGAGAAAGATGATTCAGTTGAAGAGCTTGCAAGACAAAGGATAACGACTAGATCACAGGAAAAGAAGAGAAAGGAAAGTGAACTCCAAAAGGAAAAGAAAACTCATGTTTTTGAGAAAATCAAAATTCCACAAAGATCCAGAAGAAGAGGTACCATCAAGCAAGTGCCAGAAGAAAACATTCCCAAGAAAGACATCATTTCTTCTGAAACAAATTTGACATGGTAGTTTTAAGACCAAGAGATTGGAGGTGAAGATCAAGAAGTTCATTTTGAAGAAGGACAGTCCAACAAACATGATGAAAAGGACCTTATGATTGTTGAATTACAAGAAAGACTAAGAAAAGCTCATTACACCATTGCCTTTCTACAACAGGAAAACAAAGAATTACAACACACAGTTAGGGAGGCAAAAAGACAAAAATAACATGAAATTGTGCCCAAATTACCATCACTTGCTGCCAAAGACAAGGGGAAACAGGTGATTGATCTAAAAGAGGATGATGCCCCTGAAACAAAGCCTCAGATACTAAGGACCAAAGAAATGACCAAGAAAGAACAAAACATTAAGGACATGCCTCCACCTCAAGCATAACCTGCCATTGAAAATAATATGTGGGTAGACCTTGAAGAGAATAATGAGTATTGGCTAGAAAGAGTGAATGATCATTTAGAGAGGCTATTGCACAAGTCCAACATAGACATTAACCTCCAGAGAAACCTAACAAGGCATTACTATGCTATAAATATGAGTCATGGAGCAAGGATAAGGGTGATGAAGAAGAAGCTATAGAAGAACAAAAATCAACTAAAAGAGATCAAGCAAGGAAACACCAAAGAGAAGAGGAGCAACCTTGACACTTTGGCTAAAGTAGCCACTAGTTAATTTTGCAGCCACATCTACAATTTTGTCTTTTGTGAAATTTTGCATGAAGTATGATAAGGTGTGGTAATTTTATTTTTTAACTTATGTTATAAGGAGTTTAGGTAAGAAAAATCACCAACTGCAACAATCATTTGATAAACTAAAGGAAGACTAGGGACATTTTGACCATGACTACCCTTTGACTGCGCAAAGTCTACTAGGGTGTTTTGACAAAGGTTATCAATTTGAGAAAGAGTATTAGGGATACATCAACATGTTTCATACTCCTATGCATCCATTCATCTACATAAATTATCAATAGACTCCTTAAAAAACAAAAGTTGGCACCTAAAGGCACTTTGAATGCGCAAAAATATCATAGTTTTTCTTGTTTGGTTGATCATTCTGAAAACTGTTTTGTAGACAACTAGAGCTAAATGTTGGGAAACTGGAGGAGGTTTTTGTTCTTAAGATGCTAAATTAAAATAACCTACTTAATATTTTACACATGTATTACAATGTTAGATATCCATTCACATATTTAAAGCCTATTTTTCTGACTGCGCGATGTCTTGTTTTAGCCATATTTTTGCAGAGAAGATTATGAACAACTGGAAAATAATTCGTGGAAAATGAGAGAGGTTTATCTCAAAAACATATCCATATACAATCAAGTATTTCACTTTTTACATAGTTCATACAGTTTTAAAGTTATAAGGATAACTTGGAGACCCATTTTACAGGTTTTACAAAAAAATTGACATGATAGTCAGCCTAATCCTTCTCACGATTTTGAATTTTTTTAAGATATTATCAGATCTGAAGTGGTTGAGAGATGAAGATATGTAATAAGATGAATTAGAATGATGGATTAGCATTAATTAGCATCTATCTAGTTGTTTCAAATTAGTTTTGGTTTAGTAAATTCAACCCATGTTTTTCTACATTCAGTTTTTGGGTGCATTGAATCTATTCTTTTGACTTTTAAAAGAGGAATTCGGTCATTTGGTGAGGAATTCGAATCCCTATTATGTGTAAAGATGAGAAAAAAATGAGGTTAGTCATTATGTGGTTCTATTTCTCAAGATATTATGTAAACATTCACCTATTAATACTTCAAACTTTGAAATATTATGGGTTGGAACATTTTTTAGAAGGACTCATTGATGTAAAGCAGTTCACAGGGCCTCATTTAATCAAACTTCGGTAATACAGTTGCAACAATTATAGGATTCCCATGTCACCAATGTTGGTGAAGTGAATTTACCTTTGTATCTTTGTGTTCATTTTTTTTCATTGTTATTCATTGATTATGAATTATTCTAAGAAGTAAAAGAGCATAATTTGTTGCAAAATACACTCTACTTTCAGCTTAGTAATAATCTCAATGTTTTCTACTTGATGATTAGTATCAGAATTATTAAATTCTCTGGTATAATTTGATTCCCACATCTTTTCTTCTAAATCACACCTCAACCTTAATAATCCATCAAAGGTTCCTACCTTGCCCTGTCAGGTTGCATGTAGACCCTATCTTGATTGAACTCAACCTGTGATTCCATTGCCCAATGGCTTATATTCCTTGTTTCAACCCAACTCAATTCTAAAATCCAAAGCCTAAACCTAATATCTAGCCTAATATTATTCATAAGAACATAGCTAAACTATACAGAAAGATCCCTCTCTAGGGTTGGAAGGGCTAGATTTCCAACTCCCAAAGTGGTTTTGTGGTTACCTCTGCAATTATTTCATAGCCTTATTAAATTATAGAGTGATAATAGTAGTTATCGTATCTTCATTAAAGATAGGGATTCCATAAGGGTTTTGTTCACTCCTTCCACCTCTACCACCTCATCCATCTCCTTTACCTCTTCCTCCATAAATCTTAAGTTCACCATCTTCATTGTGTACTTATCCTACTCCCTCTCCTACCATCGTATATTCCTCATATATAATGTAACGTTTAACAATAGGGTTGTTTACTTCTTCCTCTAGTTCTTCTACTAAAGGTATTCAAAAAAAAATTCTTCCTCTTCCTCACTAGGCACTTCTAACTCTCGTTTTAAGAGTTGTTCACCTGTTGAAGAAAGAAATACAACTCCTTCAGTAGGGGTATGTAGGTTCTTCAACTGCAACTTTTGTGGACACTTTGGTGAGTCCATAAGTTGAATTTTGGGTCTATTTACCTCATGGAGTCTATGTCTACCTATTATGGATGGAATGCGAGTGTCATTGGATGGTGTGGCACTATGTGGTCTAGTGGGGATGGTTGGTGATGTTGGTAATAAACTACGTCCTCTACCTCTACTTATAAATCTACCCCTAGAATCTCAATCCCTATACATGCATCCTAAATGATTTTGATATGATTTTGACAATGAAACTAAAGAATGAATGCATCTAATATGAAATGAAAACCAAAAATAAAGTCCTATATGCACTTTCCCGAAAATGACTCCAAAATGTTGGGTGATTTAGTTGGTAGTTAAATTACTTCATTAATTGTCAAACCAGGGTTCGTTCACTTGCGAAGTGAACGTGCACAATATATGCTAGGATTTTTATTTTTCACTAGGCAGTTTTTAATCTCGTAAAGGAGATTGAAAAAATGAAATAAGATCAATTCATCTCAACTTTACGAGCATGTTCTTTCTACCATACTTAAAAATATAAAATATGCTTCTAGAAACAAAATCAAATAACAAAAATTGAATCTATACATCAAATTGAAATGTCTATGAAACAACCCTAGTTAAAAATCCATGTAATAAAGTTAATAAAGGAAAAATAAGACAAAGGTCATTGGACATGTATTCCAGGTTGAATGTTGGGTAAAACATCCTAGTGGGTGTTCATTTGGTTATTATGGCTACGGGAAATTGGCAAAGTCAATGACAAAGGCTTTGAAAATGAAATGAGAAATTAATTGGCATTTTAATTATGAAAAAAGGAAAATAGGAGAAAAGGAAGGTGGAAGGTCATGGGTTTCACGTGAGGAGGAAATTGAAGAAAATAGAGGTGTCATTGATAAAAAGGCTTATGAGGATCAGTTCATGGCTTTTGTCAGTATAAGATTTTTTTAGTTTATTTTTTGAGCTCTCTCTATATTCTCTCTATCCTCTCATACGCTTTCACACTTAGAGCATTCTTGAAGCAATCTAACATTAGATAAAGGAAGGAAAAGGAAGCACAAGAAAGCAAAGGGAAGAAAGGTTCAAGCAAGGAAGAGTTGGATCAAGAATTTATAGCAAGATTACTCGCAAGTATCGAGTTGCATGTATGGTTTCCTTGCTAGTTTGGACATGCATGGTACATGCATACATGTATTTGGTTCTCTTGCTATCATTGGCATGGGATTTTCTAGGTGTGAAAGTGGTTCAAATTTTCCTTGCCATTTCCGGATATCCATGGTGTGATGGGATTCTTTCATTTTGTTGAGCTTTGGATTGCCAGATGGTTTTGGAACTGGGTGAGGTGTCTTAGGAAAATTCCAAAGGGCCTAGGAATCCCTTGGTCGGTATGTTAGGATTGTGGTAAAGCTTTAGGGTGGAGATAGAAAAATTCCTCAAGGTATTGGTGAATAAATTCGGAGGCATCAATTTTTTTAAGGGTATAGTGATCCCTTGGCCAGTTTTGGTAGCATTGTAGTAAAGCCTAGTAGTGTATGTTTTTTGTTTGGGCCTAGGAATCCCTTGACTGGTAATGGTGGCATTGCGTAAAACCTAGTTGTATAGGTGCACGTTTTGGGCCTAGGATCCCCTTGATTAGTTTAGGCGAGATTGCGGTAAAGCCTGATGAAGCCCTAGTTGATTTCAAGTGAGTCACACATTCATGCTTAGAATATGGCGCGAGGGTGATTGGCTGAAAGAAAGATTTGGTTAAGCCCAATATATGGTCAAGTGGTACGTGGAAGTCCCTGACTTGGTTGGATTTTCATATGTTATTAAGAGCTCATTTCCTCTTATATTTCATGAGTATTTATACTTGTTATTATGTGATTTTGATGGTAGTTCTATGATTGTTATTATTCACGTTAGATGTTGGTTATAAGAATGGTTTTATGACAAACTTTAGTTATGGCTCTCATCATGTTTTGATTGGTAAATAAATGGTTAATTAATGTATGACCTACTAGATGATAATGAAGTTATTATGATAAGGCATAAGACCTTCTTGATGATTCCCAGATAACTATGAGACCCCTATGTTCAGATATGTAATTATGACTTGTAGACTACATGTTCACTATGTGTTTGACAAAATTCATGTCATGCTTAGGCATTGTTAGGTCAATTTATTGCCTAAGTTTTGTATTAATGGCTTTTTCCTTGTGTCATTCATTATTATGGATAGTTCTATCAAGTTTTGGGTAGAGGTATGGATCCTAGCCCTAAAAAATTGATTCAGATCTTGGGGTTGCATGCACAAAACTGGGTAATTTAGATTGCAGTTGCTTGGAGGCAGGGTTATACATGTGACTAGAGGCTTCCAATCACTAGATTCCCTTTTCATGCAAGTGAATGGGAGCCTTGGTAAGGAAAAAGTAGTCTATCTCAGGGTTTGGGACCTGGAGTGGTTGTTTAGCTCCTAGGGGTCATGTAGCTCCTAAGGAAGGTCAATAAAGTTTTAGTTTGTCAAATCCACTTTCTTGATTGTACCTAAGATTTTGATTCATAGCACAGTAACTCTTTATCACATATTTACCCCGATGGACCAAAGAACTCGGATAAGTGTGGGAGAAGGGTGTTATAGAGTGGTATTAGATCTCCCAAGTTCAACACTTGGACTAGATGGGAGAAATGTGTTTTTCATGAATGCATGTCAGTTGTATATGTATGTGTTATGCATGTCAGTGTCTATATGGTTTTCATGCATGCACTATTATGGTCATGGTTTTCATGCATGAGGTCATGGTATGTAGTTGGTATTTTCATGCATGATGTTGGTATATATATATATAGATATATATATATATATATATATATATATATATATATATATATATATATATACATATCGTGCTAATCTGGATTGATCTTGCAGACGAGATAATGTCCCCTAAACTTCATTGGGGTATGTTTATTATTTTTGTATTTGGATTATCTAACATGGTATGTTTGCAGGAGAACAAGATCAAAGAGGACTAGAAAATTTGTGGGCTACAGTCTACGAGACTCCCCTTACATATCAGATGAGAAACATGGTGATGGGTATTCTCCTAATATAGAAGGCACTTTGAGAATTTTGAAGGTAGAGATAAGAAGTTTCAAAGCATACGATGACAAGATCATTCAGTGACAAGAGAGACTTACCAGGTCATAGGAGAAACAAGTAGAGGTTAATGTAGTAATCCTTCAGAGATTGCCATATTTGCAGAGACATTGAAAACCATGGATCAATTATGGACATGAGGAAAATGTTGGGTGTGGAGCCTAATTATCTTTTCTATTCAAAGGTTTCAACTGGATGTATAGCCCAAGAAGACTGTATACCCCTCCAGGCGGGGGGGTGCAAGGGGGACTTGTCCCCCTCGTGAGGGTCCAGGGGCTAGTGGTCCCTCGATGGGGGTTCGGGGGCAGCGCCCCCGAAGCTAAAAATAGATGTAAAATTGCCTTGTAAAATTTTAGTACTTTCTAGTCAACCTAGGTTGTTCATTAGGCAGATGATTTGACGATAGAAATTATGTTTAATTTAGGGGTTTTTGCCCTAGAAGGCAACCCCTCACTATATATATGAGGGAATTGTATTGTGTATATGGATATCTGGATTATGAGTGAGAAAGAGAAAGGAGATTGAGAGTGAAGATGGTGTTACAATAGATCTACTGTAGGTTGTATCTCTTTAGTTTGTTGGATAATATAATAAAAGAAGGATTGGATGTTTCTCTATGGATGTAGCCCAAATTGGGTGAACCACGTATATCTGTGTCTCTCTTGTTTTATGTGTTTTTATGTTTATATTTCTGCAATATTTTATGTGTTCCATTGCTCTGTAATATATAATTTTCTAACAACTGGTATCAGAGTCGAAGGTCTATTTGGGTGATAAACTCACAGGAGAGAAGGGTTCCTGGTTTGAGTGGGAGCAATGGTGGAAGATGGTAGGTTTAGGGTCGAAAAATTCAATGGCCAAAACTTCTCGCTATGGAAGATGAAAATGGAAGATTATCTGTATCAGAAGGATCTGTACCTACCATTGGGCAGAAAAACAAAGATGCCGATGGGTATGACAGATGAAGAATGGAATCTTCTCTATAGAAAGGCACTCAGAATAATACAGTTGTGCCTGGCAGCATCGGTAGCATTTAATATTTCAAAGGAAACGACAACACAGGGTTTAATTTCGGCATTGGCCAAACTATATGAAAAACCCTCAGCCTCAAATAAGGTATTTCTTATGAAGCATTTATTTAATATGAAGATGTCAGAAGGTGGATCTGTTGCAAACCATTTAAATGATTTTAATACAGTTACAAGTCAGTTAAGTTCTGTAGGGGTAAATTTTGATGATGAAGTTAGGGCTCTGTTGTTTCTGTCTTCATTGCCAGAAAGTTGGAATGGTTTAGTTATGGCCATTAGTAACTTTGTCTCTGGATCTAGTACTTTAAAGTTTGATGATGTTGTCGGTGCAATCCTTAGCGAGGAAATGCGATGGAAAAGCTCTGGTGAGACATCAGGTAATGCTTTGACTGCAGAGACTAGGGGAAGAAAAATGGAAAGAGGAAAGAGCTCAGGATATCACAGTAAGTCAAGAAAAGGTAGATCCAAGTCCAGATCGGGGATAGTGTGCTGGAAATGCGGGAAGAAAGGACGCCTGAAGAAATACTGTAGATCTTGGAAGGGAAAAGAAGGAGATGTGTAGCAAGAAAACAATCATGAAGCAAATGTGACAGGTGAGGTGTCACAATATGCTTTGATTCTTTCTTTCGAAAATATTACTGATTCCTGGGTGGTAGATTTAGGGGCCTCATTCCATGCCACACCTGATAAGAAATATTTTCATGACTACGTTCAAGGAGATTTTGGACAAGTCCGTTTGGGTGATGATAAACCCTGTAAAATAGTTGGAACGGGTACAATTTTCATAAAATAGCAAAATGGAAATCAATGGCTATTGAAGGAGGTAAGGCATGTTCTAGATCTGAAGAAAAATCTGATTTCAACAAGGTAGTTGGGAGGTGAAGGTTGCGTAACTACTTTCACAGATAAAACCTGGAAGGTCACCAAAGGAGCCCTGGTAATAGAAAAAGGTGAAGAGGTTGTACATTGTATTTATGCAATGGTATTTCTAATTTTGTTAATGCTTTAACCTCTACAGGAGAAGATACTGCATTGTGGCATCATAGGCTTGGGCACATGAGTGAGAAGGGGATGCAGATTCTTCACTCAAGAAATTTCTTGTCAGGTTTGAAGCATGTTGATTTAAAATTTTGTGAAAATTGTGTTTATGGAAAACAGAAGAGAGTCAGATTCCTTAGAGTTGGGAAAGAAAAGAAGAGTGAAAAATTAGAGCTTGTGCATAGAGATGTATGGGGACCTGCTCAGGTATCATCTCTTGGTAGCTCTTGTTATTATGTTACTTTTATTGATGATGCAACTAGAAAAACCTATATTTATTGTATTCGAAATAAATCTAATGTATTTGATACTTTCAATAAATGGAAAGCTTTGGTTGAAAATGAGATAGGGAAAAGGTTGAAGTGTCTCAGATCAGATAATGGAGGTGAATACTGCGGCAAAGAGTTTAATAGGTATTGTTCAGAGAATGGAATTTGCAAAGAGAAGACAGATCTAGGAACACCACAAGAAAATGGTGTTTCAGAAAGGATGAACAGGAAAATCATGGAGCGTGCAAAGTGCATGAGATTGCATGCAGGATTTCCTTTACAATTTTGGGCAGATGTTGTAGACACTGTTGTTTATCTAATAAACAAAGGGCCTTCAAGTTCCTTGGATGGTGGTATTCCAAAGGAGGCATGGACAGGTAAAAAGGTAAACTACTCATTTTTAAAGACTTTTTCTTGTGAAGCCTTTTCCCACATTAATAAAGAAAATAGAACAAAGCTTGAGTAAAAATCAAAGAAATGTACCTTTATTGGATATGGTGTTAATGATTTTGGTCATCGCTTATATGATTATGAAAATCACAAAATCATTAGGAGCAGAGATGTAATATTCAATGAAAAGGTTTTGTATAAGGATCAGCGGCGGGAAAAAGAAAATAGAGAATACACAATGCTTGATGAGATCACAAAAAAAGTGATGGTGCCTAAAAATCATAATGATCAATAGCTAGAACAACAACCACAACATCAACAAGCACCTCAAACACCTGAAAGTGGTGTTATAAGATCTACCAGGATAAGTAGATCCCCTGAACGATACTTTCCTTCATTATATTATGTATTGTTAACTGATTCTGGTGAACCAGGATGCTATGAAGAAGTAATGCAGGTAGAAACCAAGAAGAAGTGGGAGCAAACCATGAAAGAAGAGATGGACTCCTTAGCACATAACCAGACTTTGGACTTAGTCAGATTGCCTGCAGGTAAAATAGCATTGAAGAATAAATGGGTTTACAGGTTGAAGGAAGAAGATGGAGGAAAACAGAGGTACAAAGCTATACTTGTGGTGAAGGGGTTTGCACAGAAGAAAGGTATTGATTTTGATGAAATATTTTCTCCTGTTGTTAAAATGACTTCAATCAGAACTATTTTAAGTCTAGTAGCAGCTGAAGATTTGCATCTTGAGCAGTTAGATGTAAAGACAACCTTTCTCCATGGGGATTTGGAGGAAGAGATATATATGCAGCAGCCACAAGGATATGAGGTAAAAGGGAAGGAGAAACTAGTGTGCAGGTTGAAGAAGAGCTTGTATGGCTTAAAACAGGCTCCAAGGTAGTGGTATCTAAAATTTGACAGGTTTATGTCTAAACAAGGTTATACTAGATGTCACTTTGATCATTGTGTTTATCTCAAAAGGAAAAATGATGGCAGCTGTTATCAGCAAAATAGGACCCTGATAGGCTGTTGATCAGACTATCTCGATGTAACTATTTCAAACCAATATTTTAGCTAAGGCTTAGCCTCCTCAGCCTGAGAGGGCTCTCTCAAAGGGTTAATGATTTAGATTAAAGATATGAATAGATGGCTAACTCTATGGTTTGTAATTTTATATGTTTATAGGTTGAAAGATGAAGGCTGGCTACCATTGGGCTATGGAGTCAAAGTATGTTTCAGTACCACAGCAAGATTAGCTTAACATGAAGTCAGGGCATAGAGAGTTTTTATGCATCAACAAAACAAAGATACAATGCAAGGAAACACAGTTTATAAATACATGAAGGAAGTTAGAGCATGATTGATGAGTTCTAAGTAACATGTATTCATGCCACTACAAGTAAGTGAAAGAGGAAAGCCATGAGATAATATAACATTAAAAACTCTCTTTGAATCCTGAGTAGTGAAGCCAAAGCATTCTACCTAGCATGGAAGTCAAGGCATTATAGAGTTCAAGTGCAAAAATGAAAATACAAAACAGTGAAACATAGTAAGTTTATCTATGAAGGAAGTCAGAGCATCATTGATGAGTTATGAGTATCATAAGTAAACACCACTGCAATGTAAGTATTGGAAGATTCCATCATAACAAGAACATACAAGAACTCTTCATGAATCTTGAGTTGTCTAAGTAGAAATATGCGTTAGGTTAAAAATATACACAGTCTGCACATAGAGCAGCAGCTGAGCCAAAACGTCTCCAACCTTTTTGCTAATTTGACCTCTTGCTCTATATAAAGCATTTAAAATTAGGATTCCATCATCCCTCATCAAGAGAATTCTAATTTTCCATCAGTGACACCTATTCTAACCATAAAACAAATCATTAATTAGAACTAGTTGTTAACTAGGAGTGCTAGACTTGACCTAATACAACTAGGAGTGTAACTCCTTATTATGATTACAACAACATTATATAATCATTTAAATCATTCTTTGACAGTTGCAACCTCATGAAGTCGAATTTTATGAAGTGTCCCACGTGGTCACCCAACTGCTGATGACAAACCCTAGAAATTAGGGAACATGTTTCCCTGTTTTTAGGTTTAGATCCTTGAAAATTGGCACGTGGGACATAGCCTTTATATCCTCATCCATAACACCTTTTACGAAACTGAAGTAGGTTTTTGTATCCCATGTTGTTTAGAACAAAAACCTCTCCTGGTTTTTTAAAACATTCCTCCAGCAGTCCCGAAACTGTCCTTGAAAAACACATGTCAAACAGGAAAAATCCGTTTTCTGAAATTAGGGTCTCAATGAAAGCTTAGTATCTCCCAACTGAAAACACTTATGAATAAAGTGAGATAGGTTATTGTATTTAGAGAGCTTATGAAGAGAAACCTCCCTCATAATTCCAAAATACATTTTCCTGTAACCAGAAACTGATCTTGAAAAAGACTTCAAAAACTAGAAGACAAAGCTTGACTTTCAGCAGTTTCGTAGCGCAAGGTTAACCATAAATTGCTCCCACCTCAGAACAAATTTGAAGGAAATAAAAGAGGTGTTTTTATTTCAGAATGTTAGGAATAAAAGCCTCTTTCAGTTTACAAAATTGAGTTCTCATATGCTCAGGAACGCTTCTGGAAGTTAACTAGTAAAACAGTTTTTCTGCTGAAACAGGCTGCTTCAGGGGTTTCGTAGCGCGCTACGAAAACATTGATTTCGTAGCGCAAAACATGATTTTTACACTATCTGCGCTACGAAAACGTGGATTCATATCTAGTTTCAAAATTTCTCCAAAATGATGTGAGATATGACTTCTAAACACATGGTGAGGCTTCTAAAACATGGAATGAGGCTGTCAAACTTTATTTGAAGATGGACATGAGACTCTAACCCTATGACTTAGACTCTAAAACATAAAAATGACTTCACCATGACTTGACTATGACTGATACAAGAATTAAGAAACCATGTAAGTTGTCCAAAAATTTTTAAGGAAGTTTTACAGTGATAATAGTGGCTCCACTAGGGATAGTGTGCCCTTGTGGTACAATAAGAACCTGTAGCTCCAGTGCCGCTATCCATCCTCTAGAAGAAAACTTTGAAATTCTGCCCAATCTGCTCCTCAAGCCTTGAATGATTTTTTGTAAGAAGAATTCAAACTGCACCTACTGAAATAGATGCTCAGTCAACCTACCCTGAGCTTATTTGCACATTCCTACCTACCCTATCAGCTGCAATCTCCACTTGTAGCTCAAGGAACATGAAACTTCCAATAAAGCCAATCAATTGTACTTTCTGATATTGGAGGCTCTTGATTGCATTCGACCTCAAAATAACCATGATAGTGAGATGACCAAATCAACTTATAATGTACCTGATCTTCATAATGCAAATGAAAATGAAATACTGGTGTGCAAAGCTTTGCCATGTATTCACTTATAGGGTCAAAGAAGACATTATTATTTTGATGATCATCATAACACTCTAAATCTTCATACAACTGATTCTCAACCACATAAGACCCCTTTGATGTGCTATCCAACTGCCTTTCTGCATGATGCCCACAAACAATGTAATTTTCTTCATTATAAAGATCATTCTTTGATGCAAGTTGTTGCAAGGAATTAGATAAATGAACAACCTTTTCGTCTGCTTGAGGGTTATAAAAGTTATCTTCCAGTACTTCTTCTTGGTGTTGAAATGCATTATTATGAAGAGCCTCTAAAATTTCTTCATCCATAAATTCATCATCATCATAACAATCCTCCAAATACTGAATAAGACTTAAAGAATGTTTACAGCAATCTTTGAGCAGCAATAAGGAAGGATGACACTCTTTATACATCTCATAGAATTCATCATGAAAATTAGCAAGCGAACATATTGAACCATTTTCCAAACCTTTATACCATGACCATGCTTTTCCTTCTAAAGTGGTCATAACATCCTCATGAAACAATCTTCAGGGAACTGAACCTTAAGACTGCGTACATGCATATGAAACCTAACCAAATGAAGAGCATCATTGTTTTTCTTTTCATCTTTGAATATTGGAAGATCCTCTAACCATTCAACCTTTCGCATAGGATTTGGAAAACCAGGGATATGAGACCGATTCATAGGAGCATACCTGGCATTCATTCTTGCAGTGGAACTCATCTTGAAACTTCATCAAGCTACTGATCTTCTAGCAGTGGAGTCACCTTCCAATTTCTTATTCGATGTGTGGAGTCGCCAAGGTATTTTTGCAGCCTCAAAAAGATGTTTGAGCTCCTGCTACCTTCAGAAGTTCAGCTTCTTGATTTCGGGAATGAATAGACTTCAGGCTCCCAATAGACGCACCAAAATGTTATCAACAAAATAGGACCCTGATAGGCTGCTAATCAGACTATCTTGGTGTAACTATTTCAAACCAATCTTTTAGCTAAGGCTTAGCCTCCTCAGCCTGAGAGAGCTCTCTCAAAGGGTTAATGATTTAGATTAAAGATATGAATAGATGGCTAACTCTATGGTTTGTAATTGTATATGTTTATAGGTTGAAAGATGAAGGCTGGCTACCATTGGGCTATGGATTCAAAGTATGTTTTAGTACCACAGAAAGATCAGCTTAACATGAAGTCAGGGCATAGAGAGTTTTTATGCATCAACAAAACAAAGATACAATGCAAGGAAACATAGTTTATAAATACATGAAGGAAGTTAGAGCATGATTGATGAGTTCTAAGTAACATGTATTCATACCACTACAAGTAAGTGAAAGAGGAAAGCCATGAGACAATATAACATTAAAAACTCTCTTTGAATCTTGAGTAGTGAAGCCAAAGCGTTCTACCTAGCATGGAAGTCAAGGCATTATAGAGTTCAAGTGTAGAAATGAAAATACAAAACAGTGAAACATAGTAAGTTTATCTATGAAGGAATTCAAAGCATCATTGATGAGTTATGAGTATCATAAGTAAACACCACTACAATGTAAGTATTGGAAGATGACATCATAACAAGAACATACAAGAACTCTTCATGAATCTTGAGTTGTCTAAGTAGAAATCTGCATTAGGTTAAAAATATACACAGTCTGCACATAGAGCAGCAGCTAAGCCAAAACATCTCCAAACTTTTTGCTAATTCGACCTCTTGCTCTATATAAAGCATTTACAATTAAGATTCCATCATCCCTCATGAAGAGAATTCGAATTTTCCATCAGTGACACCTATTCTAACCATAAAACAAATCATTAATTAGAACTAGTTGTTAACTAGGAGTGCTAGTGACCTAATACAACTAGGAGTGTAACACCTTATTATGATTACAACAACCTTATCTAAGCATATAAAGCATTATTTGACAGCTGCAACCTCATGAAGTCGAATTTGATGAAGCCTCCCACATGGTCACCCAACTGCTGATGACAAACCTTAGAAATTAGGGAACATGTTTCCCTGTTTTTAGGTTTAGATCCTTGAAAATTGGCACGTGGGACATAACCTTTATCTCCTCATCCATGAAAAATTTTAAAAAAATGAAGGGGTTTTTTGTAGCCCATGTTTTCCAAAACAAAAACCTCTCCTGGTTTTTTAAAACATTCCTCCAGCTGTCCAGAAACTGTCCTTGAAAAACATGTGTCAAACAGGAAAAATCCGTTTTCTGAAATTAGGGTCTCAATGAAAGCTTAGTATCTCCCAACTGAAAACACTTATGAATAAAGTGAGATAGGTTATTGTATCTGGAGAGTTTATGAAGAGAAACCTCCTTCATAATTCCAAAATACATCTTCCTGTAACCAGAAACTGATCTTGAAAAAGACTGCTAAAACTAGAAGACAGAGCTTGACTTTCAGTAGTTTTGTAGCGCAAGTTTAACCATAAATTCCTCCCACCTCAGAACGAATTTCAAGGAATTGAAAGAGGTTTTTTTATTTAAGCATGTTATAAAGAAAAGACTCTTTCAATTTTCAAAATTGAGTTCTCATATGCTCAGGAAAGCGTTTGGAAGTTAACTAGTAAAAACAGTTTTTCCACTGAAACACGCTGCTTCAGGGATTTCGTAGCGCGCTACGAAAACACTGATTTCATAGCACAAAACAGGATTTTTACACTATCTGAACTATGAAAATGTGGATTCATAGCTAGTTTCAAAATTTCTCCAAAATTATGTGATATATGACTTCTAAACACATGGTGAGGCTTCTAGGACATGGAATGAGGCTGTCAAACTTTATTTGAAGATGGACATGACACTCTAACCCTATGAATTAGACTCTAAAACATAAAAATGACTTCACCATGACTTGACTATGACTGATACAAGAATTAAGAAACCATGTAAGTTGTCCAAAACTTTTTAAGTTTCACAGTGATAACGACAGCTATATTATATTGTTATTGTATGTAGATCACATGCTTGTTGCATGTTCTAACATGCAGGAAGTAAATGTGCTCAAAAGAAAATTGGCAAACTCATTTGCAATGAAGGATTTGGGTGCTTCAAAACAAATCCTTGGTATGAGAATAACTAGAGATAGGAAGAATCACAAATTAACATTGTCTCAAAGTGAGTACATAGAAAAGGTGTTGAAAAGGTTTAATATGCAGAATGCAAAACCAGTTGGTATACATTTGGCTAGCCATTTCAAATTAAGTAAGGAGGCGTGTCCCAAGACTCAGGAAGAAATGGCTCATATGTCTAAAGTTACATATGCATTAGCAGTTTGAAGCTTAATGTATGCAATGGCCTGCACAAGGCCTGATATTGCACATGCAGTGGGAGTTGTACGTAGGTACATGAACAATCCAGGAAAAGAACATTGGATGGTAGTGAAGTGGATTCTCAGGTATTTGAGAGGTGCCAAAAATCAAGCATTATGCTTTGGTGGTTCAAACATTACTCTATAGGGATATGTTGATGCAGATATGGCAGGTGATAGAGATAACAAGAGGAGAACTACAAGATATGTATTTACTATAGGTGGAACAGTTGTCAGTTGGGTTTCAAAAATCCAAAGTGTTGTTGTACTTTCAACAACAGAAGCAGAGTATGTTGTTGCTACAAAGGCTAGTAAAGAAATGATTTGGTTACAAAGGTTTCTGGATGAATTAGGTAAGAAGCGGGACTTGGGCAGGTTATACAATGACAACCATAGTGCCATACATCTTGCAAAGAACTCTGCATTTCATTCCAAGACTAAACATATACAGCTCAAGTACCATTTCATACGGTCAGCATTGGAAGATGGACAGTTGAAGCTGGAAAAGATACACACTAGCCAGAATCTTGCAGATATGCTAACAAAAGTTGTAACCATGGAGAAACTAAGAATCGGCTCAGTTTCAATTGGTCTTCAAGTATGATAAAGAAGATGAGAAACATCCAGGTCAAAAGTGGAGTCATTGTCTAGCAAATGAAGCAGCGGTGGAGTTGTTATAATCAGTCTCCAAGTAGGAGATTTTTGGGTGTGGAGCCTAATTATATTATGTATTCAAAGGTTTCAGTCGGATGTATACCCCATGAATATTGTTAACCCCTCCGGGGGGGTGTGGGGGGGACAAGTAGAATTTATGTTGAATTTATGGGTTTTTACCCTAAAAGGAAACCCCTCACTATATATATGAGGGAATTGTATTGTGTTTATGGATATCTGGATTCTGAGTGAGAAAGAGAGAAGAGATTGAGAGTGAAGAGGGTGTTACAGCAGATCTACTGTAGGTTGTATCTCTTTAGTTTGCTGGATAATATAATAAAAGAAGGACTGGCTATTTCTCCGTGGATGTAGCCCAAACTGGGTGAACCACGTATATCTATGTCTCTCTTGTTTTATGTGTTTTCTGTGTTTATATTTATGCAATATTTATGTGTTCCATTGCTCCGTAATATATAATTTTTAACAAAAAATACTAATGGAGCATATGGTAGCAGGTCTCACGGTGGCCATAGGTCAGATAGGGATGGCACATCCATAGATGTAAGATTCTTAGATACACCTGATAGGAGAGGCAATGGACATGGGTTCTACTCTAGTTTTGGTTTAGAATGGTATCATGGCCATCATCACTATCATCCTTACATGACGAGTGAAAAAGGATATTTTCCAAATGAGTTCAAGAAATCCAAGCCACCTACATTTGATGAAGATCTGAAGAGGTTGGAAGATGCAGAGGAATGAGACTGGGGATGAATAAATTCTTTGAGTTGCATGATTACACTGAGAACATGAAGGCCAAGATAGCTATTCTTAAATCTCAAAGGGAAAGCATACATTTGGTGGGACGATGTTAAGTGGGTCAAAGACATCAGGACATAGGAGTTAATTTTGCATGATTTCAAAAGGATTTTCCAAAAGTAGTACTTGCCAAACAGGTACTATGACAGTAAATCTAAGGAGTTCTATGAGTTGAAGATGGGATCGATGATAAATGAGGAGTAAACAAATAAGTTCCTAGAGTTATTGAGGCATGTACCATATCTTAAGGATGAGAAGGAACAATTTGAGAGATTTTTTAGTGGATTACCATTATCATTTAAGGATTAGATTGAGTATGATGAGCCTCGGTCGTTGGAGGAAGTCATTGGAAATTTGAAGCACTGTTATGAGAAATCGAAGCGCAAGACTGAGTCTAAGTAGGGTTGGAAAGGGAATGACAATACTAAAGGTAAGTGGCCACCAAAGCGAGCAAGACCTCAAGATGCAGGTGAAAAAGAGAATGTTGTTCCTTACAAGAATTTTAATGCAGTTGACAAGGGACATGGGTCACAACATAGAGAGTAGTATAATAGAGGTGATGGTAGGAGATAGTTGCAGTGTTGGATATGTGGCAAGGAGCATCTCAAGAAGAATTTTCCATCATATCAAGGTGGTAGGACTCAGATCTATAGTGCACATGACGTGTAGATAGTTGGGGATGTTGGGCAAAGCATTCCTCATATCTATGCAAAATTGAATAACATGCAGATGGATCACCATGCATCTATTATCGAGATGGATGGTAAGCTTTGTGATCAAGTTGTTTCTATTTTAATTGACCCTCGATCTAATTATAGTTATTTTAACCCTAACCTGGTGGATAAGTGTGGTTTGAGAAAAGAAGTGCATGTAGAGTCTTGGAATGAGTTTCATTATGATGAGGTACTTTTTTGACCAACTGAATCTGAATGTCAGGAAAGCTAGATGGTTGGCTACAATTAGTGAGTTTTATTTCAAGATCGGGTACATTAAGGGAAAATAGAACAGGGTTTCAAATTCTCTTAGCCGAAGAATACAAGTGAATCACATAACAACTATGAGTTCATATGGGACAGATTTACAAGATCAAATCTTATAGGGAGGGAAACAAGATGACATGTACATGGAGCTTAAGAATATGTTACAACAGCAGGGTACAGGTGAATAGGATATGTATTATCATCTCATGGCATATGGTTTGGTGAGATTTAGGGACAAGATCTATGTGCTAGAAAATAGTGAGCTCAAGAATTTTATCTTGAAGTAATTTCATGTTAATCCATATTCAGGTCACCCGGGATATCAAAAGACTTTGACAATGGTTAAGAAGTTCTACCATTGGTCGAACTTGAAGAAAGAAGTAGTAGATTTTGTGGCTATATGTTTGGATTTTCAAAAAGTAATGGTAGAGTGTAAACATCCAGGTGGATTACTGCAACCAATTCTCCAGAATGGAAATGGGAGATCATTTCCATGGATTTCATTACATGTTTCCTCAGGACATCTACATAACATGATTACATCATGGTTGTGGTTGACAGGTTGACAGGTTGACAATGGTAGCTCACTTCATAGTGGTTAATTATACTTATTAAAATAGTGAAGAAGCACAGGCCTTCATCAGAGATATAGTGAGGTTGCATGGTGTTCTAAAGAAGATTGTGTCAGACAGAGATGCAAAGTTCACTTCTAGGTTCTGGAAGGAGTTATTTGCAGGTTTGGGTACAAATTGGCCTTCAATATAACTTATAATCCGCATACATATGGATAGACAGATAGGGTCAACAGTATTTTAGAGGACATGTTTAGAATGCAAGTTTTGCATCAGTAAAGAAGCTGGGAAGAGTATATTCCACTGGTGGAGTTTTCATATAATGATGGCTATTAAGAATATTTGATGATGAGTCCATTTGAGGAACTTTACAAGAGGAGTTGTAATAGTCCTATCAGTTTGAGTGATCCAATGATTATGGTATTGATTAGACTAGACATGTTGGCATAGATGGCACAAGAAATGCATGTAATCAAGAAGAATCTAAAGGTAGCATAGGACAGGGTGAAAAATTATGCATATCAACACATGTTATTTAAGGAGTTCTAGGTTAGGGAATATGTGTAATTGTTCATCAATACCAAGAATATATCATTGAGGATTGGATCATGTGTGACGCTATAACCTCAGTATTGCGGGCCTTTTGAGATCCTTCAGAGGATTGGACTAGTGAATTACAGACTTGCACTACCACCAACAATGAAATTCCATGATGTTTTCCATGTTTCATTGCTTAAAAGATATGTGAAATATGTTGATCATGTGATTTATTAGTCTGTATTGTAGGTGGATCCAAAAGGATAATTATAGCCAAAACCTCAATGTATTTTGCAACAAAATCAACTCATGCTCTAGAATCGATCAATCGAGAAAGTTAAATGGAAATGGAAGAACTTTGGGCCCGATGAATCTACATGGGAGATGGTTGAGCAAATGCGGGCTATGTTTCCTTCTCTATTTGCTAGTTGAGCAGATGTGCTTTGATATATATGTTTTAATGTTGTGTTTTGGTTATGTCTAAATATGTATATGTTGTAAATACATCATCGAGCTGTGTTATAAAGATCCAATAAGTGGTATGGTGTTCATGATATGTTGGTTATGTTTTCAACAGATGGATATGATGTAAATTATGTATTGAGCTATGTTATAAAGCTCCATAGGAAACATGTGTTTGTTGGCTTATAAGTGTCATTGAACACCGAGGACAGTGTTCCCCCAAAGGGGAGGGTTCCATAACAACCCCGGTTAAAAATCCATGTATTAAAGTTAATAAAGTGAAAATAATACTAAGGTCATGGGACATGTATTCCTAGATGAATGTTGGGAAAAAAATCCTAGTGGATGTTCATTTGGTTATTATGGCTAAGGGAAATCAGCAAAGGCAATGAAAAAGGATTTGAAAAAGAAAAGAGGCATTAATTGGCATTTTAATTATGAAATAAAGGAAAATAGGAGAAAAGGAAGGTGAAAGGTCACATGTTTCATGTGAGGAGGAAATTGAAGGAAAAATAGTGGAAATTGAAGATAATAGAGGCCTCATTTATAAAAAAGCTTTTGAGGATCAATTCACAACTTTTGTCAGTTCAGTTTTCGATCTCTCTCTCTATTCTCTTTATCCTCTCATACTCTTGCACAATTAGAGAATTCTTGGAGCACTCTAGCATTGGATAAATGATCTAATAATCACCCTATGAGTGACCTCAATTAAGATTTATTAAACAAAAGGTATTACAGACTCATGTGCTGGTGTGTGTTTCTATGTTATCGAAACAACGGATCGACCAGATTGCCAATACACAGACATTTTGAATGGAAAGATAGCAGAGAAATGCAGTAAGCAACACAAAGACACAAGCAATTTTTAATAAGGAGTTCACCCTATTCTCCAGGGCTACGTCTCCGGTCCAGCTTCAGTGGTGACCTTGTTTTATTATGTCTTTGAGCAGAGAAATTAAAATACAGGGACTCAATATGAGTTCTCCTGAAGCAGATTTTTCTTGGCAGGGTGGTTCTTGGATTCCCCAAGCCACTTGGAGTACACAGACTCTTGTTCTTCCTACCAGCTCTGTGACCCTCGGTCTACAGTGGAAAGAGCCAACTGTGATGCTCAATCTGGATAGATTCCTCTATGGGAAGGCTTGATACTTCAATCTCTTTGGTGCTCGATGCTGCCTGTGGTCATCTTGGCCCTCTGTCTCCTCTGCTTGGCTTTACTGCTCTGTGTGCTCAGTCCTCCTCGCAGGGTTCACTAGTCACTGTGTCTCTGGGTCTCTTGGACTCTTCAATCTGAATCTCTCTTCTGATCTCTCATTCATTGTCTCTGCTCATGGCTTTAGCCATTCGACCGCTGTGCCTATTCGTTTCCTCTCCCGCCTGCGTCGATTCGCCTGTCACCTATGTGATTGGAATTCCCTGTTCGGCATCAGCATAATGCTCAGGAAGTAGCCACGTGTCTCCATCGAAATTGTGCCAGCCTGCTTGTCGATTCGTTGCTTTCTCCACCGTGACGGTCAACGGATTCCAAATCCTCTTAAATCGTGGCTTAATCCCCTATCAATTCCGCTCTATCTATCGAGTGCAATCTCAGTCGTCTGATCTGGGCTCCTCCAGATCCAACATCATTCACATGTCGAGCGTGTTGACTTGCATGACAGATAACGCGTGATCACGGCGATTTTTCTCTCTCCTCCGCTACCACGCATCGATCGCTGAGTGTGCTTGCTCTGTTTTCTCCAAAACCTCTTACCATTCAAGGGCACCCCCGGTAAAATCGCCGGTTTCCAGGTTGTGGGTCCCACCTTTGTACGATGGCGCCTTTTCGGTTCTCCGCCCATGGTCCTCTGGCTCCCAACGTGACTGAGTGCTTAAGCCCTACCATTTCAGTCCTGTTTTCCTAGTGATGTGCTAACGCGCATCTAAACCGGCTTCTTTTCCCATTCTGGGGCTCCTAGGGGCTTCATCAACCTCCTACGCAGTCTCCATGAGCCTCGGTCAGCACGCTTTGACCGAGGTCCTCGTCGTTCCGCACTGGCTGCCATGGCCACAGGTTCAGGGTGTTTTCGATTGTTGTTTTGATTTCATTCGAGATTTTTTCGACCTGTTTTAGTCATGGTTCTATGACATTCATTTATGGATCCGATTCGGATCACGGCCTCCCCACTAAAAATCTTTTGGACCACCAAAATTTAGTTTTTTTCTCTTCAATCATCGACTAGGTGAGGAAACTACTATCTCACTTGTCCAATCTCAATCCACTTCGCACTGCTCGGATTCAAACCTTTAAGCCCAATTTTGAGGTATTCCACCTGTCCACTGCAAGTCGTCCTTACCTTCTTGTCCAGCACTGTATCTTCCTACAACTCATTAAGATATTCAGGTAGTAGGTCATCAACAGAAGGCAATCGACTCTGCTCTTCAGGGTCCTCAATCATTGAAGGTTCAAACAATCTCAAGTAATCTGCGTTCACGACTGAGTAGATGTGCATGTAAGCTGGTAGATCAAGGCGAAAAGAATTTTCACCAATCTTCTCAAGTATCCTGAAGGGTCCATCCTGATAGGTTTTAGCTTCTTACCTTCACCTTGCATCATGTCCTTGATAATATACAGCCAGACTTGGTCTCCAACTTGAAAACTATGCTCCATCCGATGCTTATCATGCCTAGACTTGTACTTGGCTTGGCTCTTTTCCAGCTGTTCCTATACTGCTTGGTGGATCTCCTAAATCTGTTCAATGAACCTAGTTGCTTTGTCCACATCATTGTGTCCATCAACCACAGCATCTTTACCAAAGACAAAATCCAAGGGAGACCTTGGTATGAAACCAAAGCAGGTCTCAAAAGGAGATCTCTGTGTAGAAGAGTGTTTGGCTCTATTGTAAGCATGTTGCACATAGCACAAGTTCTCATCCCAAAGCTTAGGATGTTTGCTGCAATATCCTCTCAGTAACTGGATCACTGTCCTGTTAACTACTTCTGTTTGGCCATCTGTTTGTGGATGAAAAGCTATGCTTTTCTTTAATTTGGTGTCCATTAGTTCCCACAAACTGGACCAAAACTTCCCCACAAATCAGGTGTCTCGATCAGATATAATAGAAGTGGGTAACCCAAAATGAACCCATACATGTTCAAAGAATAATTTTGCAGTTTGTTCAGCTGTAATCTGTTTACTACAGGGTATCAAAATACACATTTTGTTGAACCTATCCACAACATTATATAGATAATCATGACCTTTCCTAGATTTGGGCAGTCCTCCAACAAAATCCATGGAAATTCTCTCCCAAGGGTGAGAAGGAACTGGCAATGGAGTGTACAAGCCTAGTTTTCTGTTGCTAGGTTTGCTTTTAGCACACATAGCACACCCCTTTACATATCTAGAAACTGTCTCACTCATTCTTGGCCAATAACAGAATCTTTGCAGCTATGCAATTGTTTTACTTACCCTGAAGTGACCTGATATCAGAGAAGTGTGTGCTTCCCTAATTATCTTTGCTCTCTCAGTTTGTGGAATGCAGAGTTTCCCACAATGATATAAGAGTTGGTCCTTCACATGATAGTCCAATTCTTCTACTCTTTTGCCTTGACTCAAAGTTGCATATACATCTTTAAAGTCCATATCTTGAGCATATTGTTCTATGTAGATTTCATGTGGCACAAAATTATGCTTAAGTATGGTAGATGCATTTATAATGGGTCTAGATAACATGTCTGCAACCTTGCTATGTATGCCCTTTTTATATCTGATGACTAAATGAAACTGTTGTAGAAAACCCATCCATCTGTAGTGTCTTGATTGTTGCAACTTAGTTTGGGAGTGTAGGTATTGAAGTGGCTGATGATCAGTATGTATTACTGTTTCTTTTCCCAATAAGTAATGTTTCCACTTTTTCACATTCTAAACTAATGCATACAATTATTTATCATAGGTAGGATAGTTAAGTACTGCAGGATTAAAAGTCTCAGAATGATAACATATGGGTTTACCATTCTGTGTCAACATTACTCCCATGGCATAGTCACTAGCATCAGTTTGGATCTCAAATGGTCTTTGTAGATCTGGCAGTGCTAGTACGGGTGTTGTACTAATTTTTTCTTTCAAGGTGTCGAAGGCTTTCTACTGTTTTCCTCCCCACTGAAACACCTTGTTCAATCTTGTCAAAGAATGCAAGGGAGCTGCAATTGAGGAGAAATTTGAAATGAACTTCCTCCAATACTGTGCTGCTCCTAAGAAGCTTCTCACTTCTATAGCAGACTTGGGTTTAGGCCAGTTTACAATGACTGCCACTTTAGAGGGATCTATTTTCAATTCACCTCCCCCTACTATATGACCCAAATAATTTAGAGAGGTTTTTCTAAATTCACATTTGGAGAGTTTAACATGAAGTTTTTCTCTTTTCAAAACATCTAATGTCTTCTTACCATGCTTTAAATGTTATTCCCACATTTTACGACAAATCAGAATGTCATCCAGATACACAATAACAAAATCGTCAAGAAAAGGTCTGAGTACATCATTCATTAATCTCATGAAAGTAGTAGGGGCATTGGTCAAGCCAAAAGGCATAACCAGCCATCCATACAATCCCTGCTTTTTTTTTAAAGCAGTCTTCCATGCATCTTGCTCTACAACTCTGACCTGATGGTATCCACTGTGCAAATCCAGCTTGGTGAAATAAATAGCTTCCTTCAATTGATCTAAAAGATCATCTATGCGAGGAAGGGGATAATGGTTTTTGATCATTATTTTATTCAGTGCTCAGCAATCAATGCACATTCTCCACGAGCCATCTTTCTTTCTCACCAAAACGATTGGTGGCCCACATGGTGATGTGCTAGGCCTGATGAACCCTTTCTCGAGCAACTCCTACACCCGCGTCTTGATTTCATCATTCTCTAAAGCAGATAACTTGTACATCCCAATGTTATGCAAAGGAACATCTTGCTGCAAAATAGTATCATGTTCTATTCCCTTTTTGGGTGGCAGGCCTTGAGGTTCTTGAAACAAGACATCATACTCTGAAACAATCTTTTCTATATCAGCTTGCTGATCAGAATTACAGCCCTCAAATACATTGGTTTTATCAGTTTTCTTTTCCTTTACAACCATTAGTAAGAATTGTTTGCATGAATTTATCATTCTTTTCATCCATCTTAAGTTTATGAGAGTATAATTATTATTGAGCTTATGAGCTCTTACAAAATATTCGATTCCATCTTTAACAAGTAGATACTTGTTCTTAGCTCTATAGAAAATAGCCTTTCTATCATACAAGTAAGGACTTCCTAAAACAATTCCACATATATCCAAAGGAATTACATCTAACTCAACCTCATCTACAAATGTTGACCCAAAAGAAAACTTGAGTTTGCACTGTGTAGTCACTTGTAGTTGTGCTTTATCATTCAACCATCCTAATGGGTATGGTTTCTTATGAGGTGTAGTTTCTAATCCCAATTTCTTTACAATTGCTCCAGAAATCAGATTTACTTGTGAGCCACTATCAAACAAAGTATCAATATATTGATATTTGGAAACAACTCGAATATGGAAAATCTCACGCCTTTTTCTCTCATGTTCTTCATCAGTAACAGATTGAGCAGAATTACTAGTAGATGCTTCAGAATTCTTACCTTTCATACTTGTGGTTGCAATGATTGTTTCATCTCCTGAGTTTGACCCCAAATCCTTCTAAATAGCTGTAGCAGTCATCTTCTTCTTGCCCTTAGACTTCTTAGACCTCAGCTCCAGATGCAGAATCCAACAGTGCTCATCATCATGCCCCTCCTTTTTACAGTGGGTGCATGAGGCTTTGCCTTTCTGTGCAATGTTAGCCTTCCTTGCTTTCCATTTCTACTTTCTTTTCTCCTTTCTCTTGCTTACAGTGGGTTGGGATGGTCCCCCAACTTTTGGATTTCCATTCTTTCCTCTTCCTTCTAGATGAGTAGCTTGTACAAATACCTCATCTATACGAGTGGGATTAAACATGAGGATAGTGTGCCTCATGTAACTGTGTAGACCCCCAATGTACTTCAAAAGATTTTCTGGTGAGTCTAATGAAATACCTAACATCAAAGCTCTCTTTATGAACTCTTGAGTATACCCTTGTACACTTTTCCCTTTCAACTGTCGAAGAGTTTGCCAACTCATCATGGCTTGTTGCATGTATGCCAATGGATAGAACTACTTCCTAATGGTAGAAACAAAGTCACTCCAGACAGAGATGGTCTTACCATGCTTCTTCACATCAACTTGGGTTCTGCCTTCCCACCAAACCAAGGCAGTGCCCCCTAGGCAAAGGCTTGTCAGCTGAATCTTGCTCTTGTCTGAGTCTATATTTTGTACTCTGCAATACACATCAATTTGTCTTATCCAATTGTCCAACTTCTCAGCATTCAACTCTCCATCATATATAGGCAAATCAAATTTAACATCTAACTTAATCAAAGATGCTTTCTTATTATGCACAGGGCTACTAGGAGGTGTAGGGAAGCTTTCTTCTTTCCCCTTTCCTTTGGAGTGGTCATGGGAATGAGACTCATCTTCTTCTTTATCTTGCTTAGAGCCTGATGAATCTTCACCCTTTTGCTTTCTAAAGTCCCTATACATTTCTTCCACCATGGACTTTATAGCTAGGAAACTTTCTAGGAATTGAGAGTCTGGCCCTACAGAACCTTCTTCTGACATTGTCATTTAAGAATAGACTCTTCCAATTTCAGGATTAGTTTCCACCAATTCTCCTTCTCCTAATTTGAGCTTTGATCTAGTAATCATTCACAATTAAACCAGCACAAGCTTGTCTAACCTTACAGCCTAGAGCTCTAATACCACTTGATCTGATAATCAACCTATGAGTGACCTCAGTTAAGGTTTATTAAACAAAAGGTATTACAGACTCATGTGCTGGTGTGTGTGTTCTGTGTTATTGAAACAACGGATCGATCAGATTGCCAATACACAGACATTTTGAATGGAAAGACAGCAGAGAAATGGAGTAAGCAACACAAAGGCACAAGCAATTTTTAATAAGGAGTTCACCCTATTCTCTAGGGCTACATCTCCGGTCCAGCTTTAGTGGTGGCCTTGTTTTATTATGTCTTTGAGCAGAGAAATTACAATACAGGGACTCAATATGAGTTCTCCTGAAGCAGATTTTTCTTGGCAGGGTGGTTCTTGGATTCCCAAGCCACTTGGAGTACACAGACTCTTGTTCTTTCTACCAGCTTTGTGACCCTCGGTCTACAGTGGAAAGAGCCAACTGTGATGCTCAATCCGGATAGATTCCTCTATGGGAAGGCTTGATACTTCAAGCTCTTTGGTGCTCAATGATGCCTGTGGTCATCTTAGCCCTCTGTCTCCTCTGCTTGGCTTTACTGCTCTCTGTGCTCAGTCCTCCTCTCAGGGTTCACTAGTCACTGTGTCTCTGGGTCGCTTGGACTCTTCAATCTGAATCTCTCTTCTGATCTCCCATTCACTGTCTCTGCTCATGGCTTTAGCCATTCGACCTCTGTGCCTGTTCGTTTCCTCTCCCGCCTGCGTCGATTCACCTCTCACCTATGTGCTTGGAATTCACTATTTGGCGTCATCATAATGCTCAGGAAGTAGCCACGTGTCTCCATCGGAACTGCGCCAGCCCGCTTGTCGATTTGTTTCTTTCTCCACTGTGGCGGTCAACGGATTCCAAATCCTCTTAAATCGTTGCTTAATCCCCTATCAATTTCGCTCTGTCTATCGAGTGCAATCTCAGCCATCTGATCTGGGCTCCTCAAGATCCAACATCATTCACACGTCGAGCGTGTTGACTTGCATGACCGATAACGTGTGATCACGACAGTTTTTCTCTCTCCTCCGCTGCCACGCGTCGATCGCTGAGGGTGCTCGCTCTGTTTTCTCCAAAACCTCTTACCGTTCAAGGGCACCCCGGGTAAAATTGCCGGTTTCCAGGTTGTGGGTCCCACCTTTGTACAATGGCGCCTTTTCAGTTCTCCGCCCACGGTCCACTGGCTACCAACGTGACCGAGTGCTTAAGCCCTACCATTTCAGCCCTGTTTGCCCAGCGGTGCACATTAGCACTAAGCGCTAACGCGCATCGAAAGCCAACTTCTTTTCCCATTCCAGGGCTCCCAGGGGCTTCATCGACCTCCTGCGCAGTCTCCATGGGCCTCGGTCAGTGCGCTTTGACCGAGGTCCTTGCCATTCTATGCCGGCTGCCATGGCCATTGGTTCAGGGTGTTTTCGATTGTTGTTTTGGATTTCATTCGAGATTTTTTCGACCTATTTTAGTCATAGTTCTATGATAGTCATTTATGGATCCGATTCAGATCAATAAAGGAAGGCAAAGGAAGGAGAAGAAAGCAAATGGAAGCAAGGGTTAAGCAAGGAAGAGTTGGATCAAGCAGCTACAACAGGATTACTTGCAGGTATTGAGTTGCATGTATGATTTCCTTGCTATTTTGGAGATGAATGATATATGCATGTTCATATTTGGTTCTCTTGCTGTAATTGGAAAGGGATTTTCCATGTGTGACAATGGTTTCAACTTTTCCTTGCCATTTCCACATGGCCATGGCGTGATGGGGTTCTTTCATTTGGTTGATATTTGGATTTCCGAATGGTTTTGGAATCGGGTGAGGTGGTCTCAAGAAAATTCCCAAGGGCCTAGGAATCCCTTAAGCAATAATGGCAGCATTGCAGTAAATATTGAGGGTGGAGATGGGAAAATTCCTCAAGGTATTGGTGAATAATTTCGAAGGAATCCAAACTTGTTTAGGGCTTAGTGATCCCTCAACCAATTTTTGTGGGATTGTGTTAAAGCATGGTAGTGTATGCTTTTTGTTTGGGCTTAGGAATCCCTTGACCAATAATGGCAGGATTTTGGTAAATACTAGTTGTATAGGTCAGGGCTTTGGGCCTAGGATTCCCTTGACCAGTTTTGGTGAGATTGCAGTAAATCCTAAGGAATTCGTAGTTGATTTGTTGTGAGTCCCACATTCATGCTTGGAATACGGCATGGGGGTGATTGGCTAAAAGAAATATTTGGTTCAACCAAATTTATGGTCGGGTGGTATGTGGAAGTCCCTGACTTAGTTGGATGTGCATATGTTAATAAGAGCACTTTTCCTATTGTATTTCATGAGTATCTATACTTTTTATTAGGTGGATTTGATGGTTGTTATATCATTGTTATTATTCTGGTTATGTGTTGGTTATAAGCATGGTTTTATGATAGACTTTAGTTATGGATCTCATCATGTTTTGATTCGTAAATGAATGGTTAATGAATGTATGACCTAATAGATGATAATGCATCTATTATGAGAGGGCATAAAAGATTCTTGACATTTGTTAGATAAGTATGGGACCCCTATGTTTAGATATGTAATTATGACCTATAGACTACATGTTCACAATGTGTTTTACGTAATTCATGTCATGGTTAGGCCTTGTTAAGTCAATTTCTTGTCGAAGTTTTGCATTACTAGATTTTTCCTTGTGTCATTCATCATTCTGGACAGTTATATCAAGTTCTATGTAGAGTTATGGATCTTAGCCCTGAAAAAGTGGTTCAAATCACAGGGTCACATGCACAAAATTGAGTAATTTAGACTGCGATCACTGGGAGGTAGGGTTATCCATGCAATTGGAGGCTTACAGACACTGGCTTTCCTTGCTACTCAAGTGACTGGGAGTCCAGGTTAGTGAAAAAGTAGTCTAGCTCAGGGTGTGGGACCTGGAGTGGTTTTTTAGCTCATAGGGGTCCTGTAGCTCCTAAGGAAGGTCAAAAAAGTTTCAATTTGTCAACTTCACTTCCTCAATTGTACCTAGGAGGTTGAATCATATCATAGTAACTCTTCATCACATATTTACCACGGTTGACCTATGAACTTCGGTAAGTGTGGGAGGAGGGTGTTACATTTTAGTTTAATTGCATTGAATGGAATTACTCTACTTGTTGAAACGAAATATTAATCTACTGCAACAATTGGAAATCCTAGTTTTTCTAACAAAATTGAAACCAATTCTAGGACCAAACTATTTGAAATAAATCCTATTGCATGAATTAAAGAGAAAAAATGAAACTTCAACTTATGACAAATTACTAGTGTGTGCAATAGATACATGAATCAATTAAACCATTTAAATATGAGACTAAGTGGAAATTCCTAATTAACAGAGTTGCAAAATGAAATATTTTTGGTTGTTTTCAAATTTAATTAGCGCTCAATCCTATGCCATGGAAATCAGTAAGTACATAAAACTTAAATTAATTTCAAATTAGAATAAAACCTAATTAAAATGAAAATGAAATAAAAGATTTAACTATCTTACAACTCTCCAGGGAACCCTCGCGTTGAGTTTAAGTGCTACAAGTTTAGATCAATTCAATTAAGAATGCATTCACATTTTAGGAACAAAGTATTTATATTAATAAAAGTAGAGAGTTTTGACACAATTTAAAATATAGTAGCCAACATAAATCCTCCATATCTCAACTTGCAGAGAAAGGAGATGTTATATATTAGCGGACTAGCAACTTAAACAAATAAATGTCAAGAGGAAAGTTTATAAATTGACAACACACTTTTTTATTTTGACTACGAAATAGATCTCACATAATTTTCTCTATCATAGAAAATCATGTAGATCTTGTTCTACACATTAGCCGTATGAAACTTGCTAGCTTGATATAATTTTTCCCATGCTCGCTTGACATCGAAAATGCTTCCTAGAATTTTTGTGCATGAAAAGAACAATGTTGACCTGAATGTTTGACTGAAAAAATTCCCAATCGAGTCAATATTTTGAGTTGGCATAATAGGTGGATAAGCATGTCCTTGACATTTTTCATATGCTCATGTGCTTTGTTCTCTTTGCCATGGATTGAGGTACAAAAAATTCAATCAGCTACAAAAATGTTACAATTTAGTGGCCAAAGAGATATTTTAGTAAATTTAATGAAAAATGTTTATATTATGGGAAAACATGATTTAATACATTTTTTTTATAGTTGAATTGACATTTATGACCTTATGACCTATAAATATATCAAAACATATATAGGATGGATGGATGGAAAAATGGGAAAAAGAGTGTCAAAATTGAGGGATAATTCGAGAGTCCAACAAAACCACACTGGCATAGGAGGATATGGAGATTCACATGGAGAAGAAAATATACAAGACACTATGACTCTTTAAACACAATGGAAATCTTGTTTTAGGAGCATATGTTTACCCAAATAAACAACAAACCTCAATATTGAGGTTAGTCCAACACACTAGAAGGATATAGACAATATATGAAAGATCATGTCCTCATTTGTAAGTAATTTGTAAAATGTATTTACAATAAATGGGATACAAAAGGCCAAATTAATTTTTAATTGGAGGTAAAAATCTTCTTTACAATAATATTCATTAGCTTAGAAGACAAGGCACGAGTCTTGAAAATGGTCCTAATTCTTTGAAAAATAATATGATCCAAGGAAGTTGGAGTCATTGATAGGTTTTGGTTAAGAGAAATTCCCCTTAAAGTGTTGATTCTATCATGAATACGATCACTTTTCCATGGACTACAAAAAGTCCCAACCAAATAAGAGAGAGGAGGAAAAAAGATATCAAGAGGAGCAGTGACAAACGTAGAAAAAATGGGGCAACAAAGGGAGATTAGGGTCTTCTAAAAAACCTCAAATAAAAAAGTGCAATGAAGCATCAACCTCTATAAAATATTTCAAATCTCTTTAGGAACTTCAACATCAAGAACCAGAAGCTACTATGAAAGAGATCCTTGAGGTATCTGAAGACCCTAAAGGAGTTGAAGAAGGAGAAATTTTGGAATCTACCCCAGAAAATCAAGAGACCCATATCGAAAAGTATCCCTCTCTAATACTAAATGCAAGAGAATCTTAGAACCAGCTAGTTTCATCTCTTGAATTTGTTCTCATTGGTTCTTCACCCTCCAAAGGAACTCCTCGGGTTAACTCAAGAGGTACCCCAAAGTCATACAAAGGAGTGACCTCGGGATCTGGGGTCATAACAAGAAACAATAGGAAAAGTATGAGAAGAGGACATGAAAACACTAGTCTAGAATAAGAAGGAAACAAGAGAGGTTGTTATTCTAATAAAGAAATTAGGGAAAAACAGGCCGAGATAAATAAGAAATTGGGGAACCAACCTCAAATTTATAATGTATTAAATACAACGCTAAATCAAGATCATGGAAGCAGTGATGTACGAGGAGGTAAGAAAACAAACCCACCCATTTTTTAATCAAAACCATATCATGGAATACAAGGGGATTGGGACACTCCACTAAGTCCCAAGTTGTTAAAGAATTAGTAGTTAAAAAAAATCCTTAGAAATTTTTGTTGCAGGAGACTAAAATTGAAGAAGTTGAGATGATGAATCTCTCAATCAAAATTTGTCAATATTGTAGAGGGATTACCCAATGCTCCTAAGGTGCCTCGATAAGCATAACGAATTTATGGTCGGATGCTTACTTCTCACTCATATCTAGCAAAAAATCTAGATTTTGGATTGTTGTGTGAATGGAACAACAAGATTTTGGGGAGTAGTGCATAATAATAAATGATCATGCTCTAGTAATTTTTGGAGAGAAATCATAATTTTGGGACTCTTTGATCTCCCCTAAGGTAGAAAATTGATAGGAGTTCAATATGGTTGGTGGAGAGTTCAATAAAATCATGTACTCATTGGAGAAGTGTGGAGGATCTATAATACATGACATATTCCGAGAATGGATGGAATATTTTATTGATCATTGGTACCTAGTTGATATTGTCCCTTAAAAAATAAGGTATACTTGGACAGAAAGAAGAGTAGGAGACCATCAAAATGCTTCTCGACTGTACCACTTTCTTCTACACAATGATTGGCTTACTTGAGGGATAGAGTGGATATCATCTATTCTAGTGCAAGGTGAGTTATATCACTGCCCCTTCTCAATTGAAATTGACCCCATGGAATATTTTGACCCTATCTCATTCAAATATAACCCATGTTGGGTCCAGGAGGGAGGATTAGTCGATGTGATAAAGCATGTGTGCTCAACACCTGTAGTGAGTTTGCATACCTTCATTTATGAGTCTAATACCATAACAGTAAAAAGTGATATTTGATTGTGGGTTAAAGAGGATTACAATCCTCCTAGAATTAAAAAGCAATAATTATATATCTAGTTGGAAAACCATTTTGCATTTCTAGAAGGAAAAAGAGTTGAGAAATGACATATAGAGAGAAAAATAATTAACAAAGAGACATCAAATAGCCTGTAAGAAAGAAGAGGAGTATTGGTACTTAAATTTGAGAAGCGCGTTACTAAAATATGGGAATCAAAACAAAACTGTCTTCCATAAGTAAGCCAATGCAAGGGAAATCCATAATAAGGTAAAATAAATCTCCCTCGAATATCGACCAAAACTTTGCACTTTTGTAGAAATAAAATAGGAAGCCTTCTCCCATTTTCAGAAGTTATATACAGAAGAATCAATACTGGATAGAGACAAGGCCAAAGAATTTTGGTCATTTATTCCATCTATTATATCTCCTCTTGAGAACCAAGTGTTAATGAAAGAAGTCAACAAAGAAGATGTTAAAGTAGTCATTTGGATTCTTGATCCCGACAAATCCCCTGGACCAAATGGTTATGTATTAGCTTCTTTCGTTCCTTTTGGTTCCTTATAAAAAAGGAATTTATGAGAATGATTAATTTCTCTAGGGGAAAGGAAAAATAGGTGGAGGCACAAATTCTTCGTTCCTTGCTCTAATCCCTAAGGAATTGAAGCCATATTCCTTCTCCAGGTTTCAACCAATTTCACTCCATAATTCAGCATGTAAAATTATCATTGAAGTGATATCCAATAGGATAAGAAAGGTCTTGTCGTCCATTACTTATGAGAATTATGGAAATTTTATGTAGCATGTCATATCATGGACAATGTTATCTCGGTTCAGGAAGAAATATACACTAGAAAACAAAGTGGAGAACAAAGCATTGTCATCATGTTGGACATGGTGAATGCATTGGATTAAGTAAGACACTCATTTCTATTTATAGTTATGGAAAAGTTTGGATTTAGTAAATCTTTCATTAGATGGGTCAGAGCATGCATTGGTTCTCTGTCGATATCCCCTCAGGTAAATCGAAGACCTTTTGAATCTTTCTTGGAGTCTAGAGGTATTAGAAAACACTACCCACTCGCTCCATTATTCTATATAGTGGTAGTAGAAAGCCTAAAAAAATTTTGGAGATGGAAAGAACAAAGGGGTGAATAATGGGACTTAGTATAAACAAAAATATAAAGGAGATAAACCACTCCCAATTTTCGGATGACACCATTATTTTGTGAGGGGGAGGCTTGCAAGATCATAGTGCACCACTTCAAAGAAATTCTAGAATCCTATTTGGAATTGTCATAAGGCCTAATAAATAAAAATAAGAGTCAATTGTTTAGATGGAATTTCTATGATACTATCCTCCAAGAGATAGAAATAGCTCTCAAATGTCATGTTGAGAGAGGATAATACCACTTCAAATACTTGGGAATTCATCGCTCCATAGGAAAGGAAAGATCCAATGATTTGTTCAAAGTTATTCAAAAGATCAAAAAACGAATGTATGCATGGGGAGCTCAATGGTTAAATATGTTTGGAAGAACTATATTGATAAAAGAAGTGCTCTCATCTCTTCCCATTTGCATATGCTCTGGACTCCTTCCTCTAAAGGAAATTCTTAATCCGATTGGGGTGCTTATCAAGAAATTTTTATGGGAAGGTGGTAGACATAATGAAAAAAAAAATCACCTGGTTCAATGGAACATGGTCCAGTTTCCTAAAGCTTCCGAATGACTCACAATAAAATATCCCTATCTTATAAATTTGTCTCTAGGGGCCAAAATTGTGTGGATACTAATATTAGACTCCAAGGAATGGTGGAATAAATCCTTCTTGAACAAGTATTTTCATCGATACCCTCTTTTAAGAGCGGAATCAGTAGAATGGGTAGGTTTAGGATCAAAGATATGAAAACTATGTAAAAAATATGTCCCTATAGTGTTTGAACATCTAAGTTGGAGGACTGGCAATGAAGCTTGCATTAAAATCTGGTACGATGACTTCCATGAATTGAGACTGCTCTAGAATCGAGCGAGTTAAGGGATCTAGCAGATTAGATGATTAAGAATGTTCAAATTAAAATCAAAGACATAGGAAAATTAGATGAACATGGTAAATGGATGGGATGGATCTATCCAAAATTCCCTCATGCTCTCAATCATTAGTGGGAAATTCTAACAAAATTCCTCAAAGGTATGGCTACTATCTCCAAATTTGAGCATGGCATTCACTCATGGAAATTGCATCCTAATATGACTTACTCAGTCAAGGATGGTTAAGTTCATCTTTTAAATCAGTTGCTTCACTTGGTTCAAGATAAATTATGGAAAGTAATATGGAAAAGGGGTGGAATACCAAAGGTTAATATCTTTTGTTGGACTCTCGTCCACCAAAAAGTCCTTAGGGTAGAAAATTTACAAAAAAGGAACATATAAGGTCCCTCTTGCTTCCTTTTATAAAAAAATGCAGAGGAGAATACCCAACACCTATTTCGAAGTTGCTCTTTCTCTTTGACGATGTGGAAAGAGGCCTTCTCAAAATTAAGTCAAATAAATAACATACCAAATGATTGGTAAAAATGTTTGTTAAATGGAAAAGAAGGTATCCCTAGCCACACAAATATTCATCATTAATCATAAGATGTTGGTTTTCCCTTCCCAAATATATTTGTTGGTCAATTTGGATGACAATAAATTCCATAATATTTAAGAGTGAAAATCCAGATCCCTTCAAATTGGCTCTTAAGGCTTCATCTTTAATGTTTGATACTATTAATTCTAGGGAAAGAAAATATTATGACCTTGAAGCTCTCTCTTCTCTTGAACGAGATTGGCTCTAAGTAAGCTCTCCATTAGATCAAGCTCACAACTTCAATCCTTTCTTGAACGTACAAATAATGATACAATTCAAATGGGGATTAGGAGTGGTAACAAACAATCAAGTCGAGTTCCTTGTGCTATGGCAAGCTCTATAACTAGCAATCAACCAAAAAAATCAGGAAATTATGATCTTTGAGGGTTAAATGATTGTTATCCAGTGGATGTGAGAGATTCATTATCACTCTAAAGAGCCCTCTTCTCCTCTCAAAGCAAGGATTCTCCTTCAACTTCAACAATTTGAAAAGGTTGAAATTTTTCATGTGCTATGAATCCTAAATTATTTAGCCGATGTTTTAGAAAATAGTGGAATAAGAATGCAACAAGGAATATTGGAAATTAATGATAATCAAAAAATTAATTCTCATCTTCCATGAAAATACATAAGAGAATAATGGAATTAATTCTTATAAGCATTAAACAAATAACAAGGCAGAATATCAAAATAATTATGAGGTATGGTATCAGTCAACTCTCATGTTCTTGGGATTGGAGGCATCAAATGAGTTTCTAGTCATTTCTTGTGGAGAGATCTCATTCCTTTTTCGAGGCACACCTATGTCATCTCCTCACCACCACTTGGAAGATAATTTTCACCTTGTCCTGCATGGCTAATCTCCAGTCCATTTTTAGGATGAGGTTAATTAGAAAGTCGATGCTAATTTATTTAATTCGCATGCAATTGGAGCCTTATCTAGATAGTTCCCATAGCAAGTGGATTTTCTAGTGAATCTTGATTGGTAGTGTAGCTTGAAATTGTCTCGATTTGCATTCAATGGAGGAGGCCCCACTACTAAAAAAATTGATGGTTCATTATATGGGATAATTATACCAAATTTGTGCTCATGCTTCTAGTGTTTATATCCTTGTAGAAAATCTTGCAGATTCACAAGCTCATGCAATTTTACTAAAGAACAAGACAAGAATCTACTTCTACTTTCAACCAACGGAAGCCAATAGATCGATGAAAACATTATGAAAAAGAAGAAGATAAATCAATGACACATAACAAAAGATGAATCTGGGGAAAGCCACTGCTCAAAACCTAGCTATCTTTATTGCATATATCAGAAATATGAGTGAAGAGACAAAGCTTGTTCTCACTAGAAAAATTCCATGCAAGTATGCTCAACTCTCTCAGCTCACAAGCTAGCTCTTGACCAACACTTAGCCAATTTTTCATCTCTCCAAGCCCCTAATATCTTGTGTAATTCCTAGTATGAATAACCTGTATTTAAAGGGAATTCATTCTTCCAAAACTGTGTGCTCCAAACATAGGTTCTTCTCTGATTGCATTCATGATATTTACAACTCAATAAATCACACAACTGATAGTACATTGTCCCTAAACTCTACTCCCAATTGTATCTTTCTCAGAATCGACATGCATGGGTTTTTGATGAGGGAATCTTTAGTTAATTCGAGTGACACTTGTGGATGCACTAGTACACCAATTGACTGTTAACTCTCTGTTAGTTCCATAAACAGTTTGGAACTAATTTGACTAAACATAACCTAGTAAACTAAGTGATCTAATTTCCAACTCAATTTAAACTCATACTAGACCCCTAAAACTTAGGGAGAACATATGCATGACTTCATAAATACTTCCAACTCAAAATTCCTAAGCTAATTAAGTTAATTAAACTTAATTAACTATTTACAATTTGATATGAGAATAGAATTCAATATTAATTCACAGTTTAATTCAAGAACAAATTAAATTAGAATTTCTTGTTTTCATTTCTCAACAATCCCCTCCAGGTCTTCTTGCAGTGCAAACTCCACCTGTTGTGGCCATTGTAGATTCTACTTCCTTAAGCTTCCACAATTGTCTATCTCAGCCATGGATACAGGTGGTGCTTCTTCTAAATAGCTTGACTTGGTGGACGTGAATTACATTCTGGATAAGGTCACTATGATAATAAAGAGTAGGTAGTTGGGATAAAAAGTGAGGCAAGAGGTAGAGAAGAAGGTGTGTAATTCACTATGGATGGTTGTTAATTCCCAGATGGATTTTACGCGCTAAGATTGATTAGCTCCAACGTGAATTCCAGATGAAATTAACATCACTACACCGTAAGTTGGAGGGGATCGAGGAATTGTACACTACTAATTTGTAGCTCACTCCAAAAGACTCTAATATAGAGGAAGGTCAACACAAATTCCTAGTCATTATAATTGACTATTCCTAGCGTTGGATCCTTTGTTAGTTTTGTTTTCTATGAAATGCAAATATAGGTCTATTTGGGGTGCTTTTGTGAGGATATATAGTAAGCATATTTTTTGAATTATAGGGAAAATATGTCATAAGCTTAGAGTACATGTTTATTGGATTTCAAAATCCATAATCTTGATGGAGATAGATGAATGTTGTAAGGGTTTTGGCCCACACTCTAGATTTTTCCTTTCTTAATAGAAAACTATCTACCCATTTCTTTGAAAAAAAATGAACACAAAAAAAACATAATTAAAAATAATAGATTGAATAATTAAAAAAAATCAAATAAAAAATTATAAAGTATTAAATATTGAATTTAAAAAATTATTATATATATCTATATATATTAAAAAAGACATTTAAAAAAAAATATAAAAAAAGAAAACCTCTGAATGGAGGATTTAGTGAGTATATTTATTCAGAGATATGTCTTCCATATCCATCACATAAATCATTAGTTTGTCGACATATTTTGAACCAACTAGTGTGGTTCATCCTTAGGATAATTAGCTAGTTCAAAACATGTTGATAATTTATATGATTTATGAGATGGATCCAAAAGACAAATATCTGAACGAAATATACATACATACATACATACATACATACATACATATACACATACATACATATATATATATATATATATATATATATATATATTTATATATATAAAATTGGCGGCATGGGGTCAAGGAGTCTAGGCTCTACCTTGCCCTCACACTAAACAGTGAATTCATGAGACTTGTTTTTGAGGGGTTCGAACTAGAGAATCGACAGAAATGGTTCCTTTTTGTGGCTTTTTAATCTCTAATTTGCAGTGTTTGCCTTGCTTGACGTCACAAACATGTCTTATTTTATGCTTGTGGAGGCTTGTTTGATTCTGTATTTGATTTCTATCTCCGCGATTACTTGTCAAACGAATTGCTAAGACTTATTTTTGCAGCAAAGGCCATAGGTGATTCTAAGTTATTTCATTGACATCATGGTAAATCAATGTCAGACTTTTATCTTTGAAGTTTTCTATTGATGAGTAGTGAGCAGTGTGGATAGTAGTGTGAGCATCATGGTCAACAATGAGAGCAGCAAGTAGTGAACGTTGAGAAATGTGAGAGTAGGGAGCTTTTATGAAGCAAAAGTATCGAGCAATGATCAGGGAGCATCATGTAGCCTAAGCAGGGAGCAGTGATAACTTGAACAATGACGAGCAATGTGAAGTAATCTTGGCATTTAATAGACCTACATATTTCTCGGAACAAGTTGGATGGCAAATGCATTCAAACATGACAACAGGACAAGAAATTTCAAAACATGTGGAGACAAATAATTTAGGACAAGTGAAAATTGCCTCATCTGCCAAAGTTGGCAAGTGGGTTTGGGTCAATGCCAAAAAATATCGGGGCATTTTAAAATGAAGACAAACCCATCTAAAATGGGAGCAGACAAGGAAAAAAAGTTCTCAAAATGAAAGTACTCGAAACCTTCGCAATACGCACTCAAACATGTCCCCTCTATAAGCACATGGAAACAAGAAGTCTAGAGGAAAATTATTTTATGATTCTACCTTATATAGTCCCACATCCACACCTCTGAATTGGTCATCTGATCTTTATGTAAAATACTTGTTAAATTCAAAACAAATGTTGGAGGTTTTAGAAGCTAAAGAGAAAGAAGGAGCTCATAAAATTCATATAATAACATCTAAGAACAAGGATTTAGCATAAAGCAAGAAATAAAAAGTACTATCTTGAAGTGTTTAGTCCCACTCATAGCCAATGACCAAAATAATACATAGAGGCCAATATCTCTTGGAGAGCCAAAATTCTTATTGCTCGGTTAAGGACTAATTCTCATCAACTACATTGTGAAACAAGGCACTGGAGAAGGCAAAAAGAAGTGTGGGAGGAAAGAGTATGCATTTTTTGTTCTTCCAGAAAAGTGGAAATAGAAAAGCATTTCATTTTATAATGTGAGGCCTTCAAAGACAATAGGGAAAGTTATGCTAATTGTTGGAAAAATACTTGGGGGGCGTGAATCAACATTTTCAAATCAATAACTTTTTACATTTCATATTCATATTTCTTTACGCGACTTTACTTAAAGGAACCCATGTGTGTATGCGATTGTTCTTAAGACAACCGACATATATCCAGTGAACTTATGATTCAATTAATTCATCATATGTTGGTTTTCAGCCAGTGCATTAGTACTTTATAAAACATTAGATAAACAATAACCATGTGTTGTAATAAACAAATAAACCATCACACATAAGAAACACACATGAACACTAGCATTTAAGGTGGAAACCTAATGTAGGAGAAAACCACCTGTTGTTGTTGTCTCTATCTTATTTTTAATATAAAGAAAAAATTGTTTACAATCTTGTAGCAAACTCTTACTAGTACGTAGGCACCCACTTGCAGAAGGCTGCAACCTTCGTCCTTTCTCCAACTTCGATTAGAAGGTAGCTACAACCCCCTGGTTCTTTTATTGGCGTAAACTTGTACCAATATGTAGGCACCAACCTGCAGAAGGATACAACCTTCACTTGTTCTCCAGCTGCTACTAGAAGGGAGCTTCAATCTCATGATATGATCACCAATAACTATTGGTAGGAAGGTTCAACTTCCTCACTGAAGACTCCAACCCTCAGCAACATTCATGGACCGCATTTCATGATTTTTCACACTAGATCCACCTGCTTCAACACATCATAACCTGTAGGCCACGTTTCATCAAATTTTGAGAATAGACCCATTATCAACATTTAAGCTCAATATCAATAATCAAACTGCAACTCATCACTGTAACACAATCATCAATATCTGGCACAACTGAATCAATCAATCACTGAAATCCAATCACCAATCTCTGACATAATTGAAACCCAAATCATCAATTTCTGAATCAACCAATCACTAGAACTTCATAAACAACTGAATCAATCAATCACTGAAACCTCTGACACAACTGAATTAATTTCCAAATCAAGGAAACAATCATTCACTCAAAACCCAATCAATTAACACTTAATCAAAATTCAACAAATCAAATGGAACAATCAGATCATTGTAACTAGTGCAGAGAACTGAACCCAGAATACTACATCTATAGGCTTTAACCCCATACAGAAATTACCTGCATACAAATTCTAAAACACAGAAAATAAATAATGCGAGAGAATAACACATAAAACACATGTACATAGATATTTCCCATGTATCCCAAAACCGATACAACCAGATTGATTTTTCATTATGTTCCTTTCAATGTTACAATACATATTTATACATGCTGAAGCATCCAATAACATGGATCGAAAACCATCGCATCCAAAACCATGGAACGAAAACCATCGCGTCCAAAACCATGTGCGAAAAATCATGCACAAAACCATAAGTAGGTCCACCCAATCTAATATAGGGTCCAAAAAAAAAAAATCTGGGGCGCTGCCCCAGACCCCATGCAGTGGGGTTACTTGCATCCCTCAAACCCCCTGTGACCCCCCCCGCTATGCAATCAACACAATGAAGGGGGGGGCTCCACCCCCTTCCAACCCCCCGGTTAACTACGTGGGCTAGTCGTGGAAAGAATATAACACAACCCAACATTCTCCCACTTGTTGTTTTCTTTCCACAGGGGGCTACAAGAGAGCTTAGTCATTTATCCAGCCCTGCAACGCCCATTGTTTATCTACACGAAGATAACTTCTCAGAGCTCACTTATTTTTTCAATGCATCTACAGTATTCTTCAAAGTGTCCACCTTTACCAACAACACCTTTTTGTCTTCTATCATATCCCTCACAAAGTGATACTGAACATCAATATGCTTTTTCTTTGAATGATATGCAGGGTTCTTTGCCAATAAAATTTCACTTTGGCTATCACAGTCTATCCTTAAAGCTCCTTGTACTAACCCCATACTTGAACACAATCTCTGCAACCAAATTGCTTCCTTGCTTGCATGAGTGGCTACCATGTATTCTGCCTCTATAGTTGATAGTGCCACTACAGATTGTTTCTTACTCATCCAACTGATTGCACCTCCAAATAGGTTAAACACATACCCACTTGTAGATCATCTTTGATGCAGATCTCCAACCCATTTTTCATCAACAAAGCAATGAATATCCAACACTTTTTCCAATCCTAGTCTTCCTTAGTAGCACAAACCATAATCACTAGTGCCATGAAAATACTTGAAAACCCGCTTCACTGTTGTCGAGTTCTCATTCCCTGGTTTTGACATAAACCTGCTCAATACTCCCACTACATGTGCAATGTTTGGTCTAGTACAGACCATCGCATACATCAGGCTACCAACTGCACTTGCATATGGAACACGAGACATGTCCTTTTCCTCTTCTTGTGTCTTGGGACACTGTTCAGCAGATAACTTTACACCTACAGGAATAGGAACCTTCACTGGTTTACTAACCTACATATTAAACTTCTGCAACATTGTCTCGACATACTTCCTCTGGTTTAACCAGAGCTTCCTCTTTGTTCGATCTCTTTTAATTTCCATGCTCAAAATATAGTTTGCAGCACCAAGATCTTTCATGTCGAATTTGAAGGACAAATGGGTCTTCAAATCCTAGATAATTCCTTTGTCATTTCCAACTAGCAACATATCATCCACATACAAGACCAGATAAATAACATGGTCACCAACTAATTTAAAATAAACACAGTGATCTTCTTTTCTTTTGGTGAAGCCAAGTCCCCGTATAAATGTGTCAAATTTCTGATACCACATCCTTGGTGACTATTTTAACCCATACAAAGACTTATTTAACTTGCATTCCATTTCTTTCTTACTCTTCACCACAAAACCTTCAGGTTGCTTCATGTAGATCTCCTCTTCTAGATCCCCGTGAAGAAATGTTGTCTTCACATCCATCTGTTCTACCTCAAAATCAAAAGCAGCAGGAACAAATAAAAGTAATCTAATAGAATTTACCTTGGCAACAGGAGAAAAAATATCACCAAAATCAATTCCCGGCACCTGGGAATAACCTTTTGCTACCAACCGAGATTTGTATTTCTCCACCTTTCCTTCTGCATTTTTCTTCTTCTTGAACACCCATTTGCTTCCAATGTGTTTCCTTCCAGCTGTCAACCTTCATAGTTCTGGGATCATCATCAGTAATAGATAAAGAAAATTTGAACAGAAAGCAGATGGACTATACCTTTCTGGCTGAATTCTTTCTCGAATTGATCTTCTCACACCTGGAGTTTGTGGCTCTTCATCTTTTGATTCCTCCTTTGTTGTAGAGTCCGACTCTTCCTCCTTTAGCTCAAACTCTATCTTATCAGGTTCCTTTGGTTGGACTTCATGTTTAATAACATCTTTCACCTCTCTTAACACCACATCTCAGTTGTACACAACCTTCCTTGTTACTGGGTTCCAAAGCTTATAACCCTTTAAACCATCCTTATACCCAATAAAGATACACTTTTCAGATTTACTATCCAACTTGGTTCTTTTCTCCTTTGGAACATGTACATATGCATCACATCCAAATACCCTCATATGTGAAAGAGAAGGTTTCTTACCAGTCCATACCTCTTGTGGAGTCTTATCTTCCAATGCTGATGAAGGTGATCTATTGACCAGGTAACATGCAATCTCCATCGCCTCTGCCCAGAATTCTTGTCCTAACCCGACACCATTGAGCATGCTTCTTGCCCTTTCCATCAACATCTTGTTCATTCTTTCTGCAACTCCATTTTGCTGAGGTGTATATGGAGTATTCTTCTGCCATTTTTTACCATACTTCTTACCAAATTCTTCAAATTCCTTATTGCAAAACTCTCCACCGTTATTTTTCCTCAACACTGTTATCTTCTTATCTATCTGGGTTTCCACCAGAGCCTTAGATTCTTTAAACCTGTCAAAGACTTTAGATTTCTTCTTAAGGAAATATATCCATGTATTCCTTGAGAAGTCATCTATAAATGATACATAGTACACAGACTTACCCAGTGATGGAACCTTCACAGGTCCAAACACATCACTGTGCACAAGCTCTAATATATGTTTCACCCTCTTACCACCAGAGGGGAAACTCATCGATTCTGCTTCCCATATACAAAATTTTCACAGAAATCAAAATCCATAGAGCTATTACTCATACCTTCTACCATACCTTTACCATGAAGTATTCGAAGGCCCTTCTCTCCAATATGTCCAAGCCTTTGATGCCACATCATGGTCTTCTCTCTAGAGACCACTAGATTTTCTACTCCACTTTTAGGAACCACAGAACTATTTCACCCATCAATAATAGTGCTACTTTTCAGCTTGTATAGAGTTCCAATCCGAACTCCCCTCATCAATACCAGTGCTCCTTGAACCATTTTGTAGGTATCCTTCTCAAACACTATTTTTACACCTGCATCATCCAACTTGCTTACGGAAATAAAATTTCTGGCCATTGCAGGAATATGCAGAACACCCAAAAATGCTCTAACCCTTCCACCTTGCAACTTAAACTTTACTTTTCTGCAACCAACGATTCATCCCCCAAGAAGACATCACCACCATCATATTTCTCATCCTTGCAAAACCACTCTCTATGGGGAGTGAAGTGAAATGATGCACTTGAGTCAATCAACCATGCCTCACGATCTACATGTGTACTTGAAGAAGCCAAGTACACATCCCCACCTTCATCTAAGGTGGTTTTTGCCTCTGCAGAAGGAGCATCATCAGATTCCTTTCCTTTTCCAGGAGCTTTATATTTACAATCCCTTTTGTAGTTCCCTTCATTTCCACATTTCCAGCACACCACCTTTACAGGTTTTCCTGGAGATTTAGATCTCCCTCTAGATTTAGATCTCCCACTCGATGACTTAGTTTTGTTTCTGTTCTGGGACCATCCTTGTACAAACAAGGCATCACCATTCTGGCTCTCCATATTTTTCCATCTCATCTCCTCCATTAGTAAGGATGAGACTATTTCATCAAACTGCAAGGCAGTTGCATTGCTACCTATTGCAATAACCAGATTATCCCACAAATCTGGTAGAGAACACAAAAAATTGATGCACTTATCTTCATCTAAAATTTTAATATCAACAGATAATAATTGACTTACCACAGTATTAAATGCGTTCAGATGTTTTGTCATCGAGACTCCATCTTTCATCCTCAGGTTATACAGCTTTTTCTGTAGGAACAGTTTATTCACCAGAGACTTAGATTGGTACAAATTCCCTAACTTGTCCCACAAAGCCTTCGTCATAGCTTCCCCTGATACATTCAACAATACTAAATCTGAGACACACAATCATATTGTGCTCTTAGCCTTTCGATCCAACTTCTTCCATTATTCATCAGACACTCCCATTGGTTTAGTACCTGGATCTACCACGACCCACTGATCTTTATCCACCAACAGATCCTCCATCTTGAGTTTCCATAACTCAAAACCCTGACCATTAAATTTTTCAATCTCTATATTTCCACTACTCTCCATTCTCTTTCACCTCTAGAATCGATCCCACAAATCTCCCACTGAACAGGGTCTACCATAGGCCCGAGCGAAACCCCTCAGCAACAAAGGTGTCCCCTTGAAGCTAAAACATCTCTGATACCAAATGTAGGTTTTAACCCCATACATAAATTACTTGCATACGAATTCTAAAACATTGAAAATAAATAATGCGAGAGAATAACACATAAAACACATATACACAAATACTTTCCCCTGAATCCAAATTCGGGACTACCAGCTTGATTTTTCATTGTGTTCCTTTCAATGTTACAAGACATATTTATACATGCCAAAGCATCTAATACCATGGACTGAAAACCATTGCATCCAAAAACATGGACAGAAAACCATCGCGTCTAAAACGATGTGCAAAAAATCATGCACAAAACCATAGGTAGGTCCGCCCAACCTAATATAGGGTCCAAAAACAAAATTTTCCGGGGCACTACACCAGACCCCATATAATGGGGTTACCTGCACCCCTCAAACCCCCTGTGACCCCCCTCGCTAAGCAATCAGCGCAACGAAGGGGGGGCTCCGCCCCCCTTCTAACCCCCTGGTTAACTACATGGGCTAGTCGGGCAAAGAATATAACACAACCCAACAACATCAACATACAAAATCAACTGCAGTCTTGATCATTCAAATGCAAAAATGAATACGCTACTTCACTTAAGGCAACCCACGTGCATAAGCGTTTTTCAGGAGAGAAACCCACTTACAGATCTTAAGATACTGAAAACCGAAGACTTGACTACTACAATTCTGAAAGGAATATTGATCCATACTCAAATCTACTACAACACTCTGAACCAATCACAAAACTGAACCTAACCTTCTATCATAATCAACAAGTAATATTGACACTATTCATAACCACATTCAACTTCATCATTCTATCATATCTACTTTATAAATTATCATTTAGTCCAAATCAAACATAAGGACATCATTGATAGACAAGAGAGAAGTAGCAACACTGATCAGATTGATCATTCATTTATGAACATAAACCCTCACTTTGTATATGCTACTTTGTAGAGGCCAACCCACGTGTATACGCTCTTTTCTCGAGACCAACCAGTGTATTGATATGCAAATTTTGACCTAAAATTGTGCATCTCTTCAGAACTTCAGAAAGACCCAAATCATAATATTCAGAGATAAAAACATGCGTCAGTACATAGATCTATTCAATCCATGAGCATATCATACAATAAAATTCATTTCAGGTCTCATGATCTTGATCCATCATTGTATTTATTCGTGCATAATTGTTTCATATCTGTGGGATCTCATCCATCATCAAACTCTCAGGTGCATACTTAGTTTAGATTAAGTAAAGCATCAAAAACCCATAACATGCATATTTTCTTTTGATCTAACTCTTCATGAGATTTCAATCACTTGCATACTTAGCACTTTGACCTTCATCTATTTATATATTTTTAGCCTTTTTCAATACCTCACATCAAAACCATAGTTATGTTGTGGTATTATTTGACGGGATCAATATTCTTTTTCGTGATCATTACCATGGGCCAATACCATGGTAAGAGCTCCTGGTATTTATAATACCATGGTGAAAAAAGTCATGCGCTATTTTTCGTCACTGAACTTGCGTGCATACACAACTTGGCTTAATATACCCCGCATATAGTTTTTGAACTTCCAACTTTATCATTCTTTTGAACTATCATTCATTTTGTCATATATGTGAACACATCCTATTAACTTTTAATAAGTGGATCAAAAGACAACTTATCAAGTAGGATTAAATTTCATCAAATAGGTTGTTGTCAAGGACAATTCATCAAGTAGGTTTCCATCAAGGACAACACCTAATTCATAAATCCAACAATCTCCATGTATCGAATTTTTGAGTTTGAGCTGTAAACCTTTGACCCATCATTCTGTTCCTTCTCAAATGACTTGTGGATTCATCAAGTTACCATATACTTGTTCTGTTACAAGTGATTTTCCATCAAGGACAACACATGCATCATAATGCCAACAATCTCCCCATTTGGACTTGATGAAAACGACTTTGGTGTTTGGTCACCACAACCTGTAAATAACATCAAGCCAAGCACCAAGATTTTCAGAACATCAAGCTACTCTCCAAACAAGAAGATACTCTCCCCCTTTGACATCAAGGGCAAAGGGCTGACCAATATTAAATGAAGACTTCCATATCTGAACTGCTGAATATGAACATTGATCATGCGCCCCCTAAGCACATGTCACAATCTCTGACAGATGCAAAAATAAGTACATGAATATATGACTCAATTGAGTATGACCTTCCTATTACCAAGGACCCATACTTACATCAACCTCCTAACCAAGTGTGGATATATATTTGACTCAACCACTCAACCAAGTGGGATTATATATTTGACATGATCTCAAAAGTCCATACATGAGTGAATATGACAATTATTACATCATAGGTATTTACATGACCTTAACATAAAATGATATACATGACTTTTATAACAAAGACCAAAGTCCTAAAGAAGATCATGATATTTATCAGCAACAATCATACACCATATATTATATGCACTGTAAGCAGCTGTCAGCAGTATCAAGAACAACGACCTGTATATGTCCATCATCAGTTCACAAGATAAGTCAATGTAGCTTTAATATCATCAACATGTGACTAAGTATGTTGCATATAGATATCAAATCATCCTCTTAATATTATCAAGATCAACTTGCTCATTTTCCTTAGTAGAAAAAGCCTTATGTTCATAAAAAACATAGCATTTCATGAATCAACTAAACATATGCCATATCTCCAAGCAGTGATGCCTATACCTTCACAAAACCATTCACATCATATCACATACATGTGAAAGCACCATAGTCATCATCCATTACCACAACATCATCATCAAATCATTGTAGCAGGAACTGCATGTTCTTTTCACAACAACCATCAATATATCAACCATGTATACATCTGATAAGCATCAACCATGATAAACATATGTGAGAACCAAACATATCATCATAAAGTAAGAAGTCATCATCATTATGGGACTAAGTAAGCCACATATCCAAATAGCCATGTCTTCAAATAGCTATGTCTTCATGAAACCTTTAATAACACCATTCTCTTGGCCAATTTTCTTCATACAAGAGGATCTTTTATACCAAGATCAAAACTTAAGTAATCATCCATGTATCCAGCATAGCGATAGCAATATGTATCTAGCTTCTCATCAATGTGAAAATAAAACCATGAGCTCACAGTCATTTGTCAAACTTTCTTGATACCATCAAGAGAAACAATCCTCAAACAATATACCTTGTGAGAGCCAAGAACTATAGGAATCCTCATTCATAACTGCACCATATGAAATTTATGCATATTGGAAGACATGATGACAGCAACATAACCGAAATGAGTGATACTTATCATCATCAAATAATGAAGTTGTGTACTCAAACTTTGTTCTTCTCCTTGAACTTATGAATATCACCATGTAAGAAACATAACTATATGCATAATTTAAACACTTCAGCAACATGATCATCCTCACCATTGATAAGAATCATTATGTACCAAAGTTTCTTAACATAATGCATTATTATAAGCATAGCATATGCTCCCCATGAACCTGTGCCAATCGTTCACTGTCAGATCTGATCATTTCATATGTCAGTAAGAATAATCAAGGTATCATCATCAACCAGTTATACATCAGGTCATCAACAAATTATGAGGGTCAAAATCACTTCTAAATAACATGAACAGACTGTAATCATCAATCATCAAGACAAAAAAGACAATTTATCATTGATTGAACCATATCAGACTATTTTCCTGAGTCTGTCCCAATGTTTCTTCATCAAACCAACATATACGCGACTATGCAGTTTCGAACTCGCGTATATATGCGGCTTGTCTTCATAAGATCTGCGTATGAAAAGTGGAATAATGAAATTTCGTACTTTCAGTTTCCTCTAAGCTTGTTTTGACTGTACCTGGTCCAAGAACTTTTGTTGGAACATCAATTCTAAGAATATCATTACCATGATGGTTCTTCATCAGAGACTCCATTTTTCTCTTGTCTCCAGTCATGTGATGAGCACATCCACTATCATATTTGTCTTTGAATGAGAAAATAGCAAGACCACACCTTATCTGATCTTCATTTTCTTTCTGATTAGTGGATCCATCCTTTTTATATTTTTTGCTATTAATGTTCTTATTTGGTTAAAATCCAATTTTTCTATGGTGATCCATAGACTTGTTCCTACATTCTTTTGTTATAAGTCCAAACTTGTTACAAGCATAACATCTTATATGTTTCATATTCCTTCTATAGCAATAATGTCTTTGTGACCAAACATATTGCAAGAAAAACAATATCCCTTAAATTACCTGGACGCTGATGGTATTTCTGTGAGACGTTTATTAGCTTGAAACATTCTACTTATGCACTTGGCTCCAACATGTCCAAAAATATGACATATAGAACATTCAACATTATTGATTAGAGGAATCAATTAACACTTCTATAGTTAGGTGTAAATGTTTTTCTTTGAATACTTTCTTTCATTGGTTGTTGATGGGGTTGACTTCTTATCTCCTTATTGAGCATTTTAGATTTTTCATTTGAATTCCTTTCCTCAGCTTGTGAGCTAGATTCACCTTCAACGGTTTCATGAAAACCAAGACCAAATTTGATGGTAGGGGACCTTTGACTACTATGAATATTATCCAAAATCTTAGTACTATCTTGAAATCGCAAAATTTTATCCTTTTCTTCTAATTTACCTTTTAGGATATTTACGTCAACCTAATATTGCTTTTCATTTTCAAGATACTGCTTCTTCATGTTTTCTTCAACTTTTTTTCCTTCTTCCACTTGTTGTTTTAATTTGAGAATCTCATTTTCTTGTTCTTAAAATTCTTGAAGTAGTTCCTCATTCTGTTTATTAGATTTCTCAAGATCTTCTTTTAGAGAGACAAACTCATCTTCAAGGCCTTCACAATAACTGGTTCTTTCTTTAAGTTCCTTGTTTGTTGTGTCCTTTTCATTCACTTGATTTCTTAATGATGTCACTTCATCCTACAATCTTTGACATTGATCTTCCTTTTCCTTGTGCTGCTTCCTTATTTTGTTTCCTTCCTCCAACTGAGTTTTTAACCTGGTAACCTCTTCTTTGTAGGTACATTCTCTTTTATCAAATAGATCTGGTTGATCTCTAATTTTATCTGTGAGCCTTTTAACTTCTGCCTCTATTAGATTTCTTTTAGTTTCACCCATAAGAGAAAATTTAGTTGTTTCACTGTCACATTCATTATCTTCAATACTGCATGAATACATAAAGGTATCACCAGAGGTACAAAATTCAATACCTGATAATTCTTTTTCTTGTTCATCTTGATTCTTAGGTGATTCTGAATCTGAATATTTGCTTCCATCTAATAGCCAATCATCTCTAACACTATCATTGCTTCTTTGAGATTTCTTCTTCTTTTGCATTTCTTTCTTCTTTTGCTTATTTCCCATTGTCTTGATGGATCTCCTTCAAGCAATCAAGCTTCTACCAAAGGACCTGCTCTGATGCCAATTGTTGGGAAAAATATTGAGAAGGGGATTTTAAAATAAATTTTTTTTACATTTCATATTCATATTTCTATACATGACTTTACTGAAAGGAACTTGCTTGTGTACGTGATTGTTCTTAAAACAACCAGCGTATATACATTGAACTTATGATTCAGTTAATTCATCATATGTTCGTCTTCAGCCAGTGCATGATTACTTTATTAAACATTAGATAAATAGTAACTATGTGCTGTAATAACAAAATAAACCATCACACATAAGCAACGCACATGAACACCAAGATTTAAGGTGGAAACCCAATGCGAGAGGAAACCCCCTGTTGTTGTCATCTATTTCTTCTTTTTAATATAAATAGAAAGTTTTTTACAACCGTGTACTAGTGAAGATTCATACCAATATGCAGACACCCACCTGTAGAAGGCTACAACCTTTGTTTTTTCTCCAGCTCCTACTGGAAGGAAGCTACAACCTCATGGTTATTGTATTGGCATAAACTTGTACCAATACCTAGGCACCATCCTGAAAAATACTACAACCTTCACTCATTATCCAACTGCTACCGGAAGGGAGCTCCAACCCTCTGATCTGCTCACCAACAACTACTGGCAGGAAGCTTCGACTTACTCACTAAATGCTCCAACCCTCAGCAACATTCATGGGCCAAATTTCATGAATTTCACACCAGATCCACCTGCTTCAAGACATCATAACTTGTAGGTCACGTTTCATCAAATTTTCAAAATGGACCCATTATCAGCATTTAAGCTCAATATCAATAATCAAACTATAACTCATCACTGTAACACAGTCATCAATCTCTGGCACAACTGAATCAATCAATCGCTGAAACCCAATCATCAGTATCTGACATAACTGAAACCCAAACCATTAATTCCTAAAACAACTAATCAATGGAACTTCTGACACAATTAAATCAATCAATCACTGAAACCTCCAACACAACTGAATCAATTTGTGAATCAACCAATCAATCATTCACTCAAAACCCAATCAACTGATACTTAATCAAAATTCAACTAATCAATTGGAACAATAAGATCAATGTAACCAGTGCACAGAACTGAACCCAAAATACTGCATCAACATACAGAATAAACTACAGTCCTAATAATTCAAATTCCAAAATGCATTCACTACTTCACTTAAGGCAACCCGCGTGCATAAATGTTTTCTAGGAGAGAAACCTGTGCACAGATCTTAAGATAGTGAAAACTGAAAACTTGACTACTACAATTCTGAAAGGAATACCGAGTCACACTCAAATCTACTGCAACACTCTGAACCAATCACAGAACTAAACATGATCTTCTTTCATAATCAACAAGTAATCTTGACACTATTCATAACCACATTCAACTTCATCATTCTATCAGATCTACTTCAGACATTATCATTTAACCCAGATCAAAGATGAGGACATCATTGACAGATAATATAGAAGTAGCAACATTGATCAGATTGATCACTCATTTATGAACATAAACCCTTACTCTGCATACACTACTTTGTAGAGGCCAACCCGCGTGTATACGTGCTTTTCCCAAGACTAACCAGCGTATATATCTGCACATTTTGACCTAAAATTGTGCAGCTCTTCAGAACTTCAGAAAGACCCAGATCATAATATTCAAAGATAAAAACATGCACCAATACATAGATCTAGTCAATCCATGAGTAGATAATACAATGAAAGGTCATTTCAATCTGACGATCTTGATACATCATTGTTTTCATTCGTGCATAATTATTTCAGATCTATTGGATCTCATCCATCATCAAACTCTAAGGTGCATACTTAGTTTAGATCAAGCAAAGTATCAAAAACCCATAACATTCATATTTTTTTTTATCTAACTCTTCATAAGAATTCCATCACTTGCACACTTAGCACTTTGATCTTCACCTCTTTATATAATTTTAGCCTTTTTAAATACTTCGTGTCAAAACCATAATTATGTCGATGGTGTTCTTTGACAGGATCAATATTCTTTGTCACGCTCATTATTATGGGCCAATACCATGGTAAGAACCCCTAGTATTTAGAATACCATGGTGAAAAAAGCCATACGCTATTTTTCTTCATTGAACTCATGTGCATACACGACTTGGCTTAATAGAACCCACGTATAGTTCTTGAACTTCCAACTTTATCATTCTTTTGAATTGATTCCTTTGAACTATCATGCATTATGTCATATAAGTAAACACATCTTGTTACCTTTTAACAAGTGGATCAAAAGACAACTTATCAAGTAGGATTCCATTTCATCAAATAAGTTGTCATCAAGGACAATTCATCATGTAGGTTTCCATCAAGGACACCACCTGATCTATAAAGCCAACAATCTCCCTATATCAAATTTTTTATTCTGAGTTGTAAACCTTTAACCCATCATTTTGTCACTTTTGAACTGACATGTGGATTCATCTAGTTACCATATATTTGTTCTGTTACATGTGAGTTGTCATCAAAGCAACTAGCTCTTGGGATAATCTATTTAGCGAGGGGTTTTTCAAAAAGCCGAAAGCATTTATTGTGAAGCTTCACAAAAAAATGGTTGAATACATCAAGCAGATGAAGAAGCAATCTGTCCCATAGGCTATCTTTAGCCTTAGAGACATTAAAATAATTTATTTCCTTCTTATAAAGGGTCATGGGCAAGACAGCTAGAACAATGTCATTGTTGCTCTTATTTCCCTACCCACGATGCTTTGGCAATAGGGCAAGGTAGCCCCATCGATTCTCGGAATCAAGGAGCCATTATGTGGCCTTGTTGATTCCAAGAAACGACGGGGTCGCCACTCCCTAGTGTCAAATCGTCGTGGGTAGGACGATTGGAGTGGCATCAATGTTCCAACTGCCTTGTTCACAACCCTTTGGCATCAAGGCAGGGCAGACCCTCAATCCCCCAACCCCTATGCCACCCAAAATTTATATTTTTTTTATTTTTAATTTTTTTATATTTTGTTACTTTTAATTTATATTTTTTAATTTATTTATTTTAAATGTTCTCTTATATTTTATTACTTTTAATGTTTTATTTCATAATGCTCATTTTCTTAATATTTTTTAAAATTATGGTTTTAATTATGGTTTTATATTTATATATATATATATATATATATATATATATATATATATATATATATATATAAGTTGTTTTGTAATTATTTTTATTTTATTTTATTTTTTTAATTAAAATTAGGTTGTTTTTTCCAATTTGTTTGATTTTATTTATTTTAATTTTAATTTTTTATTTTTAATAACTTTTTTTTTATTTAACATATTTCTATAAAAAAAATTGAAACATTTAGTTTATAGACTTTTGTATCCATATTGTAGATAAACGTCTTTAGGATTAATTACATCATTAAAATTTGGTAATTCATCCTCAAGGCAAGGTGAAAAAATATTCTCATTTAATTTTATTTATTTTGCAAAATACTAAAAAGATCTACCAATCATGCAAATATGCCCAATATTGAAGAGATTTACAAATCGTGCAAATATTCCACTTCAAGAAAAATAAGAAGAACTAGATCAACATTCTCTTTCAAATTTTCCTGAAAACCAAAACTAAGGCTGATTGTACATTTCTAGGGGATTGACATCTCTTACTCTTGGGTCAATGCACATCTTTTCCATGCTGGTTGGGGCACTACTGGTATTACTTATGTTGTCTTCATAGTCTCTCCGGGCCTAAAAATCTATCATTTGTTGGGGCACCCATTTCCATTTCGTCCTCTGATTGACGAATTATTTCTCGCTAGTTTTACCCTTGATTTGACAGGGAAATGATCTGTTGTCAAAGTTCTATGACTTCCGCGTATCAACCTAAAGGTAGATGAGGGCATTGCTAACATTGTTGAGCCATGTTTGATTGGTTGTTCCAATTTAGGTGTGAAAGAAGAGACATCATGCACAAAATGTTTAATTTATAATCTCTGTAGCAAGTTGATTATTGGTATGCATACCAACTTTCTTTCTTCTAGGGAAGCAATTCGGGAGTAGGGGGTGATGGAATGCTCAGTTTCCATCCTTCTATTATAATAATAGTGCACAGCGGAAAATCAAAGACAAACACAACATATAAATCATACACAAATGACACAGTGATTTAACTTGGTTCACCCAACCAATCTGGGCTACGTCCACCAAACATAGGCATCGGCAATCTTTATTTCAAACAGGAGATTACAAAATAATCAATTTCCTCACAAACTCTCACACCTCCCAATCCATATGGACATCTATTTTATAGCTAAGAGAATCTAACTTACTCATAAATCCTCTTACAACAAATATAGGATGCATTAACTCTCTCCCAACAAAATAGAGCTAATATAGAAACACAATCTTATTGTTGTCACCTACTGAGATTTTTGTCCATTTTATTAAAACCGAAAATCTCAACAATCTCCACCTTGACAACAATTAGCCTGATACCCTGTTTCTTTATTATATTTATTTTTTCTACAAGCCAAGAGAAGCCAAACACCAACACAGCTTCTCTAACAAAACTGGTTTCAAGAGAGACTCCCCTTTTAGTGATAACCTGTCTTACAAAATGGTACTTTATTGGTATATGCTTTGATTTACTATGATAGGCCGGATTCTTAGCCAAATGTATTACACTTTGACTATCACAAAGTAACTTGATGTTGTCCTGTAACCTACAAAACTCACCAAGCAAACCTTTCAGCCAAATCGCTTCTTTGCAAGCATGAGAAGCAGCGATGTATTCTACTTCAGTAGTGGATAAAGCAACAATGTTTTGTAGCTTTGACATCCAGCTAATAGCTCCACCTGCAAGAGTAAATACATACCCTGAAGTTGACCTTCTCTTATCCAAATCACCTGCAAAATCGGAATCAACATACCCACAAACAAATTCACTACTCTTATTGTAAGTGATACAATAAATACTTGTGCCTCTCAAATACCGAAGCACCCATTTCACTGCTGACCAGTGTTCTTTACCCGGATTTGCCATATACCTGCTGACAACCCCAACTGCATGTGAAATATCCAGTCGAGTACAAACCTTCGCATACATCAAACATCCTACTACATTGGCATATGGAATTCGAGACATATAATCCTTTTCTTCATCTGTATTAGGACATCAACTGGAAGAAAGCTTAAAATGGGAAGCTAAAGGGACTAACACAGGCTTCACATTGTTCATACCAAACCTCACGAGTATTTTCTCAATATACTTCTGTTGTGATAGCCACAACTTACCATTGCTCCTGTCTCTGAAAATCTCCATGCCCAAAATCTGTCTTGTTGCTCCTAGATCTTTCATATCAAATGTCCCTGCCATCTGAGTCTTTAACCTGTTGATTTCTTCAATGCTTTTGCTTGCTAAAAGCATATCGTCAACATACAACACTAAGATAATGAACATGCCATTACTTAATTGCTTAAAGTAAGCACAATGATCATATTCACTTCTTATATATTTTTGACTCAACATGAAAGAATCAAATTTATTGTACCACTATCGAGGTGACTGCTTCAGACCATACAATGATTTCTTGAGCCTGCAAACAAATTTCTTATTGTGATGCTGAACAAACCCTTCCGGTTGTTCCATATAAATTTCCTCATATAATGTAAAAATGCAGTCTTAACATCTAGTTGTTGTAATTCTAAATCAAGCAAAGCGACTAATGCTAACACAATTCAAATTAAAACTATTTTAACAACTGGTGAAAATATCTCATGAAAGTCAATGCCTGCTTTCTGAGAAAACCCTTTTGCGACCAGCCTTGCTTTGTATCTGTCCTCTGTATCATTCACACCCCATTTCACCTTGAAAACCCATTTACATCCCACATTTTTCCTGTCTTTCGGAAGTTCAACCAGATCCCATGTGCCATTCTTACCTAAGGCCATCATTTCATCCTTCATAGCTGCTTTCCATTTGTCACTTTTCGAACCTTCTATAGCTTCCTGATAGCACAGAGTTTCATCGTCATTAGCGGCAAATGCAACTGAAGTAATATAATTATCATACCTTTTCGGAGGGCGTTTGATTCTTGTAGACCTCCTTAAGGATGTTTCTGGTGCTTCTGGTGCTTCCACAATTGCCTGACTACCATCTGTAGGAACTTCTTCATGATCACCATCTGAGACCTATTCATGATCTACATCTGAACTCTGTTCATAATCTGATTCTGAAACCTATTCATGACTAATATCTGAACTATGGTCATCATGACTATCATTAGAAGTGCTTTCAAACTGAATGTGCTGAAAATCAGATACATCATCCTGTTTCAATTTATTATCTACATCTAACTGTACAAGAGAGGATTCATTAAACTTTACATCTCTGTTAATGATGATTTTGCGGGTACTAGGATCCCACAATCTATATCCCTTTGTTCCATCACCATATCCAACAAAGATATAACTTTTTGACTTTGGATCTATTTTAGTTCATTGATGTTTAGGCACTAGAGCATATGCATCACAACCAAACACTCTGAGTTTAGAATAATCACAAGGGCGACCTTTCCATACCTCTTGAGGAATCTTGCAACCTATCGCTGTTGATGGTGACCGATTTATCACATAACAAGCTATATCCACCGCTTCTGTCCACAATTCCTTCTGCAAACCGGCGTTACTAAGCATACTCCTTGCTCTCTCCAAAAGAGTCCTATTCATGCGTTCAACAACTCCATTTTGCTGAGGAGTATAAACAATAGTCCTATGTCTCTCGATCCCTACATCCTTGCAATAGTTTTCAAAATCCTTGGAAGTAAACTCACCACGATTTCAGTTCTTAAACATGTTATAGTTCTACCAGTGAGGTTTTCTACCAATGCTCTAAACTGCTTGAAAACTGTAAAAACATCAGACTTCCTTTTCAACATGTAGACCCACACTTTCCTTGAAAAATCATCAATAAACGATACAAAATATGACGAGCCACCATATGAGGTTATAGGGGCTAGACCCCAGACATCTGAATGGATATAATAAAGTATTCCTTTACTAGTATGTTTGCCTGTTTTTAACTTTTTCTTACTTTGTTTTCCAAACAGACAATGTTTACAGAAATCTAACTTTCGAGATTTTAGATTAGGAAGTAACTTGCGATCAGCCAAAATCTTTAACCCTCTTTCGCTCATATGGCCCAACCTTTGATGTCATAGGCGAATGGAACTATTGTCATGTTCAGACACCATGGACACATGAACTGACCCTGTTCTTCCATCTAACTGAAATAGATTTCCTACTTTCTTAGCTTTCATTACTAGTAAAATACCTTTGTAAATTTTCATTACTCCACCTTGAATTACAATTTTATATCCATTTGTGTCAAGTGCTCCAAGTGAAATTAGATTTTTCCTTAAATCTGGTACATGTCTTACATCAGTTAACATTTTAGTTGTCCCATCAAACATTTGCAGTTGTATACTCCCTATTCCCACAATATTAGATGTGACATCATTACCGATGTACACGACTCCATCATTAATTGATCTATACGTCTTAAACCATTCTCAATGAATACACATGTGGTTTGATGCACCGGAATCTAACAGCGAAAGTTGATCATGATTTGACAAATTAACTGATAACACTTCGTCGCTCATACCTGAACCAGATGCCGAACCTGTATCTGTCGTGTTTGCTTCCTTCTTCTCTATTGATGAAGCTTCTTTGGAAGTTTGTTGTCGCTTCCAGCAATCCTTCTTCAAATGCCCCGATTTGCCACAAAACCAGCACTTTACCTTACTCTTCTTCCCTTTCGATTTTGAATGCGAGTCGCTATTCTTACCAGAGCGTCTTTCTCTAGAACGACCTCTAGCCATCATTGCTTCTTATGTAGAGGTGTCAGCATTCGACCTCTTCCTTGTCTCCTCGGACAACAAAGCTCTGACGACATCATCAAATTCAATGGTTTCTGATGAACTAAGACTTATAGAAGTAACAAAATGATCCCATGACTCGGGCAACGAGCACAATAAAGTAATAGCTTTATCTTCTAATTCAAATTTTACTTCTATACTTTCTAATTGCACCAGTAGAGTATTAAAAACATTCAAATGATCAGTAATCGATGTACCTTCCTTATTTCGCAAACTGTATAGCTGCCGCTTCAGGAGAATCTGATTTGTCAAGGATTTCGTCATGTAGAGCTTCTCAAGCTTTGACCACAGGCCTGCAGCTGTTTTCTCCGACACGATATTAAACAACACATCATCCGCCAAACACAGTCGAATAGCACTCACTGCTCTTTCATCCATCTCAGCCCATTCATTATCCGTGATATTGTATGGCTGTTTGGATTTGCCTAACAATGCCTTCGCCACGCCTTGTTGTACCAGCAGATCATGCATCTTTACCTTCCAGATCTCAAAGTTGTTTTTGCCATAAAACTTCTCGATTTCAAACGAAGCACTCTGAGTTTTCGCCATCTTGTATCGACCAAAAAACAACCTCCAATTCCAACTTTTTAACAAATAAAGTTAATATATTAAAAAAAAATGCCTTTGCCTTTTATTACACTACCTTTACTTTTCATAAAATCCTTCTGTTGTTCAAATTACAATAAAAAAAACAAATTGCAATCTTTTTACCAACGCGAAAAATACTTCATGCGCCGATAAGAACTAGGCACTGCCCAATCAGCAGAATACCCGATCCACGCCAGCAGTGAAGATCCGTGCCAGAAATTGACTTGGCGATGCCCAATCAGCAGAAGACCCACGCCAGGAGTGAAAACGGTGCAAGGCAGAAACTTGGCGCGTCTATTCCCTACGGATCCGCGCTAATCAGGATCTTGGCGCACTAGCTCGACTAATAAAGTCGGATCCGCGCCATTCTGATATTATTGGCGCGACTGTTTCATCAGAGCCCGCGCCAGGCGTTGAAAAAAGTGACTCCGATTTGGTTCACACTGCTCGATTTACGGAGAGCCTGCGTACTAACGCCGTCTATGACCGGAACTTATCACCTTATTTCTCTAACGCACCCAATGGGGAAGGGAACTCGCGTGCCTGCAAATGTTTATAATGCCTTCTATAATGCAGCTCCAATAGTTTTCTCTAACGCCTTGAAATCTTTGACGTGCCAACAAAGATTTCAATGTTGCCTGGTGTGTTGTTGCTTTGTTAAACTTTGTGCACGCGGGACCTCCAGTTGAGCGCAGTTCAACGCGCTGGTAATTGGCATGTGCCGTTCCACAACCATGCTCCAACACATAAACAGCCAACGCACAAACAGTCTATGCCAGACTTGGGCCCGCCACTCCTCCACTGTGCCGCTCTGATACCAATTGTTATAATAACAGTGCGCAGCGGAAAATCAAAGACAAACATAGCATATAAATCATACACAAATGACACAGTGATTTAACGTGGTTCACCCAACCAATCTGGGCTACGTCCACCAAACATAGGCATCGACAATCTTTATTATCAAACAAGAGATTACAAAATAATCAATTTCCTCACAAACTCTCACACCTCCCAATCCGTATGGACATCTATTTTATAGCTAAGAGAATCTAACTGACTCATAAATCCTCTTACAACAAATATAGGATGCATTAACGCTCTCCCAACAAAATAGAGCTAATATAGCAACACAATCTTATTGTTGTCACCTACTGAGATTTTTACCCATTTTTTTAAAACCGAAAATCTCAACACCTTCTCAATTGAATTTCCTTTCTAGATTCTTTCTAAATCTCCAGTGATCCACTACCAATACAATTTGGAAGTTTTAATAGAGCTCTGGTATGTCCTTATGGATTCTAAACTGAACTAACCTCCCAATCTGCATGATTTTGCCACCTTTGTGATTGCACTGGGACTTGGAGCTACGAACACACCTTAGAGTTGCAGATTTGGGATGCAAAAGATGCACACTAGGAAAAAGCCAATTATCGGAATGAAGGATTATTACACCATACAAAGGATGGCTCTCAACGATGGCTTGCTCATCTGAGAATTCTTGTAAACAGATAAAAGGCTTGTGCTACTTATGCTTCTTGAGCTCAACATTCATGAATTCTGGTTGCACATTCTTTCATTCCCACTCTTTTGGAGTTGATATCAATGTCGTTTCCATTGAATTGTACCTAGTGAAACCCATTTGGAATGGTGCGAAGAGTGGAGTGGACTGATTTAAAGGACAGGATATGATAACAGACACATACTTTACATAAATATAACTAAACTAAGTGATTAATATCCATGTTCCTTCGAGCCATGCAATTGGTGGAGTAAGCCACCTAGAATGCTCTTCGGATTGGAGAACTGAGTGATTAATATCCATGTTCCTTCGAGCCATGCGATTGGTGGAGTAAGCCACCTAGAATGTTCTTCGGATTGGAGTCGATGTGCCTGCACTAACGGAATGTGAGGAGAGGCATCTTAACTTCACATTTTACCATTGACTCTTTTTACTTGGAATTTATAAGTGATACTTGGCTCTTTAGCCTTGAGATGGATCATTTTAATTGAATGCCACTTAGTAGTAGTCCAATCGTAGTCATTGATTGAGTGGGGAACTTTGGATCTGAATAGAGCTCATCATGGAATAACCATCATCGTAGTCTTTGATTGAGTGGGGAACTTTGGATTTGAATAGAGCTCATCATGGAATAACCATCGGGTGGGTGGAGTCATTGGCTTCGTATTGCCCCTCTTCTAGCTGACATGTTATTTTTGTTTGAAGATTTGCTTCCTTATTTTGGTTCCGCAAAATATGGAAGAAGGATTTGTGAGAAAATGTTTAAAGGAAGAAGAAGAAATTATTTTAACGTCCAGGAAGCTTAAGATAGCCTATTGGACATATTGTTTCTTCATGTGCTTGATGTATTCATCCCTTTTCTGTGAAGCTTCACAATAAATGTTCCCAGTATCTCGACAAACCTCTCGGTAAATAGATTATCCCAAGAGCTAGTTGCCAGCATATCTGCATAACTTTCCCTGTTGGCCTCACATTCTAAAATGAAATGTTTTTCTGTTTCCACTTTTCCGGAGGAACAAAAAATGCATATCTTTTCCTCCCACACTTCCTTTGGCCTTTTCCAGCGCCCTGTTTCACAACGGAGTTGATGAGAATTAGTCCTTCACTGAGCAATAAGAATTTTGGCTCTCCAAAAAATATTGGCCTCTATGAATGCTTTTGGTTGATGATTATTAGTGGTATTAAACACTTCAATATAGTAATTTTTCTTTCTTCTTAGCTCCTTATCCCAAGTACATTTGTGGAACTTTTCCATAACAAAAGCTTTTATCTCTTTGTTGTTTATGGGACACGCGTTTAAGCAAATACCCCATTTACTAAACGATTTGTTTAGTAGATAGAGGAGAGCCAACTAATTGTTCTCAAGAAAGAAACTAGTTTGGACAAATGATGATTATAGGGTCCCCTAAAATAACTATAGATGGAATATCTTGCTCTATTTCTAAGTGAAGTCCAAAAAAAAAGCTATATATCGAGGAAAGATTGTTTGATCTATGACCCAATCCCCATGCAATTTTTATTTTCGTTTATCCTTCGGGATTAATGAACATCCCCTTAATTTTATTTTTTTCCCCCTTTTTTTTCTCAATATTTTTTTCATTTTTTTAATTGTTTTTTTTTTTGAACATTTTTTGTTTGTTTGTTTTTTTTTTTGTCAAAGTTGTTTAATTTTTGTTAGGTTATTTTCACTTAGAAGTGTATGTCAATCATTATTTTTGGGAAAGGAAAATTCAAATATTATCATCTTTGGACATAATAAAAAAAATAAAAATTATTTTTTCAAATTTGTCTCAATTTTTTCCATAAAAATCATTTATTCGACATGACATTTTTTTTTGTAGGTCAAATTTCTATTCATAGTTTCAAAAGGAAACACATCAAAGGAAAAACACATGTAGTCTCAACCTGACCAGGTTTGTTGACTACCGTTGAAAACATATGACATTGAAAAAAAACCAAAGAGAGATGTAGTCCACAATTTCAAAGGTCGTAGGCCCCAGTAAACTGACAGAACATATAAAACACATGTATCCATGCTAGTTGTCAAAGGTGATGGAGGTTGGGTTGTTCGGAGTTGTACTAGGAGGTGGCGGAGGATGAAAGGAGCATTGGACATGCTTCTTGAAATGGGCCATCTAGGCCTATAGTTTCTCGACATTCTCTGATAGAAAATTTTGGCCATGCTAGACCACCACAACACGCTTGCGGGTATGACATTGGAAATAATGCATTTTGTTCATAGTTTCTATCAATTTGGTATGCTCCTCATGTATAACCCACTCTGAATTCTCCAGACGATCCAAAATTGACTGAACCACATCTCGACAGTGCTCCATGCAGCATCCTTATCATTGACCGCGACCACCTTGACACAATGACACACGACGCCCGAAACCACCATGACGAACCAAAACCCTTGCTGAAAAATGGGCAAAACAAGGCAGCCCGACTCCCAATTGAGCCTCCGTGTCTACCACCTTGGGTTTTTGGCCCCGCGCATCCAGAACGCCCCGACCAACCAGCACCTCTGCCTCCTGAAGCTGCGCGGCTTGAACCCTCTACACTTAGGCCTTCCGGACTCCCTCCACCACTACCAAACACTAGCTCAAGCCGAGGTCAGGACTTAGCCATGCCTGGCATGCCCAAATTAGGCGGCACCTATGCTGAGGACCATCATGAGCGAGAAACCGACCGCATTCTTGAAACCACAACACCACCTAAGTGAGACAAAGACCACCCTTCTGATAGCTCCCAAACAATCCATGGAGGGGTCAAGACCACTAGCTCCGGTTGAACCTCATCTCCCTTCGGCGTTGGGCACCCACAACTTACAAAGTTATTTCCCACCTCGGACCAATAGCATACATCCCCCCTGAAGTGATCCCTCACAATTCGATCGAACCAAAGCCCATGATAGGCTTTCCAATGGCACCACCCTGCAACCCAGGACCCTGTGAAATCGTTGGGGAGACACACTTCAATAATCCTGCTCAACCAAAGGAAAATTTGCAACCAACTCATACTGAAACTGCACCAAACAAACCAGAAGCCACAATGAACCACCCTCGTCAGACCCACATACACAACGTTCCTTGCAAAATTTCTATTTCCAAGCCCAATCCATCAATTGACAACTACCCATGCCCACCAACAGGGCGAAACCTTCTACGAAAATGTTGACCCTTCGGCCACCTAGAGCACCTCTGCAACACCCTCCTCTTCTCCAAACACTCCACACACAGGCTCCAAAACTCTCTCTCCTACAAAATGACCATCGAACACTACCGCCACCCTCTATAACATTAATGAGCTCACCACCCTCTTCAAAACCCAATGTGACTTGAGGTTTCCCACATCAATATTTATTGTCTCTCGTACTCAAGGTAATATGGGAGGGTCGTGAGGATAGCCTGCCATCTTGTAGCCACGTGCTTACCATAGGCACCCACGCGTTCCCTCGGGAACATCCTCCTCTCAATTCCTCACTCACATCGGGGATTTCGACACGACATTTTTAGTGAAAAAGTCTAAAATGTATATTTTTTAATTATATTTATATGCAAAATGTGTATTTGTTTTTCAAGTGTTTAAATTTATTATTTTTTAGTGACAATTATTTTATGTGTATTGAAGTATTAATTAACAACACATAAATATATTAAAAATCCTAGCTTCAAGATATTAATTTTATTATGTTTTTAAACTTTGCAAAATAATTGAAAATTTCATTAGAAAAAACATTGCAAAGAAAAACAAAAAATACAAACTTGAAAAACCCTTAAGAAATAAACATCTTATGAAAAAAAAAATAAGAAGAAAAAGAAAATACTAATATTTTTGTTAACTACAAGCTATAATTACTTTGACTCTAACCTCCCCTTTCCTTTTTCTGATCTAAAATTCCATATAGGATTATAATGCTATAATTTCTCCATGATTAACTCTTTAATTTAATTTCTTCTATTTAACAAGTAATTTAAATTAATTACATTCATAACTTTCCTACTAAACATTTTTTAGATGTGGTTTTATTTCTTTCTTTTTCTATTTTCAAATTCCAGTTAGATTATAATGATATAATTTCTCCATGATTAACTCTTTAATTTAATTTCTTCTATTTAACAAGTAATTTAAATTAATTACATGCATAACTTTCCTACTAAACATATTTAGATGTGGTTTTATTTCTTTAAGTCAAGAAATTATTTTTAATTAAAGAAGGTGTTGGACATGATATTTTTGTTATAGGTCATAATTTATTTATTTAACCTTTAAGTTAAAAATATTAAAGCACCAATTTACATTATTTTTCTCTATCCATTACATGGTAAAGTCTAGTATTTTAAAGGAATTTTTTTGTTTTTAATAGTTAATTTTATTGTATTTTCAACCCAACCAAGGGTTTTAAACATTTCACACCCTTTAAGAATTACCTTATGTAATTCTAAGGGTACCGTGAGTGTTTGTCTTTCAAGTACTCTAACTTTGTTGAGGAGGATAATGGTGCAACAATGGAGACATCGATTAACTCACAATGTTGTCTTTGTTGGGGGACTAATGACCATTTAAAAATAAGGTTTTTGCCTTATTTCACACCCCTTGGACCTTGGAAGTGATTGAATCTCATCTATCCTCGTGGCATCATGCAACCTCAAGGTAAAATTATTCCAACTTTTCAACCAAGGCCATAGTTGGAGTGCATGTACATGGGAATAAGGACATTGCTCCAGCTTTTCATAACTATTCAATAAACCTTCATACAAACCTACCACCATGTGTGGCTTGGTCCAAAATCATAACCCTTGTGCCTACATTCACTATTTCATTTAATTAATATTTTTGATAATCATGTTAAACAATAAGAATCATATATTTACAACAATAATTAAAATCCTTGCTTTAAACTAAAATCCAATATTTCTCATCAATTTCATGTCAACACATCCTTCTAGTTTCCTATTACACTAAGGAAAACTATTAGTAATAATTGAAATTAAATACATCCAAATATCATTTAATTCATCATAACAACACAATTATTCATTTCAATTAATTAATGAATAACATGCTATCATAACAACACAATAATAATAGATCATTAATCAATATCTAATCCATTCATCTATATCATGAAAATTAAAGTATCCTCAACAAACATCAAAATAAAGTTGAGTCATTGATAAATGGATGCCCTCAAACAATAAGTTCAAATGTCATAGTATCTATCATAGTGATTAAATAAAGTGAGGCATTCCTTCTTGAAAGTTTGAGAATAGATATGGAAACTATTGATGCATATCATTTGTGTCCTCCCACATAGTAAAAACAAGGACTATAACTATCTCATTAGACCTATACCTAATTGACTAAATGATGTTGATGATGAAAATTCTGTTGGTTTAATATGTAGATCTATTTTTCCATCAAAGCCCCCTCATGATATCTAGAAATGAATTAAGTGAATAACATGTGAAGGGTATAAAATATAATGATTTAAAACTGAAATATAAGAAAACAACATGCATGCATTATAAATATGTGCATAATGCAAGACAATATGCAACTGGTCCTTTTTTCTCTATAATTTCAAAAGTTCCAATGAATGAAGATGATAAATTTTCTCCCTTTCCAAACTCAATCGAATTCATTTGCAATTTAATTAATAAAAATTCTTTATCACCAACTTCATAATTTCAATGAATTCTATGCACATTAGCATAAATTTTCTATCAATGTTATGCTTATTTAAATATTTCTTTAATCATTTCCATATGTTCTTCTATTTCTTGAATTACTTTTGGACCTCCTAGAACTCTATCTTCAAGTCTCTCCCATCTAAAAAGGGTTTTACATGGTATTCCATATAAGTAATTTAATGGTGCCAAATTTATAGATTTATACACAAATTTGACATACATTCTTAGCATATATTTCAAAACATGATTTTCTCATTCAATTTGTCCATCTATTTCTAGGTGATACACCTTACTAAAGTTTACTTGAGTTTCCAAAGCCTCTTGGAAACTTGTCCAAAAACTTTCTATGAACAATACCCGTTTATCTAAAATTATAATTTTTAGAACACCATGTCATCTTACTTATTTCATCAAGGGATACTCTAGGAATCTCTTGGGCTTGATAAATATTATTTACTAGAGTAAAATGTGCACTTTTTGTCAAAATGTATATGAAAACAAATCTACAATATTATCTCCTTGATGTCATTGGTAATCCAACTAAAAAGAAATAACCTCCCAATTTGATTTTGGTGTCACATGTGGATGTAATAATTCGACTAGATGTCAATGTTCCACTTTTACTTGTTAACATTCTATAAATATTACAACAAAATTTACTATACCTATTTTGGTTTCCTTCCAAAAGAATAGTGGCTTAAGATTTACATTCATCCTTTTAACTCTTAGATGAGCCATAAATACTTCTCTGTGAGCTTATTTTAAAATCAAGTTGTGAATCTCTTCATTTGGTGGTGCATAAATTCTTCTATAGAATCACAATAAACTATCATCATCTAATGTGTACCATTCATATTTTAAAATTCCCATTTCTTCATTCTCTAATTCCATTATGATTTACTTATACCGTTCATGTTCTAGTTCTAGTTCTAGTATATTTTATGTCATATTTGTCTTTAAGGGTATAAGTAAGAATACACAGAGCTTGTGACTTAAGGCTTCTACGACTCTATTTACTATTCCTTTTATGTAAGTTATCTTGGAAACATACTCACTTATTAATCTTTACCGTCTTCTTTGTCTATCATTTATATTTCTTTGAGTAAAAATATGGTGCAACCCACAATGATCAATTTTTAGTTCAAATTTTCCTCTTATTAGATAGTGTTCCCCATTTCTCAAAGCGTGCACTATCACCACAAGCTCCAAATCATGTGTCATATAATAATCTTCACGAGTTCAAATCCTACTATAATCATAGGATATTACTCTATCATATTGCATAAGAACACAATCTAAACCTTCTATCTTTAAAAATCCTTCTAAAAATCTTTGATAATAACCTACTAATCCCATAAAACTATCTACCTTGTATATGTTTGTAGGTGCTATCCAATCCATAATAGCCTCGATGTTTCCTGATTCTACATCTATTCCTTAGACATGATACATCCTGAACAACGAATCTTCAATTAATCAAAATATGCATCTAGATAGTTCCCCATACAATTGGTTTTCTATGAGACATTATAAAATGAGTCGTAAGTGTTTATCATGTTCTTCATATATTCATGAATAGATTAAAATTTCATCTATAAAAACCTGCATGAACTTATCTAAGTATTCATGAAATACTCCACTTATCAAACTCGTGAATATTCATGGAGAATTTTTTAATCCAAATGTAATACCATAAATTCATAATGTCCAAATTTCATCTTAAATGCAATTTTCAGAATGTCTTCTTCTTTAATTCTTTATGATATTATAATCATAAATCTATATTTGAAAATACTGCCACCCTATCTGATTCTTAATCATTTCTTTATTTAATTTTTGGTAATTAATGCAAAGTCTCAAAGATTTGTCCTTATTTTTTAATAATTATCATCTCTATCCCCATGATGACACACTTGCAATTAATAACAAGTTAATAACGAGTGAGGGCTAAAGGTCTATCTAGTTATTGTAGAGCCCTTGAAATGGTAAACCAAGGGAGTGAGGGTTGTCAGGGGGGCAAGGTCGATATAAGGCATGCAGCAAGGGTTGAAGCGGTCAGCAGGGTGCCGCTAGGAAAGAAGCTGTGGCTCTGCTACCTATTGCCTTGTAATCGCCTTGTTCCTGCAATGGATGCATATTACACATACAGCTTAGATGGGAGGGAACAATATAGCTATTGATGAGCACCTACCCCCCTATATAGTTCCGCTCCCAGACTTACTATATTATGTAGGGCGGCTTACCCCCAACTCTTTGGACGAACATTGATTGGCATCATAAACTCTAGTGAAGTGGGCGTGTTCCCCCGTGTTCCTCTGCTCATCGACCTAACTAAGTTCTCTCCGTGCGGCTCTGCTGTGCGGATTTATACAGTGTAATAGCGTGAATCTCATGCGGTTATATAGGGTACTGTAGACTGTAGTAGGGTGATGCGAAGGTTTTGTTCTCCCTCCATGGTGTTGGATAGGTCCATAGAATATCGTAGCACCAAAACCATGAGCGAATCTACGTAAAGCAAGCTTTCCTTCGATGTCTGTTATGGGGGATCAAACAGTCTGGGGATGGCAAAAACTGTCTGGATGTCTCAACCGACCTCACCTTGTTCGAACCCCCTAAAGGGTCCTAGTGCAAGGAGACACGAACTAGTCTTTCTTCTCCCCGTACGGATGGTTGAGCCTTAAAGCGTAATGACATATATAATAACGGTGAAGCTGCAGCGTTGACTTATATGGTGAGGAGCTTGCTCTCTTTTCTTTCTTCTCTCTCTCTAGCTAGGAAATCACTCTCATTATATATGTCATTACGGCAGCAAATTAGGCTATTTCTTAGGTCTACGCAGGTTCCGAGGGCCAGCTTGGGATCGAATAAATCCCAAGTCTAGAATTTCTTGTAATTGCATCTACACTTCTTTTAATTCTAGTTCCTCAGGCGTTATGAGAAGTTTTCAGTTGGACCAACCAATTCTCGATCCATGTTTTTTGAGGAGCCCAGTAAAATTAATCATGGGCTTGTCATAAGATTTTTTGTTGGTGATGCACGAAGGGTCTCAAGTTAGCACCTCCTTAAAATTTAGATTTTTTTTTTGTGTGATATAATGACAGATCTGGCTGATAGAGCCTGCAATTTGTAAATTTTGTAATTATTCTTCTGACATTGGGTGTTTCTTGTTGTCGTGCAACTACAGATGTAAGGAATAAATTTGTGTAGAGTCCAGATCTAGGCCCTAGAGAGTAAGATCTCGATCTCTAGGAGTTTATCAACGTAATTTTCCAAGGATATTATTCAATTTTGTTATAGTCTAAGGGTTTTAAAAAATTAGATTTGGAAATTTTGTAAGGGTTTCAAATAAATATGAAGAAAAAGGATTTAACCTTTTAATTAGATTTTCTAGGGTTTTCTGGCTACCATCTGTATGAATTTGTCGATTTTCTAGTTGGTTTTCATTTTGCTACAAAATTTCGATTTTTTTTTTTTATAGAGAAAACCCTTTTCTTCTCCCTTGTTGTTGCCATTTCTCCTCCATTCATGCATTTTTCCTTCCCTTGTTGTTCGAGCTCCTTTCCAAACCCTATTTGTCCTTCGTTTCTTTGAGATTTCTACTGCCCGCATTCTCCATTAAACCTACAAAGATCCCTCATCTCATTGATCTGCAGTTCCTTATACACCTGCGTTTTTATCTCTCCCTGTGGCCCTCAAACCCTATTTTTCCTTCGTTTCTTCAAGATTTCTGCTGCATTTGACATCGCTCTTCCTTTGTTTCCTGAACTTTTATATCCCATTGCCCTATTCTCATTGTTTGTCGAGCACCCTTCCACTTGTGTCCAGCTCTCTTCCGCTCTTTTTGCATCTCCCACCTCCTCCTCCCGTCAACATGTTCGCAACCCTCAAACCCTTGTTCGTTGCCTTCTTATGCGTGCTGCCATCGACCCTCCAACTTGCAAACAAGCTCCATCATCTCCCTTCCACACAAACCAACCTCGCTTGAGCTCGAACTCGCTCCTGCTGTCGTCCTGCATAAACAAACATAACAAAGCACATTCGACTTTTCTTTTCATTTTTTTTGTATTGTTATGAATTAGGTTAGATTTAGGTTTGAATTTTATTTTTTGGTTTGGTTAATTTCATTTTAATTCAAAGATTCAATTTTTTTGTTTAGGCTATTGTTTTTTTTTTCGATTTTATTTTATTTTGTTTCACAATTTTTTCAAATTTTTTATGATTTTGATTTTGATTTTTTTATTTTCATTTTAAAAACATTAAAAAACATAAAAGTTTGTAAAAGTTTAAAATTTTAAAAATCTAAAAATCTAAAAAAATACAATAAAAATTAGTGACTTTGGGATTGAGAATGAAATAAATTAAAGGTGGATTTGCGCTTTCACATGAAATTTTTTTAATGTGGCCTATGGCCCATTAAAAATTTAATTTATTAACCCTTTGATTTAGTTTGATTTCTTCATTTACCACATTAAAATTATTGTCAAAGGTATAATTAAAATTCTAATTTAAAATTCCTTGGTGTTTTTGGTGATCAAATGCAATTTTTGTATTTCTTTATTTTCAAATGCAATTAATGTTTCAAAAATTATATTGGTGATAGGAGAAAGATAATTAATTCTAGATCTGGGTTATTGAAAAAAATCATTTTTAATCTAGAACTATTGTTTAGCATTTAATTTTCATAAGACTTCATGGATTTAATTGCTAGATATATTGCAGTTTTTTAGCATTCACACCTAATTGTTCATGATTGTCACTTTTCCACATATATAAATTACTTGGGATTTCTTGTTTTTGTTCAGTATATGGTTAATCCAATACTAAGGTACTAGTCTATAATCATTTCTATCATGTGGCTATGTCTTGTGTTTAATCTATTCATCTCAATTGACCAAGATTTGTTCTAAATTCATTAAGTTGTCCATCTTCAGGTCTCCTAAAGCTTGTGTTCCACAGGATATCCTCATTCATTCACCTTAGGGACTACCCCCTTTGACTTGTCTAGGAGAGAGTCTAAACAAAGTGAGTAAGAATTAGAGTGACATCCCTTTCTCTGAGCATTGTTGAGATGCCTACACACTTTCTGTGACAACATTTTTTGGCGTCGTTATCGGGGATAGAGTTTTTATGTCCTTGGTTTTCTCAACATCATTTTAATCATCTCATCTTTATTCTTCCCGTCATCCGACACAACATTTTGGTGTTGTTGCTAGGGCAACAAGTTTATCTTGTTTCCAAAGTTCACAATTTTTACTTATTTATCATCTCTCATTCGAGCCAACAAAGTCAACACTTCTTGCCATTACCACTGGGGACCAATTTATTGGGCCTTGGATTTACGGCATTTCATATCATTTTTCTAGCATCATTTCGTCTCTTCATTTCTCACCATCCTAATTATCATCGTCTCTCATCTAATCCTCTCATCTTCACTTTATGCACCTGGAATTTCCGATTGGTTTCCTGTTTGGGTGGCAACTCACTTATTCATTCATTTAATCCCAGATAAAGAGCCCTCCTCGAATATCCATCTTCCTCCATCCACTAACTTTCTGGTTTTGCCTTTGGAAACTTTGTGAGATATTCATGCTCAAGTGGCGACTCCACTTCTTCCATTTCTTACAAGAATTTTTGCTAGAAGCTCGCTTCTTGTAGATGTTTTCATTTTCTTGAGTAGGGATCTCCCTCTCTGATATCCATTCAGCTCATTTTTTTTCCCATTAAGCAGCTCATCATGGATTATGACTTGTTTTCTCCTTGTGATTTTACTAATATTCAGGGAGCTCCGCATGGTTATCCTCCTTTTTTGGTAACACCATTGATGAATTTCTTCCTTTTCAAGGTAACAATGTTTTTACTGTCGAAGATCACCTTCAGAATGTTAGCCTCTGTATAAACAAGTGTCTCCCATATTCTAAATATGAATATGTGAAGATGAAGATTTTCATTCTTACCTTATCTTAAGATACTTTTGATTGGTATGTTAATTTCCCTAATAACACATTTGATTCTCTATAATCAAATCATTAATGCCTTTGAAGATAAATATGGAGATAAAGACAAAGTCAAAGAAAAATCTTAAGTAAAGAAAACTATAGAAGTTGAAAATGATTTCAAGGAGTTAATTCAAATGGGTAAAAACATATAGTTAAATCAGGGTCAAGTAAGCAAGAATGCAGAGTTTAATTAGGCTCAACTTATTAAAGGTATAGAACTTAATCAAGAAACATTAACTAATCATGCCAAGGAAAATAATTCTATTCAAAGAAAGTTATTAACCCTAGAGGAAAAGATGACAATCATGGAATTTAATCATTCAAATCATGACTGCCATGGAAGCAAGTTATAAAGAAGAAATAAGTTCGATCCATAATAGATTATCAACTATGGATGAAGAAATGGCCATCATGAGATTCAATTATAATAATCAATTAGATACCATGCAAACAAATCATAAGAAAGAGATAAACTATATGCAAAACTACTTCATGGGCATGAAAGCAAAGAATGATAAAATTATAAAGGACATGGAAGCTGGTCAAATATGTCTTCAGAATATATTATTGACCATGGAGGAAAACCATGGCAAGGAAATCAATGCTATGAAGGTTGAACACTCTAACCAGATGGATGCCATAACAATGGAAAAGATACAGGTACAGAAAATTCAACATCGATCAAAGGATGAAAGAAACAAAGAAACGTCAATAGATCATAAGCCTCCCTGTCTGCGACAACAAGCTCCATCTTATTATGAGGGGGTCATTTGTTACATTGAAAAGTGGCTAATTGAAGGTGACCCAGATAAAATGGAAATTGATAAGAATCAGGTTGATGCTTACATGGTTCATCCACCAGTGATAACAGATTGGGTTCATAGAAAAGCATAGGTCATAGAAGTCTTGAACATTCCAAATTTTCCATATGAGTGTTTTTCGGATCAAGAAGGAATTTGTATGTCGACCGTATCATCATCAACATCACAGCCTACCACAAAGAAAAAGTGCAAGAGAAAGAGAATGAAAAAGGGGCTTGATCCATTTGATGGTTGTGAGCAACTTGATTTTCGGATAGGAAAAATTACTACCATGTGCAGGATTGGACATGGCACATCTAAGAAACAGCCAACAGATTTTCCTGAAAGTAGGAAAATGCTCAACATGCACTAAATTGAACACATCTAACGCCATGGGGCATCCTTTGTATTGTATTCCTAACCCTGCACCCTTTTATTTCAGTATTTTGTAGGTAGATGTTTTTCATGTTAATAGAATAGTTAATAAATGCAGAGCTTATATATTTCTTGTGCTTATCGTTATATGATGATTTTTGGATGGACGCTACTTTTGTGATATTGTGTGTTGCGTAGATGCAGATTATGGATTCTCACATTCCTCCAATGCAACAACGTGTCCCCAAGTAGAGCTAGATGTTAACCACTATGTGTCAACGACCCATAGCAGTACACTCCTTTTCGCAAAAGGGATAGTGTCTGATCAATGTATCCATGTCATCCAACTATCATCATTACCCTGATCATCATGTTATAATGTAAACCCATTCTACATGTATATGATGTAAATAATCTCAACAGATTCGTGTCATGTATGTAATTTCCTAGGTAAACATAATTTCCTGGTGACGATCTACATTCCAAGAGGTTTTTGTCTCACCGATCTATTCTCGCATGGTCGACAGAGTTTTCCTTCAATCTTACCCCAAAGCCGGAATGGATTTTGTCACTGGGATCTTAGGCGAGTCCTAGTATTCTAGATCGAGTATATGTAAAAGTGATTTGGGAATAATCCTAACTATTTGGTTAGGTTATTACAAATTGTTTGGTCTGCTGGATTATATTTGTGTTGCAGAAATGGGAAGTCTGTAAGGGTCTATTATAAATGGGTTTTCCCCCTTATGATGTAAAAAAATATGAAAATAATGATGTAAAGTGCCTCGAAGGTTGGAAAATAATTTATTCCATCATAGGTTAATTAATTAAATTTTCTAGAAAAAAATTAATTAAAATCCTAAGCCAGAAATTTAATTCATTCTAGGTCCTAGGTAAACCTAGGTAAATTTAAATTCTCCAAAGGAAAAATTCATCGATCCTCAAAAATTAAATTTTAAGAGGCCCAAGGACTAAGGTAAATTAATTATTTTGATAAATTTTAAACCTTTGATCCTTCAGGTTAATTCATAATCAAACTTTTGGGGAAATTAACTCAAAAATTTAATTTTGAGTTAATTAAAATGCCTTTAATTGAAAATTCTGAATTTCCCCAAATATTTAAATATTTCGATGGATGAGATTAAAAAGAATTTCAATCTTCTTCAACGGTCGAGATTGCTTTAACGAAAACCACTCGAACTAGCTATTGGAGGATTTATCTTTAAATAGGAAGTCATTCATGAGTCAATTCATCCATCCTTTGAGTCGTGTGCTTAGTGAAAAACTCTTGTGTAATTTTTTCCTAGATAATAAAGAAAGACTTTGGGGTTAAGTTTTTTGGTATTACTCTTCATATACTGTAAGATGTGTTGTTTTCATGCATAAATTTTTCTAAAGCCATCGAAAATAGCTTCTAAAGAGTGATTTGAGTACATGTATTTTGCTCAGTTGCTCGGGTTTGAATAATAATCTAAATTTTGGATGTAATAGAATGTATCTTTGTTTGTCTGAATTTTATTATTATTTTCTCGCTCTATTTTTAATGGTTGGATTAAGTTTTGCAAGAATATCTTGATTTTAGATCCTTGGGTGTTAGGGGAAGTTTTCAGTTGGACCAGTGTTACACAGTAATTTGTCATTTTCCTCATCTTAGTCCCTCTACTATGTTATGTGTCAAATAAACATGTTCATATCTTCCCACCAATGCATGAAGATTAAGCAAATGCTCTTTGATGCTGCAAATTGACCCTCATTCCCTAAGTTTCTACCTTGTCATGAGTAAAACCTTAATATACGCGATGATCCTCTGTCATAAACAGTCTCATCGTGACCCCATCGCAGGTGTACACCTGTTTCCCGCAATGGTCAAATTTCGAGCCCCGACGCGAGGCTATTAATTATTTATCGCCACAATGAGTCTACATGCATTGCCTCCTAGCGATACGTCGCTGAGATTTAGTTCATGGCTAGCGACGATCCAGATTGGGTGAGTTTGTTCCAACAATCGGCCTTCTAGATGTCTCTAGACCTGGTTGTTCGGTCAGTTTGGTCACCCTACCCCCTTTAGGATGGTAGTTCCGTCTTTTATGCTACCTTCCTTGAGGATAAGCTCCCTCTCCCTCATTTCATGGAAACTCTTTCTCCTATAAAATCACTCACCATTGCTATGATCTACTAGTTTTTTAGTTCTTTTGGTTGTATAATGCTGCTAGTGTATTTGAGTTTGGTAGATAGCTTTGTTGTGAGTGTGACAAGTGTGGGATTACTAAATAGTTTGCAAGAGGTTGTGGAGTGCCCTTAACCTTGTATTAAAGCTTGTGAGTGTGAGAAAGATAGTGTTTATTTTGGAGACCCATCCTTGAGAGTGAATGTTTGAAGAAACATACTAACTGGACCCTCCGAGAAGGCTTGCGACGTCAAGACTTGGTTGTAAGCTTTGCTTTTGATTTATTATTAATACAATCAATGATGATTTCTTATGTCTTGTATGTAATTTACTTGATAGATCATGACTTCTCGACTTTATGAGTAAATAAATCATTGTTGTTATCAGTTACGTGCTCTATTGTTTTCTTGTGGTGTTTCAGGTTGATTGCTCATTAAGGAGAAGGAAATAGAAGCTGGAACAGTGCAACGAAACTTCATCAACCACTGATTTGAGGTAGGCATCCAACGATGACTGTTTAAGGGAATTAATTGTTGTTTTGTCTTCGCTGTGACTAGACCCACTCTAGGACTAGAGGGGTTGCCTCCGTCCGCAGAGGGAACACTTTCCTACTTCACACGTTGCCCCTACTTTCTAGGATTAGGGAGCCCCTTGTATGTTTTCTCTCTTGTTTGCTTTTGTTTGGTTTTAATTTAGTGTCTCTTAAATTTTGGGGTTAAACCATCAATTTTTTGGGTTACCTAGGTTAATCTCGGAAATCCCTTTACTGTCTGGAAGAATAGCCTGGTCTTTGTTTGGGATTTTTCATTCGTTTTCCATCGTTTTTAAGTTCGTCACTGGAAAAATCTTAACAGTTGTGCTAAAGTCGCCCTATCTCTGTTTTACATTTTTGTGCGTCGCTGAATCCTGTCGTACAGCCGCAACGATTCCTAAAATCGGCCGATCGCCGAAGAGATGTGTACTCTCACGACGACGTCGCTCTATTGCTATGGCTAGTCACTGATTGTCCCCAGTTGCTGGTGTTATCCCTGCGAAAATTCCTGAAGAGTTGTTTTTTTCAATTCTACCTCCTACATTCACCAGTCTTGTTAAATTCCCTATTGGTTTTCTCTTGCCCATTAGTTTGTTTTAATTGCTTCTGGTTAAGATACTCTCTCTTAGATTTCATTGAGTGAATCTTGTACTTTTGGCTTTGTGACCTAGTTTCTTTTCAAATATTTGAATTATTTGGGCTTGGTTACTTGTCTGTCCAAGGTTCATTCGCAACCGTCTTGCTGGTTTGTTTGAGGCTTTTTCATTACTTGTCTTGCTGGTTGATGTTTAGTGTCAATTATTGAACCAATTTTGATATTGATTCAATTTTTCACTACCAAACGTAAATCACCATTGTTTGGATCGATTAGTTCACACTTGCTTGTTTGTCTTTAAAGCTATCAAAATCAAAAGATTGCATTCATTTAGTATACGAAAGTGAAAGTACATTTGCATTTCAAGTTTTCATGTTTGAGAAATTGGAAAGCAAACTTAAAATCTATCATTAGTAGTATCGATGCACTATAGGGTTGATGTGTTTATGCATTGTGTCTTTTAGTTAATCTTGGTTTTGTCTTGGTTTGGGAATGATCTCTCTACCCTCCTGTAAGTAGGTGTTCATTGAAATAAAAGATGCTTTACTCATTCTAGCTGCATCCTAGGTTTCTGATATACATATGGTAAGGCCTGGAAATTGAAACATAATTCAAAATCAACTCTAAAATGAACTGAATGAACTTAATAACACATTGGAACATAACACACATTATTTAGAAGTCTAGGTTAGAGACGTGCTCCGGCGTCGTTAAACCTAGTCACGATTGCTTTCACTTAAGGTTGGGTGATTCCTCCTTCTGTGACTCAATAGCTGCTAGTACGGACTTATGCTCCCAGTACCATCGAGTATATGTTGGGAGACCCCACTAGGTTATCATATTATATCCTTAGGAAGCCGTGTTTGCTGCCTTGCAAACCGTAACGCACCAAACACAGCATTCGGGAAGATTGACTGTCGTACGAGAATTCCTTGGTTTTCATATGATCGCCAAGGTGTATATGCAGTTTTACGGGTTGTTTGGTAAACCTTTTGCCTAGTTTCCCTAGAGTAATCACTTTCGTTCATTTTCGGACTCCTTAAAAGAAAAGGTCCATTTGAGCATTTGTCCTTTCAGGCTCATTAAATATTCGAAGGTGACTAGATTCATCTTTTCGTCCTTTTCTCGACTCTCTAAAGATGAAAAGGTCAAGTTTTGTTCCTGCGTCATAAAATTTACTGGCCACGAAATATTCCCGGTTACAGTTAAGTTTCTTAATTTTCCGTCTCGTTCCAAATGGCAACATCCCTTGAGTCTATTGGCCATGGTCTTCCCCCCGATGGAAATCCTGGTCCGTTTCCACCTTTTGGAAATGTTGGTGCTCCATATATGGCAACATTGTATTTGGCTAGGTTAACCATCGGTTTTCCCGTGTGGTTGTTTTCAACCTCGGTGGTCCCGAGCATCATGACTCTGTTCCACTGTCTCCTTCATCTGAACCATGACATTTTGATTCCAAGGTTGAGCCTATGCTTTCTTCCCCTGTTTCATCACCTTCATCTCCTCCTTCGCTTGGTGAAAGTTTCTCATTTAGTAACCAGGAGACTAAGAAGAAGCAGAAGAAGATGATGAAGAAGAAGAAGTCCAATAAACACGAGGCCACCTGCGCCACTATTGCTTCGAGTACCTTTCAGGTCGTACGACCCTCTGCTCCTTCGCGAAAGGTTAAGTTTCCTTGTAAATTGTGCAAGGGTGACCATCTTCTTCGTGATTGTCCTGGCATCCCTAGGATATTAGAAGTATGGTCTCACGATCTGGCTCGTCCCTCGTCATTCACTAAAGCTCATGATGATGCTACCCTATCAACTGGTAGTGGTAAGAAGACAGGGAAGATTCGATTCCCCTGTAGATTGTGTGAAGGCAACCATCCCCTTCACCTTTGTCCGCTCATGGATAAAGCGTCTGCCATTTTGGAAAGTCTTACAACTTCTTCACCTCAACTTCCCGTTGGTTATCAGAGGTTCTTTTCAGACCCTCTCCTGGTTGACAACGAGATTAACTTAGATTCTTCTCTTGTCCACCCTTCTCTTCCCAAACCTGGTTGTGCTCAGCGTCTTCCTAACCAACCATTGGTTGGAAAGAGTGTCGACTTGGGTTCACCACCCGTTGATCCCTCTGTCCTGGAAGAGCATCATGATTATACTGCTCACGTTCTTCTCATCTCATCAAATTCTCTTGAGTCCGAGAATGACCCTCCTATCCCAGCTGATTCAGAGAGTCCTTCGGTTCCTATTGAGCATGGGGGCAATCATATGATACCCCGACCAAGTAGTTTAGACATTTCCTTCAACTGGAGTCATTTGACTACTTTCCGCCTTCCATCCTACGTGCCTTTCCATATTACAATACATGCCTATGATAAGGTAGTACCTGGCACTATCTTGGATGAAGGTGCGTCGGTTAGCCTCATGTCGTTCACTACTTGGCAAGCTTTGGGCTCCCCACAGCTTATGCCAGTCATGCAGAATCTGTTGGCATTTGATGGAGGAACCAGTCAACCCTTAGAGATCCTTCCAAAGTTCCCTGTTATTTTGGGAGGAAAAACCGTCTATATAGACGTAATAGTTGTCCAAGGTGTTTTGGATTTCAGTCTTCTCCTTAGCCGTGACTATGTTTATGCCATGGGGGCCCTTGTCTCTTCACCTTTTCGTGTGGTTTGTTTTCCACACGATGGAAGAATGGTGACTATCGATCAATTATCGTTCTTTAGTCCCCCGGTGCCTCCTGTGCAGCTGTCGTCCCCTGTTGGTTCTCATTCGCAAGCAGTACCTTCTCTGCCACAGGTCCATAATGTGGCTACCTGTTCCATCTCCGCCTCTGCTGTTGATCATGCAGATGGTCTCATACATCATGTACTGGGGGCATTGGAACCTAATCTGTCGTTGGTGTCTAATGACATATGTTCCTCCTGGAGTGTGCTTCCATCCGGTGAAGATCTCTTGGGAGCCATGTTTTCATACAGCCTATGAACATGGTTACAAGGATAGTTTGTTCCTGTGTCAACCTCGTTAAAAATGAACTAAGGATTGATGAGCATAGTTCCCAATCTTGTGTCAAGCTCATTAAAACATGAAACAAGGTGTCCAAGGATAGTTTGTTCTTGTGCCAACCTCATTAAAAATGAAACAAATGTCATGAGGAAAGTTCTTGCTTTTGTGTCAACCTCGTTAAAAAATGAAACAAGGGTTATGAGGATAGTTCTTTTTCCGTGTCAACCTCATTAAAAAATGAAACCACTCCCTTTCCAAATCGAGTCTTTGCTTAAGATCTCGTAAAATCCAAGTCGAGTCTTTCCAAGATCTCAAAAGTGAGCCTTCATTCCATCCACCTCGTTGAATGCAATGAAGCTTGGGGGGCATGTACCTTGATTTGCGTTATTATGCTAGGGGGCATGCGAACTTATAACAAGCATAATTTTTCGTTTCAAGATTATGTAAACATGAAACCGAATCCAAGCAGAGTTCTCCATGGTTCAATCTTGTGTAAAAATGAACCCATACCCGATTTACATCTCGTGATTGCCGTTTTTATCCACTAAATTCTACTAGATGAGCCTTGGTTGTTTTCGTTTCATCATCACCATCTCTTTGGCCGATCATATGCTTTCACTTTGTTGTTTTTCCTTTCCTGAGGAACCACAGCGATGAGTGGTTTTATTAGCCAACCTTTTGACCATTACATGTTGTGAGCAGTTCCACCATTGTCAGAACCAGTTGCTACCCTTTATACCACTCGTTCCTCTAGGACGAGTCACCTTTAAGCTCTTTTTTGACTCGTAAAAGATGGAAAAATTGCCAAGTATTTTTCCCTTTTTTGACTCGTTAAAGAGAATAGAAATGGTGGTCTACTTTCAGCTCTTTTCTGACCATATAAACATGAAAATATCGCTGCACTTTTTTGGTTTTGAGTTCGATACTGGTTATGAAATGACGTGTCTTCGATTGCTTTTTGACTTTTTTCAGATCAGGACCACTAATTATGAAAACTACTCCTTGATCGTAATGGTCAAATGGTTCTCTCGAGTATTATTTAATACTTTTGCAGGCTTAAGGGACACAAATTTACAAAAAAGGACCTCTTTGGAGTTTTCTTTTCCGTGTCTTTTTCGAACTCTCTAAACATGAAAAAGACTCCGAGTTTTCCCTATGTCGGACTCGTTAAACCCTGACGGCATTGGACTCGTCGCCATGATGAGACTCGAGCTTCTCCTCCCTAGGGCTCATTAAACTATCACTAGGCTGGATTCGTCCAAAAGTCGAACTTATATTACAAGCATATGCTATCCCCTTCAAGTTTGTTCCCAAAAAATAATTGGGGTACTCGCCAGCAATGGTGGGGGAAAATTTGGAAGTCATCATTGGTTATCTGCGGCAGCTAGTCACTCTTGAACATCGACACTTTTGCTTCTTGTCAGGTTGGGATATCCACACATCGTCATTTGGCCTTCCGGGGTTTTGGGTTGCCATTTTACCTCATTCCATCTGATCCATGTTGCCTTCATCAAGCCTCCTATCCCTTGGTACCTAAATGCTGCCACATTCCGAAGTCGTGTCACCGATATGTTCAAGAGTATAATCCTTCTGTAGTTTACACCCTTACCTCCTCCTCTGATACTCTGTTTTACCATCTATCACTTGTTCCTTATCTCGTGTCGTTCATGGGGGAAACATTATGGCCCTCCTACGACGGATCATCTCCTGTCGACATCAGCTCATTATCCATGAAATTGGTCTAGAGATCCCTTTCGGTACCTTGGAGCTTGCATGCCTCAATAACAAGTTCTTCACGCCTGACGACAGACTTTCATCATTGGTCTTTGATTGCGTGATTCCACGAGTGTTCGACTTCAACTCATTTTTCACACTTACTGGATTGTATTGGACAGTACCTTGAGAGCCATTGGCATTATTGGTGGTTTCTCTCGCGCTTGTTAACGATTTTAATCATTGACCGGTAATCAAGCGACTTTCTATCATGCTCAACCTCAGCACATTTGTTCGCATGCTAGAATTTGTACTATGATCGGTTGGTTTTCAAGACCCTGAACTAAGCTCACATATGTTCGGGCTGCGTGGATTGGTTCGTGATTACATACCTGAGTCTTCATGGATGGCTGCGACCATACCTTTATCATTCTCCCGGTCTTGTCAATTGGGTGGCTACGTCCATACCACAGACCAAGTTTCATATGCCTTTTGGATGGTTGCGCCCATGCCTAGACTATATGTATTTCACTATCAGAGATATCAGTTGTACTTGCGCTTGGAGGTTGTTCCAGGTGGTATTTCGGTTTAGACAGTTTCGTAAAGCATTTCACCCCTCCCAGTCTCTTGGGCTTCATGCTTTAGGGGGCATCTTTTACACAGTAATTTGTCACTGTCCTCATCTCAGTCCCTCTACTGTGTCATGTGTCAAATAAACATGTTCATATCTTCCCACCAATGCAAGAAGATTAAGCAAATGCTCTCTGATGCTGCAAATTGACCCTCATTCCCTAAGTTTCTGCCTCGTCGCAAGTAAAACCTTAATATACGCGACGGTCCTCTATCATAAACGGTCTCATCGCAACCCCGTCACAGGTGTACACTTATTTCCCGCAACGGTCGAATTTCGAGTCCCGACATGAGGCTATTAATTATTTATCGCGACAATGAGTCTGCATGCATTGCCTCCTAGCGATGTTGTCGCTGAGATTTAGTTCACAGCTAGCGACGATACAGATTGGGCGAGTTTGTTCCAACAGTCGGCCTTCTAGATGTCTCTATACCTGGTTGTTAGGTCAGTTTAGGTTGCCCTTCCCCCTCTGGGATGGTAGTCCCATCTTTTGTGCTACCTTCCTTGAGGATAAGCTCCCTCTCCCTCATTTCATGGAAACTCCTCCTATAAAATCACTCACCATTGCTATGATCTGTTAGTTTTTTAGTTATTTTGGTAGTATAGTGTTGCTAGTGCATTTGAGTTTAGTAGATAGCTTTGGTGTGAGTGTAACAAGTGTGGGATTGCTAAATAGGTTGCAAGAGGTTGTGGAGTGCCCTTAACCTTGTATTAAAGCTTGTGAATGAGAGAGAGATAGTGTTTTATTTGGGAGACCCATCTTTGAGAGTGAATGCTTGAAGAAACATACTGGCTGGACCCTCCGAGAAGGCTTGCGACGTCAAGACTTAGTTGTAAGCTTTGCTCTTGATTTATTATTAATACAATCAATGATGATTTCCTATGTCTTGTATGTAATTTACTTGATAGCTCATGACTTTTTGACTTTACAAGTAAATAGATCATTGTTGTTCTCGATTACGTGCTTTGTTGTTTTCTTGTGGTGTTTCAGGTTGATTGCTCATTAAGGAAAAGGAAACGGAAGCTGGAACAGCACAACGGAACTTCATCAACCATCGGTTTGAGGTAGGCCTCCAACGATGATTATTTAAGGGAATCAATTGTTGTTTTGTCTTTGTTGTGACTAGACCCACTCTAGGGCTAGTGGGGTTGTCTCTGTCCGCAGAGGGAACACTTCCTACTTCACAACCAGCCAACTCTTTATCCATGTTTTTTGAGGAGCCCAATGAAATTAATCACGAGTTTATCATAATATTTTTTGTTGGTGATGCACGAAGGTTTTTGAGTTAGCACCTCCTTAAAATTTAAAAATTTAATTTCTTTTGTGCGATATAATGACAAATTTGGTTGATTAGAGCTTGCAGTTTGTAAATTTTGTAATTATTCTTCTGACATGGGTTTTTTTGGGTTGTAGTTTTTATCATTGTATATATCGTTTGGGTGTTTCTTGTTGTCGTGCAACTACAGATTTGAGGAAGAAATTTGTGTAGAGTCCAGATCTAAGCCTAGAGGGTAAGATTTGGATCTCTGGGGTTTTATCAACATAATTTTCTAGGGATATTATTCAATTTTGTTACAGTCAAAGGGTTTAAAATTTTTATATCTATAAATTTTACAAGGGTTTCAAATAAATCTGGAGCAAAAGGATTTAACATTTTAATCAGACTTTTTAGGGTTTTCTGGCTACCATTTGTCTAATTTTTTTAATCTGCTAGCTAGGTTTTCATTTCGCTGCAAAATTTCGATTTTTTTATCATAGAGAAAACCCTTTTCTTCTCCCTTGTTGACGCCATTGCTCCTCCATTCATGTGTTTTTCCTTCCCCTGTTGTTCGAGCTCCTTTCCAAACCCTAGTAGTCCTTCGTTTCTTCGATATTTCTGGTGCCTACATTCTCCATTAAACATGCAAAGATCCCTCATCTCATTGATCCACAGTTCCTTATACACCTGCATTTTTATCTTTGCCTACGACCCTCAAACCCTCGCTGCCATATCTCTTTGCCTGCATTTTCCTCACCACTGCCAACCGCACAACCTTCCTCCCTCCATGCATTCTACTGCATTCGACATTGCTCTTCCTTTGCTGCCTAAACTTCCATATTCCAGTGCCCTATTCTCACTGTTCGTCAAGCACCCTTCCTCCCGCATCCAACTCTCTTCTGCTCTTTCTACAGCTCCCTCCTCCTCCCGTCGGCCTGTCCACAACCCTCAAACCCTTGTTCATTGCCTTCTTCTGCATGTGGCCATCGACCCTCCAACCTGCAAACAAGCTCCATCATCTCCCTTCCACGCAGACCAACCTCGCTCAAGCTCGAAATCGCTCTTGACATAATCCTGCATACACAAACATAACAAAGCACATTCAACTTTTCTTTTCATTTTTTTTGTATTGTTATGAATTAGGTTAGATTTTTATTTTTGGGTTTGGTTAATTTCATTTTACTTCAAAGATTCAATTTTTTTTGTTTGGGCTGTTGTTTTTTTCCAATTTTTTTATTTATTTTTTATTTTATTTTATTTTGTTTTACTTTTTTTCCATTTTTTTATGACATTGATTTTGATTTTTTTATTTTCATTTGAAAAACATAAAAATTTCTAAATTTAGAAAATTTAAAAATCTAAAAAATAAAAAAAATAAAAATTAGTGACTTTGTGATTGAGAATGAAATAAACTAAAGGGGGATTTGTGCTTTTACATTAAAAAAAAAAAAATAATGTGGCATATGGCCTATTAAAAATTTAATTTATTAACCCTTTGATTTAATTTGATTTCTTCATTTACCACATTAAAATTATTGCCTAAGGAATAATTAAAATTCTAATTTAAAATTCCTTGGTGTTTTTGGTGATCAAATGCAATTTTTGTATTTCTCTATTGTCAAGTGCGATTAATGTTTTAGAAATTATTTTGGCGATAGGAGAAAGATAATTAATTCTAGATATAAGTTATTGAAGAAAATCATTTTTAATTTAGAATCATTGTTTAGCATTTAATTTTCATAAGTCTTCATGGAACTTAATTGCTAAATATATTGCAGTTTTGAGCATTCACACCTAATTGTACATGATCGTTGCTTTGCCACATATATAAATTACTTAGGATATCATGTTTCTGTTCAGTCTATGGTTAATCGAATACTAAGGCGCTTATCTATAATCATTTCTTTCATGTGGTTGTGTCTTGTGTTTAATCTATTCATCTCAATTGACCAAGATTTGTTTTAAATTCATCAGGTTGTCCATCTTCAGGTCTCTTAGAGCTTGTGTTCCACAAGCTATCCTTATTCATTCACCTTAGGGACTACGCCCCTTGATTTGTCTAGGAGAGAGTCTAAACAAAGTGAGTAAGGATTAAAGTGACAACCCTTACTTTGAGCGTTGTCGTGGTGCCTAGACACTTTGTGCGACAACAAGGGCGATAGAAAAAATCTAGTTGCACATGGAGATCTCACAATAGCATTTACACATGGCACTTAGCTAATTTCTCAACCAAAACTCTTCATAGGCATTAAAACCAGTATCTTCACAAGATTCTTATCTCTATCAAGTTCTTTTTATGCACATTATGGATACCTATTCTTTCCAACACTAGGACTTTGTTTTCCCCTCTTCTTGCAGTAACAAAATCTACAGACACCCTCTACTGGAATTCCATTTCCTATGCACATTTAACACTAAAAATCCCAAAATATGATTGTACTAATCCCATGCTCTCATAAGTCGGGGATATGTCTCTCTCACCCATATCTTACATGTATTCAATGATACAATTCCCAAATGGGTGTACTTAGTTGATGCTTCAATAACTAAGTGATATGGCTCTTCCAGCAACCTCACACATGCATTCAAACACTAGTACATATGGCATACTTTTTGATACATGAGCATCTAGCCTAGGGTTACATGTCTACCAGGGGAGTTGGTTACCTAAGTTAGGATTTAATTATTTAATGTATTTTCCTATAATTTTAAGATAAAATAATAATTATTGTAATTAAGAGAAAGTTCAAGAGTATTTTGGAAGAGTTGAGAGATTTAAGGGTTAGCTAGATCTTATTTAGAGATGAGGGATTAGGTGAGAGTTTTTTTGGATCATGAGAGATATTGTGTGACTTTGTTTGGAATCTAGAACCTACTTTGGGTTCAAATCCACTTGTATAAATTTAGGTGAGTCCATGAGGCATGTAAGTGAATAAGAGAGAGGAATGAGAGGTCAATTATTAGGTGTTATGAATATAATTCATAACAAGTAAATAAATAAAATAAATGTAAATATTAAATAATCAAACACTGATTATGTTAAATAGTCATTAGTTAAGTGGAAAGGCATGTATTTTTAGACATGCCTAGTCATGAAAAGTTACCTGCTTAGGTATAAAAGCAGGGCCTCATTGTAACATTCATCATCACTTGTACAATTTTATATATAATAAATTATTATTACAAATACCTCGTGTATTTTTACATTCAAGCCTACAAGCTATTAGATTTTATGATTTAGTGGTATCAGAGCTATGGCGCACAATATGATCATGCGAGTCTTTGAACCTTGTTCGCCGCACAATGTGCTATTACGTTCATGTCCTGAATGCATTGAGTAGTTAAGTAAAATTCAAGAAGCATTTCAACGTTTAGAAAAATCATTTGCAAAAGTTAAAGAATGTCAAAAGGAAATCGATAATAAGGAAAATGATCTCGATAATGATTCCGATGAAGCTGATATAAATCAAGAAGATTATAATGTTGAAAATCTAGATAAAGTTGATCTTGATGTGGATGAGAATGATATAAATCAAGACGATGATCCAAATGAAAATGATGTTGATGAAGATTATGTATATCAAGATAATGATCCATATGTCATTGATGATGAAGGGGAAGATATCAAAATTGTTGATTTGGAGGGAGACAAAGAATATGTGAATATAAATGATACAGACACAAATAGTGAGAATGAGGAAGCTGGAAATGATATGGAAATGGAAGTCAATGATGAAGTTCATGTACTGTTAGGGCCTGCAAGGCCGCCCTAGGAGCGCTGCGTTTTCTTTTGTACTGTCACAGGGGCCGTGTGGCTTTCGCTTATCATAGCCAAAGCATCCATGTGATGAGACCATTCATAGGCTCACCCACAGCCCAACCCCATCCGATGTGTCGCTACGAGTGGACCGTTGTGTCATCGAATACACAGTCAATAACTTGTCGTGTGTACACAATCACATACAATCAATCCCTGTTTCATCTAACACTGTTGCCCGAAGCCGACTAACCCTTTAAATTTGTCCATGTTGTCAAGCATCGTGACCAGAAATCAAAGGGCAGATATGGATTCGATATGCTGGTTGCCTAATACAACAAATTATATACATTGAGACGACAAACACTAAGTGAAAGAAATCCACAGCATTAAAGCTTTGAGGACAAAGCTTCTAAAGGAAGAGGCTATGTTATGAATATAATTCATAACAAGTAAATAAGTAAAATAAATGTAAATATTAAATAATCAAACACTGATTATGTTAAATAGTCATTAGTTAAGTGGAAAGGCATGTCTTTTAGACATGAAAGGTCACCTACTTAGGTATAAAATCAGGACCTCATTATAACATTCATCATCACTTGTATAATTTTACATATAATAAATTATTATTACAAATACCACTTGTGTATTTTTACATTCAAGCCTACACGCTATCAAATTTTATGCTTCAGTGGAATCAGAGCCATGTCGCACAATATAATCATGCAGGTTTTTGAACGTTGTTCGCCGCACAATGTGCCATTACGTTCATGTCTTGAATGCGTTGAGCAGTTTAGTAAAATTCAAGAAGCATTTCAACGTTCAGAAAAATCGCACATGACGTGCATGGTGTAATGGTAGGGGAGGATGGCTGTTGCACCCCCCACCCAAGTTCGAGTCCTGCAGAGGCGATTGATGTTGTATGTTGGAATAATGTTGTATGTTGGAAAAATGTAAAGGTCCCGCACTAGCCTACAAAAAAAAAAAAACGTTCAGAAAAATCATTTGTAGAAGTTAAAGAATGTCGAAAGGAAATTGATAATAAGGAAAATGATCTAGATAATGATTTTGATGAAGCTGAAATAGATCAAGAAGATTATAATGTTGAAAATCCAAACGAAGTTGATCTTGATGTGGATGAGAATGATATAAATCAGGATGATGTTCCAAACGAAAATGATGTCAATGAAGATTATGTAGATCAAGATAATGATCCAGACGTCATTGATGGTGAAGGGGAAGATATCAAAATTGTTGATTTGGAGGGAGACAGAATCTGTGAATATAAATGATATGGACACATATAGTGAGAATGAGGAAGCTGGAAATGATATGGAAATCGAAGTTAATGATGAAGTTCATGTAAAAATGGCTTATGATGAAAGTGAGAAAAATGAACAATATCATAAAGATCCAATTGATGACAAAAAAGTTGAAACGATCGATCCTAGCTATCATCACCCGCGTTTCAAGCCAGCTCAATATAGTGTAGAGGTGGTCAATCTTCGTGCTAAGAGACCAAAGGAAAAGGTAGAAGAAAAGAGAGAGCGCATCAAAAGAGAGAAAAAGGATTACAAGCCTACAAAGGCAGTTCAACTTGGTATTCCCCATGAGAAGGCATCAAAGAAAGGTTGTGAAAATAAGAATAAAAAAGAAACGAACAAATTTGGTATCAAATTGAATAAAAGGTTAGGTGACCTTCATGTCTGCTGCAATTCCATTAAGCCGCATACGGTCAAACAAAAACCACAATAGGTGGAGATTATTAACGAAGGTGATGCAGATACAGGCAACACAGTTTTAATTGTAAAAAACCTTCACTACATCACAATCCTAAAAGACTGCGGAGTGAAGCGGCTCCGGCACATGATCGACCACTTCATAAACTCTGTGGATCTCTGTAACCTGGGCAATGCTTACTTCGCATTGGGCAACAATCTGGAAAGCTATGTCGCTGTCCAAATTCTGGCGACCATGGTGGCACACTATGTCACACTCCTTGTCGCTTTCGAGGTCGACATCATTACATTCAAAGTATTGAAGAACTTCATCGAGAGAGCCGACACAAGCTGCAAGAAGACAGGGTTGGCTCTACGAGCACTCAAAGACCTCTGCGCTGTTTCGAAGAACATAGAGTGTGTGATGATGTGTGGTTCTGTGGAAGCTCTGGTAGACACACTCATGTGAATGAGGAACGATTTGTACAACGTTAGGGTTGTTAGGGCCTGCGAGGCCGCTCTAGGAGCGTTGCATTTCGTTTTGTACTGTCACAAGGGCCATGTGGATTTCGCTTCCCATAGCCAAAGTGTCCACATGATGAGACCATTCATAGCCTCACCCACAGCTCGACCTCGTCCGCTGTGTCACTGCAAGTGGAATTTTGTGTCATCGAATACACCGTCAACAACTTGCCGTGTGTACACAGTCGTATACACAATCAACAACCTGTTTCGTCTAACACTCAGTTGCCCGAAGCCGACGAACCCTTAAAAATTTTCCATGCTATCAAGCATCGTGGCCGGGAGCCAAAGGGTGGATATGGATTCGATATGCGGGTTTCCTGATACAACAGATTATATATATCGAGACAACAAACACTAAGTGAAGGAAATCCATGACATTAAAGCTTTGAGGACAAAGCTTCCAAAGGAAGGGGCTATGTTATTAATATAATTCATAACAAATAAATAAATAAAATAAATGTAAATATTAAATAATCAAATAGTCATTAGTTAAGTGGAAAGCATGTCTAAAAGACGTGCCTAATCATGGAAGGTCACCTGCTTAGGTATAAAAGCAGAGCCTCATTATAACATCCATCATCACTTGTACAATTTTATATATAGTAAATTATTATTACAAATACCTCTTGTGTATTTTTACATTCAAGCCTACAATATATCAGTTTTTATGCTTCATTAGGCTAATAGTTCTCTTATAAATATTTTATTTATTAATGCATTATTTATGATATTTTATATGCATATGTATTGTATGGATTTCAGTTTTATGTTGAGTGTTAATTATTAATTTGCAGGACCTATGGTTTGTGATATCACTTTCTTATGTCTTTCCAAACAATTGTTCAATGAATATGCATAATTTTTCTAATGAACCCAATTAAGAGTGTTCATCAAAAATATTTTGTCACACCATATATCATTGTATCTTTTTGTTGTATGTTCAATGCACAAAACTTCCACATGGCATTTATAGATTGATTTAATCACATCAAACTTTTGATGAACCTTTCCTTAAACACTTTGATGAAAACATTTAGCTTTCATGTATTGAACTAAAAAACCTTCCACATGACATTTTTTGGGCGAGTTTGATCCACCATTGTTATGCCCATAGAGACTTTGCATGGTTTTAGGGAACCGGTGATTTCACCATACAAAAATGGTGTGTTTCCATTAATGTCCCAACCACCTCAATAATACTTCGCCTAGACTACACCTCACAAATCAACACTTGCTTTAAAACATCTTAGATAAGTTATATAGAGGAATATCAAACTTAATCTAAAACAAATGGTATATTTGTCCTCCACAATACATCTAAATACATGTGCAATCATAAATTATTTACAACAATATCTTCATCTTGATATGTTTTATAGCATCATCACATACCACATGTAAATCATCACATAAGAGTAAACTACCTATGTGTGATGAGTGGTCTACAACCTTACTCCACACACACACATATTGAGACCCAAATCGAGTTGTTGTACACATTGAAAATTACAATTATATATTGTGGGTTTTAATGTTTACAACTCAGTTTGGGTCTTGAACAAAGTCACCCACTGGCACCAAAAACACCAAAATTGCAATACCAAATTACCACCCTAGGTCACTACTACCCAACTCCTCCACACAACATAGGTCATGCACTGAAAAGTAACTTCAGGTCATCCAAATAGACCCTTCAACTCACCTTCTAACCACCCTGGTTAGAAGAGTAATTACACACCCAAGAAACACCCCCAAACTCAAGTTTGTCTCCCTTCAACTGGATGTAGTACAACTCCCCTTCGTCTCGCTCCTGTTTTGTGGTTGTGTGTTGTTCTTCTATTTTTTTGGTTGTTTCCATTCAAATATCATCTATCACACATATACGAGTTGATCGAATATCAAGAGGTGTGGCCCTTGGAATTCCATTTGACCATTGTGGTATTTTGTCTCCCAAATTGACCCTTCATATAGTTCCTCCATCCCACAACTTGTCTCACACACATGCTCCATATGTCGACTCTTTCATGTTTTCTCATCGTCACTCCCACCATTCAATCACGTGAGCTCTATATATCCATATCCATATCCATATCCGTATCCAGGTCTAAATCTTGGTAACTTAAGAATAAACAAATTCCCATTTTGTAACTTCAAGTAAATCTAGGAGGTATGCTAATTTGGTGATGACCTTGCACTGAGCAAGTTTGCATGTGCCAAAATAAAATGCAGGATTCCATTTAGAACAAGATATCAATTTATAAGCATACAACTCTAGAGAAGCAGATCTGTAAGAAAATGTAAATTTAGTGGTGGAAGATTACACGAGAAAAAAATGTGGAATTACAATTCCAACTTTTCATATTGTAGGGCCTATGAACAGCAATTTTAACACCCAATCCTCTCTCAGGAATGAAAGTTGGTAACCAGTGATAACAAGTTATGACGAAAAGTAGCTTTGTTCCACCTAATTTTCCTTGGAAAGAACTAAGAATCCTATGCGGAATTTTCACCTACGATTCTAGATTTTTCTAGTTAACTGGGCTTTCACCTTCATAGAAAAAGTGCAATGCCAAGCCAGCGACTAGCTAAAATTTGAAAAATAGAATGTTTGAAATCATCTCAGCAAAGAGTCTGGTCCAAAACAGAAATGCAAGAAATATTTATTTCCATTTTATAATTTGAGAATACAAGGTCCGGAGAGATCAAAGACAACGGTATGAGGAAAGACCCTGGCCATATGGCAAAGGAAACCACAGACCCTATTTTTCAGTCTCCTGAACAGCAAGCACTTTTGTTTCTCATGTGGCTCCAAACTTGAAAAATAAAAACTATGTTGATATAAACTCCTAGAATGGAAATAGTGAACACCATATGTTGATTTTTAAACAGCTTTGATAAAGAATTCTTCTAACTTTCTTTCATCTACAACAATCCCATATTGTAGCTGTGAAAAATCAGTCATTGCTCCTTCCAATTTTGAGCTAACATTTTCTTCAGTCATTGAAATGAACACATCCAGATTATGCACAGTGCCATCTGCAGGGACAAAAGCATGGAATTAAAATGGACAGTATAAACTATTACCAAAATATACAGTTTGTCGAACTCTGTGAGGTGTTAAATATGATCCCTTAACACCTAGAGTGATGGCATAACCCAAATTCTTAGACTAACTGCCCATTGAGTTCCTGAGAATAATACTATTTTTTGCACTCTCAGAGTCTTTGTCAACTAGAAGGCACAATACTGGAAGAAGAAAAAATGCAGATAGAACATAAAAATCCGATAAGCTGCTGCATGATGTATAGCATGTTGAATGATGAATCGTTTATTTGCAATGTAGAATTCAAATGCCTAAAGTGTGGTAGCGGTGGTAGTATATTTCCTCCTCTTCATAATTGTATAAACTAGCACATATAAAGCCTAAGCTTTACGTTTGCATTTTATCTTTGTGAAAATACCTCATACAATCACATTAATATATTTACATCATCAAAGAAAAACAAAATACAGGGGTATATACAATGATATTTACATCATTTTCCTTAATGCTACAAGAACAGAAATAAATTCAAATAGGCACTAGGCTCTAACAATTTGGCATCCTTGATAAGAAAAACCATTTTTTCCAAAGGCTGCATAGGTACCTCCTCTCTTCACATATTACAATTGGCAGACACAGCTAACCTAATTCTGAAAACAATATTTGCACCAAAGCTTCCGAAGGACAAACAGGAGAAATTCTCAAACAGTGCCAAATGCCCTTGGGAGAATAGCGATCTACAGACCTCGAATCACCAAACAGGGCTGTGTACTAATGCAATATCCCCTGAAGAACCATTGCATGCTTTGACTATAAATGACACCAACAAGTCCTAACAAACAGACAATCCCATAACAGATGCTTGACCGTTTCTGAATGGTGGCAAGGCAGAGACCATTTGAGAGGCTCCTTTTAGACAGCTGAGTCTTGGATGGAGGGCCCTAATAAATTACCAGCCATGCAAACACATGAAGTTTATAGGACACTCATACTACCCACACAATGTAACCTCTGAATCCACCGGCCCTCAACATCAAAAGACGCCCATCATGCATTAAGTACAAAGACAAGCTGATGACACATCCAAGGACCAAAATGGGGTACAACTTACACAAGTTATAGTGACACAATGTGCACCCAAAACCCCACTCCCAATTATGCCAAATGGGTTTGAGCATATCAATATTCATCTTTAGCTTATTTTCCTATGGGATGACACCAACTATCTCCATGATGGTGGGTCGATCAATGGAGGATGGGGCATACTCACAACTAAAGATCTGTAGGTTTTAACCCTCTACAAAAATTATCTGCAAACGAATTCTTAAAAAACAGAAAATATACAATGGCAAGAAACACAAAACAAATGCACAGAGATTTTCCCTTGGATCCCAAAACTGGGACTACTAGATTGATTTGCATTATATTCCTTTCAATGTTATAATATATATATATACATGTCGAAGCATTCATAAACCCTGGATTAGAACATAACCGTAGTTTCCTTGACCGGATCTACAAAATACAATGGGTAGAAAAACGTCATGCCCAAAACCATGTGCGAAACCCATGCACAAAACCATAGGTAGGTCCGCCCACCTAATATAGGGTCCAAAAATAAAATTCCTGGGGCACTGCCTTGAACCCCTCGACAGAGGGGGCTGCCGCCCCCTTGTGACCCCCCACTGCGCCCGACGCAACGAAGAGAGGGCTTACGCCCCCCTTTAACCCCCTGCTTAGCGCGTTAGGCTAGTCATGGAAAAAATATAACACACACCCAATATTCTCCCACTTCTTTTCTTTCCACACAGGGGATCACAGGAGAGCTTAGTCATTGGTTCAACCCTGCAACGCCCATTGTTTCAACTTTCTCTCTCTACACTAAGAAAACTTTTGAGTGCTCACAGACTTTGTCAATGCATCTGCAGCATTCTTCAGAGTGTCCACCTTTACCAGCAACACCTTTTTGTCCTCAACTATATCCCTCGCAAAGTGATACTGAACATCAATGTGGTTTGTCTTTGAATGATACACAGGATTCTTTGTCAAGAAAATTGCACTTTGGTTGTCATAGTCTATCCTTATAGCTCACTATACTAACCCCATACTTGAACACAATCTCTGCAACCAAACTGCTTCCTTGCTTGCATGAGTGGCTGCCATGTATTCTGCCTCTGTAGTCAAAAGTGCCACTACAAACTGTCTCTTTCTTATCCAACTAACTGCACATCCAAATAGGTTAAACACATACCCACTTGTAGATCTTCTCTAATCCAAATCTCCGGCCCAGTGTGCATCAATAAAGCCACGGATGTCCAAAACTCTATCCAATCCTAGTCTTCCTTGGTAGCACAAACTATAATCACTAGTGCCATGCAAATACCTGAAAACCCGTTTCATTGTTGTCCAATGCTCCTTCCCTGGTTTGACATAAACCTATTCAATACTCCCATTGCATGTGCAATGCCTGGTCTAGTATAGACCATTGCATACATCAGGCTACCGACTGCACTTGCATATGGAACATGGGACATGTCCTCTTCCTCTTCTTTCGTCTTGGGAAACTATTTAACAAATAACTTTACACCTACAGGAATAAGAACCTTCACTAGTTTACAATCTTGCATATTAAACCTCTGCAGTATCATCTCAACATACTTCCTCTGGTTTAACTAGAACTTCCTCTTAGATTGCAGCACCAAGATCCTTCATGTCGAATTTGGAGGATAATTGGGTCTTCAAATCCTAGATAATTTCTTTGTGATTTCCAATTAACAACATATCATCCACATACATGACCAAATAAATAACACGGTCACCAATTAATTTAAAATACACACAGTGATCCGCTTTGCTTCTGGTGAAGTCAAGTCCTCGTATAAATGTATCAAATTTCTGATACCACATCATTGGTGACTGTTTTAACCCATACAAAGTCTTTTTTTAACCTAAATATCATTTCTTTCTTTCTCTTCACTGCAAAGCCTTCAGGTTGCTTCATGTAGATCTCTTCTTCCAGATCCCCGTGACAAAATGTTGTCTTCACATCCATCTGTTCTATCTCAAAATCAAAAGCAACAACAATAGATAAAAATAATCTAATAGAAACTACCTTCGCAATAGGAGAAAAAATATCACCAAAATCAATTCCCGACATCTGGGAATAACCTTTTGCTTCCAATCGAGCTTTATGTCTCTCCACCTCGCCTTTTGCATTCATCTTCTTCTTAAACACCCATTTGCTTCCAATGGGTTTCCTTCCAGCTGGCAACTCCACTAGATCCCAAGCCTAATTTTTGTTCAAAGATGCCATTTCATCAACCATGGCCTCTTTCCAGAGTTTTCCATCCTTTGAATCTACCTCCCTGACAGTTCTAGGATTATCATTAGTAATAGATAAAGCAAAAATTTGAACAAAAATGGACTATACCTTTCTGGTTGCCTTCTTTCTCGAACTGATCTTCTCATAGTTGGAGTTTGTGGCTCTTCTGATTCCTCTTCTGTTGTAGAGTCTAATTCTTCCTCCTTTAGCTTAAACTCTATCTTCTCAGGTTCCTTTAGTAGGACTTCATGTTTAATAACATCTTTCACCTCTATAAACACCACATCTTCGCTATACACAACCTTCCTTGTTTCTGGGTTTCAAAGCTTATAACCTTTTAAACCATCCTTATACCCAATAGAGAGATACCTTTCAAATTCACTATCCAACTTGGTTCATTTCTCCTTTGGAACATGTAGATATGCATCACAACGAAATACTCTCGGAAGCAAAAGAGAGAGTTTCTTACCAATCCATACCTCTTGTGGAGTCTTACCATCCAACGCTGATAAAGGTGATCTATTAACTAGGTAACATGTAGTTTCCACCGCCTCTTCCCAAAATTCTTGTCCTAACCTAACACCACTGAGCATGCTTCTTTCCTTTTCCATCAATGTCCTGTTCATTCTTTCTGCAACTTTGTTTTGTTGAGGTGTGTATGGACTCTGGAGTATTCTTTTGCCTTGCTATACCACACTTCTTACATAACTCTTCAAATTCCTTCTTGTAGAACTCTCCACCATTATCTGTCCTCAACACCTTTATCTTCTTCTCTGGTTTTCCACCAGAGCCTTAAATTCTTTAAACCTGTCAAAGACTTCAGATTTTTTCCTTAGAAAATATATCCATATATTCCTTGAAAAGTCATATATAAATGATTCATAATACATAGACTTACCCAGTGATGGAACCGACACATGTCCAAACACATCACTGTGCACAAACTCTAATATCCCTTTCGCCTTCTTAGCACCAAAGGGGAAACTCACCCGATTTTGCTTCCCATATACACAATGTTCACAGAAATTGAAATCCAGAGAGAAATTAGACATACCTTCTACCATACCATTACCATGAAGTATTCGAAGGCCCTTCTCTCCATTATGTCCAAGCCTTTGATGCCATAGCATGATCTTTTCTCCAGAGACCAATAGATTTTTTACTCCACTTTCAGGAACCACAAAACTGTTGCACCCATCAATAACAATACTACTCATAATCCTGTACAGAGTTCCAACTCGAATTCCCCGCATCAATACCAATGCTCCTCAAACCATCTAACATGTATCTTTCTCAAACATTGTTTTTACACCTGCATCATCCATCTTGCTTACATAAATCATATTTTTGACCAATGATGGAATATGCAGAACACTCGGAAGTGTTCTAATCCTTCCACCTTGCAACTTCAACTTGACTTTTCTGAGTCTAACGATTCTAGCCTTCCTGTCATCCCCTAAGAAGACACTACCACCATCATAATTTCTCAAACTTGCAGAACCACTCCTTGTGAGGAGTGAAGTGAAAAGATACACATGAGTCAATCAGCCATGCATCATGATCTACATGTGTACCTGAAGAAGAAGCCCAGTACATATCCCCACCTTCATCTGAGGTGGTTTTCGCCATTGCAGAAGGAGCATCATCAGATCCCTTTCCTTTCTCAGGAGCTTTAGATATATAGTCCTTTTTGAAGTGCCCTTTCTTTTCGGATTTTCAGCACACCTTTACAGGTTTTCTTGGATATTTAGATCTCCCAGTCAAGGACTTATTTTTGTTTCTGTTCTGGGACTGTCCTCTTACATACAAGGCATCTCCATTCTCACTCTCCATATTTTTCCGTCTCATCTCATCTGACAGCAAGGATGAGACTATTTCATCAAACTTCAAGGTATTTGTATTCCTACCTATTGCAACATCCAAACTATCCCACGAATCTGGTAGAGAACACAGGAAACTGATGCACTTATCTTCGTCTGAAATTTTAATATCAACAAATAAAAACTGGCTTACCAAAGTATTAACGACGTTCAGATGCTCTGTCACAGAGTCTCCATCCTTCATCCTCAGGTTATACATCTTTTTCCGTAGGAACAATTTATTCACCAGAGACTTAGATTGGTACAAAGCCTATGCCGTAGCTTCCCCTGATACATTCAACAATACTGAATCTAAGATACACAATCGTATTGTGCTCATTGCTTTCTGATCCAACTTCGCCCAGTGTTCAACTGACATTGCCGTTGGTTTAGTACCCGGATCTACTGCGATCCACTGATATTTATCCACCAACAGATCCTTCATCTTGAGTTTCCACAACTCAAAACTTTGACCATTAAATTTCTCGATCTCTATCTTTCCACTGCTCGCCATCTTTTCTTGCAAGAATCAATCCTGTAGATCTCCCACTAAACAGGGTCTACCACAGGCCCGAGAAAAAACCCTCAGCAACAAAGGCATCCCCATGGAGCCAAAACAACTCTAATACCAAATGTAAGTTTTATCCCTGTACAGAAATTACCTACAACCGAATTCTTAAAAAATAAAAAATATACAATGGTGAGAAACACAAAATAATACACAACGATTTTCCCCTGGATCCCAAAACTGGGACTACCAAATTGATTTTGCATTATATTCCTTTCAATATTACAATACATATATATACATGTCGAAGCATTCATAAACCCCAATCCATTAACCCTGAATTAGAACATAACTATAGTTCCCTTGATCGGATGTACAAACTACCATAGGCAGAAAAACATCATACCCAAAACCATGTGCGAAACCCATGCACAAAACCATAGGTATGTCCGCCCACCTAATATAGGGTTCAAAAAAAAAATTCCCGGGGCGCTGCCCCGAACCCCATGCAGGGGCGAAGGGGGGACTTCTGCCCCCGATTCGCGCATGAGGCTAGTTGTGGAAAGAATATAACACACACCCAACAAGATCAACCTCTCTAAGTACATGCATCTACATACTACAAATTCCTCCATAAATATATCCCCTTTCTACTCAATCATCATGCATAAAAACATGGGAGATCAACCGTGCAAGTGTCTTAAATATTCCAACTCCAAACCACCCTCTTGGCCAAATCCCACCCTGCACAACTGCGAACCATATGCCACCAGACCAAACCTACCACCTTCCTCCTTGCAAACAATACACTCCTGAAAACAAAAGTGTTTGCTATATGAAAATGTTGGGGCCCATAATAATATCATATAATCCAAAAGACCCCCAAATCCTGTCAAAACACTTGGTTGTGTGCAATACATGCCTCAACGAACCATACCATGGAGAAGACCCCACCAAACATTGAACCACCTATTTAGTTGCAAGAATGCTCTGATGTGTAACCACATCTATCAATCCAAGGCCCCCCTCATCCACAAGCATGATACAAACATCCCAAGTCACCATTGGAAGGCCCCAAGCAATTTATCACTTCATCACATTTGGGATGTTCATTGAGAGTTCCTTTAACTTTGATAGGTGTGATATGAATGGATACTCTCGGGAACAAGTGGCTATATAAGACAAGGTAGTGCTCAACCAAAAATTGGCTATTTTATTGCTTTACATCCTTTGTCATTCTTTTGCATTTTAATATCTGGCCCATGATTTTTCTTTCCTTACATTTGCATCAACCTTGGGTATTTCCAACCACCCCTTCTCATAGGATGTCAACAATGAAAAAATATAAGTGACTGATAAAAACTAATCAAAAGATGGGATAACAAAATTAGGGGAATGATGACAAGTGTTAAGTATGAATAACATGGAGTGTTGCCATCATCAAAGCCTATTTGTGCCCCTCCTAGACAATGAAAGAAAGACCCTAAGGTCACACTGGTCTAGGCACAAATGATAACAGCCAAGGCGAGGTAAGGGAACAAGAACACAACCAATGGCTATTTATAATCCAATTTCAAATTGTGACCCATACTAGAATGTTTTAAACATTAATGAAAGCACTTGAATGCAAAAATGATTGATGTACCTCACAATAGATGACTCACCTCCATCATATAAGTAGGCTAGATCAATGAGTGTACTAACTGAAAAATGGTAAGGCATCTAACGTTGGCTACCTATGGATCATGGTAAGGGTTGTTGGTTGCAAGTCGCGTCCTAGGAGAAACGTTTTCTCCTAGGGTTTCCTCTACATATGGATGAGTGACAAGCCCACTAGGTAGTTGGTACCCATTAATGATGGGACCACAAGTAGTTGATTTTTTTCCATTAAAAATCTATTTAAAGAGATATGTCATGTCCCTTCTCAAAAACATTAGTCACAGGGTGCAGCTACACATTTTTGGCACAATTTTGACTTAGGAAGAGGGCCTCACACTTAGACTTAGGAACTATGGGACAATTTCAACTTTATTTAGTAGCTAGTGGAATGTGGGGGCCACCCACATGGGAATTCAGACTTTGGCCATTCGATGTGCTTGGAGGGAAATCGAACGGGTGGATGGAGGGGCCCACATGAGGCCAAGGAGGCCCAAGGTAATAAAAGGAGGATCAACCCTCATTTTCGACCATCTTCTACATTTGCAAACAAACACTCACTTGTATGCTTAGCTGCTTAGCAAGTCTACTGGTTGTTTAGCCATGAATCTCTCACGCGAGAGATTCAACCTCTACTTTGGAGGACCATCTGTGCCCGTCCTAGGGACGCTGTTCTAACAGGAGTTTCAGGGAATCAGGGACAACAACACACTTTAGCCATCAACGCAGAGAGGGAACTGCCAGAGGAGTTGGAGGTCAACAAGGGGATTCATTGCTTGTTGGGAGATCTGGGAGTTGAGGAGGCAACATAGAGAAGGCATTTTCACTGCAATTTGTAGGCAGCTAGACCAACACAGCAGTCAATTGAATTCCTGGATAGAGGGATTGCACAGAGGCCATCCAGCGGCAAATTCATGGGACTTTGGGAGCCATTTATCTTGGCCAAGAGCCACCCGGGGAGCTAGGAGTTGAATAGCACATGTAAAACCAGCATTTTGGAGGAGTTTGAAAAGGGCCTTGTAGTTTGTATCCTGCAAGTCGAAATTGGCAGTCGAAGCTGGGGAGAGGCTCCAAGGAGGTCGAAAATCCAAAGTCAAAACCAACTAAATTTGTTAAAATTGGCAACTAGGGCAAAACTTCATGTGGGTCATCTTATTCATGGCTGATAAATTTTTATTAGATTCCTCTTGTCGAGAGGTGTCGGATTGATATAAAGATCATCCGATTCCGATAAGTGTTCATGGAGATATGAATTTATTTTGATTATGGAATTATTATCAAGCCGACCTACAACTCATGTAGGCTCAAAAGCCCAACAGTCGCATCCATTCAAACATCAACGTTGTGTATAAATATAAGAGGACTTTTCCTCATTTGGACTCACTCATCTCATCACATCTCTCTCTACTGTGCAGAAATGAGTCTCTTCTCTACTGCGCAGAAAAGGGTCTCTCTCTCACACATGTCAAGCCAGAAGCTGTTGAACCTGAAGCTGCAACTGCAGATCCAAAGTTTGGCATGCGTGGACCATCATATCTCCTCTTTAGAATTGCGTTGTAGGTCCATCTGGATCTCCTCTGAAATCCGCAACTTTTGGTGGTGGAATGAAGTCAATCCGACGAACGGTTTGCAAGATATCGACTGCCCTAGTTTGAAGCCGGAAATCGCTGAAACTGAAGCTACAACTGCAGAAGTAAAGATTGACCTGCGTGGACTAGAAGATCTCCTCATCTAAATTGCGCTATAGGTTCATCTGAACCTCCTCTGGAAGCCGCAACTTTTGGTTGTGGAATCAAGCCGACCCAACAATCGGTTTGTGAGATATCGTCTGCCCTAGTTTGATAATGAAGTCGCTAACACTGATGCTGCTGATCTAGGATTTGCTACTGCTGAGATGAATAAGATTTATTGTACTATTTCTCTCTGCTGAATTATTGAAGATAAAAGAAGATTTGATCGAAGGGTTTCCCCACACATTGTGGGGTTTGTCCTTGGCTAGCCGCCACATCTTGTGTCTCTTGTCTTGGCTTGTTTACTGTCGATCATTTAATTGTTCTATCTGCACTTTACTTTATGTACATGTGATTGATAATTTGTGGAATATAATAAGAAAAAGAAGTAAATTGTTATAAGCACAGTGTTAGTGTCAGTCTTTCCAGCCTTCCTCCAGTGATCAAATATGCTCTTACAAAGTGGTCTCAGAGTTTCCAAGTCAAATTTTGTCATTTCAAAGAGTTTTCAAGCAAAATTTGGTCACTAGGCATTAGGTCTAGGGTTTGCTCCCACTCTTTTCAAAGTTGCCCAAATGCCCATCTATGTCACTATTCAGCTGAGTCTATCATCATTCATAGGGTTGTCATTATCATCTCAGTGTCTAATGAGTCATTTTACACCTTGTTCATGCTTCAGTTGCGCTTAGGTAAGGTCATTTCCCTCTCCTAGGGTTTTGAAAGCTAATTTCTTTTGGACGGCCAAATCATTAGCAAAACTTGTATCCAGATGTTCATACACCTTCCCCTATCCTTCATGTACCTTATTAAACACTTCCCATCCCTTAGATTTGCCAAATTCCTCATTTTTGCACAAACCCTAGTTTCTAGCTACAACCTGGCAATTTTCTAGGTTTGGCATGTGTTTTGCTCTTTTGGACCCCTTCCCCTCACTCAATCTCTGAGATTCCACTTTCCCTTGCTTCCTAACATCCCTCCCTACTTCCAAAAATTTCCCCAAGAATTTAGAAGCCCCTTATCCCCTTCATTTCGCTTCATTTCGACAAAATTCCTTGTTTCACACATCGGGATAAGTTTCACTCAAAAGCCGTTTAAGAGCAATCAAAGATGAATTTTGGAAAACTGGGAGAGGTTTTTTTCCATAACATGCCAAAGAAGAAAAACCTCCTTCACTTTTTGCACAGGTGTCATGGTTTTAGAGAAATGTCAAAATTGCAATCGCCAGATCCAAGGAGGTTGGCCAAGGCACTAAAACGACGGAAAAGGCCGATCCACTCCAAATTTTGGCCAAAGCTTCTTTGACTGAGCATGGTACTTTATTGGGGACTCCCAGCCCAAATTTCAGGAAATTTGGAGAAAATTTTGTCAATTGTGAATTTTTTGTGCCAAACACAGGTTTTCTCCACCAACAGGTCGCGCGCCGCGCGCGACCCTTTCATTGGGCAACTCCTTTTTGGGAAAACTCAGCATTTTTGGATTTGTCATGCAAAGATACACTTGCTCAGCCATTGCCAAGAAATTTCACCAAGTTTTGGGCCTCCAGAAAGTCAAAAAACAAGCAAAAAATGACTTTCTGCCACCTTTTTGACATACAGGAAGCAGTCTTGGGAGATTGCAATTTTGGAGGGGCAAATGACCACCAAATTCAGAAATTCCACTTGGGTTGGAAAGTAGACATCCAGACCTTTCCAACAAGCCCACTTTTGCCTCATTTGGACACCTGGAAGTACCTCAAAATCAGCTCCAAAGTAGCGCGACCCGTTGGGCAGTTTTCACAGGAATTCATCTACAGCTCAGGAATTCGCCCAGCTTTGACCAGTTTTGACTTGTGATGGGATTTTTCACCCTCTTTGATGTAATTTATGTATTTTCATGTTGACATGACACTTATTTACCTACTCTAGAAGATTCATTCATGAAATAGCATACATTTAATGAATGAATTGGTTTCCTAGCTTATAGAGGCAAGTTGTTTTGACTGCCTAGATTTTAGTGCTCAGTTTAGAATTGGTTGAAACAGCTCATAGAAGGATGAGCTCGACCCCTAGGGGCAAGGAAAGGTGTTAGCTTGCCTATATTATGTATTTTCTTAGTCATTTTCAGATGTTGGAGAGGTTGGACTCTTGAGGGAGAAAGCTCTATTGTATTACTCATTGTATCTCTGCAATTTTGGCAAAGGAAGAAAGCCCAGGGTTTTGCAGTCTTTTTTGGGATTCCTGTGGTTACATGTAGTGATGGTGTGTATCTCTTTGTACTTGTAAATTTGTTATGTGATTCATCATCTTACTTTTCCTTCTGCAAATTAGGCGAATGAAGTGTTAAAGTAGAATTCATGATTGTCATGCTCTGCTTTTAAGTTTGCTTAATATTTATGTTTTCATCTATCTAAAGAGAACTCTTGAAGGTTTCTTGCTCTCTTTAGCCCCTCACCGGTCATTCCTATCCATTCACTTAATTCAAAGGCATCAATACAGTCTCCTACCTTGCCCCAAAGAACCCCCTGCAAAAACTGTGTCTAATCCCCGCACCCAAAATTGCCTTTCCCCAACTTTCCACCAAAACCCTAAAAAATCCCAAATCAAACCTTTTATCAGTTTACTAGCCTAAAATCAGTGTTCCCTTTTTGGTTATCTCGCCCATTGAAGATCTTTACCGAGATATACCGAAGATAGCCCTCTCCTGCCCCGTAGGGCTAGCTACGAGGCTAAGTGGTTTGATGTTGCCTTGGAGTTTGCCTTTCTCAGCCTGAGGTGAAATTTCAAGCGCTAACACATAGAACATACCATAACATAACATGGTATCAGAGCTGAGGTGAAGACAAAGCCCAAGCAAGAGCAAGAGCAATCACAAAAGAGAAGATTGGCAAAGTTATCCTAAAAGAACGATGAGGTCCTCAACACTCTTTCTTGCCGAAGATAAGCTCCGTGAGAAAGCTAACTATCATGGATGGAAGATGTCTATCGATCTAACCCTGGGATCAAGGAGTGTTGGGTCACGTGAGAGGAAATATTGTTGAGCCTCCATCAAATGCACCTCCTGCTGCCAAGAACAAATTGAAGAACAGAGAAATTAGAGCGAATAAGATCATCTGGGACTCTATTGACAAGTGCTTGGTGGCCTACATCTCTGATCTAGACACCTCCAAGGAAATCTATGATAGACTGGTGAGTTTATTTAAAGTTAATGATGCAAATCAAGTTTTGTTTCTTAGAAATAAGCTGAGGGAAATCAAGAAGGGTAAAGATGAGAGTATGCAAGCATACTTCTTAAGAATCACCGAGATCAAGAACAATCTCCTATCTTTTGGGGAAACCAGTGTTGCGGGGGAGCACCCCCCCCCCCTCGCTCCCGCTCCCGATCCGCGCTCCGGGCGGGAGCGACTCGGGAGCGGGTCGGGAGCGCGCTCCCTAAAAAAAATTTCGCTCCCTGCCTTTTCGGGAGCGTTTTCGGGAGCGCTTTGCCTTTTTTGCATTTTTTTTTTGTAGTAATGTTCGAAATGCAATTTTTTTTGAAAGAAACAAATAGTTTTTGAGTGGGGCAACTTAATGATCAAGTCTAGGCCCTAGTATTGATATGCTATTCATGGTAATGTTAAATTCTTAAAGTAAAAGTGACATTTTCTTTAATTTTCATTTTCATCCTTTTACTTAAATTTTTAACATTACCATGAAATGACTCAGGATGTTTGAGAGTGGTTTCGTCCTCATTGGATTTCATATGGAGAAAGTAGAATTTTAGATTTCATTCAAAATCCAGCAGACTTATCAGTTTTTCAGGATTTCAGGATTGGGGGATTGCAATGTTTCCATTGAATTTTGTCATGTATTAGGGTATGGAACTCATATTTAATCAAGAGTACCAATCCCTCTATGTACCTTGATGTTAGTGACATTGGTTGTCGAACTCCTCTATCATGACCCTTCTAAAAATGTACGCATCACTCAAACAAAATCTTGACTTGACATGCTATGCTTTTTCTATCTTATGTTAATGCTTAGAGGGTGATATTAATGACAAAGATCCCTATACAGATACAAAGGTAACGACAAAGATACCTCTGGATATTAATGCTTGGAGGGTGATATTAGTGACAAAGATCCTGATTTTGCAACAAGACTAAAAAATTAGACATTTCTCGTGGTGGCAAGAGGCCCAAGCATAAGAAATAGATAATAGATTTACTTCTCTTTTCTAGTTTCTAGTAGCTTTTATAACTATTGACTCTAGTCTCTTTCATATTTATTATGATATTTTTTTAAACAATATATGACAATTTAAGTTTGAAGTTGGCAATTATAACTCATTAGTAATGAATTATGAATATGATGCTTCATGAAAGTTGAAAGTTGTTTCATTTCATTTCATTTTATAACATTTCATTTCATGTTAGATATTATTTGTTGTAATGGTTACACTTGTGACTTAGCTTACAAGTACAACTTTGGTGATCAATGATGATAAATGTTATATATTGAATTTTGAAAGCTTGAAACTTTAAGATTGATGAATCATGAGACTCAATATGTTGTATGTTACTATGTTACTAACTTGCGGACGTGGTTGATGAAGATTATAACTTCTAGATGATTGTTGTTATATGGTTCAATCTATGCTTTTTTATGTTTTTTATATCTAATTCATCATTCTACATGTTTTTGTTGACATATATGTATCAAAAATTAAAAAATATAAAAATATATATATTTTTAAAAAATCGCTCCGGGATTCGCTCCCAAACCGGGAGCTTCTGAAAATGGTCGCTCCCGCTCCCGCTCCCCACTTCCGCTCCCGCTCCCAAGTAACATTGGGGGAAACTATTACTGACAGAGAAATGGCACTCACAACTCTTGGAGGATTACCATCCGAATGGTATGTGTTCAAGACTACTCTTCTAAACAATAATGTAATTCCTGGTTTCAAGGAATTAATGGCTAGATGCATTCAAGAAGAAACAAGGGTAGAAGAGCAGGAAATGCCCTGCCTAAAGGTCCTCCTGCTGCTTTTTCTTCTCATGCTAAGAAAAGAAATAATTTTGGGTCTAAATCGAAAAGAAAGGTTGGATCTAAGGGTGGAAGAAAAGGACGATGTTTCATTTGCAATAAAGTAGGTCACTATGCAAGGGAATGCCCTGATAGAAAGGACTCTCACCGTGACGATGATCAAAATCCCTCTCATGGTAATCGAAGGAATGGAAAATTCAACAGCATAAGTAAAAGGAATGTTGGAAATCAAGGAAGAGGACAACCATTCAAGAAGGCTAGAAATTCCAAGTATGAATCTAACACTGTTGACAATAAGCAGGCTAAATATTATTTACCAACTGCTCTATCTACCTCCGCTCCTTGGGACTCAATGGGAATTTGGCTCATTGATAGTGGTGCCTCAAGACACTTCATTGGTTACAAAGAAGTACTCCATAATCTGGTAGAGAAAGAAACTAACCTGGAAATTGTCCTTGGAGACGACATGAAATACCCAGTGAAAGGTGTAGGAAATGTTTCTCTCAAATTGAATCAAGGTAATACGATTCACTTACAAGATGTGTTACATGTACCTGATCTCAAAAAGAACCTGGTATCCATCTCCGCAATGGAAGACAAAGGCTACAAGGTAACCTTCAGCGATGGTAAGGTACGTATATGGAAAAATAAGGTTAAAGATGCTTTCACTCTTGGGTTTCGAGTTGATTCTTTATATCAGGTTGGTGGAAGTCCGCTAGGTGTCATGTCTTGTGACACAACTCTTCAGTCCAAACTTTGGCATCGGAGGTTTGCTCACTTTCATTACAAATCTCTACCCGATGTAAGACAGATGGTAACAGGGATGCCCGAATTCCAAGTAGAGAAAGAAGGTGTATGTCCGGGATGTGCCGCAGGAAGGCTCAAAAGGGGACCATTCCCTTCTAGTCAAAGCAAGACCTCCGATATATTACAACTAGTTCACTCAGACATATCAGGTATGATGCCTGTGAACTCCTTGGGAGGATATTCATATTATCTCACTTTTACAGATGACTATTCTCGAAAGACCTGGATATACTTCTTGAAAAAGAAGGATGAAGTGTTCCCTTGGTTTCGACACTTCAAAGCCCTAATCGAGAATCAAACCGAAAAGAAGATCAAGATCTCAAGAACTGATAATGGAACTGGATATGAATCTAATGAGTTCCATGATTTTTGTAAAGAGGTTGGCATCAAAAGGGAGACTACTACACCATATACTCCTAAACAGAATGGTGTGGCAGAAAGGAAGAACCACACAATTATGGAAGTTGTTCGGGCCATGCTACATGATCAAAGACTTCTGAAGTTTCTATGGGCTGAAGCTGAAAACATTGTCGTATATGTTCAAAATCGATGCCCTCATCAAGCATTGGGTTCCAAGACTCCTGAAGAAAAGTTCACTGGTAAGAAACTTGATGTTTCTCATTTTAGAATTTTTGGAAGCCCTGTATATTTTCACGTGCCGAAAGAGAAAAGAAATAAATTGGGTGCATTTGGAAAGAAAGGAATTTTCGTGGGCTATGGTGAAAATACTAAAGGCTATAGAATCTATGTAGCCGGTCAAAGGGAAGTCGTAATTAGTCATGATGTCACCTTTGACAAAGATATGGCTCTCAGCAAGGTGAACAATCTTCCAACTTTGAGGAGCTCTCAAGAAGCCAACACCAGGGAACCGAAAGAAAAGGATGATGAGTCAATGCCTGATGTAGAAGAACCCATGGATCCGATTGATCCTCCTCCACATGAGCCTTCTTCTTCTAGGAAGAGGCCTTCATGGTTTAGGGGGCTACTTGATGATGCTGAAGGACATGCTACACCCCGAGGAACCTTTCATGAAAGTAAGAAACCTAATAGGTATTAGGGATACCTGACCATCATGAGCATGATCATACAAAATGAGCCCTCATCATTCTCAGACACCATCAAGCATCAAGTATGGAAGGATGCTATGATCGAAGAATATGAGTCTATCATGAAGAATGATGTCTGGGAATAGTTCCTAGACCCCAGGACAAGACAGTTGTTACTTCCAAATGGCTTTACAAGATAAAGGATGCAGCAGATGGAAGTACGGAAAAGTATAAGGCTCATTTTGTTGCTCGTGGTTTCTCCCAGAAGGAAGGTATAGACTATGATGAGATATTTGCACCTGTTGCCAGATATACGACCATTCGCTCGATCATAGCCCTTGCTGCTTCACAAGGATGGAACCTACATCAGTTGGATGTCAAGATTGCGTTCTTACACGGCTCGATAAAAGAAGAGGTCTACATGGAGCAACCCGAAGGATTTGAAATTTATGATCGAAAATCTCATGTATGCAGATTGAAGAAGGCTCTCTATGGGCTGAAGCAAGCACCCCAAGCATGGTATGAGAGGATCGGTAGCTACTTGATGAAGCTGGGATTCACTAGGAGTGAAGCCGATCCTAACCTTTACTTTAAGGTTGAAGATGATAAACCTCTCATACTGGTGTTGTATGTGGATGACTTCTTTCTAACAGGTGCAGACCCTCTCATTCTCAAATGTAAGAGGGAGTTGGCTTCTGAATTTGAAATGAAGGACCTAGGACTGATGCACTATTTCCTAGGACTTGAAGTGTGGTAGAAGCCAGGAGAAACTTTCCTATCTCAAGGAAAATATGTGGTGAAGATATTGGAAAGATTCGGTATGGTGGACTGCAAGCCTATAACTACCCCGATGGAGCTTGACTCTAAGAAGTTAAGCAGTAGTGCTACTGGACCTGTTTTACGAAATGCTACCGAGTATCAACAACTCGTCGGAGCATTAATGTTCTTAGTGAACTCCCGTCTAGATATATGCTTTGCAGTGAACACGTTGAGTCAACATATGGTTGAACCCCACAACATACATTGGATTGGTGCCAAGAATCTGCTGAGATATCTTCATGGCACTATCGCTTATGGGTTAAGATACACTGCCGGAGATGTGAGACTATTTGGATACACAGATGCTGACTGGGTAGGCAATGTGGAGGACCGTAAGAGCACTTCCGGGTGTTGTTTCTCCTTGGGATCTGCTTCGATATCCTGGATGAGCAGGAAGCAGAAGTTGATGGCTTTGAGCACCGCCGAAGCAGAGTATATTGCTACCAGCATGGCTTCCTGTGAGGTAGTTTGGTTGCAAAAGCTCTTCAGTGAGCTGTTTGGAATTACATTGGATACCACCGTGATCCTTTGTGACAACCAGAGTGGGATTCGTTTGTCAGAGAATCCCGTATTTCATGATCGCTCCAAGCATATCGATATCAGATACCATTATATTCGAGATATGGTGCAGCGGGGAGCTATAAGGCTCCAACATATCGGTATAGATGAACAGGTCACCGATATTCTAACAAAACCCCTTGGGAAAGTAAAATTTCTGACTTTCCGAGAACAACTTGGAGTTGTTCAAAGACCCTCCGATGAGGGTCATGTATGATGCATTGAGCTCTGGGAGCTCCAGGGGGTGCAGGGTGCTTCTTGGAGCAGCATATGACCACAGGATGATTCACTATCCCCTGGTGGTATACATGTACACCCCGTGGCGACATTGTAGCAGGATTGAAGTGTTCTCCTGTGAGGCCTGGATTGATGTGTTCTCCATGTCGATTGTAGCAGGATTGATGTGTTCTCCTGTGAGGCCTAGATTGATGTGTTCTCCATGGCAGCCTGGATTGATGTGTTCTCCATGGCAATTGTAGCAGGATTGATGTGTTCTCCTATGAGGACAGGATTGATTAGTTCTCCTGTCGAGGCATCCTACCCATGCAATCTGGGACTCATGGGAAGTACCTCTCATCTGATCAATGAGCAGGGAAATAAAGTTAGGGACCATAGTAGTACCGATGGATGCATCATTGTATCTATTGTACTCCCTACGCTAGGATGACCTCCATTGATCTGGGATCAATGATATTGGTCTAGGACCAGTGGTAGGAGTTGTACCATACTATGACGCTGACTTCGGGTCAGTTGAGACTGGTCTGGGACCAGTGGTACATACTCTGAGACTAATTTCTTGTCAGTGCAGTACTGGGCTGGGACCAGTGAGAGTGGTACATACTATGACGCTGACTTCGGGTCGGTTGAGACTGGTCTGGGACCAGTGGTACACTCTCTGAGACTGAGATACTGGTCTGGGACCAGTGGTAGGAGTGGTACTTACTATGAAGCTGACTTCGGGTTGGCTGAACTCTGAGACTGACTTTGAGTCAGTGGAGGATGCTGGTCTGGGACCAGTGGTAGGAGTGGTACTTACTATGAAGCTGACTTCGGGTCGGCTAAGACTGGTCTGGGACCAGTGGTACATACTTTGAGACTGACTTTGAGTCAGTATGATACATGCTCGATCATTTCTTCTTCTTCATAATTCGGACAAAAGCAGAGCAGAGCAGAGCAAAACAATTCAGATCAGTACAAGGCAGAACAAGACAAAGCAGAACAGGCAAAATAGAGCAGAGCAGGGTAGGGGATAGGCTGTACAAGGCAGTGCATTTTATGGATGAATAGTAACGACCGATAGATAGATTACAGATAAAGTTCTCCCTAGTTGAGAGGGAGTGTTAAAATTGGAAACTAGGGCAAAACTTCATGTGGGTCATCTTATTCATGGCTGATAATATTTTAATTAGATTCCTCTCGTTGAGAGGTGTAGGATTGATATAAAGATCATCCTATTCCGATAAGTATTCATGGAGATATGAATTTATTTTGATTATGGAATTATTATCAAGCCAACCTACAACTCATGTAGGCTCAGAAGCCCAACAGTCGCATCCATTCAAACACCAACGTTGTGTATAAATATAAAAGGACTTTTCCTCATTTGGACTCACTCATCTCATCACATCTCTCTCTCTACTGTGCAGAAATGAGTCTCTTATCTACTGCGCAGAAAAGGGTCCCTCTCTCACACATGTGAAGCCGAAAGCTGTTGAACCTGAAGTTGCAACTGCAGATCCAAAGTTTGACCTACGTGGACCATCAGATCTCCTCTTTAGAACCGCGTTGTAGGTCCATCTAGATCCCCTCTGAAATCCGCAACTTTTAGTGGTAGAATGAAGTCAATCCGACGAACGGTTTGCAAGATATCGACTGCCCTAGTTTGAAGCCGGAAACTGCTGAAACTGAAGCTGCAACTACAGAAGTAAAGCTTGACCTGCGTGGACTAGAAGATCTCCTCATCTGAACTGCACTGTAGGTTCATCTGAACCTCCTCTGGAAGCCGCAACTTTTGGTGGTGGAATCAAGCCGATCCGATGGTCGGTTTGTGAGATATTGTCTACCCTAGTTTGATAATGAAGCCGCTAATCCTGATGCTACTGATCTAGGGTTTGCTACTGCTGATATGAATCAGATTTATTGTACTATTTCTCTCTGCTGAATTATTGAAGATAAAGAAAATTTGATCAAAGGGTTTCCCCACACATTGTGGGGTTTGTCCCTGGCTAGTCGCCACATCTTGTGTCTCTTGTCTTGGCTTGTTTTCTATCGATCATTTAAATGTTCTATCTGCACTTTACTTTATGTACATGTGATTGCTAATCTGTGGAATATAATAAGAAAAGGAAGTAAATTGTTATAAGCATAGAACATACCATAACATAACAAAATTCCCTTCTGGGTTTTTCTTGGTTTTGTCCAAGGAGTCCGGGGTTAATAGCACACAAGTTTTTGGGCAGTTTTTGAGCACCTTCCAACTAGTCGAAGTTCAGCAGGGCAGCGGTTTACTGGGGCAGCGCAGTACAAAGTGGTGCAGCAACTGGGCAGCCTTCAGCTTAACTATTTTCCCACTTGGGGTTGGTCTTATTTGTCATTGGGACAAGCCCAGGTGCACCATTCCATTTCGTACCGCATCTAGCCTACAGATTTTTAATAATATGGCTCAGCAGTTCCTTATTGGCAGCGTTTTCATGGATGTTTGATATATGTTTTATGTTTTATATGCTGCTGCACAGTTTATTTGCTTAATATTACTTACATTCCTACTTAGGAACATTACAAGATAGGAGGCTATGGAATGCTTTTCCATGTGTTGTATTTTTTTCTCAATGAAACGTCACCGCACCTTAAGAGGCAAGTGAGCATTGCTTTCATCCTTTTGACTATCATAATACAACAACATCGTTTTCATATTTCATCTTATCATTTCATGTATCAATTTTTCTACAATTATAATCCTTGTATACATGGTTGTGTTTCAAGTTTAAGGGTGAAGGAACACTATATCCCCCCATACATGCTCTTCATGTAACTCCTCAAAGCTATTAAGCTTTCGCAATTTCTTACCACCATGAACAAGCAGCATAGGATCATCAAGTAACCTATAAAGGCCACCACCCTGCACACCTCTAACCATAGCCCTCAAAAATGCTAGACTACAATCATTGGTAGTGTATTGTTGTCCTTCAAAAATAACTCTATACTGAATATTTGCCATAGAAATGGAAATCAGATTTTTCTTCAAACCAAGATGAAACAAAACATCACAGGATCGCATCTGAAAGGACAAGGAGATCAATCCTTTCATAAGGTAAGTAACATCATCACCCAACTCCACATTATCCCTGCCTCTTGCCCCTGTGGCATGGTGAAGAGTTTCATGCTATAAATCGTATGTCTCAATGCCCCATTGTCCGCATACCATCCAACACTTGACATGCAATTGGAAGATTAACAAGAGACCATGATGAAGGAAAGCTCAAGGTAGGATGCTAACTCTATTAATTTTCTCTTGAAACTCTACAACTACTTAGATGAATTACTAAAAACAAGGTAACTGAAAACTGAAACTAAATTACTTTCACCAAGATACGTAGTTTCTTAACAATTTATAAGCAGTGGAAAAAACACGAGAGATAAAAACACATGCACACAAATTGGCATGCTTATTTACCTAGGAAACCCAAAAGGGAAACCCTTCTTTCTTTGTTGTGGTATTTTAATGTTGTTCTTGAGCTATTGGATCTATTACAATTCACGCTGCTATTGCAGCCAACAATCTGTCTCTAAGAGAGCACTAGGCTTCTCACTAATATCAGCTTCTACAATTGATTTCAGTTTGCCTTGATCACTACTTGATCTCGACCCTGCCCACTACTTGTAACTTTATGAGAGAGAATGATGATTCATCAAGATATGATTCTTTTCTTTCTCATGTTTCTACAACAACTCCTCCTTTTTAATTTTTCTCCCAAGTCTTTCTATTTAATCTAATGCACAAATAAGTTCTCCCTTAAGATCATCAACATCTTCTTCCTTTGAATCTGATTTCTCTTGATCAGAGTATTGAACCTCCATGGTCATGAGTAGGAATTCCTTTTTGTCATTATCAGATGCATATCCATTACTTTCTTCTAATGAGCCACATCCTTCCCTTTTATACTCATAATATTTTCTCTTATCCTCATGTTCTTCTTCATTGTTACTATTTTCCAAAATTACATGTGGACATATAGAAGCAAGATGACCTCTTCTTCTACATTTATGAAAAAATAATAGCTTACCTTTGCCTTTGCTAGTTCCTCCTAAGATAGATTGCACTTCTTCTACATCTAATACATAGTTGGAACTATCACAAGAATTGAGATTTTTGCTTCTTCCTCTAAATATCAATCTTCATTTTGATGACCAACAACATGAGAATTCATGGCTAGGAGATCTTCTTCATCATCACTATCTTCCAATTTTGCATATTGTTTTTTAGAAGCATAATGACCTATTCTACCACACTTAAAACATTTGAATAATAGCTTACCTTTGAAATTTCCATATCTTCTTATCGACTTTCTGTAATGTTCCTAACTTAAACAAACAATGCTGTATAAAGCAAAAACGATTCTCAACACAGAAAATTTTAACAAACAACACATGCTCATAAAAACTCCAGAAGTAGAACCAACTAAGCCATTTTATTATTCAATGGACCAAGTACAATAGTATGGATGAATGCACCCGGGCTTGCCTCAATGGCAAGCATGGCAGAATCGAGGTGATGAGACAATCATATCAAGTATTAGAAAATGTTTGCTCCACTAATGCTCTATGTTGCCTAGAAAACTATACTGTTGGTTGGAAAGGAACTATAAGAAACTCCATTTCCGCTGCTCAAAAAGTGCTACAAATTCTTCCCCAAGCTCCTTGACAAAAACCCACGAAGACCCAGAAATGGTTTGGCCCGATTTTGACCTCCCAAATTTGACCCCCAAAAGGCATTGCACAGTCACTAGCAATTTTGCAATGTCTGTTGCAAAGATATGACTGAAAACCCCACCTTCGGTGCTCAGAAAATTCTGCAAATTTATATCTGAGGTCCTTGTTAAAAACCCAGAAAAACCTAGAAATGGTTTTCCTTGGTTTTGACCTTCCAAAATCAACCCCCAAAAGGTCCTATGCCCTCCAAAGCTGCTGAAGCACACTGTTGGCCAATACACCAGAAAAATGATTCTCAAACACTCTGGAAAGGTAGAAATCAACTCCACCAATACTTCCCTTATTTCTCCCGGCAAACAATAGCCCTCTGGAAGAATGTTGCAATGGCCACACTAGATACATTACTACATCCTCCAAAAATACACACTACTAGGGCAAACTGAATACAAATGCTGGAAATATCTCTACAAATATCCTCTGGATGATAATGGATGAACCTCTCTAGAGTGGCACTCGAAGTCCCCCGGGAAGAAAGGGTGAGTTCTCTGTTAAGCCAGGAGGTAACTCCTCAAATGAATTGTGTTTCTTCATTAAGATTGCTCATGGTTATATACACGAGGGAGTGACTCTTGGGCTTCACCTCCCGATGGCTCTTTATTTTCCATTATTTACAAGTGTTCACCCAATCCCAATGATTAGGTGTCAACATTCCCCCCTTACTCTGAAGGGATGTTGGTGAGTCCAAACATCGTTTTGAATCTTTCAAGCTTTTCTCTTCCAAGCGCTTGTGAAGATGTCTGCAAGCTACTCATTAGTGGAACAATGGCATATATGGATTGTCTTGGCCTCAACATGATGTCGAATCAAATGTCATTTTGTATTGATGTGTTTCGTTCGATCATGGAACTTTGGTCTCTTGGCCAACTTTATTGCAGAGGTGTTTTCAATTATGAGTAGAGTTGAATGTACTTGTTTTACCTACAAATCTTACAAACTTTTCTTGAGCCACGCAATTTCTTTTGTTGCCTCAACTGCTGCCACATATTTTGTCTATGTTGTGGAAACTGTTGGAACTGATTGTTTCCGTGATCTCCAGGAGACAACTCTTGATCCAAGACTCATAGCATAAGTTGCAGTAGATACCCCAGTTTCTTTGTCTCCATTGAAGTTTGAATCAGAGTATCCAATCAAGCTGAATTCGGCCACCTGTGTATACGTGAGTCCAAATTCTTGGGTTCCCTTCAAGTACTTTAAAACTCTTTTTGAAAGAGACTAATGCCCCTCACAAGGTTTTTTCATAGACCTGGAGAGGATTCCAATAGCAAATGAAATGTCTGGTCTGGTAGTAGTCAAGTAGTTGAGACTTCCTACAGGTTGTCTATACTTTGTTGCATCCTCGAATTCTTTTCCTTCAACGGATGTGAGCTTTAAGTTTTGTTCCATTGGAGTAGTTAGAGGATTGCACTCAGCCATGCCAAACCTGTTCAACATATCTCCAATGTGCTTCTTTTGAGAGTGGAATATAGACTTCGGATGTTGAGTTACTTCAATACCAAGATAGTAGCGAACATAGCCCAAGTCACTAATTTCAAAACCTTTCCTCAATTCTTTCTTTATGGATGCAATGTAGCTCTCATTATTCCCTGTCATCAAAAGATCATCTTTATATACCACAAGATATACAACTGTTTTTCCAACTTTCTTGACAAACAAAGTTGCATCATCAAGATCATAATGTTTGAAGTTGAGTTTCAGAAGATGCTCAGTTAACTTTTCATACTAGGCTCGCGGTGCTTGCTTGAGGCCATACAAGGATTTCACAAGTTTGCATACTTTATGTTCATGTCCCTTCACAACAAATCCTTCAGGCTGGGACATAAAAACATTCTCTTTCATATCTCCATTCAAGAAAGCAGTTTTTACATCCATTTGATGGACTTTCCAACCATTCTGAGCTGCTAGGGAAAGGAATGTCTGGATGGTAGCCCATTTTGCTGTGGGGGAAAAAGTCTCCTCATAATCAACCCCTTCCTTCTGTGCAAAACCTTTTGCCAAAAGCTTGGCTTTGTGCTTGTCAAGTGAGCCATTAGTTTTATACTTGCTCTTGTAGACCCACTTGCAACCAATTGGTTTGGTTCCCAATGGAGGATCAACCAACTTCCAAGTGTCATTCTTTATCAAGACATCATACTCCTTTTGCATCACTTCTTTCCATTCATCATGAGAAGCAGTTTTTTTGAAGTCAGTTGGTTCAAAATATATAGACAAATTCAATTCACAATCATAAGAAACATCCATATCAACAGGTGAATCAAAATCATCTACATCACCTCCATTTTTCCTGGTTGAATTTCTTGTTCTTGTCTTTCCAACCTCATCAAGATGAACACTTTCAAGTGTCTTTGTCAGTGACTTTGGGGGACATTTCTGAGATGGTCTAGGCTGCTCAGTTGATTGAGTTGGAACTTAATCAAGATTGAGTCTCCCAATTCTGTCAATCACATCACTCAAATTATCACCAATGGTTAGAGTTCTAGGTGGGGGAGAGAGTGCTTCAAAAGAAGATTCCACAGATTGATCCAGTATAGGAATCCCCCTTCAAGATGTGGAGTCTGATTATCAAATTCTTGAAATGATTTTGCATGTCCGAATCTATCCAAGCGATCAAGTTGCCGCTCAACAACATTGTCAGCTTTGGAACATTCAAGAAAGATTACATCTCTAGATACAACAAACTTTTTATTAACTTTATCATAAAGACAATATGCTTTGGAGCAGGGTTGCAGGAATCGCCCCCCCCCCCCGGAGGATCCAAACCCGGAACCGCGGATCGGAGCGAACCGTCCCGGAATCCAATTTGGAAGCGCGATTCGGAGGAGGAGGTGGCGCGGTTCCGGAATTTAAATGCGATTCCTGCCTTTTGGGTTGCGGCCACCCCGGAGCCGCGGATCGGAGGGCGGTTCGGGCACGGGGTGGCGCCACGCTTCCGGCCCGGAACCGCACGCCACCCGCACGCCACCCAGGCGATTCCGGAAGCAACCCCGCGGCCTCCTTTTTTTTAATTTATTTTTTTTAAATTTGTTTTAATATGTGACTTAACTAGCATGAGGGGGTGGGTTAGGTTAGTTTAGGGTGAGTCTAGGGTGACTTTAGAAAAGAATAAAGCCCCCATTCTCTTCTCATTTTCTCACTTTGAGTTTATGAGAGTTGGAGAAGAGAAGAGAGGAGAGGAGAAGAGAAGAGAGGAAAGGAGAGGAGAAGAGAGGAGAGCTTGGAGGAGTGAAGAAGGAGGAGCTAGGAGAAGGAGGAGGAGCTTGGAGCAAGAGCTTGGAGGACTTCATCTACAAGAGCTAAAGAGGTAAGTTCAAACCCCAAACTCCCTTGTTTTTTTGAAAAAAAAATTGTATTTTTCTCCTCCCTCTCCTACTCTTTCCCATTGTTTCTACTTGCTCCTTTATTTACAGGTTGTCCACCACCTATATCCATATTCCAAGATGGTGTTCTTTTGGCTTCTATGTATCATTCCACTCTTGGTTTTAATGATGGCAAGGGTGAGGAATAGAGGGGAAGAGGAAGGGGATGAACTTGGTCCTAATAGTAGTGACCCAATGTATGATGAGGAGGAAGGGTTTGAAGAGGAAGGGGATGAACTTGAAGAGGACACTGAAGCACAAGATGGGAAAGGTACATCAAATCCCTTGTGGAACTATGTGACCAAACTTGAAGGGGGAAAGGGTGGTGGATCTTACAAATGGATGTGCCCTCATGATTGTCATGGAGGAAAACCATATACGGGTTCATATACCCGTCTGAGGAGGCATTTTTGTGGGGTGCTAGAGAGTGATGAAAAAAAGGGTTCTGTGGGGGTAGCCATTTGCCCAAAAATTTCAAGTGAACAAAGACAAAAATACATCAAAATAGAGATGGCTGCACAACAAAAAAACAAGAAACAAAAAACTCATTCAGAATCAAGTGCAACCTCTAAATTTGGTAGTTGCCCATCTCCTTATGGTACTTCTGCAACCTCTGGAGGTAGAAAAACAATAGCGGATTTCCTTAATGTTACTGGGAGGGATGATGTGGATGGAAAGGTAGTCCGTTTTCTTTGTGCTTGCGGTGTACCATTCAATGTGCTTCGCTCTCCCTATTGGCATGACATGGTAAAGGCCATCAATGAAGCCCCAAAAGGATACAAGGCCCCCAACTATGAGAAAGCTAGAACAGTGTTATTAGAAAGAGAAAAAGCTAAGGTTCAAAGAGCTTTGACACGTTTTACACATGAGTGGGTGGATTATGGGGTATCCATTGTATCAGATGGGTGGACAAATATTAGAAACCAACATTTGATAAATGTTCTTGGTGTTTCTTCTAAGGGTGCAGTATTTATTGCATGTCATGACTCCTCCTCCATCAGTGCAACTGCACAAAACATTGCAGATCTCCTATTGAAATCAATCAAAGATGTTGGTCCGAATAATGTGGTTCAAGTGATCACAGATAATGCAGCAAATTGTAAGGCAGCAGGAAAAATTATTGAGCGTACTCATCCACACATCTTTTGGTCTGGGTGCCTGGTTCACACATTGAACCTTTTGATGCATGATATTGTGAAACACAAAGAATGTGGGTGGATTGCTGAGGTTTACAGGAAAGGGAAGCAGCTCATTAAATTCATCACAGGGCATACAAGGGTAAACTACTTCTATGGCACTTACTCCAAGTTGCAATTGCTTAAAATTGCAAAGACAAGATTTGCTAGTTATTACCTCACCTTTAGGCGGCTAGTGAAGGTGAGACAAGCTTTAACTAATCTGGTGTGTGCTGAAACATGGGATGAAATTAACCAGTGTACAGATGGTGCTACTGCTAATGTAGTCAAGGACACTGTTCTTGACACTTACTTTTGGTCACAGGTTAAATATGTTTTGCAATTCACCAAACCAATTTATTACATGATCAAGTTTGCAGATTCAGATCGACCAGTAATTGGGGAGGTGTATGAGCAAATGGATAGCATGTTGGGGCAGATTAAAGACATTGTTGAGCCTAGAGATACCACCTTGTACAATTATATTCGTGAAGAGGTGGAAAAGCGATGGGATATGCTAAATGTTCCATTGCATGCATTAGCATATGTTTTGACACCTAGGTACTATCATCCATCATGGCTTTCAAAACCAGCACCTGGGGGGGAAGCAGGAAAAAACCACACCAAGATAAAGAGGTTCACGAAAAATATATGGCTGCATTGAGTAGATTAATCCCTGATAATGAGGAGGCTGCATTGGTACGGAGACAGGTGAGCAACTATACGCTCAACACTGGTCCATTTGGGAGCATGCATTCAATTGAAGATCGAGAGCATTTTTCTGCTCTTGAGTGGTGGAACATGCATGGAGGGCCTACTCCACTTCTACAGAGTTTGGCATTGCGGGTGCTATCACAGGTGGTAAACACTTCTTCTGCAGAGAGGTGTTGGAGCTCTTATTCTTTCATCCACAGTGTTAAAAGGAACAGGTTGAGTTTAGACCGGGCAGAGAGCTTGGTTTATGTTCATTACAACTTGCGATTGTTGTCCCATTACTGTGAAGATGCAAAGTCTAATAAAGACTTGGTGACTTGGGACAAGCATCCAGAGGAGCCCAATTTGGAGGATGGAGTGTTGCAACTAGAGCAATTAGAGGATGCTCTCCTGGTATGTCCATTGTGGTATGAATTTTCCAATTTTCCCTTATAAAGCATTTCTCTAATTCATGTTTTTAATTTTTTTGTTAACTAGTGTTTTTTTTTTTTTGCATGAATTTTTTGAGCGATTCTAGGATGATGATGACCGTGTTGATATGCCACCACCCCCACCCCCATCTGGTCCTAGGTTCCATGGTTCAACACCAACAGCAGGGGGTTCTTCTTCATCAGTTCCAGTGCCACGACTTACACAGGGACCATCTTCTTCATTGCCACCACGTGGAGGCACGCCATCACGTTCTATTCGTGGTGGAAGGAGGAGAGATTAGTAGATATATTCACAATCTACTTCTTTTTGTCATAGTCTATAGATTACTCATTAGACTTGTAGACTTGTGAATTTGAATTTTGAACCTTTTTGGCTTGGCGGTGACCAAGTGACATATTTTGTAAACATTATTATTTGAATTTTGGACATGACAAATGTTGACAGTTGCTCACTTGCTAGATAAATCATAATATGCTCTATGTTTTATGTTTTATAATATGCTTAAATGTTTTATGTTTTATAATATGCTTAAAAATTTGATGTATGTTTGTAATAGCTAGAATATAGATGATTGTTGTACATACTAGTAACTACAATGGAATCATGGATGCCATATCTATCTTGATTTATGCAAAAATATGCATGTTTTCATGTCTTCTACAATTAATTTGGTATTTGGGATGTTTGTTTTGAGTATAAATGCAAAAAAATATATAAAAATATATATATATATAGCAGACGCTTCCGCGGACGCTTCGCTCCCTAGATTTTTGGAAAATGACGCTTCCGCGCTTCGCGCTTCCGCTTCGCTCCCGCTTCGTGCAACATTGCTTTGGAGGTATTTGAATACCCCAAGAAGATACACTTATGACTCCTTACACCAAGTTTGTTTCTATGTACCTTTAGTATCAAGGCATAACAGGTGGAACCAAAGACCCTGAGATGTTTTACCGAAGGAATGTGGCCATACCACATTTCATGAGGGGTCTTGTTTCTAATAGCATTAGATGGACATCTATTCTTTACATATACAACACATAGAACTGCATCAGCCAAAACATCAATTTTACATTCTTGAAAAACATCATGGAACGTACCATATTTAAAATTGTCCTATTCATTCTTTCATCTACTCCGTTCTATTGGGGATTATAAGGCACAGTTGTTTGATGTTTGATCCCATGCTGGCAAAGATAGTTTTCAAATTCATTTAACGTGTATTCTTTTCCATCATCAGTGTAAATAGAGCCAATATGAGATTGTGCATCATTTTCAATCCATGTATGAAAGTCCTTGAATGTTTGAAAAGCATCAGATTTGTTCTTCAATAAATAAACCCAACACATTCTGGTGTAGTCATTAATAAATGTCATCATATATTTATTTCCATGTGCAGAAGGAACAGGCATTGGACCGCATAAATCTAAATGAATGAGTTCAAGTTTTCTATGTGCTCTGGAATGTGAATCATGAAAAGATTGTTTTCTATGCTTTCCTACAATGCAAGCATCAAATTTTTTAGGTTTCCTAAGAATTGTAGGTAAACCAGTAACACCATTTTTCTTCAACAAGTGAAGGTTGTCATAGTTCAAGTGTCCAAATCTAGCATGCCATAAAAGACTTGATGGAAATGTACCTTCATCATAATGAGCACTGTATGAGAAATTTTGTGCACGAGCAGAGGTACCTTGCAGCTTGAGAAGTCTTTCTTCTTCTATCCCCAACATGACAAGTGAGTGATTTGTTGCTTTTCTCACCTCAACCTTGCCATCAAACATATCAATGGAGTGGCCTTGCTAGCAGATGTGGACCAAGGACAACAAGTTTCTCCTCAGTTGTGGGAGATATAAAACATTATGCAGAAGAAAGTCTAGAAGACCGGGCAATTTGAACCTGATTGTGCCAAGCCCTGATGGCTTGAGTTTTGATTTGTCTGCAAAATATACTGCTCCATCAACATTGTCAGTAAATTCTTCAAAAAACATTCTTCTAAAAGTCATGTGGCAAGTTGCTCCTGAATCAAGCAACCAATCTTTTTTTCAAGAAGCAAGTGAAGCATTAAACAAGTCTTCATTTACTCCAATATTACAATGTGCCACAACATATTGAGTGGATTTAGGTGCTTTACCTTTCTCTTTGTCATTGGTTTTACCTTTGCGTTGATTTCTTTCCTGTTCAATTATGTACCAAGGCAACTTGCATGTGGATGCATCACATGATCCATCTCTATTGCAACACATGCAATGAACATCAGAGTTTTCTCCTTGAGAGTGTCTGGCCCCCCTGCCTCTGAAATTTATTCCTCCTCTTCCTCTTCGACCACCTCTTCCTTTGGAAGAATCTTGAGCATGATTCTTCTCTCTATGTGCAAAACACAACTTCTTCAAAAGATTGAGAAGTTGTCTTCTTCCCAAAGGCTTTCTCTCTCTCAGCGAATTTATTTACAAGGGAATCAAAGGTAATTTCTTTGAGTTTTCCATTTGCTTGCAATGACTCAAGATAATTTGAATAAGTGGGATAAAGTGCCTTGACACAAGCTATCATAGGAATGTCTAATTCAACATTAGTGACTTTGATATCATGCATAATAGATTTTGCTTCTGATGCAAGAGCAAGAGGATCATCATTTTGTAATTCAAGGTTGAACAATTTAATCATCAATTGGACAACTTCAAGCGGAGAGTGTGAGTCATACAGTTCCTTCAACTTATGTAGGGCTTCAAAAGCATTTGAAAATGGTGAAATATGGTGACTCACCTCTTCATTTACAAATGCTACAATCAAGTTATAGGCCTTGTTGTTCTGGTTTTCCCAAATGGCGAATTCCTTGTCTGAGGTAGGCTTTTCTAGTTCATTATCTCCTTCTCCTACACAAACTCCTTTCCATAGCTCATTGAAAATGAGAGTATGTTTGATCTTTCGAGACCACTCATGATAGTTCTCCTTCCCGGTGAGAACCACTCCCACAATAGATATGAAAGAATGCATTTTAAAAATGTACTTTGTTGCCAATATATAAAAAAATTGCACTTTTGGTTGTAAAAACTAGAATTCTGATGTATATAGCAAAGGTATATATGAAGGAGGGCTTATATGGGGGGAAGGGTTATATGAGGGGAGGGCTTATATGAGGGGAGAGCTTATATGGGGGAGATAATATATGAGGTAATTTATGAGGGAGTTAACTCCTCACAAATGGAGTTAACGTATGAGGGAGATAATTTATGACATAGAATATTAAAACACTGATGCAACATATGGGCAAAGTATTAAAGTATGCGTATTAACGGAGAGAGGTATTAAGGTATGCATATAATGAATTTTAACAAAGTCAAATATTTGAGTGGTATGTGATATGAGTAGTGTTATGGGTATGGCAAGCTTTGTTAACACACAAAAAACAGGAGCAGATTTAAAAACTAAGGGTGGAGTGGTGCAGCGTTCAAACGCAGATATATGTTATGGGACGCAACAACAGTGGTATTATAGATTATGGACAGAGATCGCGGGTTCAATTAACAGCGAGAGGAGTCAGTGTTAGGGACCGTGAAGAAATGCAATGTAAAAAAAATAATGGGAGTGAATTTATATTATTCACCACAGTGTAAAAAAGGGGAGTGGGATGGTATCCCCAGAATAGTGGTTCAAACCTCAAGCTATATTCGGGTATCAAATCATTCAAGTATTCTCAACGCTGTCACAGTCCCATGCTTCTTTTGTGCCATACTCTCGTACCTCCACACAATGCACAGATCCAATCCTCGTTATTCAACAATCTCCCATATACTTTGAATGTACAACAAAACAAAACCAGCACTCACAGTGGATGTTCAATGCAACTCTAGGGAATTTTAATGCACAGAGAATTATGGCAGAGATGGGCAGATATGACAGACTACAAAAAAATGGCAGAAGGGAGTTACAAGGGAAGAAAGGGATGCCAAAAATGGGGTTGGGTCTGATACCATGTCAGGCCAGGAGGTAACTCAAATGAATTGTGTTTCTTCATTAAGATTTCTCATGGTATATACATGAAGGAGTCACTCTTGGGCTTCACCTCCCGATGGCTCTTTATTTTTCATTATTTACTATTTACATTATTTACAACTGTTCACCCAATCCCAATGATTGGGTGTCAACATTCTCCGCTTGGAAAACTCTTGCTAAACGGCAAGTGACCCAGCTAAACAACTCGAGCAACATAATCAAATTCAATAAGCCAAGCATGATGAAATGAGTGTTGCCTTTTATATATTTGCGTGGAGCCTTTTTCCCTCCATTTTCACTACTTCGTGGGTCCCCCACTTAGCCATCAATTTTACCTCTCATGCAATTCGAACTATTGGCTTCGGAAGTGCTTATTTTCCTTGTGTGAACAAAACCAAAATAACTTACTTCTAACTCCTAAGTCTACTAATAAAATCGAATGGGCCCCATCTCCTCCAAAATTGACCCCAAAATGTAGAAATAAATCCTGTTCCAAAATAATTTAGGAAGTGTCAATATAGTCCTCCCCGCCAAAAAATTCTTGTCCTCAAGCAATGCCTAAACAATTGCCCTCTTTGATTGTTGATCACCACTATAACCACCAATAATACTAGGGTCCCAAATGTACCATTGAGTCATCCCTAATCTCAACATTGTCCTGACATCAAGGAATCCCTCGATAGTAGGGTCCCAAGCCATCCTAATCAATGTGAAGGACACCTTGCTCCACTCGCTATCCAACCAGATACAAGTACCAGAAGCCCTTTGCATACTAGCAATAAGTAGAGCATCATGATAATATAGGACTCTGCCCAACTCCCCATGCAATTTCCCTACTGAGTAGTCCATCTCATGCACTATAAGAGTAAACTCTTGAAGATGCAATCCAATCCTAGTGAAATTGAACCCTCGTCTAACCAAGCCTCCCCTAATCTCCTCCTGTCGATCACCCTGCCACACCGGTGAAGTTCCCCACACCATCAATGAATCACTAAAACCAAATGGAAGATCTGGATGACCCTCCCTTGTAGAAACCAGCTCACCTCTACGGGTAGTTGAACTGCTCAACCCTGTTATGCCAGAATCCCTTGCCCATCACAGAAGGAACCTATCCTGCTGACATCGTGACACTCTGGTCATGAATGACTGCCTAGCATGCTTGTACCAGAGCCTCCTCTCCCATAACTCTTGGCCATAATCTATGCGATGATCGAGGCTAGGCCAATCTTGCCAAAGTGACTCAACAATGCCAGTGCCTATCACTCCATGGCTAGCCCAAATCCTGAGCAACAATCTACCTCGTCCTATGGTGAGGGCTTCGATGATCCCCCATGTGTCCGCCTATGAATGAATCAGTCTGCTTGTTATCCCAACCATGCTCATTGAGGAGTGGAGTATCCCACCAATCCACTGGATCCCTGGATCCCATAACCATACTAGAGGTACACAACCCCTAATCCTCTCTATCTTCTGTTGTAATATGCTGCTCGCTATTGGAACCCCTCTGTGCCCCATCTTTGCCTCCTATAGGTATCCAATAGGTAGGCACCGAGCATCAAGAACCTGTGCCGTGAATATCTAGCTGCTTTGTGCCTACCAAATCACACAACGAGATTTTCTATCCCAACTCCTGATGATGTGCCCAGGTACTACCAGAAGCCTAGGCATCATCCTACCAACAAGGACTACCGTCCTTCGCACCTCATGCTCACCCAACACCTCAAGCTGACCAGCGCAAAAAGCACCATGTAACTCCCTCTCGGTCACCTCCCCAAGTGTGAGCCTAGGGGTGGAACATATGCTACCTCGACAATCAACCATGCCATCCCTAAGCCTGTAACCATCAACTCGTGCACCTACCAAGTGTCTCAACTGGAGAGTCTCCTCTCGGCCCATGACACGCGGTGTCTCATCCAACTGCCTAGGGTGAGACTCCCATGCCCTGTTGCTTGAATGGAGAGTGCCAAAGGGAAACAACCAAACTCTCTGTGACCATAAGCAACATTGCAGGATGATGGGTGGCTATGTCCCAAAGAGTATGATCAAAAGTCTACCAAAATGCTCAAGAGTAATCCTATGGACGCCCCTCTCTCCGCCTCAGATCTGCTGATAACCCCCTCGAGGCCCTGCCTCCACTAACCATGGTGTCCCCAGATGCTCAACAATGTACCCCTCGATCCTAGGTGAGTTGCATCCAATGGTATACCTACTGTCCCTGTCCATAAGTCTCCCTACAGGCAATGCTCCAAGAGCCCGTTGTGTGGCATCATGTGTCACTGCATACCACCAACTACCACCGCACTCCTTGACATGCCACAATATGACGTAACATGTCCTTATACACCATTGGATACCCCCAACTATGGCTATACCATCTTGTGTCCTGCATGTGTCCCTGCACCTATCATTCCCCGCACATCCTAAATGCGATGCGAGTCACTCCTCCTACCCCACAATGTAAACCGGCATGCTGTGGTATACCACCATGTATCTCCATGCTCCTCTGCAGGCCACTGCTCCTCGCTACATAGCCCTGCACACCATTGGGTGCTATGGCCTAGAATTGGGTCGGTATGCATCAAGCCACATCCCTCTATATAACATTGGACAGTACAACCTAACTCTGTGCAGTCTTATGTACCACTGCCTACTATCATACCACCCTGTAACATATGGTATCCCGCATGTGCCAAAGTGTCCGCCACTGAGATAGTGACCCCACCATGACACGTGTCATGTCCGCTCGTGCATCCTGGTAGACCTGAGCACCCTAACTCCACTCCTGCTAGAGGGGATATCTCTGTTGTGTTGATCCTTTGTGACCCCTGAGTCCTAAACCTCAATGGGAGAACATCGTCTCCATACAATATCCGATCCGGTGGCCTACCCATGCCACCTCCTCCAGCCAACTCTTGCCAAAGATCATCCTACGCCCCCATGCGCAACCAACATGCCAAAACAACCAATGGAGTCTGCTCACAAACCACTAGGCCACTAGCGTCAACTACAACTCCCCTAAGGAATGCATGCGCTCAAGCACAGGGTTGACTACCCATCAATGCCATAACCATCCCGCATGTCTGATATCGGATAGGAAGCCCCGCCTGGATCCTAGTGCCAACCCGGGCCTCCATTACCCTCGATGTCTGAGAGCTCCAACAGAGCTTTACTCAAGACTATGATCATCTCCATGAGTTTAGCCCACTCCATCGGTTACCAACTGAGAATCTCTCGTCATCCAACCCCAAGAGAGGGATCAAATGCACAAACTCTAGCACACAGAACAAGCCCTCCATCCTATGAGTGTTGCACCCTGCACATCTCATGCCACCTCAACTCACCATCTTGGTCAACACATAAAATTTGTCAGGGAGTCTTTGCATCTCTCTCTCCGTGGTGCAAAGGTACTCTAGCAATGTTGCAAGCCCCATCTATATAAACCTAGAGAGCTATTATCTAGAAGTACTGCAACTCTGTTGACGGTCTGTGCATCTGTTTGCTCTAAGTCAGTGGTTGGTCCCAAAGAATACTGCTTGTCCTCCTCCATCATGGGCTCAACATGAGTCACAAACGGCCCCTCCATGACTAGCTCATGCCCCTCTATGTGGTCTCCATGTTGTTGTAGGTCGTTGTCATCCTGCAACTTTGTCGTAGTTCTAGGTGCCTCTGTATCTATTGTCTCCTCATCAAGGTTGGTGATATATCTCAGCACCTCATCATCCTGTCGTGTTCTGCTATCACCTGAAAACTCAGTCACAACCCCAGATACCTCAACAACGGACGTCACCTTCTCAACAGTGAACATGTCTGTGTCTCCTTGCACCTCATCAATGGATGGCCCTATGGGTGTATGCTCTACTCTCTCCCCCAAGGTGTCAACTAGTGCTATCAAAGAGGCCTCCAACAATGGTGACTCTTGTGCCACACTGGGTATACCAATGTGCTCCTCACACTCCCGTGTGTCCTCTGCCTCATGCTCAATCTCCTCCTCAAGCCCCTGATGTCAAACCAGGTCTCCACCAACAAAATCTTCTCCTTGACTCATCCTCTAACTATCTCTAGCCTCCCTACTCCTTTTCAGGAAATCTGGTGCCCTGATTATGTCGGTTTTCCCCACATAGTGTAGATGGTTGTACTCCCACGGCTTGTGCACCTCTATTGTCTATGTTGTAAGAACGATGGATCTGGTCTAACACCTTCCTCAACTGACCCAACCTCTCATCGTTCCAGCAGATTCCACCCTAGAATTCCTACATATTGAATCTCCCTTGAGCCATGGATGGTATATGGTGTAACCCGTCACTGTGCATACATGCCCAAATCTCCCATGATCTTACTGGCTACCCGCAGCTGGGCCAAGATCATGCTATGATACCACTATAATGTTCCAAACTTAAATAAATAGTGTATGCAAAGCAAAATTGATTCACAACACAAAATTTTAACAAACAGCACATGCTCATAAAAACTCCAAAAGTAGAACTAGCTAAACCATTTTATTAATCAATGGAGCAAGTACAATAGTATGGATGAATGCACCTAGGCTTGCCTCAATGGAAAGCATGATAGAATCCAAGTGATGAGACAATGATATCAAGTACTAGAAAATGTCTACTCCTCCAATGCTCTACATTGCCCACAAAAGTACAGCGCTGGCTGGAAAGGAACTGTAAGAAACTCCATTTCTGCTGCTCGGAAAATGCTACAAATCAACCCCAAGCTCCTTGATGAAAACCCACAAAAAACGTAGAAATATTTTGGCCCGATTTTGACCTCCCAAATTCAACCCCCAAAAAGCAATGCGTAGTCCCTAGAAATTCTGCACTGTCTGCTACAAAGATACGGCTAAAAATCCCACCTTCGATGCTCAAAAAATTCTGCAAATTTATATATGAGGTCCTTGTCAAAACCCAAAAATGGTTTGGCTTGGTTTTGGCCTTCCAAAATCGACCCTCAAAAGGTCCTACAGCCTCGAAATCTACTGAAGCACACTCTCTGCCAATACACCAGAAAAATCCTTCTCAAACACTTCGGATAGGTAGAAATCAACTCCACCAATACTTCCCTTATTTCTCCTGGCAAGCAATAGCCCTATGGAAGAATGTTGCAATGGCCACACTAGATACACTACTGCATCCTCCAGGAAATAGGCATTGCTAGGGCGAACTGAATATAAATGCTGGAAATTGTTGAAGAACCTAGGGCAAACTAGTGTAGTGTGATTCTTTGTTACTTGATAACAATTTGTGTAGTCTTTTTACTTTTCTTGTTAGCTTATACTTCTTCTTCTTATTATTAGTGCATATGTGTGTACTTCATACAACTGCTACCAAAACATAAAAACAAGAACACAAGATGTTGGCTCTCTGCCAGGGCCAAAACCTCTCTACTCTTGAGAGGAAAACCCTTTAGTGAATTTCTCTTATTGAAGCTTCTATTGATCAATGCCAAACCCTAAACCCCTGACTAAGAGATCCTCCAAGCACAAGTCAAGTCTCCACTCCTTTCTGCACCATATACCCCAGCACTTCTTCTCGCACTTTGTCCTCCTACTTTCGACACTTCATTCTTCTTTCAACTTGTTAGTAAACCTTGTTGCACTTGCTCTAGAGGAGATACTTTTGATGAGACCCTTCTTCTTATGATGGTTCCTTTCTTATCTTCACAAATCCACTAACTTGGATGACTGTAATGTAGAGTTGTTATGGTTGTAGGAAGAAATCTGATTCTCGCACATGTGACTGTGTTCTACCTTAGAAAACAGTCCCTTCAACTTCAATCTAGTTCCTTCTTCCTTCGTTTGTGAGGCCTTTTCCTTCGTTTGTGAGGGCTTCTCCTTCGCTCTTAGAGGGAGGTGGTGTAGACCTTAACTTCTAACCCAAACAGTGATAAGAATTGAACTAACGTATTACTGTTGTTATCGCTACAGAGAGACCTCCTTCCTTCGCATGTGTGGTTGTGTATGACCCTAAGAACAACCTTCCAAACTTCGGTCTTGTTTTCCCTTCCTCGCTGCACTAGAGGCTCTCTTACTTCGTTCTTTCTTACCTTTCTCTTCACAGATTTCAGAGCACACATTGATGCATTGTCTTAGGAGTGGACAGCCTCTATAAATAGAGGATTGTCCCCCCGCTTAGGCCTACTAAAAGGCCGACTATCCTCTATTTGTAGGCCGACTTTGAGGGCAAATTGTAGGTTGATTTGTTGAGCAGTTTGCGGATAGCTTCCATGGTGGTGTAGCCTTCTCAAGTCAAAAATGCCAAGTGGGGTCCTCCTAACCCACTTTTCCTAAGTCTATGATGGCAAAACTGCGAAATTGGCAAAATTGGTAATTACTTAGCAAAATTGCTAAGTAGGAACATCATAGTCCTCCATGCCTCAATGTTGCTTGTCCTCAAGCAACTGCAATGATGGGTGTTGGAGTACCTATTCCACCTCCCAAGTGGCAGTCTCCTCTGGCAAGTCCTTCCACTTCACTAAGAACTCCTGAACAGTCTTGTTCCTGAGCCTCATCTCTCTCACCTCTAGATTGGCCTTTGGCACCAACATCAAATGCCCCTCATCATCCAAAGGGGGTAAATCAATAGACATTGTCACCTACTATCCTAAGGCCTTTTTCAAGTATGAGACATGAAACACATTGTGTACCTTGCTCCCTGGCGGGAGCTCCAACTCATAGACCACCTCTCCAACCCACCTGGTCACACTATACCGAGGTTGCACGAAACGGGGAAACGGGTACGAGTTTTCGAAACGAGAACCGATACGAAACGCGACCTCCCCAAATTTTGGAAACGGGGAAACGCGAATATATATATATATATATATATATATTAGGACATTTAAGAAATATGTGCAATCATAAAGCATATATGATACAATCTAATTTATTACATTATGATAAAATTGTCAATTGTCAATGCATAAACTATAAGTCTCTAAATTTACATCACATTTACTGATGAATGATCACATAATGAAAATAGAAATATCCAAAATCACCCACGAGAAATTTCTAATTTCTTGTCTCGTGCTTGATTGGGAGTCTCCTCCTACATAGTTGAACGACCTTACTGCTCTTGATTAAATACAAGTTTCATACCCTAGTACCCTACATGCTCTTGATTATTGTGAGTCTCCCCTGCATAGAGGGCTTGGTTCTCTTGATTAAATACAAGTTCCATACCCTAGTACATGATAAAATCCAATGGAAACATTGCAATCCCCCCAATCCTGAAATCCTGAAAAACAGACAAGTCTGCTAGATTTTGAGTGAAATCTAAAATTCTACTTTCTCCATATGAAATCAATTGAGGACAAAACCAATCTCAAACATCCCAAGTCATTTCATGGTAATGTTAAAAATTTAAGTAAAAGGATGAAAATGAAAAATAAAGGAGAATATCACTTTTACTTTAAGAATTTAACATTACCATGAACTGCATATGCCTCAAACTTCCTGATGAACTGCATATCAACACTAGGGCAAAAGTTCACTTTTATAACTTTAGACAGGCATCTAAAAGCAATTAGAAGTCACTAGGATAACCTAAAAACAAATTAGAAAACAAATTAAAAAAAACACAAGTAAAAAGCTGAAACGTGAATCGTACAGCCCTAAAACGCGTTTTAGGCCGTACTGGCCACGTTTCAGTTTCGTGAAACGTGGCAGTACGGCCTGAAACACGTTTCAGCATTTCGTACTCGTTTCCGTACGGAAACACCCCCTTGCCCTACGTTTCCTGCAACATAGCCCTATACGGCCCATAGAAACGCGGTTTGAGCTTTTCAACTTCCTTTTGCTTTAGAGTGGAGTGCCTGTATGGTTGGAGCCTCAGAAAGACTAAGTCCCCAACCTCAAAATGCCTCTCAACCCTATGCATATCGGCATATATCTTCTGCTTAGTTTGGGTTGTCTGTAAAATACCCTTGAGAGCCCCAAGGATGTCCTAGCTCTCCTATATCCAATCTTTGGCCCTTGGGGCTCTACTATCTCCAAACACCAAATCAGTGAATGTCAAAGAATCATAACCATATAGAGCATGAAATGGAGACATACCTATCAACATGTGGAACGTGATGTTGTAGCAGTACTCTCCAAGGTGAAGCCACTTCACCCATTCACGTTGTGTTGATTTGGGGTAGCATTAGATGTGCTCTAGCCACGAAATTTGGTGGAGAGGTTGGGGCACATAAGATCTCCAATACCCAAAAAGGGTTTGGGCAGATTCTAAACAGATCAAGAGATATTAAAATAATTAATATTTTTAATGGAGTCCCTAAGTCTAAACTTAAGGAAAATAAAATATTAACGTGTATTAATATGAATTTGTGTTAGAATGGTCCAAAAGACATGGATCAAGCTAGATCTAATCTTAGCCGTTGATTAGGGGCTTAATCTCGGCCGTTGAGATGTCAACAGAAAAAGTATAAGAGGAGTCTTGAGGGGCACTTGGAGAACACACTGAGGGAGAACAATCAGTTCAATTTCTAGAGTGGGGTTTGCTAAGAAATTGAACCAGTAGTCTGGAGAGCAGTCAGGAGGCAGCAAGTATGGAACAAAGAGACAGGAGGTCAGTGCAGAAGAGGTAGACGTAGAGCGAGAGGAAGCCACACAGAGGCAGCAGAGACTGCGCAAAGCCAGAAGGGCCTGCGTCATCCACGCAGAGGCTGCAGGAGTGATGCAGAAGCCCAAAGAGGCTGCGCAGAGCCTCAGTAGGCTAACGCAAAAGGGTTTCAGGCTGTAGCAGAGGTCAGTAGGGCCTACGCTGGGGTTAGAAAAGTGTTGGAAGTTTGTCTATTTGTGGGTAAGCCAGTTTGGCACCCTGTTGTACAAGAAAATTGCTGAATAATAAAATCCTCCCTTGCTGCACCGGTTTTCCCACATTGGGTTTTTCCGAGGACATTAGTCCAAAATCACTGTGTTAATGTGTGCATATGTTTGTTTCTGTATTATAGTGTGATATCTGCAATAGTATTTATTTTAATGTTTGTTGAAGTAATTTCATGAATAACTTATGATGAAATAAGTAGGAAAATTAAATCAGTTGCCGCAACGATAGAATTTTCACATGGTATCAGAGCAAGTAATCAGAGACAGAAAGGGAAAATCAATTATGGGTCGAGACCACGATGCAGAGGCATCCACCTCAAGGGACTCACACAAATTTTCAGAAGATTGCACAAAAGAGAGAGATTTCGATTTCTCTATGTTGGCTTCCAGGTTCGAAGAAGAAGTGGCATGCATGACTAATGTTGCATCATCAGAAGTATGGTATATAGACAATGGTGCCTCGTGGCATATGACGAGAATCAGGGAGTGTTTCTCAGAATATCGAGAAGAGAATTGGGAGAGCAGTTTTGTGCCACAAATGTGCTGCATGTGCCAAGATTGGGGATGAACTTACTTTCCATGTCACAACTACAAGGCAAGGGCTATGATGTCTATTTCATCAAGGAAAAGATATACGTCAAACACCCGAGTTGGAAAAAGAAAGTGCAAATCAAGATCAAAATCGGTTGTACAGATTACAACTAGAATCTCCAATGGAACTAATAGGTAGCCATGGGGACAAAGACTTGAACGAACTATGGCACAAAAGGATGGGTCACTTGCACCATGGAGCTCTGAGAATTCTCAGGAGTACTGTAACAAGAGTTCTAGATCTGAGTACGGAATGAGATTATGTATGCACAGGATGTGCTCCAGGAAAGTATGCCAAGGCGACATTTTTTAGGAGCAACCACAGGGCCAAGAGTGTACTAGGATTGATACACTCAGATATCTGCAAGCCTATGTCCGTCAAAGCTCTCAGCGGTGCCGAGTATTTCCTTACATTCATTGATGACCACTCAAGGAAAACTTGGATCTATTTTCTGAAAACCAAGGATGAGGTTTTCTGTCGATTCAAGGAGTTCAAGGCTCTGGTGGAGAATGTGACAGGTAAGAAAATAAAAGTCTTGCGCTCAGATAATGGTGGAGAATATGTCGATAAGGACTTCATTGATTATTGCGCTAAGGAGGGCATCAGAAGAGAGTGGACAGCTCCCTACAATCTGAAGCAAAATGGAGTGGCAGAAAGGAAAAACAAGACTATTGTAGAAGCAGCTAGGGCCATGTTGTATGATCAGAATATGCCAAAATTCCTGTGGACAAAAGCATGCAACGCAATTGTCTACGTTCAAAACAGGACTTCTCATCGGGCAGTGCGCAAGATTACTCCAGGAAAGTGTTCACTGGGAAGACACCTGAAGTCAGTCATTTCAGGTTATTTAGGAATTTGGCATATTGTCGCATACCTGAAAAAAAAGAGGAAGAAGCTGGATCAGACTGCAGAAAAGGGGTATCTAGCAGGATATAGCGAGAACGCTAAGGCATACAGGATCTATCTTCTAGGGAGCAAGAAGGTAGTAGTACAATGAGACATAAAGTTCATGGAGGACAAAGCTTTTAGAAGATCTCGCAAAATGCCTTCCAAGGAGTAGTCAAAAGAGGATCCATTGGTCATGCCTCTTCAACCAACGGAAATGAAGAATCCTTCCTCAGATCAGGAAAATTCTCAGGATGAGGAAGAGGAGCAAACAGAAGCACCTGTTGGCAGAGGAAGAACCAGCAGGAAACTTCGTCAAATTCTGCGTGCTGCAGAGAACTTCATCGGAGAGCCAAGGAACAGTAAAAGGGAGCGAAAACAGCCAGACAGGTATTAGGCGTTAGTAGCTCAGGATGGAGAGCCTACCAGCTTCAAGGAGGCAGCTGAGCATCAGGTCTGGCTAGATTAGATGGTGGAGTATAACTCCATAATGGTAAACAATGTTTGGGAGCTGGTGTCAAGGCCTCAAGATAGATTTGTGGTAGCTTCAATATGGATATACAAGATCAAATATGCTACGGACGACAATATTGAGAAATATAAGGCTAGGTTTGTGGATAAGGGGTATGCTCAAAAGGAAGGGATTGACTATGAGGAAACCTTCGCCCCAGTAGCCAGGTATACATCTATTAGGACCGTGATATCTCTTGCAGCCCAGATGGGATGGGAGATCCATCAGATGGATGTCAAGACAACATTTCTGAACAGGGTAATAAAAGAAGAAGTATACATTGAACAACCAAAGGGCTTTGAAACTCATGAAAAGAAGTCTCATGTATGTAGACTGAAGAAAGCTTTGTATGGGTTGAAGTGGGCACCAAGAGCATGGTATGGTCGAATAGATGGCTACTTGCAGAAGATGGGGTTTGTCAAGAGTGACGCGGATCTGAATCTCTACTATTTGGTCATAGAGAGCGAGCCACTTATCTTACTATTATATGTGGATGATCTCTTCCTGACAAGATCATCCAAACTCATTGAAGACTGCAAGAAGAATTTAGCCACAAAGTTCAATATGAAGGATCTGGGATGAATGCACTATTTCTTAGGGTTGGAAGTTTGGCAGCAGAAAGGATAAATCTTCCTTGGGCAAGGAAGGTATGCTACAGAAATCCTGAAAAGGTTCGGGATGGGAGACTGTAGACCTATGGCTACGCCAATGATCACCAACTAGAAGAAGATTGATGTATCAGAAGACAAGGATGTCGATCCCACCCTATACCGACAGCTCATAAGGTCCCTGATATATCTAGTCAATACCAGGCCAGATATTTGCTACGTTATCAACACCCTCAGTCAGTTGATGGTGGAACCAAAGAGTGCTCACTGAGCAGGAGCCAAGCATGTTCTCAAGTATTTACAAGGAACAGTTGATTATGGGCTCTTATACAACAAGGGGAAGGATATCAAGTTGAGTGGATTTATTGATGCAGATTGGGCAGGAAGTTCAGTGGATCAGAAAAGTACCTCTGGGTACTGTTTCAACATTGGATCAGGAATAACCTCCTAGTGCAGTAGGAAACAGAAGTCTGTGGCTCTGAGCTCGTCTGAGGCAGAATATATGGCAGCAAGCACAACTTCATGTGAGGCTATATGGCTTAGAAAATTTTTGGTAAACCTATTCAGAAGAAATATGGGGGCAACCAAGATCATGTGTGATAATCAGAGTTGCATCAAACTCTCTGAGAATCCAGTATTTCATGATAGGTCAAATCATATTGATATCCGGTGTCACTTTGTCAAAGATTGTGTCCAACGAGGAGCTGTACAGTTGAGCTACACTCCTACAAGGTAACAAGTGGCAAATATCCTCACCAAGGCCCTTGGAAAGTCAAAATTTGACTACTTCTGGGAAAAGATGGGGATGGTAGAGAACCCCTTTCAGAAGTAGTATGTTAGCAACACAAATGAAGAGGGAGTTGCAGTGCAGATGCAGTGTTGGGAGAAAGGACCAACAACAACACAGATGCAAAGGGAGTTTCAGTGCAGATGAAATGTCGGGATAGAGGACCAACAATAGCACAAATGCAGTGGAAGTTGCAGTGTAGATGCAGCGTTGGGAGAAAGGACCAGCAGTAGCATGTATGCAGAGGGAGTTGTCGTACAGATGCAGCAGTGGCAGTAGTAGAGTCATGGGTAGCAGTATAGGAGGCAACAGTTCAGAGGATGCTGGGCAGGAAGGCCTAGCATCAGCACAAGTACCAATGCTAGATGATCAGAGTAATACTCAGTGCGGAGTATTGCTAGAGCACAGTCCTCGCTAAGAGGAAGTGCTGATTTGGGGTAGCATCGGATGTGCTTTAGCCACAAAATTTGGTGGAGAGGTTGGGGCACATAAGATATCCAATACCCATAAAGGGTTTGGGCGGATTCTAAATAGATCAGGAGATATTAAAATAACTAATATTTTTAATGGAGTCCCTAAGTGAAAATAAAATATTAATGTGTATTAATATGAATCTGTGTTAGAATGATCCAAAAGACATGGATCAAGCTAGATCTAATCTTAATTGTTGATTAGGGACTTAATCTCGGTTGTTGAGATGTCAACAAAAAAAGTATAAAAGGAGGCTTGAGGGGCACTTGGAGAACACACTGAGGGAGACCAGTCAGTTCAATTTTTGGAGCGGGGTTTGCTGAGAAATTGAACCAGTGGTTTGGAGAGCAGTCAAGAGGCAGCGAGTACGGAACAGAAAGACGGGAGATCAGTGCAGAGGAGGCAGATGCAGAGCCAGAGGAAGCCATGCAGAGGCAATAGAGACTGCGCAGAGCCAGAAGGGCATGCGTCATCCACGCAAAGGCTGCAGGAGTAACATAGAAGCCTATAGAGGTTGTGCAGAGCCTCAGTAGGCTCACGCAAAGTGTTTCAAGCTATAGCAGAGGTCATAGGGCCTACGCCGGGGCTAGAAAAGTGTTGGAAGTTTGTCTATTTGTGGGTAAGCCAGTTTGGCACCCTATTGTACAAGAAAATTGTTGAATAATAAAATCCTCCCTTGCTGCACTGGTTTCCCACATTGGGCTTCTCTGGGGACATTAGTCCAAAACATAGTTTTAAAAACCGGCGGAAAAAACCGGTAACCGGCCTAATCGGCCGGTTGGAGGCCTGGCCGGTCCGAACCGGCCCTTCTAACCCGGTTTCCTCCCTCACTCGCCCAAAATACAGCCCTAACCGGTAAAAACCGGCCGGTTTAGGGCGGAACCGGCCGATTTATAGCTAACCGGCCGGTTCCGTCCTAAACCGGCCGGTTTATGGACAGGCTGCCGGTAAAAGGAAAAAGCGCTGCGGTTTTGGCTGTTAGTGGTGGTTTAGGGGTTTTGGGGGGCAGGGAAAGGTGTTTTCCCTCCAGAAACAACCTCACACTTGCTATAAGACACCCCTCTCACTCTCATTTGTCTCACACAACTGATTTGGAGTGTTTGTGAGTGTTTGTGAGTTTGTTTGTGAGCTTGGAGAGTGTGGAGTTTTTGCTGAAGTAGTCATCTTGGAGTTGGAGTTGGAGCTATTTTGGAGATAGTGTGTAGCTGTCAGTGGAGTTGCCATCTTCAAGAGGAGGCTAAGGGAGCTACTTTGCATTTCCAGGTAAGGATTTGCACTTGATAATTCCTCATTTGAGTCTGTTGTCCATGAATTATTTTTTTTATGTGCTATAAACTTCTCACTTCAATGATCTATCATCTATGCTATGAACTCTCTAGCTCTATGCTATCAAATTTTGTAGCTTGCATGTGCATTTTTTTTCCTACATTTATCATTGGTTTTCCATGTTCCTTAGCTGCAATTTTTTTTTTAAATGGCAGATTTCTTTGCAAATTGTTATTATTTCAAGCAAACATGGCTCCAAAAGGAAAGGACAGTGCATGGGTTCATTGTGATGTAATTGAGGGAAAAATGATATGCAAATTATGCCATAAATCTATTGGAGGTGGGGGTATTCTTAGGTTGAAACAACACTTGGCTGGGGTAAGAGGCCAAGTAAAGCCATGTGATGCACCAAAAGAACTGTTAGGTCCTATTAGGGAGGAATACATTGCCAAGCTTGAAAAATTTTATGAGGATAAGGCTAGGGAGAAGGCCATCCAAGATGAAATTGCAAGGAAGAGGGAATTAATGGAAGCCATGAATCTTATGAAAGAGAGTGGGTATGATGATTATGAGATTCAAGACTCCACTTCTATCCCTTCCACCAATGACCCCTTTCACTATGTTCATCCTTCTGTTGGAGTTGGCCAACCATCAAAAGGAACAAAGAGACCAAACATCCAAAGTTATTTCTCATCTTCTGCCAACATTGCCTCTTCTAAATCTAATCCCACTTCCTCCCAGCCAAGTTCTCAACCCACTTTGGATCAACATTGGAAAAAACAATGCAAAGAAACTTCTCACCAATACATTGCTAGATGGTGGTATGATTCAGATATCCCATTTAATGCTGCTCGCTCACCTTATTACCAAGCTATGTGGGACTCTGTTATAGCTGCAGGAAAGGGCTTCAAAGGCCCTAGTATGCATGACTTGAGGGGAGCTCTTTTGCAAAAAGAGATATCTTCCATTGATGAGTATTTGGCTGAGTTTAGAGAGTCATGGGTCAAAACAGGTTGTTCCATTATGTCAGATGGATGGACCGATGGAAAGAACCGCACTATCATTAATTTCCTTGTTTCTTGCCCTCAAGGAACCATGTTTTTGAAATCAGTTGATGCATCTGATAGGGTAAAGGATGCAAGCCTTCTATTTGAGCTTTTGGATAACATTATTCAAGAAGTTGGGGAGCAGCATGTTGTGCAGGTCATCACTGATAATGCCTCAAACTATGTTCTTGCTGGAAAGATGCTTGAGGCCAAATATAAGACCATATTTTGGACTCCATGTGCTGCACATTGCATAGACCTCATGCTTGAGGATATAGGCAAAGTGGAGTGGGTAAAAAACACTGTAGAGCATGCCAAGTGCATTACAAAATACATTTACAACCACTCATGGGTATTGAGCCTAATGAGGAAACACACTGGAGGCAAAGAGCTTGTTAGGCCTGCAATTACGAGATTTGCAACTCACTTCCTCACGTTGCAATGTCTCAATGGTCAACATAGAAACTTGCAGAAAATGTTTTCCTCTGAAGAATGGTCTGAATCTCGGTGGGCTCGTAGACCAGATGGAAAAGACACCAAAAAGAAAGTGTTAGACACTTATTTTTGGAAAAGGTCTGTAGAGCTTGTGAAAATTACCGAGCCCCTTGTTAAGGTGCTAAGGTTGGTGGATGGGGAAAGATTGGCCATGGGCTACATTTATGAAGCTATGGATCAGGCAAAGGAGCAGATACGGGCAGCTTACAATGACAGGTTAGCTAAATATGGCCGTATATGGGAGATCATTGATAACAGATGGAACAATCAACTCCATCGTCCTATACATGCAGCCGGGTATTTTTTGAACCCAAGGTATCACTATAAAAATCGGCTAGGAGATCAGCATGATGGGGAGGTCAGAGCTGGATTGATTAATTGCTTGGAGCGCATGGTCCCTAACCATGTAGACCAGTTGGATATACATAGACAGCTTACTATTTTCAATCAAGCAAGTGGTACTTTTGGCAAAAACTTGGCAAAGATGGCAAGAGATGTGGACCAACCAGGTAAGCAATTCCAATTTCCATTTTGTTTTTCATTTCAAGTTAAAATTGTTTACGTTCTTTACAATTCAAATTATAAACTAAGTTACTAATTATTGTCTTTTTCTTTGCAGCACATTGGTGGGAGTCATTTGGTGGCCAGTGTCCTCAATTGCAAAGGCTTGCAATTAGAGTCCTCAGTCAAACTTGCAGTGCTTCAGGTTGTGAGCGCAATTGGTCTGTTTTTGAGCGCATACACACGAAGAAGAGAAACCGTTTGGAACAAAAACGGTTAAATGATCTTGTTTTTGTGCAATACAACCTTCGACTGAGGAGGAACCAAATGATGAGCAAATCACCTGATCTAGATCCCATTGTGTTGGACGATATTGATCCAACATCAGAATGGGTGGAGGAGACTGAAGATCCTGTGTTTGAGGCTGATTTTGATATCGACATGGCTTTAGCGGAGGATGAGGCAGATTATGTGGCGGCATCAGAACCAGGATCAGTAGCGGCATCAAGGAAAGGCAAGGAACCAATGGAAGGCACTAGTCGTGCAGGTCGAAAAACTCGTGCTTCCATTAGGTCCACTTCTATTGTCATTGGTGGCATTGATACTGATGTTGCAGATGAGGCAGAGGCATCCTCAGACTCTGAACCAGATGATGTCTATGTAGCTCCTGATGATGATCCTGTGTCTAGTAGTGGTGATGGACTTGATGATTGATCATGTGTACACTGTAGACTTGTAGTAGGCCAATGGCCTCATAGCTTGCAGCATTGTTTTTGGACTTTATAGGCCATTTAGAGCCTCATTTCTTATGTATTTTGCTATTTTGTCGATGATATGTATTGCACTCGGTGCCATTTTGATATATTCACCTTTGCATGGTATATAAATGAGCAAACTTTGCATATTTTGTCTCTATTGGCTTGGAATCATGGTTTTACATCTTAAAAATAGTTTTGTTTCATTAAAAATTAATTATTTAATGTATTTTTTAAAAACCGGTTCGTTTAGACCAAACCAGTCCCGGTTAGACCGGTTCCGGTCGGTAAACTGGTTCATTAGGTGGACCGGTCCGGTCACCGGTTCCGGTTTTAAAAACACTGGTCCAAAATAACTGTGTTAATGTGTGCATATGTTTGTTTTACGGTGTGATATCTACAGCGGTATTTATTTTAATGTTTGTTGAAGTAATTTCATGAATAACTTATGATGAATTAAGTAGGAAAAGTAAATCAGTTGTTGCAGTGATAGCATTTTCACACGTTGTTGCCCAGTCACATAGTTGCACACCTACCCCTCCAACCACTTTTTCACAATCTCTGTCTGGCCATCGGTTTGTGGGTGATAATTGGTACTAGGTGTGAGCTCAATCCCAACTAACCAAAATAACTCCTACTAGAATCCCCCCATAAATCAACTGCCCCTATCACTCACAATGGTGTTGGGGAGACCATGCATCCTAAACACCTCCCTAAAGAACAACTCGACCACCTATGAAGTTGATGGCCGAGAGTGGATGGCAAAGAAATGGGCATACTTGGTCAACCTGTCCACCACTACATATATGTAGTCTTGCCCCTATACTGTCAGCATCCATGTAATAAAGTCCATGGATATACTCTCCCATTTCCACTCAAGAATGGGAAGAGGCTGCAGTAATCTCGCGGGGTGTGTCTGCTCTCCCTTGTTCATCTGACAGGTATTGCACTCCTATACATGACTCAGAACATCCCCTTGAGGCCCCTCCACGAAAGACGCTCCCGAATAGATTGGTATGTCTTGAGGAACCCTTGATGCCCTGCTAGTGGAGAGTCATGTGCAACGTGCATAATCCTCTCCCTCAAATGCGAACTAGGTACCAAATAGATCTGGTTCTTGTAGTAGATCACCTCACCCATCACACGGAACTGGTCATATACATGCGTGCCATTTAAGATCTCACAAGCCTGCCTATCCTTCGAATACTCCACCAGCAACTACGCCCTCCAATCCAAGCAAATACTCATAAAGGATAGTGTCGCCGGTCTCCTACATAAAGCATCAGCCACCACATTCTACTTTCCCTTTACATACTCTATGTCAAAATTGTAGGCCTGGATCTTGCTGACCCACTTCTACTGCCTCTCATTGATCTCCTTCTGCTGTAAAAAGAACCGAAGACTGTTGTGATCAGTCTTCACCATGAACCTATTGCCCACCAGATACTATCGGAATTTGGCCAGCATATGCATGATGGCCGACATATCCTTGTCATATATGGAGTAGAGCCTCTCATGACTAAGGAGCTTCTGACTCTCAAAGGCTATGGGGTGCCTACACTGCATCAAAACAACCCCAATGCCTTCACCGGATGCATCACACTTCAATACAAATGGTTACGAAAAATATGGCAACGGTAACACCAGACAACTGCTCATCACCTGTTTGAGGCACTCAAAAGCCCCCTGCACTACATCTATCCACTCAAACACACCTACCTTAGTCGAATCGGTGAGAGGTGTTACCAACTGTGAAAACCCCTTCACGAACTTCCTGTAAAAATTCCGGTAGCTCAGTGATACTCCTGGGTGTAGGTCAATCCAGTATGGCCCTGATCTTCTCCAGGTGCACATGTACCACGTCCTCTCTGATGATGTGGCCTGTTGACCCTGCCGCCTACACCTACCTACAAGTTAGTGAGAAAAGCCTTCAACCCCACAAGGTGTGGTTGGTGGCATGGAACTCAGAGAAGGGGCTATCACACTAATCCTGATTCTCTCTATTTGAGTTATCTCCTAGGTTAGCTAAGGGGGGTGGTCCCTAATGAAAAGTTAAGTTAAAAGATGTGAGTTTCTAGGGGTGTATTATAGTGAAAATGGATTACTTTTTAAGATTTATAAGAAAAAAATTGATATGAGCAATAACCATCATAAGATAAGCATGATATACATAAACAACCAGTGCCTTAAGTATTTGGTCCTTAAGAAATGAAATTGTATTTTGCTTAAAATGAAGTGAAATTCTTTCAAATGGAAAGCCAAAAGAACCTTGAAAAGTGAAACACTAAATTGTTAGCACAAGATATTATAAATGTTTTCAAGATGAATAAGTCTACAAATCAAAGCATGGAAACTATCTTGCTCAAAAGGATACAAAAATAACTCAAATGTTAGACCAAGATGACAACATGCAATTAAATTTGCAAGCCAAAATAATAGTACTTGAGGAGACTCTACGGGATATGAGCTATTGTGCTTGAGGAAACTCTACGGGATTGTATTCACTACTTGTAATATAATACAACAGTCTTTGGGGTAAAGTGTGATGGTGTTCTTCTCCTTGCATGAGTGGTAAATTCTTGACTTGTTGTTATGCTTCTATTTATTTCTTCATGTCATTATTTCTTTCATGCTTGTTTCAAGTTATGTTAGTATGCAATTATCTCATATTAGCATAAGAATTAATTATTTTCTTTAAGAAAATAAATCTTCTAGGGGATAATAGATGCATCTCTAGGAATTCTTTCCATTGCACTTATTTAATTTCATGTTGATTTAATAATTTGTGGTGAAGTTTTGTAGATGAATCATTATTTGGTCAAGCTTTTCAAGCGCGAGGGGAATTCTCGGAGGAATCAACCCATTCTTGAAAATTATTCAAGGAGAACCCGCATGTTTTGAATTCCAAAGTCTCATCTATATCTTATTTGTGTCTTGCAGAGATTCTTTCAAGTTTCTTAAAGATTTTATTTCTTGCATCAAAATAACAAACTTGGAAGGAAATAATTTTTACGTATTGTACTTCATTTATCAATATCTGGCTATTTCAAAGAGCTAAGTCATGGTTAGTCAAAGAGGAGAGCTTGTTCATACTCTTTGACCTAGCCTCTTGTAGATTATTTTTGTAACATACTTTGTTGTCATCTTGGTCTAACATTTGAGTTATTTTTGTATCTTTTTGAGCACGATAGTTTCCATGCTTTGATTTGTAGACTTATTCATCTTGAAAGCATTTATAATATATTGTGCTAACAATTTAGTGTTTCACTTTTCAGGATTGCTTTGCTTTCAATTTTTGAAGCATTCTACTTTTTTTTTAAGCAAAATACAATTTCATTTCTTAAAGAGCAAATACTTGGAAGGCACTGGTTGTTTATGTATTTCATGCTTATCTTATGATGGTTATTGCTCATATCAGTTTTTGCTTATAAATCTTAAAGAAATAATCTATTCAATTCTAACAATTCTCCTAGACACTCACGTCTCTTTTTAACTTAACTTTTCATTAGGAACCACCCCCCTTAGCTAACCTAGGAGATAGCTCAAACAGAGAGAGTCAGGATTAGTGTGACAGCGCCTTCTCTGAGTTTCCTGCCACCAACCACACCTTGTGGGACTGAAGGCTTTTCTCATTGACTTGTAGGTAGGTCTAGGCGGCAGGGTCAACATGGCCAAGGTATAGCATCTTTGTCAGTCTAAATTCACATTTCGACACATTGGCTTATAACTGTTGTTCCTCGAGAATATGAAGCACCTCCTCCAAATGCTTCAAGTGCTCCTTCCAAGTCCTACTATAGATCAAGATGTCATCGAAGAACACCAGCATGAACCTGCGAAGCTACTTGCAGAACACATGGTTAATGCAAAACTGGAAAGTAGCAAGGGCATTGGTTAGCCTAAAGGGCATCACCAAAAACTCGAAATTCCCATAATCACATCAGAAGGACGTCTTCGAGATGTCACGCCCCCAAACTCTGATCTGGTGGTAGCCCGAGCGTGAATCAATCTTAGAGAAGTATTCAAGTCCTCTAAGTTCATCCATCAACTCATCTATGAGCGGAATCGAGTACTGGTTCTTTAGCGTCTTCTTGTTCAAGGCCCAGTAGTCGATGCACATGTGGAGGGTCCCATCCTTCTTCACCAGCACAACTGAAGAAGCGAAGGGACTCAAACTAGGCCTGATGTGCCCCAAGGCCGACAACTCATGTATGGCATGCTCAATCTCATCTCGATAAGTCTTGGAATGTCGGTATGGTGTGGTGATCACTGCATGCAGCCCTCCTCTAACTCAATTGTGTGCTCAAATCCCCTATCAGGTGGCCTGCCTAGAGGAATGTCTCCAAAAACCACTGAATACCTATCCAAAATCTCCTGGATGTCCTGGTGTACCGGTCGTGGCTGAGTCCCTCCCTCTGCAATCCTGAGATCCACTGCCACTCTATATCTCCATGTCATAAGTCAACCTCCATTATGCACTGACACCGTCTATGGTGGGTACGAATGCATCCCCTGAACATCTCTTTGTGGCGGTGGCCTACTGTCACAGCCCTACTGCAGGAAAGGAGCTCACGGTGGAATTGGTGCCCTAGTCTTGGGAATTATGTCTTGCAAATCCCATGTGTGGTTCACTGCCTCCTGTAAAGTAGTGGGCTTGCTTTCCCTCACTAGCCCACGCAAGGGTTCAACCAAACCCTCCACAAAGGTGTAGACCCTCCTAGCATCTGACAAATCCAACACCATCACTAACACCCTTAGAAACTCTAATATGTAGTGCTCGGGGCTGCCTGTTTGCTTGAGCTGGGTCAGCTCTCTGAAATGTGCCTCCAGATCCCTCTTGTCAAAACGCTCCACAACCCTCTGTGTGAAGTCCTCATAGGAAGTCACACTAGCATGCCCTAGCGTGGTCAACCCATGGAACCACCAATCGTGTGCCTCCCCCTCCAAGTGCAAGGTAGCCATTTTGATGGCTTCCACCTCAGTCATCCGGCTAAGTTGAAAATACATGTCTAACTTCTCAACCCATGCCCTAGCCGTGCACTTGGATGACCCATTGAATGTGGGGAGATACATCCTCCCAATGGTACGTTGCAACTCTGAATTCTGCATGCCTAAACCTCCTGCACCCTTCCCCTATCATTCTGCTTGAGCTGGCAGAAATCTCGGAAGGTCAGTGCAGCTCGAAATTCATCCCCCATCAACTGCCACTCCTGAAAATACTCTCCCATAGGCATCTAGTGATGCCTAGCTTGCTCACCAAACCTAGAGGCAAAAACGTGGGCAATGTAGTCCTAGTTGGCCCACTGAAAGTGTGTGGGTGAGTCAAAGGGGAATGATGGTCGTACTGGTGGGAAGCCCCTGAAGTCTCCCCAAACACAAAATCTTGGTGAACACTCTTGTCCCGATTTTGTTGCTTAATCTCTTCCAGCATTTCTTTCTGCATGTTTGCCATGTCACTCAAAGCCTTCAAAAGGCTATTGAACATTGCCTCCTCTTTTCTCATGGGTTCCACCATGTTTACTTCTTCTACCTCCTATTATGGGGCCTCAGTATCAGTGGTGATCTCCATTTCCCTCTCCCGGCTCCTGTACCTATGCCTCCTATAAGTGATGCTCTGCTTCTCTCCTATGGTCATAAAAGATTTCCCCCACGACTGAGCCAAGACCGGTGCTCTAATACCAATGTAATTTCATACTAGGAATTAACAGTGATATTCAAACAAAAACACCATATGCAAACACAAAAATTCAGCATGTAATTAGACACCCAGACAATTGCCCAAAAATTGCACCATGCTGAGCCATTTTATTAATAGGTATAAGGAGAGTACAAAATGTATCAAGTATGTGCACCTGAGCTTGCAAAAGCAAGTTAAACAAGTCCCAAGTGATGTAATGCTCTGCCTGGATGATAGATGGTACTGCTCCTTCAACTATTGCGCTGGCCCTGGAATTCTGTTACTATTGGCTAGTGAAGAACTAGGGTTTGACCCCTCTAGAGTGCTCAGAAAATTCTGCAAAATTAGCCTTGGGCTCCCCTCACTAAGCCCACAAAGACCCACAAAAGGTTGGGCTTAGTTCCAATGTTCCGAAATTAGCTCCAATTATAGCAAGATCCTCCTTCAACAGGGTAATTCGCACCACGAAGAATTCTGCTGCAAAAGCCCCCCAAAATACTGAGCAAATTCCACAACAATTATCCTTATGTTCCCTAGCAAAACTCAACCCCAAACTCCCTACTAAGCGTCCACAACATATGACCTCCACAATTGACTGCGCAGGCCCCAATCTAACCACCTCTGCGCATGCCTAGGAATGAGGAATTCATCCTGAAGAATGGCCACCCAACCTGCTTGTCAATCCACTACAAGAATGCTGCAAAATACCAAGGAATGTGCCCCCAAATCCCCGGAATCAGCCCTACCCTGAAGCTCTCTCCCCACACGAGTTTGTGGTCCCTTTCTGCACCTAGTATGCTCCAAAATGACTCAAATCTCTCTGTAGAATTACCTCCAAAACAACTCCACAAAGTAGCAAAGGATCCCCTAAGGTGGCACTCAAAGTCCACCGAAGGAGTTGATATTTCCCCTCAGAAATCTTGTGTGTTGAACAACATTCGTAGACTTAGCTCAACAACTCAAGCGTACAAGATGAGTTTGTTTGTCAAAGGACCAAAAAGCCCCCAAATGATGTCTTCTCCTCCTATTTATCATTGGGCTTTCCCTCTCCAAGGGGGCCCCATACATCAACCCCTCTCCCCCCCCTCTCTCCACAAATACGCTTTTCTCCAAGGGGTGTGTATTCCTCTTGGGGTGCCCCCCACTACAAAATCAATTTGCCTTCTTTTTCCTATGTTGGAGCATTCTCAAGTCAAAAATGATAAGTGGGGTCCTCCTAACCAATTGTTACTAAGTCTATGATTACAAAACTGCAAAATTGGGAAAATTGGTAATTACTTAGCAAAATTGCTAAGTAGGAACATCACATTTTCCCTCACATATAAACAAAAATTTATATCTCCTATTGTAGACCTTTGATCTTGGTGTTCTTTGCATCCCCTAGTTCCTTTTAGGTCCTCTATGATCTCCAAGAGTCAAATGTCCAAATCTCCTCATGGTTTTGACCCCATACCTTTGGGTACAAAACCCCCACCTTGGTTTCTATGCCAGCAAGACACATTTGTGGCGCTCATTCCTCCAAACCTCGAACCCTAGGGCTTGGAGTAGCTCCCAAGCTACAAATATCAATAGGGGTCAATGGGAGATTATATCTCCACCATTGATCAAGGAGAGCTAAGATCAAATCTCAACCCTTGATGTTAGGGATAGGGCTTCTCATCATTATGAGACTAAAAAGGAGGAAAAGGAAAGGAGGTTATTCATTCTTCATGTGCAAGTGTTGGAGAATTGAAGAGGAGAAGAGGAGAAGAAGAGGAGGTTTTGATAGCAAGCGTTTGCTGAAGGAGAGACAACCTAGAGCGGGAGAAGGCAACACATAGCTCGAATACCAAGGCTGGAAGAGAGGCTTGAGTTTCGAGAAGATTCAGCAGAAGTTTCCAATGTGTAGATTGAGGAATTTATTGTGGTCAAACAAGGTCAAATTTTCAGGAGACGAAGTTGGGTCAAAGGGAGCAAAAATCAAGGAGAAATCAGGTTGAGACAGTGGCATGCATACCCAAAAATTGCAGGCAATCTCAGCACAGAAATCAAGACACTAATAATGCAACCTTCTAGGCAGTATCAGCATGAAATTCAAGGCTAAGTTGATGAACATTGGCCTGAAATTTGACGAAGAATTTATGGGAATTGGCACAAAATTCTAGGTGTTAAAAAATTCTAGCAGTGGCACGCAGTTCGAGGGGCGGAGATTTTTGAAGTGGCACAATTTTTCAAACTGTTCCTTGATTTTCTAGGAACCTAGCACAAGTTTCATGGGAGAGATAAGTACCCTTGATATGTAATTAATGTTGTAATAAATTCTCTGAGATAAGCAAATAAAATCCTCTTTCAAACTGGTTTTCCCCTTTGGGGTTTTTTTCCAGGGTCTGAGATTGGCCAAAAATCAGTGTCCATTTATTGTGTATGAATGTGAGTTTTTATTATCAGCTAAAAGTGAAAGTAAAATAGTATTGGTATCCTACCAGTGCTTCATTCGCAATTTTGTATTCATGTATAAAAATCTAATGAACTATGGGGTTGGGCATTAAACTTGTATGCAAAACAAACTGAACCCAAGTGGGGCTATAGGACCTTATGGTATTAGAGCTAGTTGGCTCAGTGTCCGCAACACTCGCCACATAGCCACCCAACCTCTCTAGTGGTCTACTCTCCCTCACTAAGCACTTAGGGTTCCCCACTAGTTCCTGTGCTTCCTTGAGGGTGTCATAAAGCCATCTTGGCTTCCTCTTCCTTTAAGTACCCTCCTTAACTGGTATGGGAATATCCTCCCTTGGAACCTGTCCTCCTAATGAGGATGCCATAGTGGCCTGCGTGAACCTATACTATGGGAATCTATTCCCTATGATCTTGTCACCCCAGAAGTCAGTGATCCTCCGAACCCTAGTGAACCTACAACTAATAAACAGTGACCAACAAGCAAAATCCAGCCTATATACCTAGAGATTTTTTGTTGAGAGGGAGGTTGGTTGTTTATTCTCAGTGTTTAGAAATTCCACTGGTTGAAAGGGTCAGATCGCTATTGGTTTGAGGGTGGAGGATAGGTTGAGTGTGGCTGAAAATTTTGGTCCTTGGAAGGAGAGGATAGTCTTGTTGCTTGAGGAGTTTGAGTTGTGGGGTATTGTATAGATTGCAATAGGTCCATCTACAAATCTTGTTCTGTTGACAAATTGAAGATGGTGTTATGTGAGAAACTAAGAAACACTAAGATGACCAAGACTGACACAGTGACCTCATACCTTACTAAGATCACATAGGTGAGAGATGAGTTGGCTATAGTGGGAGAGGCTATCCTTGATGACAAGTTCGTTAGGATAGCACTGAGAGATTTTCCCAAGAAGTGGGATGGATTCATAGATGGAATTTTTGCTAGGGAACATCTTCCAAATTAGAGGAGGATGTGGATGATTTCATCCAAGAGGAGTGCCAAGAGTGGCAGCTAGCTTGGTAGGGCAGATGAGAAGGGGAATGTTGCCCTCGCAATAAAAGAAAGAAGAAGGCCAAGAAGGGGTCTTCTAATGGGGCCAAGCAGAAATCCCAAGAGAAGGACATGAGCAAAGTGAGATGTTTTGCTTGTTAGAAGATGGGTCATTATGCCTTTCAGTCTAATAAGAATGGGAAGAAGAAGGGTGTTGCAAAATCAGCCGATATGGATGAGTTTTCCACCAAGTTTGACACAAAATTTGCTTTAGTGGTGAGGCTGGCCACTGGTGTTACATCCATAGTTGCAGGAATCGCCCCCCCCCCTGGATCCTAAGCCGGAATCGCGACCCGTACGAAATCGTTCCGGAATCTCCAGGCGAAGCGCGATTCCAAATTTTAGGTTGCGCGATTCCGTTTTTTAAAAACGATTCCTGGTTTTTAGGTGGCGTTGCCCCAGATCCGCGCTTCGGAGGGCGATTCGGGCATCTAGTTGCGCCACGCAACCCGCACGCAACCCGGACGCAACCCGCGGGCAGCAAAAATTAACTTAAATTTTTTTTAATTTCTTTTAAAAGTTAACTTAACTTAGCATGAGGGGGTGGGTTAGGGTGAGTTTAGGGTGAGTTTAGAAAAGAATAAAGCCCCCATTCTCTTCTCATTTTCTCACTTTGAGTTTATGAGAGTTGGAGAAGAGAAGAGAGGAGAGGAGAAGAGAAGAGAGGAAAGGAGAGGAGAAGAGAGGAGAGCTTGGAGGAGTGAAGAAGGAGGAGCTAGGAGAAGGAGGAGGAACTTGGAGCAAGAGCTTGGAGGACTTCATCTACAAGAGCTAAAGAGGTAAGTTCAAACCCCAAACTCCCTTGTTTTTTTGAAAAAAAAATTGTATTTTTCTCCTCCCTCTCCTACTCTTTCCCATTGTTTCTACTTGCTCCTTTATTTACAGGTTGTCCACCACCTATATCCATATTCCAAGATGGTGTTCTTTTGGCTTCTATGTATCATTCCACTCTTGGTTTTAATGATGGCAAGGGTGAGGAATAGAGGGGAAGAGGAAGGGGATGAACTTGGTCCTAATAGTAGTGACCCAATGTATGATGAGGAGGAAGGGTTTGAAGAGGAAGGGGATGAACTTGAAGGGGACACTGAAGCACAAGATGGGAAAGGTACATCAAATCCCTTGTGGAACTATGTGACCAAACTTGATGGGGGAAAGGGTGGTAGATCTTACAAATTTGTGTGCCCTCATGGTTGTCATGGAGGAAAACCATATACGGGTTCATATACCCGTCTGAGGAGGCATCTTTGTGGGGTGCTGGACAGTGATGAAAAAAAGGGTTCTGTGGGGGTACAAATTTGCCCAAACATTTCAACTGAAGAAAGAAGAAAATACATCCAAATAGAGATGGCTGCACAACGAAAAAACAAGAAACTCATTCTGAATCAAGTGCAACCTCTAAATTTGGTAGTTGCCCATCTCCTCATGGTACTTCTGCAACCTCTGGAGGTAGAAAAACAATAGGGGATTTCCTTAATGTTTCTGGGAGGGATGATGTGGATGGAAAGATAGTCCGTTTTCTTTGTGCTTGCGGTGTACCATTCAATGTGCTTCGCTCTCCCTATTGGCATGACATGGTAAAGGCCATCAATGAAGCCCCAAAAGGATACAAGGCCCCCAACTATGAGAAAGCTAGAACAGTGTTATTAGAAAGAGAAAAAGCTAAGGTTCAAAGAGCTTTGACACGTTTTACACATGAGTGGGTGGATTCTGGGGTATCCATTGTATCAGATGGGTGGACAAATATTAGAAACCAACATTTGATAAATGTTCTTGGTGTTTCTTCTAGTGGTGCAGTATTTATTGCATGTCATGACTCCTCCTCCATCAGTGCAACTGCACAAAACATTGCAGATCTCCTATTGAAATCAATCAAAGATGTTGGTCCGAATAATGTGGTTCAAGTGATCACAGATAATGCAGCAAATTGTAAGGCAGCAGGAAAAATTATTGAGCGTACTCATCCACACATCTTTTGGTCTGGGTGCCTGGTTCACACATTGAACCTTTTGATGCATGATATTGTGAAACACAAAGATTGTGGGTGGATTGCTGAGGTTTACAGGAAAGGGAAGCAGCTCATTAAATTCATCACAAGGCATACAAGGGTAAACTACTTCTATGGCACTTACTCCAAGTTGCAATTGCTTAAAATTGCAAAGACAAGATTTGCTAGTTATTACCTCACCTTTAGGCGGCTAGTGAGGGTGAGACAAGCTTTAACTAATCTGGTGTGTGCTGAAACATGGGATGAAATTAACACTGACACAGATGGTGCTAATGTAGTCAAGGACACTGTTCTTGACAGTTACTTTTGGTCACAGGTTAAATATGTTTTGCAATTCACCAAACCAATTTATTACATGATCAAGTTTGCAGATTCAGATCGACCAGTAATTGGGGAGGTGTATGAGCAAATGGATAGCATGTTGGGGCAGATTAAAGACATTGTTGAGCCTAGAGATACCACCTTGTACAATTATATTCGTGTAGAGGTGCAAAACCGATGGGAAATGCTAAATATTCCATTGCATGCATTAGCATATGTTTTGACACCTAAATACTATCATCCATCATGGCTTTCAACACCAGCACCTGGGGGGGGAAGCAGGAAAAAACCACACCAAGATAGAGAGGTTCACGAAAAATATATGGCTGCATTGAGTAGATTAATCCCTGATAATGAGGAGGCTGCATTGGTACGGAGACAGGTGAGCAACTATACGCTCAACACTGGTCCATTTGGGAGCATGCATGCAATTCAAGATCGAGAGCATTTTTCTGCTCTTGAGTGGTGGAACATGCATGGAGGGGCTACTCCACTTCTACAGAGTTTGGCATTGCGGGTGCTATCACAGGTGGTAAACACTTCTTCTGCAGAGAGGTGTTGGAGCTCTTATTCTTTCATCCACAGTGTTAAAAGGAACAGGTTGAATTTAGACCGGGCAGAGAGCTTGGTTTATGTTCATTACAACTTGCGATTGTTGTCCCATTACTGTGAAGATGCAAAGTCTAATAAAGACTTGTTGACTTGGGACAAGAATCCAGAGGAGCCCAATTTGGAGGATGGAGTGTTGCGACTAGAGCAATTAGAGGATGCTCTTATCCAGGTATGTCCATTGTGGTATGAATTTTCCAATTTTCCCTTATAAAGCATTTCTCTAATTCATGTTTTTAATTTTTTTGTTAACTAGTGTTTTTTTTTTTTTGCATGAATTTTTTGAGCGATTCTAGGATGATGATGACCGTGTTGATATGCCACCACCCCCACCCCCATCTGGTCCCTTGGTTCCTAGGTTCCATGGTTCAACACCAACAGCAGGGGGTTCTTCTTCATCAGTTCTAGTGCCACGACTTACACAGGGACCATCTTCTTCATTGCCACCACGTGGAGGCCCGCCATCACGTTCTATTCGTGGTGGAAGGAGGAGAGATTAGTAGATATATTCACAATCTACTTCTTTTTGTCATAGATTACTCATTAGACTTGTAGACTTGTGAATTTGAATTTGGAACCTTTTTGGCTTGGCGGTGACCAAGTGACATATTTTGTAAACATTATTATTTGAATTTTGGACATGACAAATGTTGACAGTTGCTCACTTGCTAGATAAATCATAATATGCTCTATGTTTTATGTTTTATAATATGCTTAAATGTTTTATGTTTTATAATATGCTTAAAAATTTGATGTATGTTTGTAATAGCTAGAATATAGATGATTGTTGTACTAGTAAGTAACTACAATGGAATCATGGATGCCATATCTATCTTGATTTATGCAAAAATATGCATGTTTTCATGTCTTCTACAATTAATTTGGTATTTGGGATGTTTGTTTTGAGTATAAATGCAAAAAAATATAAAAAAATATATATATATAGCAGACGCTTCCGCGGACACTTCGCTTCCTAGATTTTTGGAAAATGACGCTTCCGCGCTCCGCGCTTCCGCTTCGCTCCCGATTCGTGCAACATTGGAACTTACATCCTCTAGTGTCTGGTTTGTAGACAGTGGAGCTTCCTGCCATATGACTGTCACTAGAGTGAGAGAGCACTTCACAGATATTATAGAGACTAATATAGATTTGGAGGTGGTGCTTGGAGATAACTCCAAGGTCAGAGCAACAAGTGTGGGGATGATATCCTTTCAGAGGGAGTCATTACCTCCCTTAAAAGTGATGGAAGTCTTATATGTTCTGGGGCTGAAAAAGAACCTAATTTCAATGTCTAGTATTGAGGACAAGGGATATGTAGTGTTGTTATAGGATGGACAAGTGCTCATGTATCCCAAGGGATCCAAGGGATCTAGTATCACTTCTGCTAGAGTGATTGGAGTTCGTCACAGAAGACTCTACAGGGTTATGTTTAAGCCTACCAGAGCCTTAGTGTCTACGACTACGACTACCAATATGTAATATTCCTCACCCAGAATATTCCTCAAACCCCAACAAAAACTCCAATCAAATATGTGCAAATAATATAATAACCCAAAAGTGATAAAATAACAGTGGAACAACATATAATAATGTAAACCGAAAATATAAGCAGATACACAAGAAATGCAGCGAGAAATGCTAAGCCATTTTATTATACTGAGCAATAAAATGAGTACAAGAGGTGAATAGATAGATGGCACCTCGACTTGCACAAGGCAAGTGAAGAAATACTCTCAGAATGACAAGAATGGCCTCTTTCTGTGGATGTTGCTGCTGTTGCTAGAAACAAATGATGATTTGGGGCTGCTCCCCTTCTCGGAAAAAGCTAAAACTCTGGATTCGGGCTCTACTCAAGAAACCCAGAAAAACCCAGAAAGCTTTCCTGGAATGGCCGACCTCCGAAAAACACCCTCTTGGGGTTCTCCGCAGTTCCTCAATGCCTTGCGTTGCCACTGAAAAAAAACCCTCTAAAATCTGCCTAAAACACTGCCTGAATCTTACCAAAAATCCTCCAATGAGACAAGAGCTGGACCCCTGCTCAATCTCCCAGCATAACTCCACCTGCAAATCCCCAATCCAACACTACAACAAAAAAGAACTGCGTCCCTCTCCAAGTGCTGCGCAGTTCTCCAAAATGCAAATGAAACTGCTACTGAAGTGCTGATAAAACTATTGCTGAAACACCAAAGGAAATACCTTGCCCGAGCAGGCACTCGAAGTCCCCCGGGGCTAAGGGTGAGATCTTCGAACAGAGACACTCAATGCACTAAACAGTGCTGCAGACTAGCTAAATAGCTAGCGTGCTCAGAAGTCGAAACGACTAGCTCAAAATGCACATAACTGAATGACACAAAATGAGGGGGCTCCTCTCTATTTTATAGCCTCTGTCTCTCACAATCCCTAGGCTCACCTCCTCCTGTGTGCTTCTCTTCTTGCCACGTGTTCTTCCCTCCTGCGCAATCTCTCCATGTGTCTGTGTGGGCTCCATTTCTGCGTCCCCCTTTGGCCCCCTTGGCTCCCCTTTAAGTCACAACATTGTGCTACCTAGGAAGTGACTTTTTATTCTAAAGTGAGTTATGTCCCCCTTTCTCACTTTTTATTTACAAATAACTATAGAAGGCAAAAATTGAACAAAATCAAATATTCCAATTAGCCATGGCTAATTAGGAATATTACAGTCTCCCCCGGCAAAATGTTGCTTGTCCTCAAGCAACTAAAGTGATGGATGCTGCAAGATCTTCTCACTCTCCCAAGTGGCATCCTCATCTGGCAAATTCTTCCACCTCACCAAGAATTCCCGAACTGTCCTGCTCCGCAGCTGCCTCTCCCTGGTATCAATGATAGCCTCCGGCTGCAATACCAAATGCCCCTTATCATCCATGGGTGGTAGCTCATCTGTCACTGTCACCTGCTACCCCAATGCCTTCTTTAGGCATGATACATGAAAAATGTTATGAATCTTGCTGCCTTGGGGCAGCTCCAACTCATATGTAACCTGTCCAATCCTGGATATCACCCTGTATGGCCCATAAAAACGGGGCTTGAGCTTCTCAACCCCATTTTGCTTCAGTGACGATTGTCTGTATGGTTGTAATCGTAAGTAGAACATGTCCTCTACCTCGAACTGCCTCTCCACCTGACCCCTGTCGGCATACAGCTTCTGTTGGTTCTGTGTTGTAGCCATGTTATCCTTGAGAGCTCAGAGGATATCCTGACTCTCTTGGATCCAAATCTTGGCTCTAGGAGCCCTGCTATCACCAAACATCACGTCAACAAAAGATAAAGGATGATACCCATCTAAGGCATAAAATGGTGACATACCAATGGACATGTGATGTGAAGTATTGTAGCAGCACTTCCCCAGATGCAACCACCTCAACCATGTTCGCTGCTACCCACTGACATAGTTACGCAAGTAGCCCTCTAGCCACTTGTTAACTATCTCTGTTTGTCCATCCGTCTATGGGTGATAACTGGTACTCGGTGTCAACTCCGTCCCCACCAATCGAAAAAGCTCCTGCCAAAACCCGCCCATGAAACGGTTGTCCCTATCATTGACAATGGTCTTAGGAAGACCATGTAGCCTAAAGATCTCTCTGAAGAACAGCTCGGCCACCTATGTTGCTGTATAGTGTGTGGATATGGCAAAAAAATGTGTGTACTTTGTCAATCGATCAACGACGACAAAGATACAATCCTTGCCCTGTACCATGGGCAACCCTATGATGAAGTCCATCAAAATACTCTCCCATTTCCCCTCCGGAATGGGAAGAGGTTGCAATAATCCTGCGGGATGGCTCATCTCTTCCTTGTTTCTCTGGCAAACATCGCACTCTGGAATGTGCTAGAGTACGTCCTACTTGAGGCCCTTCCATGAGAACCTCTTTGGCCCTGTAGGTTTTGGTAAACCCCTGATGTCCTGCCAATGGTGAATCATGAGATGCCTGGAGTATCTTCTTCTTGAGCTGAGACCCCTCAGTCAAGAAGATCCGGTCCCTGTAATAGATGATCTCATCGACCACCCTGTACCTGTCATCTGCCACCTGCCCATCCAGAACCTCACTTGCAAACCTGTCCTTGGAGTACTCTACTAAAAGTGGAGCCCTCCAGTCTATATCCAAGCTCATAAGAGACAACGTGGCTGGTCTACGTGAAAGGGCATCTGCTACCACGTTGTTCTTATCCTTGACATAATGTCAAAGTCATATGCTTGGATATTGCTAATCCACTTCTGCTGCCTCTCCTCTAGCTGCTTCTGCTCCAAAAAGAACTTGAGGCTGTTGTGATCAGTCCTCACCTTGAGCCTGTTACCCACCAAATATTGCCGGTACTTAGCCAATGCATGCATGATGGCCAGTATCTCCTTGTCGTATATGGAATACAACCTCTCATGTGGAAGGATCTTCTGGCTCTCAAAGGCTATAGGGTGACCTCCCTGCATCAATACTGCATTGATCCCCTCTCCCGACGCATCACACTCCAAAACAAATGGTTGTGTAAAATCTAGCAACGCAAGCACTGGGCAGCTACTCATAACCTCCTTAAGCCTGTCAAAGGCTCGCTGCGCTGTATCCGACCAACTGAATGCCCCCTTCCTCATTAAATCTATCAGGGTTGCAACAAGCTATGAGAAACCCTTGACGAAATTCTGGTAGTAAGTACAAATGCCAATGAATCTTCGAAGTTCCATCACGTTTCTTAACTCTAGCCATTCTCTAGATGGCCCTGATCTTCTCCTCGTGGACCCTCACTCCGTCCACTCCTATGATGTGTCCCAGATACAACATCTCCGTCAACCCAAACTCACACTTGGAGAGTTTGGCATAGAACTGCTGCTCCTGTAAGATACGCAATACCGTCTCAATGTGTTGGAGATGCTCCTCCCAAGTCCTGCTATAAATGAGAATGTCATCCAAGAATACAAACACAAACCTCCTTAAGTGACTACGGAAGATGTGATTCATACAGGACTGAAATGTAGGTGGGGCGTTGGTTAGCCCAAAAGGCATCACCATGAACTCAAAGTGCCCATAGTGACACCTGAAGGCGGTCTTGGGAATGTCCTGCTCTTCTCACGCGAATCTGATGGTACCCAGATCTCAAATCAATCTTTGAGAAGAAACGTGCCCCTCTCAACTCATCCATCAACTCATCAATCCTGGGTATGGGGTACCTGTTCTTCAAGGTCTTCTTGTTCAAGGCCCTATAGTCAATGCACATCCTTAATGTACCATCCTTCTTCTTCACCAACACTACAGAAGAAGCAAAAGGACTCGTGCTCGGTCGAATGTGCCCAAGAGCCAGCAACTCATGGATAGCCCGCTCAATCTCATCCCGATAGGCCTTGGGGTGCCTATAGGGAATGGTGATCACGGCCTGTATGCCATACTCAAGCTCGATGGTGTGCTCAAACCCCCGATCTGGTGGTTGTCCTGGTGGAATCTCCCCAAACACTATGGCATATCGATCAAGGATGGACTGTATCTCTGGATGTACCGTCTGTCATGTAGTCCCTGCCTCTGATGCTTGCAGCTCCACTGCCCACTCTATGTCTCCCTTCCGGAAGACTGCCTCCATCCGATGAGCTGAAACAATCTGAGGCGGATATGTGTGCTATCCCCTTATCTTCTCATGCCTCCCTATCTTCTCATCATCCCACTCCATCTCTAGGGTCTTCCAATCCGTCGTGACCTTCCCTAGAGTAATAAACCACTGAACACCCAATATCATGTTGGTGTCCAGAATATTGACCATGAAAAAGTGGTCAGTCAATGTGTAGGTGCCCATAGTCACTGAAAGCTCTGGAACATAGCGAGCACACGTCATGGTCTAATCTCCTGGAACCAATACTGAAAACCTATGTTACCAGGATTCGGATACGGATACGGATACGGATACGGATCCGGATCCGGATCCGCTAGTTTTTTGAAAATCCAAGATCCGGATACGGCAAGGATACGTCACGTACAAAAAAATAAAATATAATAATATTTTTAAAATTTTAAAAAACACTTTAGAGTTAAAAAATCAAATACTCCATTGAACCATCAAACACTTTTAGGCTGGTAAAACCTCAAAGCAGGATTTGCTATCCAATATTACATAAATTTTAATAATCATATGACAAAGACTCAAATTATTGAAAAGTCAAACAGGGATTATATTTTATAAGTAACCCTTACTGAGCATTGGCTAAAGCAGTTGACAAACCAACAAAGCGGATGGGGCGTGCTGTTTGTGAAGAAATAAATCTCATCCGAGAAACAATGGTTAACCTACAAAGCCAAAGTTAATGCTGGTATTTAAATTTTTATATATATATATATATATTTCAAATTATATAAACGCTGATAAGTTTAAACTAAACGCTGATAATTTAATAATTTATCAAACTGATAGTAATAATTTATAAACGCTGATAATATATATTTTATAATAAACGCAAACGCTGAGGGTAAACTACTAAACGCTGATAATAATAATATATATATTATAAAATCTATGGGTAAACCGTAAAGTTGTACACGCTGATAATTAAAAAAAAATAACGCGGCTGTCGTAAACCGTAATAATGCTGATAAGTTAATAACTATGGTTATTTTAAATAATGCGTCTATCGCAGTGCTGGTAATAACCCTCGAACTGTCGCTTGGAACCCTCGAACTGCTACAGGGAGGTTTTAATATTTTATTGTTCTGGTAATAACAATGCGGCTGTGTTTATATAAAAACAATGCGGCCTGGGAAAGATTTCAGGGCACATTCCATAAAAAACTTAAAATACCTTGCGCGGTTTTTTGGTCCAGCCGACAGACGTTGAAACTTGAATCTGAACGCTGGGGCCCCTGAAGCTAAACGCCAAAAAACTGAAAGCTAAACCGTAAACGCCAAACGCTTTTTCGCTTTTTCGGGTTTCAAAATTTAGGCAAAAGTTATGCGGGTTCCGGCATTCTATTAGGCATACGTTTCTGGCCAGGAGGAGCCGTTTCCAAAAATTGCCATCCGCCACGTGACGTATTTTCCACGTATTTCTCTGTATCCGGATCCGGATCCGGATCAGATCCGAGGATACGGAGATCTGTGACCTTCGGCTGCCGGATCCGGTAACGTAGCTGAAAACCCATCGAAGCTCTCTCTCTGAATACCTCTTCGCTCAACCATCTATGCATCGATGAAGTTGTGGGTTGCCCCACTGTCAACCAAAACTGATACGCACTAGCCACGTACTGTCCCTCATATGCATAGCGTCAGATACTTGGGGACTCCTCGCAACGCTGCAAGGGCCCCTCCGGTGGGTGCAAAAGATGCACCACCTGCTGCTGGTGGTGGAGGTGGCAAAGGTCCCTGTATGGCATGGCTATCTCCTGCCTCCACATCCTCCTCGTCATCCTCTTCTCCACTGCTCTCGGAGAAGACCTCAATAAAATGTGCTTTGCCAGCAGCACATCTATGCCGTGGTGCCCATGCCTCCTGACACGTGAAGCCCAACTGCTTCTTCTTCAACTCCCTCCTGGCATCGTCGTCAAGCTGTACTCGTCCTGGATTCCCCTTTGGAGGAGGAATCCTCACATCCTTCCCCTTAGACTGAAAAGTCTGTCTCTGGGGGTAAGGTGTCCGGGTCCTGGGTAAGACATCCTGTAAGTCCCGAGTCCTGCTGATAGCGTCCTAGAGTGTGGCGGGTCTAGTGGATCGGACTAAACCCCGAAGTGGCTCTGCTAACCCCTCAACATACATATAGACCCTCCCTGTTGTGGATAGGTCCAGCACCATCACAGAGACCCTCAAGAAATTTGCAATGTAGGTCTCTGGGCTCTCTGTTTGTTTGAGCCTTGTCAGCTCAACAAAAGGCTGCTCTGGATCCCCCCGATCGAATCGCTCCATCAGTGTCCTGGTAAACTCGGCATATGTTGTCACTGTGGAGTGCCCTAGTGTCACCATCCCATGAAACCACCAATCCTGGGCCTCGCCATCCAAATGCAATGTTGCCACCTTGATGGCCTCTGCCTCCAACATCTGATTAAGCTAGAAACAAATGTCCAACTTCTCCACCCAAGACCTCGCCGCACTGTTTGATGAACCATCAAATGTAGGCAAGTGGAATCTACTCGCTGCATGGTGGGTGTCACCATCATGGTTATGTCGATACCCTCTGTGATGGTCGCGGGGTCTACTATCCCGCTGGAGCTGAACAAAATCTCTGAATGAGAGGACTTCCCTGAACTCCTACCCATAGGCCTGGTACTCTGCAAAATAATCGCCCATATGTCCGGGCTCTACCTCCTGCTGGGCTACGACCCCCGTGTCTACTCCTAAGAAAGTGGGCATGGTAGAGCGTGTAGGGGCATGTGAGGCCATCTGCTGCACAGTATCACGCTACTCTGGCAAGTGATGGGATGCACCTGATCCCTCACCAATCTGAAAAACTCGTAAGCTCCCATGTTGTCTGGCCTCTACTGCTGTGAATCTCTGCCCCATCACCTCAATCTGTCTCAACAGATCCTGCACTGATTTGAGGAGCATATCCGCAAATCTCTTCCCGTCCTTGTTGGCGATCTGTTCTGTGTCCACTACTGGCTCTCTTTGTTCTGTGTCTACCACAGGCTCCACCTCTTCCGCGTCCACCACAGGAACACAGTCTCCCTCCCCGTAGGTATTCTCCAACCTACGTCCAGCGTCTCTGTACCTCCTACCTCTGTAACAAATGCAGGTTTTTTCCCCTGGTGTCATAGATTGCTAGCTCCATAGGCTGAGCCAGATCTATGCTCTGACACCATTGTAATATTCCTCACCCAGAATATTCCACAAACCCCAGCAAAAACTCCAACCAAATATGTGCAAATAATATAATAACCCAGAAGTGATAAAATAACAGTGGAACAACATATAATAATGTAAATCGGAAATATAAGCAGATACACAAGAAATACAGAAAGAAATGCTAAGCCATTTTATTATACTGAGCAATAAAATGAGTACAAGAAGTGAATAGACAGATGGCACCTCGACTTGCACAAGGCAAGTGAAGAAATACTCTCAGAATGGCAAGAATGGCCTCTCTGCGTGGATGTTGCTGTTATGCTGTTGCTGCTGCTAGAAACAAATGATGATTTGGGACTGCTCTCCTCCTCGAAAAAAGTTGAAACTATGGATTCGAGCTCTACTCAAGAAACCCAGAAAAACCCAAAAAGCTTTCCTGGAATGGCTGACCTCCGAAAAACACCCTCTTGGGGTTCTGCACAGTTCCTCAATGCCCTGTGCTGCCACTGAAGAAAACCCCTCTAAACTCTGCCTAAAACACTACCTGAATCCTACCAAAAATCCTCCAATGAGACAAGCGCTGGACCCCTGCTCAATCTCCCAGCATAACTCCACCTGCAAATCCCCAATCCAACACTACAACAAAAAAGAACTGCGTCCCTCTCCAAGTGATGCGCAGTCCTCCAAAATGCTGATGAAACTGCTACTGAAATGCTGATAAAACTACTACTGAAACACCAAAGGAAATACTTTGCCCGAGCAGGCACTCGAAGTCCCCCGGGGTCAAGGGTGAGATCTCCGAACGGAGACACTCAATGCACTAAACAGTGCTGCAGACTAGCTAAACAACCAGCATGCTCAGAAGTCGAAACGACTAGCTCAAAATGCACATAACTGAATGATCCAAAATGAGGGGGCTCCTCTCTATTTTATAGCTTTTGTCTCTCACAATCCCTAGGCTCACCTCCTCCTGCGTGCTTCTCTTCTTGCCACATGTTCTTCCCTCCTGCGCAGTCTCTCCATGTGTCTGCGTGGGCTCCATTTCTACGTTCCCCTTTGGCCCCCTTGGCTCCCCTTTAAGTCACAACATTGTGCTACCTAGGAAGTGACTTTTTATTCTAAAGTGAGCTATGTCCCCCTTCCTCACTTTTTATTTACAGATAACTATAGAAGGCAAAAATTGAACAAAATCGAATATTCCAATTAGCCATGGCTAATTAGGAATATTACACAATAGTCATTTGTGCAAGTTATGGCGCAAGAGGATGGCCCATTTGCACCATGGAGCATTCAAGATGTTGAGGAAGTTGGTTATAGGTTCAAAACAATTCAATCATTAAACTACTTTTAAAGGAACCCACTCTGATACCAATTGTTGGATTCACAATTATACTAAGAGGGGGAGGATGAATTAGTACAATTACAATTTTTACTTATTTAAGCATTCAAACATCATCAAACATCAATTTCATAACTTAAATGAGTAACCTAGGATACATGCGGAAACCCTTACAAGAGAAAGCCACAAAACTTCTTTATATGAAAGATCTTCTACACACCAACCTATAGGGAACACCAATCCCCTCTGCTACTTTGTAGGCACTAACGTACAGTAGACACCAATCCCCTCTGATGCTTTGTAGGCACCAACTTATAGAAGACAACAATCCCGTTTACTACAAGATTTGTAGGCACCAACCTACAGGGGACGCCAATCCCCATTGTTGCATATATTTGTAGGCACCAACCTACTTCACTGAGTCTACTTGTTTTTTCACAATGTCTATTAGTCGCCTCTGCTTTTACCAAATCTACTTGTTGCTTCTTCCTTCATAGGTCTACTTGTTGCTTCTTCCTATACCAGGTCTACTAGTTTCTTCTACCTTCACCAAGTCTACTTGCTGCATCACCCTTCACCAAATCTACTTCTCCTAAAACTTATTTCTTTTGGCTTCTCAAGAATGAACTTGGACAACATGCTATATATGCAATTTTGCAAATCTGGTTCTGAAATTTCTATCACAAGTACCTAGAGATCTCTTCTTTATTTCCCATAGATTTCACATTCTAAAACATCTCAGAAGGAAAGTTATAGCAAAATTGCCAAGATGACCTCTTTGAAGCATCTTTCAGGAATATTCAAGAACAATAACATCCTCAGATCATATCTCCAAAATTGCACTGAAACAAAGTCTAAAATTTCTCCTATACCTTTGGATCTCTTCTTTGACTCCTCCAGATTTCATAGTTTGAAACATCTCGGTAGGAAAGTTATAGAAAAATGTAACAAATGAAGTTTGTATACACAACAATAATCTTCAGAAGGATTCGAAGACAAAGACACATCCATTGTAGGACAGTAATTGTATATTGAATATTATATAAAAGAATTGATGTGAGATGATGTGATTACAACTAAGGGTCCTGTATATATACCTAGGCAGGTACCCTTTCATGAGCGGTCATGCCCTTAGAGACATGCCTCTTCATTATTAACTACTAGTTAATTAATTATTATTTATGTTTATTATTGTTTACATTTTTATGTAGCGAACAAAGTTCGTATCAGCAGCAATAATCTTCAGAACACTTCGAAGACAAAGACATCCACTGTAGGACAGCGATTGTATATTAAATATTATATAAAAGAATTGATGTGAGATAATGTGATTACAACTGAGGGTCTTGTATATATACCTGGGCAAGTACCCTTTCATGAGCAGTCATGCCCTTAGAGATATGCATCTTCATTATTAACTACTAGTTAATTAATTATTATTTATATTTATTATTGTTTACATTTTTATGTAACGAACAATGTTCGTGTACGCGGAAATAATCTTCAAAACACTTCGAAGACAAAGACATCCATTGGAGGACCATAATTGTATATTGAATATTATATTAAAAAAATGAAGTGAGATGATATGATTACAACTATGGGTCCTGTATATATACCTAGGCAGGTACCCTTTCATGAGTAGTCATGCCCCTAGAGACATGCATCTTCATTATTAACTACTAGTTAATTAATTATTATTTATGTTTATTATTGTTTACATTTTTATTATAAATTATATTCATAACATTTCCTTCCTCTTCAAAAAGCTTTGTCGTCAAAGCTTACTGATGAAAGGGCTTCATCTATTTTCCTATTTCGAATATCTTCTCGTCTCAGAACTTTCATCTTCATTGACACAAGTCAATATGATCCTCCGAGTCATAGACAAAATTGTCCAATTGAGAATGGATCAGACCATCATAGATTAATCTTATGCGAAATCTTCTGATCACTAGAATTTTGTAATGAACTGTTATCATAGGACTGGATTCTGCAAGCTTTAGTATCCCTTGGAACGTAAATCTGTTCTTTCCGTTCTTAATCGTTCAAATATATAGACTGACTTAATTGTCTACTCTTATGGTTCAAATGTCGATAAGGAGTTCTTTTGGTTAGGTTTTCCCTTATCACGTTTGTGGTAATTTCCTCATTTACTTCAGGTACTATTGTTGTTGAGTTGGCTACGGAATCATCAATTGGAATTGCAATTGCTTGAACTACAATGTTTGAATATGTTTTAACTTCTATTGGTTTCTCGTCTTCTTGAGTTTTGATATTGACTCAATCGATATTTATTCCTTTATCTTCGACTTGAATTGTGACTAGAGACTTCAATACTTCTTCTTGAGTAAGTTGTTCTAACTTGTCATTTAGTGACTTCTTGTCTCTCTTAAGCTTTTTTATTTAGGTAAGTAAGGCTTGGTTATGAATCCTTAGATGTAAAATTTGTTCACTTTCCACATTGTTGAATTTATCCTCAGTATCTTTCTCATCTTTTAAATTTTTTATTTGTTGTAAAGTAATAACCTTTGATTAAGGGTTTTTAAACGCAAATTTTCTTCTTCCTTTTCCAATCGATTCTTGTTGAATTTCTTCTCGAGACATTCATTTTCTTCCTCTAATTTTTTCTGGTATCTTTGGACTTCTAGACCTTCTCAAGTAATCTTTCATTATGATCCCTTAGATGCCAAATTTCTTCATTAAATACAGTCGATTCTTCATAAAATTGATCTTTGAGATCTTTATACTTCTTTTATGATGCTTTGTTCTTTTGTTGAGGTTTTGCGATTTCTTCTTTTAATCTTTTGTCCCTAAGTATGATCTCCATATTTATCTTCTTTTCAACTAAGTTTGAGAGGGCTTCCTTCTACTCAGTGAAGTGCCTTGAGGCACCACTATCAATCAACCAATGGTCCAATGTATCTAGAGGAAAGGTAGTGGTGAGGGTAGAAATAAGATAAAATTATTTTTGCTTATCTACTACATTAGTTTCTTCATACCTGGAGTTTCTCGACTTCTTTGGAGGACGACCATTTCCATATCGAGCAGCGAGAGCATTCCTCTTTCCTTTGTTGTTGAACCTATTGTTCCTTTGATTGCCATTGCCTTTGTAGTTGTTGTGGTTGTTTTTGTCATCATCCCTTAGGTTATCTTTCTTGTGAGGACACTCTCTAACAATGTGGCCAAACCTATTGCAATTGAAGCATCTTCCCTTTCTTCCTTCTTTGAATCCTAGCTTAAACCCTTGACCTTGTCTTCTTGGACCAACATTGTTCTTTCTTTTAGCATGAGCGGAGAAAGTAGTAGGATTATTTCCATTTGAGGGCTTATCTCTTTCCATCATCCTTATTTCTTCTTGAGTGCATATAGCCAATAATTCATCAAATCTGGGAATCTTGACATTGTTGAGGATGGTAGTGTTAAATGCATCCCATTCTAAGGCCTCCAAGTGCAATAAGAGTGAGCTCCCTGTCACCAACAACTTCTCCAATAGACAGGAGATCATTCTTGATTTCGGTAATCCTCATGAAGTAGGATTGAATGGATATTCCTCTATCCATCATGATGTATTTCAACTTGTCGATTTGAGGTAGCATTGGATGTGCCCTAACCACGAAAATTGGTGGAGAGGCTAAGGCACATGAGATCTCCAATACCCAAAAAGGGTCTGGGAGATATTAAAATAATTAATATTTTTAATGAAGTCCCTAAATCTAAACTTAGGGAAAATAAAATATTAATGTGAATTAATATAAAACTGTGTTAGAATGGTCCAAAAGTCATGGATCAAGCCAGATCTAGTCTTAGCCGTTGATTAGGGACTTAATCTCGGCCATTGATTTGTCAACGAGAAAAGTATAAGAGGAGGCTTGAGAGTCACTTGGAGAATACACTGAGGGAGACCAGTCAGTTGAATTTCTGGAGTGGCATTAGCTGAGAAATTGAACCAATGGTCTAGTGAGCAGTCAGGGGGCAGCTAGTACAAAACAGAGAGACGGGATCAACCATTAGAGATCAGCACTAAGGCAGGAGAGGCAGGTGCAGATGCAGTAGGAGATTGCGCAGTTACTAATTGGGCCTGCACGGGTGATGCAGAGAGGTCCAAGGCTAACACAGTTAACCAAGGGCTGACGCAGAGGGTCTGAGAGCCACACAGAGGTCTGATATCTCTTGCAAACCAAATGGGATGGGAGATCCATCAGATGGATGGCAAAACAGCATTTTTGAACAGGGTAATAGAAGAGGAGGTATACACTGAACAATTAGAGGGCTTTGAAACTCATGAGAAGAAGTCTCATGTATCTAGATTGAAGAAAGCCTTGTATGGGCTAAAACAAGCACCAAGAGCATGGTATGGTCAAATAGATGGCTACTTGCAGAAGATGGGATTTGTCAAGAGTAACGCGGATCCGAATCTCTACTATCTGGTTGTAGAGAACGAGTTGCTTATCTTAGTATTGTATGTGGATGATCTCTTTCTAAGAGGATCATCCAGGCTCATTGGGGACTGCAAGAAGAATCTAGCCACAAAATTCGATATGAAGGATTTAGGACGAATGCACTACTTCCTAGGGTTGGAAGTTTGGCAGCAGAAGGCAAAAATTTTCCTTGGGCAAGGTAAGTATGCCACAGAAATCTTCAAAAGATTCAGGATGGAGGACTGTAGACCTATGGCTATGCCAATGATCACCAACTGGAAGAAGATTGATGCATCAGAAGACAAGGATGTCGATCCCACCCTATACAGGCAGCTCATAGGGTCCCTAATGTATCTGGTCAATACCAGGCCAGACATTTGCTACGTTGTAAACACCCTCAGTCAGTTCATGGTGGAACCAAAGAGGGCACACTAGGCAGCAGCCAAACACGTTCTCAGGTATTTACAGGGAACAATCGATTATGGGCTCTTGTACACTAAAGGTAAGGATATCAGTTTGAGTGGATTTACTGATGCAGATTGGGCAAGAAGTTCAATGGATCGGAAAAGTACCTCTTGGTATTGTTTCAACATTGGATCAAGAATGACCTCCTGGTGCAGTAGGAAACAGAAGTTTGTGGCTCTAAGCTCATCTGAGGTACAATATATGGCAGCAAGCACAGCTTCATGTGAGGCCATATGGCTTAGAAAACTGTTGGTGAACCTATTCAGAAAGAATATGGAGGCAACCAGGATCATGTGCGACAATCAGAGTTGCATCAAGCTCTCTGAGAATCCAGTGTTTCATGATAGGTCGAAGCATATTGATATCCGGTGTCACTTTGTCAGAGACTGTGTCCAACGAGGAGCTGTACAGTTGAGCTACACTCCTACAAGAGAACAGGTGGCGGACATCCTCACCAAGGCCCTTGGAAGGACAAAGTTTGACTACTTTAGGGAAAAGATGGGGATGGTGAAGAACCCGTTTCAGAAGCAGAAATGGGAGTGATAGCAGCACAGATGCAGAGGGAGTTGCAGTGCGGATGCAGTGTTGGGAGAAAGGACCAGCAGCAGCACAGATGCAAAGGGAGTTGTCGTACAGATGCAACAGTGGTAGTGGTAGAGCCATGGGCAGCAGTACAGGATGCAACAGCGCAAAGGATGATGCGCAGTAGGCCCGGCATCAGCACAGGGACCGATGCCGGATGATCAGGGAGATGCTTAGTGAGGAGTATTACTAGAGCACAATCCTCGCTAAGAGTGAGTGTTGATTTGAGGTAGCATCGAATGTGCCCTAGCCACGAAAATTGGTGGAGAGGCTAAGGCACATGAGATCTCCAATACCCAGAAAAGATTTGGGCAGATTCTAAACAGTTTGGGAGATATTAAAATAATTAATAATTTTAACGAAGTCCCTAAGTTTAAACTTAGGAAAAATAAAATATTAATCTGAATTAATATAAAACTGTGTTAGAATGGTCCAAAATTCATGGATCAAGCCAGACCTAATCTTAGCCATTGATTAGGGACTTAATCTCGGCCGTTGATTTGCAACGAGAAATGTATAAGAGGAGGCTTGAGAGTCACTTGGAGAATACACTGAGGGAGACCAGTCAGCTCAATTTCTGGAGCGGGGTTAGCTGAGAAATTGAACCAATGGTGTGGTGAGCAGTCAAGAGGCAGCAAGTACGGAACAGAGAGACGGGATTAGCCACTAGATATCAGTGCTGAGGCAGGAGAGGCAAATGCAGATGTAGTAGGAGACTGTGCAGTCACTAACTGGGCTTGCGTGGGTGACGCAGAGAGGTCCAAGGTTGACGCAATTAAGCAGGGGCTGACGCAGAGGGTCTGAGAACCACATAGAAGTCAGCCATGCTGATGCTGGGATTGGGATAAGAGTTGGAGATTTTTTTTTTCTCTATGTGGGTAAGCCAGTTTGGCACCCTGTTGTACTGAAGAACTGTTGAATAATAAAAACCTCCCTTGTTGCATCGGTTTTCCCACATTGGGTTTTTCCGGGGACTGTAGTCCAAAATAACTGTGTCAATGTGTTGATTCTTGTGCATATGTTTGTTTTTGTATTACGGTGTGATATCTGCAGCAATATTTATTTTAATGTTTATTGCAGTAATTTCATAAATAACTTATTGTGGAATAAGTAGGAAAGTAAATCAGTTGCTGCAGTGATAGAATTTTCACACAACTTGTTCTTGAGAAAGAGAACTTGACATGCATTATTTACTTTGAACATCCCAACCATCTTGTCATTCATCTCCTTAGATGTTTCCAAATCAAAAATATAGGCAACCGAGGGCTTGTGAATAGAATCAACAATAATTTTCTTAGCTTTGACCTCACCTTACTTGTACTTTGTTTTTGCAGCAGCGGGTGCACTTGAAGGAGGTTTCGCTACTCTTCCTTTGACATAGTCCATAACATCATTCTCTTCCAAAGTCAAATCCAAAGACATCTTCCATGCATGATAGTTAGATTTGTCCTTAAGCTTGTCTTCAAATTTGAAGTAAGATGCAGTCGTCATTGAGGCTAGCTTCAAGTTCTTGTCCAATAGCTTCCCTTAGTGAATGTTTTCCTCACTCTTGCTTGGTCTTTGTCTTCATGTAATATTCCTAATGGAAATATACAATGTTAAACAAAGCACATGTAGCAGAAACATATACAAAAATTTACAACACATTTAACAACCACAAATCTCCATGAACCGCACTGATCTGAGCCATTTTATTGATAAATAAGAGGGTACAATGTGGTGCTGGAAAGAGTGCACATGGGCTTGTTCAAGGCAAGCTAGCTAACCCCAAATGAACCATAAGAAATCCCTCTCAAATATGTTGTTTCTCTCTCCTGGCTCTATGCTGAAACTACCCAAAAAATATGCTATTGGCTACAAAGAACTGTTGTTAGGGCCTCCTCGGATGCTCAAAAAATTTTGGGAAATTAACCCCGGGTCTCCACCAATAACCCACAAAAGCCCACGAAGGAATTGGCCAAATCTTGACCTTGGAATTTCAGCCCAATTTTCCCTTACCTCCTCTAGGCTCTAGCTGCTAGCTGAGTTGGGGCCCCTGTTTGACCCCTCAAATCTGACTAGAAAATTCTGCCAAATTAAGCCTGGCCTCGAATAACCCAAAAAGGGTTTGTCATAGTCTTGAAGCTCCAAAATTGACCCCCAAATGCTTAGCCCTCCTCCACAAGCAGAAGATGTAACCTGAAGCAAATCCTGCATTTACTGCTCTGGAAAAACGTTCAAAAAGCCCCCACAACACTTCCTTGAACGCCACCTCAAGTTTTAGCCACTAACTCCCTTCACTCCACAACCTCCAAGTGTGCCTCCTCCAAGAGCTGCGCAGTCCCTGTACTGTTGTTGCCAATCCTCTCCACAAACTCGCACTCCCTGCTGCTGGTACGAACTGGTATAGGTAGGACTCCCTCCTTGGGCTAGCACTTGAAGTCCACTGAAGCAAGGGTTGAGATCTGCTCGGAGACACTCGTGTGCTGAACAACACTTGCAGACTTGGCTTCAGCTCAAGCGTGCTATGTCAAAGACACAATTTCTAAATAGATGAATGAATGACCAAAATGAGTCTCTTCCTCTATTGATCAAAGAGCCTCCAAGATGCCCATGTGGGCCCAACTCAACTTTCCCCACCAACTTTGCTTCAATGAGAGTGTTTTCCACATGAGAGGCCCCCACGCTCCACTAGAGCCACAATATTTCCCTTCCTTCCTAAAGTTTGGGCCCCCACTTAATCCCAAAATTCATGTGGGACCTCTAAACCCACATCTCCTAAGTGCAAAATGAAATAAGAAAAAATTGGGAAAGATTGATATTTCCCTTAGTAATATTCCTAAGTGGGAAAATCACAGTCCTCCCCACCAAAACGTTGCTTGTCCTCAAGCAACTACCGAGCAATGCTCTCTCTAGTTGTTGTTCCCCATTGTCACTGCAAAAAATGTGCCAGGGTCCCAGATGCGCCACTAATTCATTCCTGACCTTTGCACTGTCCTGACATGAAAGAATCCCTCAATACCAAGATCCCAAGCCATCCTGTCCGACCCGAAGCTCACCTCGCTCCACTCACTATCTTGCTCGGTATAAGTACGAGACGTCCCCTGTATACCATCAATGAGTAGGGGATCATGATAATGTGGTATTATGCCCAACTCCTCGTGAAGTTGTCCTACCACGTAGGCATCCCATGCACTCCAGGAGTATACTCTCAAAGATACCACCCAATCCCTGCAAAGATAGCATCTCACTCACATGAGCTTCTCCTAATATCATCCTACTGGCCTACCTGCCATGCTAATGACGTCCCCCATGCCATTAGCGAGTCACTAAAGCCCAATGGCAGATCTAAATGATCTTCCCCTATAGAAATCAGCTCATCCCCAAGGGTAGTTGTATTGCCAATGTAATGTCCCCAATTTTGACTTTTCATCTAAGGGAGTTAATGGAGTTTATTGGGGAGGTGCTAAGCATAACACAATTTGTAAATTGAGCAATGGACACATTTTTGGCATATGGGACATGGAGGTATAGAAAATAAATTTGCTAATGGAATGTGGGGGGCACACCTACAAGAAATACGCACCAGTTGGAGAAAAAATCGAATTGCTAGGGGAAGGAGGTCAAAATATTGGATTGAGGGATCCACATGAGGAGGCAAGGAAAAATTATAAATAGGAGCATAGAAGCTATTGGGGTCTTTTGTTCACTCATCTATTTCCTTTGTTGCTCAAGCTGTTTAGCTAGGTCACAAGTGTTGCTTAGCACAGAGTTTTCCAAGGGGAGAATTCACCCTTCTTTCAGTGGACTTCGAGTGCCACCCTAGGGAGGTAAATTTGTTGCTACATTTGAAGGGAGGCTTGTGGAATTTTGGGAGCATCTTTCAACCATTCCCCTCAGCTAATTCGTGCTCCAAGGAGGACGCAGTAGAGAAACTCATACCACTTATTTCAGCTATTTTCCAAGGGGTGTTTGCTGGGAGAAATTTAGAGAAATTGCTCTAGGGGAAGACTAAGCTTTGTGGAGAATTTCGAGGCTAGAGATTGTTGCTTTTGAGAGGAACAAATTTATCTTCCTAGGACCTCTGCAAGGGGTCACTGGACAACATTTATGTGGAGTTGATTTCAGCTATCTTGTGTCGGGATTTGATGTGAGACTTCTCCCCAACATCTGGGAAAACTTCCTTTATTGTTCCTATTGCAAATTGAGGAGAAATAAGGAGGATTTCAGCAAATTTCATCACTGGGGGGCACAGTCTCTATTTAGGAGTGCGTAGTGCCAAAATAGGGCAATTTTGGAAAGCCAGAATTAGAAAAAACCCTTTCTGGTTTTTTGTGGGTTTGTTGAGAGGAGTCCAGGGTTAAATTTGCAAAATTTTCCGAGCAGTATTCAGGCCAAAAATCCCCTATTTGTCCAACAGTACGTTTTATTATTTAGCCGGTAATTGCACCATTTTGTGGGATTTTTGGGTGGTTGGTTTAGAGCGGATTCGTTTCTGGGTTTGGATGAGTATTTTTGGGAGAAGCTACAACTACATTTTCAGGCGATTCTAGGCATCATAGAGAGTCATTCTTAGCATTTCTAGTGCAACAACAATTGTCAATTTATGGGCCTGCGCAAAAGGATATTGGGCTTGATGACCACTGGAGTGGCATCTGATGATTATATGAAGACTCCATGCCCAAGGATGATCCAAAGTACACTTGTAACATCATATATCGTCAGTCAACAAAGTTTTTTAACTCTACTTCTATTTTTCATCAACCATTCTTATACCAGATTCTACTCCCTGCGGGGAATTGTAATAAGTGATACTAGTAATAGTGAGTTTTGAGTCTGTAACAAGTCTAGGATGTTGGGACTTGATCAGCAAATGAGTACACCTTGGAATGTTTCTTTTATCTGGTTAATTATCCCTTATTTTTTAGATGCGGATAATTTTCTGGTTTTTTTCACTCACCTTTTACCCCAAAGTCAGGTTGACAGTTTGAAAGTTGAGCCCCTAACACATCTTAGTGTCTGGAGTCAATGTATATTACCATACTAGATCACACAAAAAATTACGTGGAATTTGGTTACGTCTAAGTAGTCATTTTTTAATTTTTGAGATTTCTCGTAGCTCAAAAATTGCAAATAAGTGTAGTCTAGAGAAGTTGTATGGGTATGAGTATTAAAAATTACACCTCTCACCCTCAACTCTCTAGTATGACACATTTTGAGGGGTTAATAATGTGTTTTGAACCCTTAAAACCCACATTTCTTAAGTTTAGTGGAAATTGTGGCATTTAATTAGGCTAGAATTAAATAAAATAGAGAGAAATAAATTATTCCATGTGATAGAATGACTTGGAAATTATGCGAAGTCAAAGAGTTGAGTCAATGGACATGTGGAAGATCATTAAGCACACTGCATCGCAAATACACCATTATTTGGCAAAATCGAATTTCCCAGAGATAAAACAGCAATTGCACATGTGGAAAATCGAATTTATTAAAGGAACTCATGCACTAAAAGAATATTCTTTAGAATATTTGGATTGAGTATCCCATGGGGCCTTCTCTCACTGTTAGCTCGAGTGCTTCTACACTTAGCACTTTACATGGAGGATTATGAGTTTCACTTAGAGGAGATCACGTAGTTTCTAGGGATTTGCGCAGAGCATCATTGGGATCATCATCTAAGGTGGCAACACTTCGTTTGATTTTGATTTGATTTGATGAGAGTTATCTCATTGGTTTGGTTCACTCATGGATATGTTTACTATGCCATATAGAGAAATCGATTTTCTTTGGGTGCCACATGAGGAATTCGATTTTCGTTGGTGTCTCTATCATCTCCACTTAGAACTCGACTTGCTCTTTCTTAGGATTTGCTCCAAGTTCCATTCTCACAAGCGTTTTTCCTTGGGATTTGCTCCCAACTCTCTTTATAATGAGGCTATGGGATCTCATATTGTATCATATAATACGAGCTTATTGTTCTTGAGGAGATGTTGCGGAATTGTATTCATTACTTGCATTATAATACAACAGTCTTTGGGGTAAAACGTGATGGTGTTCTTTTCCTTGCATATGTGGTAAATTCTTGACTTCTTGTTATGCTTTTACTTATTTTCTCATGCGACAACTCCTTTTAGTTCCCTGCCACCAACCACACTTTGTGGGGTTGAAGGTTTTTCTCGCTAACTTGTAGGTAGGTGTAGCCGGCAAGAGTAACAGGGCCAAAGTTTCTTAGCTCTTTGGGCCATATCCTCCACTTGGGTTTGCTCCAGCTTGCTTATGCAAGCCCAAGTGCACTTGTTCCTTGCTATATGTACTCCTTACAACTAATAATTTAATAAAATGGCTCAAGCTTATTTGCCCAAATTCTTGGAGTTTTTGATGGTGCATGCGTGTTTATGATTTTATTTGCTATAGCCTAGTTCATGTGTCTGTTATTAGCAGTAAATTTCAATTTGGAACATTACATTGGTATCAGAGCATGATCTTGGCCCAACTATGGGTAACCAATGAGATCAAGGGAGATTTGGGCATGTATGCACAGTGACAGGTTACACCATACACCACCCATGGCTCAAGGGAGTTTCAGTATGCAGGAATTCTGGGGTGGAATCCACTAGAATAATGAGAGGTTGGCTCAGTTGAGGAAGGTGTCAGACCAAATCCATCCTTGTCCTTACAGCAGAAACACTAGAGGTTAACAAGTCATGGGAGTTCAACCATCTACACCATGTGGGGTAAGTCGACAAACTCAGGACAGGGACAGCTAGAGGGTGACATCAGGGGGCGCTTTTGCTAGTGGAGACTTGGCTATAGATATCAAGAGCCTGAGGAGGAGGTTGAGCATGAGGTTGAGGGCACACCAGATTGTAGGGAGCACGTAGATACACCCAGTGTGACGTAAGAGTCATCCTCGTTGGAGACTCCCTTGACCACTCCGGTTGATATCTTAGTGGAGAGAGTAGAGCATACATCAGTAGTGCCATCCGTTGATGAGGTGACCGGGGCGTGTCCAGGTTTTTGGGTGATATCAGCACACAACAAATGGGGGAGGTTCCAGGAGACGTATCCCCCCTTGATGGGGCACCAGGAGATACAAAGGTATTAGATGATGGTTGTCCACAGCAGTTCCATCAGTTTTAGGCTAACCTTCTAGCATTAAAAAGGAAGGTTGCGACAGTGCAAGAGGCTATTGTGCAGCAGAACGAGGAGCTGGAGGGCATGAGAGCAGTTTGTGCTGAGTCCACGACCAAATTGACTTACATTGGGGAGCGGTTGGATTCTTTACTAGTGAAGCTAGAGTGGACGTTGGACCATGAGAGCAACCCTCTTCAGGCATACATAGATGGGGCTAGCAACATTGTTAGGTTAACTTTGCCCATTGGAGAGAGAGAAATAGAGCTACCTAATCAAATTTCATGTGTTGACCAAGATAGTGAGATGAGACGACTTGAGTTGCACAAGGTGCAGCATGCGCATGTTGGGGTTGTTCTATGTGTGAGAGTTCATGCATTTGATCCCTCTCTTGGGGTTGGATGGTGAGAGATTTTGAGTTGGTACCCAGTGGAGTGGGCTATGGAGATAGTAGTGTACTCGGGTGTAGCTCAGCAGGAGCTTCTAGGCACTGGGGATACCGAAAGCCCAAACTGGCATTGGGATCCGGGAGGGACCACCTATCATTTCCTAGGGATATCGGTTAACTACACCCTCGATGGTATAGTTGACCTAGTAGCTAAGCTAAGCACATGCATTCACTAGGGGAGTTTTAATCAGCACCAATGGCCAACCAGCTTATGGGCAAACTCCTTGGGTTGTCTTGGTATGACGGTTGTGCATGGGATAACAAGATGATCAACATAAAATGGAAGGAGTTTTTCGGAAGAGCTGGCATTGGCAAGCCACCAAACAGAGCCTTGTATGGAGCTGGGGATTCCTCACACTTGTGTAGGGCATAGAGGACACAAAGGAGCAGAGCAGTGGTAGCATCACTACTAGTACCTAGAGATATTCACTCCTTAGGCCCTGTTGACCACTACATGTCAACTTCCCATAGCAGTACACCCTCTTTTTTTCGCAAAAGGGATAGCGCTTGATTGACGTGTCCGTGCCATTCGACAGTCATCGTCGACTTGATTAATTTATGTTGTAAACCCAGTCTCCATGTGTGAATTGTAAATAATCTTAGCAGAGTTGAGTCATGTATGTAAATTGCCTAGGTGGACCTAATTTTCTAGTGATAATCTACGTTCCGGAAGGTTTTTTGTCTCACCGATCCATGATCGGCAGAGTTTTCCTTCAGCCTAACCCCAAAGCCAGAATGAATTTTGTCATTAGAATCTTAGAGGAATCCTAGTGTGTTGATCTGCTAGATTATATTTGGTCGCAGAACTGGGTGGTCTATGAGGGTCTATGTCAAGTGGGTTTTCCCCTTTGAGATGTAAAATTGTAAAAGTCATGATGTAAGGTATCTTGAGGGTTAGAAAATGTTTTAATCCTCTCATAAGTCCTAAGTCCTAGGTCCTAGGTGATTTTTCCAAAGGCTAAGTTCGAGGATCCAAAAATAAAAATTAAAAAAAATTAAAAATAATAAAATAATAATAAGTCAAATTTTTGAGTAAATAAATGCAGAATATTAATTGTTTAATATATTAAAATGCATTTAAAAATTTGATGGATGAAATTAAAAGAAATCTTGATCCTCATCGTCACTCAAACTAGCTATTGGGAATTTTTCCTTTAAATAGGGTGTTAGGGGTCACTTGAGATGAGATTGGATCTGAGAGTCTGGTGCTAAAGAAAGCTCTCTTGTAGTCATTTTTTGTGCAATAAAGAAAGACTTTAGGGTTAAAAATCTTGCTGGTGTTACTCTTCTGAAAATGCTGTAAGATGATTTATTTTTCTGCATAATTTTATTTTCAGCTATTGATTTTAGCTTGATGAAGATTGATTCAAGCACAGGTATCTTGTCTGATCTCTAGGGTTTGAATGATAGTTTAGATTCTGAAACATAATGGCAGGTATCTCCATTTGATCTGGGTTTCACTATTGTTTTCTCCCTCTATGTTAATGGTTGATTTTAAGTTGTGTAGGAAATCTTAGTTTTGAGTTTACCGGGCGTTAGGGGAAGTTCTCGGCTGAACCAGCCAACTCCCGGATTGTGTTTTCTGAAAGAGCCCAGCCAGTTCTTGATTCCGGGCTTATCATTTGAAAATTTTTATGAATGCATGCAAGGCTTTCTGAACTATCTCACATTAAAATCAAATTCTAATAATATCACTGTGATTATTGACAAATCTGGCTATTTAAGAGTCAAAAAGTTGTAAATGTTGTTATTATTTAGCTGATTTAGGGTTTCAGTTTTGATTCTTGCACATATTATTTTTGGGTTTTCTTTTCTTTTGCAGGTTGCAGGCATAGGGTTTGAGAAATATTTCAGGGCTTCATTCAAGCAAATCTTGAACAGCTGATTCGAAATTTTATCAAGATTCCTGGAAAATATTTAGAGGTTCTGGTGGAAGTTTTGCAGATTGATTGCCTGGTTTCTTCCGAGCAGGAAGATTTCGACTTTGTTTTGAAATTTTCTTTTGATCTGGGTTCGAATTTTAAAATCTGGAAAATTTCTGCGTTACTTCCTATTGCTCCAAATCCCTTCCAAGCAGTTATCAAATCCCGCAGTCCTCTTCACTGCAAATCCATATCCTTTACGCAGCCCATCACCTCCTATACAGCCTTTGTCCACCATCAAGCTGCACGTATCGTCTCTCTACAAGCAAAAATTATCCGAAATTTCAAGCTCCACGCTACGTCCTTCATTCACCCCCATTCACGCTGTATTTTTCTTCATTCAAAACCCCGCAATCCTTTCTTTCTTCACACATTTTTTTCACTCCTTGTTCTTCTTTGGAGCTCCTTCTCCTCTTAAACCTGCAAGCAAAAATAAAAAATTAAAAAATATATATAAAGATAAAACGTGGTTTCCTGTGTTGAAATTCCTCACGCTGCCATCAATCAACCTGTAGCAGCGACCTCTGTACAGTGTATCTCCTCCACGCGGAAATCTGCAAAAGAAACCCTCAACGTCTGATCTTTTCCACACAGTCCAAATTGCATCTGCAATCAAATCCGGCATCAAAACGTCCAGGCCTGCGTCCTCAGCCCGTGGCTCGATCTCCTTCACTCTGGATCGATTCTTGTCCAGCGCTTCTCATCAAATCATCACGCAGGATTTTTTTAACTCTCTGCTCGCTTCACGCTTCATTCTTCACCTTGTCCGCCGTCAAACGCTTCAACCTACACACGCTAAACAAAACTTTCGATTTCAGTTTGCTGCATTTTTGAAAATCGATTTTTTTTATATTTCGTTTTAGTTTACCTGCATTTTAATTAAGCTAGATTTCAAATAGTTATGCTGTGAGTTTTAGACGTATTGCAATTTTCATTTTAATTTTTTTGGCTAGGTTTTATATCTATATATTTTTAGGTTTAAAACTTCACATAAAAAAAGGGAATCGATTTGTTAGAGCTAGAATTTTTCCTATATATTATTTACTTTTAATTTTGTTTGACTTAGGTTGTGTTTAATTTTTAAATTTTTATTTTTTTTAATCATAAAAAAATGAAAAAAAAAATAAAAAGTAATATTAAAAAAATAAAATAAAATAAATAAAATTTAAAAAAAAAAAAAAAATGCATAAAAAAGTTCTTTTAGTTTATAGATTAGGTTAGTTTTAGATTAGATTTTATTTTTATTTTTTTTTAGTTTTATTTTATTTTGAATCTAAAATTTTAAAAGTTATAAAAATAAAAAATTTCATAAACCATAAAAAGTTCTTTTTTTTTATTTTTGTTTTTCATAAAAGACAAAAAGTTCATTTTTTTTATTAGAATCTAGTTTAGTTTAACATTTTGTTTAGGATTTGTTAGGTTCTATTTTCATTTAGATTTTAGTTTAGTTTTATATTAGTTTTAAATTTAGAATTTTAAAATTATAAATAAATAAATAATAAAAATATAAAAAATAAAAAATATTTAAGAAGTTTTAATCTTTAGTTTTTCTTGTTTAATATTGTCATTAGCTTTTGGTTTATTAGTTTAATTTTTAACTTAGGTTTTAGTTTTGAATTAGACATTTTCAGTTTCATTTAAAAAATATAAAAAATATAAAAATTTTGCATTATTTTTGTGTCGCTTTTAGTCCTAGCATATTTTGTCACGTTTCCAAATTTTGGTATATTTCGCTAAGGCTAATAAATTTTTGATGTGGGATTAATGTTTATCATTTTTATGTGGTTAAATATGCTTAAATGATCATCTGAAAATTAGCTATATGAAAGTGATAACTAGTTGGCATTTGAAATTTACGTGGTTATTTAAAGCATTTAATCTTTCGAATTTTAATTGCTGGATCATCATTAAGGCATTGTGCATTTGTTGAAAATCTTACATCGCTCGGGTTATTTGATGATAAATGTTTGTTTTACATGGTTCATATTTCTACAACATTTAATCATTTAATCATTAACTCCATAAGACACTGGTCCATTAATTTCTAAATCAATTAAGTGTTTGTTTCCCCTCGTGTCTCCCAACCCATCTGGTCCCCAGTTGGTCATCCATTATCCCATAGGGTCTACCCCCCTTAGCCACAGGAAGCAGGCTTAAACGGAGAGATCGGGGATCAGGGTGACAGCGCCCGGTCTGAGCATTGTCGTGACAATCTGTGCGACAACATTTTTTGGCGTCGTTGCTGGGGACAGAGTTTTTTCTGTCCTTGGTTTATTTGACATTCATCTTCTCATCTCTCATTTGAGCTGGCAGATTCAACATTTTTTGGCACCATTTGGATCTTTTTCATCACCTTATCTTTCGTCATATCAACAACTTCTCTTCAGTTCGTTTCTTGTTTGGGTGGCGACTCCATTTCTTCTCATTTATTTTTTCCCAGACAAGAAGCCTCCCTCATATCTGCTTGTTGGTTTCTTTTGGATCCTAGAATTAGATTCATTGTTCAAGTGGCGACTCCACTTCTTTCATTTATTAATTTTCTTGAGCAGAGATCTCTTTCTATCATCCATTTGGTCCCTCATTATTCATCATGGATTATTCGTTTAAACCATGTCATTTTACTGATGATCTCCATGATATTCCGGAAGTGGCCATTTCTAAATTACCTTTGTTCTCAAGTGGTGATTCAGTTGCTGTTAAAAGACATCTAGGCTTCTTTACTTGTATAATGATCATATATTGTAGACCCCCTCAGTATAATCATGAAGATGTCAAAATGCGTCTTTTTGTCTTTTCTTTAGAGGGTGATGCTTTGAATTGGTTTAACAATTGTCCTAAGGATTCTTTCACTTCTTTACAAGACATTGTCAATGCTTTTAAAGATAGATATGGTAATCCAGATAGCTTGCCTTGTCCCCTATGTTAAAAATGGCAACCAAGGAAAAACTTCATGTGGATCATCTTATTTATGGCTGATAATATTTTTATTAGATTCCTCTCGTCGAGAGGTGTAGGATTGATATAAAGATCATCCGATTCCGATAAGTATTCATGGAGATATGAATTTATTTTGATTATGGAATTATTATCAAGCCGACCTACAACTCATGTAGGCTCAGAAGCCCAACAGTCGCATCTATTCACCCACCAACGTTGTGTATAAATATAAGAAGACTTTTCCTCATTTGGACTCACTCATCTCATCACATCTCTCTCTCTCTCTACTGCGCAGATATGAGTCTCTTCTCTACTGCGCTGAAATGGGTCTCTCTCTCTCCCACATGTGGCGCCGGAAGCTGTTGAATTTGAAACTGCAACTGCAGAAGTAAAGATTGACTTGCGTGGCCTAGAAGATCTCCTCTTTGGAACTGCGTTGTAGGTTCATTTGAATCTCCTTTGAAAGCCGCAACTTTTGGTGGTGGAATGAAGTCAATCCGACGAATGGTTTGCAAGATATCGACTGCCCTAGTTTGAAGTCGGAAACTGCTGAAACTGAAGCTGCAACTGCAGAAGTAAAGATTGACTTGCGTGGCCTAGAAGATCTCCTCTTTGGAACTGCGTTGTAGGTTCATCTGAATCTCCTTTGAAAGCCGCAACTTTTGGTGGTGGAATGAAGTCAATCCGACAAACGGTTTGCAAGATATCGACTGCCCTAGTTTGAAGCCGGAAACTGCTGAAACTGAAGCTGCAACTGCAGAAGTAAAGATTGACTTGCGTGGCCTAGAAGATCTCCTCATCTGAACTGCGCTGTAGGTTCATCTGAACCTCCTCTGGAAGCCGAAACTTTTGGTCGGTTTGTGAGATATCGTCTGCCCTAGTTTGATAATGAAGCCGCTAATGTTGATGTTGCTGATCTAGGGCTTGATACTGCTCATATGAATCAGATTTATTGTACTATTTCTCTCTGCTGAATTATTGAAGATAAAAGAAGATTTGATCAAAGGGTTTCACCACACATTGTGGGGTTTGACCCTGGCTAGCCGCCACATCTTGTGTCTCTTGTCTTGGCTTGTTTTCTGTCGATCGTTTAATGTTCTATCTGCACTTTACTTTATGTACATGTGATTGCTAACTGGTGGAATATAATAAGAAAAAGAAGTAAACTGTTATAAGCATAGAACATACCATAACTTAACATGGTATCAGAGCTGAGGTGAAGACAAAGCCCGAGCAAGAGCAAGAGCAATCATTGAAGAGAAGATTGGCAAGGCTATCCTAAAAGAACTATGGGGTCCTCAACACTCTTTCCTGCCGAAGACAAGCTCCATGAGAAAGCTGACTATCACGGATGAAAGATGTCTATCGATCTAACCCTTGAAGATCAAGGAGTGTTGGACCGTGTAAGAGGCAATATTGTTGAGCCTTCATCAAATGCATCTGCTGCTGCCTGGAACAAATGGAAAAATGGAGAAGTCAAAACAAAGAAAATCATCCGGGACTCTATCAACAAGCGCTTGGTGGCCTACATCTCTGATCTAGACCCCTCCAAGGAAATCTACGAGAGACTGGTGAGTTTATTTAAAGTTAATGATGCAAATCAAGTTTTGTTTCTTAGAAATAAGTTGAGGGAACTCAAGAAGGGTAAAGATGAAAGTATGCAAGCATACTTCTTAAGAATCACCGAGATCAAGAACGATCTCCTATCTATTGGGGAAACCATTACTGACAGAGAAATGGCACTCACAACTCTCGGAGGATTACCATCTAAATGGTATGTGTTCAGGACTACTCTTCTGAACAATAATGTAATTCCTAGTTTCGAGGAATTAATGGCTAGATGCATTCAAGAACAAACAAGGGTAGAAGAGCAGGAAATGCCCTTGCCTAAAGGTCCTCCTGCTGCTTTTTTCTTCTCATGCTAAGAAAAGAAATAATTCTGGGTGTAAATCAAAAGGAAAGGCTGGACCTAAGGGTGGAAGAAAAGGATGATGTTACATCTGCGATAAAGCAGGTCACTATGCAAGGGAGTGCCCTGATAGAAAGGACTCACACCGGGACAATGATCAAAATCCCTCTGATGGCAAATCAAAGGAATGAAAAATTCAACAGCAAAGGTAAGAGGACAGCTGGGAATCAAGGAAGAGGACAAGCATTCAAGAAGGCCAGAAATTCCAGGATGTATTAAATGCACCTGACCTCAAAAAGAACCTAGTGTCCATCTCGGGAACGGAAGACAAAGGCTACAAGGTAACCTTCAGCGATGGCAAGGTATGTATATGGAAAAATAATGTTAAAGATGCCTTTACTCTTGGGTTTAGTGTTGATTCATTATATCAGGTCGATGGAAGTCTACTAGGTGTCATGTCTTATGACACATCTCTTCAGTTCGAACTTTTGCATTAGAGGTTTTCCCCCGTGTAAGACAAATGGTGATAGGGATGCCCGAATTCTGAATAGAGAATGAAGGTGTAAGACAAATGGTGATAGGGATGCCCGAATTCTGAATAGAGAATGAAGGTGTATGTCCAAGATGTGTTGAAGGAAAGCTCAAAAGGAGACCATTCCCCTCAAGCCAAAGCAAGACCTCTGATATATTACAATTGGTTCACTCAGGCATACCTGAGGTTGGTATTAAGAGGGAGACTTGTACACCACATACTCCTGAGCAGAATGGTGTGGTGGGAAGGAAGAGCCGCACAATGATGGAAGCTGTCTGGGCCATGCTACATGATCAAAGACTTCTGATGTTTCTATGGGCTGAAACTACAATCATCGTCGTATATGTACAAAATTGATGCCCTCATCAAGCATGCGTTCCTAGACTCCTGAAGAAAAATTCACCGGTAATTTTTGGAAGCCCTGTATACTTTCATGTGCCGAAACAGAAAAGAAATAAATTGGGAGCATCTGGAAAGAAGGGAATTTTCGTGGGCTATGGTGAAAATACTAAAGGCTATAGAATCTATGTAGCCAGACAAAGGGAAGTCATAATTAGTCATGATGTCACCTTTGACGAAGATATGGCTCTCAGCAAGGTGATCAATCTTCCGACTTTGAGGAGCTCTCAAGAAGCCGACACCAGGGAACCGAAAGAAAAGGATGATGAATCAATGCCTGATGTAGAAGAACCCATGGATCCGATTGATCCTCCTCCATATGAGCCTTCCTCTTCTAGGAAGAGGCCTTCATGGCTTAAGGGGTTACTTGATGATGCTGAAGGACATGCTACACCCCGAGGAACCTTTCGTGAAAGTAAGAAACCCATAGGTATCAAGGATATCTGACCATCATGAGCACGATCATACAAAATGAACCTTCATCATTCTCAGATGTCATCAAGCATTAACTATGGAAGGATGATATGACCATAGAATACGAGTCTATTATGGAGAATGATGTCTGGGAAGTAGTTCCCAAACCCTGGACAAGACAATTGTTACTTCAAAATGGCTTTACAAGATAAAGCATGCAGCAGATGGAAGCACGGAAAAGTATAAGGTTCATTTTGTTGCTCGTGGTTTATCCCAGAAGGGAGGTATAGACTATGATATTTGCCCCTGTTGCCAGATATACGACCATCCGCTCGATCATATCCCTTGCCGCTTCACAAGGATGGATCCTACATCAGATGGATGTCAAGACTGCGTTCTTGCATGGCTCGATCAAAGAAGAGGTCTACGTGGAGCAACCCGAAGGATTTGAGATTTATGATCGAAAATCTCATGTATGCAAGTTGAAGAAAGCTCTCTATGGGCTGAAGCAAGCACCCCGAGCATGGTATGAAGGATCGATAGCTACTTGATGAAGCTGGGATTCACTAGGAGTGAAGCCGATCCTAACCTTTACTTTAAGGTTGAAGATGACAAGCCTCTCATACTGGTATTGTATGTGGATGACCTCTTTCTAACAGGTACAAACCCTGTCATTCACAAATGTAAGAGGGAGATGGCTTCTGAATTTGAAATGAAGGACCAAGGACTTGAAGTGTGGCAGAAGCAAAGGGAAATTTTCCTATCTCAAGGAAAATATGTGGTAAATATGTTGGAAAGATTCAGTATGATGGACTGGAAGCCTGTGACTACCTCGAGGATCTTAACTTTTAGAAGTTATATGGTCGTGATGTCGGATCAGACTTGGGAAATGCCTCTGAGTTTCAAAAACTCATTCGCAATGATGTTCTTGGTGAACCTCTGTCCGAACATATGTTTTGCAGTTAGCATTGCGAGCTCATATTTGGTTGAGCCTCACTGGATTGATTCCAGGAATCTTCTGAGATGTCTTCAGGACACAATCTCTCATGGATTAAGATACACTGCCGGAAATGTGAGACTACTTGGATATATTGATGTTGATTGGGCAGGCAATGTGGTGGACCGTAAGAGCACTTTCGGGTACTGTTTCACCTTGGGATCTGCTTCGATATCCTGATGAGCAAGAAGCAGAAGTCGGTGGCTTTGAGCACCGCCGAAGCAGGATATATTGTTGCTAGCATAACCTCGTGTGAGGCAGTCTCGTTGCAAAAGCTCTTCAGTGAGCTGTTTGGATTCACATTGGATACCACTGTGATTCTCTGTAACAACCAGAGGTGGGATTCGATTATTGAGGAATCCCGTATTCGTCAATTGCTCCACCAGATAGACATCATCTGGGATATGGTAAGTCGATGAGCAAGGAAGCTCCATCACATTAAGATGATGTACAAGTTGATACACCTTGTCAAAGCCCCGAGGAAAGATCTAATCTGTGATTTTCCCAAACGACTTGGAGTCGGTAAGAAACCCTTGTACAAGGGTCCTGCATGTTGCATACATTGAGCTCTGGGAGCTCTAAGGGCTTGCGGTTATTACTGGAGCAACATACGACCACAGGGTGACTCACCCTCCCCTGGTGGTGCACACTGGAACAAGATGATTCGCTCTCTTGTGGGACAGGATGATTCGCTCTCCTGTGTAGCAGGATGATTAGTTCTCCTGTGAGGCCTGGATTGATGTGTTCTCCATGGCGGCCTGGATTGATGTGTTCTCCATGGCAATTGTAGCAGGATTGATGTGTTCTCCTGTGAGGGCCTGGATTGATGTGTTCTCCATGGCAATTGTAGCAGGATTGATGTGTTCTCCTGTGAGGACAGGATTGATTAGTTCTCCTGTCGAGGCATCCTACCCATGCAGTCTAGGACTCATGGGAAGTACCTCTCATCTGATCAATGAGCAAGGAAATGAAGTTAGGGACCATAGTAGTACCGATGGACGCATCGTTGTAACTACCGTACTCCCTACGCTAGGATGACCTCCATTGATCTGGGATCAATGATACTGGTCTGGGACCAGTGGTAGGAATTGTACCATACAATAACGCTGACTTCGGGTCGGTTGAGACTGGTCTGGGATCAGTGGTACATACTCTGAGACTGACTTTGAGTCAGTGGAGGATGATATTGGTCTGGGACCATTGGAGTTGTACTCACTATGACGCTGACTTTGGGTTGGTTGAGACTGGTCTGGGACCAGTGGTACATACTCTGAGACTGACTTTGAGTCAGTATGATACATCCTCGATCATTTCTTCTTCTTCATAATTCGGACAAAAGCAGAGTAGAACAGAACAATGCAAGAGCAAAGCATAACAGAACAAAACAGTACAGATCAGTGCAGGTTGAACAAGACAAAGCAGAACAGGCAGAATAGAGCAGAGCAGGGCAAGGGTCAGGCTATTCAGGGCAGTGCATTTGATGGATGAATAGTAACGACCGATAGACAGATTGCAGATGAAGTTCTCCATGGTTGAAAGGGAGTGTTAAAAATGGCAACCAGGGCAAAACTTCATGTGGGTCATCTTATTCATGGCTGATAATATTTTTATTAGATTCCTCTCGTCGAGAGGTGTAGGATTGATATAAAGATCATCCGATTCCGATAAGTATTCATGGAGATATGAATTTATTTTGATTATGGAATTATTATCAAGCCGACCTACAACTCATGTAGGCTCAGAAGCCCAACAGTCGCATCTATTCACCCACCAACGTTGTGTATAAATATAAGAATACTTTTCCTCATTTGGACTCACTCATCTCATCACATCTCTCTCTCTCTACTGCACAAATATGAGTCTCTTCTCTACTGCGCTGAAATGGGTCTCTCTCTCTCCCACATGTGAAGCCGGAAGCTGTTGAATTTGAAACTGCAACTGCAGAAGTAAAGATTGACTTGCGTGGCTTAGAAGATCTCCTCTTTGGAACTGCGTTGTAGGTTCATCTGAATCTCCTTTGAAAGCGCAACTTTTGGTGGTGGAATGAAGTCAATCCGACGAATGGTTTGCAAGATATCGAATGCCCTAGTTTGAAGACGGAAACTACTGAAACTGAAGCTGCAACTGCAGAAGTAAAGATTGACTTGCGTGGCCTAGAAGATCTCCTCTTTGGAACTGCGCTGTAGGTTCATCTGAATCTCCTTTGAAAGCTGCAACTTTTGGTGGTGGAATGAAGTCAATCCGACGAACGGTTTGCAAGATATCGACTGCCCTAGTTTGAAGCCGGAAACTGCTGAAACTGAAGCTGCAACTACAGAAGTAAAGATTGACTTGTGTGGCCTAGAAGATCTCCTCATCTGAACTGCGTTGTAGGTTCATCTGAACCTCCTCTGGAGGCCGAAACTTTTGGTGGTGGAATGAAGTCAATCCAACGGTCGGTTTGTGAGATATCGTCTGCCCTAGTTTGATAATGAAGCCGCTAATGCTGATGCGGCTGATCTAGGGTTTGCTACTGCTGATATGAATCAGATTTATTGTACTATTTCTCTCTGCTGAATTATTGAAGATAAAAGAAGTTTTGATCAAAGGGTTTCCCCACACATTGTGGGGTTTGTCCCTCGCTAGCCGCCACATCTTGTGTCTCTTGTCTTGGCTTGTTTTCTGTCGATCGTTTAATGTTCTATCTGCACTTTACTTTATGTACATGTGATTGCTAATCGGTGGAATATAATAAGAAAAAGAAGTAAACTGTTATAAGCATAGAACATACCATAACTTAACACCCTAAAATTGTGCAAAAAAATGAAAGTAATCTTATGAAAAGTTCATCTGTCGGTGAAAGATTCCAAGACAATTCTTCATATCAGAATGTGCCATCCACCTGTACCATTGCAGATCAAATCCATGATAGTGGAAATGCAAGGACAGATGACAATGAAAAGGAAGACCAAAGGCAAATTATACAAGAACTAATGCTGCTGGTAAAAAATATGGAGATCAATCAAACTAATTATGCCAATGATGTGAGAACTTTATGCACCCACCTGGAAAAACGTAATAGGGAGATGGAGATCATGCAAAATCAACGTACTAAGGAAATTGAGGCCATGAAGATTAATCATGACACAGAAATTAGTTTTATGCAAAGCAAGATGTCAGGCTTAGAGGAAAATATGACGACCATGGAAGCTAATCATGATAGGGAAATTAATTCTATGCAAAACAAGTTATTAACTATGGATGAAGAAATGATTATCATGACATTCGATCATAATAATCAGTTGGCTACCATGCAAGCAAATCATAAGGAAGAAATAAACTCTATGCAATATTGCTTGATGAACATAAAGGAAAAAGACGATTAAGTAATAAAAGATATGGAAGCTAATCAGATATGTCTTCAGAAAAAGTTATTGACCATGGAAGAAGATCATGCCAGGGAAATCAGTGCTATAAAGGTTGAACACTCTAGTCAGATAGATTCCATTAAAATACAGGTTCAGAAATTTCAACAATGGTCAGAGGATAAAGGAAACCAGGGAACGTCAATAGATCAGGAGCCTCCTTATCTGTTGCAACAAGCTCCATCTTATTATGAGGTCCTTTGTTCCATTGAAAAGTGGATAATTGAAGGTGACCTGGATAAAAGGGAAATTAATAATCAGGTTGATGCTCACATGGTTAATCCACCAGTCATTAAAGATCAAGTTATAACTCATGGCACCTGTGAGATTGGTCCATCCTCCTTGACAAGACAGATGCAGAATGAAGAAAGTCATGTCACGCATATCTTACATACTTCATCTGAGAGCATTGAAGCCGAAAGTTCCACGTCATCAGTGATACAACCTGCCAGGAAGAAAAAACGCAAGAGGAAGAAAATGAGAAGAAGATTTGATGCATCAAACGGCTGCGAGCAGCTTGATTTTCGGATAGGAAAAAGTCCTACCATATGTAGAATTGGACATGGCACATCCGACAAGCAGCCGACAGATTTGCCTGAAAGCAGGCAAATGCTCAGTATACACTATATTAAACACATCCGATGCCATGGGGCATCCTTTGTATTGTATTTCTAACCCTACTCCTTGTCATTTCAGCATTTCATTTCTGTTTTAGGATTAGATTTACTTTTCCAGATAGTTAATAAATGAAGAGCTTATATCTTTCATGTGCTTAATGTTATATGATGATTTTTGGATGGATGCTACTTATGTTTTATTGTGTATTGCGTGGATGCAGATTCTGGATTCTCACATTCCTACAGTGCAGCAACGTGTCCCCAAGTGGAGCCATATGTTGACCACTACATGTCAACTTCCCATAGCAGTACACCCCCTCTTTGTCGCAAAAGGGATAGCGCTTGATTGACGTGTCCGTGCCATTCGACAGTCATCATCGACTTGATTAATTTATGTTGTAAACCCAGTCTCCATGTGTGAATTGTAAATAATCTTAGCAGAGTTGAGTCATGTATGTAAATTGCCTAGGTGGACCTAATTTTCTAGTGATAATTTACGTTCCGGAAGGTTTTTTGTCTCACCGATCCATAATCGGTAGAGTTTTCCTTCAGCCTAACCCCAAAGCCAGAATGAATTTTGTCATTAGAATCTTAGAGGAATCCTAGTGTGTTGATCTGCTAGATTATATTTGGTCGCAGAATTGAGTGGTCTATGAGGGTCTATGTCAAGTGGGTTTTCCCCTTTGAGATGTAAAATTGTAAAAGTCATGATGTAAAGTATCTTGAGGGTTAGAAAATGTTTTAATCCTCTCATAAGTCCTAATTCCTAGGTCCTAGGTGATTTTTCCAAAGGTTAAGTTCGAGGATCCAAAATAAAAATTTAAAATTTTAAAATTAATTAATTAAAAAATAAATAAAATAAAAAATAAAAAAAAATTTAAAAAAAAAAAAGATAAAAAAAAATAATAAAATAATAATAAGTCAAATTTTTGAGTAAATAAATGCAGAATTTTAATTGTTTAATATATTAAAATGCATTTAAAAATTCGATGGATGAGATTAAAAGAAATCTTGATCCTCATCGACGGTCGAGATTAGTTTGACATGGATCACTCGAACTAGCTGTTGGGAATTTTTCCTTTAACTAGGGTGTTAGGGGTTACATGAGATGAGATTGGATCTAAGAGTCTGGTGCTAAAGAAAGCTCTCTTGTAGTCATTTTTTGTGCAATAAAGGAAGACTTTGGGGTTAAAAATCTTGATGGTGTTACTCTTCTGAAAATGTTGTAAGATAATTTATTTTTCTGCATAATTTTATTTTCAGCTATTGATTTTAGCTTGATGAAGATTGATTCAGGCACAAGGATCTTGTCTGATCTCTAGGGTTTGAATGATAGTTTAGATTTTGAAACATAATGGCAAGTATCTCCATTTGATCTGGGTTTCACTATTGTTTTCTCCATCTATGTTAATGGTTGATTTTAAGCTGTGCAGGAAATCTTAGTTTTGAGTTTACCGGGCGTTAGGGGAAGTTCTCGGCTGAACCAGCCAATTCCCGGATTGTGTTTTCTAAAAGAGTCCAGCCAGTTCTTGATCCCGGGCTTATCATTTGAAAATTTTTATGAATGCATGCAGGGTTTTCTGAAATATCTCACATTAAAATCAAATTCTGATAATATCATTGTGATTATTGACAAATCTGGCTGTTTAAGAGTTGAAAAGTTGTAAATGTTGTTATTATTTAGCTGATTTAGGGTTTCAGTTTTGATTCTTGCACATATTATTTTTGGGTTTTCTTTTCTTCTGCAGGTTGCAGGCACAAGGTTTGAGAAATATTTCAGGGCTTCATTCAGGCAAATCCTGAACAGCTAATTCGAAATTTTATCAAGATTCCTGGAAAATATTTAGAGGTTCTGGTGGAAGTTTTGCAGATTGATTGCCTGGTTTCCTCTGAGCAGGAAGATTTCGATTTTGTTTAGAAATTTTCTTTTGATCTGGGTTCGAATTTTAAATCTGGAAAATTTCTGGGTTACTTCCTGTTGCTCCAAATCCCTTCCAAGCAGTTATCAAATCCCACAGTCCTCTTCACTGCAAATCCATATCCTTTACGCAGCCCATCACCTCCTATAGAGCCTTTGTCCACCATCAAGCTGCACGTATCGTCTCTCTGCAAGAAAAAATTATCAGAAATTTCTAGCTCCATGCTACGTCCTTCATTCACCCCCATTCACGTTGTATTTTTCTTCATTCAAAACCCCGCAATCCTTTCTTTCTTCACACGTTTTTTTCACTCCTTTCTCTTCCCCGCCGCTCCTTATCCTCTTAAACCTGCAAGCAAAAATAAAAAATATAAAGATAAAACGTGGTTTCCTGTGTTGAAATTCCTCACACTGCCATCAATCAACCTATAGCAGCGACCTCTGTACAACATATCTCCTCCACGCGGAAATCTGCAAAAGAAACCCTCAACGTCTGATCTTTTCCACGCAGTCCAAATTGCATCTACAATCAAATCCGGCATCAAAACGTCCAGGCCGGCATCCTCAGCCCGTGGCTCAATCTCCTTCCTTCTGGATCGATTCCTGTCCGGCTCTTCTCATCAAATCATCATGCAGGATTTTTTCAGTTCTTTGCTCGCTTCATGCTGCATTCTTCACCTTGTCCGCCGTCAAATGCTTCAACCTGCACACGCTAAACAAAACTTTTGATTTCAGTTTGCTGCATTTTTGAAAATCGATTTTTTTTATATTTCGTTTCAGTTTACCTGCGTTTTAATTAAGCTAGATTTCAAATAGTTATGCTGTGAGTTTTAGACGTATTGCAATTTTCATTTTAATTTTTTTAGCTAGGTTTTATATCTATATATTTTTAGGCTTAAAACTTCACATAAAAAAAGGGAATCGATTTGTTAGAGCTAGACTTTTTCCTATATATTATTTACTTTTAATTTTGTTTGACTTAGGTTGTGCTTAATTTTTTATTTTTATTTTTTTAATCATAAAAAATGAAAAAATAAAAAGTAATATTAAAAAAAAAATAAAAAAAAGGCATAAAAAAGTTCTTTTAGTTTATAGATTAGGTTAGTTTTAGATTAGATTTTATTTTTATTTTTTTCTTAGTTTTGTTTTATTTTGAATTTAAAATTTTAAAAAATATAAAAATAAAAAATTTCATAAAACATAAAAAGTTTTTTTTTTTTTTTTTTTTTTCATAAAAGATAAAAAGTTCATTTTTTTTATTAGACTCTAGTTTAGTTTAACATTTTGTTTAGGATTTGTTAGGTTCTATTTTCATTTACATTAGTTTAGTTTTATATTAGTTTTAAATTTAGAATTTTAAAATTATAAAAAAAAAAATAATAAAAAATATATAAAAATAAAAAATATTTAAGAAGTTTTAATCTTTAGTTTTTCTTGTTTAATATTCTCATTAGCTTTTGGTTTATTAGTTTAATTTTTAACTTAGGTTTTAGTTTTAAATTAGACATTTTCAGTTTCATTTAAAAAAATATAAAAATATAAAATATAAAAATTTTGAATTATTTTTGTGTCGCTTTTAGTCCTAGCATATTTTGTCACGTTTCCAAATTTTGGTATATTTCGCTAAGGCTAATAAATTTTTGATGTGGGATTAATGTTTATCATTTTTATGTGGTTAAACATGCTTAAATGGTCATCTGAAGATTAGCTATATGAAAGTGATAACTGGTTGGCATTTGAAATTTACGTGGTTATGTAAAGCATTTAATCTTTCGAA